>JAWHQI010000028.1:9565000-10815000 GCA_033032865.1 Dactylorhiza incarnata | reverse complement strand
GTATGATCGTAGTCGATGCGGTCTTTCGTCACGATGATGGCGCGTGTTGAAATCTTCTCCACGGATCTCCTTAAGCCTTCATGGATTTATGGGAGTATCTCTCTGAACCTTCCTCTCTATGTTGTGGTACGAAGCTCTAGAACTCTGGATCTCAAGAGGATGATCAAGACGGAGCCAAATTGTCCATTTTATAGCCTCAGCGCTACCGCCGGCGCTATCCCTGATTAAGTAACATTTTGCGCTGTAGGATCTTCAATCCGTGGCAACATTTTGCTCTATGCCTCTTGTGCGCCATGCTACCGCCAACGCTAGTAGCTACCTCCGGGCGCTAGCTCCTTCTAACAATACTGCCAGAATCGCGCTAATCATCGCTAGCGCTGGGCGCTATCGCTACCACCGGCGCTAGTGGCCATGTTGGAATTCTGGCCTCAATTTTGGGGACAACCATCCTTGAGTCATGTGGACTTTGATATCCTGCACACTTAAACATACAAGATCAAATACACATAGGATTTGTTATTCTCAAACCTAGGAGATGCGGAAGACCATGTTCCAACAAGCATGTTCCAATAAACTCCCCCTTTTGATAATGACAAATCCCCTTAGAAAGAAATAATACAATTGATAGGAATTTATGTTTATAATAGAGATAAGCATGAAATGTAAGACATGTGCATATGCTCCCCCTAAATGAATGCTCCCCCTACAACAAATCTTCCTATGAACTTAACTCCCCAAACATGTTAATTTCTTTCAAATTTATTCTCCCCCTTTTGGTATTATCAAAAGAGGGTGGAGAGGAAGGCCAACAAAATGTGTGTAATTACTGTGTAGATAGGGAATGAGCATGAAAATAGGTAAACACAAAAAATACAATAGATAGGAGTGAAAAGAGAAGGTGAAGAAATTGTCATAAAGGAACCACTTATTGGGAAAAAGGTATTCATGATCGAGCATACAAGTAGTAAGGAGGTGGAAAGCATGACAAAATATATTTTAAGTGAACATCTTTATAGGAATTGAGAAGCATAATAGATGATTAAAAAATTTAGATATAACAAAATAGATGTTGTAGCATTTTAAGTACACACAATAATTTCAGTTTTAACATAGCCATACACTAGTTTGAAAGGTATGCAATACAGAGTTCTCATGGCGTAGCGAAAAAAATATGTAAGCATGATATACGTTATCAAGACAAGATAAAAGAGTACAATGTTCAAAATTTAGAAATCAAGTACACTTATACATTGTAATGATCATGCAAAGCTATCTAGTGCATTTACTTAAGAATTTAGAGAATACATGTAGATATGCAATAGACTCCAATTCTCATGAGTAGAAAGCGTACAAGTGATAATGATGTGTACACAATAGTGTTTTTGAAAAAAGTATACATATGAGTTAATCAAAACATGTGAAATGTATAATGGAATAAACACAATATTATTGAACAAGCGTTTTTAGAGTTACCTCTTCCCACAAAGCAATATAAATTATTCAATGCACATAGTAAAATAGTACAACTACCAAGGTGCTCTGCACACATAATGTTTATTAAGACTTATCAGGGTGCAAAGTAGTGCTTGGGGAATCACAATTATTATTTTGAATTTTATTTATTTGTGATTCGGTGTACAAGAAGAAGTATAAAAAATGTTTGCGACAAGACACTTTATAATTCTCTTCAAGGTGCTCAACCTCACAATGCTCATTAAGACTTATCAGGAGGGTGAGTAGTGCTTGGTGGAGTTATCTTTGTCAATTATTCATTTGAATTTTTGCTTAACGACAAAGGTCTCCGAATTCACTTGTATGTGCAAACAATAGATTTTGAAAAAGACACACTTCTTCAAAAAATAGGTGCATGAAAAAGATTTTTACTTGTGGTGTAGATAAAACTAAGCATGCCTAACAATAATATTAAGTTCTTACACTACACAATCAAGTAAGAGTGGATTAAAATCATATGTAGTTTATCAAAAAGTGTGAGTGAATAAATCATTAGCAAATATAAACCATTTACTCATACATAGAGGCATGATATGCAATACTACACATGATTTCTATAATCAATTTCAACACACATAAGATAATGATCAAGGCATGATACAAAACAATTTTATTAAGATACTTGAAATAGAGAATGAAACATTGTATTCTAAACTAGGCAAGATAGACCATATCATCCTTGAAACATTGAAAAACACATCAGTTTTTATAGAATTTTTAAGTTTTTCAAAAACAAAAAAATCAAAAATAAAAACATATTTTTGATGTTTTAATTAGTTTTTCAATTTTGTAGTTGTTTTGATATAGAAAAGCTAAGCATGTTTATGGTTGAAATTTTGATTTGTTTTATTTTTTTTGTTAGAAAAAAAATAACAGAAGCCAAAAAAAATGAAAGAGAAAAAAAAACTGGAAGTTCATAGAATATCCACTAACGCCAGCGGTAACTAGATACCGCCGCGCGTTAGCGACAGAACTCAATTTTTTGGGAAATTAAAATTTTTAATTTTTGATTTTGATTTAGTGTCCTTAGATAAGCTTCATGCAGAAATTTCATAATTTTTGGAGATCTCTAGGTGGATCAAATTTGCATGAAACTATGGCTTTTTCGAATACTTGTGTTTTACAAAAATATTTAAGCACAAAAAGATAAATTATGCAGACACAAGAGGACATTTTCAAACAACCCAAATATGCATGATTTTAGTGATAAGTAATGGAATGCTCATGAGTGAGTGATATAAGTATGTCCTAAGATTTAAAACTACCCGGACTAAATGTCTACACCCTAGCCCCGTACTAAGTGATGGATGGGCATGGGAGCTGCACACATGCCGTAGATTGGGGTGTTAATCCCATATGCACACACTAGAGAACGCTCAACCTAGCACTCTTTCCCCCCAGTGCCTCACAAGGCCTCACTGGAATCCTCCCTTGTTAAGGATAAGACATGTCTTAGAGGTTAGGTCTCTAATGCATACAACCCTACGCCCCCGCTATTGTGAGATATAATGTCATGGGTGAATAATCTTTTGAACAACCTATGCTTTTAACCTATGGGTTGATTTATAAACTATGAGCTTTTATGCGTGATTAATTTCTTAGTATATTTGATTTTAAAGCAACATAGTTAACCTGAGTTTTAACTTTCAATTACTCTTCTTTAAGATTGATTCATTATGGCAATACAAATATATCTAGCATGGATGATAATATTTATTAGTTGATATTGCTAGATACGATGAGTTTGAATGTTGTGTTATGCCATAAAGTTAATTGATATAATGTTGCATGTATTTAACAATAGTGATTCAAATTTTAGACATAGAATAGAGTGATGATTCAAATTTAATCATTCATATTGATATAAAGTTAATTCTATGATCTAAACATAAATGAGATACATGCAAGACATAATAAATTCATATAATAATCATGATAACAAACAATGTGTTGGAAGCAATACGATCTTTTGTAGTTCTACTTGATGTTTGAATTAAATGATCTATTGAATTGGAAAGATTATTATGCAAGATCATGAATTTTAACATATAGGAATTATATACTCATAATCAATTGTTTCAAAAAATAATATTTTAGATAAATCAGAATTTAGGAAGATTATGCTACCGCCAGCGTTAGAACCTAACGTCAGGCGCTAGCAACAGAGTTGAGATTCTCAAATGGTTTTTGCAATTTTTCAATTCTGATTTGACATGATTATGATTAGACATACTAAGGGTAATCAAAATAACGCAAATATATTAGATACCTAAGCAAAACTTGCGCATTTTATAAATTTAGCCTAATACCCCTAAAATACCTTTTAAATCCATTTCGACAATTATTTCATTTAGTCTTAGAAATATCATATGACAAATTTAGTTTTAAAATTTTATAAGACTTTTAGGAATGGATTTAGAGGGATAAAAATAAAAGGATAAATAGATCACTTGAAAAATAATATGACTTTTTATTCAATTTCATACAATCTGATTTATTAAAGAAGTTTGGCTTAATGTGTCAAAGTCATATCACATGTTATATAAAGTGACCATATCATGTTGGTTAAAGGAAACAAAAACAAAAGAAAAGCAAAAAAGGAAATTAAGCATATCATGAAGTAGAGAATTGATATTTCATTTTTAATTGATTTCTACTTTATGCAAATGATAGGGTACTATTGAATGAGAGATTTAGGTATCCAAAGTGGACCGGGTGAGACGGTTCCTTTGGGTACCCAAATACAACGAGTTTGCCTTGGGGGAGATAGAATTGAATGGGCCCTTTTGATTTGAGTTTGTGTTTCATTTTTAACTTTGGGTCTCCATTCAAACCTTGGTTTGATATTATTTTTATGAATCAAATTTCCATTGTGATTATTGAAAATATTTTTCATTGGAAATTTGCGCAATTCTAATTTTAATTTGGGAGAAACATGATTTTGTAACTAATAGAGATTGGGACTTTGATTTACAAATACTTTGTGTTCCTTACTCCCATTATTAGGCTTAGTCAAGTTATTCATATTCATATTCAACTTGCTTTTAGATATATCTTGATATTGTGAATGTATGTTTTGAGAATTTTTCTTTATGATTTCCTTAAGCAAGTTGATTTTAGCTTCTAATTCATTTTTCTTAATTTTTAGATTATGTCTAGCTTTATTGTAAGCAATTGTGCTATTTTTAAGAGTGGAAACAATTGAATCAATATGATTTTGATAGTTATTCCTATATTCATCAAATGTTTCATCAATCTCTTTAATTTCAATTTTATAGTCATTACACTTAGCACAATCAATTTTCAAAGATGAAGTTTCTAAACATAATCTTTCATTTTGTTCTTTTATAAAAATAAACTCCTTTTCAAGTTTCTTGTATTTTTCTTTTAATTCATTATACTCTACACAAGGTGTAACGTTTTCAACTAAGGAGCCATGGGTAGAACTAGATGAATTGGAATTTGATTCTACATTAATTCTTGCCTTTAAATTTTTATGCAAATGTTTATTAGCATTTTTTAATTTCTTAATTTTGCGCTTTGTAGTTTGAAGCAATTGTAATGTAGAAATAGAATTACACATAATAAGAGATTTTGATTTTCTTACAGCGCTTGTGGATGATGCGATATTTGAGCATATAGTTCCTTTCACTTCTTCATCTTCCTAGCAAGAGCTTCCATCATCCCTTCCTCTTGATGTCCTTTCCACGGATTCGTCATGAAAGGAGCTTTCTTGAAGACTTGAGCAATCTTGCATATTCTCCGGTTCTTGTGATTGTTTCATACCTGCAGAAGGAGAATCATAAGTTCTTTCAAGAAAATTCCAAAACTCATATGCGGTAGGTAAGGTATAAATATTTTTGAAAATATTTTGATCTAATGCACAAAATAGACTATTTGTAGATTTTGCATTTAAAACCATTTCGTTTCTATTTAGTACACTTGGTGGCTTTTCAATAGTAATTTTCCAAACATTCTCATCTAAGGCTTTAAGAAAAATTTCCATTAAATTTTTCCATCTTTTATAATTTTTGCCTTCGAATAAATGTGGTGCTAGTGATTTTTCATTTACATAAAAACTTTCCCCACTAGTAGAAGCGAGATCATGAGCAAGAGACGCCATTATTCCCGGTGGTGAAACCGTTTTGGAATAACCTAGCTCTGATACCACTTGTTGGATCTGTAGGCGCCCTTAGAGGGGGGTGCATAAGAGTTTTAAACTTTTTATGATTATTAAAGAAAATAAATCTCTGTTGCTACCGCCAGCGGTAGTGTTACCGCTTGGCATTAGTGACAGAGAAATTAGCTTTCAGGTTAAGACAATGAAAATCAAAGAGCACGAATCATAGATGAAGAAATAAACATATTTTCATTAATCATCAAATCGAAATACATATGTTTACAAACATTTTTCCAATAACGCTTGGAAAGAGGCGACAAATGAAAAACTCTTTTTCGTTTTCTATACCGACCCTTCTCCCAAGGACCAGTTGGCTTTATCCTGTCTCTCCCCAGACAAGGCCTCAAGCCGTTCTAGCCAATCTATCACCAGAAAGGCCTCGAGCACCCCCTAGATCTACTCCCTAGACCTAGTCGCAAAGACAAGGCGAATTACTCCCTAAGTCCTACCCAGACCTAGTCGCCAACACGAGGCAAATTTCCCCTAGTCCCCGCAAGGCCCTAGTCGTCGTGTGGCAAATTTCTCTACGGAACAAAAGATATAAAAATATTACAAATAAAAAAATAACAACTAAAGACAAACTCCCTCTTAGGTTGAACTCAATGATCTTGTCGAAGGTGCGCCGAAGTAATCCTTTGAGTTGATGCGTGCGACCTTCTCGTAGAATAAGCGTGTTGGTTCTTTCTTCGAGTTCCTTGCGTTCACGAATGTTGACAGAGTTGTCTTGGCTGCTTCTGAAGGCTCTCACGAGTGCTCTGAAATAAGGCTTCAATTCGTTCTGCAACAACCAGCCCTAATGGAGGAAGCACCGCTCTTTAAATAGATTCGACAGCTACCGCCTGCGCTAGTACTACTGCCCCGCGATAGTGACACGACGCGCACATGGATCGTGGCAGTTAAGGCAACTTCTGAGCGCAAACGGTTGTGACAGCCTAGCGTCGCGGTAACACTATCGCCCCACGATAGTGCAATTTCCTTCCTTCCGCCAATATCTCTTTCCAAATTTACCCCTCAATCAACTGTAGACAGGATGTTTCCAAAAGATACCGCCGAGCGTTAGACCTAGTGCGCCGCGATAGTACATGCCAAACATAGCGACCCACCGACATTCCTTTTTCTCCACGTTCCTTTCTGTCAATAGTTTCCATATATGCAAACGCCAGCGTCAGTGCTAACGCTCCGCGGTAGGTCATTTCGTCGGGCGCATCTTCGTCGAGCTGTCCTCACAATTCGTCGAGCGCAGCATTCATTTCGTCGAACGGAACTAGCACGCCGCGGTGAAAGTGGAGGTTAGATATTAAGTTACTCTAGAGGGGGGAGGGGGTGAATAGAGTATTAAAAAAAATTTATTAGTTTTTAAAGCGGAATTAAAATACTGATGTATATATATGTGTGTAATGCAAAGTGTGCTATATAATTTTGAATAAAGGAAATAGCACACAACACAGAAACAATACAGAAAATCACAAGCACAGGGGACACAAGGAATTATAGTAGTTCCCCAATAAATCTGGGTACGTCTACTCTTCTACCACAGCTGGTAGGACATCCACTAGGAGTTTTTGATAAGGTGTCCACACACCACAGAGCTTTTGATAAGGTGCTCAAGACCAGGGGTTTTTTGATAAGGTGTCCACACACCTATAAGCTTTTGATAAGGTGCTTAAAAACCACACAAGGATTTTTTGATAAGGTGTCTTGCCACCACTGTGTAAACTTTTGAAGGGAGAATTAACCCTGTACAAGATAAGGTAAGAAGGTTTAAAGTGTTCTTCTCTTTCAATATTTCTGAGAGAAGACAAAAGGTGTTGAGGATGAAAGCTCCCCCTGTCTGTTTGAAGTTGTTGATAGCTTGAGGATGAAGCTTTCTCTAAAACAGAAATCTTCTGTAGCAGATTAATCTGGAAGAAGTAAATCTTCATATTGTTGTTGCTCTTTAGAAGACTTAAACTTGCAGCAGATCTGAGAGAATGAATGTTGTTCTCAGAGAGATGAAGATGCTGCTTTTTAGGAAAAAGAAGACTGAAAGTATATGTTCTCTGTGTGTTTATTCTTCTTCCTCTCCTTTCTCTAATCCTTCTGTATTCTTGTTGTTCTACAGAGCTATATTTTTGAGAATCTTAAAAACAACTGTGTAAGATCTGTGTCGTAAAAGAGTATACGACTATTTTTGTATATACTTTCTTCTGTGATAGATTTCTAATTTTGAAATTCAAATCATCTGTCTTTAAGGAATATATTATTCTGGCTTAAATCCTTCTTGGAACTGTAACAGCCGCCAAAACGATTTTGGCAGGTCCTTTTTGATTCCTTTGACGTGAAAGATGTCGTAGCATTAAATGTCAACGACTATTCTTGTCTTGGAATAGAAGGAATAAGATAATATAATAAATGAATAAGATATCCTTACTAAACTGACTGAATACGTCCAAAAGTACTTGAATAGATCCATTAAGGTCGTCGATCTGTGTTTAGAGTGTTGACAAAATAACTGATATAGATGATCTGGACTTGTATTTGTCGAACTGAGCTTTCATATAGAATTTGTCGAGCTTTGGCTGGAATTCGTCGAACGCTGCTTGCCATTTGTCGAATGCTGCTCAGAGAATGTCGAGCTCTGGAACTGGCTATAATTCTTCAGTCTGCTGAGAAGAATTTGTCGAACAAAACTAGACGTTTGTCGAACGCCACTCGCCATTTGTCGAAAGCTGGGAACTTAAATATTCCTTAAGTTCTAGCTAATCAATCAGCCTAAAGACTTGACACTTAAGCTATACAATGGGGTCAACTAGATCCTTAGTTAAAACATAGTGATCCTAGCCCAAAACAGTAATAGGGTTGTTCCAACAATCTCCCCCTATTTGGGTTAGGATATTATTTGACAATTAATCAAATAAATACAATAGAAAACATAAAAGGCAGAGCATAAAATATATGTATCTGACCGAATGAAAATTCATTTCAGCAGATTGAATAAAGATAGTGCTCTGAGTTCATTACAATCAAAATGTTTAACAACAACAAAAATAAATAAGTCTGAACCTCTTTTACTTCTTTGCTGATGGAGGTTTGAAGATGATTATCCTGTTTGGATCTTCAGACTTCTTCTTGCTTATGTAGAGATCTTGAGCACCAATAACAGTCTGAGATTTGACATGAGGGACAAAAGCTCCTGGGTGCTTTTCAAGATATTCTTCAGCATTGAATAACTCTTTGGAATTGTACTTGTCAAGCTCTTTCCTTCTGTAATCAGACATGGTAGAAATGTTTGTGAAATCTTTACCTTCTGATTTTGCTTTGTTAATCTGGGCATAAGCAATTGTTTCCTTGAGTCTTGCCATTTGAGATAATCTTTCCTCTTCAGGATCTGGAAGATAGGGAACATATTCTGAAATGTCAACTTGATCTTGAAGATCACTTTGAGAATTTTTGATCTTGTGAAAAGATCCATTAGAAATGTGAAGCATGTATTCTGAAGATATTTGAGGTGAAACAATGACTGGACTTTCTGGTGAAGCAACTGCGGATTTCTTAGAAGGAGGATTACTGGATGATCCTGATACTTGAGATCCACTGGAACTACCAGATTTCCTTAAATGCTGAGAGCTGGGCTTCTGGGAGAAGGATGATGGTGCTGTTGAGCCTGCTGCTGGAGGAGGAGGAGGATGGTTATATTTGACAGGTTTGTCAGAATAATAACCAGTTTTCTTGAATTTCTTTCTCCTCTTCATTTCATTTCTGGAGAACTTCATCCAGTGAGGGGTATCCTTGTCAAGAGTGATATTGTGAAGGATGTAGTAGGGAATATTACTATCTGGGTTAGGAGGCTTGGGGACAACCTTTGACTTTGCTTTTCTTTTCTCTCTTTTACTTGAAAATGTGTCATCAGAATCACTATCATTATCTTCTTCATCAGAGTTAGAAGAGGGAATTGGATTATCATATAAATCATTAACCAATTTAAGAGCTTTGATCCTTTGCACTTCAGCTTCAAAAGCTTCATCTTCTGCTCTCCAGATTTCATCAAAGTCTGGAATTGGTGATTCATCAAAGACAAAAGTTGGGAATTCAAAATTATTGATAATTTCTTCTGAAATTTTAACTGATTCATCTGCAAGACTTTGAACTGGAACTGGAACAAGAGCTGGAATTGCTCTTTGAACTGCAAAGCTACTAATGTTCTTTTTCAGCAAAACTTTGTCAATTGGAGCAGTATAAGGAACAATTGCTTTTGAATAATTATGATGTTTTGGCAAAATCGAGGAAACAACATTGAACTTAGACAATAAGGAAATAATATCTAGGGAGGGATGGATATAGATATTATTTAACTTTTCTATGATTGGTACTTCTGGAGCTTCTTCAAATATATCTACATCAGAAGTTTGAACTGTTTCTTCAGTATCCTCTTCAGCAAAAACTGTATCTGTATCAAAAATTGTATCCTCTGAAATTTGAGCTTCTGGAACTTCTTCATGAGGCATCTCCCCCTGCCTAGCTTCAGGGAGACCTAAATCTAGGCCCCTAGAAGAAGGGACAGAGATAGAGGAATGAATTGAAGATATAGTAGAAGATAGTTCAGAGATTGCTTGAAGAATTGGAGCAATTTTTGCATCCAATGTGGAGTCAAGAGTAGAAAGAATGTTATAGACTGGAGCAAGTTTTGCATCCAGGATTTGATCAATCTTGGGAAGAATATAGTCAAGAATTTGATCTGCAACAGTGTGGAAATGTAGAAATAGCATTTCAGGTGGATGAGATGAAGATGGTTGAGAAGTGGAAGGTATAGAAGTTGGTACAAAAATGTTTGCAACATTTGCATGTTGTTGAGGGATGTCAGAATGAATGGGGCAAGAGTGATGGATGGGTGAATGATAGTCATCATGCATTGGAGATGGAGGTGGAGAAGTATGAGGGGTTAGAAGGGTAGATGAGGATGGAATGTCATCAATGAGTGCGGGAGAATTTTGAGGTGGAGATTGTGCAGGGGAAATGTTCTGAGGTGGAGATGGGAGATGAGGAGAAGAAACAAGAGGAGGAGGAGAAGTGGCTTCTAGAAGGGTTGAGGGAGTGACTGGATCAATCCTTGTGCCTTCAAAAGTTTTCTTCTGTGTAGCTGCTCCTGTGTTCTTCTTGGTAAACACCCTATCCCATTTAGCAAAGAGAGCTTAGGTCAGCTTCTTGCTAGCATTAATGGTCACCTTGGGAGAGACCAGAAGGTCTTGGTGTCTTTCCTGCAGTACAATTCCAATAATTCTTCCAAAACAAACATTGTCCTTTGAAATCTTCTTCTTAATCAATCCAAAAAAGATTGATCCCCAGTTCACTTTCTTCTTTTCCATTATGGCCACCATCAACATAAATTGGTGCCTATTAATATAATCATGTCCTGTTGTTTTCCCTAACAACACTTTGCCAACTATATCAGAAAGAAACTTATATTCCACAGATAAGTTCTTCTTAAGAGAGACCTATGATTAGGGTTTCCAGTGGAATGACCCATTTTAATCTGTGCTTCACCAGTTTTAACAGAGCTAAGCTCTATTTCATCATCACCATTAACAAAACCAAAAACTTCAGTTAAAATGGTAGGGGTAAGAGAGACCTGGTGTCCTGAGATAGTTCCTGTCAGACTTTCATCTTCCTGCTTAGCTGTAAAACACCATTCCTTGATTTCTGATGTGTGCAGCTTTATCCTCATGCTCATTAACTTCTTTAACTGCTGCTCTTCAAACAATTGAAGAATATCCTTGAAGATTTGATCAGATTGAGTTAAAGATTCCATGTCAATATCAAACCCGGCATCGAACTTTATCGAATATAGCACGGCTTGAGAAATCGCCATTTGTACCTGCAAGAGAGAAAGATCAAGTGTAGAGAGGAACTGGAGGGAAACGATTTCTGTAGGCGCAATCTATTTCGAAATAGAAAAAGATATTATATAGACCGGAGAAGGGGGCGCATTTAGGGAGCGGGGTTCGACAAAAACCTAATAAAAAACAGAAGTCGAAAAGACTTTATGTCTCCGTCAGACATCGTTCAACAAAAATATCCTTTTCGTCGACCACCGTTCGACAAGTGAAAATTTCTTTATTGATTCTGAAATTAACAGATTTTGTCGACCGCCGTTCGACAAATGGTTCAAATTCGTCGTCCTCCGTTCGACGAATTTTGGGTGATAAATAGAAATTTTAATTTTTAACAGATTGAATATCCATCTATCATTCCTAGTTGATTTATAAATAAGATGTGCTTCTTTTTATCCAAGGGCTTGGTGAAAATGTCATCTCTTTGTAGATTAGTAGAAATGAACTGTAGGCAAATTTTATTTTTATCCACATTATCCCTAAGGAAGTGGTGCCTAATCTCTATGTGTTTAGTCCTACTATGGAGAACTGGATTTTGTGCTATAGATATTTCACTTATATTGTCACAAAATATAGTTGATTTATTTAAGTTGATACCATAGTCTAGAAGTTGATTTTGTATCCACAACATCTGTGAGCAGAAACTGCCAGCAGCCATGTATTCAGCTTCAGTTGTTGATGTAGACACAGATGTCTGCTTTTTACAAAACCAAGACATAAGCCTATCACCAAGAAACTGACAAGTTCCTGATGTGCTTTTTATGTCTACTCTGCATCCAGCATAATCTGAATCTGAGAATCCAGTTAATTCAAATTCAGATGCTGTTGGATACCAAAGTCCTAGATTAGGGCAACCCTTTATATATCTCAAAATCCTTTTTAATAAAATTAAGTGAGATTCTTTGGGGTTAACTTGAAATCTAGCACAAATACAGGTAGCAAACATTATGTCAGGTCTACTAGCTGTTAAATAAAGCAGCGAGCCAACAATTGCTCTGTATACTTTTGAATCAACATGTTTCCCTGATTCATCATTAACAATGACAGCATTTGAGGGCATGGGTGTTTTCATGGTGGAAGTATCAGACATACCAAATCTTTTCACTAATTCCTTAGCATACTTAGATTGGGATATGAAGATTCCATTTGAAGTTAGCTTCACTTGAAGACCAAGGAAGTATGATAACTCACCCATACTACTCATTTCAAATCTTGATTGCATTAGATTGGAAAATCTTTTGCACAAATTTGAATCAGTAGATCCAAAGATAATGTCATCTACATATATTTGAACTAGTAAAGTTTGATTCTTATGTACTTTGTAAAATAAGGTTTTATCTACTATGCCTCTACAGAAATTGTTTTCCAAAAGAAAACTAGCTAAAGTTTCATACCATGCTCTAGGAGCTTGTTTGAGACCATAGAGAGCTTTCTTAAGATTAAATACAAAAGAGGGTTGAGTTGGAAAGATGAAACCTGGTGGTTGTTCCACATAGACTTCTTCTTTGATTTCTCCATTTAGAAATGCACTTTTTATATCCATTTGATAGACTTTGAATCTTTTGTATGCAGCAAATGCAAGGAAGATCCTGATTGCTTCTAGCCTTGCAACTGGGGAAAATGTCTAATCATAGTCTATCCCTTCTTCCTGTGAGTATCCCTGAGCTACTAGCCTAGCTTTGTTTCTCATAATATTTCCCTCTGCATCAAGCTTGTTCCTGTAGACCCATTTGGTTCCAATCACTGGATAATTCTTTGGTCTTGGAACCAAATCCCAAACCTTGTTCCTTTCAAACTGGTTGAGCTCCTCTTGCATTGCAATAATCCAATTTGGAACTTGTTCTGCATCTTTTATGGTTTGAGGTTCAACTTGTGATAGGAAACAAGTATGCATCTAATTTTGGTGTAGTTGATGCCTTGTTTGAACACCTGCTGAAATATCTCCAATCACTTGTGAAATTGGATGATCTCTAACTGTGATGGGGTAAATAGTAAGAGTTGGTTTAGCAATTGTATCCACTTGGGGAATTTGTTCAGCTGCTATATCTTGTGAAAAGTGATCTGGTGTTGTCTGTTCTGAATTTTCAGCAAAAACTGGGAAATTTTATTCTTCACTCTCTTCATCATTCTGCTGTTCAAGATTTAGAATTCCTTCTTTATGTAGAGCTAATCGTTCTAGCTTCTCACATAATATAGGTTCCTGCAAATTTTCTATGGTAGAAGGAATCTTCTCCTTGTAAAACATGTTAGTTTCATAAAAAGAGACATGCATAGATTCTTCTATTTTAAGAGTGGATTTATTATAAATCCTATATGCTTTACTGATTTGAGAATAACCTAAGAAAATTCCTTCATCTGATTTTGGTTCAAATTTCCTAAGGTATTTTTTATCATTATTGTGAATATAACATCTACAGCCAAAAGTTCTAAAAGAGTTAACTTTAGGTTTCTTCACTTTAAGTAATTCATAAGGAGTTTTCCCTTAAGTTTCTGTATCAAACATCTATTCAGAATATAATTTGCTGTGCTAACAGCCTCTGCCCAAAAGGATAGGGACAGTTTAGCATCTGCAAGCAATGTTCTTGCTGATTCAATTAGAGTTCTATTTTTCCTTTCAACTACCCCATTTTGTTGAGGAGTTCTAGGAGCTGAGAAACAATGCCTGATACCTTCCATCTCACAGAATTCTTGCATAAGAAGAGACTCAAACTCAGTACCATGATCACTTCTGATCAATGCAACAACAGTAGAGCACTCAATCTGTATGCTCTTAAGAAAGTCTGTAAGAACTTTAAAGTTATCTGACTTTTCTCTCAAAAAGAACACCCAAGTGAATCTAGAGAAGTCATCTACAATAATTAGAGTGTAAGGCTTCCCTCCTAAACTCTTTGTTGCTATAGGTCCAAAAAGGTCCATATGTAGCAAATATAAGATTCTAGGTGAATCACTTTTAGATAATGATTTAAAACTATTTTTTGTTTGCTTACCTAGTTGACATGCCCTACAAAGACCTTCTTTATTGTATGATCCTGAGGGTAATCCTCTAACAAGATTGTCCTTAGATAGTTTAGCAATGGTCCTAAGGTTTACATGTCCTAGTCTCTTATGCCAAAGTTCACTAGATTTGCTTCCATCACTAAATAAACAAACTTCTGAAGTAGATGAATTGAAATTCACTAAATATATATTACCTTGCCTAATACCTGATAGAACAGTAATGTTATCAGTAGATTTAATAAGGCAATTCATCTTATTAAAGGTTACCTGATACCCTTCATCACATAATTGACTTATGCTGATGAGGTTGTGCTTCAGTCCCTTGACATAAGCTACCTCTTTGAAGGCGACTTCTCCAACCTTGACTTTTCCATAGCCTTTGGTCTGTCCACAGTTGGAGTCTCCAAATACAACCTTTGGTCCAAGCTTTGCCTTATAGTTGTTCAGGTTGGCCTTGTTTCCTGTCATATGCTTTGAGCAGCCACTATCCAAACCACTTTTCATTTATTTTTGGATAGCTATGTACCTGCAATGATAGAAAAATAAACTAGTTGTTTTTGACCCAGACTACCTTGGGTCCATTTGTTTGTCCATAATATTCAGAAATAAAGGTCATTTCAGGCTGATCCTTATAGCCTTGTGAGTGGAATCTCCTTGGAGGTATTACCCACTCAGTAAAAGGATTTCTAGTATATTTAGAATTAGAATTCTTAGAACTTTCTGTATAATATCTGTTCGACAAATTTGGGTAAATTCGTCGACCGTCGTTCGACGAATGTGCATGTTTTTGTCGAGCGCTGTCCATATTATAACTATACTGAAAGTCTGTTCTCAGTTTTCGTCGATCCCCGTTTGACAAATTTGAATCTTTTTGTCGAGCTTTGTTCGACGAATTCTTCTGAATTCTCTTATTCTTAATATTCTTGCTTGAAATATCTTTATTGGTTTCAGTAGCCTCTTTGCCCTTAGCAGATATAAATTTTATGGGTGTAGATAAAATATTCTTCTTAACTAGGTGTGACTCACTTGATGAGGCACCCAAGCCCAATTTGCTATTAAGTCTAGCATTAACTGTGCTTGTTATGTCCATCAGTTTGATACTTCTCCCATTTAAGGATTCTTCACACTCTTTTGCTTCAGACAACTTTCTCTCAATGAGAACAATATGTTCCCTGGAGGCAGCCAAATCCTTTTTAAGTTTTATATTCTCTTCGCTTATAATTTTCATATCAGCTAGCTTATTTCTGAGTGAGCTTATTTCCTTCTCAGATTTAATTAAGTCTACGCAAAGAACTTTGAATTCAGCCTTGAATTCAATGGAAGTAAAATCAAAGTTAGCTATTACCTGATCAGCATCATCTTTTGCTTCTGATTCTGATTTTTCTTCATCAGAATTGTTGGCTGAGGCATTGATTGTCATCATGCAGAAATTCTTCTCTTCTTCATCATCATTGGAGCTGGATGAAGAAGCATATCCTGACTCACTGTCTGAGTCATAAATGGCCATTAAGCATTGGTCATTTTCTTTTGTTTCTTCATCATCAGAAGAGCAGGATGAAGATTCTGATTCAGATTCTGTTTCACTCCAGGATTTTGCTACAAATCCTCTCCCCTTCTTTTTGTGATTGTGGGAGGAAGATTTGCTGGAGTTTCTCTTTTCTTCCTTTTCTTTTCACTTTTCCTTCTTGTCCTTCTTGTTTTGATTTTCTAGACAATCAGGTGCAATGTGTCCTGGTTTCCTGCAACCGAAACATATAATTTCATTTGCATGATTTTTGTCCTACCTTGGCTTGTCATAGCTTCTGGATAACTTTTTCTTGATGTCTTTCTTAGTCACCTTGTAAAATCTTTTGTCTATTAGACTCATGATCTCCTCATTGTCAGGAGTTTTTCCTTCTTCTGCATCAGCTGCTTTGAAAGCTATGCTCTTTTCTTTCCTTTTTGCTGGAGATGTAGTGGATGATTCTGCTTCCCTGAACTTGATGAGCTGCTCATAAGATTTGAGCTTGCCCAACAGTGCTTCTGTGGTAATCTCATTGAGACTCCTAGCATCCTTGATTGGACAGATTCTTGAGTCACATGTGCTGGGGAAGCACATTAAGATCTTGTCATTTATTTCAGTGATAGAAATCACTTTGTCCAAGGTCTTCAGCTCATTTATTATGAGACTGAGTCTGTTGTACATGTCAGCCACTGTCTCTGTGTCTCCTTTCTTGAAGTTTTCATACAGAGAGATCAAGTGTGATCTTCTGTCTTTTCTCTCATCTGCAGAACCTGCAACCATGTTATTTAGTGAGATCCAAATCTCTCTGGCTGAAGTACATTCAACCACTTTTTGAAATATGTCATCAGACATAGTTTGAGCCAATATGTTCATGGCCTTAGTATCTGCATTTCTTTGCTTCTTTTGAGTTTCTGTCCACTCAGGAGGTGGGACAGCATGATTATCTCCTATAGCTTCAGTGCTGGTTGATGCTGTAGGTGCTGGAGGCCCTGTCAAAATAACATTAAAAATCTCTTCATCAATGGAGTTCATATAAAGCCTAATCCTTGCTTTCCAAAGTGCAAACTTACTAAGGTTGCACATTGGAGGTCTTGTGCTTGAGTATTCCTTGTTTTGTGCCATGAGTTTTTAACAAAAAATAAATAAACAAAAACTCTAGATAAATTTAAGATCTAATTGATCTTTGTGATTCAGGTGTTAGCCTGTAAGGAATCAACACCCTCTGATACCAATTGAAAGTGGAGGTTAGATCTTAAGTTACTCTAGAGGGGGGGGGGGGGGGGTGGGGGGGGGGGCTGAATAGAGTATTAAAAAAATACTGAGAGGGACCTGGAAGAGAAATCCCGGGAAAAGCTTTCGTATGACGGAGGTAGCGTTATTTTCTAAGAGAAGACAAAAGGTGTTGAGGATGAAAGCTCCCCCTGTCTGTTTGAAGTTGTTGACAACTTGAGGATGAAGCTTTCTCTAAAATAGAAATCTTCTGTAGCAGATTAATCTGGAAGAAGTAAATCTTCAGATTGTTGTTGCTCTTTAGAAGACTTGAACTTGCAGCAGATCTGAGAGAATGAATGTTGTTCTCAGAGAGATGAAGATGCTGCTTTTTAGGAAGAAGAAGAATGAAAGTATATGTTCTCTGTGTATTTATTCTTCTTCCTCTCCTTCCTCTAATCCTTCTGTATTCTTGTTGTTCTACAGAACTGTATTTTTGAGAAACTTAAAAATAACTGTGTAAGATCTGTGTCGTAAAAGAGTATACGACTGTTTTTGTATATACTTTCTTCTGTGATAGATTTCTAATTTTGAAATTCAAATCATCTGTCTTTAAGGAATATATTATTCTGGCTTAAATCCTTCTTGGAACTGTAATAGCCACCAAAACGATTTTGGCAGGTCCTTTTTGATTCCTTTGACGTGAAAGATGCTGTAGCATTAAATGTCAACGACTATTCTTGTCTTGGAATAGAAGGAATAAAAGAATATAATAAATTAATAAGATATCCTTACTAAACTGACTGAATACGTCCAAAAGTACTTGAATAGATCCGTTAAGGTCGTCGATTTGTGTTTAGAGTGTTGACAAAATAACTGATATAGATGATCTGGACTTGTATTTGTCGAACTGAGCTTTCATATAGAATTTGTCGAGCTTTGGCTGGAATTCGTCGAACGATGCTTGTCATTTGTCGAACGCTGCTCAGAGAATGTCGAGCGCTGGAACTGGCTATAATTCTTCAGTCTGCTGAGAAGAATTTGTCGAATGAAAATAGACATTTGTTGAACGCCACTCGCCATTTGTCAAAAGCTGGGAACTTAAATATTCCTTAAGTTCTAGCTAATCAATCAGCCTAAAGACTTGACCCTTAAGCTATACAATGGGGTCAACTAGATCCTTAGTTAAAACATAGTGAACCTAGCCCAAAACAGTAATAGGGTTGTTCCAACACGCGGTAACGCTGACGCCCCGCGGTAGTGCATTCATTTCGTCGAACGCCAGCTTGCATCTCAGCGGCTTCCCTTCTCAGCGGTTTCGTCTCAGCGGTTCGTTGGTGCTAGCTCCAGCGATAATGTTAACGCGGCGCGGTAGCAACAAAACACAGCACCATGGAGATTTGAAAGCACAGAATCCTGCATACTATGAACACAAAATAAGTATGATCAAATACAATAGGATTTGTTATTGTCAAACCAAGAGATGCGGAAAGCATGTTCCAACAAAACCCTTTTTTTTAAAAGATTAATATTTTCATTTGTGTTAAAAAGATTAATATTTTGTAATAGTTTGACCATTTCAACAATTGAGCAATTTAACTTTGAAAATTTTCATAACAAATAGGCAAGCATGAGTGAACATATCCAAAGAGATAATAACTACAATTTAACCACTTCGTATTTTAAGTAAAGAAAACATTGTAGAAATCATGCATTGCAATCTAGTGCTTTTACTTAAGTTTCTAGAGAATTATGTAATGTTTGCATTAGTATCCAATTCTCATGAGTGGAAGCTTTATGAAAAACAATGATGTGTGCATAAGGTGTTTTGATAAAAGTATACAAGTGAAATAATCAAAACACATGACATATATAATGAAATAGTGACAACAATATTAAGGATGCAATATTATAATTACTTTCACACATCATCTAGAATAAAGTTTCAAGGTACAAATAATCGGTACAACAACCAAGGTGCTTCGCCCACATAATGCTCATTAAGACATATCAGGGAGCGAAGTATTGCTTGGGGGATCACATAAGCAATTTTATTGATTTTTATTTTTAGTGATCCGGTGTACAAATAGAAGTGATAAAAGATGAATGTGTTTGCACAAGACAAATTACAATTCTTTCCAAGGTGCTCAACCTCACATTGCTCATTAAGACTTATCAGGAGGGTGAGTAGTGCTTGGTGGAGTTATCTTTGGCTTTTTATTTCAGATTTTTATTTTGGGCCGAAGGTCTCTGAATTCACTTGTTGTTGCAAACATTAATATTATGGAAATAACACTTCTATATCGTGCATTAAATTTATTTTGAAAGACGGTGTATGTAATTTAGACATACAACTTAAAATGTTAAAACTATTTCACTACACAATCATGCAAGACTAAGATTATGAGCACATATAGATTACCAAAATAGTGAGTGTATAATTCATTGATTAACATAAAACATTACTCATACTTAGAGGCATGCTAGGCAATCATACACAATTATCTATAGACTATTTCATTGCAACTAATCAGATTAAGGTCAAGGCATGACAAAAACAATGTTTAGAAAACTTGAAATTAAAATTAGACATTGAAGAGAATCTTAATGTGTATGCCTACTCAATTTTGACCATTGGAAACAAAATGACTAAGATGTATGCTCTTATGAAATATTATAGTCAAACTAAAATTTTGTAAAGAGATAAAGTATAATAAATAATGAAAACATATTTTTGATTTATTTTATAGTTTGTTTTGATATATAGAAACACAAAGCATGTTTTTGGTTGGATTTTGATTTGTTTTTTTTAGAGTTTTAAAGGAAAAATAACAGGAACTGAAAAATAAAAACTGAAAAAGGAGCTGGAAATTCAGAAATACCCACTAACGCCAGCGGTACCCAACTATCGTCGGGCGTTAGTGACAGAACTAGAATTTTTGGGAAGACGTGAAATTTTTTAGAATTTTTCTTATGAATATAGTTATGCAGATTAGCGACAATGTGATTCAGTACAAAAATCAGATATGTGAGGTCATAAGATTACGAATTTTGCACGATTAAGTATGAATGTCCAAGACCCCAAATTCTAGTCTAAGGTGTCACAATTCACTTTCAAAATATTTGAGTTTTTCACATGCATGAGAGTTCAGAAATAGATAATAAGAAAAACATAAGATAACATGTTTGAGCACAAATATGCATAAGTGAAATGATCATAAATAAGTGAAATAATATTCATGCAATGTATACAACATAAGTATGTCTAAGATCAAGAAACTCTATCAACCTGTCTACACTCTAGCCCCGTACTAAGTGACGGATGAACATTAGGAGCTGCACGCATGTCGTAGGTTGTGGTGTAATCCCACATGCATACAAAAGACAATGCTCACCCTAGCACTCTTTCCCCCCAGTGCCTCGCAAGGCCCCACTGGAACCCTCCCCGGATAAGGACAAGACATGACTTAGAGGTTAGGTTTCTAATGCACACAATCCTACGCCCTTGCTATAGTGAGACACATAATGTGGTTGAATGATCATGGGCATACTAAGCATTTAATCTTATGGAAAAACAATTTATAAATTATGGCTTTTATGCAAGATTAATTTCTCATTATATTTGTTTTTAAAGCACATAGTTATTATGAATTTTAACTTCCAATTTTTCAGATTTTGGTTAAGCATGATAGGGGCAAACAAATGACGCAAAAATATTAAGTAAATAAGCAAAACTTGTGCATTTTATAAATTTAGCCTAATACCCCAAAAATACCTTTTAAATCCATTTTGACACTTATTTCATTTAGTCTTAAAAATATCATATGACAACTTTAGTTTTTCAAATTTTATAAGACTTGTAGGAAATGGATTTTAGAAGGATAAAATAAAAGATAATTAGATCACTTGAAAAATGATATGACTTTTTATTCAATTTTGTTCAATTTGATTTATTAATGAATTTTGATTTAATATGTGAAAATCAAATCACAAGTTATATAAAGTGATCTTATCATGATGCCTCAAAGAAATAAAAGCAAAAACAAAAAGGAAATTAAGCATATCATGAAGTAGAGAAATGATATTTTATTTTTAATTGAATTCTACTTCATGCAAATGATTGGATACTAATGAATGAGAGATTTAGGTATCCAAAGAGGACCGGGTGTGACGGTTCCTTTGGGTACCCAAATACATCGTGTTTGCTTTTGGGGAGATAGTGATGAATGGGCCCATTTGAGTGGAGTTAGTGTTTCATTTTTAACTTTGGGCCTCCATTCAAACCTTGGTTTAATATTGTTTTTATTTGTCAAATTTCCATGATGATTTTGTAAAACATTGTTTATAGGAAATTTGTGAACATTTAATTTTATATTGGGAGAAACATGATTTTGTAAATAATGGCGATTTTGACTTTGATTTACAAATACTTTGTGTTTCTCACTCCCATTATTTGTCTTAGTTAAAATATTCATATTCATATTCAACATGCTTTTAGATATAGTTTGATATTGTGAGTTTGTATTTACCATTTTCATAAGCAAGTTGATTTTTTATTTTAATTCATCATTCTTAACTATAAGATTATGTCTAGCTTTATTATAAGCGATTGAGCTATTTTTAAGAATGGAAACAATTGAATCAATATGATTTTGATAGTCATTTCTATATTCATCAAATGTTTCAACCATCTCTTTAATTTCAATTTTATAGTCTTTACACTTAGCACAATCATTTTTCAAGGAAGAATTTTCTAAATATAATTTTTTATTTTGTCCTTTTACGAAAGTAAACTCTTTTTCAAGTTCCTTGAATTTTTCTTTAATATTATTACAATAAAAACAAGATATAGAGTTTTCAAATGAAGAGCATGATGGAGATAGAGACATTTCGTTTTTGGATTCTACATTCACATTTGCTTTCAAAGTTTTATTTTCTAAACGTAGTTTTGCATTAGCCATTTTTAGTTTCTTAATCTTGCGTTTAGTAATTTGTAGCAATTGTAATGTAGAAATAGAAGTACAAAAAATAGGAGATTTTGATTTCCTTACAGCGCTTGTGGATGAGGCAAGATTTGAACATATTGTTCCTTTGTCTTCTTCATCTTCCTCTTCCAAACAAGAGTTTCCATCATCCTTTCCGCTTGATGAGCATTCTATGGATCCATCATTTGAGTAGCTTTCTTGAACATTTGTGCAGGCTTGCATATTTTCCTGTTCTTGTGAATGTTCCATACCTGTAGAAGGAGAATCATAAGTTCTTTCAAGAAAATTCCAAATCTCATATGCGGTAGGTAAAATATAAATAAGTTTGAAAATATTTTGGTATAATACACAAAATATACTATTCATAGATTTTGCATTTAAAATAATTTCATTTCTAGTTAGTACGCTAGGTAGCTTTTCTATAGTAATATTCCAAACTTTTTCATCTAAGGCCTTAAGAAAATTTTTCATTAATGTTTTCCACCCTTTATAATTTATGCCCATAAATAAAGGTGGTGCTAATACTTTTTCAGTTATATTAAAATTTTCCCCACTAGTAGAAGCGAGATCATGATCAAGAGACGCCATTATTCCCGGTTGTTAAGCTGAATTGGAATAACCTAGCTTTGATACCACTTGTTGGATTTGTAGGCGCCCTTAGAGGGGGGGGGGGGTGAATAAGGGTTTTAAAAACTGTAAGCTTTAATAGATAACTTTTGATATTTTTGTCACAGTTAAATCAAAAGTAAAGAGATAATGAAATTAGAAATGAAATCAATTTTATTAAACAAGAAAAGACATGATTATCATTTATAAAATTGATTACAAAATTTAATTTCAATGACGCTAGAAATCGAAGCGAATAATATGAAAACCCTTTTTGTTTTCTATACCGACTCGTATCCCCACGAACCGGTTGGCTTTAGCCGATCTCTCCCCAGATACGGCCTCAAGCCGCTCTAGCCAATCTATCACCAGAAAGGCCTCGAGCACCCCCTAGATCTACTCCCTAGACCCAGTCGCCGTGTGGCAAATTCCTCCCTAAGTCCTACCTAGACCTAGTCTCCATGTGGTGAATTCCCCTAGTCCCCGCAAGGCCCTAGTCGCCGTGTGGCGAGGTCCTCTACCGAACAAAAGATATAAAGGTTACAATTTGAAAGTAAAACAAAACACAAACTAATGACTCCCTCAAATGTAGAACTTGATGTCGATGTAGATGCGATCGTATTGGTCTTCAAGTTCTTTGCGTTCACGAACATTGACGGAGTTCTTTGGGCTACTTGGAAAGGCCCTCACGAGTGCTCTGAAAATATGGCTTCAAAACTTTCAGCAATAGCCAACTCTAATGGAGGAGGCACCGCTCTTTCAATAGATTCGACAGCTACCGCCTGCGCTAGTACTACCGCCCCGCGATAGTGACACGATGCGCACATGGATCGTGGCAGTTAAGGCAACTTCTGAGCACAAACGGTTGTGACAGCCTAGCGCGCCGCGGTAACACTATCGCCCCGCGATAGTGCGATTTCCTTCCTTCCGCCAATATCTCTTTCCAAATTTACCCCTCAATCAACTGCAGACAGGATGTTTCCAAAAGCTACCGCCGGGCGTTAGACCTAGCGCGCCGCGATAGTACTTGCCAAACATAGCGACCCATCGACATTCCTTTTTCTCCACTTTCCTTTCTGTCAATTGTTTCCATATATGTTAACGCCAACGTCAGTGCTAACGCTCTGCGGTAGGTCATTTCGTCGGGCGCATCTTCGTCGAGCTGTCCTCACAATTCATCGAACGCATCATTCATTTCTTCGAACGGAACTAGCGCGCCGCAGTAACGCTGATGCCCCGCGGTAGTGCATACATTTCGTCAAACGCCAGCTTGCATCTTAGCGGATTCCCTTCTCAGCGGTTTTGTCTCAGCGGTTCGTTGGTGCTAGCGCCAGCGGTAATGTTAATGCGGCGCGGTAGCAACAAAACACAGCACCATGGAGATTTGAAAGCACAGAATCCTGCATACTATAAACACTAAACAAGTATGATCAAATACAATAGGATTTGTTATTGTCAAACCAAGAGATGCGGAAAGCATGTTCCAATAGTTCCATCCCCCTAGAAGGGCCCGCCATCCTGGCCCTGAGGAGGTCCTCCCGGCAGCCTCCAGACTGGCCGATTGACCGACGGCTAAAACCTCCACCATGGATCCTTCCCCCGGGATGTCCCTTGGAACCCTTGCTTCTCCGACTCTTCGTACCTTCTCTCCTCCAGCTATTGAGAACCTCCTGCTCTTTTCACCTCGCTTCTTGTCAACCTGACCAACTTCGTCACAAACCCGGGATTTGAGGCCTCGCTCTTGATCTGCCTCCCCGCTCGATCTATCGGCTACTCGAAAGATAGAGGAGGATACTTGTCTAGCTCTATCCTGAACAACCCTTATTGTAGCCTGATGGTGAGGGCAAGCTGCAAGGTGTGCTCGGGCACCTCCTGGACCAAAAGAGCCTCCTCTTGGAAGTTATCCGCGTAGCTTCTCAGTGACTCCTCAGCCCCTTGCTTGACTAGGAAGAGAGCCTCAAAACACCCTTCTTCCTCTTCTTAGATGTGGAGTAGTGCAACAGGAAACTCCGACGCAGGTCTTCGAAGCTGTATATAGTCCCTGAGGGAAGCTGGTGGAACCAGCCTTTCGCCTTTCCTTTGAACATGATGGCGAACAGCCTGCACTTGAAGGCATCGGTCACTTGCCTGATGGAGACGGTGTCTTCGAACCACTAGAGATGCTGAACTGGATCATCCTTGCCGGTGTAGTAGGACATGACTAGATCCCTGAACCCCTCCGGCACTTGGTCTGAAAGGATCAACTCACATAAAGGGCTCATTAACCCTACTTGGTGAGTTAAAAGGACTCGCGCGGTCTCCTCGCCTGGGAAGCGAGCACTCGGCGGGCCGGGGAACAATACTCGTGCATGGAGGGCTCGCTCGTCCTCCTCCACCAACACTTCCTTCACTGCTCTCCAACCTGGCGCCTCCTCGACCAAGGCATGTGAGGTGAGTATCGGGACTGCAGGAGTTGAGCACTCGCCTGACGACGTGAGGGCGAGGAGTGGGTCTCCAGGATCGACTTCCTAAATTCATCGAAATCGCACTTCTTGACGTACTCGTCAGGGGGGGGGGGGGGGGGGGCGAGCCGCCTGGGTCGAACCCTTACCCTTCACTTCCGGCCATGGGACTCACTCAGAATTTTCGGAACAAGCTACGCTCCACACTCACAGCACCAAAATGTTAAACCCATAGCCCACTGTTCAAGAGGAGTTCAGACTAATTGGGTGTAGCTTGCTTTTACTTCTCCTGAGTTGGAACGCTTGGCTAAGCACTCGGCACAAAGAACCTCACTCACAAGGGTGGGTAAGTAGAAACAGACCCCCGCGAGTTGTAGTGAGGAGGTCCTGCCACAAACCCAAAAGATCAAAGAGAGCTTCCCCTCCCAAACCAAAGCTGAGTCGGGCACTCTGGAGGGCACTTGGGAGCACCAGTCTGTCAACCCGGAAATCACGACAAACAGAGTACTGGAGCTCTCGCTAACCAGAACCATCCAAAGGAGAGAAGAAGCCAAAAAGTCCTCTCCAAACATGCCCTTGGGGGGAGGGGGTGTCTATTTATAGTTTTCTGAAAAAGATCTGCGGATAGCGGAATCCCGCCTTTTGAAATTACTAGGTTCAACCCAAATTAGTCTGCCAACAGCGTAATCTCGCTGTTTGGAATTGCTAATTGCAGGCCAAAATGAGATTTCCTGAAAAAATAAGCCACATCACATATATGTGAGTCCAGGTAGTTCTAAGTCTGTTCACATGGGGGTAGCGTGTGCCCGTTGAGGCTAAGACTCGCCACTCGCCTCGAACCGGGGGAGGGTGCAAGATGATTTGCCCCACTCGCCCCTTCGACTCGTCTGAGCCCAGTCTCGCCCTGACTGCTTGATGGTTTGATGAGTTCACTCGACAAATATGGGGTTGTACAGATCGTACAGAATCTGATTGATATTCCTCATCGTTATTGCCTCTCTCAATTGTATTGCTATCTAGAAGTACCCCCACAACCTTTTCACTGATACTACATACTAAATCATCCTCAAACTAGTCTTCACCCTCAAATGTAATATCCAAAGCACTATCTTCACTATCTTCGCCTTACCAATTATCATCACCAACGATAAAATCATTTTTCTCCATTATACACTTCATTAAAAATGAAACCAATGGTCAGAGCACATGGAGTTCCCTTTTAAGAAAATGTTAGATGTGCAAAACTATCCGCATAAACGCAAAACTATCAACATGCTAGAGAAGTATAACAACATAATTAACACTGATATATATCCACATGAGTTCAACAGGTAAATGTATGTTAATAAATCACAAGTTAAAGCTTAAAGAGTCCAAAAACCAAAGAAACAGGTATATGTATGTGAATAGTGAGGATGTTACGCATTTGTGGCCATGTGTGTGGAATCCCACCAACACGACGCTCTTCATTGAGCCAAAATACTTGAGCATGCCCTTCTAATTTCATACGAGCGACGATTACTTTTTGGTGGTCATCCAAGCTATGCCACTCAAAATAACATTCAATTTTCATGAGCAAGTCCTTACAAATTTTGGGGTTACCATAATCGTCAAATGTTGGGGCATCGATTTTTATTTTGCGAGTGAGGTCATTTTGCCGAGCGCCATTGTGGTCCTCGTCGCCACAGTCAGTGTGTTGACGTTGTTGGCGTTGCGGAGGATGACGTGGTGGAGGGTTATTAGGTTGGTTTTGCGGTGGAAAACCATTTTGGATCGTATGGGTTAAGTTGGTAAAGGCCGCAGTGAGTTGAGTGATTTGATCTGTGAGATCACGTTGAACGGCCGCTAGTTGCGCTTGCGTAACCTCACGGTTATCCGGATTGTCGCCCATATTATTGGATGTGGATGAGTGCGGGGGATACTCGTTCCCCGAGCGTGTGTGCATAAAAGTGTATACGGGAGGACCGACAAGGATTAAGAAATCCTATGCGCTGAATTCTGATACCAAATTGATGTAGCACACACCGGTTTGCGCACAATTAAATGCAGTCAAACCTATTTGTGATTATAAATCCACTCGCCAATACAAAAAAAAAGGTTCGCCAAGCCTCTAGAGATCATACAAGGGCTATGTGCCCATGTACGATCAAGCGAAAAGGACCTACCCAATCCGGACGAATGCGCAAAAATAACGCCGAAATAATCTGTAGAAAACACGATTCAATCAAAGCAACCCTTAGGGGGGGGGGCACAATTAACCAACACACGTGCTACCTAGGCACAATACTTCAACACTTTGCATGCAATTAGTACGAAGCCGATTCCGACTGTGAGAACGAAAATGTCAATTACACATGCTCCAATCCACTAGCGTTATACATAGCAGAAACAATATTTTAACGGGGAGATTCGACCGAGTGAGGGCCAATTCAAACAAGAAAACACACTATCGGATGACTGCCCTTCCCCGACCAATTGGTTGGGAGGCAGCGACGCAAAGCCTTAACCACGACTTGTCCGTAGTTGTCCGATCACACACCAAATGATTCACCACCACAAGATCAACAAAAGTAGACAAATCGCACAAGAGGGGAGTAGAGAAAACGATACCCCAAGCGAGAGATCTCTCGAAATGGAAAGAAGCGTCGGGGTGGAGTTAAATCCACGACACGGGTGGTCGAAGCTACTCCTTGTGCCGAATATGGACGGAGGTGCTGATGCGCAAATCTTAGCACACCGCTATAGGCGGTAGTAAGACTGCGGCACAAAACGGCAGTGTACCGATCGTTCAAGTAATATAAAATGGGAATGAATCCCCAAGTATCGATCTCAAAAGAACACAGTAAGGTGGAGTTTATTATTGAGGCAGGACTTGAGATTGAAGTCCTTTAAGTCGGATGGATGTGGAAACGGGGGTTTTGGATTGTGGAAAATAAAGAAAAACAACTACAACTACTCCTATGCAATGCCGCTATGCAATGCTTCGCGAGGCGGGATGGAGACTAGGTAGGCCTTGAGCGCGCTACTTCGTAAGGGAGGATGGACGAGTAGGCAAACAGAATGAGGGTCGCAAGCACCTCTTCGACAAGCACGCCACTAGCAATTGCTAGTGCGGCAAAACGAACGCGATGGTGGGATGGAGGATGGAATGGGGCGCTCCTCAAATCACATAAACCACAAAAGCATTTCACATAGACATGAAATATAGAAATACAAACAAGTTTATGTGCCACTTCATCATAATATTTAGAGATCTACAACATATACACATCAATAAGACAAGAACAAGGCAAGAAATCGACCGAATCCGAAGGCTCGTCGTAGATTCACGGTTGGAATCGCTGGGTTGTCAATCCGCGTCCAAGCTCGGTCTTCAACTACGTCCGGGGTAGAGAGAGCTGTCACGACTCTTCAATGAACCCGTCTTCTTCATCTCACGACCCGGTAGAGGTTGAAAACTTCCTCTTTCTTGAAGGTAATGGCGGCTAGATCTTCCTTTGAAGCTCTAGGATGAAGCAGGAGGTTGAGAGGAAACTCCGGCTCAAGATTGGCGTGAAGAACAAGCCCAGAGCACCTCCAGGTGGTGGAAGATGATGCAGGGGGCGGAAGAGGCGAACAGAGCTCGAAAACGGCGGA
Source organism: Dactylorhiza incarnata (assembly GCA_033032865.1). NCBI lineage: Eukaryota > Viridiplantae > Streptophyta > Magnoliopsida > Asparagales > Orchidaceae > Dactylorhiza > Dactylorhiza incarnata. Next base: position 10,786,063 of record JAWHQI010000028.1, on the reverse strand, counting down.
GCTGGAATGTCGTCCGACCTAATTTCGCGGGCTGGATATTTATAGAAAACAGGGCGCACGATCAGTGGCGCACGATCAACTGATCATGCGCACTGAAAGCTGGTGATCGTGCGCTCTGTGCCCGAAACCTGCAAAACAAAACTGTAGAAAAAATATAAAGCGCAATACCGTGCGCACGATCGTGCGTAGAAAACGCACGACCAAAATCCGAAGCTCTTTTTGGGCAGCAAATGAACTCGCACGATCAGAGGCGCATGAGCAACTGATCGTGCGTGAAGGAAACGCACGATCAGTGGCATTTCAGGCAGAAATTGCCCCCAAACAGACTCCGAGCATCGCACGATCCATGAACCTGCATGAAAACCTCCAGGACTATAGGAAAACAAGGGATCGCACCAAGAATGGGCATACATGTGCACTAAGAGTGGAATAATAGACGGCTATTAAATATAAATGAAAACAAGCCTAAAGTGTGGTGCAAAGACTAGAAAATCGGCCCAAATGAGTTCGAAAATATGTATATAATTGGGACTCATCACACCCCCAGACTTACCTGTTTGCGCGTCCCGAGCAAACATATCCGGCGGAGTAGGAAAAGCATAGCTAACTAAAAAAATTGCAAACACGGAATAGAATGCGAAGATTCCTACTAGTGTGCATAGAAGTTCATTAGAAGAAGTTTTTACATATGCTAGCTACTTTATAAAAGTGCAAATGCGTAAAAAGGAATTTATTTTTACTCAAAAATGGAATGTTGGTGAATCTCGTGGTCTCGCGTAGTACGAAAGTAAGCTAGATGCGCAGGTGAATGTTACCCAAGACCGGAACTCGGAATTATCTCCGTTGAAATCCATCAACGTCGAGAACCATATGCTCGCCCGGTCACACTCTCTCCACGGCGCTAGTGAACTCACAAGACGAATCGATAGGACTTTAGGTATACATGAGGCTTGGGTTACAGTTTGGAATGCAAAGATAAACGTGAAGGCTAATCGCAACCCAAATGAGCACACAAAAGTGCTAAATCATAGCAGCCCCAATAATACACTTGTAACACACCCCCAGACTTGACTTTGAAACCGGGTGTGCACACGGCCTACAATAATCAATACCAAAATATGCTTCAAATAAAGCGCTAGGGATAAATATATATATTTTTTTCTTTTTATTTTTCTTTTCTTTTTATCCTCAAATTAATTAGCACAATTCTCAGCACATAGACATTTTTAAAACTTCCACATCAACACTGAAGTTTCGCATCACCGCACCGCATTGAAAAATTACAATTCATAAATGCTTTTAGCTTAATTTTTGGTTGCGATAATAGGATTAGCTTTTAGGCCTTGGTGAAGTATGGTGGAGCTGAATCAAAAGATCGGGTAGGCACAAAATAGGCTATCAACGGTTAGCATATAGGAATGGTAGAACAAAGCTCAAGCTTGCCAAATAGATGGCCTATGTCACGCTCAACTTGCAAGTCATTCGCACCCATGATTCGAGAGTCGCTTGGGGCAAGTTCTTAGCCCCCGAGAAAGGTAATCCTTCCTCCCGACTCGAGCAACACGAACCTCACATTCGCCTACACACAATACCACACTACCACAAGATTCAACCACATTCACCATTTCGAGTAAAATAAATTAAAATCTACGCAAATCTACAAATTATAAATTAGAAGCATAAATAAAAACTAATTCTACTCAAATCCCTATGCAAACACGAGTATTCAACTAGAGCACTACACGAGTCAACATTCCACTCCATCTTGCAATTATTTTGGCTAATACAGCACTTCCAACATCACGTCCAAGAATTGAATATACGGGAGCATACAAACAAGCGAGTGCGCGCTAAAGTGGGTGCAGTGGTGTACAGTGAAGATGAACAATACTAAATAACTGAAATTAAAATACTTCTAGTATGCAAATGAGATGTGCACGTGCAGTGGGTAACATATAGCGGCTCTCCCCCAGACTTAATCTAAACAATACAACATAATGATATGACAGTGAAAATCAAAATCGAAAGCTAGGGAAGAAGTTACCCAATGCTCAGCAAGTGAGCATACCAGAAGGTGCGTGGAAATCTGAAGCAAACCCGCCATTCAGAATTTGCAATGAGTCCTGCAGGGGTGAGCTCCACAAAACAAAATAAAAAGACAAACTAAAATAAACTACAGCTAACTAAACATGATTAGAAGAAATAAAAATGCAGGAAAAGTAAGATAACTACTGGGGTTATTGTCCTCCCAGCACGACTTATTCAAATTGAAAACAGTTCTAGCTAATGGGTCTATGAAAAGAAAAGTGCACAGGTAACTGTTCTAATATGCGTGTCGGTAGCGGGTACCGATACGGCGACAGAACAGTCACGCCTCTACCCGAATATAAATAATACCTGCTCGTCACAGGTAGAGGGAATAAAAAATAAGAAGAGGAGGAATCCTCACTCAACTCACCAAATCTATCCTTGCCCAGCAAGGTATCATCTCCAGGGAGGCAGCAGGAGGAGAAGACAATGAGTGGGGCTTCCTCTACGGAGGGGGGATCAACCTCGTCACATAAGAGGATGCTCTCATCATTGACTTGAGCATAATGCTCCAAGTCCTCCTGAAGTACCTGTGAAGACTCAACCTGCACAGGCTCAGATGAAGAAAGGGAATCAAGAAATAAACAAGAAGAATGACTTAAATAAAAATCAAGCGGGGGAGTGGTCCCGGTATCACTCCCATCAGGTTGGGGAAGTAAAATAATGTCGGCATTGTTGACAATGCCGCAAGGTTCGGTGGGATCAATGGTGGCCTTCTCTAGGATTTGCACTTCCTCCACCGGTGTTGAGGAAAAATCCTCTTCATCTAGAAGGTTGTGCTCCTCCATAGGAATAGACACAAAACAAAGATCGCCAGCCTCCTCTTGCAACGCATCTTCAATAATGTTATCAGAAATAAATGTAATAGAATGCACAATAGGGGGAGGGATAGGGCTTGGAAAAGAATCAAGCACCGATTCCTCACAAAGAATCGAATCTATGCATGGTGATATATGTACAGGGGAGATGGGCTCAGTCATGTCAGAGCCTGGATCAGCCACACATCTGGTGACTGTGTCCACATCATACCCTTCAAAACTTGAAGATGAAATGGACACAAAACCGGATGTTGAAGGTATGCTGCCAGAAGTAGGAGTCAGGACGATCCGGATATCCGGCTCGTCATCCTCGTCCAATTGGCGAAGATACTCGGCACAGTCCTTCAAGTAATGATCCGTGCTCTGACAAAACAAGCACTGCCTTGCGGGCTTCTTTGGCACAGCAGGTGCTGAAGCCGAAAAGAAGTATGACGGTAAAGGCGCAGCAGAATAGCCATAGGACTTACGCGCACCATATGGAGTACCAGACGAAGTCGGTGCTCCATATGCTGGGCCTTGAGTCCTAGGGCTATTATCTCCCGATGGGCATCTATCACTAGCATGCGATATATCTCCACAAAAGCGGCAACGAATATTAAAGGAAGCCCACATAATGTGAAGATAACAAGATTCAAATGGAAAACACTATTGTGCAAAATAATACACCCTACAAAAATTTACTAAACAACCTAATATAAAAAGTAAAACAGGATAAGAAGAAATAAAACAAAAAGAATGCAATACACAAATGGAAGGGCTTTAATCTCAGATTCTCCCTCTCCAGAAAACTCACACGTCTGTGGTCCCCGGCAACGGCGCCAAAAACTTGATGCGCAAATCTTAGCACACCGCTATAGGCGGTAGTAAGACTGCGGAACGAAACGGCAGTGTACCGATCGTTCAAGTAATATAAAATGGGAATGAATCCCCAAGTATCGATCTCAAAGGAACACAGTAAGGTGGAGTTTACTATTGAGGCAGGACTTGAGATTGAAGTCCTTTAAGTCGGATGGATGCGGAAATGGGGGTTTTGGATTGTGGAAAATAAAGAAAAACAACTACAACTACTCATATGCAATGCCGTTATGCAATGCTTCGCGAGGCGGGATGGAGACTAGGTAGGCCTTGAGCACGCTACTTCGTAAGCGCGGATGGACGAGTAGGCAAACGGAATGAGGGTCGCAAGCACCTCTTCGACAAGCACGCCACTAGCAATTGCTAGTGCGGCAAATGAACGCGATGGTGGGATGGAGGATGGAATGGGGCGCTCCTCAAATCACATAAACCACAAAAGCATTTCACATAGACATGAAATATAGAAATACAAACAAGTTAATGTGCCACTTCATCATAATATTTAGAGATCTACAACATATACACATCAATAAGAGAAGAACAAGGTAAGAAATCGACCAAATCCGAAGGCTCGTTGTAGATTCACGGTTGGAATCGCTGGGTTGTCAATCCGCGTCCAAGCTCGGTCTTCAACTACGTCCGGGGTAGAGAGAGCTGTCACGACTCTCCTATGAACCCGTCTTCTTCATCTCACGACCCGGTAGAGGTTGCAAACTTCCTCTTTCTTGAAGGTAGTGGCGGCTAGATCTTCCTTTGAAGCTCTAGGATGAAGGAGGAGGCCGAGAGGAAACTCCAACTCAAGATTGGCGTGAAGAACAAGCCCAGAGCACCTCCTAGTGGTGGAAGATGATGCAGGGGGCGGAAGAGGCGAACATGACTCAAAAACGGCGGAGCTGGAATGTCGTCCGACCTAATTTCACGGGCTGGATATTTATAGAAAACAGGGCGCACGATCAGTGGCACACGATCAACTGATCGTGCGCACTGAAAGCTGGTGATCATGCGCTCTGTGCCAAATTTCTCATACTAGGATATGAGAAGGGACTTTCTATCCTTCCTTTCATCAGCACTTCCTTCTACCATTGTGGTGAGTGAATCCCAAATTTCTTTTGTTGATTGGCATTCAACAACCTTCTGGAAAATGTCATCTGACATTATTGAAACCAGAATGTTCATGGACTTGGCATCACATGCCTTGACCTTCTTCTCAGCCTCTGTCCATTCCTTTCTTGGGACAACCTCTGTTGTTGAGGATTCTCCTGCCTTTTTTGTCTGACTGGAGCTGGAGGACCTGTGAGAAGAACATCATAGATGTCTTCATCAATGGAATTCATGTAGAGTCTTATTCTGGCCTTCTAGTGTGTGAAATTATTCAAGTTACACACTAGAGGTTGTGTTGAAGCATATACCTTAGAGCTCATTTTTCTTTATAAAATATATTTATATAAAAGAAATAAGAGTAGGAGGTCTTTCTGATCAAAGTGTTAGCCTTTTATTGATCAACCTCCCTCTGATACCATTTGAAAGTGCACAGTGTGCCTCTGAGAATTCTCTAGGGGGGGGTGAATAGAGATTTAAATTTATTTCTAACCCAACTGTGCAAGAACAATAAAAACCTAAGTGTTATGCTCCAACAAATAGTTATCCAGAATAAAACAATGCTGAAATATAAAGCAAGAAAACAGTAAAGTAATCTAAGCTATGAGAGACAACTCAAAAAATGAACACAACCAAAAGACACACAGATTTTTATATAGGTTCCCTAAAATGTGGGTACTCCTCTCTTATACCACCTGGTAGGAATGCACCAACTATGCCTGAGTCTTTTGATAAGGAGACTCTTAGAACCACTTATCTTTTGACAAGGAGATCATGAACCACCAGATCTTTTGATAAGGAGATCTTGAACCACCAGATCTTTTGATAAGGAGATCTTGAACCACTGAATCCTTTGAAGAGGGATTAATAAAACTCTTTTACAGAATGGGAATGAGAAAGAGAGAAAGGGGAAGAAGGAGGGAGAAGAATTCTGTTCTCAGAATTCTATTAAAGCTTGTTTCAAGAACAACTTCTAATTTCTTCTGCAGGATCTGCTGATGATGAACTCTTGCTAAGATTGCTGGAGTTATGATTGTCAGATCATTCTTCTTTTCTTTCTATAGAACTCTTGCTGCTATATGGTTGTGATGAGAAGCAGCCTTCTGTTTTTCTATTGTTCAGGAGAGAGCAATTCTTTCTTCTCTTTTTGTTCTCTGTTAAGGTTCTTGAGGGAGGAGGAAGAAGAGGAGGCCCTAGAGAGAAGATGACGGCCGATTGTGATGAATGCTCTTTTATTCTCTTTCTTTTCTGCCCCTTTTATTGTCTCTATTCAATTTGAATTTGTTTCCCTTTCTAGTAAGACCTGAAAAGGTATTCTGCACTGGACAATCTTTTTTTTCTTCTTTAATTCTCGACCCGTCCACCAATACTGAGTATCTTTCCAAGAAATCTTTTGTCTCCTCTTTTAATGCTTCCTTCTATTTCAGACAATTATTAGGCCGTTGGAGAATGGTCTTGAGAGATGTGGGCCATGAGAGGACCAAAATGACAGCTGAAAAGATTTCCTTTTCAGACTGTATTCGACGTAGCGTCGAGTTCTCTTCCTCTCTTATCGACGCAACTGTGAGTTCTTGTAGGAGCAGCTTCGATTTCTTCCTTGCTCTGACTGAACTCTGCTAATTGATGTTGCGTTGATATCTTATCGACGTAACCTTCGAGTTGAAGGGCATGACTCTGAACTTCATTATCTGCGTCGAGATTAAGTTGACGTTGCGTCGACTTTAGATGGCTTCGACAGATATTCCCTTCTGCATCGTGTTGAAGTAGAAGGTTCGTCGACTTCTCAAATTACTTCGACAAGTCCTTGACCTCTATGTCGATATCTATTCGACATAACGTCGACTTAAGTTACTTCGACAGAAGGGTTGAACCATTTGGACTTCTAGTCAGAGTAGCGTTTATATGGACTCGATGTTGCGTCGAATTCTATTCGACGCAAATGTTAACTTTTCCCAGTTTTGCTTCCCTTGATCTGGACACTCTAGGTTGAGTGTGACATCCTAAAACATCTAATAACCAGATTACCCTTACTATATATTGGGTAATTCAATCCTAGAGAATAAAATCACTTTTAGGTAATTTGTTAAGTTAAATCAAATGGTTTTTCCCAACACGTTGTTCGGCTGTAAGATTGAATTCAGTCAACAGAATTGGAATTGAGGCACAAATGTTGTTTGGTTGAATGATGGAATTGGTATTGGAATCGACATTATATAATAATTTTATAAAACTCAAAATAGGCATCAGCGTCGAACGCATTAAATTGCATAATATTTTTTAAGATACACGTTTTTCACCCAAGCACAGATTTTTTCCCAAGTCGCATTTTTTCCCAGGCGCGCATTTTTCTCCAGAATGTGTGTTTCTCGCCAAGGTGTGCTTTTGTTTGGCCCAGGACTGTGTTTTTTGCCCGATCGCGAGTTCTTCGATGCATTTTTTGACACAGAAGCGCATTTTTTGTCCGGACGCGAATTTTTTTCCCGAGCGCACATTTTTTTCACTGGAGCGCATTTTTTGCCCGAGTGCTTGTTTTTTGGCCTATGCGCGCGTTAGCGGCCCGGGCAAAAAAGTGCGGTGGGGAGAAAAATGCGCGCACAAGCAAAAAACGAGCGTCCGAGCCGAAATAAACGTGGTCTGGCAAAAAATGTGCGCTCGCGTGAGAAACGCTCTCACGGAAGAAAACCTCGTGCCCGGTCTAAAAACGCGCGGCTGGGCAAAAAACGTGTTCCCGCGCAGAAAATTTGCTTCAGGGAGAAAAACGCGTGCTCGACGAAAAACACGCGCTCGGGCGGAAAATGTGCGTCCAAGAGAAAAAATACGTGCCCGACCGAAAAATGAGAGCCCGGGCGAAAAACGCGCTCCCGGGCAAAAAATGCGCTCCCGGGCGAAAAACAAGCGCCAAGGAGAAAAATGCGCGCTTGGTCGAAAATGGCGCGCCCGGGTCGAAAAACGAGCGACCGGCTGAAAAATGCGCGCCCGAGCTAAAAACGGGCGCACATGCAAAAAATGTGCGCTCAGGCGAAAACATCCGGTTGGCAGAAAAACGCGTGTCCTGGCGAAAAATGCGCGTTCGGGCGAAAAATGCACGCTTGGGCGAAAAATGCGCGCCCGGGCGGAAAAATCTGCGCCCAGCTGAAAAAACGCGTGCCCGGGTGAAAAAACGTGCGCCCGACTGAAAAACGTTCATGATGGTTGAAATACGTGTGCCAAAGTCAAAAAATGCTCGCTCGGCCGAAAAACGCATTCTCGGGCAAAAAACACACGCCCCGACGAAAAATGCCCAACAGGCCAAAAAACGCCCGCCCGGGCAAAAAACGAGCGCCCGAGCGAAAAATGGAGCTCCCGGGCAAAAAAACCGCCCGCTTGGGCGAAAAATAAAAACCCAGCCGAAAAACACACTCCCGGACGACAAACACGCGCCTGACCGAAAAACACACGCCCGGCAGAAAATACACGTCTGGACAAAAATGCGCGTGTAGGCTGAAAAAGTTTGGCGAAAAGACTCGATTATGCGGAAAATACATGGGCGGAGGTAAGAATTGATTTTTTTTTTCAAAGTCAAAGTCGTGGGTTTTCATATAAAAGCCAATATCCGCCTAAATTCCGTTGCGCCGAACATTAGAATTGGATTTCTAATCGTTAATGCCAATTCCAAAAAGTCAATTCCGTCCAAACGAATGAACCCTAATAGATTTCAAATATAAAATAAAACAACCCAAAATATTCTAAACTTTAAATTGAGCATACCCTTCAAATTTCATAATTTTTGTAATTTATTTGGTATTTTTCGTCAACTTGGCCGTCTAAGGTTGACCCGTGTCATATTCACGCACGAAAACCTAAACTTGCTTGGCAAGTTTGCTTAATGTGACAAATAAGGTATCGCGACACTAACCCTAACAACCAACCCGGGTCAGTACAAGTCTAGGCGCCCGTGCCCGATGATGCGACAATATTTTCGGCCTTTAACAACACTTAAAAAATGTTGCATAAAATTGCAAATTATTGCGAAAACATAAATAACCGTTGTCATAAATGTTTCCTATACCCGTGTTACCTATTCTCAAAGGCAATAATTTTTTCATACTTTTAGGCAACACTACACCCAAAATGTTGTCTATGCCTTTAGAATAGGCAATAGTTCTTAGCATTAAAATTTAGAAATATTGTAAAAGCTATTTAATTTACAAAAAAAACTAAAAGTTGAACAAACACATACCCAAAAATTAACTCGGAACTCCACACATATAACTTTGCTCATGTTATCCTAAAAATATGTGTTATATATATATATATAGAGAGATAGATAGATAAAGATATTTATAGGTATAATTTTCTTAATAAATGCTATATTTTATTTTATAAGAAAGAAATGATTACAACCCACACAAATATTCAGCCGTCAGCTACTTGTGAAAATTACCCGAAATATATTTCACGCAGTTTGAATATATCACTTCAAATATCCCCACCCACAACATTATAAGAGCCCTAAATCTAGCCTGCGGTCGAGCTAAAAAGGAGGCAATATTTCAAAGCCTAACTTGCCTTTTTGGATATTTCCTCATGCAGTTTCTGCCTCTTTATGGCTTCGTTATCTTGATAAATGTCAATTGATATAACATTTTTTGCATGGATACTACTATGACACCTGTTAATATCAAGACAAAATTATAGATGGCAAAAATGCAACTAGATTTTAAAAAAGAAATAACTATAAAGCATTGCCACTAACTATCTAAAACTCTTCTTAGGAGGTTGAGCAAGAGTGCAGTTCATAGGCTTCAAACGCGAAGTTTGATTTGTTGAAACCGATTTCTCGGTCTCGAGTGGAGCTCGGGGCCCTCACCGAAATGAGGGGCAGCTAGCCCTTACCGGTCCCTCGGGAGAGGTAAGGTTGATGACTCGAGCCAAGAACGAAGACCCTAGTCTCAGCGAGGAGGTCCCTCCACTAACCCGGAAGATCGTTAAGCGCTTCCCCTCCCAAGCCAAAGCTAAGACTCGGGCACCTTGGAGAGCTAGAGAGCCCAAACCAAAGCGACCTAGGGAGAGAAGAGCTCAGGTAATGAACCGTCTTCTCCAAGGTGCCCTTTGAGGTCTATTTATAGATTTTAGTTTGGTGGTCTGTCGATAACCAAATCCCGCTGTCCATTCTCACTATCCGCACACCGGATTGGTCTGTCAACAGCCAAACTCCGCTGTTTGGAGAGGCTAAACGCAGACCACCAGGGGCTCCTTGGTAAAAATCCCTTCCTGGACTTTTACGGGGCGAGCCAGCCCGCTTCGCGACCTCCCTCGCGAGTGGAGCTCGCGAGCCTCAGGGTCGGCGAACCCCAGAGGTACTATCAGCACTCACTCTAGGCGGGCTCGCCTAGCGGACTCCTTCCTCGGACGGTTGGGCTCGCTGATAGCGACCTGGCCAAGCCGACTGCCCTCGCGATCGGAGCTCGCGAACCCCTGGGTCGGCGAACCCCAGGATGGCTATCCGCACCCCAAAATGGCTAACTGTACCCCAAGAGTGGCTAACTGCACCCCAAGGTTCCGGGCTCACCTGGCGAGCTCCCTTCTCAGCTGGTCGGGCTCGCATGTACTGCCCTCGCCGAGTTTCAAAAGAGCCGGTTACCCTCCCTTCGCTGGGCTCGCTCGCCTGCGCAGTCTCTTGCTCTTCCTTGGCCTGCCTCGCCGGAGATCAGGGTTCGCCCCTCTTGGCTCGCCTCCTTGAGCGCGAGCTTTGGTTGCTTCCTGGCGAATATCGGGGTTGTACACAATCCCCGCTCTTCGCGAGGACTAATGTCTTCGCGAAGAATCGTCCAACCCCTGATATTCGACCGCTCCTGGATGACCTGTCAGGAATCTTTTGTGGGACCCACCATGCAGGCTATAAATATCATCCCGAACCCCCATGGGTGCGCGTCGCTTCTTTTCCTTCCTTTCCCGTTCTAGCTGCCGGGAGATGCCGATTTCCGAAGAGGCAGAGGCTCGCCTGAGGGCGATGAGAGCCGGCGGGCTACCTCCCACGACCAGGGTACCCGCCTGGATGAACCGGCAGCCTCCCGCCCAGTCGCCAAAAACCAAGAAGGCGAAGGCGGTTCGCCTCTCTGGGGACGACTCCGTGACGCTGGACTCCTCCCTGGATGATCGCCGCCCCGAGAAGGTATGAGTTGTTCGAATTCACGTCTACAAATTGTTCTTTATTCATTTTCGCTCGCAGGATACTTTGCCGAGCGAGATTTGTGAGGAACGTGCTGAGGGGTCTCGGAAAAGCCCGCAGGTGGACATGAATCTCGCTGGAAAAGACACCACTGGTACGATCTGGATCTCACATGCCGTAATATTTATGTCTAAACATATGATCTCTGTTTACTATTTTTCTGCAGTCCCGCCACTGAAGTCCCCGATCCGCCCGTCGTCGCGACCTCCATCTCCGCCTCCTCCAGATAAAATCATAGGGAAGCCCGGGTTCCAGCTTCTCACGAGCGAGGAGACGGGTGGCTCCGCACCGCCAAAGATTCTCCCGACCAACAGTGCAGCCTATCCTGCCGGACTGGGCAAATCCCTCTACCCCCATTATGGAAACGTGTTTCAGGGTCGTCCTTTGGGTTCTCGCCCCCCTCTGGGTAAGTGTTATGACCTCGCCAACAACTTACGTGACCTTTCGCTCACTATCTGACCTTGGGAGATCTCGCAGATACTGCCGAGAACCCGCACACCGATTCCGAATTGGGCGACGATGAAATGTCCCCCCTTCCTGATCAGGTGGAGGACTTCTTAGGGGATCCGCGAGATCTCTGCAACAGAAAAAGAAGAGGATCGAGAATAAATGCGGTGGTTGGCCCGATAAAGACCGCTTATTTATAGCCAAAATAAAAAAGGCGGGAAGAAGTCCAAGCGTCAGCGAGCGCGCGTATCAACAAAAAACATCACATCATGTCCGCAAGCGGGAAAAGCCTGCGGGGTCAGTATAAACAACACTTTCGAGAGATATATTTGGCGAGAACAGAAGGTCCGCACGCGAACAATATGATACGAAAACAAAGACTTGCTAGCGTCACGCGAGAAATAATAAAAAGCGGGATTGCCAGTAGAAATAAAGCCAACATATGAATGGCAAGTATGCGAGTTGCGAGCCATGGCGAGATTGTCTAAAAAAGCCACACCCGTTAATAATGATTCCACAACAAAACAGTTAGCGAGAATCGTGGGGGAGCCATTTCCACCGGCCGCCACCCCGCGACCCGGACCTCGGCGGTACCCTGGAATTATAGTATTCTTCCGCCAAACGACCCTCTCGATCCGTGAGAAAAGCGTAATCTCTCATCCTCGCTATGTGCACTTCCGGCATCGTAGCGCTCTCATCTTGATCGCGCTGTCTCGCTTGCCGGAGTCTCGCACATTCCTCCATCAGGACTGCATGTCTATCCTCGGCAGCTTCCCTGTCCCGTCTCGCCTGCATGTTGAGGTCCATCAGCATTCGCCCATGCTTTCGCAAAAGCTCCGCGGCCCGCTGTTTCATCATCTCAGGATCTCGCGGATCCCCTAAGAAGTCCTCCACCTGATCAGGAAGGGGGGACATTTCGTCGTCGCCCAATTCGGAATCGGTGTGCGGGTTCTCGGCAGTATCTGCGAGATCTCCCAAGGTCAGATAGTGAGCGAAAGGTCACGTAAGTTGTTGGCGAGGTCATAACACTTACCCAGAGGGGGGCGAGAACCCAAAGGACGACCCTGAAACACGTTTCCATAATGGGGGTAGAGGGATTTGCCCAGTCCGGCAGGATAGGCTGCACTGTTGGTCGGGAGAATCTTTGGCGGTGCGGAGCCACCCGTCTCCTCGCTCGTGAGAAGCTGGAACCCGGGCTTCCCTATGATTTTATCTGGAGGAGGCGGAGATGGAGGTCGCGACGACGGGCGGATCGGGGACTTCAGTGGTGGGACTGCAGAAAAATAGTAAACAGAGATCATATGTTTAGACATAAATATTACGGCATGTGAGATCCAGATCGTACCAGTGGTGTCTTTTCCAGCGAGATTCATGTCCACCTGCGGGCTTTTCCGAGACCCCTCAGCACGTTCCTCACAAATCTCGCTCGGCAAAGTATCCTGCGAGCGAAAATGAATAAAGAACAATTTGTAGACGTGAATTCGAACAACTCATACCTTCTCGGGGCGGCGATCATCCGGGGAGGAGTCCAGCGTCACGGAGTCGTCCCCAGAGAGGCGAACCGCCTTCGCCTTCTTGGTTTTTGGCGACTGGGCGGGAGGCTGCCGGTTCATCCAGGCGGGTACCCTGGTCGTGGGAGGTAGCCCGCCGGCTCTCATCGCCCTCAGGCGAGCCTCTGCCTCTTCGGAAATCGGCATCTCCCGGCAGCTAGAACGGGAAAGGAAGGAAAAGAAGCGACGCGCACCCATGGGGGTTCGGGATGATATTTATAGCCTGCATGGTGGGTCCCACAAAAGATTCCTGACAGGTCATCCAGGAGCGGTCGAATATCAGGGGTTGGACGATTCTTCGCGAAGACATTAGTCCTCGCGAAGAGCGGGGATTGTGTACAACCCCGATATTCGCCAGGAAGCAACCAAAGCTCGCGCTCAAGGAGGCGAGCCAAGAGGGGCGAACCCTGATCTCCGGCGAGGCAGGCCAAGGAAGAGCAAGAGACTGCGCAGGCGAGCGAGCCCAGCGAAGGGAGGGTAACCGGCTCTTTTGAAACTCGGCGAGGGCAGTACATGCGAGCCCGACCAGCTGAGAAGGGAGCTCGCCAGGCGAGCCCGGAACCTTGGGGTGCAGTTAGCTACTCTTGGGGTACAGTTAGCCATTTTGGGGTGCGGATAGCCATCCTGGGGTTCGCCGACCCAGGGGTTCGCGAGCTCCGATCGCGAGGGCAGTCGGCTTGGCCAGGTCGCTATCAGCGAGCCCAACCGTCCGAGGAAGGAGTCCGCTAGGCGAGCCCGCCTAGAGTGAGTGCTGATAGTACCTCTGGGGTTCGCCGACCCTGAGGCTCGCGAGCTCCACTCGCGAGGGAGGTCGCGAAGCGGGCTGGCTCGCCCCGTAAAAGTCCAGGAAGGGATTTTTACCAAGGAGCCCCTGGTGGTCTGCGTTTAGCCTCTCCAAACAGTGGAGTTTGGCTGTTGACAGACCAATCCGGTGTGCGGATAGTGAGAATGGACAGCGGGATTTGGTTATCGACAGACCACCAAACTAAAATCTATAAATAGACCTCAAAGGGCACCTTGGAGAAGACGGTTCATTATCTGAGCTCTTCTCTCCCTAGGTCGCTTTGGTTTGGGCTCTCTAGCTCTCCAAGGTGCCCGAGTCTTAGCTTTGGCTTGGGAGGGGAAGCGCTTAACGATCTTCCGGGTTAGTGGAGGGACCTCCTCGCTGAGACTAGGGTCTTCGTTCTTGGCTCGAGTCATCAACCTTACCTCTCCCGAGGGACCGGTAAGGGCTAGCTGCCCCTCATTTCGGTGAGGGCCCCGAGCTCCACTCGAGACCGAGAAATCGGTTTCAACATGATTAATCAAGCCAGCTGTTTTTTTGCGGTTTGCTTGTTCGAACCCATTGGAACTACTATTTTTTTAATGGGGGTAATTTGAACTTTGGGGGTAGAAACTTCGAGATTAATTGATGCTGCTACAAAGGAATTCATCAAATCTTTATTGGCTAGACCTTCTTAGTTGATAAAAGATTAGCATCATTTTTGAGGAAAGGGGTGGTGGAGAGGAAATTAATGAGTACCTGGGGCTGAATCCACATCAAGAACAGGACATGTAAATGAAGTGTCGCTTTTGAGGCAGAGTTCTTTTGATGAGCTGCAATTATTAGGATAAAAAGAAAATGATTATTAGTCAGACATTGTTTGGTTAAGTTCAAAAAGAAAGTCTGAGTAAAGGTTATCTAGAGGTGTAGACCTCTTCTATTCTTGATAAACAATATTAATTTCACAGAGTTTGGCATTAGTTTCCTGAGAGCACACAATTGGATATCGCCCAAGGTTATCTAGAGGTGTAGACCTCTTCTTCTCTTCTTGTCATATGTTGCTACTTCATTCCCTCTTCTTCATTGGTCAATACTCTAGCTATGGAAAATAGATCAAAGAAGATTAGTAGGCATTGATGCATATATTTTCACATTCTATTATTGAGAGATGATAAAAGAAAAAACATCTGCGCGTATTCCGCTTGGACAGAGTTGGTCCGCATTCAATCAATTCTGTTCGACCATACCTTGGGCGCGGAGACCATCCATGGATGTCGGCAACAGCCAAACCACACATGTTGTCTCCATCTGTTGTTGATTATACATTACTGTTTCCACACTTGATCCATAGATGAAGAAAATAATTACTGCATCCAAAAAATGTAAAAGGGACATCATCTTGGAATTACAACCAATACTAATTATTTCCAAAGGTTATAACAACGTCAATGTATTTATATGTTCTAGTAATTACCCTTCCAAGAAAGTTTCATAACATTTTAGTTGTTGTCACCTATACACAAATTGACTATAAGAAAGATGACTCAGATATTTTTTGAGAAGTTAATAACTTGAACAGGATAATTTAGAGCTCTTTCCACACCCTGTCAAGCCTCCTCTCTTCTAGAAACTGTTTCCTATTAACATCCATAGGAAAAATAAATAATAAAAGTATAGACATATGCACATTACATTACAAGTAAACATATTGGACCCTATAACAAACCTGATAGCACTTTTGGATTTCATCAATATCCCGACGGAGCATTTCCTCTTTGGCAACTACCTACAATGATTAGGCGGGAAGTTTGTATATTAATCGAAAATATCCAAAACCAAATGGATAGAAAGAGTAGCAAACATCCGGAGAAGACATAGGAAAAATGCAGGGAAAATAGCAACATCCAGAGAATACATTAAAAAGGTTGATTTGCAAACATATGTATCTACAAGGTTTAAAAATGCAGAAGCAAAAAGAGATGTATGAAAAAATGCAAGAAAAATAACTGAATTACATTTTAAAATTTGTGATTCACAAAAACCATAGACTCAATTGCAACTAATGACGTTCCTTCTCGTATAGATCTTTCCATCCTGTCGCATAAGATAATTTATGAAAATCCCTTTCCATGCCTATTAAACTGAGCACGAGTATACTAGAGATCAACATGTGTAATCACTTAGCAAGCATAAATGTAATGACAACAATGGCAACATGTGAATACATAAAAAAGGTTGATTGGCAAACATATGTATATACAAGGTTTAAAAATGCAGAAGCAAAAAGAGATGTATGAAAAAATGCAAGAAAAATAACTGAATTACATTTTAAAATTTGTGATTCACAAAAACCATTGATTCAGTTGCAACTTATGACGATAATTCTCGTATAGATCTTTCCATCTTGTCGCATAAGGTAATTTATGAAAATTGCTTTCCATGCCTATCAAGCTGAGCACGAGTATACTAGAGATCAACGGATGTAGTCACTTAGCAAGAATAATGTAATGAAAACAATAATGCATTTAAATAAATTGAATTGGCACACCAATTGTCGTATAATTACCAAACAAATGACACAGTGAATTTATTCAAACAAAAAATCAAAATAATTCCTAATGCACATCAACTACAATGTAATGGAATGTTTGTATCACATTATAAAATAGATGTCTACTAATCAAAATATTAAAAGATATGTAGTCAGAATGCTGTTCCATTTTCTCTAATGTAGAGACCCATATAATGAATCTACTTTCTAGCAATTCATGAACACATCCATGCAAAAATAGCTTCCAAATCTTAAAGATAAAGAGCAGATGTTTCTATATGTTTCAACTAAATTAGGTTGCATAAATGAATTTAGAGTTCACACAGCACTACATGATCTAGTTAGATGTAATTGAAGAAATGGAGCAAGAAAAAACATGTCTCCATTTTCCACTTAACAAGAGATATTTTCCCAATGAATCAACACCCGTCTCCAAATGAATCAACACCTATCAAAAGCTCAAAGAAATCGAAAATCAATGTGAACAAAACAAAAATAAAAAAATATGATTTGAAGTAATTTCCTTGCACTATCTGATGGAAGCATAAACACCATCACAATACCTCCTTTAAAGAAAACTTATGCACAACATTTCTAGATATCAAAGTAACTAGACAAAGTCTACCAAAATACATCGAAAATAACTACACATCAAGAAATCAAAGTCAACCAAAATATATCCAAAATAGCTAGACATCAAGTCCCCAAAAGAAATAACATCCAAATCAATTTGAACATCAAAAAAACTTCATGGACCATCATCCACCTCCTCATTTGTCACCAAAATATTGAGAACTTTCTACACAAAATAAATAAATAAATATAATAGTGCTATATTATAATTATATGAAAGTCCATAACATTATACATCCCCAAAATTTGGAACATGTGTGAATGTAGAATAATGTGCATGTGGTACAACCACTATCTTTTGTGCATGTAAGATACCCACTATCTTTTGTGTGAACGAGATTATGTAACACATTGGATCCCCTAAGGATTGATCTTGACCATGAAATTGATTATATCCATTTGTTCTAAATGGAGAGGATTCTCATGCGCTGCAAATATTTGCTTTGCTAAGATACAAATCCGCAAGAAAATAAATTAGTGTTGTACCATACAGATTAACACAGTAAGAGCTGTATTTTCCTTAACAAATTAGATATTAAACAACCAAATTTTCTTGTGTCAATCATGGATAGTTTTTTTATCCAAAGAGTGATGTTTGAGAAAATAATACTAATGAATTGATGAAATCTACAGTAATAAATGTAATGATCGGAAATTCATAACAATAGGAAAGTAGAAATTTAGTTCATTTTCCCTCATCACAGATTAAGGTTGGTTAAATTCATAACTTTTCTGATATCTTCAACAATAACAGAGGAGTTATAAAAATATTTGGTAAGTTTTTTGGATATATCAAACAAATAAATACTGTATACATCGAGGGATACTAGATAGAACACCACCACGGAGAACATAAGATACTGAAAAGAGAGAATAATAAAACTATGTAAAGAGTGATCAAAAGGAGAACATCTTCTTTAAAAGTTGAGAAATTTAAGGTGAAGAGCTACTCAAGTGACATAAGTTAGAAAGTTAGACTAGTTACAAAGCAAGGTTTTTTTATTGCTTCTCTATTAGTTAAAATGAGGCTTTGCAATGACCGTGATTATGATTGAATAGAATAACAGTTCTGAAGTAAAGATCACATCACCGTAAGATAAATCAAAAACCTAAGATACTCTAATAGAACCACGATAATTAGATATGATTTTTGGGCATTTGCAAATGAAACAATCATCAAAACTATGAAACATGAATCGCAATAATTTTGATTTAGATCGATCAAATTTTTCATTCTCATATGAATCTCTACAATTTCTCTCACATGAGAAATTTCCACTTTATCCAAATCGAGCCAGGAACACCATCAATTTTTCCAGTCAATTACACAATAAGATAGGAAACACAAATAAAAAGTGGGTGTAATTCGTACTCAATTAAGGCGAAAACCAAATTTTGGAGCAACGACACGCCGAGCTGAGATTTGAGGCTGGAATGGAGCAATTTTAGAGAACATATGCAAAGAGATAAAACTTTCTATCATTGAAAAACTCAAGAGTTGCTAACCTAAGATTTGAGGCAGAGCGCATTACAACGAAAAGAGGCTACGACGATGCTTTTAGGGCTTCCCGCGGCGCTTTTCAAGCGCATTTCGTGGCGCTTTTGAAGCGCCTTTCGTGGCGCTTTACGAAACGCCGCTAAATCGCCGCGAAAGCAATTGCCGCCATAGAATTCTGCGACACTTTATAAAAAACATCGCGAATACATGTAGGCATTCACGGTGTCTTTTTTTTTTGAAAAAATCCGCCAATATCTGCGGCGTTTTAAAAAAAAGTCGCAGATATAGCGTCATTTAAAAAAATGCCACAAATGCTGCGGCATTTAAAAAATGTACAAATAATTTAGAAAGCTCTTACATATAGTGGTAGCCCATGCCAGTCACTCTTACATATAAATATGAAAATCTCTTTCTCATATCTCTCATTATTCCACATTCAGGCAAGGAAACACAATATTATACAGTAGAACTTGTGGATTAATTCATTTGAAACATAAAATAAGCAACACAAATGTATGTATCCATGACAAATATTAAACTTCATTAATCACCAGAGTTAAGTGAAAGATCTGCAACTTTTAACTTTGTTACTGTGTGGAATGGGCCTACATAAAGTAACAGCTATTAGTACCCAACATGAATATAAAGTAGCATAACGAATTCAACATATTTCTACAAGGTCTATTTTTAGTTGCTTTACAGGAATGTCTTTTATAAGTATATGATTTGGATTACATCAAAATGGGAGCAAAAAAATCAGAATTATTGAAATCTTTCCAATATAAAGTCAAATAAATTTGGAAGGAAGGAACTGTGGTGGCCAATTGGTTAGCAAATTATGGTTGCGCATAACATTAAGCCCTCAAACTTTCACAATTGTAGAGGACACAACACAAAACTTCATGAAATTTGATCCTTGCCCTGCAATATTTAGGCTGCAAACCTTGTGATGCAATAGAAATATTGATTTTAATCATATAGGTAAAGCCCAACTCTTATAATACAATTTAAAAGCAAACACTAAAAAAATGTATCTCTTTCTTCCCTAATTTGTGAGAACATGTTTGGATTGAGTTTCATTGAATGATTACTTTGTTCTCAAGATAACAACATTAATGATAAACCACCTCGAGGTAGAACTCGAGGAAAACTTTATCCCTAAACCGATTCTAGCAGCCGTGGAAGAAAAGAACATGAAAGTAGATGCGCTGTAGGTAAAGTGTAAATGGGGCAGAACCGACTTTGGGTTGGCACGAATTGATACCTGATGGCGTAGTCATGAAGGTGTGAAGTTTCAGACTGAAGCTCTCTCTCTCTCTCTGCGATATTGCCGAGGCGAGATCACCGGAGGAGCGGTCGTCCTTCTTCGGAAGAGAGGCCTTCGACGCTGCTGGATATTGAAGAAGGGAGATCGCTGGAGGAAGAGAGACCTGTGGCGACTGCGAGAAAATGCGGAAGAGCAGCCACCGTCGTCCTTCTTCGATAGTCACAAAAGAGAAGATGCACTGCAAGAGAGTGTCGTCTCTAGCGGAGCCAGGATTTTATCTCAGGAGGGGCGGAAATTAATATTTTAAAAATGTATCACAAAAAACAATATATTAATGCATAATAATAATTAACATTCACTTACAATCAATCATAATTGCCCTCAACGTGTTTTCATTGCTTGAAATCATTGAATGATTGACTCATTTTCAACTAATTTGAATTTGTCTCTCTCAATGTAGGTCAATAAGCTGTCATTAAACCATTCATCACCCATTCGGTTGCGTAAACGTGACTTGATAATCTTCATTTTGGAGAATGCTCTTTCCACTGTAGCTGTTGCAACTGGCAATAATAATGTCAATTTAATCAACTTGAATACTTGAGTATATGTCATATCCAACTTGAATTTAACAAATTGTTTCGCTAGATTGCTAACTCCCGTAAGATTCAAAAATTCAGCTCGGGATGATGCATCTACATTATAAGTGTCAAGCTGACTTTGAAGAGTTATAAGCTGCATTTGAGAGAAGTCTGATGGATAGAAATTGGCAAGACACATCAACTTATGTATATCAAACGCTGCAAAATTTTCACTTGGATCTAAACAAGCCACACAAATTAGTAGCTCTGTGTTGACTTCATTAAACCGATGGTTTAATTCATTCAGTTGCAAATCAATAACTACATAAAAGACTTCAACACGATAATGATGCAGATTAGTTCTTTCTTCAACCTTTCGTCTTGATCTTCCCAAAACTTTAAAGTTTTCCTCCATTTTTATTACTTCTACCTTGTGAATCTCACAAAATAATGTAACTTCTTTTATCAAATCAAACCAACCATCATCCCTAAATTTTTGCAGTCATTGTTTGGAAATATTGACTAAGTGCATAACATTTACTATATTCCGATCCCTCTTTTGTAATGCCTGTGATAATTCATTTGTCATTCCTAAAATATGCTTCATTAGATGTAGATTGAATGCAAATTCATATGTTTGAACACAATTTAAAATAGCAGATGCCTCTGATCTTTTCTTGAAATCTAACCCATCTAATCTTATGTCATCTAGTACATCAACAACTGAAGAAAACATAAGTATCAAACTCACTAAAGAAGTATAATGTGATCCCCAACGAGTATCTCTGGCTCTTTTGATACTTGTTTCTTAATTTAAACCTTGGCCACTCTGAATTTCTCCATTATCCAGCGCTCTAGTAATTCTAGCAATCTCCTTCTCTCTAAGTTTATCTTGTCTTTGACATGAAGCTCCAACAATATTAGAAATACTGCTAACCAGAGCAAAGAGCATAGAAATTTGACAGTCATTGTTTGCTACAGCTACAAGTGCTAGTTGTAATTGATGAGCAAAGCAATGAACATAATTGACAGATTCATTTTCTCTTAGTATCAAACTTTTAAGGCCTCTGAATCCCCCCTACATATTACTTGCTCCATAATATCCTTGCCCACGTAGTCTTGAAAGTGTCAATCCATGAGTAGAGAATAACATATCTATCACTACTTTTAAGGATAAAGCTGTTGTATCAGTGACATGAACGATAACAAATAAACACTCAATTATACTTCCGGCCTTGTCCATATAACAAAAAACAACCGCCATTTGTTCTTTAATTGATATGTCACGAGCTTCATAAACTAATATTGAAAATAGGTCATCACCAATTTCTGAAACAATGACCTCTCTAATCTCACAAGCAATGTCACTTACTATATCTTTCTGAATCTGAGGTGATGTTAATTTATTATTTTCTGTAGCATTTTGTAAGGTTACTTTTGCAATATCTTCATTGTGCTCTCCCAACCATTTTAAAAGCTCATGAAAATTTTCCTGATTATTAGATGTCGCGGATTCATCATGACCTCAAAAAGATAGACCTTGGTTCATCAAATATCTAATAACATCAATTGTTGCTGTTAAGCGAGCATGATACTCTGCTTTAGAAATATCTATTTGCTTACATAATGCAACTTGAATGTGAGCATTTTGACTTATAAGATCTTGACATTTCTTCAAAGCTATGTTATGTGTACTAGCATGAGAGCCTACATGCATTTGTAATTTTTCACTTTTCTTCCAGTGAGACCATCCCGTAGTTACAAATGTATTTCCACCTCCTTGATCCCCATGTTCAAATTTAAACAAATAACAGCACAAACAGAATGTAGCATTTTTTGCTATATTGTACTATAACAAATTGCTATGTAAGTTAAACCAATCTGGAACAAAACGCCTAGGATCTTTACCAAAATAAGTAAATGTAAAATTATGATTTCTTGGTTAGCACAGACCTTTTAGCCAATAAGCCCTTCGAACTTGATCTCTTATATTCACATGATAATCAAAAATCATTGGTCTTAATCTAGGATCTGAAATTAACTCATCCAAATTAAACTGTACACGATTTCTTTTAAGATTTTTGAATTGACTTGATTTACTAGCAATTGAATACTCTTTCTCCTATGAAACATCAACATAAGAATTTCAAATAACTTCTCTGCTTGGGATAACAGAATTAGGTTGCTCATCTGATTTTAATTTCTTTTTAAAATACTTTATCATTCAAAAAAATAAAAATTATACCCAAATAAACAAACGCTATTAAAGAGCATGGAGGAGAAGAAAAAACACTTGTTTTGGATTTTCATTCCCACAGAAACAGAAAATAAACAGAAAAGCTTATAAGTTATACCAATGCGGATCCCATTCCGAAAATTTTCCTATTTTACAAAGTAATGGAAGAGCCTTTTCACCACAAAAGATCATAAAGAATCAACAAAAGGGAGAAAGAAAGAAATAGCTGATCTATTATGAAATACTTCGTCTAAAATACCCGGATCGGAAAGGTGAAAAAAAAAATACAGAGCACGAAAGGCAAATAAAGAGCTCTCATAAAATAGTACCTCAGTGACTAATAAACTCGCTACTGAATGAACGAAGAGGTGTTGATCGCTAATGCAGAGGTGTTGATCGCTAATGCCCCATGGCCATTCTTGTCACGCTTAAGTTACAAGGGGGACGCCTAGGCGACAATAAGACGAGCAAATGCAAGACGACAATTAATTATTAAAAAAAACAAATGAAGACTATAGACAACGGTTATTATAATAACTGCTATCTATGGTGACCGCCAGAGGACCATAGACAGTGGTTATTATATAATAACTGATAGTTTGTTATGGATGTAGTCTTAGTCACCTAGAGGGTGGGGGGGTGAATATGTTTCTTTAACTTTAGGCTATAAGTTAGCTGTTTTAAGATTTCTAGTTGGTTAAGTATCAAGCATCCAGAAAACACACCAAGATTTATAGAGGTTCCTCAAGACAGGGTGTCTTGAGTAGTCCTCTTTCCCCCTACACCTTTCTAACACTGAGTTAGATAAAGCCAACACCACCAAACTCAGCTTCAAGAGCTTACAACTCAGATCCCTCAGGATCTCTCAGGTTTTCTCAAACCTTACCTCAGGCTAAGCAACCCTACCTCAGGCTCAACAACCATACCTCAGATCAACCAATGATCCTACACTCAAGCTGCACACCCAGCTCTACTTCTCAGGCTCGACAACCCTACACTCAGGCAACTATGCCCTACAACTCAGAACTATTAAGCTCCTACTTCAATATAAATGTTTGATTAATAGAAGAAGATGAAATACACTTTTTAATCTTCTGTTACAGAATGACTGCAATAGCAGTCTTGAATCTGGGATGAGCTTGAAGGCATCAACTTTAATTCTACTGATCCTGGTCATCAGAGAAAGAGTGAGGATCAACTTGCCCTATCTTGAGTTGATCAAGAAGAGCAATCTTTTCTTTCCTTGCAGCTTCAGGTAACAGGGCTGAAGGTTTTCTTGGCTGCCGGCAATGGAACAGTAATGTTCTTTTTGTGTGAGTGAAGGGAGAGGCTTTACAAAGCCCTAATTGTTTCTTATATACTCCCTTCGATTTCAACGGCTATCAGATGTCCTCCTGACATATAATGGGAGTGATTGGATCATTCCTTTCACTCTACAGCTCTTTGCGCCAAAAGTAAAGCCCGACTGTATATTTGAATCTGTCTTAGCGGATGGGCTGAGATAGCTTTCTGTCTTAGTGGATGCATGTGTTCTGTCTCAGCAGATCCGCTGAGACAGATAATTGTCTCAGCTGATTTTGTCTATCTGCAGCTCAGCTGGCCCAGACTCCTTCTCAGCGGCTCCTGGCCTTGTCTCAGCGATTCAGCTGAGACAGAGAGCTCGTCTCAACGGTTTTGTCAGTACACCAACTGAACTTTCTTCATACCCTGGTATGATCTTAACCCTGCATAACTATGGGAGGAAATGGGGTTTATCAAATACAACTTGTACTTAGCACTAAGAGTAAGGCTTCTTCAAATCAAGGGAATTTTGAGTGTAATATTCCCAACAATCTCCCCCTATTTGAAGAAGACAGAATACCCTTAATGCTAGAGTACATATCATAAAAATACTTATCATGGATTTCACAACATGATAATCATTATAACATACTTATGTAATCATTAACAAGACATTTGGAATATTATATTAGATATGATATACATGCCAGGTATGTTACAAACCAAGTTTAACATTTCAGAATTTTGATAAGATGAGAATGACAGGGCATCACAGATTAACTTAATCATTAACTCACTGGTGAAACTTAAACTATAGCACAGATTAGCTTATGACAAAAGATAATAAACTTAACCATCCATTCATTAGCAATGCAGAAAATGTAATGAATCATAGTTCAATTCTAAAGCATTTAGATAAATTATGGTTCAATTTACAACCAGACTTTCATAAGACATTTATACATTCAACTAGAGTTTTCTTTTCTTAGAAGAAGAAGATTCCTCAGGAGAGTCAACAACAACTTTTCCTTTATCTAAGGCCAATATGTCTGCAGCAGCATCTTTGATCTCAGGAAGATTTGTGGTTGTGTCTTTTCAGCATTTGCAGCCTCAATCTCAACAATTCTCTTCTCGTTCTCTTGCCTTTGAAATACCGATATGTCTTAGGGATTTATTTTGGAATGCACTCTTCTTGGGTTATCTTTTCTTACAAGATTAGCTTTGAAAACTCTACCTCTCTGTGTTTCTTTCTAAATGCTTTATCCATTCTTCAGATGGATAGAGCTTATCAATGTCTTTTCCAATTTGACCATGGCTTAGCCAGACATTTAGTATTATCTCTTTGGAGTCATCACTCTAGTATTCATAATCAGGGTCTCTATTTTGTACATCCCTTTGCTTGGCCATGAATTCCTCAGCCAGCAATACTTTCTCCCTTTCCCTTCTCTTTTTCAGACTCGTCTTGGGAAATAGCTTCTTGATGTGGAAAATCCCAATCTTCTGCCCTGTTGACATCTAAGATAGGAATATTCAGAGCAAGCCTAGTACCTTGTAGTACTTTGAGAGTTAAATTCACATTGATTATAGTATTTGTATCCTCCCCCTTTCTCGCTTCTTCAAATACTTGTTGATGTAGATCTTGTTTAGCTGTTTAGATTGAGCCAGACGGGGTTTGGAAAGCATTCTCAATATCAGCTTGCAACACCTCTTACAGTTTGACTACCTCAGAATTCAATTGAGAAGAAGTGACTGAGCTAGCAATAGAGTTGAAAACATTAGCTATATATGCTTTCAGCTCATCCTTGTTCCTGTCAGCTTCTTGATCCAACTACATGGAAGTGGAGTAGAGATAATCTTGGAGATGATTGGTTGACTGTGTTATCACCTCATCTGTCTTGCTGACATAATTTTTTACATAGGACATGTCTTGTTCAGACAGTCTGAGTTGTTTGTCCATGGATCTGAGAATTGTATTCTGAGTAATCGTTGTCTCCTCAGCAAGGTCAAACCATTTGGTCATCTATTTGTTGAGCATTCCAGTGTTCTCCTTTATGTCCTTGACCTCAATCATGACTTTAGTATGCACATTCCCGATGGAATGATCAATATAGTCCTTGACTGTTGTAACTGATTGATCCACATATGCTTTCATGGAAGAGAGATGAGACTTTAGCAGCTGGTTGATAGCATTGAGAATATTCTCATTAGGTGAGTTGGAAGTGGAGGCTTGTTGAACATTGATCATTGGGGCTGGGGGCCTCGGTGGACTTGGAGGGTTGATAATATTGAGTGCAATTTGGACTGGGGGATCATGCCATTCTGCAGGTGGAGCATCCACCTTCTCAGCCACTATATCTTCAGTGTGATTAGTTGGACTTGAGCAGCATCATAATCATCTATTTCATCAGCTTCATTTTCTTGCTCCTCCCCCTCAGAGAGAGCATCTTTGTCAGATGAGTCCAGAAAGGCTGTGTCAATTAGTTAGAAGAGTTAATTTACTTAGAAATTCTAAAGGTTAGTTTATAGGGCTTACCAAGAACATCATCATCCCTTTGAACTTGTGGCTCTTGCTGTAGCTCCCCCTCAAAAGGGGCATCAGGATGTCCTGGTGAGGGTAAATCCCAGAGGGCTGGTTCATTATCAGGATTTAGCTTAAGTCTTTCTTCTAGATTGAAAATAAAGGTATCAATCTGACCTTGCAAGTCCTGAGGAGAAGGCTCCTTGTTCTTCTCATTGTCATTGATATCCACTATATCTAGGGAGACTTGTTGTGGTTGTTGCTCCCCCTCATTTGGATCACTCATCAGTCCTTGAGGAGTTGTTGTCCACATTGCACAAGTGTCAAAAATGAGTACCTAATTGATTGTCTATAGTCAATGAACTAAATGAGTAGTGAGTAGTTAATGTATTAGCTACCTGGAGATATTTCTTAGACCAGCACCTATGAAGGGACAATGTCAGTTGACATGTCATCCTTTGTAGCATCCTTGTCAAGTATGTTGTGTGACCCAAAGTCAGCACCATCATCTTCATCTTCATCTGAGTGGTCAGACTCAGAGCTTGACATTATTAGTCTAATTTTCTTTGTGGATTTGGATCCTATCTTCTCCTTTTCTTTTGCCATAGTGGGCTGACTCATTGGAAGCACCCTGGTGAACCTATCCAGGGTATTAATGTCCATTCTCTTGAGATAATGAAGATTTCCTCCTTTGGATTTGCTGAACTTATCAGGGTTGGTTTGGAGTAGGTATAGAGATAGAATTCTGCCCATGTTTGGTGCCAGCAGGCATTCCTTGATTCTTTGGAATAAGACAACTCCCCAAGAGGTTTTCTTTTTGAGAATTATCCTAGTCATGAGATCAAACATGAACTGTGAAATTGTGTCATGGGACCCTGGCTTGCAAAGGATAGCCTTTCCCACTATATCTGATAAGAGTTTTCCTTTCTGGTTGAAAATTTTCCTTTTCAATGATCCTGTTTTGGCATCATTGTACCCAATCCATTTCAGAGCCTTTTTCTTGTCTTTCTCTGAGATGTCTTCCTCCTCACTATGACTGTAGGATGGAAGGATTAAGGCTTTTTGTAACTTTGTTGGGGTTATCTTTATTCTATCTTCTCCAATCTTTGACTTGAGGGAAGACTTGGAGGTGGATAACTTGGCATGGCCAAACCATTCCAGAACTTCAGTTCTGAGAATGACACAGGGTTCAGACAGGAGGAATTCAAGGCCTTGGTCTTCAAGGAGTTGAATCACTCCCTTTATTTCTTCAGAAGCATGGGCAAAGCCATTCCTGACAATCTCATATCCTTCAAGAAGATCTTTAGAGCTTTTGGGAGCCATTGTTGTGGTAGAAGGATGCGCTGGGACAGAGGAGTAGGTGATTCGTCTCGGCGGATAGGAAAGATGGGTAATGTACCTTTCACTAATTTAGATTGCCTATTTATATAACCTAATTTAGTTTCAAGATTAGCCCTTATAATTAAAGTTTAGTGAACTTATAATTTTGCGGGGAATTAGGTTAATTGGGGTGCAATTAGACAAATTTTGAAGAGACCAGCCTGTCTCAGCGGAACTGCTGAGACGACTACCATGACTGCTGGGACAAGGTGGAAGTCAACCGCTGGGACAGATTTAGTAGTCTCAGCGATTTAGCTGAGATGTTTCCCTGCTGTCTTAGCGGTTCAGCTGAGACAGGCTTTTTGTTTCAGCTGATCTAACTACTTGAATGTTTGACCTTTTACGATCTGCTTGAGTGAAGTCCTAACCATGTCACTAAGGTTGTAGATGAGACAAATTTGTGAGTCAAAAACACAATACTTTAATTGCATAAGTGAGACAATAGAATAGCATCAAAGATTATTGGAATAAGAAGATGTTTGGCATTTATTCTACATTCAACATTCCTAGATCAATCTTGAAGGAATTAAACTTTGCCTCATCCAATGGCTTTGTAAAGATGTCAGCAACTTGACTGTCAGTGGGGACAAATTCAAGGCAGGTGTCTTTACATTCAACATGTTCTCTTAAAAAGTGATATCTTATCTCTATGTGCTTGGTCCTGCTATGTGAGACAGGATTCTAAGCAATAGAGATAGCACTGGATGAGTCACAATAGAGTGGAGAATCACTTACCTTGAGGTTGTAGTCCTCTAGTTGGTGTTGAATTCACAGTAGCTGTGCACAAGAACTTCCTGCAACAATGTATTCAGACTCAGCAGTGGATATAGCCACACTTGTCTGCTTTTTGCTGCTCCATGATATCAACCTTCTTCCTAGGAATTGACAAGTGCCACTTGTGCTTTTCCTGTCTTCTTTGCACCCTGTAAAATCTGCATCTGAAAATCCAGTTAGTTCTAAATCATTGTTCTTAGGGTACCAAAGGCCAAGATGTAGGCTGCCTTTAAGGTATCTCAAAATCCTCTTTGCAGCTGAGTAGTGAGATTCCTTAGGACAAGCCTGGTAGCTAGCACATACACATGTAGCATACATAATATCTGGTCTACTAGCTGTTAAATACAATAGGGATCCAATGATGCACCTGTACATGGATTCATCAAAGGCCTTGCCCTTCTCATCCTTGTCCAAGGAAATGTTGGACCCCATGGGAGTTTTCATGGTGGAGGCTGATTCCATCCCAAATTTCAGTATAAGCTCCCTAGTGTACTTGGTCTGAGAGATGAAGATTCCCTCATCAGACTGTTTCACTTGGAGGCCTAGAAAGTACTTTAGCTCTCCCATACTGCTCATCTCAAACTCCCCCTGTATTAGGTTGGCAAACCTTTTGTAAGACCCCATTTTTATTCCGCCACAAAACTAGGTCTTATGCCCAGAACCGCCGCTTTGCGGTGACACCAATAGACGGTAAGGTCGCCACTACAAAGCGTCGATCCTGCCGGCCATTTCGATCACAGAAGAAGAAAAGAATAAACGAACAAATAGAAGTTCAAGTCCACAAATCACATGCTATATATATAAATGTCCACATGATATAACTGAAATAACGACAGTTACAATAATAAAGGGCTCATGCCTTGTACATCATGTCCTCACTACAAGATCACTCGCAGAAGCTAACTACTAATCACTCACTGATCCTGAATCTGGTGCTCCTGTACTAGACTGGCCCGCCTCCGTCTACACCGGCCTCTGGTGCTGCTGCGTCTCCTCGATCCCCTAAAATGATATGGTCCAGCGACCGTTAGTCAAAAAGACTAAGCCTTATGTTCCCCACCCCACCCCCAATGACTCATAGGCACCGTGCGGGAGGATGAAGCAGAGGACAGTAAGGGGTATAAAACAAAGCAGATGACGGCGGATCTTGTTTACAGGAAATGTCTACAACTACACATGTGTATACAAATAGTTGAAGCAGTAATAGAATGGTAAAGAGCAAGTAAAGAACGGTAAGTAAAGATAAGTACACAATAGAAATGTAACCATTGATTTATAGGAATGCCCATACAAACCTATAGACCAAGGGGTCATTTAGCAAGACCTATCGTATAAAAAGTCCCATAACCAATTTATACGATAGGGGTAGGGGTTGAAATGCAATGCTTATGCCATGACATGCAGAGTTATGCAGTTAATGCTATGATCACACAAGTGGAACACACACACTTCGACTCAATGCGCACAGACCTTTAGTTCCCGCTTTTTGGAGCTAGCAAGACTCCCAGGATACTCCCGTAGTGGCAAACAGAAGCGGTGGGTTTGGCCTCACCCACCTCTAGGTTGGTATTCACACTACCTTGCCTAGACCTATCGTACGCCTCAATGCAAAACCGCGGAGCATCTGCGTACTCTTACTGGCTGGACCACCAGACTTTTATGGCTAAGTGCAATTTCCACACTTGCCGAGTCTACGTATTGACGTAGGTGTGAGCGGCCGTCCAATACAAAAGACCCACCACCTTTATGCACATGCAAACATGTTTACCATCTATCTAAGATCTCTAATTCATAAGCTACCCGGACTAACTTGTCCGGCCAAGGATCCTTTTGAGTCACAAGCTCACCAGATCATTAATCCGTTCTTACAACTACCGAGCCTACAGCTCGGAGCACCAAACCAACTAAAACTCCGGTAACTACGGGGTGTGGGTGAGTGTGTTATTAAATTATTCTTGTATAACATCTTACTCCTACGACATACGGTTAATCTTGGACTTCCCGAGGTCAACCCTGTGAGGGGCTCGCAGCGGTACTAGGAACTGTGATGGGATGATAGCCCAAGGCTCCCTTTCTTAAGACACTTAATGTTATTGGTATCTACCCATAAGAACACCCATCTTATCATTTCACTTGAGTTAAACCTAAGATGGTTTATGACTCTCCATGGGAAAGACAGTCTATCGTTCATCCCGAGCACAACATGCCCTTAACTCACCAGGCACACCCAACACATAGACTCATATTGGTGACCTCAAATATCTTCAATCAAACTGGGTACACCAACTACCTCCGATTCCCACCTAATGGTCTACAAGTTAGTCAAGTTTTACAGTTTTACTATACGCAGACCAAATGAGCTTTATGAACTACATAAGTAGAGGTACTCCAAATAATCATCCACATGACTCAAGATTATTACTGGGAGTCTATCATGATATTATGAGACCAATTTCAGAGGATCACATTCTTCCCTAATTATTTGGCATCATTTATAATCTTTTCCAAAACTAGCCATGTGTGAAATTGAACATGAAGTGTAAGATCTCCTTAGGATATGGCCTCCACTAGGTTATGGCATGTCTATGATAACAAAATAACAGTAAATACAGAACATCATAATTTTACAATAAGAAATTGTCCTCTATTTTTAATATTTAACTTATATCCAAATTTGTAGATTTATGAAGTAACCACCAAAAATACTTACACCAAAATTATGGAAAAATTATCAGACCTTTGTATTCAACAGAAAAGTCTACTGACTAAATTGTAGAATTTATGGAAATCATTTTCTCACTTAAATGAATTCTTTAATAAAACCCAAATTAGGACATGTTGTGAAGTAGCCTACTGATAAAAGTCTCCAAAATTTATATATAAAATCGTAGAGCGTCCTAGTGCCCTGAAATGTCCTATCACCAATTTGCAAAATTTATCAGAGAGTATTAGAGCCTCAATTATTTTTCTTAAGCCTAAGACAAAATAAGTGCCTGGTGAATGAAGTAGTAGTTAAATCATTTAATAAATTACAATAAAATTACCAGAGGTCTATAATATGATTATAAAGGCACTTCCAAGGTTTCATCATCATCCAAGACCATTTGAGCATGTAAATATCTCTTATAAGAAATTTCCCTAAAGGGATTATGACCTAATTTAGGGGGAATAAATACTCCTAAAATTCTCCCAAAATTCCCTAGGGCATTATTACAGCCCATCATCATATCTACTAAGTCCCATGACCATTCAAGGACTTTTGACCACATGTCCTTCACAAGGCTCTATATGCACCCCTAGGGATAAAGCTAGGGTCCTAGAGCATATCCAACTCCACACCACCCCAAATCACTCATGGAGGTGTTTTAGGTGATCCTAAACTAGTGTCCAAGGTGTCACCTCATGTTGATGTGATTTGACCACCTAATTCCATCTTGTGCACTTTTACCCTATTTTGACCTAGTTTGACCTAACTTGGGTTGACAAATTACCCAACCAAATCAGTCCCCATTGGGCTGAGATTTTTACCAGGGTCATATAATGACCCTAAGAAGCACCCACCAAAATTTGGAGGGCATTGGAGGTCATTTGTCCCAATAATTAAATAGTATATGAATTATGAAATTCTTATAAAAACCTTAGAAAAATGTTCCCCTAAAATTCCCATCTTTTGGTATGATGTGTGGGTAGGTGTAAATAGCCTAGGTTTTAAAAATAAAGGCTATACCATTTACCAATAAAAAGATATTCAAGAATTTGTGACTGTCCTACCCTTGGGACCAGTCCCACCAAAATGTCTCTACAGGGAGCTACAGTGCTCTTTTTGGGCTGAAACAAATTTTAGAGGACCCTATGTATTTTTAATAATTAAATCTATCTACAGCCAGTAATAAAACAGAAAACAGAATAATAAAAATATGCAGCACGAATCTTAAAGCAATATTGGAGGGCATCCCTTCATCTCCTCCTCTAGCTGACGGTCAGGATAACCCCGAACTGTAGCCTCTTCTCCCTCATTTTCTTGGCCATCCGGCCACCTCCCTGGCTGGCCACCACCACCACCTCCGTTGAGGTGGTGGCTAACGTCGAGCGGCGGCACGGCCGCCGGAGGGGCCGATTCCAGCGAACCCAACGGGAAGAAAATCCATGGAAATTTCAGATTTTTCTCACTTGGATCGGGCTCAATTGAGCATGATTTCTCACCTATTTTGATCTAAGATAAATCCACAGAGAGAGAGAGAGAGAGAGAGAGAGAGAGAGAGAGAGAGAGAGAGAGAGAGAGAGAGAGAGAGAGAGAGAGAGAGAGAGGAGAAGAACCAGACCTCCAATCGGGCTTGATGGTGGTTGTTTCACAGATTTTCCATGGCCGACCACCCTCCTTGAGCTCCTTGTCGATCTCTCAATTCTCCACCAAATACAATGATCTAGGACTCGATTCCAACTGATATCCCCCTCTGAAGGTGATGGAAGGGTCAATTTGAGGAGGGGAAGGCTTAATGGTGGAGTGCCATTAATGGCCATTTCGGTTTCACTTGAAAATTCTTGAATTCTCCACCGGATGGCATGGGAAAGGCTGGAAAACATCTTAGAATTCAATGAGGAGATGAATGGAGGCTGTGGGGAGATGAATGGGGTGGCCCATGGCCTCCCACCATTAACTCTCTTCTCTTTTCCTCTTTTTCTCTCTTCATTAAAGGGGAAAACTCCAATTTTCTCTCTCCTAGTCACGCCCTTCTAGAAATTGAGTGGCATTCCATGTAATTTCAGCCTCATGAGGCTAGTGTGTCACTTCAATTGGTCCTAGCCCAAGTGGATTGAGCTTGAGTTAGCCTTTTTCCCTCTTTTTAGGCAAGGTTGACCAAGTGTTGACTTGAGGTGTTAACTTAGTCAACTGATGGGTTGACTGGTCCAAGTGGTGTGTCTTGAGTCCCTTGACACCACCCAAAGTTGGTTGAGTCATGGTGGTGCCCCAATTGGGCCAATTTATCCAAAAGGTGTTGGTTTGACCAAAATAGGGCTAGAGTTGACTTGGGTCAAATTGGCCAAATTGTTGGCCCCATGAAGGGGTTTTTTATTCCATTGGGTCTCTAATATCCTTATAAGGGTAGGGGAAAGGTCAATTTGGCATGGTGGAGGCCAATTGACCCTAATTGGGCTACTTTGACCAATTTGGGGTTAGGGTTGATTTTGGTCAATTTGGCATCTTTGGTTGACCCTAATGGGTCCTTGGTGCTCTAAGGGAACCCCTAAAGGGTTATGTATGCTATGTTGGGTTCAAAGGGTCAAGGTGAGGCCCTAAAGTCCAACCCTAAGCTTGATAACTGGAAATTGCTATTTGTAGTCCAAGGTGGTTTTCATCTTCTTTCTTAAGCTTTTATGCTCCTTTTGTGCTTCCTATGGTTTTGTCATCCCCTATTCATGACAACACCATCCTAGGGGTCTAGCTGTTTGGGGGATGTTACACCTTTTGCAGAGGTTGTCATCAGTAGACTCAAATATTTTGTCATCAACATATATTTGGACTAGGAGACACTTGCCCCTTGTTTCTCTAATAAACAATGTACTAACTATCATTCCCCTCAAGAACTTGTTCTTGATGAGAAAGCTAGACAAAGTCTCATACCAAGCCCTGGGGGCTTTCTTAAGACCATAAAGAGCTTTCATAAGTAAATAAACATGATTAGAGAGGGTAGGATGGACAAAACTTGAAGGTTGTTCCACATATACCTCTTCCTTTAAGTTGCCATTGAGAAAGGCTGACTTGACATCCATTTGATACACTTTGAACCCTGTATGGGCATTGATTCTAACCTTATAACAGGGCAAAGGTTTGATCAAAGTCTATTCCCTCTTCTTTTCTATAACCCTTGACTACCAATCTAGCATTGTTCTTGATGATTACTCCATTTTCATCCAGTTTGTTTCTGTAAATGCATTTGGTGCCTAATATATTGTGTCCTTAAGGATTTGGCACCAACTTCCAAACCTTGCATCTTTTGAATTGAAGGAGTTGTTCTTGCATTGCTTAAATCCAAAAGGTGTCTTAGTTGGCTTCTTCAAATTTCTTGGGCTCCATTTGTGATAGGAAGCTCAAGAATAGAGATTCATTATGAGCCCTGCTTCTGGTCAATACACCTTGGTTTTAATCTCCAATGATTTGTTCTCTTGGATGATCCCTAAGATGTCTTACAACTGGAGGCAATCTGTCATGATCTTGCTGTACTGCTCCCACTGGTTCAGTAGTAACATCAGCTCCCTGGATCTCTTCCTCTTCAGGAATTGCAGCATCTACATATGCTTTGCTGTAACTGGGTGTGTCTTGTACAGACATTTCTTCCATTCCTTTCACATTTCTTGTCAAAATAGAAGAACTAGACCAGCCCTTATAGATTAGGCTGGTCTC
Organism: Dactylorhiza incarnata; assembly: GCA_033032865.1. Taxonomy (NCBI): domain Eukaryota; kingdom Viridiplantae; phylum Streptophyta; class Magnoliopsida; order Asparagales; family Orchidaceae; genus Dactylorhiza; species Dactylorhiza incarnata. The sequence continues at coordinate 10,751,111 of JAWHQI010000028.1, read as the reverse complement.
ATCAAATACTACATGCATAGACTCTTTAACAACCTGAGTTTTCTTGTTATAGACTCTATAAGATCTACTGTGTGAGCCATAACCAACAAGAATGCCCACATTGCATTTCTCTGCAAACTTGGTTAGTTGAGATTTTCCATTATTTAAAATGTAGCATTTGGAGCCAAAGATCCTAAAATATGAAATTGTAGGTTGTTTGCCTTTCAGAATCTCATAGGGAGTTATTCCATGGACCTTATTAATGGAAGCTCTATTTAGAACATAACATGCAGTATTGACTTCCTCAGCCCAGAAATATTCTGGGAGTGAGGAGTCACTAAGCAATGTTCTACCAGCTTCTATCAAGGTCCTATTCCTCCTTTCAGCCACCCCATTGTGTTGTGGAGTCCTTGGGGAGGAAAACTCTTGGGTGATACCAAATTCTTGACAAAATCTTGTCATAGCTTCAGATTGAAATTCTGTGCCATGGTCAGTCCTAGTCCTGACCACAACACATTGTAAATCATTCTGAATTGCTTTGACATGATTTATAAAGACATTCAAGGTATCAGATTTCTTCTTAAGGAAGAATACCCATGTATATTTTGGGTGATCATCAACAATCACCAAAGTATACAACTTCCCACCTAGGCTCTGAATTGGCAAAGGACCAAACAAATCCATATGCAATAGATATTGACATCTTTCAGTGTCTTGGGAGCTAATACTTTTAAAGGTGGTCCTTGTTTGCTTGCCCATTTGGCAAGCATGACATGGACCACTTTTAATACATTTTAAATTTGTACTATTTCTATCAAGGTTTTTAGAGAATAGTCTATACATTATCTTATAGTTAATGTGAGCAAGTCAATTGTGCCATTGAACACAAAGAGACTCATTTTCATTAGCCATAAGACAGATAGAGGAAGTAGGATTACTGCATATAAAATCTAAGCAATAAACATTCTCACTCCTAGTGCCTGAGAGAATGGTCTCCAAGTCTTTAGACTTTTTGATCAAGCACTTGTCATTGTGGAATTCAATGACATAGCCCAAGTCACATAGTTGACTTATGCTAACTAGGTTGTGTTGCAACCCTTCAACATAAGCTACCCTTGTGATTGTAACTATGCCAATGGAGATCATACCATATCCTTTGGTGAATCCCCTTTCAGATGCACCAAAGATAACTTTGGGTCCATTCTTCACAGCTTTGTAGTCCTGTAGAAGATTTATGGTTCCAGTCATGTGCCTTGAGCACCCACTATCCAAGTACCATATTTGGTTGAGGCTGGTACTTGAACTATCCTGCAAGAAGGAGTTTAGTTATCCTTAGGAGCCCAAACAACTTTGGGTCCTAGGTCCTTGTTAGCATGATGAAATGACCTCGCACTAGCTGCACCCTTTGCAGGAAGACTCTTCTTTGGACATGACACATTGGGATCGTGCCAACAGTCTATGGCAAAGTGTCCCACTTTACCACAGCACCAACATTCATGAATATTGTATCTCCTCTTCTGAACATTTCTTAAAGGGAATACAACACCGTGCATAAGTTCAGGAGGGGAGACTGCAGCATTTTTCTTATTTCTTTCAGCAAGGATCTGGCTGAAAGTCAATCTATGGTCAGTCTTAGTAGTCTTTGCCTTAATGGCATCATCTTGCTTTGGCTTTTGGGCAAGGCAAGATTTAATGGCATTAGACACTGAGCATCTAGACTTGTCTACTGATTTGACAGCAGTCATGTTCTTAGCTGAAATGAACTTAGAAGAACTTGCTTCCTTATTCTTGAATAAAGGGGCTGAAGTACCAAAAACAAATGGTCCAGGTTGGGCCATTTGAATTTCCTCATGGGGAGCCTTCATTGAACTCAAGCCCATGCCCTTTCTTCCACTATGAGAAGGAGCATTTTCCTTCCCATAGGAACTTCCATTCTTCAAGTGACCATACATGCTTTCATGGTCATAGCTGTTGTAAGGAAGTAACACCTTTTGAAAGGTGGTTTGAGGCTTAGCCTTACCCTTGCTCTTTTCTCCACTCCCTTCTCCTACTTCCATTTTATTGAATCCTAATCCTCTCCTATTGGTTTGAGAGGAGAATGTGTCAATAATAGGAAGCACAGATTTGGGCTTGGAGAATTGAGCCACTAGGCTCTTTTCCTTCAGAAGCTTCTCCTCAAGGTCCTTGATGACCTTGTTCTTTTGAGAGATGGTGCTCAGATGGATAATTGTCATCCCCTTTAGATGGCTTATTTCTCTACTCATCTGAGCCACCAGGGTAGATGGTTCAGTGCACCTTTCCTTATCCATCCTAAGGGAAGCAATTTCTTGGGCTTGCACCTTTGCCAGCTTTTTGCTCTTCTTCAGAGCTTCCAAAAGAACACCATACCTGTCAATCAATTGATTGACATCTTTCTCAGATTCTGAATCACTTCTACCAACTGGTGAATGTGCTTCAGATTCTGGGCTTGTCTCACACTCAGAAGAAGAGATGGGATGAATCAATACTGTTCACAGTCAGAGTTATTCTGACTTGCTTCTTCATCAGTGAGAGCCATGAGTCCAAATATGATATTGTTCTCATCATCCTCCTCAATATCACTTTCTGAATGTGATAGAGGGGCCCTAATTCCTACCCTGGCAGCAGGGAAGTCATCATCTTGTTCAGCTGCAAATAGCCCAATGAGGGCTTCTTCTTCATCCTCTGAATCTGAAGTTAAGGATTCAGATTCACTCCAGCTTCTTCCTTTCTTGGCTAGGAAGGATTTTTCCACCTTCCTATCCTTCTAGTAATGAGGCTTCTTATCACCTTTTTCTTTTCTTTTGACTGTACACTCAGTAATGACATGTCCAGGCTTGCTGCAGTAATAACAAATTATGTTATTTGAAACATGTTTACTAGATTTAGATTCATACCTGTCACCCTTGGGGTGCTACCTTTCTGATCTGATGTGGTCCTTCTTGGAGTGTGAGGAGGAGGAGGGTTTGTTCTTCCACTGCTTCCTCCTCATCATTTTCTTGAACTGCCTTGTGAAGGAAGCAAATTCCTCATCAGATAAGGAGCAATCTGTGGAGGCTGCCTTAGAGTTTTCACTTTCAGCAGTCCTCTTTGGAGGAGACAGCATCCTGGATTTGCTCTTCTTGGAGCTGTCAGCTTTGAGAGCAAAAACTCTCTCCCTTGGATGAGCCCTTGAGGAGGTGTCCTCTTCCTTTCTAGCAGATAACTGCATCTCATAAGAGAGCAGCTTCCCAAATAGTGTGTGAGTAGGGGTTTCACCTAGTTTGGCCACCTCCCTAATGGCACAAATCTTTGTGTCCCAATCTCTAGTTAGAGATCTAAGGAACTTGTCATTCAGCTCATAATCACTGAAAACCCTCTCATAGGTTCTTAGCTCATTGACTATCTTAAAGAACCTTTCATAACAGCCTGAGATGCTTTCTTGGCCCAGCTGCCTAAAAACTTCATATTCTTGATTTAGAAGGGATTTTCTATCATCCCTTACCCCAACTGTCCCTTCCATGTACACCACTACTGTATCCCACATTTCTTTGGCAGTTGTGCAGTGCACCAAGTTTTGAAAGGTGGAATCATCAATTGCATTAACAATGATATTTTGAGCTCTTTTGTCCATTGTGAACAATGCAAGTTCATCCCTGGTTAAGTCATTAAATGCCTTGGCCACTCTCCTAGTTGGATCTATGGTGGAGGCAGTTTGAAAAGTAAAGGGGCCTTGCTTAACAGAGATGTAGATTCTTGGGTCAGATGCTTCCATAAACAGTCTAACCCTTTGCTTCCATATGCCAAAGTTTTCTTTGTTGCATATAGGGTAACTTCATGGAGCCCATCTCCTTCTGCAATCCACTAGAGGCCATTCAATTCAGATAAGACTATTCCTTTATAGGATCTGGTCAGAAAGTTATGTCTTTCTTGACCAACCTGGCTTTGATACCACTTGATAGTTTGTTAAGGATGTAGTCTTAGTCACCTAGAGGGGGGGGGGGGGGGGGGGGGGGGTGAATAGGTTTCTTTAACTTTAGGCTATAAGTTAGCTATTTTCTGATTTCTAGTTGGTTAAGTATCAAGCATCCAAAAAACACACCAAGATTTATAGAGGTTCCTCAAGACAGGGTGTCTTGAGTAGTCCTCTTTCCCCCTACACCTTTCTAACACTGAGTTAGATAAGGCCAACACCACCAAACTCAGCTTCAAGAGCTTACAACTAAAATCCCTCAGGATCTCTCAGGTTTTCTCAAACCTTACCTCAGGCTAAACAGCCCTACCTCAGGCTCAACAACCCTACCTCAGATCAACCAATGATCCTACACTCAAGCTACACACCCAGATCTACTTCTCAGGCTAGACAGACCTACACGCAGGCAACTATGCCCTATAACTCAGAACTATTAAGCTCCTATAGCAATATAAATGTTTGATTAACAAAAGAAGATGAAATACACTTTTTAATCATCTATTGCTGAATGACTGCAATAACAGTCTTGAATCTGGGATGAGCTTGAAGGCTTCAACTTTGATTCTACTGATCCTGGTCTTCAGAGAAAGAGTGAGGATCAACTTGCCCTATCTTGAGTTGATCAAGATGAGCAATCTTATCTTTCCTTGCAGCTTCAGGTAATAGGGATGAAGGTTTTCTTGGCTGCCGGCAATGGAACAGTAATGTTCTTTTTGTGTGAGTGAAGGGAGAGGCTTCACAAAGCCCTAATTGTTTCTTGTATACTCCCTTCGACTTTCAACGGCTATCAGATGTCCTCCTGACACATCATGGGAGTGATTGGAACATCCCTTTCACTTTACAGCTCTTTGCCCCAAAAGTAAAGCCCGACTATGTATTTGAATCGGTCTCAGCGGATGGGCTGAGACAGCTTCCTGTCTTAGCGGCTGCATGTGTTCCGTCTCAGCGGATCCGCTGAGACAGACAGTTGTCTCAGCTGATTTTGTCGATCAGCAGCTCAGCTGGCACAGACTCCTTCTCAGCGGCTCCTGGCCTTATCTCAGCAGTTCAGCTGAGATAGAGAGCTTGTCTCAGCGATTTTGTCAGTACACCAACTGAACTTTCTTCATACCCTGGTATGATCTTATCCCTGCATAACTATGAGAGGAAATGGGGTTTATCAAATACAATTTGTACTTAGCACTAAGAGTAAGGCTTCTTTAAATAAAGGGAATATTGAGGGTATACTTTTCCCCTTCAGTTTTTTTTTGACCTCCATTCATTCCGCCAAGTTTGGTTTTGGTTTTAGTTGGAACCGATTGGAACCGGACCGAACCGCATAGAACCAAACCAAACCGTTAGTGTCCGGTTTGGTTTTGGTTTTGTTGAACCGAAACCGGAACCGTTCACACGGTGGTTCCAAAAATTATGCTGGAACCGGAACCAGAATCGGAACCGGTCAAACCAAATACAGTTTTGGTTCTAGTTTGAAGAACAGTTACCTTAGCAGTTCGGTTCACAGTTTTAGTAGAACTAGAACCGAACCGGAACCGTGACAACTCTAATTAGATACGATTAAAATTTTGGGTGTGTATTCACCATATAGTAATTTTGGGCGTGCGAATAGTCAATTTGACTGATGTTCGAACATTTTGTAAGTGTTAGGAAATATTACTTTAAAGGGAACCACATTAAAATTATTGTTTAAAGTGCATTTGAAAATACAACATTTTGTAACTCATGTTATCAATAATAGATAAGATAATATTTACTAAATATTGCGTCACAAATGTTGTCTAAAATTGCTACTCAATTGCAACATTTATAAACTATTTTCTATTATATGTTTAGACAATATTTTATAAATGTTGTAAATGAAGTGTTGCTAAAGACAAAATATTCTAGCATGCCTAGAGGCTCTAGTGACTAAGTTTGAAAATTGGGACGTTACAAACATTCTACCTCTCATTTATCACAAGCTTGAGTGAAAACAGTGCACTAACTTCAAAAAGCTCCACTCGTTTGAACCAGAGAACTTCTCAGTGTGTAGAAAGTTATGCGATTTCAATCAAGAATATTGTGTCTAACATAAAAATGCTTTGTGGTTTAAATCCAATAAGCTCCACCCATTGTGCATAGCTCATCATTTCCACTCTAGAAATCTCCACCCATTTTCTACAGAGTTTTATCCTCTATAATGAATAACTAATTCGATATTTATAGTTTTTGAAATAGCGTGTGAAAATTGTCTTTATTAATATTTCACATACAACCCTTAGATTGCTAATTTTAGTGCTCGAACAATCCCCCCCCCCCCCCCCCCCCACCCCCCTCTTGGCGGATCCAGATAGCCTGGGTAGGTTTGTTGGAGCGGGGAAGGGGGGCCTGTGGTACGACCTCCTCGTCTAAAAATCGAAACTTCTCGGAACTCAATGAAAATTTTAGAGAAACTTCATCTTACCACAACGAATTCATTGGTGTCTATGATTTCTCGACCAAAGGTCCAGAATTCTTGTAGGATGTTTCGAGTGCAATTTGAAGTCATTTTTAGATCAAAGTTTTGTTGAGCGGTTGAAAAGTAATGAGTTCCCAATAATTTTCAGGGAATCCTCCATTAATGGCTGTTTGGGCGCGCGTCGGAATGGAGTGCTATTGCTCGGTGCTTGACTGTTCGGTAGGGATGATGGGCCACGACCTATTTGGGTTGACTCTGTTCGGATCAGGCACTCTATGACGAGTTATGATGTGTGTTTGATAGGTCGAATGAGGTTGTGTTCATGCATTACTGGGTCCGTTAGAAACGTCTCATCAAGCCGGCCGAAATCTCGATCATTTTGTTCGATTAGTCCACTTTGAATTTTACAAAGGTAGCCAACATATTTTAATAATTTAGTAAAAATATCAATTTTATTTAACCAAAATGCTATTTTTATTTTGGCATGTCTATTTTTGAAAAGAATGTATTGACATGTCCTTTTCTAAATTGACTATATCCCTAAATGTGAGATTAAAGTTAAATAAATGTTATTTTTATTTTGTAAATTTCTCAAAATATATTCTAATCTGAAAATTTTGAGAAATTAATTTAATATTAACACCCAGATTTGGATTTGAAATTTCAAACTCTACTCAATTTATCGGTTATCGCATTCAAGAAGATTTCTCTCCCTCTCTTGCATGTGAGCTCACTTGGAGCTCGCCCGGAGCTTACCCAAAGACAACTGGATCTCACTCGGAGCTCGCCCATTTTGGCAATCAGCTCACTAGTTCGAAGGTCGGCTCGCCAACGGGCCCATCAGGCAACCACATAAAGAACCTACTAGTGAGATCCTTTCGAGCTCTCCGTCGAACTCATTCTGCCAAAGCTCAGCTCGTCAATGAGCTTACATAGGAAGAACCAGGATCAGGCGGCCTCGTGAGATATGACCCCGGTCAGCTCGCCTCCTTTGGAGGCTTCCAGAAATCAGATCGCTAGGGTGATAGGTACCAGTATCTCGAGAAGGCGGGCGGTTATGCATAGACCGTATACCCCCTGGATTGCCTATAAATAGGACCCCAAGACACAAGTTGAAGGCACGTTCACGCCCACCCCCTCGCTCCAAGGTTCCCTTCCGACAAATTCGTACCTTCTTTGTGCCGAGCTCAGCCTTAGTTTTGGAGGGGAAGTTCTAATAAACTTTCGGGTACATGGAGCTAGGGACCTTCTCGCAGCAGCACGCAGGTCTAGTTTATAGGCAGTCCAAGATCAGCTCTTGTTCTTCAGCTTCTTCTAGTTGTAATTTGGTAGGGTCGACCACTAGACAAGTAGCATTAGGTCACCCATTGATCTGAACTTTTATGAACCGATTTTCTTGGTTCCAACACTTGGGTTGCCACTAGTTAAAACTGGAGAGCTTATAACAGAGCTCTTAAAGTAAAACTCAAATGTCTTCATAATTTCCATATTTTTCAAAATCTCCAAATTCAAAATCATTTTTCAAACATCATGAAACTTTTGTGTTCCAAGGGCATGTACACCCCAAATTTCTCGTAAAGGTCATGCCAATAAATAAGCCAACTTATCCTGAAGAACGAGGATCATTCTCAGAGTTCTGTATACAGTAAAACTACCAAGAACACATCTCGACCAAATCGGAACTAGTATTTCGAAGGAGAGAAAAACTATCATCTTCCAGCATCGAGTTTGTTGGACGGACTGCATGGTATTTCTAGCGTTCATGTGGATATCTCTAGAGATGTGGAAACTGTACAACCCCGTATTCGCCGAGTGTTTTTCCGAGACCCAGGGGTCCTTTAGAACATTGTGTAGTAGCATGGTCCCAGGCAGAAAGAGTAGGGGCAAAGGGGGCAAGTGGTGGAGGCGGAGGCCTCCCGCTCGCCCAGCTCATGTAGAGGGGGGAGAGGTAGAGGGGCGAGCCCTCCCTCTCGCCCCCGCCCCCAGCAGAGGGGGGCAAGAGGTGGAGGGACGAGCCCTCCCTCTCCCCCCCCCCCCCCCCCCCCCCCCGCCCCCCGTATCAAAGGGGGGGGGGGGGGGGGGGGGAGCGAGCCAGGAGGCGGGTGGCCTCCTGGGCTCGCCCCGCCCCCGTATCAAAGGGGGGCGAGCCAGGAGGGTTTCGCTTGGATCTTGAAATTTGATTTCAACGCAGGTATAATCTATTTTCTTGATTTAGTGTGTTTCGCTTGGATCTTGTCGAGGGTTTTCTGTATTTCCGCTACACATTTGATGCCCTTGAAACTCAATAGTGGTATCAGAGCAGACTGCGAAACTTCTGTTTCAAAAATCATTTCCCCCTTTTTGTAATAACCGTTATCTCTGTGCAGATCCGTTCACTGTTACACAGATAGACAAGCATGTCTACTCTCTAAGAGAAGATGGATTTGAAATATTTGTGCGTGTAAATATGATGGTTTAGAATGGTTTTAAAACATTAGATTTAGACCTGGAACATCAAATGTTGAGGAATTTTCTATGAGAAAATGGTGGTGATTTTTCAAAAATTGGTTGAGGCTTTACCCCGCACCCCGCAAGGGCTCTGCCCCTTGACCCCGCTCGCTAATCGGCCAACGAGACCATCGACCCAGTTAGGGAATCTGCCCCTAAAATCCTGCCATGGGCAAAACCCCTTGGAACCTCGCCAGGAGCACCTTATATTTAAATGTGATTGTTTGTAAATCTAGGTTGTATTTGCAATGTGAATGGTGTAAAATTTTACTGTCTTATTTAAACAGTTTAAGTGGTCATTTAATTAAGCGTTAATCATATACACTATATTTAAATAGTTTAAATAAAAATATGATTAAATATTAATAATTTATTTTGTTTAAAAATGTTTAATCATATAGTTTAAAAATGTTTAATGAAATGTTTAAAAGTATGATTTATTTTTAATTTGATTAAAAATGAATTAATCATATGTTTAATTCAGAATAAAAATATTATTGTTAATTAAAGAGGTTTTAGAATATTATAGAAAAATTTATTTTAATATTTAAAAAAAGGTTATATTGAAGATTACTTTTGAAAAACTTTTGAATTTAATCTTTCTTCACTACCGCGCGACATTAGCTTACAGAGATTGAATTTCTTGAGTCATAGAACACTAAATAACCTTGCAATATATTTTGAGTTAGAACCTTAATAAAAAATATTATTTAAAACATTTAAGAATAAAAAATAAAATTCAGTTAGTGTGCAACAAAGAGAGACCTGATTTTATTTCATAAAACTTTGATTACATAAGTTTTTTTTATTTTTTTCATTTTTTCATTTTAAAATTTTAGAATAAAAGCTCAACGAGGTTGAGATAATATTTCAGCCATCATAGTTCCACACAACTTAATAATGACTACCCAATTGACAACATCTGCGTGGGTATATAAGCTTTGCACATCCACTGCATGCATAATTCATACGATTTACCAACAATGGAAACACGGGAAGAGGATGAATAACATTTCTTGCACGGGCAAATCCCGTGCACACCAAATGCAATTCATGTAAATACTATAGCCCGTTCGCATTGGGAGCAACACGTTATAAAAGGTATTCCGTGCATACTAGGAGCATCGAGCAAGGGTGGTAGTCTAGCGCACCCATGCAATGCCACCTTGGGTAAGCTCGGGAGAAGCCCAGATGCACCCAAGGCAACCCACAATCCAGCAGAGCCCGTTTGGAACTGATATCATGTTTGCACAAACCTAACAAATCCACCTTGGGTGCGAACAGGCGAAGCCCGTGAGCACCCAAGGCAACTGGGAGCATCGAGCACGACCGATAGGCCGTGCGAAGATGCTAGTATATATATATATATATATATATATATATATATTCTTGAAGTTCACCATTTAGAAAGGCAGATTTAACATTTCAATGATAAATTGACATATCCTTTTGCCAAAAAGAGCAAGTACAGTTCATATGGTTTCCATTCTCACAACTGGGGCATATGTTTCTTCATAATCTTTGTAAGACTCCTTTTTCCAAACAATCAGAACCGTAATATCTGTCCGGGGGAGCCTTATGCCTAGAATTGCCGCCTTACAGTGACACCAACACATGAGTTAGTCACTACCACAAGACGCCGATTCTGCCGGTAAGATCGATCATCCAGGCCAACATGAGAATAAAAGCAAGATTTATCATACCAAGTCCACAATCATAGTATATATGTATATATATCAAAATGAAGATAGAAAATGTCAATCAATGAGTACACAAAAGAGAGTAAGGGCTTATGCCCGGTACATGTCCAAATGAAAGTACAAAACACTCTCTCCCTCTACAACATGCGAAAGTAACTCAAGAACTCACAACTATCTGTGGGTGAATGGTAGTAGTGAGCTGCATCGGCTCCTCAAGTCATGTCACCACGTGTTGCTGGTCCTCCGGGTCATATTGCTGCTGCGGCTAGCTCCACGTGCTCCTAAAATAATATGGTCCACCGACCGCTAGTCAAAAATGCTAAGTCATTTTGTACTCGCCTCCTGTACAACCCCATATTTGTCGAGTGGGTCCCCAGGACCAAGACAGTCAAAAGAGGGGCATTCGCCCAGTGCAATGAAGGAGCATTCACCTAAAGTGTGTAAGAACACGCCCGAATGGCTCCTGGTGTGCAGATAGATAGGAGAGAGGGGGAGTTCTACTTGCCTATGAATAGCGAGTGGTTCCTTCACGGACCACCTGCCTAGGGCTGGCGAGTGGCGCCTTCACGAACCACTCACCCAGGGCTGGCGAATGACGCCTTCATGGGCCACTCGCACAACAGGGCCAAGCGAGTGGTGCCTCCCTGGACCACTCGCCCAGTGGGACTTAGGGGTAAAATTACCCAGATACCCTTGGTGGTCTACCAATAGCCCTTCATAACAATGGAGTTTGGCTGTTAGCAGACCAGTTTGGGGTGCGTATAGTAAAATTAGAAGGCGGATTTTGGCTATTAGCAGACCGTGAGAGGAAAACTATATATAGACCTTGAAGGGCACCTTTGGAGAGGATTCCAATCTCAGTTTCTGAGCTTCCTTCTCCCTAGGTTATCTTGGTTTAGCTCTCAGGCTCTCCAAGGTGCCCAGTCTCAGCTTTGGCTTGGGAGGGGAAGCGCCAAAAGATCTTCCGGATGTGTCGTGGGACCTCCTCGCTGTGACCAAGGGTCTGTGTCTAGATCTAGGTCTTTGGTTGGTTCCTTCTAAGGGATCAGTAAGTGTCAGCTGCCCCCTTCTTTGGGGCCCAAACTCCTCAAGAGACCATGTATTAGTTTCAACATTTTTGGTACGGTCTGAGCGTGGAGTCCGGCTGATACAAGAAACTCTGAAGGAAGCAGCATGGAATGAAAGGATGAGCGAGATGTAGGATATGGCGGTTCACCACCATCCAGCTCGCTAGTGATGGTGGGAATGCTGGAGGACCTTCAGAGGGAGGTGCTCGAGACCATCCAACTATCATTCGCCTCTGCACGGGGGGATTTTGTGACCCCGACGCCTCAAGTTGTGCCTCCATCTGGAGTTGGCGAGAACGCCCTGGGCAGAGGACGGGTAAGGAGAAAACTGCCGAGGTAGCAAGGCGAGATCTCGCGGGGCGAGAGCTCTTTCCCAGTCCGGTGGGCGCCGTCCATGCAAGTGGAGCTCTAGCGAGTGGAGCTTCGACGAGTGAAGTCCCTGCGAGTGCGAGACCGACAGGAGTAGGCCCGGTTAGGGAGCTTGTGGAGCGAGTGGAGCAGGACAGGGGGGCGAGTGGTGGCAGCCCATTCTATTAGTTGGTGCTCTCGGTACCATTCCCGAAGGGGTTTAGGGAGCCAAACATTGTGTACTATACCGACAAGCACGACCCAGTCCAGCACTTGCCATGGTTCGAGGACATGGTCTCCATCAGACCCATGTTAGATGCTTTCAAGTGCCGGCTGTTTGCCACCACCCTAAAGGAGAAGGCCCGGGACTAGTTTCACCAACTTCCCACATGGTCGATCTATGTCTTTGAAGATCTTATGCGTAGCTTCCAGCTGCGCTTCTCGACGTCGAAGAAGAGGAAGAAGGACGCCGAGGCCCTCTTCAAGATCAAGTAGGTGCCCGTGGAGTCATTGGCGCACTATGTGGACCGGTTCCAGGAAGGGGTCCTCCTCATCCAGGAGGTGCCAGGGGTCACCCTCCAGCTTGCCTTCACGGTAGGGCTGCATGAGGGGTTCTTCAAAATGAACCTGAAGTGGAAGGCTCCCCTGTCATTCGAGGAGTTGATGGATAAGGCGGCGGAGGAAATAGAGGGAGAGGCCACAAACCCTGAGTTTACAAGAAGGCTGGCGAAGCTGGGTGAGCCGGAGGTCAGGCATCCGGATGTTCAGAGAAGGGAAGAACCAAGACCCGCAGAGTTGGGGTGGAGGAAGCAAGTAGGGGGCATGTAGGGCCCAGGGAGAGTCTTCTCCTAGAGAGGGGGTAACTTCCAAGGAGGCCAAGGAAGACCCCATCAACTAGGGTGGAGGCAGGGCCCAAGGCCACTCCCTCCTCTGCCCCAGTAGGCAATGGCAATCGGGCGAGGAAGAGCAGGAAGAGGCGGAAGAGGAGCAGGAGCTGGAGGAGTCAGGGCTAGGAGGAGGAACATGAACATGCAGGTAGAGAGGAGGGAGGTGGCGTTGCCGTACTGTCACTTCCACTAGGAGGAAGGGCACGCGATGGCCACTTGCCCATAATTCTTGGAGATGAGGGGGGCGAGAGGTCCGACACCACAACGGCCGCATCAACGACCAATGAGGATCGAGGAAGTGATGTCCCAAGAGGGGGAAGATGACAGGTGCGAAGACTGGGATAATGTAGGGAGCCGAGGAGGGATCAGGGTGATCCATGGGGGAGTGGGGATCGAGGCGACCCGAAAAGTGAGCCTCCATACCATTTATCGTCAGAGCATGGCTTTGACGTCCCAAACCCCACCCCCAGAAGAGAAGATCACCTTCTCCCAAAAGGATATGCTGGGACACGAGGACCCATTCTGCGATGTGTTGGTTATCTAGATAGCCATCGAGAACTTCACCATCTTTCGGATCCTCGTGGATAACGGGAACCCTGTCAATGTCATCTTTAAGAAGGTATTCGACGAGATGAAGGTGTAGGTGATAAGTGTGTTAGCCTCAGATGGCCCATTGTTTGGGTTCTCAAGCGAGAGGAAGGACGTAGAAGGGGGAGTGGGACTCCATGTCGTCTTGGGGGGGGGGGGGGAGTCCCGTAACTGTCGGTTCATCATCATGGACGCGTTTGCTACAATGCCATCTTCGGGCGACCCCTCATCAGTTCTTTTAGATGTGTCCCCTCCTCGTTCCACCAATGCCTCAAGTTCAGCATTGATGGAGTCCAGATTCGTGTAAGGGGTGACCCCAAGGTAGCGAGGCAATGCTACGTTACCATGGTCAACACCGTCACCTGGGAGGTAGAGGAGGAGCAGATGGATCAGGAGATGGAAAGGCAAGAGGAGGCAGGGAGGGTAGTTGAAGGGCCCGAGGCAGAAGGAGTCAGAGAGGAAGGAGAGGAAGAAGGCCGAGCCCAGGGGGAAGGGTGTGAAAATTTCTCGGACCTTGTGAGAGCAAGCAGGAATAACAACTAGAGATACAAGCCAAAGCAACCAGAAACAATCTTAGGCAAACAAACGATCTTTATTGATAGCAACCTTCAATTACAGGGCAAGACATGCTTGACGAGACATGATTTCGTCAGCACAAAACTACAAAGAGAAGTACAGAAAAAACACTGATAACTGGAGACCGCCCAACCCGCGCGACCTCCCCTGCGATCTCTGATAGTTGCTAGACCGCAACTCTCTGCCGACCACAGAACACCACCAGGCCGCTGCACAGACCGCTCCCTTCTTTCGACCTCCTGATTCTCCCGAACTCCAGCACCACAACTCCAAGCCGCAGACCGCCCGAACACTTTCAGAGGAAGAGGTGATCGCTGCTGCCCACACTATCCGCAGAAGCTGCACAATAAAAGTTCAATCAGAGACCGCCCGGTCAGAGATAACCAGACCGCAAGAACAAGAGCGAACTTAGCTTACACTTGGTGTGTCTAGTTTGCTGCAACAGTGGCTCCTATTTATAGGCGTGAGACCTGATCTGGTCACCACCCTAGAGATAGGATCACCACCCCTCAGACCGCGCGACCTGACCGGTCACACTGCGCGATCAGCAACATTACTTCTGCTACAATTTTGGTGAACCCACCAGCTCCAATGTCGCCATGAGAGACCGCCACTCTCACAGCAGACCGCGACTCCATAAAGAGCACGCCAGACTGCCCGAAGTTATTTACCACTTGTGTTCGCACGAGACCGCGAACACAGTCAGTTCGCCATCAGATCGCGAACTCCTATCCGCATGCCGATCTCCTTCTGAGACCGCGAACAGCAACCAGCTCGCATACCAGTCTCCTCCTGAGACCGCGAACTAAGACCGCGAGACTAAGACCCTTAGTCCGCGAATACCCCCAGAAAGCCCGGTCAGCTACCAGACCGCATTCCGGAGAGAACCTGGATCAAACTGTGCGGTCACACCAGACCGCCACAGCCTTGAAGAGGACAGCACGCCACGCGGTCACGCACAGACCGCGCGACACCCTCAGCATACTTTGGACAAGACCAGTGGTCTGTTGGAGCATGCGTTTCGCACTCCTCCGGTTTGATAATAACAAAGTCCCTTTTGTATTTGATTCTATTTTCATTAATGGTGTGCAGATAACAGGTATGTGATGTTCACATTGCTGCTGGAGCTAAAATTGAATGTGTGAAAAATTCACTGTCGGAAAATTCCGACAGCCACTGTCGCCCAGGCGACAGCAGAGAAGTTACAACTACTTCCCTCCACGGCAGATCGACGAAAGACAGTTTTGCGCTGTCGGAATTCCGACATCGATGTCGCCCAGGCGACAGCTCGACGGTTACACCAACTGCCCACGACTTCACCCACGACAGCGGCGGTTTTGCGCTGTCGGAAATTCCGACATCGATGTCACCCAGGCGACAGCTCCACGATTCCAGCAACTGCCCGCACGACGGCTCGACGACACGACAGCGGCAGTTTAGCGCTGTCGGAAAATTCCGACAGTCACTGTCGCCCAGGCGACAGTGAAATTCTATAAAATGGTTCCTTTGGTTCGTGCATTCCAAGCTTTTAAGAATTCCAGTTCCTTCCTGAGTGCATACGAACCAGAGAGCTCCAGAACCTCCTCAACTCCCATTTGTGCAAAGAAGGATTGAAGATTGAAGACGAGATCGGGCGCGCTTCTACATCAACGATCATCTCGAGGCTTCAACAATCCATTCAGAGATCTGAATTTCTAGGGAGTTGTCTTTTTCATATTGTATTTTCATTTACTCATATTTCATTTTGTATTGGGAAAGAAATCGTCGTCTTGCGTGCGGCGTCTAAGTCCTTGCGCGGCTTAAGGGAAAATCGCTTCCTTGTGCGGAGCGTCCAAGTCCTTGCGTGGCTTGGTGGGAAATCGTGGCCTTGTGTGCTACGTCTAGATCTTGGGAAGATCTAGAGGATAGGTTTGGGCTTGATCTTGGGAGAGATAAGCGATAGCCTTCCGATCCTTGGGAGAAGGATTGGTAAACCAAAATTATTGTATTTTTATCATAATTGTGCCTTGATCTTAAGCATTGTTAAGATCATTTTTATTTGTATGCAAGTTTCATGATATATATAAAATTATGATCCTTTCACTAATTGCAAATTTGTGTGCTTAAATCTTTATCTTACAAATTTGTGTTTGGTGTTATACAAAAATTGCATTGGTTTAAAATTATTTTTAAGTAACTTTCTATTAAAGTAAATTTGTCTAAAATTATTAAGAAAAAAAAATTACAAATTTAAACACACCCTTATTCACCCCCCCCCCCCCTCTAAGGGCGTCATACGATCCAACATGGTCAACCCGGGAGACCGCAGCTAGGCTAAGATCAGCCAGACCGCGGATGCAGACCGCCAGGTCGTGCGGTCACGTCAGACCGCCCGACCTCCTCCCAGACCGCCCAGGTCCAAAAGCCTCCTTCACTTCCACTTCAACAATTTCAACACTCCCCCTTGAAGTGGGAAGTGGAAACCAGCCCAAGTAACTCCCTTAGCCATGTGAACGGCCCCTTTGCCAGCGCCTTTGTGAAGATGTCTGTGACATTGTCCGCACTCCGCACATGCTCGACCGAAAGAGACCCCTCCAGCACCTTCTCCCGTATGAAGTGATGCTCGATCTCGATATGCTTGGTCCTCGCGTGACAAACTGGATTGGTTACCAGTTTGAGAGCACTCTCGTTGTCACCGTGTAGCAGAGTCGGCTCCCGAACCTCCTTGTGGACGTCTCCCACCAACCTCCTAAGCCAGATGGCTTCCTGAGCTGCCAAGGCCGAAGCCTTGTATTCCGCTTCTGTGGTGGAGACCGATACGGAATCCTGCTTCTTGCTGCACCATGATATAGCCGTAGGGCCCTCCATGAAGACGAATCCAGATGTCGACTTCCGATCATCCGAATCTCCCCCGTAATCAGCATCCATGTATCCATGCACTTCGAAGCCCGCATCCCTCCTGTATAGGAGACCCATGTCCGAGGTCGCCTTGACATACTTCAGAATGTTCTTGGCCGCTAGCAGATGAGGTATCCGTGGCTCCGCCATATACCGACTCACTCTGCCTACTGCATATGCAATATCCGGCCTCGTGATCGTCAGATAGATCAAGCTCCCAACCAGAGCTCGGAACACCAATGGATCTTGCATAATCCTCCCCTCATCCTTCCGAAGCTTCATAGCCTTCTCCAAAGGTGTAGAGATGCACTTCCCTTCCTTCATGCCGAATCGCTCCACGATTCGCTACGCATATCCAGCCTGGGAAACCAGCACTCCACTTTCCTTCCTCTGCACCTCGAGTCCAAGGAAATGGTGAAGCTCACCTAAGTCCTTCATCTCGAACCTGATAGCCAGCTCGGCCCGAAGCTGAGCTACTTCCTCCTTCGAGTTCCCCGTCACGATCATATCGTCGACGTAAAGCAGCACGATGACTTGAAGCTCCCCGCTCTTCTTGACGAACAAGCTTGAGTCTGAGTCTGAAGCACAAAATCCACAGAATAGGAGATATTCTGCGATCTTTCCGTACCACGCCCTTGGCGCTTGCTTCAACCCATACAGGGCCTTCTTCAGCTTGCAGACATGCTCCGGAAAATCTTCAGACACAAAGCCTGGTGGCTGGACCATGAAGATGTCCTTGTCAATCTCGCCGTACAAGAAGGCGTTCTTGACGTCGAGCTGCCAAATCTCCCATCCACTGAACGCCGCCAAGGCAATGATGAACCGAACTGAAGTCATTTTTGCCACCGGACTGAAAGTCTCTTCGTAGTCTTCACCGTATTGCTGCGAGAACCCCCGAGCTACAAGACGAGCCTTGTAACGCTCGATACTGCCGTCAGCTTTCTTCTTCAATTTGTAGACCCATTTGCATGTTACAGGAGTAGTGCCCTTGGGCTTGGGCACAAGAGACCAGGTCTCATTCTTCTCAAGAGCTGCCATCTCTTCTTGCATTGCAACATCCCACTCCTTCACGCCTTGGGCCTTCTCAAAGCTCGACGGCTCCCTCTCATCCAAGGGACCAGCGAAGAAACATGAGACAAAGCTCACTGCGTTTCCTCCTGTATAGCGATCAGGGGCAACGATTGCTCGCTTTGACCTCCTCAGCTCCTTCCCCTGAACCGCATTATCTCCAGCTGCTTCTTCCCTAGCTCCTCTTCCAGACGTGCTAGGAGCATTGCTCCCCCTGCTCCCTGAACCAGAAGCCCCCGTCTCGGAACTAGAAGGAGATGGACCACCTGGTGACACAGGTAGCTCCACCTGAAGATCTTCCACTGCTTGCTCTGGCACCTCCACCCTGCTCTCTGGTAGCTCCACTCCAGAAGACCCCTTATAAGATGTCACCTCATCAAATACAACGTCGCGAGATACAACAAATCTCCGCATCTCTGGGTCCATGCACTTCCATCCTTTCTTCCGCTCGTCGTATCCCACAAAGACTAGCTTCCTTGCTTTCGCATCTAGCTTCGTCCGAAGAGCATCTGGAACATGCACGTAGCAGGTGGAACCAAACACCCTAAGGTGTGCCATGCTTGGCTTCTCCTTGAACATCAACTCATGCGGAGTTAACATGTTGATGGGACTAAGAGGCATCCGGTTGATGACGTAAGCAGCACAAGACATTCCCTCCGCCCAGAAGGACTTTGGGATACTCTTGGCATGCAGCCAACACTTGCAGGTCTCTGTCAGATGACGGATCTTCCGTTCTGCAACTCCGTTCTGTTGTGGAGTATGCGCACAAGTAAGCTCCCTCCGGATGCCTGCCTTCCTGCAAAAAGTAGAGAACTCACTGGAGGTGAACTCCCCTCCGTTGTCAGTCCTCAGCTTCTTCACCCGCAGTCTTAGCCGACCTTCCACTAGCTCCTTGAACTCCACAAACTTGGCAAACGCACGCCTTCTCCTTCAGAAAATAAACCCAGACATATCTGGTGTAATCATCGATCAGCACCAGCATATACCTGCTGCCTCCGAGGCTTGGGGTAGCAGTTGGTCCCATCAAGTCACCGTGGATGCACTCGAACGGCACACTACTCCTTGTCTGCGACTTGTCAAATGGTAGTCGATGAGACTTGCCGAACTGACATCCTGCGCAAACATGAACTTCTCCGTAGGAAGATAGACTTGGCAGGCCCTTGACCAGGCCTCTCACCGCCATAACTTTTAGCTTGTCCATCCCTACATGCCCCAACCTCTCATGCCATATAACGGCACCATCATTCGTCTTCATCTTGTCGACGTAGGAACTTGTCGATAAAACGAACAAGTCCTTTGCCCGTCTCCCGATATGAACGACCTCGGCCTTCACGGCCTCTACATTACGTAGAAATTTCACTTCTGTTGGGCCGAACAGAACGTGATACCCAGCGTCAACAGCGTTGGTCACGGAGAAGAGTTTTTTCTTCATTCCGGGCACATGATAGACACTCTTCAAAGTAAGTGGCCCTCTATCACTGCCCAAAGAAATAACCCCCACCTTCTCTACTGGATGCACAGTATTATCAGCAGTAATGATTGCATTGTTACCTGTGTAGGGCTGTGCAGAAGAAAGCTTGGTCCCGTCTCCGGTGAGGTGATGACCACACCCCGAGTCCACGATCCAGTCCTCCAGATAGTTGATGGGAGCCGAAGCTCCAATAGAAGCCGAGAAGGCTCCTCCCCATCCTCCATCTATATGTCTGGCCTCAACTTCCTCCTTCTCCGTAGCATGCCCTGCTTGAGTGACCACTCTGCAATCCTTCTTGAAGTGCCCAACCTTCCCGCATTTGTAGCATTTGAGACCTTCCTTCTTCTTCTTCTCCTCAGCCTTAGGAGGATAGCCCCTCTCCTGCTGTCCAGAAGTTGAAGTCCCATAGCCTCCAGTGGTCTTCTTCTTCTTATCCCACTTCTTCTTCTTCCCCGAGAAGAGCACTTCGCCATCTCCCCCAGTCACTGACAACCCCGCCATCTGTCTTGCCAAGCTTTCTTGCGAAGAAAGCAAGTTCTCCAGCTCCAACAGAGACGGCTGATTTGCCCATCCCTGCACCGACGTCACAAAGGCCACATATTCCTTCCGCAAGCCGCGGATGATTTGCCTCTTCAGCTTCGCCTCAGAAATTGGCTCATCAGGATCCAGTGCTGATATCTCAGCGCAGAGGTTCTTCATCTTCAGAAAGAAAGTGGAGATAGAAAGATCGCCCTGAGCCGACCTTGCCAGCTCATTCTCCAAGAACTGCAGCCTCGCTACATTCTTCTTGTTAAACAGCCCATCTAGGGCTCTCCAGATCTCAGCAGCTGATCCACACCCTAAGATGTGATCAAATAGATCAGGTGAAATGGCACGCTTCAAAGTGAACTCGGCCTTGGCATTGGTCTTTCTCCATGCCCTCACGGCCGGACCATTGTCACCTGCTTCTGTTGCCTTCACCTCTTCTGTCGCATCTCCTCCAACAACCTCCCAGAGGTCCTCCCCTAGAAGATAGCTCTGCATACACGACTTCCACTTCTTAAAGTTAGTCGATGTAAGCATCTCAATCCCAAGACCTCTTGCAAATCCTCCTTCCATTGTTCTTCCTCTGGTTCCTTCTTCACAAAGGCGATGGCTACTCTAAGTTATTCACTGCTCTATCCACTCCAACCTGGCTCTGATACCATGTGAAAATTTCTCGGACCTTGTGAGAGCAAGCAGGAATAATAACTAGAGATACAAGCCAAAGCAACCATAAACAATCTTAGGCAAACAAACGATCTTTATTGATAGCAACCTTCAATTACAGGGCAAGACATGCTTGACGAGACATGATTTCGTCAGCACAAAACTACAAAGAGAAGTACAGAAAAAACACTGATAACTGGAGACCGCCCAACCCGCGCGACCTCCCCTGCGATCTCTGATAGTTGCTAGACCGCAACTCTCTGCCGACCACAGAACACCACCAGGCCGCTGCACAGACCGCTCCCTTCTTTCGACCTCCTGATTCTCCCGAACTCCAGCACCACAACTCCAAGCCGCAGACCGCCTGAACACTTTCAGAGGAAGAGGTGATCGCTGCTGCCCACACTATCCGCAGAAGCTGCACAATAAAAGTTCAATCAGATACCGCCTGGTCAGAGATAACCAGACCGCAAGAACAAGAGCGAACTTAGCTTACACTTGGTGTGTCTAGTTTGCTGCAACAGTGGCTCCTATTTATAGGCGTGAGACCTGATCTGGTCACCACCCTAGAGATAGGATCACCACCCCTCAGACCGCGCGACCTGACCGGTCACACTGCGCGATCAGCAACATTACTTCTGCTACAATTTTGGTGAACCCGCCAGCTCCAATGTCGCCATGAGAGACCGCCACTCTCACAGCAGACCGCGACTCCACAAAGAGCACGCCAGACCGCCCGAAGCTATTCACCACTTGTGTTCGCACGAGACCGCGAACACAGTCAGTTCGCCATCAGATCGCGAACTCCTATCCGCATACCGATCTCCTTCTGAGACCGCGAACAGCAACCAGCTTGCATACCAGTCTCCTCCTGAGACCATGAACTGAGACCGCGAGACTAAGACCCTTAGTCCGCGAATACCCCCAGAAAGCCCGGTCAGCTACCAGACCGCATTCCGGAGAGAACCTGGATCAAACTGTGCGATCACACCAGACCGCCACAGCCTTGAAGAGGACAGCATGCCACGCGGTCACGCACAGACCGCGCGGCACCTTCAGCAGACTTTGGACAAGACCAGCGGTCAACCCGGGAGACCGCAGCTAGGATAAGATCAGCCAGACCGCGGATGCAGACCGCCAGGTCGTGCGGTCACGTCAGACCGCCCGACCTCCTCCCAGACCGCCCAGGTCCAAAAGCCTCCTTCACTTCCACTTCAACAATTTCAACAAAGGGGCGGAGGAGTTGATGGAGGTTCGGGAAGAGAGAGTGGAGGTGGAAGAAGCCCATCCATCAGTTTTTCTCTAATGAGTTTCTTAGATGCATTTTCAGGTTACCATCAGATCCGCATGCACCCTCCCGACATCAAGGATGTCTCCTTCATCATAGTGGACATGTGATATTGCTATAAGATGATGCACTTTGGGCTAAAGAACGCATGGGAAACGTATCGGCGGATGATGGACAGGGTCTTCTGAGATCAAAAGGGGAGGAACCTGGATGTCTACGTGGATGACCTCATGATCAAAAGTCAGGACCTCGAGTCCCACCTTAGGGACCTTGAGGAGACCTGTAGGACCCTAAGAAAATTTAAGACAAAGCTCAATCCCTAGAAGTGTGTCTTTGGGGTGAGCCGAGGAAAGTTCCTAGGCCACTTGCTTACCCTGACAGGGGTAGAGACTAACCCGGACAAGGTGAAGGTAATTTTGGAGATAGGGTTGCCGAGGAACGTGAAGGAGGTCCAGCACCTCACGGGGAAGTTGGCCATCCTTAGAAGACGACTGCTTGGCATTTGCAAAGAACTCTAGCACTTCTTGCTTGAATATCTGAGAGGGCTCAGACAGCAAGAAGTCTAGTCCAGCATCAGAAATCAAAGATATAACACTCAAAATCTCTGGTGAGGCATGGAGAAACCCTTCCCTCACCATCTCACAACCTTCTTGCAATTCCTTCGCAATCTTGGGCGCCATCTTAGTCGAATGAGAAAAACGAAAATGCTGGGACGGAAGAGTAGAGGTTTCGTCTCAGCGGCTGGAGTGGTGCATGAGAATGTGAAGGGTCATTTAATGCCGTCGAGAGTTTATATAGTGGGCCAGAGTGTTAACCTAATCGACTCAGCGGTTCAGCTGAGACGGTTCAACTAAAGCTTCAACCTAGGGCTGAATTCGTCGATCATAGCTAATGTTGTAAAGAATAAGTTCGTCAAACTGAGCTCGACATTTGTCGAACCAAGACTTTACCCAGCTATTTAAGCATAATTTGAAGCTTAGCTAACGCAGATTTTACTGGTTAATTCTATCATCCTATTTTAACACTATTATAGATAGCATTTGATGATAAATTCACAATTGGGAGGAGAAATAGTTACCTTGTGGATTTATTCCTCTATCTGATATCAAATTCATGATATCACCCTCCTTCCTTTCATATGCCACAAGCACACACTGTCCAAGTACCAAATGATGACGAAGCTGCTACTTGAACTATCCTGCAAAATAGAGTTTAATGTTACTTAGGAGCCCAAGATGACTTGGCTCCTAGGTTCTTGTTAGCATGATCAAAAAGCCTTACTCTAGCTGCACCCTTGGCAGGAAAACTCTTTTTTGCATTAGGTACATTGGGGTTGTACCAACAATATATGGCAAAGTGTCCCACTTTACCACAGCACCAACATTCATGAATGTTGTATCTTCTCTTCTGAGCATTTCTTGAGGATTGTGCAGCACAGTCCTCATGTTCAGGAATAGATACGGCAGCATTCTTCCTGTTCCTCTCAGCAATTATTTGGTTGAATGTCATTCTGTGTGCTGTCTTGAGGCTCTTTGTCCTGATGGCATCATGATGATTAGTATTAATGCATATTTTAATTATAGTATTTAGTTTAGTTTTAATTTAAAATTGCAAATATTATTTATATTTTAGTTTAAAATCACTTCTTTTATAATTTATGTTCTAAATATAGTTTACTTTTATTTTTGCAGAATTTTAGGGAAAATTGGAGAAAATCGCAAGTCACGCCCTCAGTCACGCCCGTGACCAAGGGCGTGTAAGCTAAAGATCTTTGTTCGATGTAATTGCCCCTGCGTTCGACGAAAGTGGAGCTCCGTTCGACAAAAAAAAGCTCTGCCCCTGCGTTCGACGAATGTGGAGCAGTGTTCGACGAACGCGCTCTGCCCCTGCGTTTGATGAATGTGGAGCAGCGTTCGACGAACGCGCTCTGCCGCTGCGTTCGACGAATGTGGAGCAGCGTTCGACGAACGCGATCTGCCCCTGCATTCGACGAAGTCTGAGCTTCGTTCGACGAACACTTCCTGCAGCGCCGAATTCCAGCCCACGCTGCATTAATTGAGGGCGCCCAGGTACACGCCCGTGACCCGAAATGTCACGCCCGTGACCCCAATGTCACGACCGTGACTTTCCCCCGTGATCCCTGCACGCCGCCACCGCAATCCATCCCACGCTGCATTTAATGAAGTCATCCAAAGTCACTCCCGTGACCCAACTTACACGGGCGTGTAATGTCCGATTTTCTCCCGCCGTCACGCAAAGTCCACGCCACTGTCAGATCCAATGTCAGCAATGTTTATACGCCCTAGGTCACGCCCGTGACTGAGGGCGTGTAACTTGAAAATTTCTGCTATAAATTCAGAGGCTCTCCTTGAGTCCAGGGTTCAGAATTTTGGAGTGGGGGAGGTGCTGCTAGAGCTGTTAGTGAAGATTTTCAATGCTTGTTCATGTTTTTCCTTAAGCTTTCATGTTCTCTTTTTCATGTAATGTACTAGTTTTTATTTCTTACTTGCACTAGTTAATAAAAGACAAGCAGTTGTTGAAGTATAGCCTATCGACATGATATCATTCATGTCGTCGACATGATAAAGTGGTCTAAGCGACATCGTGCAGACAAGGAGTTCTCGCCGATATAAATTTGATGACTTCGTGTCATCTTAAGCTCAAATGGAGAAGTGATGTCCAGTATCGTCGAGATATCACTATCTGATGAAGAATTGAAGAAGAGACTAGTTCAAGGAATCGACAAAGTTCTGTCGTCAAGATATTATCCATGTCGTCGTAACAATGGAAATATCGTCGAGACAAATTCAAAAGTAGTCAGACGCGCTGTCAGCATTTAATGCCGCCGCCTGATTGTCCAATCAGTGCATGCTCTTGAGGGATGGGCGTTTGACAATAAAGGACATCATATGTGACCATTATGCGGCATATCTCAGTCCTATAAAAGGGAATAGTGGATGCCCTAAACTCTGCCTCTCTCAAATTTCTGGAACTTAAGAGTATCTCCCTAAGCAATCTTGAATAGAACGGTAATGGCGGAGACAAGAAAAAGCAAGAAAGGAGAACAAGTCGATCTTCATCATTTGTTCTATAGAGAATCAGCCCAGATTCATCAACTGATAAAGTAGAGTTCCAGATAGAAGAAAGCTTGGAGAAGATTTGCGCTATCAATTCTGACATCAAAAGCATCTTCTTCAAGTCAAGAAGCCAATCTACATCATGCAGCATTATTGTAATCTCTTGTAAGGCTTGTGGGACAAGAAATTGAAAGGTCTGTTTTCAGATCTGAGTGTCAAGCTTGAGTGCTTGAGATCTGTGAGGCTTGAGGGATAAGGCAGAGGACTTGCGGGTCCAAATGTGTCGAGCTTGAGGGCTCGGGTGTAATGAAGGGGCTTGCGGGCCTAGGCTGCAGGAAAGACTTGCGGGTCGGTACTGTGTAGGGCTTGAGGTCCTGAGTGTCGAGCTTGCGGGCTCGGGTGCAGTGAAGGGGCTTGTGGGTGTAGGCTGCAGGGACTTGCGGGTCCGAGTTGTAAAGCTTACGGGCCGGAGACGTTGGCTGAATTTGCCGAGCCTAGCACACTGCTGGGTAGGCGCAGAGGGACAAAGGAATACTCAAGACACCCGGTCTAGAGGAACCTCTATACATCTTATGTTGTGTGTGTGCTGAGACCTCTCGTGAATCTTCTGTGCATCTCTTACATTGAACTCATTCTTGCTAAATATCTTAAAAACAGCGATAATCACCTAACCCCCCCCCCCCCCCCCTTTTGGTGATTGTTCTATAACCAACAAGTGGTATCTGAGGTAGGTTGATCAAGAAAGTGATTTAACCGTCAGTTCTAGATCGTAGAACAATCCAATATGGCGGGAGGGGATCATCATCGAGAGATGAGAGACATGAAACTCCCAATCTGCACAAAGGAGAACTTTCCCATATGGAAGGAAAGAGTGAGGTTATTCATGGAGGCTGAAAGTTCCTCTGATACTTATTGAAAGTGAGGTTAGTGATGCGATGATTCGGCAAGTGCACCGGTCGCGCAAGTAATAATAATGGGAAAATCCCCGAGTGTCGGTCTCTTGAGGAACACAGTAAGGTGGAGTTAGGTTTCGAGGAAGGACTTGAGATCGAAGTCCAGTGATAGGTGGAGTGCGGACGAAAGGGATTTGGTTTGTGAAAAATAAAGAGAAAATACTACGACTACTCCTATGCAATGCCGCTATGCAATGCTTCGGTTGGCGGGATGGAGACTAGGCAGGCCTTGAGCGCGCTGCGTCGCAAGGGCGGATGGACGAGTAGGCAAACGGATCGAACTATGCAGGCCTTGAGCGCGCTGCTTCGTTAGGCGGGATGGAATACGGGCCGCGATGCCACGCTTCGGTAGGCGGATGGACGAGTAGGCTAACGGATTGAGGGTCGCAAGCACCTCTTCGACAAGCACGCCACTAGCAATTGCTAGTGCGGCACCGGACACGGTGGTGGAGTGGAAAATGGATGGGGGCGCACCTCATTAACACATATGAACTAAATAATTCCATAAACATGAAATAAACAATAATACACATAGTTCATAGCATTCATCATCTAAATATAGAGATTACAAACAACTACAACCACACAAGTAGAAGAAAAAGGCAAGAGATACGACCGAATCTGGAGTCTCGTTGTAGATTCACGGTAGGAATCGTTGGGTTGTCAATCCACGTCCTAGCTCGGTCCCAACTGCGTCCGGGGTAGAGGAGGGCTGTCACACCTCCCAATGGACCCATCTTCTCCAGCGATTTACAATCCGGCCACGTCTGATGCGAGGAACTCCTTGCTTGGCGATGAAGATGAGTGGAATCTCCTCCTTGAAGCTCTTGGATGATGGAGGAGGCCTAGGGGGGCGGAGAACCAGCGAAAGGGGGTGAAACGGCGGAGCTCGGCGAGAAAACGGCGGATCTTTGACCTAAATCGCGAGCAGCGGAATTTATAGGCGCTGGAATAAACAGTGCGTACGGTCATTGGCGCACGACCAGTGGTCGTGCGCACTAGAATCCTGTGATCGTGCGCTCTGCCTGGACGGAGCCTGCAAAGACAGAAATTATAAAATAAAATGTTCGCACGATCGGTGGTCGTGCGCACTATCGTAGGTGGTCGTGCGCACTAGCCGAAACAGAACTCATAAAATTGATGATAAGTGCGCACGAACAGTGGCGCACGACCGGTGGTCGTGCGCACTATCGTAGATGGTCGTGCGCACTGCACCAAACAGAACTCTGAAAAAGGGTTAAGTGCACACGATCAGTGGCGCACGACCAGTGGTCGTGCGCCATAGAACCGGTGATCGTGCGCAGTGTTCCTGTGCAGAATTGCACCGGGAACACCTGCACGACTCCTGTTCCAGCGTACGACACCAGTCTAGCCACTGAAAGTGGGACTTAACATCGCAAGAAAACTAATAACAAAGAAAGATACGAAATAACACAAAATGGGCCTAGAAGTGCACATAGCAAGTGATAACAAATATAAGCTAAAACAAGGCTAAAGTGCAGTGGAATGACTAGATAAACGGCCCAGATGAGTCCATATATGTGTATATAATCGGGACTCATCACACCCCCAGACTTACCTGTTTGCACGTCCCGAGCAAACAAATTCCATGCGAACGGGGAAAGAAAAGTAGATGGCTTAAAACTACAATACAGAGTACCATGCGAAGTCGCATGCTCGCGTGCATAAGAAGAATAGTAGAGAAGATTTCTGATTATATAAACAGTTTATATATTTCTAAAAGAGTAAAAGCATATTACAACTACTCAAAATGGTGAACTACGGTGAATCGTTCGGTCATGCATACGGAGAAAGTAAACTAAACGCTGAGATGAGCATTGCTCAAGATTGGGGTGCCGGACAAACTCCACCGAAATCCATCGGTGTCGGTGACCATAGGCTTGCCCGGTCACATTCTCTCCATGACACTAGATTGGTTCATAGCGTGAGTCGGTAGGAATTTAGGTTAGAGATGGGGCTTGGGTTACGGTGAGGTAAACGATGATAAATAAAATGGCTTAAACACAAAACCCAAATGAGCTTTAAAAATAACTACCCGCGCACCAAAATCGAATGCAAGTGCACCACACCCCCAGACTTGGACTTTTGCAACATAGGTGTGTGCACCGCCTACTCCCAATACATAATATTTCTACATGATTTTTCAATAAAACTCAATTTTTTTTTCCTTTCCTTTCATTTTTCTTTCTATCTTTCTTTTTCTTGTCTTTTTTTCTTTCAGCAAAATTTTCAAATGAGCACATCCACAGATTCACATAATAGACACCACAATCAACACCCCCCAAAATGTAAATAAAACTATAACTAAAGCTCAGATTTGGGTGTGCGACTAGGTTAGGCTTTTAGGCTTTGGTGAGATATATGTGGAGCTGAATCAAGAAAAGGGTAGGCACAAAGGGGCTAGCAAGGGTAGATGATAGGCATGAAATAAAAAGCTCAACCGGGCCAAAATAATGGCCTACGTCATTCTCACGCACTAGAACTATCCTATGCCAATGCTTCAAGAATCGCTTGGGGCAAGTTCTAGCCACCGAGAAAGATTCTCCTTTCTCCCGACTCAAGCAATACGAGTCTAGCGATCGTTTACACACATCCCTATGCTACCGTTTGATTCCACCAGATTCACCATTTGAGGAGAGTAAACAACATTTACACTAATAGAAAAAGATAAACCATAAATATAAAAAGAAGTCTAATCTACACAAATTTCTATGCAGCCGAGCACTCGACTAGGAGCACTACTAGAGTCAACATTTTACTCTGCTACATAGTCCTAAGCCATCACCTAGACTTTCCCACATAAGCAGAAGAAATAAATTCACTACAGAGCACGCATACAGACGAGTACGTGCTCAAGTGGGTGCTGTGGTGTGCAATGAAAATAAACAAAACATTTTAAATGAAATCTTCTAGCATGCAGTGCAATAGTGCACGTGAGCGGGTAAACAAAACTACTCTCCCCCAGACTTAAACTAGACAATACACACAATATATATCTATGAAATTCAGAAAAGAGCTAGGGAAAGAGAGTACCCAATGCTCAGAAATGAGCATACCAGAAGATTGGCGTGTAAGCTAAAATGAAGCTGCAGCATCCGCCATCCAGAAAAGATACCTGCAGGGGTCAGCTCCACAGAAACAAAAGAAAATAGAAAACTGAAAAGAAATATTACTAACTAAACATGATTAGATGAAATAAAAATGCAGAAAATAAAGATAACTACTGGGGTTATTGTCATCCCAGCACGACTTATTCTAAATTAAAACGGTTCTAGCTAATGGGCCTATGAAAAAGAAAATGCACAGGTAACTGCTCCATTATCCGTTTCGGTAGCTGGTACCGATACGGAGATAAGGCAGTCACCCCTCTACCTAAATAATAAGAATACTTGCTCGTCACAGGTAGAGGGAACAGAAAGTAAGAAGAGGAGGAGGCCTGGTCCTCACTCATCTCACCAAAACTATCCTTGCCCAGCAAGGTATCGTCCACAGCAGGTCCGCAGGAGGAGAAGGCAATGAATGAGGCTTCCTTAATGGAGGAGGGATCAACCTCCTTGCATAAAAGGACACACTCATCATTGACTTGAGCACAAAGCTCCAAGTCCTCCTGAAGTACCTGTGAAGATTCAACCTGCACAGGCTCGGGTGAAGAGGGGGGATCGAGAAATAAACAAGATGAAGAACATAAATAAACAAAATTCGGGGGAGTGGTCCCGGTCTCACTCCCACCAGGTTGGGGAAGTAAAATAATGTTGGCATTGTCATCAATGCCGCAAGGTTCAGCGGGATCGACAGTGGCCATGCCCAAGATTTGGACTTCCTCCACCGGTGTTGAGGAAAGCTCCTCTTCACCTAGAAGGTTGTCCTCCTCCATAGGAATAGGCACAACACATAGATCGCCAGCCTCATCCTGCGACACATCCTCAACAATGTCGTCGGAGACGGGAGTAGTATGCACAACAGAGGGAGGAATAGTGCTCGGATAAAAGTCGAGCACCGATTCCTCATAAAGAATCGAATCCACTAGGGGTGGTGGATGCACAGGGAGAATAGGCTCAGCAATGTCGGTGCCCAGATCAGCCACACATCCAGTGACCGTGTCCATGCCATACCCTTCAAGATGTGAAGGTGACAAAGACACATAACCGGATGTTGAAGGTGTGCCGCCAGAGTTAGGATTCGGGACGATCTGGATATCCGGCTCGTCATCCTCATCCAATTGGCGAAGATAAGCAACACAATCCTTCAGGGCATGATCTGTGCTCCGACAAAACTGGCACTGCCTAGCAGGCTTCTTTGGCACAGCGGGTGCTGAAGTCGAAAAGAAGTAAGACGGTAAAGGCTCAGCAGAGTAGCCATAAGACTTACGCGCACCATATGAAGTACTAGACGAAGTCGGTGCTCCATATGTTGGGCTATAAGAATTATGTCTACTATTCTCCGTAGGGCATTCATCACTAGAGTGGGAGGTAGCTCCACACCAACGGCAACGGAAATTAAGATGTGCCCACATAATGTGAAGATAATACGATTCAAAATAAAAGTGTTATTGTGCAAAATACTACACCTAACAAAAATTACTAAAGCAACCTAATTAAAAAAAGGAAAATGGAATAAAAAGAAATAAAACAAAGAAATGCAATTTACAAATGGAAGGGCTTCTCTCTCAGGTTCTCCCTCTCCAGAAAACTCACACGACTGTGTTCCCCGGCAACGGCGCCAAAAACTTGATGCGATGATTCGGCAAGTGCACCGGTCGCGCAAGTAATAATAATGGGGAAAATCCCCGAGTGTCGGTCTCTTGAGGAACACAGTAAGGTGGAGTTAGGTTTCGAGGAAGGACTTGAGATCGAAGTCCAGCGATAGGTGGAGTGCGGACGAAAGGGATTTGGTTTGTGAAAAATAAAGAGAAAATACTACGACTACTCCTATGCAATGCCGCTATGCAATGCTTCGCTTGGCGGGATGGAGACTAGGCAGGCCTTGAGCGCGCTGCGTCGCAGGGGCGGATGGACGAGTAGGCAAACGGATCAAACTATGCAGGCCTTGAGCGCGCTGCTTCGTTAGGCGGGATGGAATACGGGCCGCGATGCGACGCTTCGGTAGGCGGATGGACGAGTAGGCTAACGGATTGAGGGTCGCAAGCACCTCTTCGACAAGCACGCCACTAGCAATTGCTAGTGCGGCACCGGACACGGTGGTGGAGTGGAAAATGGATGGGGGCGCACCTCATTAACACATATGAACTAAATAATTCCATAAACATGAAATAAACAATAATACACATAGTTCATAGCATTCATCATCTAAATATAGAGATTACAAACAACTACAACCACACAAGTAGAAGAAAAAGGCAAGAGATACGACCAAATCCGGAGTCTCATTGTAGATTCACGGTACGAATCGTTGGGTTGTCAATCCACGTCCTAGCTCGGTCCCAACTGCGTCCGGGGTAGAGGAGGGCTGTCACACCTCCCAATGGACCCGTCTTCTCCAGCGATTTACAATCCGGCCACGTCTGATGCGAGGAACTCCTTGCTTGGCGATGAAGATGAGTGGAATCTCCTCCTTGAAGCTCTTGGATGATGGAGGAGGCCTAGGGGGGCGGAGAACCAGCGAAAGGGGGCGAAACGGCGGAGCTCGGCGAGAAAACGGCGGATCTTTGACCTAAATCGCGAGCAGCGGAATTTATAGGCGCTGGAATAAACAGTGCGCACGGTCATTGGCGCACGACCAGTGGTCGTGCGCACTAGAATCCTGTGATCGTGCGCTCTGCCTGGATGGAGCCTGCAAAGACAGAAATTATAAAATAAAATGTTCGCACGACCGGTGGCGCACGACCGGTGGTCGTGCGCACTATCGTAGGTGGTCGTGCGCACTAGCCGAAACAGAACTCATAAAATTGATGATAAGTGCGCACGAACAGTGGCGCACGACCGGTGGTCGTGCGCACTATCGTAAATGGTCGTGCGCACTGCACCAAATAGAACTCATGAAAAAGGGTTAAGTGCACACGATGAGTGGCGCACGACCAGTGGTCGTGCGCCATAGAACCAGTGATCGTGCGCAGTGTTCCTGTGCAGAATTGCACCGGGAACACCTGCACGACTCCTGTTCCAGCGTACGACACCAGTCTAGCCACTGAAAGTGGGACTTAACATCGCAAGAAAACTAATAACAAAGAAAGATACGAAATAACACCAAAATGGGCCTAGAAGTGCACATAGCAAGTGATAACAAATATAAGCTAAAACAAGGCTAAAGTGCAGTGGAATGACTAGATAAACGGCCCAGATGAGTCCATATATGTGTATATAATCGGGACTCATCAGTTAGATCTTAGATGTACTCTAGAGGGGGGGGGGGTGAATAGAGTATTACAAGTTTTTAACTTATTTTTATAGCGGAATTAAAATACTGATATATATATATATGTGTATAACAGAGTGAGTGTAAAAACAAAACAAGAAATCACACAGCACAGCACACTACAGAAAATAAACACAAACATAGAAGACACAAGGATCTATAGTAGTTCCCCAATCAACCTGGGTACATCTACTCTTCTACCACCCTTGGTAGGAATCCACTAAGTTTTTGATCAGGTGCCATATCACCAATGGGTTTTTGATCAGGTGCCCAAACACCAACCACAGGTTTTTGATCAGGTGCCCTGCCACCAAACACAGGTTTTTGATTAGGTGCCCTGCCACCAAAGGGTTAACTTTTGAAGGGAGTTAGAACCTTGTACAAGATGGGATAAAGAGGGTTTATGAAGTTCTTCTCTGTGAACAAGCTGAGAGAAGACTAGTCGATTTGTTGTTGTAAAGCTCCCCCTGTCTGATATAAATTCTTGATAGTTGATGGATGGAGCTTTCTCTTGAATGTAGAATATCTTCCTTGATAGCTGATGAATCTGAGAGACAATGTTTCTCAGATTATTGTTGCTCTTGAAGATTAGAAACTTCCAGCTGAAACTGAGAGAATGTTTGTTGATGTTCTCAGAGATTGAGAGTGCTGTTATTGAAGATGAACTCTGAAAGCTTTTTGACTTCCTGTATATCTCAAGAATGAATCTTCTCTGGTCGACTGTTTTTTCTCCTATGCCTTCTGTCTTCTTACTGTTATACTCTATAATCCTTCTTCATCCTTTTTCCCATCTGAATATATGACTGATTTGAAATTCAAATCTTATGAATAAGGAATATAATATTCTGAAAAGATTTTCTTGGAACTGCAATCTGATTCAGCAAATAAACTATAATTGGCTTTTCCTTTTTCATGAAAGTGTCCTTTTCCAAAATGTCAAGCGACTATTTTCTCGAGAGAAGGGAATGGAACGGAATATAATAAAAGGAAAGATCAAAACTTGTCTTATCTGAAAGAATTGATCCGTTGCTGATTAGTCGATCTGAGTTCGGAGAATAATATAACTGATCCTTCTAAAATTTTGAGCTGAGGAGAAAATTCGTCGATCTGAAGGTTGAGTTCATCGAACTGAAGTTGGAGTTCGTCGAACTTAACATCTGTTGCTGATTCGTCGAACACAGTCTAGAGTTTGTCGATCTCAAGTTAGAGTTCGTCGAACTGAAAGATAATCTGCTGAATCTGGCTGGAGGATCTGAGTTCGTCAAGCTGAGAAGCTATTTCGTCGAACAGTGAAAGGAGTTCGTCGAACTCAATGTGAAGTTTGTCGAACTGAGAAATAAACTTGATTCGTCGACTTGAAGCACGTCGTTCATCGAACTAAGGATGGAGTTCGTCGAACGCAGATAGGAGTTCGTCGAACGCAGATAGGAGTTCGTCGAACGCAGAAAGTTATTCTTTTCCATAAGTTCTAGCAGCCTAAAACCTTGACCCTTAGACTATACATTTGGGTCAACTTAGTCCTAGTCAACAGATAGTGATCCTAGCCCAAATCAGTAATAGGGTTGTTCCAATAATCTCCCCCTATTTGGGTTAGGACACTATTTGACAAAATTAAATAATAAACAAATAAATAACAAACATAGAGCATATATATATGACAGAAATTTTAAATCATCTCAGCAGATAAAATATAGTACTCTAGGTTTAGAAAACTTTACATTGTAGAATACTGAAAGAAAACCTTGCCTTCAGCTTTTGCTTTGTTGATCTGAGCTGTGGCAACTGAATCTGCTTTGTTGATCTTCTTTATTGATCTAGTTTATCAAAAAAAACTGTATCTGCTATATCAAACATCATAACTGAAACATCATTCACTGTAACAGAATCTGGAGCTGTAACTGGAACTTCTTCTATATCAAAAACCATATCTGTATCTGCATTAACTGGAGAAAAAACTGCATCTAAAACTGCATTATATGGAGCTTCTTCATAAAGTATCTCCCCCTGAAACTGGAGCTTCTTCATAAAGTATCTCCCCCTAACAAAAAGGAGCTTCTTCACAAAACATCTCCCCCTGCCTAGTTTCAGGAAAACCTGAAGCTAAGACCCTAGAAGAAGGGACATTTAAAGAGGAGGAAGGTAAGGATGCAATTTTATAAGAAAGATTGTCATTGTTCCTGCAAAATGAAAAAGAGAGATCAAGTGCAAAGGAACTGGAAGGAGAAGAAATTTCTGTAGGCACACAGTCAAAAGGAATGAAAGTTTGATTATAAGGAAAGAGATCAGAGTCATAGGCTTCATCAAACTGCGTTCGACAAAAAATTAAATTTTCGTCGATCTCAGTTCGACGATCTAGTTGACTTCGTCGATCTCTGAAGTTGGCTTCGTCGATCTCCAACGAAAACTCGTCAGGCCTTTTGAATCTGTCTCAGCGGTTGGGTTGAGACAGCTTCCAGTCTCAGCGGATTCTTCTGTCCCATCCCAGCGGATCCAGACAACTTCTCAGCAGCCCTAGGCCTTGTCTCAGTGTTTCTGCTGAGACTAAGAGCTTGTTTCAGCAATTTTGACAACAAACCTACTGAACTTACTTCACACATTTGTATGACCTAACCATGGTTTTCATGATATAAAATGGAGTTTATCAAATACAACTTGTACTTAGCATTGAGTGTGAAGCTTCTTCAAATTGAGGAATAAATAAAAGATAAATTTTTTTTTAATTGATTGAATCTCCATCTATCATTCCTAGCTGATTTATAAAGAAAATATGCTTCTTTTCATCCAATGGTTTAGTGAAAATATCAGCTCTTTGTAAGTCATTAGGAATAAATTGTAGGCAAATTTTATTTTTAACCACATTATCTCTGATAAAGTGGTGCCAAATTTCTATGTGTTTAGTCCTACTATAGAGTACTGGATTTTGTGCTATAGATATTGCACTAGTGTTGTTACAAAATATAATTGACTTATTTAAGTTGATACCATAGTCTAGAAGTTGATTTTGTATCCATAGTATCTATGAGCAGCAACTGCCTACAACAATATATTCTGCTTCAGCTATTGATGTAGACACATATGTCTGTTTCTTACAAAACCAAGACACTAGCTTATCACCAAGAAACTGGCAAGTTCCTGAAGTGCTTTTCATGTCTAATCTGCATCCAGCATAATCAGAATCTGAGAATCCAGTTAATTCAAATTCTGATGCAGTTGGTTCCAGAGTCCTAGATTTGGACAACCCTTTATATATCTCAAAATTATTTTTAGTAAATTAAGGTGAGATTCTTTGGGGTTAACTTGGAACCTAGCACAAATACATGTAGCAAACATTATGTCTGGTCTACTAGTTGTTAAGTAAAGTAAAGAGCCAATAATTGCTCTATATACTTTTTGATCAACAGGTTTCCCCGATTCATCATTTTCTACAACAGCATTGGAGGGCATGGGTGTTTTCATAGTGGAAGTATCAGACATACCAAATCTTTTCAGTAATTCCTTAGCATACATAGATTGTGATATGAATATGCCATTTGGAGTTTGCTTTACTTGCAGACCAAGGAAGTAAGATAACTCACCCATACTACTCATTTCAAATTTAGATTGCATTAGGTCAGAAAACCTTTTGCATATATTTGAATTAGTAGAGCCAAAAATAATATCATCTACATAGATTTGAACTATTAATGTTTGATTTTTATGTATCCTGAAAAATAAGGTTTTATCAACATTGCCTCTACAGAATTTGTTCTCCAAAAGAAAATTAGTTAAAGTCTCATACCATGCTCTGGGAGCTTGCTTGAGACCATAGAGAGCTTTATTAAGCTTAAATACATAAGAAGAGTGAGTTGGAGAGATAAAACCTGGTAGTTGTTCCACATAAACTTCTTCTTTGATATCTCCATTCAGAAAAAGCACTTTTCACATCCATTTGATATACTTTGAATTTCTTGAAGGCAGCAAAAGCAAGGAATATCCTTATAGCTTCAATTCTAGCAACGGGAGAAAAGGTTTGATCAAAATCAATTCCTTCTTCCTGAGAGTATCCTTGGGCTACCAATCTTGCTTTATTTATGATTATTATGCCTTGATCGTCTAGCTTGTTCCTGAAGACCCATTTGGTGTCAATGACTGGATGGCCCATTGGTCCTGGAACCAAATCCCATACCTTGTTCCTTTCAAATTGGTTGTGTTCCTCTTGCATTGCGAGA
Organism: Dactylorhiza incarnata; assembly: GCA_033032865.1. NCBI lineage: Eukaryota > Viridiplantae > Streptophyta > Magnoliopsida > Asparagales > Orchidaceae > Dactylorhiza > Dactylorhiza incarnata. The sequence goes on along the minus strand of JAWHQI010000028.1, from coordinate 10,714,552 downwards.
ATCCAGTTTGGATCTTGTTCTGCATCTTTTATGGATTAAGGTTCAACTTGTGATAGGAAACAAGTATGCATCTGATTTTGGTGTAGTTGATGCCTTGTTTGAACACCTGCTGAGATATCTCCAATAACTTGAGATATTGGATGATCTCTAACTGTGATGTGGTCAACAGTTGGAGTGGGTTCAGCAATGGTTTCCACTTGAGGGATTTGATCAGGTGTCACTTGATTGGAATTGTCAGCAAGATCTGGACTATCCTCTTCTTCACTGTCTTCAATAATTTCATTTGATGGAAGTAGAGAATCTTTACTCTATAGATCTAATCCATTGAGCTCTTCATATAGAGCTGGTACCTACAAAGTATCTTTGGTAGAGGTGGTATTCCTCTCCTCAATTAACATATTTGTTTCATCAAAAGATACATGCATGGACTCTTCTATCTTAAGAGTTGATTTTTTATAAACTCTATATGCTTTACTAGAATGAGAATATCCAAGGAATATACCTTCAGCAGCTTTTGCTTCAAATTTCCTTTGATACTTCTTATCATTGTTATGCACATAGCATTTACAGCCAAAAATCTTAAAATAGTTAACCTTAGGCTTTTTATTCTTAAGTATTTCATGGGGTGTTTTACCCTTAAGTTTGTATATCAGACTTCTGTTCAACACATAATTTGCTGTGTTCACTGCCTCTGCCCAAAAAGAGAGTGGCAAGTGAGCATCAACAAGTAATGTAGTTGCTGATTCAAGTAGTGTTCTATTTTTCCTTTTAGCTACCCCATTTTGTTGAGGAGTTCTAGGAGCAGAGAAACATTGCCTGATCCCTTCTTTTCCATAGAATTCTCTCATCAGAAGAGATTCAAACTCAGTGCCATGATCACTTCTGATCAATGCAACTAGAGTAGAGTACTCAATCTTAATGGACCTGAGAAAGTCTGTCAGAACACTGAATGTGTCAGACTTGTTCCTAAGAAAGAACACCCAAGTGAATCTTGAGAAGTCATCTACAATAACTAAAGAATAATGCTTCCCTCCTAGACTCTGTATTGCAGTGGATCCAAAGAGATCCAAATGCAGTAAGTACAGAATCCTAGGTGAATCACTCTTGGATAAAGATATAAAACTACTCTTGGTTTGCTTTCCTAGTTGACAAGCCCTGCAGAGTCCTTCCTTCTTGTATGAACCAGAAGGCAGTCCTATTACTAGACTATCCTTGGAGAACTTATAGATAGTTCCAAGGTTAATATGTCCTAGCCTTTTTTGCCATAATTCATTTGTTTTACTTATTAAATTAAATAAACAAATATCTGAATTGGCAGAGTCAAAATTGACTAAATAAATGTTTCCATGTCTAATACCAGATAACACATTAATGATTTTATTATTGGTAATAAGTCATATGGAATGGTTAAAAGTTACCTGATAACCTTCATCACATAATTAGCTTATGATGATGAGGTTGTGCTTGAGACCCTTGACATAAGCTACCTCTTTGAAGGTAACTGCTCCAACTTTGATTTGTCCATAACCTTTGGTTTGTCCACAGTTGGAGTCTCCAAAGATCACTTTGGGTCCAAGCTTTGCCTTGTAGTTGCTTAGGTTGGCCTTGTTTCCTGTCATGTGCTTTGAGCATCCACTATCCAAATACCATTGTTCCTTTATTTTTGGATAGCCTTGAACCTGCAAAACAGAAAACACTTTAGTTGTTCTTGACCCAGACTACCTTGGGTCCTGTTGTTTTCCACAAAAATCAAAAATGTAAGATATCTCAGGCTGATCCTTATAGCCTTGTGGATGATATCTCCTTGCAGGAATTATCTACTCAATAAAAGGATTTTTTGTATGTGAAGAATGAGAATTCGTTAGATTTTCAGTATGTTTTCCGTTCGACGAATTTGGATGAATTCGTCGATCGTCGTTCGACAAAGTTAAGTGCTTTCGTCGAGCGTCGTTCAAATAATAACTATACTAAAGGTCTATCTTCAGAGTTCGTCGATCTCCATTCGACGAAATGAAGTGATTTCGTCGAGCTCTGTTCGACGAATTCTGTTGAATTCCTTTATTCTTAACATCCTTGCTTGAAATATTCTTACTAACTTCTACTGCCTCTTTGCTCTTAGCAGAAATAAATTTTACTGGTGTAGATAAAATGTTTTTCTTAATAAGGTGTGGCTGACTTGATGATGCACCCAAGCCTAGTCTGCCATTGAATCTAACATTCAGTGTGCTTGTGATGTCCATCAGTTTGATACTTCTCCCATTGAGGGATTCTTCAAATTTCTTAGCGTCAGATAACTTGTTCTCAATGAGAACAATATGTTCTCTGGAGGCAACCCGTTCTTTCTTAAGATTGGCATTTTCTTCACTTAGTTGGTTCATTTCAGCCAACTTACCTCTGATAGAGATTATCTCTTTCTCAGATTTAATTAAATTTATGCAAAGAGCTTTGAATTCATTTGAATTGAAATCAAAGTTTGAGATTACCTGATCACTGTCAATTTCAGGTTCTGATTCATCTGAGTTGTTTCCCGAGGCATTGATAGAAATCATGCAGAAATTTCTTTCTTCTTTATCATCACTAGAGCTGGATGATGATGCATATTCTGACTCACTACATGAATCATAGATAGCCATCAAGCATTGATCCTTTTCATTTGCATCTTTTTCATCTTCAGATGAGCTGGATGATGACACTGACTCTGTAAGACCCCCTTTTTTTTGTTGCAAAAACCACCGGGTCTTAGGCCCAGAACTGCCGTTTTGCGGTGACACCTTCACTCGGGAAGGTCGCCACCACAAAATGCCGATTCTGCCGGCCAAATCGATCACAAGAAAAGTTCTTAAAAGAGAGACAAGTCCACAGAATCACATGAATTATAAACCATAGAGGTAGATGTCCACATATATTAACTGAATAAAGATAACAAGGGATACACTAATAAAGGGATCTTGCCCTATACATCATTTCCTCACTACAAGATCACTCGCGGAAGCTAACTCCTAAGTAAAACTAAAGCTAATCGTCACCGACGCTGAAACCGGAGCACCCTGGCCTGACTGACCCATCCCTGCAGACTCCGGGCTCCACTGGTGCTGCAACACTGGATGCCTCTTCTCTCCTGGCCTACGGTCACTGCCTCGCAATCCACATCTACGTCTTCGCCTTCGGCCTTCTGGTCGCTGTGCTGGAGGGGCTCCACCCATCTTGGGACATCTGACCCGAGTATGTCCCGGCTGGTGACAATGGTAGTATAGCCGTGGGGTCCACCATGTTGGATCCTGCTGTACCTGTTTCTCGGAGGTTGCTGCGTCTCCTCGAACTCCTAAAATGATAAGGTCCACCGACCGTCAGTCAAAATGACTCAGCCAATTCCCCACCCCTCCCCCAATGGCTCCTAGGCACCGTATGGGAGGAGGAAGTGGAGGACATTCAAGGGGTAAATACAAGAGCAGATGACGACGGATCTACAACTAAATAGGTGTTTATATATATGAAGCAGTAAGTAGGCATAGTAAAGAACATGTAAAGAATAGTAAGCAGTATATATAATGACAGGTAAAATAATACAAAAGTAACCATTGATTTATAGGAATGCCCATACAAACCTATAGACCAAGGGGTCGTTTAGCAGGGCCTACCGTATAAGAAGTCCCATAACTGACTTATACGTTAGGTGTCATGGGTTGAATGCAATGTTTATGCTATGTTATGCAGGTATGCTGTTATGCCATGATCATACAAGTGCAACACACACACTTCGACTCTATGCGCATAGACCTTTAGTTCCCTCTTTTTGGAGCGAGCTAGACTCCCAGGATACTCCCGTAGTGGCAAACGGAAGCAGTGGGTTGGGCCTCGCCCACCTCTAGGTTGGTATTCACACTACCCAACCTAGACCTATTGTACGCCTCCACTATACCCGCGGAGCGTCTGCGTACTCTTGCTGACTGGACCGCCAGACTATCAAGGCTAAGTGTAAAACCACACTTGCCGAGTCAAGGTATTGACGTCGGTGTGAACGACCGTCCAATACCGAAGACCCACCACCTTCAGTGCACATGAAACATGTTCTACTTCCTATCTCTGAGCCATGAGTTCCCCGGGCTAACCTGCCCGCCATCAATAACCTTCCGAGCCTAAAGCTCCCCGGGCTAACCTGCCCGTCATCAATACCCTTCCGAGCCATCAGCTCACCAGACTAACTAGTCTGCTGCAACAGCCACCGAGCCCACCGCTCGGACAACCAATCCAACTAAACTTCCGAAACCACAGGGTATGGATGAGTGTGTTATTAGTTAATCTTGTACAATGTCTTACTCCTATGAGTTAGGGTTAGTCTTGGACTTCCCGAGGGTTACCCTGTGAGGAGCTCGCTACGGTACTAGGAACCACTATGGGATGACACCCCAAAGTTCCCACTCCCAAGACACTTAATTTTATTAGTTACTACCCTTAAGAAACCCTCTTAACATTTCACCTAGTCTAAACCTGAGTGCTTTAAGACACTTAGGGGAAAAGACGATCTTTCGCCAAATCCCAAGATGACCTACCCCAAGGGAGGCACCCCACCATCCCAGAACTCATCAACCTTAAATCTCTCCAAGGGTCCTCTCATACCATACAATCACCATTCAATTCCCACATCTCCAAACAATGTATTCCAAATTGGCCTATAACTCCAAAACTGCCAATTTACTAAACGCAGACAACCCTTAACGTTTTGATCCTCATGAAGGGAAGTACATTAATTAATCAACTCTATGACCCAATATTCTCACTGGGGGTCCATGTCACTGGTTTAAGATCCATTCCAGAGTTCCATAATTTTCCCCATATTATTAATATTTAAAACCATTTTTCCCAAGGACAACTTCCTAGGGTTTGAACTACAAGTGCACTCTTTTGACTTCCAATGCCCCTCCCAATTTTTACATAAATCAAAAGTACCTATTAATCAGTAGTCATGAAATCTTAGGGAAATACTGCAAGATTTACTATTTTTAAAAATTCCAAAACTCATTTATTACCAATAAATTCCAAAGGAGGTACCCTCATATGATCTCTAAACCTTATGCAAATTTATACAGAGGTGTCTCCTACTAAAATATTCTGGTCTACCAAGTTTGACCACATAACACAGAGGTTACATTTGTAAATTCCTCAATGGATATATTTGTAAATAATTCCAAAATGAACTAGTGATACCAAAAATATTAATCCATAAATTATGAGAAAATTACAGTGGGTACATATTGGTATGAAAAGACATCCAGCAACGTTTCATGCCATTTCAGAGATCTAACACCCTAAATTCAATCATCCCAAAATTTGCCAACAATGTGAAATATTACAAATTGGACCTCCAAAAGTTTTCTCCTGGTCTAACCAAATCTTCCAGAGATTTATAACATTAAAACTAAGTTTGTGACAGAAGATGGTAAACCATTAAGTAATGTTTCTCCCTAAAACCCAAAACCCTAATTATTTACAAATCTACCCAAGGGTTTATTACCTAGGTTTGACAACTCCAAACCTCTTCAAATTCACAAGGGAGGCTCCTCTGGACACTATGACCTTCCCTCCAAAACTTTAGGTCAAACCATTAGGGTTTAGCCCTACTTCCTTCATTGACCTCTAATTGCACCCCATAAGGGTTTAACCTAGGGTTAGGATCTAAACCTATCCAAATACACCCAAACTTCTTGTGAGGGTATTATAGGGTCTATAGAGCCCAGAGGAGTCCATCTCACACCTCTCTAAGGACAACTACACCTATGTCCTTCACAACCCCAAATTCCACCCCATAGGGATCAACCCTAAGACCTTGAGCAAAACAACTCCAATGCTCACCAAACTCCTCATGGGGTCTCAACTTCATCCCACTGACCTTCCTAAGAAGTTTCAAGTCTCAAAGGACCTAATTGGCCAATGATTCTCCACTTGGCTATTTGCACATCAAGGTACTCCTACTCCATGACCTAGGGCAATCCAACTCCCCATGGCCCCATAACTCTCTTGGAGGTGATTTGGGTGATATTAGGGCAGTGGCCAAAATCCCACTCCAATTGGAGGTGGTTTGACCATGAAATGTCCCAAATAGCCCTTATTCACAAATTTCCCCTAAATGGACAAATCTTTGGCCTAATGATTACCTAATCAAAAGAACTCCAAATGAGTTGAGATTTTAACCAAGGGTTTATCATGACCCTAGTAACACCCCACCAAAATTTGGTGGTGATTGGAGGTCATTTGACCCTCCAAATAATTTATGCAAGGATTATTAAATTCCTACAAAAACTTTAGGAAAAAGTTCTCCAAAAATTCTCATTTTTGGACATGACATAGCCCTTGGTATGACTCACCACTGGTCCAAATCTCAAGTCATTTGGACAAGTGGTTTGGTGTGGGCACCCATTCAAAGTTTAGTCAAACTTTGCACTAGAATGGGTGCTGAGGTCAAACCAGGGCTCCAAATTGAGTGAAGTCAATTTTGTATGACTCTAGGGGTCAAGGCCTACAACTTTCATGTTGGGCACTTTTCCTGTAGAGGCCTCTAAATATTTTCTACATTTAATTCTAGAAACTGCCAGCAATTAGCACTATTAAAAAGAAATATATAAATAAATATTCTATCTAATAACACCAAAACGCGCGCATCCAACGGCCCTCCATCATCGTCCCCGATAGCCAACGGCTGGGATTGTCGCGCCTGGGCGATTTTGCGGGCCCGATTCCGGCGTGACGGCGCCGCCTCCGATGAAACACCGCCGCCAAAAGCACCACCCGACACCCAGCTTCCGATTGCCGGTGTCGGTGTGGCCGGGGGTGGCCGGAGTTGGCCCCCCGGATGTTACGTTTTCCGGCTAGAACAAGAGGGAAAAACCGATTGGAACGGCTCCAATCTCCTTTGATTTTGAAAACAGAATAGTGAGGATCTATCCACTAGGGGAGAGAGGAAGAATTGGACCTTGCTTGAAGCTTGATGCCTTGCCGATAGGGAACTCTCCATTGCCGACCTCCATGGTTTCCGAGTTCTGCAACCACCACATAGAGGAGCCCGTTTCCTTTGGGTAAATGGGGGAAACAGCTCCTCTCTGCCTGGTGAAGCTTTTAAAGGCTTCAATTTGAGGAGAGGAAGGGTCATGGCTTCAATGCCATTTAAGGCCATGAATGGTGGAATTCGGCCATGGTGAAATTCCAAGTGATTCACCCCTAGGAGGCCGGGAAACGACTGGGAACCTCTCCCCTTCCCTTGGGGAGTTGAGTCCAGCCATTAATGGGGAGGAATGAGGGGGGGGGGGGGGGGGGTTCATCTTCCTCCATTGATGGCTTCACCTTTCTCTCTCCTCCACATTGGATTTTCCCTCTCCTAGTCATCAAGGCCGACTCATTTCTCTCTCCTGGGTTAATTAACAGTCAAGGGTGCTGGTCAAGTGGTCAATTTGGGCTTAACCCAAAGGGATTGGGCTAGGTTTAAGAGATTTGACCTAAATTGGGCAATTTTGACTTTTGGCCAAATTGACCAATTGGGTGACCCTAGGATGGGGATTTTGGGTCCATTGGATTCCAAATTAAGTTTAGAAACTATTGGTGGGGTCAATTTGGTCACATGGGTCTTAGTTGACCCAAATTGAGCTGATTTGACCAAAACAGGCCAAGTTGACTTTGGTCAAATTGAGCCCTAGGGTTGACCCAGTCAAGGGGCTTTTTGGTCCACTGGGTCCCCTATGATATGGTAACACTATGGGTAAGGTCAATTTAGCATGGTGATGGTCAATTAGGGCACTTTGTGAAGAATTGCCATTTTTGACCTAAAGGGGCATTTTGGTCAATTTGCACTATTGGGGGTCCCATGATGGGGCTTTTAGGTCCACTAGGTCTCTCATGATATTCTAGACCTAGATGAGTGATCAATTTGGCATGGTGAGGGTTAATTGACTCTAATTTGGCTACTTTGACCATTTTAGGGTTAGGGTTGACTTTGGTCAATTTGGCCTCTTTGGTTGACCCCAATGTGTCCTTGGTGCCCTAAGGGGGCCCCTAAAGGGTTAGGGATACTAAGGTGGTGTCAAATGGTCAAGATGAGGCCCTAAAGTCCAACCCTAAGCTTGGTAACTAGAAACTGCTATTTGCAGACCAAGGTGGTTTTCTTCTTCTCACCTCAATTCACAAGGCCTTGGGCTCTTCCTATGGTTTTGTCATGGCAAAACCAACTTAGGGGTCTAGCTGCCTGGGGGATGTTACAGACTCTGTGTCACTCCATGATTCAGCTACAAAGCCTCTTCCCGTATGTTTGTGTTTGTGGGAGGATGGCTTGCTGGAGTGCATCTTTTCTTCTTTCTCTTTTCTTTTGTCCTTCTTTTGATTCTCTGGACACTCAGGTAGAATGTGTCCAGGTTTCCTACAACCATAACCAATAATTTCTTTAGTATTTGTTTTGTCATACCTTGGTTTTTCTCTGGATCTGGGATCCTTCTTTCTGAAGTCCTTCTTAGCCATTTTATAAAATCTCTTGGCTAGGAGGCTCGTAAACTCCACTTCTCCTGGAGCTTTATCTTCCTCTTCTGTTGCTTGGAAAGCAATGCTCCTTTCCTTCTTGGATGCTGGAGATGAGGTAGATTGTTCAGCTTCTCTGGACTTGATAAGCTGCTCATAGGATTTTAGATTGCCTAACAAGGTCTCAGTGGATATCCCATTAAGGCTTCTGGCTTCCTTGATTGGCCAGATCCTAGAGTCCCATGTGTTGTGGAAGCATATTAGGATCTTATCATTGACTTCAGAGATTGAGATCACTTTGTCCAGAGTCTTCAGGTCATTGATTATGAGGCTGAGTCTGTTGTACATGTCAGCTACTGTCTCAGTTTCTCCCTTTTTGAAGTTTTCATACTGAGAGATGAGATGAGATCTTCTGTCTTTTCTCTCATCTGCAGAGTCTTTAACCATGTTGTTGAGGGAAATCCAGATATCCCTGGCTGAGGTGCATTCCACAACCTTTTAAAAAATGTCATCAGACATTGTCTGTGCCTAGATATTTATTGCTTTGGCATCTGCACTTCTTTACTTCTTTTGAGCATCTGTCCACTCAGGAGGTAGAACCACATTATTGTTTGTTGCTGCTTCAGCACTTGTTGTTGCTGTAGGAGTTGGGGGTCCTGTCAAAATAATATTAAAATATCTTCATCAATAGAGTTCATATATAATATGATCCTTGCCTTCCATAATGCAAACTTATTACGATTGCACATAGGAGGTCTTGTGCTTGAGTATTCTTTGTTCTGTTCCATGAGTTATTTGTAAAATAAAACTCTAGAGGAAATTAAGATCTAATTGATCTTTTGATTCAGGTGTTAGCCTGTAAATAATCAACCAACCTCTGAAACCAATTGAAAGTTCCTAAGATACTTATTGACAGTGAGGTTAGATCTTAGATTTACTCTAGGGGGGGTGAATAGAGTATTAAAAGTTTTTAACTTATTTTTATAGAGGAATTAAAATACTGATATATATATATATATATGTGTATAACAGAGTGAGTGTAATAACAAAACAAGAAATCACACAGCACAGCACAGTACAGAAAATTAACACAAACATAGAAGACACAAGGATCTATAGTAGTTCACCAATCAACCTGGGTACATATACTCTTCTACCACCTTTGGTTGGAATCCACAAAGTTTTTGATCAGGTGCCCTATCACTAATGAGTTTTTGATCAGGTGCCCAAACACCAACCACAGGTTTTTGATCAGGTGCCCTACCACCAACCACAGGTTTTTGATCAGGTGCCCTGCAACCAAAGGGTTAACTTTTGAAGGGAGTTAGAACCATGTACAAGATGGGATAAAGAGGGTTTATGAAGTTCTTCTCTATCAACAAGCTTGGAGAAGACTAATGGATTTGTTGTTGTAAAGATCCCCCTGTTTGATAGAAATTCTTGATAGTTGATGGATGGAGCTTTCGCTTGAATGTAGAATATCTTCCTTGATAGCTGATGAATCTGAGAGACAATGTTTCTCAGATTATTGTTGCTCTTGAAGATTAGAAACATGCAACTGAAGCTAAGAGAATGTTTGTTGATGTTCTCAGAGATTGAGAGTGTTGCTGTTGAAGATGAACTATGAAAGCTTTTTGACTTCCTGTATATCTCAGGAATGAATCTTCTCTGGTCGACTGTTTCTTCTCCTATGCTTTCTATCTTCTTACTGTTATACTCTCTAATCCATCTTCATCCTTTTTCCTTTCTGAATATATAACTGAATTGTAATTCAAATCTTCTGAATAAGGAATATAATATTCTGAAAAGATTTTCTTGGAACTGCAATCTGATTCAGCAAATAAACTTTAATTATCTTTTCCTTTTTCATGAAAGTGTCCTTTTCCAAAATGTCAAACGACTATTTTCTCGAGAGAAGAGAATGGAAAGGAATATAATAAATGGAAAGATCAAAACTTGTCTTATCTGAAGGAATAGATCCGTTGCTGATTAGTCGATCTGAGTTCAGAGAATAATATAATTAATCCTTCTGAAATTTTCAGGTGAGGAGAAAATTCGTCGATCTGAAGGTTGAGTTCGTCGAACTGAAGTTGGAGTTCGTCGAACTGAACATCTGTTGCTGATTCATTGAACACAGTCTGGAGTTCATCGAGCTCAAGTTGGAGTTCGTCGAACTGAAAGATAATCTGCTGAATCTGGCTGGAAGATCTGAGTTCGTCGAGCTGAGAAGCTATTTCGTCGAACACAGAAAGGAGTTCGTCGAACTCAATTTGAAGTTCGTCGAACTGAGAAATAAACTTGATTCGTCGACTTGAAGCACGCCGTTCGTTGAACTCAGGATGGAGTTCGTCGAACGCAGATAGGAGTTCGTCGAACGCAGAAACTTATTCTTTTCCTTAAGTTCTAGCAGCCTAAAACCTTGACCCTTAGACTATACATTGGGGTCAACTTAGTCCTAGTCAACAGATAGTGATCCTAGGCCAAATCAGTAATAGGGTTGTTCCAACAGAGGCAGCTGATCCAAGAATCTATATAACTGTTAAAGAAGGCCCATTCATTCCCACGACGACATCCACAATTGATCCAACGAGGATGGTGGCCAAAAAGTATACAGACATGACCAAGGATGAGCTGACCCTGGCAAGTCTGGACAAAAGGGCACAAAATATAATCGTAAGTGCCATTGATGACTCAACTCTCCAGAATCTCATTCACTGCAAGACAGCCAAGGAGATATGGGATTCACTGATTGTCTACATGGAGGGCACTAAAGAGGTAAGGGATAATAGAAAATCCCTCCTCAATCAGAAGTATGAAGCCTTCATCAATGCAAGATGGAAACAATCTCAAGCTGGTATGAGAGGATTTTTAAAATTGTTAATGGGCTGAAGAACTATGGCAGAGAATTCACAAACTCTGACCTAAATGATAAATTCCTTAGATCTCTCTCTAAGGAATGGGATATAAGGATTTGTGCCATCAGAGAGATGGGTCAGCTGGGCATCTTGGAGCCCAAGAATCTGTACGGGAAGTTACTATCCCATGAACTTTAGCTCAATACCAGGAAGGCTGAAGAGGAGAGCTCAAAATGGAGATCTAGAGAAAGATCTGTGGCTCATAAGGCTGGGATCACAAGGAGATCCAAGGACAAGACTCTCGCTTATCAGAACATATCATAGAGCAGTGAAGAGTTTGATGTCATCACATCAGACTCTAATGATACTGAAAAAGAGATGGTCCTTCTCTCTAAGCATTTCAAGAAACTGATAACCAGAAGAAGAAGAGACAATTACAGACCCACCTCCTCAAGCTCAAAAAGATCTGATCAACATGACAGGTCTAAATTCTCAAGGGAGAACAAGAATAAATCGAAACCTGGTAAATTTGCTTTTGCTAACATTATCTGCTACTCCTGCAATAAGACAGGTCACATAGCTGTCGATTGCTCTTCTAAGAGAAGGGAATCAATGAATTATGACGACAAAAGAAGGTCAAGGGACAGGAAGAAATTTGAAAGAGGATTTATAGCAAAGAAAAGCAGAACACTAAGTGATTCTGATTCAAGCTCCTCAGATACTGAGGATGAAGCACTGATAGGCCTCGTGGCCATAAAGGAAGATAACCAGGATGACATCTCTCCTGGGAAGGTAATTGTCGAAGCCCGTCCATCTATCTCTGATTCTGAATCAGTAACAGACTCTGTGCCTATTGTACCCTAGGAACAATGGGTGTGAACTGACAAGCTACTCAGATGCAGATTATGCAGGATGTAAAGAAGATAGAAAAGTACCTCAGGAACATGACAATTCCTTGGAGGAAGACTAATCTCTTGGAGTAGTAAGAAGTAGACAAGTGTAGAAATCTCCACAGCAAAATCAGAAAACATCTCTGCTGGGAGCTGTTGTGCTCAACTGCTATGGATCCATCATCAGCTTGAAGATTACAATCTAAAGATGACCAAAACATCCCTATTTTGTGTCTCTTCCAGTGCAATCTCAATTGCTAAAAACCCTGTCTCACATAGCAGGACTAAGCACATTGAGATCAAGTATCACTTCATCAGAGAGCATGTGGAGAATGAAGATATCATCCTTGAGTTTGTTCCCACATACAAACAAGTGGGTGATATATTCACAAAGCCCCTGGATGAAGCTAAGTTTAACTTCTTCAAATTCCAATTGGGAATGTTAAACTTAGAATAACAACTTCCACTTACTGCTCACTAATCTCCCTACATATAACTGTAAGAAGAACTTGCAGGACAAGTACTGAAACAATATGGTCATAAAAGGCATATACTGAAAAAGTCAGAAAGGGGGAGAGAAGAATAACCTGAGTAGAGAAGATACAACATGGTGATGTATCACATCAAGGGGGAGTAAAGATCAAGGGGGAGCAACTTCCTCAAGAAGATGCAAAAGTTGAGGAAATGGTAACTATGTTAAACCTCCAATGTATAAACTCACATCTTAATGGTCAGTGCAAGTAATCTTGAATTGGGATTCTGACTTCTTCAAATAGGGGGAGATTGTTTGGAATCTTGCCCTCATGATTCCTTATTTGGAGAAGTCACCAATTCAAGAGAACTTCACTAAGTATTTGATTATCCTCTTAGCTTTATCATCTCAGTATAAGATAAGTATAAACAAAGCAAAGATGAATGCGTGTGTCTGATGTCATCGAAAATGCTCAAGCATGTCGTCGACAACAGCAGACGTATCATCGACAACAGCAGATGTATCATCGACCACAACAGGCATATCGTCAAGAAGATGCAGAGCAAGGCAAAATGGTGATATTGTTGTGACATCTACACGACGATATCAGAATGTCGAGATAAAGAGGAAGACTCAAAGATGTCAACAAGAATCCTTGTCCTCGAAAAGGCTAAGTGAGACTGATGGCGATTGACATCATCATAAAGAAGGGTGATGTTAAGAAGACTGAGGAAGGTCATTTGAATACAAGCAGTTGCTGAAGTATAGTCTATCGACATGACATCATTCATGTCGTCAACATAATAAGGTGGTCTAAGAGACATCGTGCAGACAAGGAGTTCTCGCCGATATCAATTTGATGACTTCGTGTCGTCTTAAGCTCAAATGGAGAAGTGATGTCCAGTATCGTCGAGATATCACTATCTGATGATGAATTGAAGAAGAGACTAGTTCAAGGCATCGATAAAGTTCTGTCGTCGAGATATTATCCATGTCGTCGTAACAATGGAAATATCGTCGAGACAAATTCAAAAGTAGCCGGACGCACTGTCAACATTTAATGCCGCCGCCTGATTGTCCAATCAGTGTATGCTCTTGAGGGATGGGTGTCTGACAATAAATGACATCATATGTGACCGTTATGCGACATATCTCAGTCCTATAAAAGGGAATAGTGGATGCCCTAAACTCTCCCTCTCTCAAATTTCTGGAACTTAAGAGTATCTCCCTAAACAATCTTGAATAGAACAGTAATGGCGGAGACAAGAAAAAGCAAGAAAGGAGAACAAGTCGATCTTCATCCTTTGTTCTCTAGAGAATCAATCCAGATTCCTCGACTGATAAAGTAGAGTTCCAGATAGAAGAAAGCTTGGAGAAGATTTGCGCTATCAAGTCTGACATAAAAAGCATCTTCTTCAAGTCAAGAAGCCAATCTACATCAAGCAGAAGAAACAGTTCTCATTACTATAATCTCTTGGAAGGCTTGCGGGACAAGAAATTTTAAGGACTGTTTTCAGATCTGAGTGTCAAGCTTGAGGGCTTAAGATATGTGAGGCTTGAGGGCTAAGGAAGAGGACTTACGGGTACAAAGGTGTCGAGCTTGCGGGCTCGGATACAGTGAAGGGGCTTGCGGGCCTAGGCTGCAGGCATGACTTGCCGATCTGTATTGTGTAGTGCTTGAGGGCCTGAGTGTCGAGCTTGCGGGCTCAGGTGCAGTGAAGGGGCTTGCGGGTCTAGGCTGCAGGGACTTGTGGGTCTAGGATGCAGGGACTTGCGGGTCCGAGTTGCAAGGCTTGCGGGCCGGAGATGTTGGCGGAGTTTGCCGAGCATTGCACACTGCTGGGTAGGTGCAGAGGGACAGAGGACTACTCAAGACACCCAGCCTTGAAGAACCTCTATACATCTTGTTTCGTGTGTGTGCTGAGACCTCTCGTGAATCTTCTATGCATCGCTTCATTGAAATAATTCTTGCTAAAAATCTTAAAAACAACGATAATCACCTAACCCCCCCCCCCCCCCTCCTTTTGGTGATTGTTCTATACCAACAGTGTGGCCTACAGTGACGTCGAAAGGAGGGTGGTTTCTCGAAGATCTCGCCGATAGGCTAGCGCCGGCGGTAGTGATACCGCCGGCGGTAGCCTTCAGAAAAATATGGATGGCGGTGATATCTTATCCTTGCTTATTTCAAAGCTGGGAGGTGGCTTAGACTAATAAGACGGTGACGCATGGATGGACTGTCCAATCCAAAGCATGCGAAATGTTTTCCCCATTAATTTTAGTCAAATCAGCCTCCATTTTCTCTCTCCTCCCTTAACTATGGACTTCACCCCTCATCCAAAGGGCGATCATTCATCTTCTTCCTCTTCCTCACACCTCGTGAAACTAACCAGCAACATTCTTGAAGGAACAAGACTAAAGAGAAGGCTTGGAGCTTGATCGACTACCACCATGCCTCCAAGAAGACAAACCCGCTCCATGGCTGGAAATCAGGTGACTTCTGGCCCCTCTCCCTTGGTGCTAGATCTTTAGATCTAAAATAGGAGAGATATTGGGCTCAAGAGAGCTTAATTTCAGCGAGATTCATGGAGTTTTGTAGGAAGAGACCTAGCTATAACTTACGTTCTAGGGCATCGTTCGCCGAGAAAATATCTTCAATCAATTCCTCTCTTCAATGCGAAGTGCTATGAATTGATTTCATGAAGAACAGTGGTCTAATGAGTGAGTATTGGAGGAGAGAAGACGAAATAATATTTGTGTGCTGGAGGAAGAAGATGAACAGATGTTGTTCATCTCTCTTAAGATTCGTGCAGATTTATAATATTTAGACAGAAATCTGTTTTATGCACGCGATAGAGTTCAAGCCTATTTTTAGGTATGATACAACAACATTCAGGTCTTGTGCTCAACACGAAAGTTGTAGCCCTCGGAAAGAACTTTCCAACGAGTGGTTGTGGGTTTTCAAGGGAGTTTTCTAGCTCTGGCAAAGTAAAATCGAAAATTGTTGTGCAGGGAATGATCTGGTTTATGGAGATCAGCTTGATGTCCAGATTTATTCTGCTGGGTTCAAACCCGATTTTAGATAGGTTAGGCTTAGATCTGGACCTTAGCCTCAACACAAAAGTTGTATCCCTTGGTGATACCTTTTCAGAATGGGGTGGTACAAATTTTTGGTGGTCTGTAGCTCCCATAAATCATGTTTTAGTAAGCATTGTTGAATATGTACAGATTTTGATTTTTACTGATTTCTCGCAAAATATTTATCGGATGCTTACAAAATTTGGTATAAATGTGCCTGATAATATTTTGATCAACCCTGATTAGTTCCTGCATTTTTGGCTACATATTTACTACGAGATTGCTTGTCGTATTATATAAATGTAGAGCATGGTAAATACGTATTGCATAATATAATGAGGTCGAAAATTGGTGGGAATGATTCAGGCATTTATTATGACCAATGGTAGAAGTTTCAGCGGATTTGAATTGAATCCTGAATTAAATATGTCGTTATAATTTATTACTCTGAGTGAAATGTTAAGTTGATTAATTAGACATGGATTATGGAAACGTGCATATATCACTTGGTAATCTAATAGAGAGTAATATTTGTGATAACCACTTAGTAGAAATTATGGTTGATGATCCTTAAAGATAGTGGGCGTAAGATGATTGGTATTGAATAAGCGTGATCGAATGATGCTTAGGAATTCAATTGTGTTCAAAGAAGGTTGCTAGTCGAGCATGAAGGGTGGTATGGTTAATGTGTATGGGTAGATTTGCATAGTGAACTCGAACTTGACATTACATGCACAAGTAGTCCTATAGGATCAAAGATTGTATTTCCTTTTCATAAATGTACCACTGCACAAGAGTAATGACAACTCGGTATGGGTAGCAGTGATGGTTTGTTGTGGATTATAGGATATGGTTATATCCTAAGGTGTTATGTTAAGGACCCGGTTGGTAGGTACTTGTATGTTAAATAGCATCATTGAAAGTTGTAATATAATGTGTTATGGACTTATTTGGGAGTCCTTGGGTGCTTGATAGCACGGGTTGAGCATGAGAAATTACATGGGTGTGTATTGTTTCACACAATTTCATAATGATCATTGTTGGAGGATTACTTGTGGTAGATCTACGGGCTCACCGGTCGTTACACCGGTGGGAGCTGGAAGATAGATCTATAACCGGTTGGATATGGTCCGTTGGTGCTTACTTCCCAAGACCCTTCTGCGTCATAAGACTCAGCTAGTTTGGCGAGCCAGAGTACGCAGGGGCTCCGCTGTTGTGTTCTTAGCGTTGAGGCGTACGTAAGTCCTAGGTCTGGTAGTGTGTATACCCACCTAGTTGTGGAGAAGCCTATTCCACTGTCTTCGTCTGGCAACAATGTGAGATGCCTGAGTGGTTGGCTACCCTCAAAAATTGGGAAGTACAAGTCTATGTCTACATAACAAATCAGAGTGAGTGTGTAAATCATGGGTGAGTCATCATACATACATTCATTACATTGCACCACATAAAGATCCTCATCATATAAACTTGTATGTGAACCTTTATATGATGAGTTACTTGTTGTTTTGGACACTTTTACTTATTTGTGAATAATGTCTTCTATTATTTTTTCTATTATTGATGGGTTGACATGATGATATTTAAGAATAGCTGGCAGGATAGGCGTCTTGTGGAACGGGGCTAGCCCGTGCGCTGGCACTTCCGCAAGGCGGCTGTCCTAGGCATAGGACTCCCCTCGGCCGTGTTCTGTGTTCTGGGAGGGGGTTTACAAATGGTATCAGCTTGTAATGATCCTGAGATACATAAGTCCATTACACTATGGGGTCATCCTGCTCGATAGTTCAGTTTGAGGTCAAACTGATTTAGCGGAAGCAGTGGTGTGCCCATGTGTGATTCACATTAAGTATGTCCACTTTTTCCTATCAAAATTGCCAACCTAATCCAAAATGCATACCCTTATGTGTAGATTCCAGCGCATTATGAGACTGTAAGGGGTGTTCCCCTTTCTTAAGATACTACTCCCTTCCAATAGTCAGAACTGGGTCAAAACCCTGACTGCAATTCTGGACGCTTTTAGATCCCAGCGGACTCCAGTACAACAACAAAACCCGGAGTCAAACTGGTTGAGTACCTTTCGAGTCCTTTCCCCGCCTATCTATCATGGGACTGAATCTGCAGTTTGTGCAGAGGAGTGGCTTGACACAGTGCAGGAGATGATGGCCAGAATCTGATGCCCTACCTATATGGCAGTTACCTTGGCAGTCTCTTCTTTAGAATCACATGCCAAAAGATGGTGGAAGTCCCTCAAGGGCTCTACTTTCGAGGGACGCGCCTATACTGGCATCAGCTGGGCTGAGTTCTCAGATGCTTTTCTGGAGCATTTTGTTCCTCCCACGACGCGTGATGATCTTGAGGAGAGGATCCTACAGCTGAAGCAGGGATCTAGGTAGTATTGGAGTATCAGCGGGAGTTCTCGCATCTGGCTAGATTCGCGAGCACATATGCACTGGAAGATCAGTGGTACGCCAAGAGCTTTTACAGGGGTTTACGAGACCCTCTCAGGCAGGCCCTTCTTTTTGTAGCTGATTCGAGTATTACTCGGATCATTGAAATGGCCAAGAGGCTTGAGGTAGACCATCGTGGGGTCCAGAGTGGAGGAAAGAGGCCCGTGGATGATGTATTTGAAGCAGGTACCGATAGAAGGAGACCGCCTAGCAGGGGCAGAGGCGGTGGACGTTTTCATCCAAACTTCAGGTTGGAGGAGCCAGTACGACCACTACCAATTGCCCCCACCGCAGTAGGCTTAGGGTCAGGCACCTCAGCATCCAAGAGAGCCCTTCAAAGGGTTTGCTATCAATGTCACCAGTCGAGCCATATTCAGATCTACTACCCCAGCTAGAAGGCAATGCTCTGAATCGTCCCATGGCTCCTCCAGCAGCACAGCGAGGATGAGGATGAGGATGAGGTCGGGGATGAGGACCTCACGGTAGAGGCCAACAACCAGAGCAGATGTATGCAATGGATCTCGCAGAGCCCTAGAACCCTGTGGAGGTGATCACAGTTACTTCAGTGTTCTTCTTATGATTACTTAGTACCTTGCAAAAACCTTAGCTTTAGTTTAACTTATGACCCAAACAACAAAAATCACCCATGTATAGTACTTGTTTGCGGCAAACCCGCATACACATTGTTCGATACGGGTGTCGCACACTCATTCATCTCAGAGAAGTTTGTAGACAACATGGACCAAGTGCAACATTTCGAAGGCATCTATAGGAAGGTGCGACTTTGATACGTAAAATTTAGGATGTAAATAATATTCTCCAAATTCTACGAACTATAGGCAAGAGTACCTATCGGTCATAGCATAGGATATTTAAAACAAATAAATATCAAGTGTCGTATTCCACGGGTCTGTTGATTACTTCTACTCACGCAAATTAATATTATTTTATCGAAAGTAAAATAGAGTTTTGTAAATAATTAAAAGAAGAAAAACATTTGATCGGGAATTCTTCTTAAGTAAAATATTTCATAAATCTAGAATTCGGAAGAAATCAATTTAGACAAACTTGACCATGGAGGTTCCCAAAATATGATAGAACCTCTCTCGAGAGAACTATCACCTAACCTTAGGTTGATCGATTAAGACCCCTTGGCCAGTCGAAACCCCTAAGCTTGCTTTATGCTGTGAGCCCCACTATTGGATTTGACTCCAATCCGGAAGATTTGCGACACCCTCTCTCGAGGAGTGCGAACAATTCTTTCTACCGATGAGCGATCTACCGTATTTAAGGATCTCTCGATACACTAAAATATGGATCAAACTTGATTATCATACCCTAGAAATATGAAACCAAAAATTGCAAATCAACGGTAAATCTTAGTTTTCAAAATCCAAACAATGAGTAAAAGATTATGAAATATAAAAGCTTAGGAATTCATCCGATCAAATGCTACAAAATTAGCTACTCATGATTAAAGAAAAAGAACATTTTATAACTAAGAAAGAAGAATTACAATTGCTGGGAATGTAAATCTAAAATAGGAAATAAAAGGACAAGATATAAAATAAAGTTACACTAAAAATGCAGGAAAACTATACTAGAAATGATCCAATCGAAGCATGGACTGGATGCCCATCACTTTGACAGCAGCTGGCTTTTATAGGCAGAAAATTGGTGAGTCACGCCCTTGGTCACGCCCGTGACTAAGGGCGTGTAAGCTGCGTAACTGCGTATTGAAAGCCCGGGAACGTTGGGGAAGAGAAACCGCCAAAAATCAATTGCATGGCGGGTCACGGCCTCGGTCACGCCCGTGACCAAGGGCGTGTCTTGAACGGGTCTGGAAACGGCGGGAAACGCTGCGATCTGGAGTTAATCTGGCGGTTGCAAAAGAGTCACGGCCTCGGTCACGCCCGTGACCGAGGGCGTGTAAGCTAGAAACGGCGGGAATTGATTGCTGGCTGAAATGAATGCATTTCAGGCAAGTCACGCCCGTGACATTGAGGTCACGCCCTCTGTCACGCCCGTGTCTGAGGGCGTGTAATTTTAATCTGACGTGGCGGCTAACTTCTTCAACTGGAATACGCGGGGCTGGTTCACGGCCGTGACATAAAGTCACGCCCTTGGTCACGCCCGTGACCAAGGCCGTGTACTTTGCGATTTCGGCTGAAATTCTCCAAATATTCTCCTGATTACTCTTATGAGCTTGAAATTGCTATTAACAGCCCCAGATTACCTAAAAACACAAAACAAAGTGAATTAGACATAAATTAAACTAAAATTATATAAAAACTAATTAATTACTACTAAAATATTATATAAAAATAATAATAAATAATGTACTATCAAATACCCCCATACTTAAGCTTTTGCCATTCCAGAGCAAAACTAATTTATAAGCATGAGAAGAATTTATAGGACATTCCAAAAAGATTTACTTCTAATTATGTATTCCAAATTTTATAAGACTCATATCAAATTAAGTTAAGAAATTAAAATTTAGATTTATTAGAAATAATTTATAATTCATAAATTGAAATGAGTAGAATAAATATTAGTTTCAAAATTCTCTAACTAAATCTTCATAAACAAAATTGCATTGAATTAAGTAAAATAATCCAAGATTAAAATTATATAAACTTTACAATCATGAGAAACTTTTAGAAAACTACAAAAAATTAACTATGCTCTCTCAAAAATATCTTGGATAAGCAAATAAACTTGGCTAATTGGGGTAAAATTGGCATTGAAGAAGTTACTTTGAATATAGGAAATGATGAATTTTATCCTCACATTTTCCATCTTTTTTTAAATTACTTCTTCTTTAATATCCCAAATGTATATGTTTAGGAGTGATGAATTTTATCCTCTCATCTCCATAACATATAATCTTTTAAAAATTTGGGTGCATATGTTTAGGAATGATGAATTTTATCCTCTCATTCCATGACATATGATCTTTTCAAACTTTTTTTTTTATGCCAAATAAAGGGTCAAATAACAAGGTAGGGGAAGGGATAGGGTTTAAAGGCTACAAAAATTCCAAAGATACATTTTAAGAGCATAGAAAACAAATTGAGCAATCTATAAGAAACTATGAGTTCAAGTTAATATAAGTAAAATCTAAAGATATTTAACACAATTACTACAAAATTGAATTATGATATTTTAAAGAGAGAAAGTAAAACTAAGAAATATTCTAAACAAATCAAAATAATGAAAAACTCATTAAATCAAATTCATCTAAAAATTAAATCTAACATATTTTGAAGAGAAATATAAGATTAAAATTACATAAAAAGAAAACTCTTTAAAAAGCCTATAAAGAAAACTCATAATTAAAATCAATTTTGCATAAATGAAGTTTGGAGAAATTTAATATTACGAAATTTATTTTTTGGAAATTAAAATAGTTTTTTAAATCAATTTTTTTATGAGTTTTTAAAAAAAAAATTCTAATTTTTTTTGGATTTTTAATAAAAACTGAATATAGGAGAATACACCCCCATACTTAAAAATAAACATTGTCCCCAATGTTTATAAGCCAAGTAGGAGGGAAAAGAAAATAAAATGCGGAAAAAGTAAAGTGCAAGAAAAATAAAGATAAGCAAGGGGTGCCTCCCAAGAGCGCTTTCTTTTTCTCGTCTTTAAGCTAGACGGTTATTGATAGGAAAAAGGAAAATAAAAAGAAAGGTACACAAACAACTCCCTTAATTCATGCTCAGGTGAGCATGCTGAAATCCGCTGCCCGACTACTCCTCCGCTATAGTCATGATTCTTTGGTTGTCCGTTAGCTTGAAATTGTGAATCCAAATTACCTATACATACCTTAGGTAATTTGGATTGCTGGAGATGAGCGGCAAATGGATCAGTGAAACGTTTGGTTGCAACGGCTCATCATCTACAAGAAAATTATTAGTATAAAAAGAATCAAGATTAAGCGAGTCAGAAAATTTTTCACAAGGAGGAGTTTCTTGCGAAAATACATGATTAAGCGTCGGTTGTTTATTTTCAAAGATAAAAGAATTATCAGAAAAATCAATACAAAGGGGAGAAAATTCATGAGACACAATTTCTTCATGAATTATAATTTCATGAGAATGAGAAGAAAGGGCGGGCGAAGGAGAAGAAGAAAAATTTTCATTTTCTAATTCGTCTGGTGTCTCCATGACTTTGCGAAATTCTTGGTACAATTATTCTTCGTGATCTTGAGAATAAACATTTAAAGTGGGAGAAATAACATTCAGAAAAATTTCAAGATCAGAAGAAGAACAAATCTGTGGAAAAGGCGAGGAATGCAAATCATAATTGAAGGAATTTCCGTTTTCGCACTGAAAACTATCCGGGTGACCTTGCCACCATGAATAATCAACATCAGAGTAAGAAGGAAATTCACTCAAATCATTATTCAAAGAAAAATTATTTTCATCGTAAAAATTATTATTTTCATTATAAAAATTATAATTTTCATTAGAAAAATTAATTTGATTTTCATTAGAAAAATGTTGAAATGAAAAATAGCATTCCTCACTAGAATGATGACCCCCACAAAAAGGACAGAAAATTTGGCGCATTCGTGCGGCTTCCAAAAGAATGACTTTATTTTGAAGCTCGACAACTTTTGCGGCCAACTACGATAACATCATGTTTGAAGAAAGAAAAATTTACAACCGTCACTTAATAGAATGAAATTTAAAAATAAAGCAAAAATAGAAATGGGGGTGGAGAACGAGAATGATAAAAGTAATAAAATCTACGCTTTCAAAATATCAACAAAAATATTCCCCGGCAACGGCGCCAAAAACTTGATACGTAAAATTTATGATGTAAATAATATTCTCCAAATTCTACGAACTATAGGCAAGAGTACCTATCGGTCATAGCATTGGATATTTAAAACAAATAAATATCAAGTGTCGTATTCCACGGGTCTGTTGATTACTTCTACTCACGCAAATTAATATTATTTTATCGAAAGTAAAATAGAGTTTTGTAAATAATTAAAAGAAGAAAAACATTTGATCGGGAATCCTTCTTAAGTAAAATATTTCATAAATCTAGAATTCGGAAGAAATCAATTTAGACAAACTTGACCGTGGAGGTTCCCAAAATATGATAGAACCTCTCTCGAGAGAACTACCACCTAACCTTAGGTTGATCGATTAAGACCCCTCGGCCAGTCGAAACCCCTAAGCTTGCTTTATGCTGTGAGCCCCACTATTGGATTTGACTCCAATCCGGAAGATTTGCGACACCCTCCCTCGAGGAGTGCGAACAATTCTTTCTACCGATGAGCGATCTACCGTATTTAAGGATCTCTCGATACACTAAAATATGGATCAAACTTGATTATCATACCCTAGAAATATGAAACCAAAAATTGCAAATCAACGGAAAATCTTAGTTTTAAAAATCCAAACAATGAATAAAAGATTATGAAATATAAAAGCTTAGGAATTCGTCCGATCAAATGCTACAAAATTGGCTACTCATGATTAAAGAAAAGAACATTTTATAACTAAGAAAGAAGAATTACAATTGCTGGGAATGTAAATCTAAAATAGGAAATAAAAGGACAAGACATAAAATAAAGTTACACTAAAAATGCAGGAAAACTATACTAGAAATGATCCAATCGAAGCATGGACTGGATGCCCATCACTTTGGCAGCAGCTGGCTTTTATAGGCAGAAAATTGGTGAGTCACGCCCTTGGTCACGCCCGTGACCAAGGGCGTGTAAGCTACGTAACTGCGTATTGAAAGCCCGGGAACGCTGGGGAAGAGAAACCGCCAAAAATCAATTGCATGGCGGGTCACGGCCTCGGTCACGCCCGTGACCAAGGGCGTGTCTTGAACGGGTCTGGAAATGGCGGGAAACGCTGCGATCTGGAGTTAATCTGGCGGTTGCAAAAGAGTCACGGCCTCGGTCACGCCCGTGACCGAGGGCGTGTAAGCTAGAAACGGCGGGAATTGATTGCTGGCTGAAATGAATGCATTTCGGGCAAGTCACGCCCGTGATATTGAGGTCACGCCCTCTATCACGCCCGTGTCCGAGGGCGTGTAATTTTAATCTGACGTGGCGGCTAACTTCTTCAACTGGAATACGCGGGGCTGGTTCACGGCCGTGACATAAAGTCACGCCCTTGGTCACGCCCGTGACCAAGGCCGTGTACTTTGCGATTTCGGCTGAAATTCTCCAAATATTCTCCTGATTACTCTTATGAGCTTGAAATTGCTATTAACAGCCCCAGATTACCTGAAAACACAAAACAAAGTGAATTAGACATAAATTAAACTAAAATTATATAAAAACTAATTAATTACTACTAAAATATTATATAAAAATAACAATAAATAATGTACTATCAGACTTGCGGACGGGTCAGAGTTATTGTCGTGCACCAAGTGCACCATGAATGTGGAGATTGGAGGAAAGCTGACACTTTTGAAGATGACAGATTTTGACTTGATCCTGGGCATGAATTGGCTTCATGGGAACCATGCTATGATCGACTGCCCGATAAAGAAAATTGTACTAAGGCATGAAGATTCCAAGGTAGTGATCGAAGGTATTATCCCCACCTCCCATCAATTATTATCATTTATTCAGGTTGTCAAAGCCCATGAGCAGGGAGACGAGGTTTATATAGTCTGCTTTGTGATGAAAGAGATAGAGATAAACATTACTGAAGTACCGGTGGTTCAGAACTTTTTCGATGTCTTCCCGGACAAGCTTCCTAGACCCATATCGGGAGCTAGATTTCTGGATCCAACTGATACCGGGTGTTATACCCATTTCTCGGGCCCCATATAAGATGGCACCAAAGGAGCTTGCGGTGTTTCAGGCACAACTTTAAGAGATAGTAAATTCGGGGTTCGTCCGCCCCAGTTCATCACCTTGGGGAGCCCCAGTTCTATTCTTGAAGAAGAAGGACGGTTCGCTCTGGTGTGTATAGATTACCGAGAGCTCAATCGGTTGACGGTCCGGAACACCTATCCACTGCCCAGGATTGACGAGCTCTTTGATCAGCTTGAAGGAGCACACTGGTTCTCAAAACTTGACTTGCGCTTGGGTTATTATCAGTTGCGAATATATGAGGAGGATATCTCGAAGACCGCTTTTAGTTCAATGTATGGTCTATATGAGTTTACCGTCATGCCGTTTAAGTTCACAAATGCCCCCTTTGCGTTCATGAGCCTGATGAACAGGGTGTTCGAGCCTTACCTTGATGTCATTGTGATTGTGTTCATCGATGACATCTTGGTTTATTCGAAGTCGGAGGAGGAGCATGCAAAGCATTTGGCTTTGGTATTGGCAAAGCTGAGGGAAAACCAGTTGTTTGCCAAGTTTAGTAAGTGTGAGTTCTCCGGGAGGTCTCTTTCTTGGGCCATGTCATCAGTGGAGCAGGTTTATCAATGAACCCTGCCAAAGTACGAGCAGTAAGGGAATGACCGCCTTTGAAGTCAACAGTGGATGTGTGCAGTTTCTTAGGGATTGCTGGTTACTACCGCAAGTTTGTCGAGGGATTCTTAAAGATCGCTCTTCCCCTCACCACCCTGACTAAGAAGGATGTTCCTTTTGTATGGACACCCAAGTGGGAGGCTGCATTCCAAGAGCTGAAGGATCGCCTCACCTCAGCCCCGATCCTTTCCCCTCCATCTGGGAAGGAAGGATTCCAGATTTATACAGATGCCTCAAATCAAGGGATGGGTGTTGTACTGATGCAGCATAAACATGTAATTTTTTATGCATCCAGGAAGCTAAAGAAGCATGAAGCGAACTATCCGCTGCATGACCTGGAGCTGGGAGCAGTCTGTTGGAACATGGTTTTCCGCATACCTTTGATTTGTGAATAACAAATCCTACTTGTATTTGATCTTGTATGCCATTGTGTTTTTAACATGCAGGTTTGGACAGTTATGACACCAGGTTGCTACAACAATGGTCTGGCACTAACCACAAGCTGAAGGATTGAAAGTGGTTTAATGCCAGACGTTAAGCATAACGCTGGGCTTTATCGCTAGACGAAAATGACGTTCGACAAAATTGTGTTCAACGAAATAAGAAGCCCGTTAGACAAAATGCGTTCGACAAAATTTTCGTTCGACAAAATGGAGGTTGCCGAAATGAGAGGTCGTTCGACTAAAATGGCATTCGACGAAATAAATTGTCGTTAGACGAAATGAGTGGCGTTCGACGAAATGACACTGCGTTCGATGAAATGAGACGTTCGACACAGATGCTGTTCGACGAAATGGCAAGCCAGCTGATTAAAGAAAGAAACTCAATGTCAGGCGTTATTCTTAACGCAGGGCGCTATCCGGTCGACGAATTTGGTAAGGAGAAAGCAGCCGCGATTGCAGGAGGAACTTTAGGAATGATTTGCCCAACGCTCGCGTTAGCCTTAACGCTGGCGTTGATATTGCCTAAAATAAAACAATTCCTAAAATGCAGAATCTCCTTCCTCTTCTGAAGATCCGAGTCATCAATATGTTGTTATACATGGTCAACGACCGGCGTTATCTCTTAACGTCGGCGTTAGCTCAATGTCTATAAATTGGATGATTTCAACGTCTCTTACAACTGATTGCCAAGAGCCCCATTCCAGCACTTCAGAAACTTTGTGAGGGCCGTATTACCATACCAACACATCTCCCACTCATATTTCAAAAGGAGGAATCAAAGGAGGCTTGGATCAACACGCTAACACAACGCGAAGAACGCACGCTTGGACTTCAACGATCTTCTGCGATTCTTCGGCGTCTCCTACAGATTACCTCATAGGGAGTTTCATATTTATATTTTGTATTTGTCTTTTATTTTATGGTTGTAATCATTTTGTGAATTCGCCTCGTGTTGGCGACTAGGTCTAGGTAGGACTTAGGGAGTAATTCGCCTCCTGTTGGCGACTAGGTCTAGGGAGTAGATCTAGGGGGTGCTCGAGGCTAGAGTTGCTTGAGGTCGTATCTGGCGAGAGATCGGCTAAAGCCAACCGGTTCGTGGGGTTACGAGTCCGTATAGAAAACAAAAAGAGTTTTCATATTATTCGCTTTTATTTCTTGCATCATAGAAATCAAATTTTGTAATCAAGTTTATTAATGATAATCATGTCTTTTTTATTTAATAAAATTGAATTACTGCTCTTTGTTTTATATTCACTCTTATTCAAATAAAATATCAAAAGTTTTCTATTAAAGTTTAAAATTCTTACAACCCTTATTCACCCCCCCCCCCTCTCTAAGGGTGCCTGAAGATCCAGCAAGTGGTATCAGAGGGAGGTTATTCCAAATCGGCTTAATAACCGGGAATAATGGCGTCTCTTGATCATGATCTCACTTCTACTAATGGGGAAAATTTTAATATAAATGAAAAAGTATGATCACCACCTTTATTTATGGGCAAAAATTATAAAGGATGGAAAATATTAATGAAAAATTTTCTTAAGGCCTTAGATGAAAAAGTTTGGAATATTACTATTGAAAAGCCACCTAGCGTACTAACTGGAAACGAAATTGTTTTAAATGCAAAATCTATGAATAGTTTATTTTGTGCGTTAGATCAAAATATTTTCAAACATATTTATACTTTACCTACCGCTTATGAAATTTGGAATTTTCTTGAAAGAACTTATGATTCTCCTTTTGTAGGTGTGGAACAAACGCAAGACTTGGAGAACATACAAGCTTGTACAAAAGTTCAAGAAAGCTCCTCACGGGATGGATCAATGGAGTGCACATCTAGTGAAAGAGAAGAAGAAATCTTATCTTCGGAAGAGGAGTGCCAAAAAGATGTCAAAGGAACTATATGTTCAAATCTTGCCTCATCCACAAGAGCTGTAAGGAAATCAAAATCTCTTATTATTTGTAATTCTATCTCTACATTGCAATTGCTTCAAACTACAAAGCGCAAAATTAAGAAATTAAAAAAATACTAATAAACTTTTGCGCTTAGAAAATAAAAATTTAAAGGCAAAAATTAATGAAGAATGAAATTCTAATTTATCTAGTTCTACCCATGACTCCTTAGTTGAAAAAATTACACCTTCTGTAGAATATAATGAATTAAAAGAAAAACACAAGAAACTTGAAAAGGAGTTTATTTTTGTAAAAGAACAAAATGAAAGATTATGTTTAGAAACTTCATCTTTCAAAAATGATTGTGCTAAGTGTAAAGACTATAAAATTGAAATTAAAGAGATGGATGAAACATTTAATGAATATAGGAATAACTATCAAAATCATATTGATTCAATTGTTTCCACTCTTAAAAATAGCACAATCGCTTATAATAAAGCTAGACATAATTTAAAAATTAAGAATAATGAATTAAAAACTAAAATCAACTTGCTTAAGGAAATCATAAAGAAAAATTCTCAAAACATACATTCTCAATATAATGCAAAATCCAAAAACAAGTTGAATATGATTTCTCAAAAGTTGAATAAGTCAAACAATGGAAATAAAAAACTTCAAAAGATTGAAAATGAAATTCCAAAATACAATCATCATTATCATTTATAACATCAAACTTCTCTCAACATAAAATTAAATGCTCACAAATTTCCTATGAACAATACTTTCAATTAAAATTTTCAAAATAAAGATGAAGAAATTTGATGTATAAGAATATCATTAAACCAAAGTTTGAATGGAGACCCAAAGTTAAAGATGAAACACAAACTCCACTCAAAAGGGCTCATTCTTTTCCATCTTCCCAAAAGCAAACACGATGTATTTGGGTACCCAAAGGAACCATCCCAGTTGGTCCTCTTTGGATACCTAAATCTCAAATTCATTAAGAATCATCAAATGCATGAAGTAGAACATTTTTGTAATGTGCAAATATCTACATCATGATATACATTAAGTTTCTTGTTTAATATTTGAAAGTTGAACCTTTTTTATTTTAACAAATTAAATCAAATTAAAAGTCAAGTTTCTATCTCTTAAATGAGCAATCTATTATCACATGAGACATGAGTATCCTATAATATAAATTGATTGTTCAAAACTCAAAAATTAATTAGGAGAGTTGTTGAAACCCTAATACAAAATCATAAGATAAATATTAGAACACACCACAGAAACAGTTCACAGAATAGATAAAAATAAAAATAAAAAGAAAAACATGATAACAGCTAACGCTGGACATAAGCAGTAACGCCAGGCGTTAGATAATATTGTCCAAATACTAAGCACTGTTACTACAGAACTGAAAACCACCTTAAAATTGTCTACTTTCATTAAGTGAGTCTGATTCTCCAATAGTTGAACTGCCTCGTTCCCTTGACCTTCGAGTACCGCGAGTCGAGCGACATGGCAGATCCTCCATGGGAACCTCCCAATCCCTTTCTTCTGTCGGTGTTGGTTTCAACTTCAGGGCCCTGATCATGTATCGCATCATTTTCTCGATCCATCACATTCTTCGTGCCGCATTCTCTTTGAATTCTTCAAACGACTCCTAATGCTCCTGATTCGTCTCTCGGAGTGAAACACCTCGTCATAAGGGTGGCCGTGAAGATGATGGTATATCTCGTGGTCGAGGGACTCAAATGATTGAAGTTGAATAAAGCTCAGGAACAAGAACATTAATGTAGTTACTCTTGATTATATACTCATACTTCCCCATCACCACCCGTTGTATAAGTCCTCCTA
This sequence comes from Dactylorhiza incarnata, assembly GCA_033032865.1. Classification (NCBI taxonomy): domain Eukaryota; kingdom Viridiplantae; phylum Streptophyta; class Magnoliopsida; order Asparagales; family Orchidaceae; genus Dactylorhiza; species Dactylorhiza incarnata. Next base: position 10,684,665 of record JAWHQI010000028.1, on the reverse strand, counting down.
AGGGAAGATTGTTGAGTCGAGACCATCTTGGATCCTTCAACTTAAAACTATAACGAATCTAAGAAAGGATAAGATCTGCCATATCAAAAAGTACTTCCTGCATAATATGATATGTCACTATGCTCAATTATGCAGTGATCTTCTTTGTGTCTCCAGACTTCAACATAATTGTATGTCTTAAAATATCCTGAATTAAAAATGCTTCCTCCCTAAGTGAAGAAACATCCGTAATTTGATCTTTTGTCTCCTTCTCGTGCAATACCAGATTTGCCGGTGTCCAATCCCGCTCAGCTCTATACTTTTCTACCACATCTAAACGATAATCATTCTCTATTAACCCAAACTCATTCCGAAGATCTTCATGCATGACTTGAATAACTTCAGACTGGATCATTGACATCACTCCTCCATGAAGCTCTGTTTCTGACGGATCATACAAATTATTGTAAAATTCCCGAACAAAATCTGTAGAAAAGCATTCGTCAAAAATCACTGACAACACTCCTGATGCTGCTAGGAGAATCTGAATATGGGCATGACGTGGGAGGTCTATATGCAACACCATGCCTACACCAACAGTCGCCATTTCAATCCCCACATATGATTGATAAGACTCTTGTGGAGGATAGGCTGATGACCTTCTGGCACGAACTCCATGACCACTAGAAGAAGCCATAAACCTGCACACAACAAACCATCAACAAAATTTCTCTTATCAACGCCAGGCGTTATTATCAACGCCTGGCGCATGCTCTGTAATTTCCTATTACTACCAGTACACAATGACAGCCCTCAGAAACACTTATAAATCAAAAATTTTGAAAAATGATAGGGACAATTAGAAAATTACCAACATAACTCAAAAATAACCAAAAGAGGTAATGGAAAGACTTTTTCTTTACAAAATCTCAAAAACCCTTTCCTCAACTCAAAACCTAAAAACCCTAGATCTCACTACCATAGATCTATCATATACCATATCAAAACACTTCAATACTTTAAAGGATTTCAATTTAGGGGTAGAGAAATGATTTAATCAAAAAACATTAGAAGAAAAACATAAATATTACCTAGATCTGAGAGTGCTGGCGGCGAAACCTGGAGAAGACACGGCCTGAAATGATGAGAAAAGAAAAGAACACAGATTTAGGGCTTTTTATATAAAGCGAATGCAACGCCAGCGTTGAGTTCAATGCCAGCGTTGAGTTCAACGCCAGGCGTTATCCTCTTTTCTTATATAATTGCAAATTTCTCTGCTGGTCATCTATCTATGTACCATTATGACTACACCTTATTTACTCTTTAATGAAAAGAAAAATAAAAAATATTATATAATATAAAATATAAAAATATTTCAAAACCACTAAAATATGCTTAATTTAGCCTTCAAAACATGTCAACTTTCTCTGAAATTTCTGCCCTAAGAAGGTCTATGTACATACTATCTATGCCAAAGAATTTTTTTTTCAAAAATCACAAAAATCAAGTACTGTTTCAGCGTTAACTACTTAACGCCAGGCGTTTGCCTTTTTCTTTAGATGAAAATTATGCGTTCACTAGTATCTTTCTGGTATTTTTCTAATGATTTTTCTCATTTTATTGTGTCTGATTTCAAATTATTTTGTTATTAAATTTGTTGTTTTTCCTCCAAAATACAAAAAAAATTCAAATAATTCAAAATGATCAAAAATATGTTTTTGTTATTTGTTTTGCTTTAACTCCTTACAAATTTATGGTTTGACTATAAAACTTCACAAGAGCAAACATCTTAGTTATTTTTTTAAAAGGTCAAAATTGTTTTTGGCATACACTTAAAGATAGCCTTCAATGTCTAATTTTAATTTTAAATTTCCTAAACATTGTTTGTGTCATGCCTTGACCTTAATCTGATTATGTGTAATGAAATAGTCTACAGATAATTGTGTATGATTGCCTAACATGCCTCTAAGTATGAGTAATGTTTTATGTTAATCAATGAATTATACACTCACTATTTTGTTAATCTACATGTGCTCATAATCTTAGTCTTGCATGATTGTGTAGTGTAATAGTTTTAACATATTAAGTTGTATGTCTAAATTACCTACATCATCTTTCAAAAATAAATTTCAAGCACAATATAGAAGTGTTATTTCAATAATATTAATGTTTACAACAACAAGTGAATTCGGAGACCTTCGGCCCAAAATAAAAATCTGAAATAAAAAGCAAAAGATAAGTCTACCAAGCACTAATCACCTTCCTGATAAGTCTTAATGAGCATTGTGAGGTTGAGCACCTTGGAAAGAATTGTAAAGTGTCTTGTGCAAACATATTTCTTTTTATCACTTTTATTTGTACACCGGATCACTAAAAATTTAATTTTTATAAAAAAAATGCTTATGTGGTCCACCAAGCAATACTTCGCTCCCTGATAAGTCTTAATAAGCATTGTGTGGGCGAAGCACCTTGGTTGTTGTACTTATTATTTGTGCCTTGAAACTTTATTCTAGATTTGATGTGTGAAAGTAATTATAAGATTGCATCCTTAATATTGTTGTCACTATTTCATTATATATGTCATGTGTTTTGATTATCTCACTTGTATACTTTTATCAAAACACCTTATGCACACATCATTGTTTTTCATAAAGCTTCTACTCATGAGAATTTGATCCTAATGCAAACATTACATAATTCTCTAAAAACATAAGTAAAAGCACTAGATTGCAATGCATGACTTCTACAATGTTTCTTTACTTGAAATACGAATTGGTTACATTGTAGTTATTATCTTTTTGAATATGTTAATTCATGCTTGCCTATTTGTTTTGAAAATTTTCAAAGTTAAAATGCTCAAACGTGAAAAGTTTAGACATATTGTTGGAATGGTCAAACTATAACAAAAATACTACTCTTATTTGTTTTGTTTTTGTTTTCCGCATTTCTCTATCTAATCATGTATCCTTATATCATGTGTTATCATGCTCATTTCTACATTTTGTTTTCACTTCTGTTTTTTCAAACAAGCTTGCATCTATCTTAACATGTAGAATCACTCTTAAAATAAATTTAAAAAGCAAGTGATTACATTCCTTTGGTATATTCTTTGAATGATGTTCTTTCATGCTTATCATATATTTTTCCGCTATGACTACTCTCTCCCTTAGCTCGATCATGACTTACTTTTTGTTTACACAAAACTCTTACTCCTCTCTTAGTTATGTCCCAACTTTTGCCTTATTTATTCTAGTTTTGTTTAACTCCACCCTCTTTTGCTAATAATAAGGGGGGAGAATAAAATGATAAATCGTAATGATTAATGGAGTAGGATTCACTAGATTAAGGGGGAGCATGTATCTAGTATATGGGAGTATACACTAAGGGGGAGCATTTTTGTAGGGGGAGCACTTTTAAACGATCTATAATTCTTATCATTATCTTATAATTGCTGAGTGTCATATATCTTTATAAAAACACAAATTCTTTATCTATGATTCTGATTTATCTCTAATTGGATTTGTTATTATCAAAAGGGGGAGATTGTTGGAACATGGTTTTCCGCATACCTTTGATTTGAGAATAACAAATCCTACTTGTATTTGATCTTGTTTGCCAATGTGTTTTTAGCATGCAGGTTTGGACAGTTATGACACCAGGTTGTTGCAATAATGGTCTGGCGCTAATCACAAGCTGAAGGATTGAAAGATGTTTAATGCCAGGCGTTAAGCTTAACATTGGGCGTTAGCGCTAGACGAAAAAGGAGTTCGACAAAATTGTGTTCTACGAAAGAATAAGCCCGTTCGACGAAATGGAGGTTGCCGAAATGAGAGGCCGTTCAACAAAAATGGCGTTCGACAAAATAAATTTTCGTTCGACGAAATGAGTGGCGTTCGATGAAATGAAACTGCGTTCGACGAAATGAGATGTTCGACGAAGATGTTGTTCGACAAAATGGTGAGCCAGCTGATTAAATTAAGAAACTCAATGTAAGACCCCATTTTTTTTTCAAACACCCGGGTCTTAGGCCCAAAACCGCCGCTTTGTGGTGACACCCTCGCTCGGGAAGGTTGCCACTACAAAACGCCGATTCTGCTGGCCAAATCGATCACGAAGAAGAAAATGAAAATAAGCTAAAAGAAAGCCAAGTCCACATCACATAGAAAAGTAATACATCCACGAAGAGATGTCCAAATAAATATAACTGAAATAAGGAAAGAAATAACAAGGGCTCCTGCCTGATACATCAAGCCTTATTACAAATTCACTCGTGGAAGCAAAATAACTAGAACTAATAGCCACTCACGGATCCTGTCATCGGTGCTCCCGTGCTAGACTGCCCCGCCTCCATCTGCACCGGCCTCTGGTGCTGCTCCATCGCCGCAGTCTCCTAAAATGATAAGGCCCACCGACCGTTAGTCAAAAAGACAAAGCCAATCCCCCACCCCTCCCCCGGTGACTCCTAGGCACCGAGCGGAAAGGATGAAGCGGAGGACAAACAAGGGGTAATAGCAAAAGCAGATGACAGGGTATATTCTACAGGAAGAGTTCTACCACTACTCAGGTATATATACATAAATGAAATAAGTAATAAAGCATAGAAAGAGCAGGTAAAGAGTAAGTAAAGTGCAGTTAGTAAAGACAATAGTAATAGAAAAGTAACCATTGATTTATTGGAATGCTCACACAAACCTATAGACCAAGGGGTCGTTCAGCAAGGCCTATTGTATAAGAAGTCACATAACCGACTTAAACGATAGGGGTAGGGGTTGAAATGCAATGTTTATGCTATGACATGCAAGGTATGTTGTTCATGATATGTTCTCACAATTGCAACTCACACACTTCGACTTTGTGCGCACAGACCTTTAGTTCCCCCTTTTTGGAGCTAGCAAGACTCCCAGGATACTCCCGTAGTGGCAAACGGAAGCAGTGGGTTGGGCCTTGCCCACCTCTAGGTTGGTATATGCACTACCTAACCTAGGCCTATCGTACGCCTCAACGCAAAACCGCGGAGCATCTGCGTATTCTTACTGGCTGGACCACGAGACTTTTATGGCTAAGTGCAAATTCCACACTTGCCGAGCCCGAGTATCAACGTCGGTGCAATGACTATCGACACTAAGGACCCACCACCTTGTGCATATGCAATATGTTCTACTATCTATCTTCAAACTCCAGCATAAACCACTTGGGCTTAACTTGCCCAACCAAGAACCAAACTGAGTCACAAACTCTCTGGATCAACAATCCGCACTTACCACCACCGAGCCTACAACTCGGGGTACCAAACCAACCAAACTCCCGTGACAACGGAGTGTGAGTGAATGTGTTATTTGTTAGTCTTGAGCATTTTCTATACTTCTATGACTTATGGTTAATCTTGGACTTCCCGAGGGTTACCCTGTAAGGGGCTCGTTATGGTACTAGGAACTATAATGGGTTGACACCCCAAAGTTCCCTTTCTCAAGATACTTACTGTTATTGGTATCTACCCTTAAGAATTCCCTTCTACCGTTTCACTTGAGTTAGACCTAAGCGCTTTAAGACACACTAGGGGAAAGACGATCTTTCGTCAATCCCCAGGACAACCTTACTCTTAACCCAACAAGCACACTTTCCTCACATACACTTCCTGGAGTGGACTCTCAACTATCTAATCAACCCATGTGCACCGTCTGCACATATTTCCACCTAGTAGGTTACTAAAAACCTAAGTTTCGCAGTTTTACTATACGCAGACCAAACTAATTATATGAAGCTCACAACTAGAGGTACTCCAAATATTCATCAAACTGACCCAAGCTATTTACTAGAGGTCTATCATGATGTTATAAGACTAATTCCAGAGAATCATATTTTTCCCTAATTAATTAATATTTATTTTAATTTCTCCAAACATCTGCCAAGCATGAAAATGAACATGAACTATAAGTAAATCTTATGACATGGCTTTCCAAAATTTATGATAAATAGATGGTGGCTAAATAACACCAAAAACATCATATCATATTTTTACAGTAAGAAATGCTCCTATAATTTAATTATTTATCTTCTATCCAAAATCATAGTTTTATGAAGGAACTACCAAAAAGATCAACACTAAAATTATGAGAAAATTACCAAGCTCTTATACTCACCAGAAAAGGCTACTGACTAAGTTTCAGGATTTAAGGAAATCATTTTCTCACTAAAATAATTAAATTAAGAAAACCTCAAATTCAATGAACTATGAAGTAGCCTACTGGTTTAAGTCCTCAAAAATTCTATAAAAATTTACAAAGGTTCCTAATGTCCAGAAAGGGCCTATCACCAATTTTCACAATTTAGCAAAGAGTTTAGACCCTCAAATATTTTTCTTAAGTTTAAATCAAAACAAGTGCCTTGAGAAAGAAGTACTGACTAAATTATTTAATAAAATTCACAAAAATTACCAGAGGTCTAAATCATGATTTTAATGGCACAACCAAAGTCTCATCATCATCCAAGACTTTTTAAGCATGTAAATGTGTCTTATAATAGGTTTCCCTAAAGGGGTTATGTCCTAATTCAAAGGGAATATTGGCTCCTAAAATTCTTATAAAATTACCCAGTGCCTATTTACACTCTATGAATCTATCCACCAAGTTTCATAACCAACCAGGGGCTTTTGACCACATGGCCTTCACAAGGCTCTAAATGCACATCTAGGAATAAAACTAGCATTCTAGGGCCTATCCACCTCCACACCACCCCAAACCACTCATGGGGATTCTTTAGGTGATCCTAAACCAATTACCAAAGTTTCACTACATGGTGATGAGTTCTGACCACCATACCCCAAGGTAAGCACCATACCCTAACCTTGACCCTATTTGTCCTATCTTGTGTTTACAAAATACCTAAACAAAACAGTTCCAATTGGGTTGATAATTTTACCAAGGCCATTTCGTAACCCTAAGAAGCACCCACCAAAATTTGGAGGGCATTGGAGGTCATTTAACCCACTAATTAATTATTAGATGATTTGTGAAATTATTTCAAAAACCTTAGAAAAAGTTTCTCCTAAAAATCCCATCTTTTGATATGATGTGTGTGTAGGTATAAGTAGACTATGTTTCAAATCTCAAGTCCATATCATTTCCCAATCAAAAGTTATTCAAGAAATGGTTGCTGTCCTACACTAGGGACCAGCCCCACTAAAATGGACCTACAGGGAGCTACAGAACTCCTTTTGGGGGGAAGTTAATTTTAAAATAAAGTAGACCCTAAGGGCTACAACTTTGCTGTAGACCACTTTTTTGGTAGAGGGGCCTAAGTATTTTTAATAATTAAATCTAAGTACAGCAAAATATGTGACAGAAATCTTGTAAACAATTAATTAAATAACTGTTTCTGAGTTCGACGAAATTTAAACTGCGCTTGACGAAAGCAGAGCAAACTGCGTTCGTCGAAAGCCGATCAATTCTGTGTTCGACGAAATCTGAACAAGCTGCGTTCGACTAATTTTATTAAAACAGCGCTCGACTAAAGTAGACCAACTCCCGTTCGACGAATTATTTCGTTTGAAGAATTATCTTGTTCGACGAAATCCTTGCAGCGTTCGACGAATTAAATGACATAATCATAAACGCAAATAATTAGATCCGACGACTCTCCATCATCGTCCCCGATCGTTGGACGGCTCGCGATAGCCCATCCTGGGCCTCTTCGCGGGGTGATTTCCCGGCCACCTGCGTCTCTTTCCGGCCGGCCAATGACACCACCACCTCCGTTGAGGTGGTGGCCGGCGATAGGGGGTGGTTGGCCGACCGGAGGTGGTCATATCTGGTTTTTGAGGGAGGAAAAACAGGTACGAAACGCACCCTTTCGGATGCACAATCTGAGCACTATTGTGCACGGATCAAGCCCCGAAAAATGAAGAGATCTAGCACTAAGGGAGGAGAAGAGGATCGGACCTGAGCACGGGCTTGGCGGCGTGAATTCCGGTGAGTTTCCATTGTTGGTGCTGGAGCTTTTGATGCCATGCCGATCTAGGATTTCTCTGCACGAAATTCACTGGGAAAAGGGGGATCTCTTTCTCTCTGAGCACTGAAGGAAATGGGAGGAGTTTCATTCGGCTAGGATGGCTTTATCTCCAAAAGCCATTAATGGCCATTAAACAAATTTCAGTTACAACTATATTTTCTCTAAAACAGCCCCCTTGGCCATGTAAAACTCCAGAAACTCGATTGTAACTGAAGGAGGGAATGAAAGCACATCAATTGGGGAGGGATATTAAGGATCAATTGCATCTAATACCTTAAAAGCTCTCTTTCTCTCTCTCCGATTTGGGAGAAACCTCCCTTTTCTCTCTCCTGGCTGACTCTCTCCAAATTGAATGGCCACCTCAGAATCATTCAATCCCCATTAGGTGGTGGACCACCTTAATTGGGTCTAGCCCAAGTGGATTGGGATAGATTAGGTTAAATTGGGGTATGTTGACCTAAATTAAGCTTGAGTTTGACATTGGTCAAATTGACCAATTGGGTTGACACCAAAGGGTGACTTGAGCTCCATTGGCTTCCCTCAAGGGTTAGGAAGGTATAGGTGGGGTCAATTTGACAAGGTGAGGGTGAATTGCCCTTTATTAGGGCACTTTGAACAAATTAGGGTTTAGGGCAAATTAGTCAAATTGGAGGCCCCATGAAGGGGCTTTTTGCTCCATTAGGATCCTAGTACCTATACAAGGGTAGGGACATGGTCAATTTGGCATGGTGGGGGCCAATTGATCTTAATTGAGCTAGTTTGACCAATTTAGGGTAAAGGTTGACTTTAGTCAAATTGGCCTCTTAGGTTGACCCCAATGGGTCACTGGTGCTTCAAGGAGACCTCTAATGGGTTAGGAATGCTATGGTGGGGTCAAGGTTCAAGGTGGGGCCCCTAAACACAATCTTAGGCTTGATATCTGAAAATTGCTATTAGCAGACCACTTGGGTTTTCTCCTTCTCACCTATGTTCACAAGGTCTTGGGCTCTTCCTATGGTTTTGTCATGACCTAGTCAAGACAAAACCAACTTAGGGGTCTAGCTGTTTGAGGGATGTTACAAATCTCAATACATAAAAATAAAAATTTCGTCTTCAAAATTCAGGTTAAGCCTGAGGGGGTTTCTACTGTTAGGAAGAAAAAGTAACATCCCGGAAAAATTAAATTATACCTGTCGTAAAAAGCTGCGGGTACTTTTGCTGCATCAAGTCTAGTGGCTCCCAAGTATGCTCTTCCTGTCCATGATTCCTCCATAGGACCATGACCAGCAGAGCCTTCTTGCGCTGCAAGACTCGTAACTCTGTATCGTCTATCCGAACCGGCTCCAGGTGAACCGACCGATCAGTAGCTACTGGCCCCTCTGAAGTAGAAACCTGCTGCTCTGGCCGAAGTAGAGCCTTCCTAAGCGAGGAGACGTGGAAAACGTCGTGCATTCCCTCCAACTCCGGCGGTAGCTCCAGTCTGTAAGCTAGGGGACCGATTCGCTCCAGGATCCTATAAGGTCCCATATGCCTCGGACTGAGCTTCTTCCGCCCGCGAACCCGCGAGACTCCATGCATCGGACGTATCTTCAAGAAAACCTGGTCTCCCACCTGGAACTCCACCATACGATGATGCGCATCGTAATACTTGGCCTGCCTGCTCTGGGCCTCCAGCATCCTATCTTGAATCAGCCTCACTTGAGCCTCCGTGTCCTCCACGAACTCTGAGCCAAGTGCCTTGGGATCCTCATCCTGAATCCAAGACAATTGTGTTCTGCATCTCCGTCCGTATAATGCCCCAAAGGTGCCCTGCCTATACTAGCCTGATGACTGCTGTTGTATGAGAACTCAACTAATGGCAACAGTCTCTCCCATGGCTCCCCGCGGTCCAGAATACAAAGACGTAAAAGATCCTCTAAGGTCCGGTTGGTACGCTCTGTTTGCCCATCTGTCTGAGGGTGAAATGCTGTACTAAAAGTCAACCGGGTGCCCAGATAGACCTGCACTGCTCTCCACTCCCTCGACGTGAATCGTCCATCTCGATCCGACACGATCATCCTCGGCAAACCATGGTATCGAACAAACTGCTCTACGAACCTTCGCACCAAAACACTGACCGACTTGTCCTTCCTGATCGGAATAAATCTGGCCACCTTCGTCAACCTGTCGACGATCACCCAAATCGAGTCATTTCCCGTACGAGATCAGGGAAGACCGTGTATAAAGTCCATAGCGATGTCGTCGAACTTCCACTCCGGCACCGGAATTGGCTGCAATAATTCTGCTGGGTTTCGGCACTCCGCCTTCACGAGTTGGCAAGCCTCGCAGTGGGTCACAAAATATACGATGTTTTTCTTCATGCCTGGCCAATATATGGTCCTATTCAAATATGCAGTCATCTTGGTAATGCCTGGGTGCACGGAATACCTGCTGCAATGAGCCTCTGACATAATATCCTCCAAATCCGCCCCCCCCCCCCCCGCCGGTATATACACTCGGAGTCTAAAACTCAACATGCCGTCCTTCAGCGAATAATCTCCAGCTGAGCCTGCCTCCAAGGCTCTGAATATCGGCTCCAACTTGGCATCCTGCCTCTGCCCATCCCTGATGCGGTCTCGAATGTCGTAAGTGGCACCCATTGCTGCTAAGTACTCCTCGTACAGCTCCAGATCGTCCTCAGATACTAGAGAGATCTGCATGTCCTTGAACATCCGCACTAACTCCATGGCCATCAACTTAGGCTCTGCTCCTGACGTCGTAGCTCTCCGGCTTAGTGCGTCTGCTACTACATTCACCTTACATGGGTGGTAATGCATCGTGTACTGATAGTCAGATTAGAACTCCACCCATCGCCTCTGCCGGATATTCAGCTCCTTCTGCGTATCTACATACTTTAGATTCTTGTGATCTGAGAATATGTCGCAGTGGACACCATAAAGGTAGTGTCACCAGATCTTGAGGGCGAATACGACTGCTCCCATCTCCAAGTCATGCACCGGGTAGTTCCTGTCACAACCGTATTTTCCCAAAATAAATAATATCATCAGAGTAAAAGGGGGAAAACACGCGTTATGATGCCACGTTCTGTAGGGGACAACTACAGACGTTCAGGCGAGCACTCAAACGATCATTTTCACGAGAAAAGGTGTGAATTTTATAAAAAGAGTTATCTTTTAAGATTATTTTCATTTGGGTTAGGAGACCGTGTCCCTCAGCCCTGCGGTTTACCAAGCCGCACTTTATAAAAGACATGCGTACACAGCGGAAGGAAAATAGGTTCACTTTATTCCTAATAGCGCTGAAGACCAGAGACGTCTCCAGAGCGATCGCCGGTCTAAATTTAGTACATAGTAAATAAGTATCATTTTACTTTGGTTTATGTTTCGCAAGTATGTGGTACTTAATAGTAATGTGACAAACAGTTATAAGAACAACCTATTATAATACTAAAGAACTGCGCTAACATACAACAAAATAGGCTTTCCCCAGAGTAAATAAGTACAGAGTAATAAGTAGTAGAAAAGAACTAGCAGCAGCGTAAGCAAGTGAGCTAAGCAAAAAAACCATACGGGCGTCAACAGCTGACACGAACCCGCAGGAAGAAAGTCAACAGTCCAAAAAGGTAAACTAACCCAAAGAAACTGAAACATCTGCATCCTTACCCACTAGAGAGGGAAGGCCTCGACGGCGGACGGAACGACCCCGCTCAAGCTCTGGCGGCAGCTATAGACCTGAACCTGAGGCATCCATAAGAGAAGAATGCCTCGGCCCAAAGGGTGCAAGAAAACAACAAAAGAAAGGAGAACTGTAAAGTAACCAGAAAGAAAACACGAGTCAAACCCAACTGCTGCACACAAGTCAAGGAACTGGGTTGGGGGCCCCTACGTCCACACACACTCCAAACAACCACTGCCGTGTTGGGGGCCCCTACGTCCACCCACACTCTAGTCAAAAGAGTAACCACTGTGGTGGGGGCTCCTATGTCCACCCACACACCAGTCCAAACCACTGGGTTGGGGCCCCTATGTCCACCTACACTCCAGTCCAAAACCACCGTGCTGGGGGCCCCAATGTCCACCCACACTCCAGATCAAACCAAATCCTACGAGACTTGTTGGCAGCATGCGGGGTTTGACGCTCAAGGAGGGTCATATGCTTAGTATGGAGAGTAAAACTGCTACAGGCACATAAGCAACGAACTATGTAATAACCTTGATATCTTATTGCAAGTGTGAGACCACCAACAACTAGTACGGACATAAATCTCGAAGCCCAAGTTTATCTACATCTCTTTCGAGTTTAGCGACATAAGGCTTCGTTAAATCATCGAGAACTAGACACAGGAATTCCCAGGGGAGCTTGGCCTCTAATTTTCCCGACTCGCTAGGAATTAGAATTAAAATCACCAGGGAATTTAAGGTCTGGCTCCTCACATCGACACGAGTTAGCAAGACAATTTCGTGCATCAAAGTAAATTAGCCGCAACCATCCAAATTCAACCAACTAAATAAGTCGCGGAGTTGGCAAATAGAATTACCTCGCTATCCTGCATTTCTAGCTACTTATAAGCGAAGCGCATAGAAATTTGCAAATAACACATCCCCTAGGGTGATGCAAAACAGCCCAAAAGAAAGGAAATGCCCCAAGAATCTCACAGCAGCATCCCTTAAGAAAAGAAGTACAGGGCAGCAGCAGTCCAACAACAAGACAGCAAAGGCAGGCCGACAGAGCAACAACAGCAGCAGCAGGCCACAACAAGGCAGCAGCAAGCCACAACAAGGCAACAACAGCAGCAGCACAAACAAAAGGAAACAAGAGCAGCAGCAGGCCAAGAAAGGCAACAACAGCAGCAGCACAAACAAAAAGAAATAAGAGCAGCAGCAGGCCAAGAAAGGCAACAACAGCAGCAACACAAACAAAAAGAAACAAGAGCAGCAACCCCCTTCCCATCAGAAAACCCAAGAAAAACGGGCAGCAGCCCCAATTGAAGACAAGCCCCCAAAAAAGAACAAGGGGCAGCAGCCTGCAACATAAACAGAAGAACAAGCTCAAAAAAAAAAACAAATCAACAGCCCCTTAAACTGCCGCAGGAATATAAGCAAACCTTAAAGGAGGTGAATGGGAGAAAGGGGAAGAGTTTTCTTGCCTGAGATGAAATCCAAGGCCGCAAAAATCTGCCCAAACTGAGGAAAGCTCGGCTATAGCCCTCCGATTCTCAAATCCAACGAAGAACCAAGCCCCGACGACTACCAAAACGCCACCACCGGCGACCACGACGGCCAAAATCCTAAATCGCCCTTCCTGCGATCTCAGCAGCAGAGGACATCAGGAGGGGAGAAGGAAATGAGGCAGCCAATTAAAACTTAAGCCCAATTACAAATGAATATGTATATATATATGTATATACATATACATATATATATACATACATATCTACATATACAAACATATATATATACGTGTTTTCTTCTTTATTATAGATAATAGAATTTGCCTAAACGCACCCATACGAGCTACCCTAGCATCGAACTCGCCGGACGGCGACGATCAAGACACGGTGATGCCCTCCGCACTAACGCCACGCAATGGCAACTTTAATATTTAAACCACCCCTAATAGCACACCCAACTTGATTTAACTATATATATACAAAAAGGCCTGGGGCGTTACAACCACCCCTCCTAACAACAGTTTCGCCCCGAAACTTTGCAATAACTAAAACCAAATGAGGAAAAGCGTAGAAAACGGAAACTTACCGGGGAAACTAGCAGAAGAGATGAGGATAGGACTCCTTCATCACAAACTCGAGCTCCCAGGTCGCACCCCGAACATCCTGATTATCCCAAAGGACCTTGACCATTGGGATGGTCTTCCTCCGCAACACTCGATCCTGCCTTTCCAAAATGCGAACAGGCTGCTCCACAAACGACAGATTGGGCTGCAGCACCAGCACGGAATCTAGAACATGGCGATCGCTGCGGATGCACTTCCGCGGCTGGCTCACATGGAAAACGTCGTGGACGCCGGGGAAAGTGGCCGGTAACATCAACCTGTAAGCAGCAGTCCCGATGCGTGCGACGATCTCGAATGGGCCCACATATCTGGGGTCTAGCTTGTGGCTCTTCCCAAATCTCTTAACGCCTGCCATCAGGGACACCTTAAGGAACACTATGTCTCCCGCTGCAAACTCCAGATCACTCCTACGCCGGTTGGCGTACTTCTCATAGCGCTCCTGAGCTATCCGCAGCTTCTCTCGGATCTGCGTCACAGCAAAGCCCATCTCCTCCAAAGCCTCAGGACCCAGAACAGGCTTCTTGCCCACTTTAGCCCAAAGCAGGGGAGTCTGACATCTCCTCCCATACAGCGCCTCAAACGGAGCCATTTGCAAGCTCTCCTGGTAGCTATTATTGTACGCGAACTCCATGAGCCCAAGGCGTTCATCCCATGCTCCTCCATGCTCTAGAATATAGCACCGGATCATATCCTCCATGATCTGATTAACCCTCTCTGTCTGCCCATTCGTCTGCGGATGATACGCTGTGGAATACCTGAGATCGGTGCCCAAATCCCCTTGCAGACTCTGCCAAAAATGGGAGGTATACCTGGAATCACGATCAGACACTATGCTCGCGGGAACCGCATACAGCCTGATGACCTCCTGCACATACAGAGACGCAATCTTCTCCATCTAATAACCAGTCTTGTACGGCACGAAGTGAGCACACTTGGTCAGCCTGTCAACGATGACCCACACTGCATCATGCCCCCGCGGAGATCTCGGCAATCCAGTAATGAAATCCATAGAGATGCTCTCCCACTTCCACAAGGGAATATCCAACGGCGTCAACTTGCCCCCGGGCCTCCTGTGATCCGCCTTGACGCGCTGACAGGTGTAGCACTGCGCCACGAATCTCGCAATGTCGCCCTTCATGCCGGGCCACCACACAATCTGCTTCAGGTCGCGATACATCTTTGTAGAGCCAGGATGATAGGATAGGCTGGAGTCGTGAGCCTCCTCACAAATCTTCACTCGAATCTGCTCCACAGCGGGTATGCACAGCCTGCCACGGTACATCAAAGTACCCTCCGCATCAATCGAGAAATCTGGCAACTCATCTCTCTTAGCCCTGCTCCGGAGGTGCTGCATGTCCAGATCATCCTTTTGGTTCAACTTCGTCAAAACGATCCAGGACGGCTCTTCAACCTCCATACGAGACGGACCACTACTGGGCTTCACCGCGATGCTCATCAGAAGGAACTCCTCCACCAGGGATTGCACAGAGAGTCCGAAAACAGAAGCTGACTTCCTGCTCAGGGCATCCGCCATTACGTTTTCCTTACCAGGGTGATAGAGGATCTCCACATCGTAATCAGCCACGTACTCCATCCATCAACGCTGGTGCAGGTTCAGCTCTCGCTGTGAGAACACGTAAATCAAGCTCTTGTGATCTGAGTAGATCTTGCACTCCACTCCATACAAGAGATGCCTCTACAGCTTCAAGGCATATATCACCGCAGCAAACTCCAAATCATGCGTCGGGTAGTTCCGCTCATGCACCTTTAGCTGCCGCGACCCGTACGCAATGACCTTGCCCTCCTGCATGAGGACGCAACCAAGGCCTATCGGCGAAGCATCGACATAGACCTGGAACTCCACTCCCTCAACTGGGAGAGCCAAAACTGGTGCGGAACACAGCCTCCTCTTTAACTCCTAGAAGGCCTCCTCCCACTGCTCGCTCCAATCGAAAGCCGCTTCCTTCCGCGTCAACTTGGTCTGAGGCGCGGAAATGCCTGAGAAACCCTCCACAAACCTCCGATAATAAACAACTAGACCCAGGAAACTCCGGATCTCCTTCGGCGACGACGGCGTCTTCCAGTCCAAAATAGCAGCGACCTTCGCTTGGTCCACAGAGATGCCGCTCTTGCCCACCACGTGACCAAAAAAGGATACTTGCGAAAGCCAGAACTCGCATTTGCTCAGCTTGGCATACAGCTTGTGTGCCCTCAAGGTAGACAGCACCAACCGCAAATGTCGAGCATGCTCCTCCTCGCTCGAAGAATAAATCAGCACATCGTCTATGAAAACCACTACGAACTGGTCCAGAAAATCCCGGAATACCCTGTTCATCAGATCCATGAAGGCAGAGGGCGCATTCGTCAGCCCAAAGGACATCACTAGAAACTCAAAATGTCTGTAACGTGACCAGAAAGCAGTTCGCGGAACGTCTGAGTGGCGAATCCTCAGCTGATGGTAACCGGATCTAAGGTCGATCTTCGAGAACACGCAACTACCCTGCAACTGGTCGAACAAGTCATCAATCCGCGGCAACAGATACCTGTTTTTAATCGTGACCTTGTTCAACCCTCTGTAATCGATGCAAAGCCTCATCGACCCATCCTTCTTCCTTACGAACAAAACCGGCGCACCCCAAGGCGACGAACTCGGCCTAATAAAACCAAGCTGAAGAAGCTCGTCTAACTGAGTGCGCAGCTCCTCCATCTCCCGCGGTGCCATACGATAAGGTGCCTTCATAATAGGGCGGGTCCCGGGCTCCAAGTCTATCGCAAACTCAATCTCTCGCTCAGGAGGGAGACCAGGTAGGTCGTGAGGAAAGACGTTCGGGAACTCCCGCACCACAGGGATATCCTCCACACAAGGCGCCGATGCACAAGCCGCAAGCAAAACGGAAAAAATGCAGGCCCGACCGTCAAACTCTGCCAAAGCTTGGGCACAGACCACCGACAGAACTGAGGAAGTCTGACGCGAGGAGCCAAACACGCTTCTGGGCTGGCCATTATCCATCAGGAAATCCAGACGCTTATCCCTGCATTGGATCACGACGTCATAACGGGATAGCCAATCCATGACCAAGATCACGTCAAAGTCCTCTAAGTCGATCACCTTCAGATCTGCATAGCCCAAAAATCCATCCAACACGATCGGACACTGCCTCACGCACAGATCAGACACCACTGAATCCGGACGGGTACTTGACAGGAAACGGATCATCAACCCGCTCCAGGGCCTAGCGATGCCGATCAACAAACCTCTTGGCGACAAAAGAATGGGTGGCACCAGAGTCAAACAGAACGTGCGCCCAACAGTCTCGAACCTTAAACTCGCCTAACAAAGCAGTAAGGACACGCAAAAACACAGGGATGAGGCATTAATATAGCGACTAGTTTAGTATAATGAGATTAAATTACAACAAGAACGAGGACGAACCTGATATCACCTGGTTCGAGCACTGCGCCTCCTCCTTTGTCACTGCGTTTAACTTTACCTTTCCTCGGTCTATCAGTTGCTGCTGAGGCGGTGGCGGCGGTGCCGCGGCTGGGAACGCAAACTGTTGGCCGGCAGTCTGGAGCTGCGGGCACTTGGACCTCAAGTGTCCCCTTTGTTCGCACTGGTAACAGGACCTATGCTTAACCCGGCACAGAGCTGCGTCATGCCCCTTCTGCCCGCAGTGCCCACAGACCTTATCCTTTCTCCAACACTGGGTGGTATCATGCCCCGCCCGATTGCAAAAGGTGCAAAGGAGGGGTTTCTTCGGGGCACCCTGAAGCGCCATCAGCTGCTGATGCTCCTGCACGCCCTGCCTTCTGAAGCACTTCTTGAAGGGGTGGCCTACACGGCCACAGAAACTGCACACAGCTTTCCCCTTCTTACTCGGGGCGGAGCTGCCCCCATCACCCGCCTTTCTCTTCTCCTTCCTAAGCTCCTTCCCTCTGTTCTTGGCATTTTCGATCGCCTCAATCTTCAGCGCAGCTTCCACCGCATCTGCAAAATTCACGGACCTGTAAGCGCTGGCCAACTGCTGGATCTCGCTGCGAAGACCTCCCAAGAATCTCTTCACCCGGTATCCTCAGAAGCAACCAGATCTGGGGCGAAGCTGCTCAGCTTGGAGAACTCGACCTCATATTCCCCTACCGTGACCTGCCGCTGCTTCAGATGTAAAAAGCTATTCATCAGGCGGTCCTGCTCAACTGAGGGCAGGAACTTCTTCAACAGTCTCCCCTTGAACTGCTCCCACGAGCAGCCTTCTACAAGAGCCACCTTCTCCCGGATCCACCAACTCCTGCCCAAACCTTTCAGCTGGAAGGCAGCAATCATCACCTTCTGGTCCGCCGACGCGCCAGAATACGAGAACATCTCCTCCATCGCCAGGATCCAATCATCAAGCACCATGAAGTCCGCCTTCCCGTCGTAAGTCGGGGGTACTAGCCTCTGGAAATGCGTGATAAAATTCATTTCTGGCGGCAACGCAGCAGGGGGAACAAGGGGTGCAGGACGGGCAGCCTCCGACTGACTAGTCTCGGGCTGCTGCCGCTGAGTGGCAGCCAACAACGTCTGCATCTGCTCCTGCATCGCGACCAACTTCCGCGCCAAGGTCTCGTTATTCAGACGCAGCTCTTCAATCGCTGCCTCACTATTCGCACCCGATGTCTCACCCTCGAACTGGGGAACAGGATTTGCGGGCCAACGCCTAGAAGCCATATCTATCAGAGACAACAACAAACAACAAGATAAGGCTAGACTCACCTCTAGGAAGGGAAGACATACAAATACTTGTTTTGCTACTGCTTTTTCTCTGGGAAAAGTAAATACATAATATCACGTTACACTCAGGATGGTGTACCATCCTCCACCTCTCGTGCATCTCTCCCGTATGCATATAAGCTTAAAATCTTACCCTTAAAATCATGGGTGAACATGTGTCATCGTGTAGATCTCTGGCTTGGCACGTGTGCTTATGCAATGTTATGCTATGCATGCAGTGCTATGCAAACTAAGAAAAGGCCTTAATGCATGCTATGAGCGGCGTACACATGCGATCTTATGCATCCCATACTACATATTATCACATGCAACGAAAAGAAAAAAATCTAATGGACACGCATGCGACCTACGTTATCCATCCCATACTACATAACAGTCGCATGTTGTCACCTATGAGGATCCATATACAGACACATATTATGCATCCCATACTACATAATATGCCCCATATACTTCTTTCATGCTTATGAGTGTAGTGTTCGTGCTTCAGCCGAGATCTACCGATGACCCATCGGTGAGTGTATGCAATGATTAACGATTCTCACTGGACGGTTAACCGGGCCAACCAGACCATACCCAGCAACCCGGCTAACCTCCCTCTGATACCAACTGTCACAACCCGTATTTTTCTGAAATAAATAATATCATCAGAGTAAAATGGGGAAAACACGCGTTATGATGCCACGTCCTGTAGGGGACAACTACAGACGTTCAGGCAAGCACCCAAACGAACATTTCACGAGAAAAGGTTTGAATTTTATAAAAGAGTTATCTTTTAAGATTATTTTCATTTGGGTTAGGAGACCGTGTCCCTCAACCCTGCGGTTTACCAAGCCGCACTTTATAAAAGACATGCGTACACAGCGGAAGGAAAATAGGTTCACTTTATTCCTAACGGCGCTGAAGACCAGAGACGTCTCCAGAGCGATCGTCGGTCTAAATTTAGTACATAGTAAATAAGTATCATTTTACTTTGGTTTACGTTTCGCAAGTATGTGGTACTTAATAGTAATGTGACAAACAGTTATAAGAACAACCTTTTATAATACTAAAGAACTGCGCTAACATACAACAAAATAGGCTTTCCCCAGAGTAAATAAGTACAGAGTAATAAGTAGTAGAAAAGAACTAGCAGCAGCGTAAGCAAGTGAGCTAAGCAAAAAAAAACCATACGGGCGTCAACAGCTGACACGAACCCGCAGGAAGAAAGTCAACAGTCCAAAACGGTAAACTACCCCAAAGAAACTGAAACATCTGCATCCTTACCCACTAGAGAGGGAAGGACTCGACGGCGGACGGAACGACCCCGCTCAAGCTCTGGCGGCAGCTACAGACCTGAACCTGAGGCATCCATAAGAAAAGAATGCCTCAGCCCGAAGGGTGCAAGAAAACAGCAAAAGTAAAGGAGAACTGTAAAGTAACCAGAAAGAAAACACGAGTCAAACCCAACTGCTGCACACAAGTCAAGGAACTGGGGTGGGGGCCCCTACGTCCACCCACAATCCAAACAACCACTGCCGTGTTGGGGGCCCCTACGTCCACCCACACTCCAATCAAAAGAGTAACCACTGTGGTGGGGGCTCCTATGTCCACCCACGCACCAGTCCAAATGACTGGGTTGGGGCCCCTATGTCCACCTACACTCCAGTACAAAACCACCATGCTGGGGGCCCCTATGTCCACCCACACTCCAGATCAAACCAAATCCTATGAGACTTGTTGGCAGCATGCGGGGTTTGACGCTCAAGGAGGGTCATATGCTTAGTATGGAGAGTAAAACTGCTACAGGCACATAAGCAATGAACAATGCAATAACCTTGATATCTTACTGCAAGTGTGAGACCACCAACAACTAGTACGGACATAAAGCTCGAAGCCCAAGTTTATCTACATCTCTTTCGAGTTTAGCGACATAAGGCTTCGTTAAATCATCGAGAACTAGACACAGGAATTCCCAGGGGAGCTTGGCCTCTAATTTTCCCGACTCGCCAGGAATTAGAATTTAAATCCCCAGGGAATTTAAGGTCTGGCTCCTCACATCGACACGAGTTAGCAAGACGATTTCGTGCATCAAAGTAAATTAGCAGCAACCATCCAAATTCAACCAACTAAATAAGTCGCGGAGTTGGCAAATAGAACTACCTCGCTATCCTGCATTTCTACCTACTTATAAGCGAAGCGCATAGAAATTTGCAAATAACACATCCCCAAGGGTGATGCAAGACAACCCAAAAGAAAGGAAATTCCCCAAGAATCTCACAGCAGCAGCCCTTAAGAAAAGAAGTACAGGGCAGTAGTAGTCCAACAACAAGACAGCAAAGGTAGGCCGACAGAGCAACAACAGCAGCAGCAGGCCACAACAAGGCAGCAACAGGCCACAACAATGCAACAACAGCAGCAGCACAAACAATAGGAAACCAGAGCAGCAGCAGGCCAAGAAAGGCAACAACAGCAACACAAACAAAAAGAAATAAGAGCAGCAGCAGGCCAAGAAAGGCAACAACAGCAGCAGCACAAACAAAAAGAAACAAGAGCAGCAGCCCCCTTCCCATCAGGAAACCCAAGAAAAACGGGCAGCAGCCCCAATTGAAGACAAACCCCAAAAAAAGAACAAGGGGCAGCAGCCTCCAACATAAACAGAAGAACAAGCTCAAAAAAATAAATTAATAGCCCCTTAAACTGCCGCAGGAATATAAACAAACCAGAAAGGAGGTGAAAGGGAGAAAGGGGAAGAGTTTTCTTGCCTGAGATGAAATCCAAGGCCGCAAAAAACCGCCCAAACCGAGGAGAGCTCGGCTATAGCCCTCCGATTCTCAAATCCAATGAAGAACCAAGCCCCGACGACCACCAAAATGCCACCACCGGCGACCACGACGGCCAAAACCCTAAATCGCCCTTCCTGCGATCTCGGTAGCAGAGGACATCGGGAGGGGAGAAGGAAATGAGGCAGCCAAATAAAACTTAAGCCCAAATACAAATGAATATGTATATATATATGTATATACATATACATACATATATATACATATATACATACATATCTACATATACACATATATATATACGTGTTTTCTTCTTTATTATTGATAAAAGAAATTTTCCTAAACGCACCCATACGAGCTACCCTAGCATCGAACTCGCCAGACGGCGATGATCAAGACACGGTGACGCCCTCCGCACTAACGCCACGCAATGGAAACTTTAATATTTAAACCACCCCTAATAGCACACCCCACTTGATTTAACTATATATATATATATATATATATATATATATATATATATATATATATAAAAGGCCTGGGGCGTTACAGTTCCGCTCGTGATTCTTCAACTAGCGGGAGGCGTAAGCTATCACATGCCCATTCTGCATTAGAATGACACCCATCCCCTGATATGACGCATCCGTATACACTGGAATCATTCCCTCCCCGATGGCAGGGCAAGAATGGGAGCTGAAGTAAGCCGACCCTTCAACTCCTGGAAGGATGCCTCACACCGCGGCGTCCATTTAAAAGTAGCATCCTTCTTCGTCAGGGATGTGAGCGGGAGGGCTATCTGAGAAAACCCCTGAACGAACTTCCGGTAGTAGCCGGCAAGTCCCAAGAAACTCCTCACATCGGTGGCCGTCTTCAGCGGCGGCCAATCCCGTACTTTCTGAATCTTTGCTGGATCCACTGCTAGACCAGCTCCACTGATAATATGGCCTAGGAAGGCCACCTCCTTCAACCAAAATTGACACTTGCTGAACTTCACATACAGATGGTGCTCCCGAAGCTTCTCCAAGGTTAGTGCCAGATGTCGTGCATGCTCCTCCTCCGTCCTCGAGTTGATGAGGATGTCGTCAATGAACACAATGATAAAGATGTCGAGATAAGGCTCGAACACCCGGTCCATCAGGCTCATAAATGCTAATGGTGAATTTGTGAGCCCGAACGGCATCACAGTGAACTCATACAACCCATATCGGCTGCTGAAAGCCATCTTCGGGATGTCTTCCTCCTGGATCCTCAGCTGATAATATCCTGATCTCAGATCTAGCTTCGAGAAGCAGTGGGCTCCCTCTAGTTGGTCAAACAACTCGTCGATCCTTGGCAGAGGGTACGTGTTCCGCACCGTCAGCCTATTCAGAGCTCTGTAGTTGATGCACAATCTGAGCGTGCCATCCTTCTTCTTCACGAACAACACTGGAGGTCCCCAGGGTGAGGAACTCAGCCTAACGAACCCAACTTCCACCAGCTCCTGCAGCTGGCTCCGAAACTCTACCAACTCCCTCGGGGCCATCCGATAAGGGGCCCTAGATACCGGCTTAGCCCCCGGCACCAGCTGGATCTGGAAATCCTTCTCGCGATGCGGTGACAGTCCGGGAAGCTTCTCCGGAAAAACATCAGCAAAATCCCGTACGACCGGGATACTTGACACTAAGTCCTTGACTTCAGTCGCCTCGAAGAGCACCTGATATACCTCGTCTCCCGGCAGGTGGGCCTTGATGGCCTGAATAGATGATAAGAAGAGACGAGAGGTGGGTTGAGTACCTTCGAAAACTAATTCATCATCTTCGTGCTTAAGAACGATCCTCCTTGTCGGGCAGTCAATCCTTGCCTGGTTCCCGAACAACCAACTCATGCACAGGATGAGGTCATAGTCTTTCATCTTCAACACAGTTGTTGGGGCCTCGAACAGGCTTCCTCCAATCTCCACCCTCATGCTGCACGTGGCATTTGTTAGAACCTCCGATCCGTCCGGGAATCGCACCCTCTTGTAATCGCTCCTGAAGTGTTGAACTTGGTCTAGGTCCTCGATGAATTTAGCAGAGACGAACGAGTGCGAGGCACCCGTATCGAACAAGGTAAATGCGGGTTTGCCGTAAACGCGTACTAAACCTGAGGATTTTTTTGTTTGGTTCAATGCTAAGGTAAAACTAAAATTTATAAGGTACAAACAATTAACAGAAACGCATCAAAGTACCTGCGTTGACCCTTGCTGGGTCCCGGGGCCTTGCCAAGTCTAGGGCGTATGCCTGCTCCCTGTACTGTCTCCGGTCGTCGCCCTGAAATCCACGACCCCGTCCACGTCCTCTACCCTCGAAATGCTGGCCCTACGGTGCTGCCCGTAGTGCTGGTGGTGCATTCCTCTGAGGGAAGTTTCTCTTGATATGGCCGATCTGGCGGCAGTGGTAGCACAACGGTGGTGGTCCACCTCCTCCAATCCTTGGCATCTCCCGCATCTGTAGAGGCTGAGGAGCCAACACTACCGCCTCTCTCTGCTCCTGCCTCTCCTCCTGGCGGGGTCGGACCTCCGTCTTTCTTTCACCAGCGTATCGGCCTCTCGGCTGATCCCTTCTGCCTCCTCGTCCCTGACCTTCCATCGGTCTCTTTCTCCCACGAACAGCTTGCTGGTCTATCTCCAGCTTCTTGGCCATCTCTAGAATCTTTGTCATGCTGCCGTCAGAGACAAAGAGGAGGGCCTGCCTCAGCTCATCACCAAGGCCCTTGTAGAACCTCTTTGCAAATCCTGCATCATTCAACTAATACGAAACCGCAAACCGGGATAGATGGGTAAATTCTCGGTGATACTCTAGAACCGTCCTGCTCCCCTGCCTCAGCTGCAAAAACCTATCCTTCAGCTCGTCTCTCGCAGACTGCGGCACGAAATGCTCCAGCAGTGCCGCCTTGAAATCCTCCCACAAAACGTCCGCAGCCTCCAGTCCCGGATAAGCTGTAACCAGGAACCTCTTCCACCATCTCTTGGCACGAGACTGCAAGCAAGAAACCACCAGTGGCACCTCCATGTCTTCCGGGCACTGGATCCCTATCAACATCTCTTCCATGATATCCACCCACTCCTCGGTCCTCCCAACGGTCTCCGTCCTGATGTATGATGGTGGGGAGAGACCTCAAAAGATGCTCAACCAATTGGCCCCAGGGTTTTGCTGAGGATCCGGTGCCTGTTGTGCCCTGAAAGTCTCTAGAATGGCAATCAGTGTCTGTCCCAACTCTGTCTGCTAGAACGGGGTAGGATCCAGTTGTGGTGGTATGATGTCTGGAGTCGGTTTGACTCCATGCCGCGGCGTAGGGTTCGTCGCGGGATACACAAGAAAATTACACTCGTAAGGGACTTAGCTAAAGAAAGATCAGTTATAAGTGGACCTTTTCATGTGATTCCCTTATGGGCACACCATTGCTTTCGCTGCTAGTTTGTCCTCAAACTAAGCTCGTGCGGTGTGGCCTAGGGTTTGTGGACTTCGTTTCTTCGGATCGAGATTAGCTCTGATACCACTTGTAAGACCCCTTTTTATCAAACACCCGGGTCTTAGGCCCAGAACCGCCGCTTTGTGGTGACACCCTCACTCGGGAAGGTCGTCACTACAAAACGCCGATACTGCTGGCCAAATCGATCACGAAGAAGCAAAGGAAAACAAGCTAATGGAAATCCAAGTCCACATCACATAGAAAACTAATACATCTACGAAGAGATGTCCACATAAATATAACTGAAATAAGGAAAGAGATAACAAGGTCTCCTGCCCGATACATCAAGCCTCACTACAAATTCACTCGCGGAAGCAAAATAACTAGAACTAATAGCCACTCACGGATCCTATCATCGGTGCTCCCGTGCTAGACTGTCGCGCCTCCATCTGCACCGGCCTCTGGTGCTGCTTCGTCGCCGCGGTATCCTAAAATGATAAGGTTCACCGACCGTTAGTCAAAAAGACTAAGCCAATCCCCCACCCCTCCCCCAGTGACTCCTAGGCACCGAGCGGAAAGGATGAAGCAAAGGACAAATAAGGGGTAATAGCAAAAACAGATGATAGGGTATATTCTACAGGAAGAGTTCTACCACTACTCAGGTATATATACATAAATGAAACAGGTAATAAAGCATAGAAAGAGCAGGTAGAGAGTAAGTAAAGTGCAGTTAGTAAAGACAATAGTAATAGAAAAGTAACCATTGATTTATAGGAATGCTCACACAAACCTATAGACCAAGGGCTCGTTTAGCAAGGCCTATCGTATAAGAAGTCCCATAACCGAGTTATACGATAGGGGTAGGGGTTGAAATGCAATGTTTATGCTATGACATGCAAGGTATGTTGTTCATGCTATGTTCTCACAAGTGCAACTCACATACTTCGACTATGTGCGCACAGACCTTTAGTTCCCCCTTTTTGGAGCTAGCAAGACTCCCAGGATACTCCCGTAGTGGCAAACGGAAGCGGTGGGTTGGGCCTCTCCCACCTACAGGTTGGTATATGCACTACCTAACCTAGACCTATCGTACGCCTCAACGCAAAACCGTGGAGCATCTGCGTACTCTTACTGGCTGGACCACCAGACTTTTATGGCAAAGTGCAAATTACACACTTGCCGAGCCCGAGTATTAACGTCGGTGCAACGAATATCGACACTAAGGACCCACCACCTTGTGCACATGCAACATGTTCTACTATCTATCTTCAAACTCCAACCTAAACCACTTGGGCTTAACTTGCCCAACCAAGAACCAAACTGAGTCACAAACTCTCCAGATCAATAATCCGCACCTACCACCACCGAGCCTACAACTCGGGGTACCAAACCAACCAAACTCCCATGACAACGGAGTGTGAGTGAATGTGTTATTTGTTAGTCTTGAGCATCTTCTATACTCCTATGACTTATGGTTAATCTTGGACTTCCCGAGGGTTACCCTGTAAGGGGCTCACTACGGTACTAGGAACTGTAATGGGTTGACACCCAAAAGTTCCCTTTCTCAAGATACTTACTTTTATTGGTATCCACCCTTAAGAATTCCCTTCTACCGTTTCACTTGAGTTAGACCTAAGCGCTTTAAGACACCAGGGGAAAGACGATCTTTCGTCAATCCCCAGGACAACCTTACTCTTAACCCAACAAGTACACTTTCCTCACATACACTTCCTGGAGTGGAATCTCAACTATCTAATCAACCCATGTGCACCGTCTGCACACATTTCCACCTAGTAGGTTACTAAAAACCTAAGTTTTGTAGTTTTACTATACGCAGACCAAACTAATTATATGAAGCTCACAACTAGAGGTACTCTAAATATTCATCCAACTGACCCAAGATATTTACTGGTGGTCTATCATGATGTTATAAGACTAATTCCAGAGAATCATATTTTTTCCTAATTAATAAATGTTTATTTTAATTTCTCCAAACATCTGCCAAGCATGAAAATGAACATGACCTATAAGTAAATCTTATGGCAAGGATTTCCAAAATTTATGATAAATCTATGGTGGATAAATAACACCAAAAACAGCATATCATAATTTTACAGTTAGAAATTCTCCTCTAATTTAATTATTTATCTTCTATCCAAAATCATAGTTTTATGAAGGAACTGCCAAAAAGATCAACACTAAGATTATGGGAAAATTACCAAGCTCTTATACTCACCAGAAAAGGCTACTGACTAATTTTCAGGATTTAAGGAAATTATCTTCTGACTAAAATAATTAAATTAAGAAAACCTCAAATTCAATGAACTATGAAGTAGCCTACTGATTTATGTCCTCAAAAATTCTATAGAAATTAATAGAGGTTCCTAATGTCCAAAAAGCTCCTATCACCAATTTTCACAATTTAGCAAAGAGTTTTGGACCCTCAAATATTTTTCTTAAGTTTAAATCAAAACAAGTGCCTTGAGAAAGAAGTACTGACTAAATTATTTAATAAAATTCACAAAAATTACCAGAGGTCTAAATCATGATTATAATGGCACAACCAAAGTCTCATCATCATCCAAGACATTTTAAGCATGTAAATGTGTCTTATAATAAGTTTCCCTAAAGGGGTTATGTCCTAATTCAAAGGGAATATTGGCTCCTAAAATTCTTATAAAATTACCCAGTGCCTATTTACACTCTATGAATCTATCCACCAAGTTTCATAACCAACCAGGGGCTTTTGACCACATGGCCTTCACAAGGCTCTAAATGCACATCTAGGAATAAAACTAGCATTCTAGGGCTTATCCACCTCCACACCACCCCAAACCACTCATGGGGATTCTTTAGGTGATCCTAAACCAATTACCAAAGTTTCACTACATGGTGATGAGTTCTGGCCACCATAACCCAAGGTAAAAACCATACCCTAACCTTGACCCTATTTGTCCTATCTTGGGTTTACAAAATACCTAAACAAAACAGTCCCAATTGGGCTGATAATTTTACCAAGGCCATTCAGTAACCCTAAGGAGCACCCACCAAAATTTGGAGGGCATTGGAGGTCATTTAACCTACTAATTAATTATTAGATGATTTATGAAATTATTTCAAAAACCTTAGAAAAAGGTTCTCCTAAAAATCCCATATTTTGATATGATGTGTGTGTAGGTATAAGTAGACTATGTTTCAAATCTCAAGTCCATATCATTTCCTAATCAAAAGGTATTCAAGAAATGGTGGCTGTCCTACACTAGGGACCAGCCCCACTAAAATGGACCTACAGGGAGCTACAGAACTGCTTTTGGGGGGAAGTCAATTTTAAAATAAAGTAGACCCTAAGGGCAACAACTTTGGTGTTGACCATTTTTCGGTAGAGGGGCCTAAGTATTTTTAATAATTAAATCTAAGTACAACAAAATATATGACAGAAATCTTGTAAACAATTAATTATATAACTGTTTCTGAGTTCGACGAAATTTAAACTGCGTTCGACGAAAGCAGATCAATTCTGCGTTCGACAAAATCTGAACAAGCTGCGTTTGACTAATTTTATTAAAATAGTGCTGGACTAAAGTACACCAACTCCCGTTCGACGAATTATTTCGTTCGACGAATTATCTTGTTCGACGAAATCCTTGCAGCGTTCGACGAATTAAATGACATAATCATAAACGTAAATAATTAGATCCGACGTCTCTCCATCATCATCCCAGATCATTGGACAGCTTGCGACAGCCTGTCCTGGGCCTCTTCGCAGGGTGATTTCTCGGCCACCTGTGTCTCTTTCCGACCGGCCAATGCCACCACCACCTCCGTTGAGGTGGTGGCCGGCGATAGGGGGTGGTTGTCCGGCCGGAGGTGGTCGGATCTGGTTTTTGAGGGAGGAAAAATGGGTACGAAACGCACCCTTTCGGATGCACAATCAGAGCCCTATTGTGCACGGATCAAGCCCCAAAAAAATAATAGATCTAGCATTAAGGGAGGAGAAGAGGATCAGACCTGAGCAGGGGCTTGGCGGCATGAATTCCGGCGAGTTGCCATTGTTGGTGCTGGAGCTTTTAATGCCATGCCGATCTAGGATTTCTCTGCACGAAATTCACTGGGAAAAAGGGTGATCTCTTTCTCTCTGAGCACTGAAGGAAATGGGAGGAGTTTCATTCGGCTAGGATGGCTTTATGTCCAAAAGCCATTAATGGCCATTAACCAAATTTCGGTTACAGCTATATTTTCTCTGAAACATCCCCCTTGGCTATGGAAAACTCCAAAAACTAGATTGTAACTGAAGGGGGGAATGAAAGCACATCAATTGGGGAGGGATATGAAGGATCAATTGCATCTAATACCGTAAAAGCTCTCTTTCTCTCTCTCCGATTTGGGAGAAACCTCCATTTTCTCTTTCCTGGCTGACTATCTCCAAATTGAATGGCCACCTCAGCAGCATTCAATCCCCATTAGGTGGTGGACCACCTTAATTGGGTCTAGCCCAAGTGGATTGGGCTAAATTAGGTTAAATTGGGGTATGTTGACCTAAATTAAGCTTGAGTTTGACTTTGGTTAAATTGACCAATTGGGTTGACCCCAAAGGGTGACTTGAGCTCCATTGGCTTCCCTCAAGGGTTAGGAAGGTATATGTGGGGTCAATTTGACAAGGTGAGGTTGAATTGCCCTTTATTAGGGCACTTTGACCAAATTAGGGTTTAGGGCAAATTGGTCAAATTGGAGGCCCCATGATGGGGGGGGGGGGGGGGGGTTTGGTCCATTAGGATCCTAGTACCTATACAAGGGTCGGGGCATGCTCAATTTGGCATGGTGGGGGCCAATTGATCTTAAGTGAGCTAGTTTGACCAATTTAGGGTAAAGGTTGACTTTAGTCAAATTGGCCTCTTAGGTTGACCCCAATGGGTACTGGTGCTTCAAGGAGACCTCCAATGGGTTAGGGATGCTATGGTGGGGTCAAGGTTCAAGGTGGGGCCCCTAAACACAATCTTAGGCTTGATATCTGCAAATTGCTATTAGCAGACCACTTTGGTTTTCTCCTTCTCACCTATGTTCACAAGGTCTTGGGCTCTTCCTATGGTTTTGTCATGACCTCGTCATGACAAAACCAACTTAGGTGGCCTCCTCACTAGGGTCTTGCGGCATCTCAGCGCAGAGCCACGCATACTCATCCAATAGAGAGGTGTGTCGCTCCTTGGCTATCTCTCTATCCCTCCTCGCGTGGATGTGAAGGTCCTGCAGTATTCGCCCTTTCTTCTGAAATAGTTCTGAAGTCTGCCTCTTCATGGTCTCGGGGTCTCGCGGGTTGCTAAGGAAGTTATCAATTTGCTCCGGCAAAGGAAGGGGAGACATTTCCTCCTCCCAAAGTTGGAGTTAGTGGGGAGGGTCTCCGAATCACATGCGAGAAAATCTAAACAGCGTTAGCATTCAGCGAAGCCTTTTCTTATTGTTGCAGAGAGCGATCTTTCTCATAAGAAGCAGCGGAATCCCAACCAGGAGGCGGGCGAGAAGTGCTAGGCCGACCCTGAAAAAGATTGTTGAAGGGAAGCGAGACGGACTTCCCTAGAGCAGTGTGGCGCGTCACATCATCGGCAGGAAGGGTTGTGGTCAGTTTCGAGCCACCAGAACCCTCCCCCCTCAAGAGTTGGAACCCTGTGTTGGATCTCGCTGTACCCTTAGAGGGGGGGGGGGGGTGAATAAGAGCTAATATTTACTTTGAAATTTTTCTAAAATATTAAGATAATTTTGCAATGATAAACAAGTAGATTTTTACACAACCAAAATAATCACTTAGAAAATCACGAGGAAATTGGAAATCAAATTTTATTTTCACAAGTGATGAATACAAAGAACTATTGATCTTAATAAAGCTTAAGATCAAGGCTATGATGAAACTAAACCAAGGACCGGCTGGCTATAGCGTATCTCTTCCTAGATTTTACTACTAGCCTCCGCCTAGATCTCACCCTGATCTAGACGCTGCACACAAGGCGACGATTTACTCCAAAGCCTCACAAGGACCTAGACGCCACGCACAAGGTGGTGATTTCCTCCTAAGCCACACACGGACTTAGACACCACATACAAGGCGGTGATTTCCTCTACGGATTACAAGATGATAAAATAAATTACAAAATAAAGATTAAGATATGAGAACTCCCTAGATCCACAACTCTGAAAATGGCGCCGAATCCTTGCAAAAGTTGCCTGATATACCCCGCAAGAACCGTCGCTTCTTCGATCTTGAACGTTCTTGCCGAAAAGGGAGTTCTAAAGTTTCTTGAGCTCTCTAGATGAAAAGAACTAAGGAATTGGTACTCTAGAATAGTGTGTAACTTCTCCTCTATGAAAAACGAGTCAATATATAATTTGTCGATGTCATCGACTAAATCTAACTGTCGTCTGCCGACGTTATCTCCTCCAGCTGCCATGTATCCCATGCGAACAAAGTTTTTGCGCTTCATGACAGTTGCGGTTGAAACGTGGGCTGCCAGATTCTGATAGCAATGTCAGAATTCCGAAAGTGAACAGAACTTGTAGATCGTGGGAAAACTGTTGAGCTGTCGTCGACGACACATATCTGTCGCTGACGACAGTGATTTTTATGGAATATTCATTCTGATCTCCAAACAATAATTTGTTGGGGATGGAACGTTCACCTAGAGGGGGGGGGGGGGGGGGGGGCGGTGTTAGGTGATCTTGGTACTTTTTGATCTATTAGTGTGAGTTATCAATATTCAAGCAATGAACATAATTAACACACAAATAAGTCACACCAGACGACACAAGATCTATAAAGGTTCCTCAAGACGGGGTGTCTTGAGTAGTCCTCATTCCCTCTACGCCTACCCAGCAGTGTGCTAGGCTCGGCAAACTCTGCCAAAATCTTCAGGCCCTCAAGCCTTACAACACGGACCTGCAAGTCCCAACAGCCTAAGCCCTCAAGCCCTTACTGCCCCCGAGCCCGCAAGCTCGACACTCTGGCCCTCAAGCCCAACACAACACAGACCCGCAAGTCCTGTGTCTACAGCCTAGGCCCGCAAGCCCCTACTGCACCCGAGCCCTCAAGCTCGGCAAGTCACACACGCAAGTGCACTGCCCTGGCCCTCAAGACTCACAGCTCTCCAGCCCTCAAGCTAGACAATTTGGCCTGCAAGCCTTACAAGAAAATACAATAATAAAATGTTTCATCTGCCGGATGAAGATCGGCAACTTTAGCCTACTGAAGATCGGCTCCTTAAGATTGAAGAAGATTGTTCTGAATCAGATCTTGAGCGCACGGTTCTTCTTCAAATCTTTTCTTAGCCAGATGAGGATTGGCTTCTTAGCAGTCGATGAAGATGACTGCTCCTTCTTTTTCTCTTTCTTTCTTGCGGCGCTTGTGTTTTTCGATTCGCTATGTGCGCAAGTTCTTTCTTTTTGAGTGACCTCTTAGGGCAACCTCATGTATCCCTTTTATAAGACTGCGAGGTTTCCCAATGGACTTCAAAAAGGTTTCTCTATGTGTCAGACCTCCATTCCTTTTTAGCACGCGCTGATATCATTATTTCTTTTGGAGTACGCGCTAATACCTCGATTCATTAAGTGCACGCGCTGATTGGACAATCAGGCGGCGGAATTAACTGCTGACAGTACGTCCGCATGATTTGAATCCGTCTCGACGATATTTCCAGTGTTATGATGATATGGATAATATCTCGACGACAGGCCTTTGTCGATGCCATGAACTCTGGTAGACTTTCATGTCTTCTTTCTTCTGCCTCTGATGCTGGTATCACGACGATACAAGATATCCTGGCGATTCTGTATATACGACGATCTTCTTTCTCTGACTTTGTCGTCGCGATCTTCTTTCTTGCAATATATCATCGTAATCATGTTGTTTACTCGACAACATGTTTTCTTCATGACGATGTCCAACGCCATCAGTCATCCTTAGCTTTATCAGCGACAAGGCTTCTATATGATGATATCTGTTCTTCTTATCAGTATGGCCACATTGTTGATGTCGATGATACAGCATCGTATAGATGACATTCCTCCCTTCGATATCCTTGAGTCTTCTCTGCATTCGACGAACAGCTTTCTGCGATCGATGAACTTGCCATCCTTCGTTCGACGATCGCCATTCTTCGTTCGATGATCTCGCCATGTCTCGGCGTTCGACGATCAGCATTCTTCGTTCGATGATCTCGCCATGTCTCAGTGGTCGACGAACACTTTGCTTCTCAGCGGCTGCTGCTCTGCCCGTCATTACGACGACAAGCATGCAATGTCGATGATGTCTCCTATTCTTCTCGACGACATTTCTTTAATTTCCTAAGACTTTATGCTAGAGAAGTAATCAAATACAAAGTGAAGTTTTCTTGACTTGGTGACTTCTTCAAATCAGGAATCATATGGGCAAGATTCCCAACGATTAACATAGTTGCATACCTATTATACCTGCACACCATAGAGAAAATAGGATCAAATACATCCGGTATTTGTTATTAGCAAACCAATGAGGTCGGAATGCATGCTCCAACAATCTCCCCCTTTTGATAATAACAAATCCACTTTGAAAGAAATCATAGTATCCTATTAAGTGATATAAGATAAGCAAGTCGAAATATGTGGGTGTGCAATAATGCCAATTGGATGAAGCTCCCCCTACATGTATTCTCCCCCTACATGTATTTTCCCCCTAAATATGATAATCAATTAATGAGGTTAGTAATCATAGTGAGTGTCGGAATGATGGAAAGTTTAGTAATGATGTCTTTCAAAGAATAATTCTCACCCTTTTATTCTTATTAAAAGAAATTTGGGTGAGTGAAGTAAGGAGGTATTTTTTAGGTATTATAAATCATGATTGAGCTTTTGTATTACAGGTAATGTGGAAGAGTGTAAACATAGTATATAAGAGATTGCAAAAGAAATAAGAGTTTTAGGTAAGCTGAAGATTATAAGAAACATTGGTTTGTAAACATCGATTTCATAAGTATAAAGAGTAATTTAAGGTCAAAACGTAAAGATGTTTTAAGCTTTTTGAAATCTCAGAGTTTCAGAGAAAATTACCAAGCATGAAATGAATATATCAAAAAGAAAATATAGTACAATGTTGCGAAATATATTACAATGTTGAAGAAAGACCAAAACAGTGTAGAGTCATGCTAGGTTATCTAGTGCATTGCTTATATAAATAGTAGTATAGATAAAATATTAGAATCCAATACTCATGAGAAGAAATGCTATGAAAGATAATGATGTGCACATAAGTGTATTTTGAGCAAAGTTAACAATTGATTTAAATAAAAAAATACAAGACATATGTAAAGTAAAGTGCACAATAAAAACACATGTATATTAACTTTCACACACTGTAGTGCACAATATTTTTAGAAAATAAATTGTGTAAAACAAAGGTTTGCACAAGACACTTTACTATTCTTTCCAAGGTGCTCAACCTCACAATGCTTATGAAGACTTATCAGGAGGTTCAAGTAGTGCTTGGCGGAGTTATATTTGTCTTTTTTATTTTTTTGTTGATTTTTGTGAGACAACATTCTCTGAATACACTTGTTTTGCAAAACCAAATGTTTTAAACGTAACCATTTTTCTGAATTCTTAAGTGCAATTCAAATGTAGTGTAAGTATTTTGCTTATGTAAGATTTAATTTAATGTAAAATTACAATACATGGCAAGTATTTACAGATTTAAACACACATGTAGTTTACCAAAAATAAGTGGGTGAAAAAGTTCCATTATCAATCACAAAACATTTACTCATACTTAGAGGCATGCTAAGCTTAGTTCTACACATGTTTTTCAAGACAATTGATGCAAGTAAGGAGATATATCAAAGCATGATAATCAAAACACTGCTCATAGTAATTTGAAGAAATCATTTTTAACATTGTAAATCATTCTAAATAATAGAATTCATACATGCTTGATATTAGCAATAAAGAGCAAAATTTCTGTTTTTGTTTTGAAAAATGTTTTAATGAACAAAAAAACAAAAAGAAAGAAAATCACAACAACATATTTTTGTTTTTGAACTTTTGTTATTGATGTTGCAGAATAAAAATAAAACAAAAAATGTCAGAAATACCAAACAAAATAGTACATATAAACGAACATATTGTTTATGATTTTTAGAATTTTTGTTTTTTTTTTTTAAAAATGTGCCATTTTGATGATGTCGGAAAACGACATCTAGATGTCGTCGACGGCAGCGGAAAAAGTATAAGAGGTCGCGAATATGAGGAAAATAGATCTGGGAGGCACTTCCTGTAGGGTTTTCGCGAGAGTTGCTGTCGAAAGTCGACGGAAATCCAATATCTAAGGTAAGTTTATGTGTTTTTGTTAATTTTTTGGTGAAATTTTGAAATAAAACTTGATTTAAGGATTCCTTTTTGTTTTGTGAAGTTTTAGAATGGAAATCCTAGATCTAAGTGTAGATTGAAGGAAATCCTAGATCTAAATGTTGATGAAAAAATTTGTTTTGGATGTGAAGGTTTTTCGAGTAAAGAGATGGCTTCAAGTTCTAGAGCACGTAGAAGTACGTCAGGTGACTCTCATTTGTCATACCAAAGTTATCAGGGCATTGAAAGGTCACTTATTGGAGTACCTAAGGTGGTGGAGTTTGACCTTCCACGACACAAACACATATATTATCTACTCGCCGAGGCAAGTATCATTTATGTTATAATCACAGACATGTTCTCATCAGTGTTAATTTGAGAGTTTTACAATCACTTGGAAGATCCAAACTATATGGATCTTAATGGTGGTGTAAGATCAAAAATCAAGGACAATATGTGGAAATTACCCACATAGATTTGAGAAATGAATTTGGACTGATTGAGAGTGAGCATGTGATTGACGTAGTAGAAAATTATAGAAAAGAATGAGATTGGATGCTCCTCAATATGATATTGCACGGAAATTCTATGAAGAATTTAATCACAACCACAATGACGCTCACACCAAAAGCACAGATTGTGCAACAAATCCTAAGGAATACGGTCATGTACAAAGCTAGTTACTCAAGAAGTATTACGGCACAACTTAGCCTTGTGACGTATTTTATATTAAAAAAAGAGTCTTTTGATGTTACATATTTACTGCTATCTATTACGTGTTATACGTTTAGATTGAAGGGTCCGACTTGGAAGAAGGTTCATAGCTTGCTGATGGGAGAAATCATCCAATGCATATTATATAAGAAATATTCTTGGATAAACTAAGAGTTTTATTTGAATGATTGTATTCCCAGGATTTTCAATACGGAAACTATGCGACCTAGTCGATCTCAGAGTGAGCCATCAGTAGAGATGAGAAATCCACGAATCTCGCAAGGAGGATCTGTATGCGAAGCTGTGGATTAATTACGTGACTCACTTGAGGAGCATAGGAAGTCATTTGAGGAGCACAAGAAGGATGTGAAGAAGAAGATGGGCAAGATTCAGAAATTTATGAAATTTCTGGTGAAAGGATTAAAGATAAAACCAACTCCTGTTGAGGCCACTGAATGGGAAGATTTGGAAGCGGAGCCACCGCGTCAGCTGACTAGATGAACAAGACATGGAAGAGATGCTAGTCAGAGCTCTAGAGGAGATCATGGAGAGAGTAGTGGTGCTGAGAGTGGAGATTTTTTAGTGGTTTTTTGCAGGGTTTGTGTTCTGGTAGATGTTGTCGGTGACAGGTAGATGTCGTGGACGACAATGAACTTTAATTTTGTGTGATTTTTCTGTGTTGGAACTCTTATGTATAAGTTATCTTCAGTTAATGTTTGTATTAATGAATCAGTTTGTGGAACTTTGACGATGTTTAATGATGGTTTAGTAGTAACATTGTGTGGAGTTAGCAATTTGTCATTTAATTATATTTTTTTTGTTAAAAATTTAAATGAATATATTCAATTTGATATGTCTAGGATTCCTACTTCTATTCTTAGCATTGAAAAGCGGGAATCCAGAATTGGTTTTGTGAATATATCGACAAGTTGTGAATATGTGCCTGATGAGTTGTTTTTGTACTCATCTTTTAGTATAATTTTAATATAGTTTTAATTTGAATTTATATGAATTATATGTGTTATCTTATCAAATTCATTCCTTTTTATTTCTTCAACTAATTTAAGCTTAGTTTATGTTTTTCAGGTTTTCTGGGCACTTTGAGCAAAAATGTCAAGTACACGCCCAAGGTCACGGCCGTGACCAAGGGCGTGATAGCCTAAGATGTGTTCCAGACCCGATTCTGCCACCCCGGGTTCATCCCATGAAGATTCGTCAAGTACACGCCCCAGGTCACGGGCGTGACAAAGGGTGTGACATCCAAGTCACGGCCGGGACCCCACCACCAGCTACCAGCACGCCTGCCACGTCATTTTAAGTTACACAACCCAGGTCACGTGAGTGACCAGGGGGGCGTGACATCCAGTCACGGGCATGACGCGCACCGCGCGCCTTCCCGCCAAAGATTTCCTGCCAGCAACACTTTTAGAGATTACACGCCCCAGGTCACGGGCGTTACGGGCGTGACCTAGGGCGTGACGCGCCCGAAATGCCTGCATTGAAGTCAGAAGGCGCCCTCTCCGCTCCAGCATTGATCACGCTCCTTACACGCCTTTGGTCACGGGCGTGACCAAGGGCGTGTAACATTAAATTTCTGCCTATTTAAAGGGAGCTTCACCATATGTTGGAAAACGAATTTTTAGGATTAGAACTTTCATTTATTGTATTATTTTCTTGTTTTAGTAGTTCTTGTAATCCTCTTTCTTTATGCAATTTGTATTTTCAATTAAATAGTTTGTAGCTTCCTTTTCATAGTTTGTAATTTCTTTTAACAATAAAATTGTTTTATTGTCTCATTCTTCTCTTTCTTCATTGTTTTATTTTCTTTTTGCAAACCAACTCAAAGTTCTAATTGATAAGATAATAGAGATTTTCTTGAAGTAAGAGTACTAAACCGCCCCGAGTCTAATACGACCTTGGTTTTTATAACCTATACTACATTCGATACGGTACACTTGTCGTTATCATTTGCGGATATAGTTTTGCGCATCAGTGCCAATAAATGAAATTTTAATGTGATTTTGCTTTATGTGGTCTCGTATAAAATGATGTCTAACATCGATGTGTTTAGACCTAGAATGATGTACTGGGTTGTTTGTTAAGTCAATCGCACTTTTGTTGTCATACCATAATTCTATAGTTTGATGATTAATGTTATAGTCTTCTAATGTTTGCTTCATTCAAAGAGCTTGTGCACAACAACTACCTAGTGCAATGTACTCGGCCTCGGTGGTTGAGAGGGCAACAGAATTCTATTTCCTACACGACCAAGAAATTAGTGAAGGGCCTAGAAAGTGACAAGTGCCACTAGTGCTTTTGCGATCTAGTGAACATCCAACATAATCATAATCGGAATAGCCATGCAAAATAAAATTATCACTATGTGGATACCATATACCTAGTTTGGAAGTTCGAATTAAATAACGAAAAATGCGTTTAACCGCTTTTAAATGTGATTCTTTTGGATTAGCTTGAAATCTTGCACATAAACACACATCAAACATGATGTCAGGTCTTGAAGCGATTAAATATAATAATGATCCAATCATCCCTCTATATAAAATTTGATTTATAGAAATTCCACTTTCATCCTTTCCTAACTTTAAAGAAACACTCATATGAGTACTAGCTTGTTTAAGATTGTCAAACCCAAATCTCTTTAACACATCATGAATGTACTTTGATTGATTAATAAAAATGCCATCATGTTTTTGTGTAATTTGAAAACCTAGAAAATATGTAAGTTCTCCTACCATGCTTATTTCAAAATCATTTTTCATCACTTTAATAACATCATTACATAACTCTTCATTAGTGGATCCAAAGATAATGTCATCAACATAAATTTGCAAAACAATTATATCATCATTTACATACTTAATGAAGAGTGTACAATCAGCACTACCCATTTTAAAATCATTCTTTAATAAATAAAGCATCAATCTTTGATACCATGCTCGGAGTGCTTGTTTCAAACCATAAAGAGCTTTATATAACTTATAAACATTTTTAGGATATTTATCATTAATAAAGCCAGGAGGCAGTTCTACATAAACCTCTTCCTTAATGTACCCGTTTAAAAATGCAGTTTTAACAACCATTTGTAATAATTTAAATCGTTTATAACTAGCAAATGCAATGAAAATCCTAACTGCTTCAAGACGTGCTACGGGTGCAAAGGTTTCATCAAAATCTATTCCTTCAATTTGAGCATAACCATTTGCTACAAGCCTAGTTTTGTTTCTAGTAATCCTAGATTCACTATCTAATTATTTTTGAAAATCCATTTTACTCCTACAACAGGATGATCACTAGGTCTTTTAATAAGCTTCCAAACCTTATTTCGCTCAAATTGATTAAGTTCTTCCATCATAGCTAAAAACCAAGATTCATCATTTAAAGCGGTTGAAACATCTTTTGGTCCTATGTTGGAAATAAAACAAAGGTTTGAAAATAAATCATATAGAGAAGCACGTGTACTTACCCCTCTTGTAGGTTCTACAATGACCAATTCTTGTGCATATCATTAGTGAATCTAAGTTTGCGCGGTGGCACAAATTCCTCAACTTCTTCTTGTACTTCTTCCCATTTTTCTTCTTTTTCATTTTCAAGTATGTCTTCTTCACCATCATTTCTTTCAACAGGAGTTCTTCATCACACCTGCAGATTTATTCTCCACTACACATGGAACAAGTTCATCAAATTTAACATGAATTGTTTCTTCAACTACTTTAGTCCATTTATTATAAACTCTATAAGCTTTACTAGTTGAAGAATAACAAATGAAAATACCTTCGTCACATTTTTCATCAAATTTACCTAAAGTATCTTTTGTATTTAAAATAAATTATTTTCACCCAAATACTTTGAAATAAGATACATTAGGTTTCTTTTGAAAATATAATTCATATGGAGTAAATTTCAACATAGGATGTAGAATGACACAATTTATAACATAACATGCAATACTAACAGCTTCAACCCAAAAATATTTTGGTAATTTAAATTCAGATAACATAGTGCGTGCTAGTTCTTGAAGTGTTCTATTTTTCCTTTCCACTACACCATTTTGTTATGGTGTGCGAGGAACGGAAAATTCATGCTTTATCCTAAATTCAGTACAATATGAAATAAATTTTTCATTATCAAATTCACCACCATGATCTGATCGTATACATTTAATTTGTAAATCTAATTGATTTTGAATGCGAGCGCATAGCTTAGTAAATTCAAAATACGCATCAAATTTGGATACTAGAAAAATAGTCCAACAAAAATGAGAATAGTCATTAATTAAGACAAAAGTATATTTTCTACCTCCTAGACTTTGAGTTGAAATTGGACCAAACAAATCCATGTGAATTAATTGCAAAGGCCTAGAAGTAGACATAATATTTTTTCTTTTAAAAGATGATTTTGTAAATTTTCCTTTTTGACATGGCGAGCACAATGAGGAAAGCTTTCCATCTAATGGTGGTAAACCTTTAATCAATTTGTTTTTGGAAAGTTTCACTACAAGATTAGTACTAGAATGTCCTAGTCGCCTATGCCACAATTCTAACTCATCATTCTTTGAAATGAAACATTTAAGTGATGAATGAGAAAGTTCATGGAAGGTAATTATATAAACGTTATGAATTCTTGGTGCGGTAAAAATAACTTCATGAGTTTTTGAATCTATTATTTGGCAATGGTTTGACGATGACTCTAATAAAACATTCAAGTCTCTATCACATAATTGACTAATAGACATTAAATTGTGTTTCAAACCTTTAACAAATAAAACATTAGAGATCTTGAAAAAATCGTTACCAACTTCACGAATTCCCATGATCAATCCTTTTCCATTGTCGCCAAACGTTACAAGTCCTCCTTTCTTCATCTCCAGGCTAAGGAACATTGATTTACTGCCCGTCATGTGCTTTGAACAAAAAGAGTCCAAATACCACACATCTTCTTTATACTTACCCTGCCTGCATACCTAACAAGATGATGAGAGTAAAGATCTGGTTACCCAAGTAGTTCCTCCCATAGTATAGGTGGATGCCTTAAACCCTAAAGACTTGCTTAATAATACATGATCCCTTCTTCCTGCAAGAGTCTGTGATATGACAAAATCTATTAGATTTGGCACACGCAACAAAGAGAGATGACACTCTTTTCAAAGTTTTCTGTGGACTATTACTGGAAGAGGATGTTGCAGCAGTAGTATTATAATTATTTTTATTATTAACTTTCCATTTACTGGAATTTTCACTGTAGTCGGCGACAGTAGCTGTCGGATTCCGACGGCCTCCAGCAACGTATCAAAGTCCAAACTTAGCAGGTCCATGGCATTGGTTGGCTAATATCATATTCAGTGATTTCCGACCAACTCCAAACTTATTTATAGCCATGTTTAAATCGTGGACTTGAGTTTTCAAAGCAGTGTTTTCTTTGACTAACATAACACACCGATTTGAAAATCCTTTCTTGCTATTATCCAATTGGGAATGAGAAGATTTCAATTATCTTACTAAATCCCTCTTTTCTTTGATAAGAAAATCTACTTTAGATTTGGATTTAGAAAGTTCTTGTTCTAATTCTTTAATTCTTATCAAAGAGTGATCACACTCTTGACAAGCAATCTTCTCCTCAAGAACTTTCAATTCATTTGTTAGTTTTCTGTTTTCTTTTGAAAGAATTTTATTTTCAGATTTTAGACTATCAACATCTTTAAGACATTTTTGAAAAATTTTACAAGTACGGAGAAATTCATCATAATGCTCATCATAAGTTGGGGGAGTTACCTCAGTGTCGCTCTGGACACTGCAATCGTTCTCAGATAATGTGTTTCTTTTTCCCATTAAGCACATATTTGCCTCTTCACGACCTTCAGAACTTGAATCATTTTCTCCTTTCGATGATGTGTCGTCTCATGTTTCCTGCTTTAGAACTTTATTTTGGTATCTCTTATTTTGCCCCTTCTCTTTTTGCTCTTTCAGAAACTTTGGGCACTTGCTCCTTATATGTCCAATTTTCTTACAATGATAACATTCAGGTGGTGGACGCTCATCATCTTCTTCAGTTTTACTCTTTCCTTTTCCCTTCTTATATGAAAAATCCTTCTTGTTAATGTACTTCTTAAAAGTGTTCCTCCTTTGCGGATTTCTCATAAACTTCTTAATTTTTCTCACAAATAAAATTTCTTCATCTTCTTCCTCATCTCCATCAGTCTCACTCTCAACTTCTTTATTAGACTTTAGTGCAAATGCCTTCTTTCTTAGCTCCACACTGTACTCTTGCTGTTGGATTTTTAGTTCCACTTCATGTGTCTTCAAGTTTCCAATTAAACTTTCTAGTTGAAGATTCTTAAGATCATGAGTTTTCGAGATGGCGTTCACCTTCAGATTGAACTTCGGGGGAAGTGATCTTAAGTTTTTTCTAACTAACTCTCCATTTGAAAAATTCTTTCCAAGGACTTTGGAATTGGTGACGATCTTGGTAAATCTGGTGTACATTGTATCAATGTCTTCATTAGCCTCCATTATGAACTTTTCAAATTCTGACTCGAGTTGAAACAGTATTGAGTCCTTCACCTGCGAGGTACCTTCATGAGTAACTTCTAATAAAGTCCAAATTTCATACACAGTTTAACATGCACATACACTATTAAACTCAGTTCTATCTACACAGAATATAGCGTTCATTGCTTTTGCGTTATTCTTACATTTTAACTTATCATTTTCATCCCTTTTTTCCTTAGTCTTATCCATTGTTACACTACCAAGGACTAATGTCGGTGGGGTTTAACTCATCTCTACCATATTCCAGACTTTGATATCTAGTGCAATTAGAAAACAACGCATACGAGTTTTCTAATAGTTATAGTCCATGCCCGTGAATTAAGGTGGTCGACTAATCCCTTGACCCTCTACAAATGCGTGATCGTTATGCGCCATTACTCCCGGTGGTAAAACCATGTTGGGGCAACCTACCTCTGATACCAAGTGTTGGATCTTGCGTCGCCCTTAGAGGGGGGGGGGGTGAATAAGGGCTAATATTTACTTTGAAATTTTTCTAAAATATTAAGATAATTTTGCAATTATAAACAAGTAGATTTTTACACAACCAAAATAATCACTTAGAAAATCATGAGGAAATTGAAAATAAACTTTTATTTTTACAAGTGATGAATGAAAAGAACTATTGATCTTAATAAAGATTAAGATCAAGGCTATGATGAAAATAAACTTCTTTTAAATTTACCGGTCCTTCAACTAAGGACCGGCTGGCTATAGTGTATCTCTTCCTAGATCTTACTACTAGCCCCCCCCCCTATATCTCTCCATGATCTAGACGCTGCACACAAGGCGGCGATTTACTCCTAAGCCTCACAAGGACCTAGACGCCACGCACAAGGTGGCGATTTCCTCTTAAGCCACACACGGACTTAGATGCACAAGGCGGCGATTTCCTCTATGGATTATAAGATGATAAAATAAATTACAAAATAGAGATTAAGATATGAGAACTCTCTAGATCCACAGCTCTGAAAATGGCATCGAATCCTTGCAAAGGTTGCCTGAGATACCACGCATGAACCGTCGCTCCTTCAATCTTGAATGTTCTTGCCGAAAAGGGAGTTCTCGAATTTCTGGAGCTCTCTAGATGAAAAGCACTCGGGAATTGGTACTCCAGAATAGTATGTAACTTCCCCTCCATGAAAAATGAGTCAATATATAATTTGTCGATGTCGTCGACTACATCTAGGTTTCGTCCGCCAACGTTATCTCCTCCAGCTGCCACATGTCCCATGCGAACGAAGTTTCTACGCGTCATGACGGTTGCAGTTGATATGTAGTCTGTCAGATTCTGATAGCAATGTCGGAATTCCGACAGTGGTCGGAGCTGGCAGATCATCGGAAAACCGTTGAGCTTTCGTCGATGACACCTATTTGTCACTAACGACAGTGATTTTTCTGGAATATTCATTATGAGCTTCAAACAATAACTAGCATAGTTGCATACCTATTATACTTGTACACCATAGAGAAAATAGGATCAAATTCATCCGGGATTTGTTATTAGCAAACCAAGGAGGTCAGAATGCATGCTCCAACACCCCGGGGTGTTAAGGGTTGTATCGGGGGGGGGGGGGGGGGGGGGGGGATCGGCGACTGGGGTCGTGAGTTTTGACGACCTTGGGTCGCATGA
This sequence comes from Dactylorhiza incarnata, assembly GCA_033032865.1. NCBI lineage: Eukaryota > Viridiplantae > Streptophyta > Magnoliopsida > Asparagales > Orchidaceae > Dactylorhiza > Dactylorhiza incarnata. Next base: position 10,640,682 of record JAWHQI010000028.1, on the reverse strand, counting down.
GGGGAGGCTTGTAAGAAGTAGGAGAATGAAGAGGCCATCAGTTAGGGCATTAAGCTTGGCAGGTAAGAATGTGTAACTTACTTGCAGCTTGATTGTTGGCGAGGTCATTCCTCGCCGGAGGATCAAATGAGAAGGTAAGCGAGAAGGATAGCTTTTACCTCCCCAGTGGGCCTGGTGTCAGGGGGATAGTCCAGTAGTACAGTGTCGTCTCCCTCTGGATGCAGGCGGACTGACTTTGCCTTTTTCATCTGGGGCAAAGGAGGAGTGGTCTGAGGGGTAATCTAGGCGGCGAGGTTGGCCATGGTAGAAAGCTCACCAGCCTTAGATGCATTCAGGCGAGCTCAAAGTTCTTCTGAGAGAGGCATTTTCAGGCAGCTACAGTAGATGGAGGCGAGGAAAGAGGAAGAAGGAATGATGGTGCGCGTCACACCGACTTGAGTGGTATTATAGCTGTGAGGTGGGACTTGTTGGATCTGATGGCGCCCTTAGAAGGGGGGGGGGGTGAATAAGGGGTTTACTGTTTTGGAATAAACTTACAGATTTTAAATAACAGAAAAACTTTTTGGCTCTGTCGCTAACGCCTGGCGTTAAGAGTCAACGCCGGGCGTTATCTCTACAGAAAATATTACAGAAATATTCAAAATGATTTTCTTAATGAAATACAATTCCAGAAAAATTAGGTATAATGAAAAAGAATTTTATATTTCACAAAAATGATTACAAGGATAAAATTTCAATAACGCTTGAAATTAGAGGCGATAACTTAAAAATCACTTTTTGTTCCTTCACCGGTCCTTCTCCCAAGGACCGATTGGATATACCCTATCTATCCCCAGATAAGGCCTCTATCCACCCCCAAGATCTACCCTAAACCAAGTCACCACGCACAAGGCGGCGAATTCCCCCTAAACCGAACCCAGCATAGTCGCCACACGCAAGGCGGCGAATTCACCACCGTTACAAGGAAAAATGAAAAGATAAAGTAAAAATCAGAATAAAAGACTCCCTAGATTGAAGAGCGCTGAAGGAGATGTTGAAGATGCACCATGACCACGTCGGAGTTGAAGAGAACATCCTTCTTCAAATTTGTCGTTGGAAATCTCCTTCTCACTCTTGTTCCTCAATGTTGGTGTTGGGAGTGCTCTCTAAATTCGGGATGAAATGATCTCTCTAAAGTATAGAATGAAGGCTTGGATTGTTCATCTATTGAGCAAACGAAATCAGGTCTTTAAATAGACACGGGAGCTAACGCCTGGCGTTAAGAGTTAACGCCAACGTTAAGCATCGTGTACGATAGTTGCTGAGAGCATGCAAAATGTTAGGATCATGGCAGATCATGACTCAACGCGGGCATTAAGAGTCAACGCTGGCATTGTCTCTGGCTTCTCGATGGATTCCTTCTCGATGACATTTCATCTTGACGGCTTCTTCTTGACGAAAGTTAACGCAGGGCGTTAAGTACTAACACAGGGCGTTATCTCTCTTTTTATAGAATCGTCATCCTGTTCATAGGGTATTTAACAATCGTACCTGCACACTAAAAACACAAGCAAGATCAAATACATAGTGTGATTTGTTATTTCTCAAACTAAGAGAAGTGGAATACAAGCTCCAACAATCTCCCCCTTTTGATAACAAGAAATCCACTAATAAGAAATAAAATATAATTAAAGTAGTGTTTATAGTATATGTTAATCGTGATAAACAAACATACCCCCCCCATGTGGATACTCCCCCTACATGAGTGCATTTCTTAATTTACTCCCCCAAAATCATAGATTTCTCAAATTTATTTCTTTAATTTAATCTCCCCCTTTTGTTATAATCAAAAGGAGGTAGGTATGAGTAGTATCAATTTTCCTTTGTGCACTATATAGAAATAACTGCAACTTTTTGAAAAATAGTGAACACATCGAAAGTAATATTGAACATCTTTAAGAATTTGTAAGAACAAAATATAATAAGCGTTTTAAATCAAATAAGTAGATGTTTTGAACTTAGATACACAAGTTGCAAGTACATTAGAAATTTGTAATATAAAAGTAGCAAGCAAAATTATAAAATATCAAGGAAAGATATGTTTACAATGTAAAGTTATTTGCATTTCAAGTATGCACAAACATTGTAAAGATCATTCTTTACTATATAGTGCAATTACTCATGATTGTAGAGAATTGTATAGTTATGTTTTATCCCAATTCTCATGAGTGGAAGTATTATAAATGATAATGATGTGTTCAATAAGTGTGTTTTGATAAAGTATACAAGTGTTGAAACCAATAACTTGGTCTCTCGAGGAGTTCGGGCCCTCAACGAGTTGAGGGGTTACCAACACTCACTCCTCCCAAAAGAGAGCTTTAGACTAGGAGGCTAGGGAACTAGGGACAAGGCCAAGGGCTTAGCGTGGAGGTCCCACCACACACCCGCAAGATCTTAGAGCGCTTCCCCTCCCAAGCCAATTCTAATCTTGGGCACCATTGGAGGCTCTCTCCACCCAACAAAGGAACTTAGGGAGAGAGAAGGCCAAAAGAGAGAAGTCCCTCCAAATGGTGCCCCCTTGGGCTTATTTATAGTTTTTGGAACCGGGTTTGCAAATAGCCATGATCTGGCTTACGAGATTACAAAAATACCCCCAGATTTGGCCTGCAAATAGCCAAATCCCCCTGTTCGGAGGCGCTAAACGCAGCCCAGAACACCTTCCCGGGGCCGAGCGAGAGAGAGCCGAACTCCTCCCTTGCTGATCTCGCCCCTTTGCTGGGGCGGGGGCGAGGCCAGGAGGCTGCCTGCCTTGGCTCTCGCCCCTCTTGCTGGGGCTGGGGGCGAGACCAGGAGGCCACCTTCGTCGGATCTCGCCCCCCTTGCTGGGGCTGGGGCGAGACTAGGAGGACGCCTGCCTCAGATCTTGCCCGTCTTGCTAGGGCGGCAGCGAGACCAGGAGGACGCCTGCCTCGGGTCTCGCCCCCCTTGCTGGGGCAGGGTCGAGACCAGGAGGCCGCCTGCCTCAGGTCTCGCCCCCCTTGCTCGGGTGGGGCGAGAGGGGCCTGTGGCTCCTCCCCTCGGCCCATAGCTAGGGAGGGGGCAAGCCCAGGAGGCCGCATGCCTCCGGCTCTCCCCTCTTATGGGCTGGGAGAGAGGGAGGCCCTCCGCCTCAACCGCTCGCCCCCTCCTTCTTGCTTGGGGTCAGCGCTAAAAAATTGTTGGGTCTAAAGAGGTTTTAGGCCCCGGGGACCCACTCGGCGAATACGGGGTTGTACACAATCCCTTCTCTTTTCGAGCGAGGTACAAGCTCGGAAAGAAATGTCCAACACCACATATTCGGCGAGTGGTGTTGAAAACCGCACCATAAGCGGAGCCACCTCGGGGGAAAAACACTTAGCCTCCCTAGGAGGTCAACTTGCCATGCCGGCTAGAGAGAGCCCGGTCAGCCGAACCATCTGAGAGGAAAATACTTAGCCTCCATAGGAGGTCAACCTGTCCTGGCGGCCAAAGACAGCCCGGTCAGCGTAACCATCCGAAGGGAAAATTACATAGCCTCCCTTGGAGGTCAACCTGCCCTGCCGGCTAGAGAGAGCCGGCCAGCGAAACCATTCAAGAGGAAAAATACTTACCCTCCCTGGGAGGTCAACCTGCCCTGCCGGCTAGAGAAAGCCCGGTCAGCGGAACCATCCGAGGGTAAAAATACTTAGCCTCCCTAGGAGGTCAACCTGCCTTGTCGGCTATAGAGAGCCCGGTCAGCGGAACCATCAGCGGGAAAAAATACTTACCCTCCCTGGGAGGTCAACCTGCCCTGCCGGCTAGAGAGAGACCGGTCAGCAGAACCATCCGAGGGGAAAAATACTTAGCCTCCTTAGGAGGTCAACCTGCCCTGCCGGCTAGAGAGAGCCCGGTCAGCGGAACCATCCGAGGGGAAAAATACTTACCCTTCCTGGGAGGTCAACCTGCCCTGCCGGCTAGAGAGATCCCGGTCAGCGGAACCATCTGAGGGGAAAAATACTTAGCCTCCCTAGGAGGTCAACCTGCCCTGCCGGCTAGAGAGAGCCCAGTCAGCGGAACCATCCGAGGGGAAAAGTACTTACCCTCCCTGGGAGGTCAACCTGCCCTGCCGGCTAGAGAGAGCCTGGTCAGCCGAACCATTCGAGGGGAAAAATACTTGGCCTCCCTAAGAGGTCAACCTGCCCTGCCGGCTAGAGAAAGCCCGGTTAGCGGAACCATCAGAGGGTGAAAGGAGTTAGTTCTTAAGTATTAAATCTCTGATACCAATTGAAAGTCAATTGATATGCCTCTGATACCAATTGAAAGGAGATTTAGTTCTTAATATCTTAAAGCTCATGTTTAAGTTTATTTTCAAAAATAATGATATGAATAAATATGTAAGTGCTGAGTGAGTAATAACAACAAACACCTAGAAGGCACAACAATACAACACAGCAATAAAGCATATAAAGAAATAAAACAAGCAAACAAGTAAGCAAACTAGATGACACAAGATATATAGTAGTTCCGTAATCAACCTGGGTACATCTACTCTTCTACCCACTGGTAGGAATCCACTAGGAGGTTGTTGATCAGGTGCCCTCACACAAAGGTGATTTTGTTCAGGTGTCCACACACCATAAAGCTTTTGATCAGGTGCTCAAAACCAAGATGCAGGTTTTTGCTAAGGTGCCCTGTCACCGGGAGTTAACTTTTGAAGGGAGTTATAACCCTTTATAGAGGAGGGGAAATAAAGAAAACAAAAGATTAAAGTGTTCTTCTCTTTGCTGAGAAGACTCTTGATGATCCTGATGGGTTGTTGTGTTTGGATCTTGATGATGATGTTGAAGAAAGCTCCTCCTGTCTGATTTAGATTAGATGACAGCTTGTGGATGGAGCTTCTTCTCTTGATTGCAAATACTCTTCTTCTTCTTCTTGTAGTTTAGATCCCTGAGCAAATGATCTTGATTGGTGTCTCAGGGTATAGATGATCTGCAAAGAAGAGTTAGCAAAAACGAGACAAGATAGAGAATATGTTGTTCTCTGTTTTTGCTGTTACAGGTAGATGCAAACGTCGATCCTTGATGAAGGCGAAGTAAGAGGATGCGAAGATCGGTTGCCGACGGGAGGTGAGCCAACAAAATCGAAGAGAGGGTGAGGGCTGACTAAGCGAGGTCTCTGTAGAGTGTGTTTTTGACTTGGTCTACCCCTGCCCTAAACGCTACCTCTCGAAGATAACTGAGAGGCGCCAGAGATTCTGGTTTGATGCGAAAATGGAGAAGGAAACAATATTGCTAGGGGAGAAGATGCCTAGTAGAGGCGCGCGATGGATGTGTCGAAGAGGAGAATGAGAAAGGGTTTCGGGACCGGGAAGGGAGGAAATGGGGAAATGAGGAAATGGGGAAAGGGTTTCGAGAACGGGAACGGGAAGAGATCATTCACAGGATGTCGCGCATAAAATGAAGATTGTCGTGGCCAAAGGGTTTGTATTTGCCACAAAATAAATATATCTTGGCAAATACTCTATGTTTTTGCCACGATCATAGTTTTTCATGGCTAATACATAAGTATTGGCCACACTTTTTGCAACCATGGCTAAAACATAACAATTAGCCACGGTTCTTGCAATCGTGGATAATAACAGTGTATTAGCCACAGTTTTTAGACCCTAGCAAAAAATGTGTAGCTAAAACTCAATTTTCTAGTAGTGGGCCGGTTCCCCGGTCCCCAAATGGTTGAGGAAACCAAAAACCCGCCAGCTAGGACCGGACCGGCTAAGGGTCCGGGCGCCGGTCCGACCGGCAGGACTGGTCAGTCCGGTCCGATTTTTTAAAAGGTTGCTTACGCTTCAAACTCATCTTTGATTTCAAGCGCATTCAGACATCACATTACAACCTCTTTCTTTCTCTCTTTTCCCACATTGATCTCAATTTATTAGTTTTGGACTTCTCCACCAATGTCCTGTTGAGTGCAACTATTGTCCACCATCCTCCTCCATTGTTTAAATTAACTGCCCCTCATGTGTTTGATGAATTGTCTGAGTGAGACTGCCTCTCCATCAAACTAATAAATTGATATTTCTGCGTCGAAAGGATTGGTAAAATTATCCGTTATGCATCTTTTTAGAGATGATTTCTCAATTCAATAATAATTCAAGACTGTTTATCTTTGTTTTCCCCTAAATTGATTTATTCATGTATGTATGTCTAATGTTCCATGGTCTTTGTTGCACTCTATGGTCAATCTCAACTTAGCTCTGATAATCATGGACTTTCATCAGGTTTGAAACTTGCAAAAATAATATATTAGAAATTAGGAAATTAGGATGAATAATAGATGCCCGCATTAAAAAAAACACATCTGAGCATGTATTTCTCCAATCAAAACTATTGCACAAGCTCTATATAGAATTTCCTAATGAGGCGCATGCACTACCTCTAAAATTATATACTTCAATTATTTTGCCACTTCACTCTTGCCTCATTCATCATAAATCCTAATATTATTTATCGCACTGTTTAACTGATTCAATTTATCAAAGGAGATCTCTCTGAAAGGATTAACTCAAAAGAAGCCTCATAGTCTCTTTCATCAAAACCTGAAAACAAATCGGGCAATTATTCCAAACACAATAGAGAACAATGACACAATGAGGTTTAGTTTCCATTGTAGGCATGCTATGCATCAATGTCTTTATATTTTTTATTTTCTGCCTTTTTTCTATGCTATATTAAATGGGATTTTGATGTTGACTTCTCGCCGCTCTCGCTATTGCGTCTCCATAGGCTCAAGTCTCCTCTGGTGTGCTTGCATCTGTAGTGTGTATTCTCCTCTCCCTCTTAGTCTTTCTTTTGGTGATTTTATTTTCAAGCTTTGTTTTACTTTATTTATTTTCATGCATGTTTTGCTCACCATTAATGGAAGACCATTTGCTAGAAAAATATATTCGGTAGACCTCTCATTCCCTCCGCCACGGCTCAAAAACACTATTTTGACGTTATTTGAGATCGCAAACACTTCCCTCCATTCCCACCGCTCTCATTTTCACATCTCCCACTCTCCCTGCCCAAACAAACAGACCCTGGGTTGAGATGATGAAAGCAAAAATTGATGTCACACAATTTGCACGAGAACTTGAATGCTCTCCATCCTTGCACCACTCAAGCTCTGTTAATGCTCCAGAAAAACCTCTGTCTCTCCAGCAAAAAAAAATTATACAGCAGGAGGGAAAAGAACACATGGTAGCAGGCATGGGAAGATGGTTCCATGCGGAACATGTAATTTACATCGCAATCATAGTGATTTGGTGTTACTTATGATTCTCCATAGGAGAGTATATTTCAATTAAATCTGAAAATATTTGTGTCATATATATGTATGAATGCTTGGGCATATCAGCTTTTTATTCAACTTTGAATACACATACTCATTCTTTCATTATTGACCTTCATTCTTTATATTAGGAAATTAAGAAGTTATATCGATTTAATAAACATCATGTGTAAATGCAAACCTTAAATTCAAACTTTGCGGTCATCTCCACAATTTGTATAATATTGTGATCGGTTAATATTCAACTATGTGATCATCTACACAACCACATCGACTCTGAACAATAAGAAGGTTGTATATGAATCTGATTTGGTGTAGTGGAAGGATCATCAATTTGAAGAAACTGATTCTCAGAAGCTCTTTGTAGATCATTTTTTTAATGTTTAAGTACTTGCTTTGTTTTCATTTATATGATATTAATTATTTGTCTAGAATTTTTTTTATTTTTGTAAATATTTGCACTCAACAGTTTGTCTGTTCTTTTACACTGCTCATTGGTAAGTTGTATAAACCTTGCTGACCTAATTCATAAAATGTATTCACCCAATTGACTAATTCTTTTCAGTTTTTTGTTGCTTATAATTTATTATTGAAGCAGAACTTCACCTGCTCTACTTATTTTACATAATATGGAAGCTCATCTGGTGGCAGTGCTTTTTGATGTTCGTTTTAATGCAGATGCCTGTGGACGACAACTTTGGATGCTCTTTAGCTGCCATCTCTACTTTCCTCTTCAATCTGCAGCTTAATATATATGGCGGTGATCATTATAAACATCTTTTTTTGTTCTACTTTCCTCTTCAATCATCAGCTTAATATATTTATTCAACTTTGACTGCAGTGATCATTAGAATGTTTCTAAACATGAATCAACTAGAATCACTTGCTCTGCTTGACAGTATTCAATCAACTTGAAGTTCTGATTGGATGGTTGAGGGCTCATTCATTCTTTTTTGTTGTTGTTGTTGTATTTATTGCTTAGAAAATGTTTTATGAGTGTTGTTGGGTAGTGGTGATATCAAGTCGAGTTTGAGTGATTTACGCTCTTCTCAAAATCAAAATTTTGAAGTTTAATGGCTCAAGATTTTCTTGTTTCAATTTGGTGTTTTTTACTGAAATCGAGCGAGTGAAATCGAGCGAATGTTACACCAAAGATCACACTTAAAAAAGTAGGAACCATACTGAAGATTGAGTCAAAAGGAAACTATCAAAAATTTAAATTTCCACAATAAATTTAGATATTAAATGCTTCGGAATTTTATTTCTATGATTTTTTCTAGTAATTTGCTCAGTTAATTTCGTAAGTAAATTATGAAACTGAATTTTTTATGATGGAAATAAATGCGATGTGCTTCTCTTGTCTGGAAATTTGTTCAGTTCATATTTTGTAGTAATACTAATTTGTGGTTCAACCTAAGATGGCTTATATCCATCGGAAGAAGTAGCACAACATTGAAGAATATAGGTTGTTATAAGTTTTTGTATTTGTTAGATCAAGCGAATCCTAGAATCAGGGGAGTTTATATATTTTACTATACACTTTAAAGTCCCCAAAAAATGCCCTCCTAAAAAACCCAAAAATCTTATGCAAAGGCTCGACTTTCGGACTCGAGATGGGTTATGATTCGAGGCATATTTCAAACAAGTATATATACGATAATAAACTAAGGCTTCGTTTGGCACGGTGGTGGCGGTTGTGAACGCGGTGGTCAAGAACTTCCGTTTGTGAACGTCCGACCTCACCTAAAAAAATTCATGCATTTTATGCTCAAAACTAGTTTATATTCTTGATAGCGGTCATAACCTTTGTTTTATCAAACATAAATTCTATGATAATGGCGTTTTTGACCAAACTCACCGGAGCAAATAAGCTACGCTAAACGAAGCCTAAATTATGAGTAGAGAAAAGTTTGTATCCTTAATAAAATTTCTGGGACATAGCCTGGTGATTCTCATTGTCACATGCCCCACCCACTTTTTCCTCCCTTACTCCCTCTCTCCCCCTTTCCTTCTCCTCCCCCTCTTTTTCTTTTCTCTTCCCCCCTTTTTCCCCCTCATAGCAGAGTGGAACCCGACGCCCCCCCCCCCCCTGATTTAAACCCTCACGATCTGTGGCATCACGATCCGCCCGAAGCGCGCTATATCTTTTATTTTTAGACGGGTCGTGACAGTTGGTATCATAGCTAGGTTTAGCATCTAAAGATAAAGTATTTTAAAAATTTCATATATTTTGAAATCTATTATGTAAATATATGTACATGCATCATTCATTTCCTCACTCACTTTGTCATTGTGTGTTGTTCGAGGCTGAAACACGCACACACTCACTCATAAGCATGAGTAGTATGCGTATAAATGTTAAGGGAGTATGGCAAACTTAACATTTATATGCATATGAATTTCCACTAGGATATACACCGCTTGCGAATATTAAATTGTATGGGCGGTTTAATATTTTCAAGTGCGATGACATTAGAATCATCATGCGCATGACATGTTAAGTGTATGGGCGCTTAACATGGCATGCGGTATCCATCCATGAACATCATTAGGAATGCATTTTAGACACAGTGACATATCATGCATAACATAACTCATTTGCACAAGTGTCAAGCTAAGAACAACAGATAATGATTGTACACACATGGTTTTATTAATTACTTACATCTTCACATGATTTCATTGTTGCATTCGCATGATCATTACTAGCAGTTGTCCAATGAAAATGCTGTAATTATTACATGCTTTATGTATCCAACAGTACGAAAGTGTTAGAACCTCTGATCTCAATCCTTCCTGTTCCGTTGATTATCGATTCTTATCTGATTTTCTTGTATCTCCTTCTAGATGGCTCCTAAGCGGCCGCAATGCAAGAAGACCGCCCCTCCTGCGGGTGAACCATCTGGTAATGCCACAGCTCAGCTTTTGCAGCAGATTCTGGATCGCCTCACTCGCCTAGAGGAGGATCTCCAGACTTCTAATCCAGCCTCTGGATCCGGCACTAGGACAGCTGGAGCAACTGTTACTATTGCTTCTGATCTTGGAACCAACTCGCCTGCCGTCGAATTGGTGACTCTGCTCACGTCCAGTCTGATTGTTCCCCCGGTGGCGATGGAAGACACTTTGGCGTTCAAAAGGTTAAAGCTGCCATCTTATGATGGCAATCGTGACTACTTTGTCATTTCTGAGTGGCTCGCTTAGATGGAGAAGCACTTCGAGTACGCTAGGATTCCAGATGTCCGGAAAGTCCTTCTTTCTGCTTATCAGTCTGACCGTGGATGCGCACACCTGGTGGCTTCAGCGCCGCAATCTTCCCAACTCTGTCACCTTAACCTGGGATCAATTCAAGAGAGCAATTTTGGAGAAGTTCCTTTCTTCCATGGAGTGCGACCGACTAGTTGAGAAATTCATGTCCCTCCAGCAGCCAGACAAATCAGTGACCAAGTATGAGAAGGAGTTCTCTCGCCTATCCCTCCATGCAGTGGAGATGGTGCCAGATGAAGCTAAGAAGGTCAGTCATTTGTGAAGGGACTCCATCATGATTTCCGCCAACACATGGTAGCTCATGGTGCCACTAGCTCTCCGCAGGGACTGTGGAAGCTGCGTTGCAGGTGGAGGCTATCGAGTTAGAGCGCTCTGCTAAGAAGGTCCAGCATAGTACTGGCAATGCTACCGCAACTGATCACAAGCGCAAATGAGCTCCTTCCCAAGATCAAGGCCTCAAGTCCAAGGAGGTGTGTGCCTTCTTCCATAAAGTGAGACATGATGCCCAAGTCTGCCGCACTCTCTTGAAGAAGCACAAGATGGTTGTTCCTGCACCATAACCTCAAATGATGCTTGCCTCTGTCTCCACTATCTGTGCTTACTGCAAGAGACCAGGTCATCTGCTGAAAGACTGTCGCCGTAAGGAGAATGCTTGTTACCGATATGGTCAAGTTGGGCACCATATCCAAGACTGCCCAATTCCCGCTCAGCCTTTGCAATTTGTCCCGGGAGCTCAGGAAAAGGGCAGAGCCGCTCTGAATGTCATTACCCAGGGCGAGGCTCTTGCATCTACCGACATCATATCTGGTATGTAATGCTTTGTTATTAGATTTCTGCATCTTATTTTATCTGCTTTAGTATCAAAACAACCTTGAATTTGCTTCTATGTTTTTCTTTCCTAGGGAGATTTAGGGTCAATAATAAATGGATACAGATGATTTTTGATTTTGGTGCATCTCATTCGTTCATTGCTCGTCATATTGTGGATCTTTATCGTTGGCCTACATCCACACTTGAGGTCCCTTATGAGATCTCCGTGCCTGGTCATCTGCATCTCTCAAATAAGGGCATTCCCAATTGTCCTATCATGCCCGATGAATTGCGAGTCTCAGCAGATCTCATAGTTCTGGAGATGTCAGAGTTCGATGTAATCTTGTGCATGGATTGGTTTGCCGCGTATAGAGCAAAGCTGGATTGCATGACAAAGAGGGTTAATCTCAGTATCGATGGTAAGGACTTCAACGTTCATGTTCAGACTCGCAGTCCAATGAAGGTAATTTCAATTGTACGCGCCACTCGTCTTCTTGGTCAAGGATGCTCTGCTTGTTTTGTGTATGCTGCACTTTCAAATTTTGTCTCTCCTTCACTTGAATCCATACCTGTTGCTTCTGAATTTCTTGACGTCTTTCCTGCCGAACTGCCTGGGATGCCTCCTGTAAGACCCCCCTCCCGGAACACAAGACACGGCCGAGGGGAGTCTTATGCCCAGGACAGCCGCCTTGCGGAAGCGCCAGCACACGAGCTAGCCTCTCCCATAAGACGCCTATCCTGCCGGCCAGACCTACTAAACAGCGCCAACCCATTAATAAAAGAAAGCATTAAGAGCCATAGATTCACAATAAGTAATAATGTCCAAACAGTAAGTACAAGAAAGACAGAAAGCTACACAAGCTCCTGCAAATCATTAGAGTAACAAGCTAAATGCCCCGAGGGCTATATCTCAAAACACTCACTCGCCTCTGCCACTAACGGTATCCAAGGTATCATGGTCTCCGGCCCTGTCATCTTGACCTGACTATCCTCCTCCAGCACCGTACACCGCTTCTCTGAGGTACAGTACTAAAAAGAGGGACGTAGCAACCGTTAGTCATAAAGACTAAGTAGCTTCACATCCGCTCCCCTGGCGACTCCAAGGCACCGGGAGGAAGGAAAGCTGCAATATAAGCAATAATATACAAAGCAGGTGACAGGAATGGTTGTATATACATGTCGGTTGTATAAGTACCCAAGTACTTGCAATAACTCTAACTAACATGTACAAATATAGGCAAGTACTAGTAACAAGAAAGCGTTAAGCAGGGTATCAATAAGCAAGTACTAGTAACAGAAAGAAGTAAGCAGAGTATCAGTATCGTACCTTAACTTATATGAATGCCCATACAAACTTATAAGTTAAGGTTTCCAATTTGGGACCCATCATATAAATGAGCCCATACTAATTTATATGATGGACCCGATGCGGTGAAATGCTATGATTATGAATGATGAATGCAATGCAATGATTATGATATGATGAACTCACCCATGCATTTAGCTATGTCGACATAAACCTTTAGTTCTCTCTTTTTGAGGGGTAGCTAACCGCTCATGCATCTCCTGTCGTGGCCAGACGGAGACAGTGGAACGAGCTCCTCCACTACTAGGAGGGTATGAACACTACCAGTCCCAGGCCTCTGTACGCCTCGATTCTAAGAACACACATCGGAGACCCTGCGTACTGCTCGGCGCTAATAACACACAGCTGAGCCATCAAGGACACAGAAGAGGACTTGGGTAGGTGAGCACCAAGAGTCCATCCCAACAGGTCTAGAGTCTAACTGCCGGCTTCTGTCGGTGTCACGACCAGCAAGCCCGTAGACCCGCCACAAGTAATCCTCCAACCAGAGTCATCACACCTCCAAGTGTAAACCATGCACATTCATGCAATTCCCATGCACACCCGTGCTATCAAGCACCCAAGGACCCACAAAAGGAGCCTTCTTACCTTTTACATCATATCAGTCAACTGATGCTAACTAGCATCCAAGGCCCCCAACAATAGGGTCCTTAACATTTCACCGCAAGATATAACCATACCTTATAATCCACCCCAAGCCATCAATGCTAACCATACCGAGTTATCATAACTCTTTTGCGGTGGCGAGTGTATATCATGGAAATTACTCTACGAAAATCTGTAGGACTACTTGTGTACGGTGTCATATTCATATTTTACTAACATGTAATCCCCAACATATCACCAATATTCAATCATCTTAAGTACAAATCACAACGTGATTCAACACGATTAAAGCTATCAAGCTTATGGGGAGGTTATCACCAATCTACATCATCCAATAGATTATCAAGTGATATGAATGTTAATTCATACATGTCCTTTTTACAATTCCACATACATCTACAATTGAAGGTTCATTCAAGGGGTCATCTTAACAGAAATAAATCTGAAATCATTATCACAAGCCAAAGCTAGCATATACATGATTCATACAAAATTCCGGCCCAAACAGGCTTCACATTCAGCATTTATATCCCCTTCAAGTTATAAAATAACACAACAATAACTTTAATACAACTTAATCATAAATTATGAATTTCAACAGGGATGTACATATGGTTATCACCTATGTCTCCACCAATTTTCATGAGCATCCAACCAATATAATAAGCGAAATCCACAAAATACTGAGATCGGAAGTGTTATGACACAGTTTACTAAAACTGAATTTCTGGGAGCTACAGATGTACAAACATTATGATCCACCCCAATTTGGTAATCTAACATCAAGGGCTACAACATTCCTGTTGAGTCGTAAACCCAGATCTAAGTGGGTCCTACCAAAATCTGCTAGGAAGTCAACTGCAGAAATCTGGACAGCAAAAAGAGCATGCACTAAACCCATTCCAGCTTTCTGGACAGTCCACTCGACTGGACCTTTAGGGAGATACATGTCACTTCAGAAAATGGATAACCTATCGTTGGAAAGCTCTTTCCGAGGGCTACAACTTCCATGTTGAGCCCGAAGTCTAAATCCAGTGGGATCAAGCCTAAAAATTGGATTGAACCCAGCTGCGCACAGTTTTCCTTAATGGCCAAGTACAACATTATAAATTGAAAACTTCTTTAGCAGGGGGGGGGGGGGGGCTGTCATCACATTTATCGCACAAATATATAATTAACAACCCTAATAAACAGAGGGCTATTCATCATCTTTCCCAAACAGAGGTTAGGTTAAAACCCTAAATGACATTCCCCTCACTCTCCCTCAACGACCATGGGTTTGCCCTAAATCAAATCCCATCTCTTCTTCTTGAAGAGAAGAAATGATTCCTAAAACCTCGCGGCGAACGATGCCCTAAATTTGAGGTTCCGGCTTGGTCTTCCTAAGGAAACTCCATTAAAGCTCACACGAGAAGCTCTCTTGAGCCTTTATCTCTTCTATTGTGATCTAAGACACTAGCACCAAGGGAGAGGGGTCAGAAGTCACCTGATTTTACGGCCATGGTTGGAGCACATCTTGATGGAAGCATGGTGGTGGTCGGCCAAGCTCCAAATTTCCTCCAAGCTTTGCTCCTTCAAAGATTCCCCCAACTAATTCCCTGAAGTGAGAGGAAGAAGAAGAAGGAGAGGAAGAAGAAGATGAAGATCCAGATTTTTTCCTCAGGAGAAATGCTCAGCCTTAGTGTTAAGAGAGAAGAGGGTTTGCATTAATAAGCCTTGGAACTCCAATTTTTGGTGTCAGCTCCTTATTGGACAATAATTCCACTGTTAGCCTAAAATAATCATAAAAAATACGCATTCAAGCTTTTTATCGGGCAACGGAAAGAAAGCGCGCAGAAATAATAAATGCAGATCGGCATTCAACGAATGTAAGCAAATTCGTCGAACGAAAGAACGCGCGCAGAAATAATAAATGCAGACCGGCGTTCGACAAATGTAAGGAAATTCGTTCGAACGGAAAGAACGCGCGCAGAAATAATAAATGCAGACCGGCGTTTGACGAATGTAAGGAAATTCGTCGAACAGAAAGAACGCGCGCAGAAATAATAAATGCAGACCGGCGCTGCTCAGATTTGAGATCGACGAATTCAGGATTTTCGTCGAACGGCGTTGCCTAATATTAATTCGCCGAGCGCTGCCTAATATTAATCTGGAGAGCGCTGCCTAATATTAATCCGTCGAGCGCTGCTCCAACTTTCTGAGATCGACGAAATCTGAGAATTTCGTCGAACAGAGGCAATATTCTGAGATCGACGAATTCTAAGAAATTCGTCGAACGACAATATCAAATTAGTTCTTAAGTTCAAATTTATAAGTTCTTATTTTATAATATTTTTCCTGTCATATTTTCCTGTCATATTTTCCTGTCATTATAATATTTCCTAAAGCAATATTGTCATTCTTTTTCCCCAATTAATCCAAATCTGAGCACGCACTGGAAAGCCCAAAACTGACCCAAGGTGAGTCAACACGTCTCCGAGGGGCCTAGCACGAAATGGGATGTTACACCTCCTGATCAGGATGTGGAGTTCTCTACTGATTTAGAGCATGGAACGTGCCCCATATCTAAAGCACCGTACCGTATGGCCCCGTGCGAGTTATAGGAGCTTAGGTCGCAGTTGGATGAAAAACTTGAACATGGGTACATTTGTCCTAGCTCTTCACCTTAGGGAGCCCCTGTCCTCTTCGTCAAAAAGAAGGACGGCTCCATGAGGCTTTGTATTGATTATCGGGACCTGAACATGGTAACCGTCAAAATTAGGTATTCCCTTCTGCGCGTGGATGATCTCTTTGATCATCTTAAGGGTAGCACAGTTTTTTCCAAGATAGATATCAGACCAGGTTACCATCAACTGAAGATTAAGGAATCTGACTTCCCCTGGACTGCCTTCCGAGCTCGGTATGGTCATTTTTGAATTCTTAGTGATGTCTTTTGGTTTAACTAACGCACCATCTGCTTTTATGGATATGATGAACCGTGTCTTCTGCGAATATCTAGATAAATTCATCATCGTGTTCATTGATGATATTTTGGTCTATTCCAAGACTCATGAGGATCATGCAACACATCTTAGACTCACCATCTCTACACTTCGTCAGCACCAACTCTATGCCAAGCTGACAAAATGTGAGTTCTGGCTGGATCGTGTTGTTTTCTTGGGGCATGTTGTTTCTGGTGATGGACTCTCCGTTGATCCTGCCAAGATTTCTGCTGTGATGGATTGGATACAACCTTCTACCCCTACAGAGATTCGCAGTTTCCTTGGGCTTGCTAGCTACTATCAACGTTCGTCAAGGGTTTTTCCTCTCTTGCAACTCCACCAACAAAGCTAACTCAAAAGCATGCTATATTCGAGTGGTCAGATTAGTGTGAGCTGGCTTTATTGGAATTGAAGCAATGTCTGTGTTCGGCGCCAGTTTTAGCCCTTCCTTCCGGGGGCAGATTCGTGATTCAGACAGATTTAAGTTCAAATTCAAGACTTATAAGAGATACAGGAGTTCAAGCTTGCTATGACGGGTCCCTCGTCCCCGTTAGGGTTTCAAGTGGGAACCCAAGTCAAGGGGTTGCATCAATTGAATGCTACCTTTTGTTGTTTACCTACGTTATTAACTAAACAATTCATAATTTGGTGAATGGGGCTAGTTATCAATTGCATGTTACAGGGGTCGAGCAGTAAAACTATGGACAAAAATTAGAAAGTAACAAATTACAATCAGATGTTGCAAGCGAGAGATTTCTCGTGCCTTAAGTAAGACTGAAGCTGACAATGGCGGTTAAGTGGCGCAACCAATTTAACAATTTTAATTTGATATGATTAAGCACAAATAGGGATGACAATTGCATTAAACAGGAAATCCTACATGAGCATGCACAATTTAAATCACAAAATTAGGCAGGTGCGGGTTGGCGAAAAATTACCTCCCTCGAAGTTGAGGGGAGAGGGAATTACACGAAGGAATCGACGAATTGGCTGGCTTTAGGTTAGGGAAGCCCTAAATCGGAAGGGGCCTTTAGTGTTCAAGCCAATTAGGGCGACCGAGCGGCACCAGGGAGCATGAAAAACCTAGTGATTGGACAATCATAATGTGATACAATCATGAATCATGACACATACACAATTAGGGGCACAAAATTTTGCAAGGAATTTCAGTTAAATCTTAATTGAAAGAGAAAGGATGAGACGCATACCCAAGGGAGTCGAATCTGGCCTCAAGTGCGCGAGGGAAGGAAAACCCTAGATGGCCCTCTTCACAAAACTCGGCCAAAGCGGACACAAAGAGGGCTGTCAGAGGAGGAGGTTGCGGTTGCCGGCCTTGAGGGGAAGGGAGAAGGAAGAGCCTTACTACAGGCGGCCCTTTGGAGGAGATCGGGCGACTTCCTGGAGTGGAGAGGAGGGAGACGACCAGAGCAGGAGTTGCCGGCTTGGGGAGGGGAAAGAGCAGGAGGAGGTCTCAGCGGGAGGAGGAGCGGGAGGCGACGCCGGTATGGGGACCAACAACGGCAGGGCGGTGGCTGCACTGCGCGCGGGAGTTGTCGGCTATGCAGCTTGCGGGAGACGGGATCGGGGAGGCTAACAAGTGACGAGATTAAATCCCTGGACCGCAAGGGTTTAAATCGGGGTGGGGGCTGCTTGTTAAAAGTGGGTGCAAATTCCTCCATACTCCCTATGTGTAACCATTAGATTAGGCTCAAGGATTATGATGAAACCACATGTCTTCCACTAAGGGTACATGGGTCATTTGACCCCTCCACTAATTCTTTAGTCTAAAGACAGTGGATCAAAATTATGCCTTATAATTTATATCATTAATATTAATGACAACCACAAACATAAGAACTAAAAACCAGGGAATCCTCAGATAAACTGCTGAAGGAGGATTCAAATCTGAAGACACATTTCTTCTTCTCTCTTTCTAACTCACTACTCTTCTATTTTTTGTGAAGAGAGTTCTTAGAATCCCTCTACAAAGAATTCAGGTTGTGGTTCAAGATCTCTTTATCAAAAGATCTAGTTGATTGGTCCTAAGAGTCTCCTTATCAAAAGACTCAGTTGTGACAATCATGCTTTATCTGAGGAAGAGTCTTTGTTAGTGGATCTGATATGTTGTCATCAGTCGGAACTCTGCAAATGTTCATATCACCTCGATCGATCTCTCAAATGAGATGGAGCCTCCTAAGTATGTGTTTGGAGCTCGGATGAGATCTAGGTTCATTAGCATGGGCAATTATGTAACATTCTAACTTCGATAAGGTGGCCTAGCCGGTTCAATGAAACCCCTGGAGAAGCTTAGTTGGGGTCACAGTAAATTGTGACCAGACCTCCGTTTTATATTTATATCAATTTTGAGCTATGATGCCTTGATATTGATATTTGTGTAATTCAACTCAGAATCTACCTCGGTCAGTGTACTCGTGAGATCAAATCCGAACTCAACAACATGGATTATGCCTCATTTCGATGCATAATGTCGAGTTGGCCTAAATCAGGCTGAATTGAGCTACGTGACGACCCCAATGTAACTTTCCAAGCCAACAGACTCTGAATCGACCTCAGTCAATTGCATTATATTTTAATGGTAAACACAATCTCGACGACTTTTGTTTCATTCAATTCCGACATAAATCAAGAAAATTGACTAAATTAGGTCGCATTTGAACTACATGTCGATTTGAATAGGAAAATATGAGCAAACGAACTCTGAATTGATCTTAGTCAGTTGCATCAGACTCGTATGATCAATTCGAGCGCGATACAATTCGTTTCGTTCAAATCGGGGAGCGTGTAACACACCTTAGATCTCTGTGCACGACCCCTAATCCCACCGTATATTTATGCCAGCACGAATTTTCGCGCATGATTAATCTAAAATACGATCACTTTTCAATACAATCATATTACACAAATACTATCATATATTTTCGCAAACAATTTACACCGTTGAAATCATAGATCATACGATTGTACTTGCTCCCGCGCACGATGATCTATTATGATCATCGTGTGTTACCCGTACCTAAATATCTCTCGAAAACAGGGGGTGAAAAGTGGCAAAATTGGTGGAATCCACGGGTTTCCCCTCCTTCGGGAAAATTTTGGGTCCGGATCCCGGACGTCAGCTGGCGTCCGGGACCAATGAAAATCCAGGATTTCCACCATACAGTGGTCCCGCTGTGCACAGTCTGATGTACACATAACATTTTTTGCGTGGGGCCCACTGAATGGTGAAATTCCATTGGTCTCGGACAGCGTTTAGGACCCGGATCCTGAAATTTTGCTCTTTTTATACACATCTTCATCTCCTCTTCATGGAGGACCCATGGGGAAAGGGGTGGTAAAATATACTCTTGCACTTTACCGTAAAGCGCGTTGATCTGATAATACTCGTGGATCAGTGTACACATCTTAAAATGCACACTTCTTAAAGTGCACACATCTCAAGTTCATTGCACTAATCCATTCGGACCGTCTGATCAGTGCATTTTACGGTAATGTGCATACCGCCCTTTTCTGACCCTGAATCGACTTCAGTCAATTGCGTTAGATTTTAATGGTAAACACAATCTCGATGTAACCAAATAGATAGGGAGAGAGAGGAAGAATCTGGCAAGGGGGGAGGCCGGCGGTGGTGAGCGAGACGAAAAGGAGGAAGGATGAGGAACTTAGGGAGCAACCCTAAATCTTGCATAAATTCAAGCATACCTTACAAACTCCTACCCCTCCCTCTTATATAGATGAGGGAGGGCACACAAAATAAGACAATACAAATAATAATAATTAAGTCTAATTAATATTAATTAAAAGGCATTTAATTAATATTAATTAACACATTTAATTTCAAAAGGAATAATCATGGCGGCTTCCATGCGCGTGCCCCAAATAAGTGCGGCGGCTTCCATATGCGTGCGTCGATGATCTCCATCTGGGGGTTTACTTGCGTGACAGTGTATGCGTAACACTATACCGCCCTTGAAAATCGACCTTGTCCCCAAGGTCGAGTGTTATGATTTTATCGGGATCTTTAAGAATGTTGACGAGAAAGGAGTTGTGTATTGCTAGTGGCGGGTGGCGAGTGCCTTGAGGAGAAAGAACGAAGATGTGTCAAACAAAGAAAAATTTGGGCTGAATATTATGTGTTAGAGGAGTGCGGTTAGAAGAAAGGGGGAAAATAAGGGTGGGTGGGCTTGTGAGGGTTGAAAGTGAGTGCTGCATGGGTGTGGAAATGGGGTTGGCAGCTAGGAGGGAAAAAGGTGGTGTGCATATGTTTGGAAGAGAAGAGAGAAGGAAAGGACAAACAAATTGATGGGACAAGACAATGGAAGACAAAAAAAATTGAGGGTGTATGGGAGACAATTGTTGGCAGGAAGGGGGAGGCTCAAGAAAGAGAGAGGAGAATTGATGTACGATGTGATGGGGCTTGCAGGAGGGAGGAACAATGTGGAGTTTTTGGCGTGGGTCAATTGTGGGGCCCGGAAACAGTGAGGATGGTGTGGATGGAGAGACATAAGGAAATGATGGAAGCTGCTGTGTGTGGGTCCTGGTGGCATTAAAGATGGCAGGGGAAAGAGGACATGATGAAAAACTGCCAAAAAGAAAGCAGGCGAATGGCTAGATGGCTGGGGCGAAGGAGTCTAGGCAGTCGACAGCACTGCGTGAGTTTGTCTTGTACTGCTGGAGGGAGACGAGCGGCGAGGAAGTTCCTAGATCGGGGTCGCTGACTGGCGAGGCTTGTGCGAGAGCCGGGGGGCTTGGCTCGAACTGTCGGAGGTATTGCTAGAGCTGCAATTGGTGGAAGCGGTGTGGGAGGTATGGCGGCTGCTGATCGACGCAGGAGGGGCAGCGGTGGCGGTGGCTGTTGCTCAACGTTGGAAGGGAACTGTGGGGGTGGTTGTAGGACGCAGGAAGGGGAGGATGGGGTGGGCTGCTCGGTGCTGGAAGGGAACTGTGGGGACGACTGCCTGACGCTGGCAGGGGGAAGATGGGGTGTGCTGCTCGGCATTGGGAGGGAAGGAGACAGCCTCCTGTGGTTCCTCGGCGTTGGCCAGGCGGTGTCCTGGACGAGCGGATTGCTACTTGAAGCGTTGGAGGGTGTCGAGGCGGGTGAGAATGAGCGCTTTAAACGTCTAGGGCAGCGTCGACGGAGGACTGCAGGCTGTCGAGTGCGGCCTCGTGTCGGTCGAGCCAGGCGCGGATGCGATCAGTGGCGGTGTGGGGACGCGTGTTCATAGCCATGGAAGGAGAGACGAAAGCCAGCGGCGCTACGGCGGGCGGAGCGGCAGGTCGGACCATTGTTACCGAATAGATAGGGAGAGAGAGGAAGAATCCGGCAAGGGGGGAGGCCGACGGTGGTGAGCGAGACGAAAAGAAGGAAGGATGAGGAACTTAGAGAGCAACCCTAAAATCTTGCATAAATTCAAGCATACCTTACAAACTCCTACTCCTCTCTCTTATATAGATGAGGGAGGGCACACAAAATAAGACAATACAATTAATAATAATTAAGTCTAATTAATATTAATTAAAAGGCATTTAATTAATATTAATTAACACATTTAATTTCAAAAGAATAATCATGGCGGCTTCCATGCGCATGCCCCAAATAAGTGCATCGGCTTCCATATGCGTGCGTCGATGATCTCCATCGGGGGGGGGGGTCCACTTGCCTGACAGTGTATGCGTAACACTCGACGTCTTTTGTTTCATTCAATTCTGACATAAATCAAGAAAATTGACTAAATTAGGTCGCATTTGAACTACAAGTCGATCTGAATAAAAAATATTAGCAGATGAACTCTGAATCGATCTCAGTCAGTTGTATCAGACTCATATGATCAATACAAGCGTGATACAATCCGTTTCTTCAAATCTGATGAGATTTGAGAAAGCTGGCAGAAATGAGTAGCTTTGAGCTGCGCAACGATTCGAGTGATAAATTTAAAGCAAAAAGACTCGGAATAGACTTCGGTTGTGTTTTTTAGACTAATGTGTTCAACACTAGCATAACGATACCCTCCACGCATTTTTCTTGCGCGTATTTTGTGAGTTATATATTAGTATATATATATTCTTTTTATATTATATATATAATTCATAAATTAGGTATTTTAATCTCTACCCTAATATAAACCAGGGAGCGTGTATCACACCTTAGATCTCTATGCGCGACCCCTGATCCCGCAGTATATTTCTACCAGCATGAATTTTCGCGCATGATTGATCTAAAATACGATCACTTTTCAATACGATCATATTACACAAATATTATCATATATTTTCGCAAATAATCTACACCGCTGAAATCACGGATCATACGGTTGTATTTTCTCCCGCGCACGATGATCTATTATGATCATCGTGCGTTACCCGTACCTAAATATCTCTCGAAAATAGGGGGTGAAAAGTGGCAAAATTGGTGGAATCCACGGGTTTCCCCTCGTTCTGGAAAATTTTGGGTCCGTATCCCGGACGTCAGCTAGCGTCCGGGACCAATGAAAATCCAGGATTTCCACCATATAGTGGTCCCGCTATGCACAGTATGATGTACACATAACATTTTTGCGTTTGGCCCACTGAATGGTGAAATTCATCCCGGACAGCGTTCGGGACCCGGACCCTGCAATTTTGCTCTTCTTATACACATCTTCATCTCTTTTTCATGGAGGACCCACTGGGAAAGGGGTGGTAAAATGTACTTTTGCACTTTATCGTAAAGTGCATTGATCCGATAATACTCGTGGATCAGTGTACACATCTTAAAATGCACATTTCTAAAAGTGCACACATCACAAAGTTCATTGCACTAATCCACGCGGATCGTCTGATCAGTGCATTTTACGGCAAAGTGCATACCGCCCCTTTTCCGACCCACGAGAAGCTCCAACTCACCCCTCCAGACCTGGAATAGAGTTCCTCTCTCCACCTCCATCTCCTTCTCCCCTCACACACAGCTGGATTTAATCTCCTTTTTGTGACACCAGCTCACGGCAAGGGAGTTCTTCATATTCATCCTCTTCATCACACACATCGTCTTCTCGGGGATGCTTTTTGCTTCTTCGTGCTTCATTGATTTGTGAACTATTCTAGCTGGTGCATCAAAGAGGGCTTGAGGAATGATCCCAAGCAACCGACGATTGCATTTCTTCTTTCTCTTCTGGTTATGGGATGGAACGGTTCCTCTTCTTCCTCACGGCTCATTGCATGAGCTTGAATACTCCACTACTCTCCTCCTTCAGTTTCTGGTTTCAGATTCACGAGCCATGCATCGAGGGTGGCCCGTGGATGATATCTTCGTGCAACCCATGCATCAAGCTTCCGTCCGCTTCTTCTGATTCTGGTAAACTCAAACTCTGGTTCTCTTTGGTTACCTGGGATACATGCTTGAGGTATTACCCAATCCGATGAATGGTTTGGTACTTCATTTCGGTTGATAACATAATGATTCAATGAAGGGTTTTCATTCTATGATGTTTAGAAGCTGTTACTGATCTACACTCCCCTTTCCCTTCTTCGATTCCTGGTTTTGGATGAGGATCCTGACAGTAAATGGGTAGCATCTCTCCCCCTCCCCCTTCTCTTCCCATCACTCTCTCCTTATCCTCTGAGTTTATTGAACCCAGGGCAGAGCATCGAGGATGTCTTGAGAGGGACCTCTCTTCCTTCTATTTGTCATGGTGTTCATGGAGTTGGAAAAGAAAAACTAGAGCTCCTTTATCACTCACACCCTCGTCAAGTCGAGCAACTCATAATATCTCTCCTTCGTCTTCCTCCGATATTCTGGTAACTACTTCTAACCTTGATCTCCTCATAATTAAATTGAATGTTATGATATTAGTCATTGGAATTCAGTTCACTGCTTGTGAATTGTGCTCCTTCTAACCTACTTCTAATTATGAATAAAAGTTTAGGGTGATCTCTTGGCTGTTATAAGGTTATACTTTCCACCTTTAATCAGGCTTTCACTGAGGTTCTTTATTATTGACTAATTCATATTTAGAGAGATGCATGAAAGAACATGGATCTATCACCTAGAGGGAGGTGAATAGGTGTATGGGTTATTTTTGAGGTTTTCTTGATAAATAAAGAACTATAAACAATCACAGAAAATCACAACACGGATAACATAGAATTTATAGTAGTTCTCCAATATGGGTACTCCACTTTCCCCCTGTGCCTATCTAGCAATGTGCTAGCCTCCGTAAACTTCTCCAGATCTCAGATCATTCAAATCTTACAGCTTAGAGTCCAGACTCCTACCTCAAGAACAACAACAAGTTCCCTACCTCAGATCCAACCATAAGATCCTACAACTCAGATTCTGTACCAGAATCTTACCTCAGGTCCTCAACAGGAACCCTACCTCAGGCCTTCAACAAGAGCCATACAATCAGATTCAAAAAATGAATCCCTACCTCAGATTCTCAACAAGAACCCTTCAATCAGGCCTCAACAAGAGCCCTACACTCAGATTCACAAGTGAATCCTACCTCACGTTCTCACAGAACTTTACCTCAGATCTTAAAGAGATCACAAAGAGATCTTACAGAAAAGATGATGAAAATTTATTACAGGAATATGAATAGACTCGAAATAATCTTCACTTGATTTGTGCCAGTCTTTTTAGGCTTTGATGAAGACAACCTTCACAGTAGCAGCAACAGAAATCTTAAACGATGAATCTTGTATTTGCTTATCACAGATTGAACAGGAGCATGGAATTGATTCTCTGAATGTATCTCCTTCTTTAGCTTTTGATCTCAGATCTACTTCTTCTTCTCAGGATGAATACTTTCTTTAAGAGAAGAATACGATTCTATCGATCTGATTTTCGATCTTCTTGAAGATATATTCTCTGAAATGTTACTTAAGGTATCCATCATATCTTTATTTATAGCATCGACAAACCATAATGGTTGATACGAGGATTTTTTTTATGTCAGAAATCTCATACCTCAAAAGTCTGCGCTGATTGAGTTGATTGACGACGTCAATTAATGAGTTCTGCAAATTTGAATTGTCACGACGATGTTTCATCTCGTCACGACAATATTTCAACTGATCACGATGACATTTCAACTCTTCATTACGATACCTGATTCTTCTGCCAAAATGTTAGCTTATCATAACGATAGATGCTCTTCTTAGATATACTTGTTGTCTGCACAATGATGTTTCATCTTCAAGACGACATTTCAGCTTGTCACAACGATAAGACTTAACTCTGAGATCTGAGCTTTTGTCTTGGCAGCATGGGAGCCAAATTTAGACGACATGGACTTAATCATTCTCAACTCAACAAGCTTCTGAATTGTCGGGCAGGCTTCTCGATGACATTTGAATTGTTCTCGACAACATTTGACTTAGAGTGAGTTAGCTAGCATGGATTGGCTCTTGTTGTCTAGATCATCTAGCCGATATGGCTATGGTCTAGATGACACAGAGAATTTGTCGTCTAGATCATCTAGCCGATATTTGACTTAGCTGAATTTTGTTGTGATCTCATCCAGACGATATTTGATTTAGCCACCTTTGTTGTGAGGTCGTCTGGACAATATTGGACTTAACTGAATTTGTTGTGAGCTCATCCATATGATATTTGACTTAGCCGATTTTGTTGTGACCTCATCCAGACAATATTTGACTTGGCATCTTTTGTTGTGAGGTCGTCTAGATGATATTTGACTTAGCAACTTTTGTTGTAAGGTCGTCTAGATGATATTTGACTTAGCCGATTTTGTTGTGAGTTCATCTAGATGATATTTGACTTAGCATATTTTTTTGGTAAGTCCAACCTGTTTGCTATCTTTGTGCATGATCTTCAAGACTTTTCTAAGTGATTTGTCCTTGTTAGTGACAAGTCTAATATAGTGATAGGGCATAAGTCAACATGTATTTTTCACCATGAGGGATTACACAGGCAAAACACTGTTTCAGTGACTATAAGCTTAACCCTACATTAGTCATGCACTTTAATTATACCTGTCACTTCAAAACTAAATGGAACATCAAATACAGGATGTATTCTAACTCAACAACTTTCTTTCCTTTGCCTGAGTCCTCGCCCTTCTTACACTTTGGAAATCTTGTTAGAATTATTTCCCATCTTCCCAATATCTTTATGTCTATCTTTTTCATGTAATGAATTGGAACCCCTAACATTTTGTTCAGCTGACCAGGAATTGTATTCAAAAAATACAAGGACAATATCCTTCCAAAGTTTGTCTCTCCAAGGATTTCTTGAATTTTCATGAATAGAATATAGGCCCAATCAGTCTTTTTGTTTAGGATCACCTTGACCATGATCTCAAACATGTTCCTTGAGATTCTGTCATGTGATCCTGGCTTTCACATGAATGTCTTTCCAACTATATCAGCCAATAGCTTCCCTTGTTGATTGAAATTCTTCCTTTTCAGAGACCTATAAGTCTCTTCTGAGTGATCACGACCTTTTAATGCATCACTTAAGTCCCGATCTATTATTTCGTCATCTGCACCAAACCTAGGCATTTGTAATACCTTGGCCAAGCTCTTGGCACTGACATTTAACTTAATAGCAGCAATCTTGGCTTTAATGGCCTTCACTGATGAACTTACTCTTGTATTTGAGTAAAATTCCATTACTTACCTATTCATTATAACTGTGGGTTCTGAAAGCACATATTCCAATCCTGCGATTGTTAACAAGCCGATGACAGCTTTGATCTCCTCACTTTCATTCCTGAATCCATCTCTGACTAATTCACAACCTATGTTGAAGGAATCCTCACCTTTCTTAGGAGACATTTTTCTGAAACCTTAGGGATGGCAGAACTTTGTCTTCGTGCACGCACTAACTCGTCGTGATGGCTTATGGCACGTACTTGGGTATTAAATCTTATGATATTGAATTAAGATTCAACGGTTGCGATGATAAGATCCAATATTCCCGATTGACTGTTTGTCGAAAGTGTGTCGCTTTGCTATCACGACGATATAGGCTTCATGCCGTCTTGATGTCACAACGACACAGGCAGGTTCTCTGAGTTCTTTCCTGCAATCTTTTAAGGTCTTTTCCTGCATACATTTTTTAGCATTCTAGAACATAATATTGCTAAGATTGGCCATGATAGAGAGAAATTACACTTGTTTATCACTAATTTTATTCTAGGTTAAGCATTCCTAATTCAAATTTGAAGATATTAAATTTAGCTTCATCAAGAGACTTAGCGATGATATCACTCACTTGTCTGTCAATGGGGACATACTCAAGACATATATCTTCCTTTTCAACATACTCTCTGATGAAGTGATACCTGATCTCAATGTGCTTAGTTCTGGTGTGTGACATAGGGTTCTTAGCAATTGTGATTGCACTTGATGAGTCACAATACAATGTTGTTTTACCTATCAGGATGTTGTAATACTCTAGCTAGTGCTTTATCCAAAGGAGTTGTGTATAACAGCTCCCAGCTGAGATGTACTCTGGCTCTGCTGTTGAAATGGCTACACTTGTCTGCTTTTTGTTTCTCCAAGTTATTAACCTCGTGAGGTGCTATTCATGTCTTCTTTGCACCCTGCAAAATCTGCATCTGAATAATCAATTAGTTCAAAATCATTATTCATAGGGTACCATAGGCCAAGATTTGGTGTGCCCTTAAGGTATTTCAGAATCCTCTTAGTAGAGGAATAGTGAGATTCCTTTGGATTCACCTGATATCTAGCACATGCATATGTAACATACATTATGTCAGACCTACTGACAGTCAAGTAGAGCAAGGAGCCAATAATGCATTTATACATGGTTTCAATAAAAGGTTTCCCCTTTTCTTCCTTTTCAGTGATACATTAGACCTCATGGGTGTCCTCATAGTGGAGGCACTCTCCACTCCAAACTTCTTTATTAACTCCTTAGTGAACTTGGCCTGGGAGATGAAAATTCCATCTTTAGATTATTTCACCTGGAGGCCTAAGAAGTACTTGATCTATCCCATGCTGCTCATCTCAAATTTTCCTTGCATTAAGTTGGCAAACTTCTTGCAAAGGTTATCATCAGTAGAGCCAAATATAATGTCATCATATATTTGGACTAGCAAGATCTTGCCCTTAATTTCCCTGAAGAATAATATCTTATCTATATTCCCCATTGAAAATTTGTTTTCAATGAGGAAGTGAGACATGGTTTCATACCAAGCCCTAGGTGCTAGTTTAAACCCATACAATGCTTTTCTTAAGAAATAGACATGATCAGTTAAGTTACGAACAACAAAACCTAGAGGCTGTTCTACATATACTTCCTCTATGAGATCTCCATTTAGGAAGGCTGACTTCACATCCATTTGATATACTTTGAAATCTTTGTGAGTAGTATATGCTAGGAATAGTCTTATTTCTTCAAGTCTTGCCACTGGTGCAAAGGTTTGATCAAATTGAATGCTACTTCCCGTCTATATCTCATTGCAACCAGCCTCGCTTTATTTTTGATGATGTCACCACTCTTATCTATCTTGTTACTAAAGGCTGGTTCCAATAACATTCTGATTTTGGGGCCTAGGAACTAGCCATGATCCAAGAAGGATCTGATTTGTCTTCTTCAATTTTTTTTGGTTCAACTTGTGACAGAAAGCTCAAATATAGTGCCTCATTCTGAGTACTTCTTCTTGTTCTCACTCCCTATCTTATATCTCCAATGACTTGACTGCTTGGGTGGTCTTTAAGGTGTCTCCAAGCTGGTGGTAGTGCTCCTTGATTATCTGCAATCTCTATTTCAGCTGGCTATTGTTCTAACACTGTCTATTGTGATTCTCCTTGGATTTGTCCTCCATCTTCAATGATCAAATCTGGAGATGTAGAGTCTTCTAGGCTTAGCTCTTTTAGCTTCAAACATGTTCCTGCAATACTAGAAGAACTAGATAAGCCTTCATGAATCATGTTTGTCTCATCAAATACAACATTAATTGATTCTTCCACAACTTAAGCCTTTTTGTTGAATATCCTTAAGCCTTATTGTGGCTACTATATCCAATAAAGATGCCCTCAAAACACTTTTCGGCACATTTGGTTAGGTATGATTTTCCATTGTTAAATACAAAGCGTTTACTTCCAAAGATCCTAAAATAGGATATTTAGTTTTTCCCTTCACTAGTTCATAAGGAGCCTTCATGTGATATTTGGTGATAGAAACTCTATTCTGCATATAGCAGACAGTGTTGACAACTTCAGCCTATAAATATTCTGATAGTGAAGAGCCACTTAGCAAGGTTGAAAGTGCACAGTTAACTTCACTAGAATTCTCTAGAGGGGGGGGGGGGGGGGTGAATAGAGATTAAAAAAAAAAAATTTGTGCAATGTTAATATATATATATATATGTGTATGATCACAGATTATAGCTTCCCACACACCAACAAGAATTAAACAAATAAAGAAAGTAAATGCAAGAAAAGAAATCACAGCACAACACAAGAAAATATAGTGGTTCCCCAAACTTTGGGTAGTCCACTCTTCTACCCTCTTGGTAGGAATTCACTATCTTGCACTGAGTCTTTTGATAAGGAGACTCTTAGAACCACCCTGAGTCTTTTGACAAGGAGACTCTTAGAACCAACTGAGTCTTTTGAAAAGGAGACTCTTAGAACTAGTACACTGAATTTTTGAAGAGAGATTCTAAAAACTCTTTTACAATGTTTAAGTAAAAAAAATAAGAAAGAAGAAAGAAATAAGAACAAGAATGAATCTCTTCCTAGCAAGAAGATTGGAAGCACAAGAAGTGAATTAAATCTTTCTTCTATAGAGAGAAGAAGATTTGTAGCTTTTCTCTCTTATGTGAGAGCTATCGGAATTTGCAGCAGGGTGACTTCAGAAGCAGAGGAAGAAGAATGCTTGAATATTGCTGCAGGACTATTTCTCAATTCTCTCTTTTTCACTTGGGAGCTTTTCCTCTTTTCAAATGTAAAAATGGTGAATCACTTCTTCTCTTTCTCTGCCGACCTCCTTGGTTATTTATAGCTCTGTTCATTAAGATAACACTATAGGAGAGTAATCAATTAGCAGGCAGAGTATTAGAAAGAAAGAGAAATTCCCATAACAGTTATATCCATAGAAGGAAAGTATTCATTCTAATTTCAAATAATGTCCATAATGAATTTTATCAAATTAGCCAAGAATCTAATAGAGGAAAGAAAGATTCAGAATGGCTATAAGACATAAATTGATTCCATATAAATCAGATCTATTAAGATAAGGAAAGAGATCTGGCGATTTTGAATTCTGTCATAAAGATCGACGTGCGTCGATTACTATTCGACACAAGCGTCGAATACATCCTGTCTGGACGTCGAGAGGAGAATAAGGAAGGTGCGTCGACAAAGGTGCGTCGACTATATTAGATGCGTCGACTAGAAATCAGAGTAACGTCGACAACACATACGTCGAAATCTTCCTAGAGTTACTTCGACTCAATCTAAAGGAAACGTCGACTATATTTTGACGTTGCGTCGAATACTATTCGACGCATATTTACTTAGCCTTATTTTTCATTCTTAGAATTCTTCTTTAACTCATCTTTAGGGGTTAAGAGAAATCATTTTCCCAACAATGGTTCTCCCTACTTCAATGAGAGTCCTATTTTTCCTCTCAGCAACTCCATTTTGTTGTGGGGTTCTTAGAGAAGAAAATTCTTGAAGGATACCTTGTTCTTTGCAGAAATTTGTTATGGGTTCAGACTAAAATTATGTGTCATGATGACTTCTAATTTTGACCACAGTATAGTTCTTCTCATTCTGAACCTGCTTGACAAAAGACACAAAATTGTTCAAGGTACCAGACTTTTTTCGAAGGAAGACATCCATGCATATCTAGAGAAGTCATCAACTATCACAAGAGTGTATAACTTCCTTCCTTAGCTCTGAATTGGCATAGGGCCAAATAAACCCATATGCAATAGATATATGATCTTTCTAAATCTTTGGAGTCTATGCTCTTAAAGGTGGTCCTAGTATGCTTGCCTATCTAGCAGACATGACAAATACCCTCTTTAATGCATTTAAGGTTAGATCCATTTCTAACTAAGGCTTTATTTGGTGCGGCGGTGGAGGGAGAAGACGGCGGGAGCATACGCGGGTCTAGAAACGGAGGGACGGAGGCGGGGATCAAAACGCGGCAGCTTGGCGGCTTTTCCTCCTTGCGGAGGGACCAGACGCAGCAAATGGGGACGAAGGTTCATTTTTTTTCCGCCTTAGGTCGGCGTTTTCTCCGAACGCCTAGCCCTAAACGCCTAACCAAACAAACCCTAATCTTTTGAAAACAGCTTAATGATTATCTTATAGTTCATGTGGGCAAGTCTCTTATGTCATTGCACACAAAGAGAGTCTCTCTCATTTGCTGCAAGGCATACATGTGAAGAAGAATCAAAACATGAGAAATTCAAGCAATAAATATTTCCACTCATAGTGTCTGATAGGATTGTTTCAAAGTCTATAGAGTTTTTGATCAGACACTTATCCTTGTGGAATTCAATGACATAGCCTAAATCACATAGTTGACTTATGCTTATAAAACTATGTGCAACCCTTCCACATAAGCCAACTTTGTAATTGAGACTATGTCATTGGTAATCTTACCATAGCCTTTGATAATGCCTCTGTCAGATCCACCAAAGATTACTTTGGCTCCATCTTCTATAGAGGTGAAGTTCTTCAAAAGGCTTCTTGTTCCATTTATGTGCCTGGAACATCCACTGTCCAAATACCATTCATTGCCCTAGGCATTTTGTTGGTCTTTGGACATACCTACAAAAAATAAATTAGTTCACCTTAAGAACCCAAATTGGTTTGGATGCTTTACAACTATATTATTAGGAAGCCTTACATTCATTACCCTAGGCACTGTTGGATTGTACCAACAGTCTATGACAATGTGGCCAATCTTGCCACAACACCAGCATTCAAATTTATTGTATCTCCTCTTCTAAGTCACCTTTTGAGTGGGGTGATGATGTTGATGATCAAAAAAGCAGGTTGTTGCATTTCTAGCATTTCTTAGGCTAATTATGTGGCTGTGCACATGATTTGAAGTTTAATGCACATTCACAGGTTTCACTTTAGGGATAGGCCTTTGAGGAAGAGGCTTTCCCTTTCCTTTGGTTGTTGGTGCTGTAGAACCAAGTACAAATGATCCATGATCTTTCATCCAGATCTCCTCATGGGGTGCTTTGAGGGCACTCAGTCCAATGTCTGCTCCATTCTTTGAGTTCTATGGCTTTGTTTCACTAGTAGAGCATCAATTAGAGAAATATTCATAGGCTAGATCATTGTCATATGTATTGGAAGGCAATATAACTTTTTAGAAATAGTTTTATCTTTGGAGGTCTCTTTCTTTTTCTTATTATAGCCAAGCCCTCCTCTATATGGAGCAGAGAAGCTATCTATAATAGGGAGTACAATTTTTGGCTTAGAGAAATTTGCCACAAACTTCCTTTCAATAAGAAGCTTGTCCTCCAAAGCCTTGATTGCTCTTTCTTTTTGATCTATCATTTTGCTCTGAGCTTCGTACTTCTTTTGAAGTACCATAAACTCATAGGTCATACTTGTGATTTCTTTGGTCTTCTCATCCACTTGAGATTTGAAAGACTCCGGAATTTTTATTTCTTCAACCTGAGCTTTGACCAAGACTTTGCTCTTCTTTAGTGCTTTTAATATAGCACCATACTTATTTATTAGATCATTGTATTGATTTGCTAGTTCAGAATCACTCTCATCATCAACTGATGAGTTTGCTTCTGATCCAGCATCAGTCTCAAGGTCAGATCCATAATTAGATAGTGAGGCTTTAATATATACCTTATCAGGATGTGAATTATACTGCTTCTCTTCATCAATTAGGGCCATCAGTCCATAACTGATCTCATCTTCTGACTCACTGTCTGACAGTGATGGGGGTGCCCTTGTGCACACACCTGGGTAGCAAGATAGTCAACCTGCCACTCATCTTATGAAATTGCAGTGAGCCCAATGTAGGCTTCCTCCTCTGATTTACGTGAGCTTGAGTCACTCTCACCCAAGGTCTTGGGCTTCTTGGAAATGAAGCTCTTCTCAGGCTTCTTGCCTTTGTGAGAATTTTTTTCATCAACTCTCCTTCCTTCTTTTCTTTTAGCAGGACAGTCAACTATGACATTTCCTAGTCTGAAGCAATAATAACAAATAATATTAAATGTAAATTGTTTGTTCTTTTTAGGATTATACCTGTCCCTTTTAGGATTGTGCGTTAGCCTGTCAATGTTGTTATAGTTCTTCTTTGAGATGTAGGAGGATGGTCTATTTTTCCACTGTCTCCTCTTGCTTAACAACTTTTTGAACTGCCTGGAAAACAAGGACAGTTCTCCATCTGTAAGATCTGAGCATGAAGAGCAGGCCTCAAATTCTTCTTCATCAGCAACTCTCTCCTGGAGGATAGGGGAGTCTTCTCTACTCTTCATGGAGCATTCAGCCTTAAAGGCTACATATTTCTCCCTAAAATAAGATCTGGAAGATTCTTCTTCTACCTTTCTTATATTCAGCTGCAGTTCATGAGAGCAGCATGTCATATAGATTTTGGTGCTGGATGGTAGCCAAGTTCCCCATCTCTCTTATTACACAAATCTTGATGTCTCATTCCTTGTTGAGGGGCCTCAATAACTTGTCATTGAGATCATAATTGGAGAATTCTCTCTCATAGTTCTTTAATCCATTGACTATCTTACAAAACTTCTCATAGCAGCCGGCAATTGAGTCATTCTTCTCCTGCCTGAAGGCCTCATATTCTTAGTTGAGAAGAGATTTCCTATCATCTCTCACTTCTTCAATGCCCTCCACGTAGACAATTAATGAATCCCACATTTCCTTTGCAGTTTGGCAGTGAATCGGGTTTTGGAATGTGAACTTAGTGAAGTCATCTATGACACTCACAATTATATTCTTGGCCCTTTTGTCCATGGTGGTCAGAACTACTTCATCCTTGGTCATTTCTGTATATTTCTTTGGAACTTGCTGATTAGCATCAATGGTGGAGACTTTCATGGGAATGAAAGGTCCTTCTTCAGCAATGGTGGAGACTTTAAAGGCCTCCACTCCTCATCCCATGACGAACTATATATCTTTACATCGCCTGTCCCTGCCACTTTACACCTTTGCTACTTCTTTATACTCTATTTATGTCGCTAACTCTGTGCAGGAGGCTCTTCAACATACGGGCTGGCGGGTAGCCATGGATGAAGAAATGACAGCCCTCTGGGCTAACCAGACATGGGATCTGGTTCCTCTCCCTCCAGGCTAGACTATTGTTGGTTGCAAATGGGTCTTTGTCATCAAGCATGCTCCTGATGGGAGAATTGACCGTTATAAGGCCGGCTGATGGGTTGTGGATTTACTCAACAACAAGGTCTCGATTATGAGGAAACGTTCTCTCCAGTGGCCAAGATCAACACAGTCCATGTCCTTCTCTCCGTGGTTGTAGATCGCCAATGGCCATTACATCAGCTGGATATCAAAAATGCGTTTCTAAAAGATGACCTACAAGAAATAGTCTGCATGCAACAACCGCCCGGGATTGAGACCATGGGGGAGTCCCAAGTTTGTCACCTTATAAAGTCCATTTATGGTTTCAAACAATCCCCTCGGGCATGGTTTGATAAGTTCAGTAAGGATGTTCAGGAGGTTGTCTTTACTCGGAGCTCGACAGACTTCTCTCTGTTCACTCAACCTCGAACTACAAGAACGATTCTTTTTTTGGTGTATGTCGATGACATCCTAATCACAAGAGATGATTCAAAGGGAATACAAGCCGTCAAACATCATCTTAGTTCCGTTTTTCAAACAAAAGATCTGGGAACCTTCTATACTTCCCTGGTCTGTAGATCGCAAGACGTCCTGATGGACTTGTCCTCTCTCAACGGAAGTACTATTTCGACCTTCTTGAAGATGCCGTCTATTCTGGATGCAAGTCGATTATCACCCCGATGGATGTCAATCACAAGTTGTATGCCCATGCTTCTGATGCAGATCTTCTTCTTCCAAATCCAGCATACCATTGACGACACGTTGGAAAACTTATTTACCTAACAGTCACGAGACCAGACATATCCTTTGCAGTTAGGGTGGTCCACCGGTTTATGCATTCTCCTCGGATATCTCATCTACAGGCCATCGAGCGCATCCTGAGATATCTAAAAATATCCCCTGGTCAAGAGCTGGTATACAAAACCTCTTCTTCTACTCCAACATTGGTTGCCTATTCAGATGCAGATTATGATGGTTCCGTGAAAAATCGGCTGTCTACCAGTTGTTTTGTTACCTACTTTGGAGGTCACCTTGTGACCTGGCGTAGTAAGAAACAAGCTGTGGTTGCTCGATCATCAGCTGAAGCTGAATACCGGTCGATGGCGTCAGTTGTCTCTGAGCATACATAGCTTGAAAGTCTCCTTGATGATCTAGGAGTAAAACTTCCCTCACCAGCTACCTTACTATGTGACAGTCAAGCTGTTATACACATAGCTAAGAATCCAGTCTTCCATGAAAGAACGAAACACAATGAAGTGGACTATCATTTCATTAGGGAGAAAGTTCAAATGAAGAAGTTAGAATTGAAGCATGTTCCGGACACAGACCAAGTTGCTGATCTTCTCACTAAAGCCCTACCGATCGAGTACCCTATTTTATCAATTGTTGTCCAAGCTGGGTGCCTACGACTTGTATTCTCCATCTTGCGAGGGAGTGTAAGAAAAGACCATGTAAATGCCCATGATTGTGGTCCTTTTTGTCTCCTTTTTTATGTTAAGGTACATTTTACCACTTAAGTTTAAAAAACATGTTATAAAAATGATGTTTTTATTAGATTTCACCCTGATATTGAAATGGTGTCGTGACTAAGTACCATGAAATTAATTTGGTGCAATCAATGAAGAATGGTATGTGTCAAATCTCAAATTGATTTGTACTTTGATCTTCTTTTCTATCTGTTTTAGTAGTTTTGTGAGAGCGTCTTGCAATCATCAAGAAATAATAAGAGCTACAAAGTATTGAACACATACCAATCCCTACAATAATGGGAAAGCCCTTCTCCAATAAAACCTAAAAAACAAAGAAAGGGCATATGTTGTCATGACAAATGAAGTGGAGTAAGAAATTCATTGATAATTGCTCTACACTTCACCTAAGGGAGACATTTAGTTCATAACCACCTGAATTGCTTGCACAGCAAATGACAATACCCGATCAAAACCATATGAATCAGGTATTAGAACAAGTTGCATATCATCCCTAGAAGAAGAAGAATCTTCAACAGTTTCATAAGAGAACTTTATGATTATGACACAACAAGGGAGATCCATAACACTCGACCACTATATCTTGTTCACACAAATATTAAGATATGTACATGTATATGCATGCTCTAAAAACTGACCACAAATAGTTGGGATTATCCATTGATGATGATGATTACATGTGTGAATGTGCCTATGAAGTTGCAATATAGTGGAGGTAACTACTGTTTACAAATCAACTTAATAAAAACAACTTGGTTTTATTCGTTTGGCCTGAATTGGGGCTCTGAAATTAGAACTTGATGTCCATTTTAATTGTAATTTGACATCTAATTTCAATTCTAAAGCCTCAATTCCGTCCAACCAAACCGCCCGTAAAAGCGTTTGAGGTTTACCTGAAATGAAATTCCATGAATATCAAACTTCTTAGGAAATCGAGTCCATGGTTGTGCAAGGTCCTCTAGCCTGGGAACAACATTTGTTGATAGATGGATTGACTTAGGCGCGGATGATTTGTTGGGTTTTCTATACAACATATCACATATGTGCAATGAAAATACGAACAAGAACAACCCTAAACAGTTCAAGGAACTTGAGATTACATGAATCAAGAAATAGGAAAGGCAACACATTGCAATACCTGAAGGGGATTGAGTCAACACTCAACCAAGGTGCTCCACAAAGAAATCTCGAAGAACAATCATTGATTCCCAAGAGCAGAAATAGATCGGCGCCTCTACGGGAGTTCACACGAGCAAAGGAGAACCCTAGCTTCTTCTCGAACAAGAACTAGGACGGAGAGAAGAAAGCCATCTACGTCTTCCACGGACTGCTAGGTCCGACCACAGAAAGAGGCTGCGGCGGCGGGGTGCGGGAACGACCGATCGGAACCCTTCCGTCGCTCTTCTTCTATCACAAAAGGAGATCGCACTTTTAGGGTATAGAATCGTATTCTATTTATACCCAGGCAAGAGAGAGAGGCAATCCACACACCCACGACTTACAATGGAGTAAACATAGAATTTGTCGAGTGAACACAAAATTCCTAACATGCTCCATACAATATTCACAATACCTGTGGAGCATTCAGTTGACTCGACTCGACTAAACTCCAATAAGCCGTAGGATTGGTTTTTCACTCATATCCAATATGAGTAAGGACAACACAATTCATCCTCCAACTTCTCTAAACACTCTTGTGTGTGACCCCATAGGCTCATATCCTGTTGGCAGTGAGACTAAATGCTTGGTCACTTCCAGATCACCTTGGAAACACCAACACGATTGTCCTTTCTTGGCTCTCAATTAAAAGCTTACTAGATAAAGGAGGTGGAGTATTGAGATATGAGTAAGTGTGTAAGAAAATTTAACCTTGTAAAATGAAAAGAAAGAAACAATAGGATAGATAAGAGAAGGGACATTTTTTTCAAGCAAGACAACTTCAAAAATAATCAAGCAATCTTAATAATGTTTTTATAATTGATTAGAATTTTACAATTGAAAATTAAAAATAAATATTAGCTATTGAAATGAGTGTACAACAAACAACATAAAAAATTTGTGAGGGAACACTCAAAAAGTTTCACCAAATTCTATATACAATTAGAGGAGAACGTTACAAAGGATGACTATAAAGTGAGGCCTAAATTGATCTAAGACTTAACTCAAAATTTGGATGATTCAAAATAGGCGAGAGGGGTATTGCCCTGTTAGGTTTCATTTCGTTTTCTTGAAACTATAAAAATATTTAAGCTTCTCCTTACATAAGAGAAATGTACATATTTTTTCACTTTTCTGCACTCATCTTATGTCTATATAAAAAACTCTTTAACCATCAATGAGTTTCTAAACTATTCTACACATAACTCTAAAATCTTCTACAATATTCTTGAACAATCTAGACTACACTAGATTATTCTACACTGGAGCAAGTCGCACATACAGATTACTTATAAGCCTTCAAAGTTTCCTTGAATTATCCATATAAGTGGAGTTTTGCATCCACACCAACAACATCAGTTCCAATACTTCCACCAATTTCAGCACCAGTTCTGGATGTTGACTAAATCCTGATGAATGACGTTACATGGGATCTACGAGCGAATGCCATTATTTTGTTCATTGGCTAGTATCTTCAGCATAGCACCCTGGGAGAATAAATGACACATATTTTGTAATAGAGGCAAGATTTATTTTATTATTCTCTACTTTAATTCAATCAGAGCCCGTTCGAGCCTAGAATTGGAATTCAGTCAATTCCAAAACCAACTGGAATTGGAATTGGTCTAAATTCCAATTACACTGTTCAGGTGTTGTGCAGAATTGGGCATCAGGAATTGGAATTGGACAATTATGTTGTTCGAAATTCCAAATAGGTTGTTGGTGCTAAAAAATCTCCACAATACATCTCGGTAGCTTGCACTAATGGCATGAACAATCACCATAGCCAATACGACCTCCATGACATGGACACTACTTCCCTTCGTCCTCTCTAACCAGATCTACAAATCGATATTATAGAATTGAATTGAAGATAAGTTCATTCATAGGAACTCACAGTCTTGGGAATATTTCCAAAGCTCACAAAGTTGGAAAACGCACTTCTCGTATATCGTGTCAAGAAGGAGAGGAGGAAAAATTTGGAAGATCATACCAACGGCGACATGAGATCGGCGCAATGGTAGCGGCGAAATGGGCGCGATGAGGA
The DNA here is from genome assembly GCA_033032865.1 of Dactylorhiza incarnata. NCBI lineage: Eukaryota > Viridiplantae > Streptophyta > Magnoliopsida > Asparagales > Orchidaceae > Dactylorhiza > Dactylorhiza incarnata. The sequence goes on along the minus strand of JAWHQI010000028.1, from coordinate 10,601,358 downwards.
GGAGAAGCAGCTGCGCAGTTATCGCGTCGAGAAGGGTACCTCCGAAATCCAAACAAAACCTAGCTGAACCCCTAAGAATTGGACCACGCGTGATATTAAAACCTTGGAATTGAGTGCAATTCCAAATCCGCCTCAATTCCTTCTTGACAAACGTCGGAAAAGAATTGCGTTGGAGCCAATTCCAAGTTTAAATTCCAAGAATTTGTGGATTTATGTATTTTATGATTTATCTAGATAAGAATTATTTAATAATTTAATATTGTAATCATCCTTTAACATTTACATTCCTAAAATTACGATCCTGAAGCTTGGATAAGTATTATTGATTAATTGAATAGTGTATTATTGATTAATTAGTTAAGTATTATTACACTAATTATATGTCCGATAATAGAGATATAAAAAGACTTGTAAACACATGAGACACAAACAGTTATTTGGCTTGCAAGTGGGCCATGGAGTAATGACGCGCTGATTAAGGTATATATATACTTAGGGACCTTAACATTACTCATGACCATGGCAATTTGTTTAAGATTTTGTTTTGGTATTTATCACGAATCATGACGCTCACATTCTTACAATCTTAACAGTACCAATTATATGGTCGAGGAATGTTACAACCTTAGAGTGGATGCTATAACACAAGCACTTAAGGGCAACCCGGTGCACAAAGCATCCCCGGGAAGCGAGGGTCCGGGGAAGGGTCTGTTGCGATATTTTATATTACTTAGGGGCAATGATGTCTTTTGTTATGCCTTTTGTTTGCTTAGGGTTTTGATGGTTTAAGTAGCCGGTTTGGCTGTGAACCGAGTATGCAAAAACATTGTGTATTATTTTGATGTTCTTGGTGACTGCTACGGGAATCTCCCCTGCTCCTCCTACCAATCCGTTCATGGCTCACCCTTAGGATTGTTTATCTTCTGAAAGTCCATAGCTTGTGTGAAATTGTTCTTGCTAGTGGGTTGTGATCTATTGACATGTATTACGTGGCGGAATTCAGGCGGTAGGAACTCGCAGCCGCAACAGGGTATCAGAGCCTTGTCAGCGTTCCGAGGATGTCGGTGTCAGACGCCACTCAGTCCAAGGAGGTGCAGTCAGAAATGGAGGCGCTCAAACACAGCTAGAAGGAACTAGCGCGGTCGCTGCAAGCCATGAATGCAGAGATGCGTTTGATGTTTGCTAGTTGGAGGGGGGAAACGTCGGGCGAACACAGGGAAGGACCTTTGCTGGAGAGCAGAGCGCTGGTGCCGGCGTCACCAGCGGCACACATGGCCACTCGGTTTCCAAGGTTGGAGTTTCCTCATTTTTTTGGTGAAGACTTAACATAGTGGATTTATAGACGCGATCAATTCTTCGAGATCGATGGCACGACCGAAGACATAAAAGTAAAGGTCGCCTCCGTCCATTTGGATGGGAAGGCCCTATATTGGCACCAAGCATACATGAAGGCTCGCCTCACTCGATAATGGACAAACTGGGAGGAGTACAACCAAGCCCTACATGGTCGCTTTGGGTCGGTCCTATTTAGCGATCCCATGAGTGAACTGAAAAATTTGCGTCAACTCAGAACGGTTGAAAGTTACTTGGATGAGTTCGATCTTCTCTTGCATCCGGTGCTTATCTTGGATGAACATGCCATCAACCTATGTCTCGCGGGGTTGCGCGAGGATATTCAATATGGTGTCCAAATGTTTCGTCTGAAATCGTTATTATAAGTGTTCTCGTTGGCCCGCCTCCAGGAGCAGCAGCTCTCCTATAACAATAAAAGATCCGCAACTGTTCTAGAAGGCCAGTGCACTCGCGTAGAGAGGACTGGATATACCACACGACCAAGCTTCAGAATGGACGGAAACAATCAGGCCAACCCACCGCGGTCCAATCCTACGGAAGGATGCAAATTTACCTCGTCGGAGATGGACGAGAAGAGGAGGAAAGGCTTGTGTTTTTGGTGTGATCAACAATATACTCTCGGTCAGAAATGTCCCAACCGGAAGCAGGCATACACATTGGAAATTCTAGTCGAAGCAGTAGAGGACTCCGAATCCGAGGGAGAAGGAGGGGAGCTGTTAGAAGTGAAAGAAGGGGGGACGCTCAACAAACCCTGCAGGTGTCCGTACATGCGCTCACGGGGATGACTCATTACCAAACAATGCGGGTAACAACATTGTAGCATGGCCAACCCATTCACGTATTGATCGATTCGGGCATCACTCACAATTTCTTGGATGAAGGAGCGACTAATCGACTATAGTGCCCATTAAGCCCGATCCTGTCCTTCATGGTGGCAGTGGCGAACGCGAAGACTATTACGAGTTCATACAAGGCGATTGATTTTCAATGGAAGATGCAAGGGGCGGTTTTCACATCGGATTTATTGATATTACCGCTGGGAGGGTGTGAAGTAGTAGTGGGAGTACAATGGCTGATCACATTGGGACCGGTAAATTGGGACTTTGGCAACTTGAGGATAGAATTCTCGAGCCATGGGAGGAAAATTGTGCTCCGCGGATCAAAATGGGCAACGGACCGTGGAGTAAGGAGAAACGACTACATAAATTGATGGCGAAGGAAGGACAACTTAATATGATGGCACTCTGTAGTATTCAAGAGAGTCCTACCATTACTTCGGGGGAACAGGCCAGGGGGTTCAGGTCGTGGCAGCTACAGGGGCATCCCTTGTCAGCGGCCGAGCAGCAGGCCTTACGGGCATTATTGGAAACAACCTCAGATTTGTTTGCGGAACCTCGGGGGCTGCCTCCGCGGCGGGATCAAGAGCACCTGATTGTGTTAAAGGATATTGAGGAAAATGTCACCTTGAGGCCGTACCGTTACCCACCATTGCAGAAGTCATAAATTGAGCGGCTCATTAGCGAGATGATGAGTACCGGGGTGAATCAATACAGTTGCAGGCCATTTGCATCTCCCGTGGTGTTGTTCAAGAAAAATGATGGGTCGTGGCGTTTATGTGTGGACTACCGTCAGTTGAAACAGAATATGGTGAAAGACAAATTTCCCATACCCCTTATTGAGGAGCTGATTGATGAACTACATGGCGCCGTTTATTTCTCGAAGTTGGATCTTCGCGCCGGATTCCATCAGGTGAGAATGGCTGATGAAGACATACACAAAATGACATTCCGCACACATCAAGGGAATTATGAGTTCTTGGTTATGCCATTCGGCCTAACCAACGCGCGTTTGACCTTCCAAAGCTTCATGAACCACATCTTCCAAGGTCAACTCCGAAAATTTATTTTAATATTTTTTGACGACATCTTAGTTCTCAGCTCGACATGGGAGGCCCACCTGGACCACCTCGCCTTCACGTTCGATATCTTACGTTCCAATCAATTGGTGCTTAAAAAGAGCAAGTGCGAGTTCAGGTTACTACAAGTTCATTATTTAGGCCAAGTGATATCCGGACAGGGAGTGGCCACGGATCCCGTGAAGATTCAAGCAATGCTCGAATGGCCAACCCCCACCACGCTAAAGAAAGTACGCGGGTTTTTGGGTCTAACGGGATATTACAGGAGGTTTATTCAAGGATATGGGAATTTGGTAAGACTGCTTACAGAGCTACTCAAACACCGAAACTTTGGGTGGCCGGATGCAGCGCAGGCGGCATTTTAAAGTTTGAAGAAGGCAGTATCCAGCCCACCTGTGCTACAACTACCAAACTTCCAGCTACCATTTGTGGTGGAGACCGATGCAATGGATTCCAGGGTAGGGCCGTTCTATTACAAAACGAGCGTCCAATCGCATTCTTTAGCAAGGCTCTGGGCACAAAAAATGTCGGGCTATCAACCTACGAGAAGGAGCTCTTAGCCATCGTTCTTGTGGTTCAGAAGTGGAGGCATTATTTAGTGGTGTGTTCGTTCGTAATACGCATGGACCACCAAAGTTTAAAATTTATGTTGGAACAAAAGTTGGCAACTCCGGCTCAACAGCGGCATCTCTCAAAATTAATGGGGGATGACTTTAAGGTGCAATACAAGCGCCACAAAGAGAATGTGTGTGCGGATGCCCTATCACAGGTCCATGAGATGTCAAATGCCTCATTGCATGCACTAGTCACATTGCAATCTGACATCCAACAAATTATCGAGCACCCTTGGCATGAGGATACTCACCTACAGAAGATTATATCCGCCAAAGAAAACGCCGAGGAGGCATACCCGAAGTACACATGGGTGCAGGGCATACTCAAGCACAAAGGGAAGATAGTAGTGGGAAACAACACGACGCTCAGGAACCGGCTGCTCCAATTGTACCATGACAACACCATGGGCAGTCATTCGGGAATTACAACCACCTACAAACGCATGAAACCGATACTGTATTGGAAGAACATGAAACCCAATGTTTATGAGTATATTCAACGTTGTGCGGTGTGCCAACAATGCAAACCGGACAATCAACAGCCGATGGGGTTGTAGTAGCCCCTACCTATTCCAGAGCGAGTATGGCAAGAGATCTCCTTGGATTTTATTGAAGGCCTTCCGAAGAGTAACAACTAGTCAACGATTTTGGTAGTGGTTGATCAGTTGAGTAAGCACGCCCACTTCATGGCATTGCACCACCCGTACACAGCGGAGACAGTGGCTCAAGTTTTCCTAGACTCGATCGTTCGGTTGCACGGTCTTCCGGCTTCTATAGTGAGTGAGCGCGACACGGTGTTTCTCAGCAATTTTTGGCAAGAGTTATTTCGAGTACTTCAGGTTCAGCTCAATATGTCAACGACATACCATCCCCAATCGGACGGACAGACGGAGGTGGTGAACCACTGCATGGAAAGCTATCTCCGTTGCATGTGTTTTGAGAAACCTCGAATTTGGGCTAGTTGGTTGCCCTTGGCCGAGTGGTGGTACAACACCACGTACCAAAGTGCCATCCAGCTGACACCGTATGAAGTGGTTTATGGGCAAGAACCCACATCGTTACCTCCGTATGTAGACAGCATGGCCCAGCTGGAGGCGTTGGATCGTTCACTAGATGCACGAGATAGGGTGATGCAGTTGCTGAAGGCCAACCTGGCACGGGCCCAGAACCGGATGAAGGTGCTGGCCGACACTAAGCGTAGGGGGCATGTTTTCTAGGTGGATGAATGGGTTTGGGTGCTTTTGCAACCGTACCGCCAAGTCAGTCTCCGAGGACATCGAGTTCACAAGCTATCTCCAATGTTTTTCGTCCGCTTCCGGGTGATGGAACAGGTGGGCACGGTGGCGTACAGGTTGGAACTTCCGGCGGATGCCAAAATCCATCACACATTCCACATTTCGCAGTTAAAAGCTTATAAGGGGCCCCGGAGGGTGTTATTCATCCATTACCGTCGGCGGTTAACGAGGAAGGCAACGTGTTAGTGGAATCTCTTGCTATCTTGGATATGCGCATCATCAACCGCAAGGGTCGGCCGACGACACAGTTGCTCATTCAGTGGAGCAATGGCACAACCGAGGGAGCTACATGGGAGGATCTCTGGTCACTTCGTCAGCGGTGGCCCAATTTTGTTCCTTGAGGATAAGGAACTTGTGATGTAGGGAGTAATGTTGCGATATATTATATTACTTAGGGGCAAGGATGTCTTTTGTTATGCCTTTTGTTTGCTTAGGGTTTTGATGGTTTAAGTACCCGGTTTGGGTGCGAACCGAGTATGCAAAAACATTGTGTATTGTTTTGATGTTCTTGGTGGCTGCTACCGGAATCTCCCCTGCTCATCCTACCAATCCGTTCAGGGCTCGCCCTTATAATTGTTTATCTTCTGAAAGTCCATAGCTTGTGTGAAAGTATTCTTGCTGGTGGGTTGTGATCTATTGACAGGTATTACGTGGCGGAATTCAGGCGGTAGGAACTCGTAGCCGCAACAGGTTCCCACCACAAGGGTGAAATGTAGGCAAACCTTACCCTGCATTTTTGCAAGAGGTTGCTTCCAGGACTCGAACCCGTGACTTCAATGTCACATGATGACACCTTAACCAGTGCGCCAAGGCTACCCTTCAAATACCCTATTATAGCACAGACACTTAAGAATGGAAAATACCATGTCGAGCTCTCCTTTCTTAGATACTTAACCAAGATGCTAGATTAATACCCATATTTTGACCACCTATCGTGATAATTATACTAAATAATTATACTAAATATTTTGACCAACACTAGAGAAATCAATATCTAAATTAGAACTTGATCATTAAATGCATCAACCTGGAGTAGATATCATTCATTTAGCACTATGTCATACAGTTAAAAACAACTTGAATCTCCTTGTTCTATTTTTTACGAAGTGAAATAAGTAGCTTTACATTTCCAGTTTCCAGCATCAAATTCCCTAAAAAGGGGAAAAAGGCAATTGGTTCCCTTACTATTTAGAAGGAAAGGTCCAATATTTCAACAACATAAGAATTCAACACTAGTGCCTTTAAGCACGAATGCCCGTCTACCTATTCCAGAAGTGCAATAAACAAAAATAAAGCATCGCATCTATTACTATTTTCTAAACTCCAAAAATTCTAAATTTGATACATATACATCAGGCAAGTAGAGGCGCATCACCAATTATGTATTTTTTATGTATTTTATCTTGTGTTTGTGTATGGTGGTGGTGGTGGGGGGGGGGGGGGGGGGGGGGGGGGGGGGAGCTCCATCTATATAAGGACCCACTTAGGTTGTGAGTTTGATCTTAGAGTGTTTAGTCTCTTGGAGAGAAGTGTACTTTGGAGGACCCTGCTTCAAAGTGCTAGGGGGAAACTAGTCTCCCGAGTTGTATCCCTTATCTTCATGTAATGCAATTTCATCATTCTTGATCTACTTCTTGATACGATGCAATGCCTACGCATCAATTGGTCCGACCCGCCCCTCCTTTAAGGTTTTCATTGAAACCCTAATTGGATCTACATTTCTTTTCCATCGCGCAACCCGCCTGATTCCCTCGTCTTCTGAGGCTCGTCTTTGCTCCGCCGATTTTGCATTTTCGGTGGCTTGTCTTTTCTCTAGAACCAATCCCCATGCCTAACACCCGCGAAGGTTCCTCTCAGTGCCATCAAGACCTTCGTCGCCCATGCCAAACTCGCTCCCTCCCTCCCAGTGTGATTCCCAACACAGACGCTCCTCCTAGTGCTTGACGCAACCGTTTTCATTGCGGCCCCGACGCTCATTTCTAACAACGACGACCTAGATTTGTCATGTCTCCTCCTGTGCGGCTTCCAGCACCGCCTTCTATCATTGTCGTGTCCGTCCGCACCTCCAGCGGCTCCTGTAGTCTCCCAGCAGTCTCCAGCGTCTTAGTCAGCATCCTGTTGGCCCCCTACGCTTTCCTCTGCTTCCAAGCTGCCCACCAGCACCTCCTCATGCATTCCAGTGGCCCTCCCGCGGCTCCTACAACATTCAGGCAGCCCTACAATAGCTCCTGCCACATTCTGTCTACCCTCACCCCCTTTTCCCGCCATGTCCCTCTGTTCAGACTCAGTGCACGCTTGATACGATCGAATCAAAGTTGCCATGAATGACCTCCATAACATGGCGCTTGCCCTTCGTTGTCGACTTCTTCCATACGCCCCATTACATCCCATGCCCGTCTCTCTGCTTCCCGATGAGGCACCTCCTACATGCGTCCCACCGCCACCCCCAGTCGATCTACGACCATCGAAAACATTGCAGATTCCTCCTGTCTGAACACCCTCATTTCTCTCCCACAGTCTACCACAGCGTGTACCCCCTAATACCTGCCCATCTTCCGGTTTGCACTAGCTGCCCTCCAATCCGCTTGCCTTCAATAAATCCGTGAAAGAGGCTCCACCTAGCGCTTCGTCAACTTTTCACACGATGGCATAAGTTTTTTTGCTCTTCGTCGTCCCTTCGAAACCCGCACATGCCTGTCTACTCTATTATTTCCCCACTTGTTTTCTCCAACATGTCTCGATCCCACTATTACCACACACTCACATCTCGTCACTCTTCCACTTCACCCAAACATCCCCCTGGTTTCATTCCGAATCAACACTACCTACTCCTCCTTGTCCTAATGTCCGGCCCCATAACACTTATTGAAGATCTGGGTGGGCTTCCACCATCAGTTTTCATAGCCCCGGACCTATGGCCGAGGACCTAACTGAACTGGCATGCACCTAGCTCGGCCTTGAGGGAAGGATCTTTTAGGGGCATGCCATTGCTTCACCCATCAGGCAGTACCATGTCGAGCTCTACACCAATTGCAGTGAATTTAAACTCAACGTTGTAGCACCCAGCCCGACACGGTGTCGCTAAGTTTCTAATGTTTCACAGGACCAGCCCACCAGAGGAGCTACCCAACTCTCCTCATCATACTCAAGGGGCCCGTCCCGGCTCGACCTTGGGGACAAGGTCGCTTTTCAAGATGGGTGTGTTGATATGTATACGCCAGGCGAGCAGAGGCGCAACACCCCTAGGGATTAGCTCGTAGTCATAATTAATTATGTGTGTTTATGTAATTTTTTCATGTAATTGTGTGTGTGTGCGCGTGGGGGGTAAGAACCCCCTCCGGTTATTAGTCTGATCTTGGAGTGTTTAGTCTCTTGGGCATTCTTGGAGAGAAGCACACTTTGGAGGTCCCATCCTATAAGTGCTAGGCCGGAGTTAGTCTCGCGAGTTGTATCCCTTATCTTCTTGTAATGCGATTTCATCATTCTTGTTCTAGTTCTTGATACGGTGCAACACCTACGCATCAAAAAATATAATAATTCACAGCCAACGCCTTTAACCATGCATGCACTTCAATTCAATCCTAAGTGGAATAATAAAAAATAATGAGCAATATCTACTTTTTCATGCATTTATTCCATTATTTCCAATATGTGTGTTGTAGTATAGAGGGAACACCTTTGCTTTCCAGAATCATTTCCAAAATGATTTTGTGATCCATGGACCTTTTACACCAAGTCTGGAAGCTTCTTCATCAATTTCTTGTATTGACATTCCAAAATAATAAATAAACAGATATAAAAGAATATAGACACACATGCACACAAGAAGATCCTAAAGAAGAGGTAATCAATGATTGATATTGACAGGGGTAAGTAAATAAACCTAGTTTCTCTCTTGGAGAGAAGCCACTTAGGAGGTCCCATCCTCCAAGTGCTAGGCCGGAGTTAGTCTGCCGAGTTGTTTCCCTTGTCTGCTTGTAATGTGATTTCATCATTCTTGTTCTAGTTCTTGAAACGGCGCAACGCCTACGCATCAAAAAATATATTAATTCACCGCCAATGCCTTTAAGCATGCATGCACTTCAATTCAATCCTATGTGGAATAATAAAAAATAATGAACTATATCTACTTTTTCATGCATTTATTTCATTATTTCCAGTATGTGTGTTGTAGTATACATGGAACATGATACCTTTGCTTTCCAGAATCATTTCCAAACTGATTATGTGATCCGTGGACCTTTTACACCATGTTTGGAAGCTTCTTCCCTAATTGCCTGTATTGACATTCCAAAATCATAAATAAACAGATATAAAAGAATATATGCACACACATGCACGCACGAAGATGTTAAAGAAGAGGTAATCAATGATTGATAATGACAGGGGTAATTAAATAAACCTAGTTTTCACACGTGGAAATCATGTACATGGCTGAGACGTACGAACGATCATGGTCCAAATGCAACAAGGATTGCAACCATCAAATAAAAATTATTGAAAATGTCCAAGGATATAAGTGTAATCTTAATTGAACTAAGCATTATTACCCATATTGGAAAATTAGTTTCATCACACAAAAATTACATCAAGTTAATGGATGATATGTTTTGCATGTAATTATGTGGTACATTCTGACAATAGATAAACAAGAGAAACAATGAACGCCAAGAGTTTGATGTTAGCGATCTCAAAGTCAAAGCATTACCGAAACTCCAAGTAAAAAAGAAACAATGAATGCCAAATACATTGACATCCTAACAACATGGCAACATGGAGGCACTCTAGATAGGGTTCTAAGACAGCAATAGAAAATAAAAAACCAATGGTTTTTTTTTTTTGGGGAGGGGGGGGGCAAGCACGATTGATTGGCGTAGCTCACTTTTCTGTAGGTATCCTGTATAACCAATGTTTTGTGCTTATGGGCTAGATGAATATTGTGCTTATGGGTTGGGTGAATATAATGCTTATGGGTTGGGTGAGTATAGTTCTTATGGGCTGGGTGAATATAACAGACCGTCGGATCTGGTGGTCGACAATCGTTGGCGCTTGGAAGAGGTATTTGCGGAACATATAGTAGGACAAAGGACTTAAAAGGATAAATACAAACCAACACCTATGATTGCCAACGCGCTTCACCCCTTGGATTATTAGAAATGCATGGCCACTACAAATATCAGGGTGATTATGTACATATTCTTAGGTGGAATATATTTCCCTGCAACAAATATCACTAACTCATTAGGGTATCTCCCTGCTCAACTCCCAAATGTTGTACGTAAGGTGTTTAAGCAGAACAAATGAAAAGTAGGAAAAACATACATTCCATCCATGTATAACAAAATGACGACGGACACCACAAAATGTATTTCTCGAAACCAAGACATTTGGGCTATTTCAGAGAAAGATGAAAGATTCTATGGACTTTAGCGCTCAACTAAAATGATAGGATTCCAAAATTAGCACACCCGAAAGAAGAATTATTTTTTATGAAGGAATCGCACCAGTTCGCGGCTTTTTAACTCAAAATGCCTTTTTGGATCTTTCTCCATGTCATGTCTATTCAGAAAAGTCAAGAAATTGATGAGTATATGCTTCCGAAAGAAATTAAAAAAAAAATCTTTGAAATCCTACAAGATCATTTATTTAGCAGAACTTCATTTGGGTTCTTCCTACTGAGAGGTCCATTAAAATCAAAGATTTTTGAAGAAAAAATAAGATGTTTCTTTTTTCCCTTCCATGTGAACAAAAAGAAAGAGATGGTCGACATAATCAAGGTAATTATATATTTACATAATATTCTCAATTCATCCTTCGAAACCAGTATGCATGGGTGTAGAAGTTTTGATAGCCATGCAAGCTAATATTTATTGAACTAAAATATTAAATAACTTCTATTATGTGGCATCAACATCCAATACTCTTATGAATATTCTAAACATCATATAGAATGTCAATTAGAGTTACACAATAAAAATTGTGTATTGCTAATTGGATGTCATATCAGATCCGTTGACTTATTTAAATAATAAAAAAAGGCATAACATACAAATGCATGAAGGTAAAGGCGAGAGGATAATTTTTTAAGTAGCTACCGCATTTATATTTATGCATCCTTATGCAAAGTAACTCCTCCAATATATCAAAAATGTTCAATTGTGCCCATAATTTCATTTATGTTTGCACATGAGGCATCATAGACGGGTTCGGGTTTTTCTACTTGTAAAAAATACATTTAATGGTTTTATCATCATTGGTCATCTTCAATGATTTTATCTCAATTATTTAGATTTGGCTCAGATACTGCAATGGCCATCTCCACCACCACGTAAGACACCACAGCTGCCTCCTCCGCCTCGGACATTGCCAAGGCCTCCTCCATCGCAGTCGATTTTGCCGCCTTCGTCGGAGTCCTAACCCCTAGCCTTAATGCCTAATCCTAAGCAAAAAGTCCCTAAGCCATAAGCTCAAAAGCCATCCGCCGCTTCGGACAGCGCCTCCGCTGCCTAGACGGCGGCCGCCTAGCCTCCCCAAATCCTTAATCCCCAGGTCATAAACCCAAAGGACACTAATAATTAAGCCATAAGCACTAAATCCATCTGCCACCTCGGACGACGCCTCCGCCCTTAATCCCCAATCACTAAACCTTAATCACTAAAAATATGCCCTAAGCCCCGAAGTAAAGAGGCCATAAAACCCTCCACTGCCACCGACGCCTCGGGCACCTCGCCGCCTGCCACATAGCCTTGAACACCGTCTTGGATGCTTCTGTTGAAATTTTGAAGTGGAAGTGGAGTCTGGCGGTCTGAAGATTTGGAGACCGCAGAGACCGCGTGGTCTGCGTGGGCTCGTCTGGAGGCAAACTGTGGTCAGCCAGGTGTGCTCAACTAGTTTGGTTCTTATAGTGATCGGGTCGTCTGTTGTTTGATAACTGTGCGTCCTAATAACGCTAGGTGTCTGTATACTTTAGGGGCGGTGACGACATCCATCCATCTGCCTATAAATAGAGGGGTAGGGCCTAGTTTTTCAGTATTATGAATAGTAGCAAAGGAGGGGAACTGTTGAACTACAACTCAAACGGTCTCTGTTATTTAGTCTGATTTTGGTCGGTCTCTTTCAGGTGACAGTAGTCTAGAGTGGCTGTGTTAGTTCTTCAGTTGTTCGCAGCGAACTTGGCGATCAGGCGACCTCAGTAGTCAGGCGATCAGGAGTTGTGATCATGCAGCAGTGTGTAGTTTCTTCTCTTCTATTCGCGAGAGATTTCTGTGGTCAGGCAACCTCGCGTCAGGCTATCAAGAAGTGCGAATAGGCTGTTCTTCTCAACAGTTGAATAAGTCAGCAGCTCATGCGGTCTGAGGTAGCAGTCTAGCAATTTGTAGGTCATCATCCTGTTCTATTCGCGCAGTCTCAGGGATTTACCGTGCGGTCTTGCTATTCAAGTGGTCTGGGCGGTCACTGATATTCAGTCTGTTGGATGCTTGTTTTCTATTTTGTTTTTTTCTTCTCTGTGTTTCTTATAAATTATGTCTCGCCATGTATGTCTTGCATTGTAATGAGATAGTCAATACAAATGCATTATCTTGTCTTCCCATTGTCATTGGTTGCCTTGCTTGAGAATGGGTATTGAAGTATTCCGTTGCATTATTCTTCGATCCTACCTCTAAATTTTTAACTTGGTATCAGAGCTAGGTTCCGAGCAGTGATCAGCCACCGTATTTTTCTTGGAGTTCTGCAAGTTATTGCCAACCAGTGGGACAGCAATGGAAGGAGGATACACAAGAGGTCTTGGTATTGAGCTCCTTACGCAGACTAACTTTAAGAAGTTGAAGTATTGTATGGAGAGTTATCTTCTTGGAGAGGACATGTGGAGGTAGTCGGAGGAGAAGCGAGACAAGCAGTTGTTCCTACTAAAGGGAATGCAGATCTTATGAAGGCTTGGAAGAAAACAAATGCTAAGGATGAGTTTACTCTCAAGCGAGCTATCATTCCTGAGCTCTTTAACCACATCATTGGATGGCGGTCTGCTGCTGAGATTTGGACAGCCTTGGATGGCTTGCTCAACAAGAAGAATGTAGTGAGGCTACAATTTTTTGAAAATGAGTTGGCGAAAGCAACTCAAGGAGACTTGTCCATTTCATCCTTTTTGCTGAAGATGGAGAACCTATGTGCTGAGATATCTGCTTTGGACCCGGAAGAGCCTATCTCAGAATCAAGGTTGAAGAGACACATAATAAGCGGCTTGCGGAGGGAGTATGTGGCCTTTGTTACTTCTGTAAAAGGCTGGGCCAATCAGCCATCTTTGCTAGAGCTAGAGAACCTGCTTGCTTCGCAGGAAAGCTTGGCAAAGCAGATGGCTGGGATATCTGTCTCTGGGGGAGAGAGTGAGATTCTCTATTTTGGCAAGAAGAAGAGATAGGAAAAGAAGAAGAAGTCATCTGTTAGCGATGGACCTTCAACTTCATATCAGCAGGAGAGGAGCAATGCTCCGAAGCGAGATGGGAAGAAGAAGAAAGGGCCATGATGCTATAGGTGCAACCAGCTTGGTCATTTTCAAGAGAGATTGCAGAGTCAATCTTCAGCCAGGGCATGCTGCAGGAAAAGGAGAGGTGGATTCCAATGCTGAAGGTAATGATGGAGCATTCATGACGGGCACTTATGTTCGGGCTATGGCATCCATCAACTATCAAGACGATTGGATTGTGGAATCAGGGTGTTGTCATCACCTCACCAGGGATGAGTCAAAGTTCTCATCTTTGCGCATGACATGTTAAGTGATATGGGCGCTTAACATGGCATGCGTATCCATCCATGAACATCATTAGGAATGCATTTTAGACACAGTGACATATCATGCATAACATAACTCATTTAAACAAGTGTCAAGCTAAGAACAACAGATAATGATTGTACACACATGCTTTTATTAATTACCTACATCTTCACATGATTTCATTGTTGCATTCGCATGGTCATTACTAGCAGTTGTCCAATGAAAATGCTGTAATTATTACATGCTTTATGTATCCAACAGTACGAAAGTGTTAGAACCACTGAATTCAATCCTTCCTGTTCCGTTGATTATCGATTCTTACCTGATTTTCTTGTATCTCCTTTTAGATGGCTCCTAAGAGGCCGCATGCAAGAAGACCGCCCCTCCTGCAGGTGAAACATATGGTAATGCCACAACTTAGCTTTTGCAGCAGATTCTGGATCGCCTCACTCGCCTGGAGGAGGATCGCCGGACTTCTAATCCAGCCTCTGGATCCGGCACTAGGACAGCTAGAGCAACTGCTACTGTTGCTTCTGATCCTGGAACCAACTCGCCAGCCGTCGACTTGGTGACTTCGCTCGCGTCTAGTCTGATTGTTCCCCCAGTGGCGATGGCATACACTTTGGCGTTCAAAAGGTTAAAGACGCCATCTTATGATGGCAATCGTGACTACTTTGTCATTTCTGAGTGTCTCGCTTAGATGGAGAAGCACTTCGAGTACGCTGGGATTCCGGATGTCCAGAAAGTTCTTCTTGTTGCTTATCAGCTGACCGAGGATGCGCACACAAGGTGGCTTCAGCGCCGCAATCTTACCAACTCTGTCACCTTGACCTGGGATCAATTCAAGGGAGCTATTTTGGAGAAGTTCCTTTCTTTCGTGGAGCGCGATCGACTAGCTGAGAAATTCATGTCCCTCCAGCAGCCAGACAAATCAGTGACCGAGTATGAGAAGGAGTTCTCTCGCCTATCCCTCCTTGCAGTGGAGATGGTGCCAGATGAAGCTAAGAAGGTCAGTCGTTTGTGAATCTTTATCGTTGACCTACATCCCCACTTGAGGTCCCTTATGAGATCTTTGTGCCTGGTCATCTGCACCTCTCAAATCAGGGCATTCCCAATTATCCGATCATGCCCGGTGAATTGCGAGTCTCAGCAGATCTCATAGTTCTGGAGATGTCAGAGTTCGATGTAATCTTGTGCATGGATTAGTTTGTCGCGTATAGAGCAAAGATGGATTGTGTGGCAAAGAGGGTTAATCTCAGTATCGATGGTAAGGACTTCAACGTTCATGTTCAGACCCGCAGTCCCATGAAGGTAATTTCGGTTGTACGCACCACTCGTCTTCTTGTTCAAGGATGCTCTGCTTGTTTTGTGTATGCTGCACTTTCAAATTTTCTCTCTCCTTCACTTGAATCCATACCCGTTGCTTCTGAATTTCCTGACGTCTTTCCTGCCGAACTGCCTGGGATGCCTCCTGATCAGTATGTGGAGTTCTCTATTGATTTAGAGCATGGAATGTGCCCCATATCTAAAGAACCATACAGTATGGCCCCGTGCGAGCTAGAGGAGCTTAGGTCGCAGTAGGATGAATTGCTTGAACGTGGGTACATTCGTCCTAGCTCTTCACCTTGGGGAGCCCCTGTCCTCTTCGTCAAAAAGAAGGACGGCTCCATGAGGCTTTATATTGATTATCGGGACCTGAACAAGGTAACCGTCAAAAATAGGTATCCCCTTCCGCGCGTGGATGATCTCTTTGATCATCTTAAGGGTAACACAGTCTTTTCCAAGATAAATCTCAGATTAGGTTACCATCAGCTGAAGATCAAGGAATCCGACATCCCCAAGACTGCCTTCCGAGCACGGTATGGTCATTTTCAATTCTTAGTGATGTCTTTTGGTTTAACTTACACACCATCTGCTTTTATGGATATGATGAACTGTGTCTTCTGCGAATATCTGGATAAATTCTTCATCGTGTTCATTGATGATATTCTGGTCGATTCCAAGACTCATGAGGATCATGCAACACATCTTAGACTCACTGTCTCTACACTTCGTCAGCACCAACTCTATGCCAAGCTGACAAAATGTGAGTTCTGGCAGGATCGTGTTGTTTTCTTGGGGCATGTTATTTCTGGTGATGTACTCTCCGTTGATCCTGCCAAGATTTCTGCTGCGATGGATTGGAAGCGACCTTCTACCCCTACTGAGATTCGCAGTTTCCTTGGGCTTGCTAGCTACTATCGATGTTTCATCATGGGTTTTTGCTCTCTTGCTGCTCCACCGACAAAGCTAACTCAAAAGCATTCTAGATTCAAGTGGTCAGATCAGTGTGAGCAGGCTTTCTTGGAATTGAAGCAATATTTGTGTTCGGCGCTAGTTTTAGCCCTTCCTTCCGAGGGGGTAGATTCGTGATTCAGACAGATTCAAGTTCAAATTCAAGACTTATAAGAGATTCAGGAGTTCAAGCTTGCTATAACGGGTCCCTCATCCCCGTTAGGGTTTCAAGTGGGAACCCAAGTCAAGGGGTTGCATCAATTGAACACTACCTTTCATTGTTTAGCTACGTTATTAACTAAACAATTCTTAATTTGGTGAATGAGGCTAGTTATCAATTGGATGTTTCAGGGGTCGAGCAATAAAACTTATGGACATAAATTAGAAAGTAACAAATTACAATCAGATGTTGCAAGCGAGAGATTTCTCGTGCCTTAAGTAAGACTGAAGCTGACAGTGGGGGTTAAGTGGCGCAACCAATTTAACAATTTTAATTTGACATGATTAAGCACAAACGGGGATGAAAATTGCATTAAACAGGAAATCCTACATGAGCATGCACAATTTAAATCACAAAATTAGGCAGGTGCGGGTTGGCGAAAAATTACCTCCCTCGAAGGTTAGGGGAGAGGGAATTACACGAAGGAATTGACGAATTGGCGACGCTTTAGGTTAGGGAAGCCCTATATCGGAAGGGGCCTTTAGTGTTCCCGCCAATTAGGGCGACGAGCGGCGCCGGGGAGCACGAAAAAACCTAGAGATTGGACTATCATAATGTGATACAATCATGAATCATGACACATACACAATTAGGGGCACAAAATTTTGCAAGGAATTTCAGTTAAATCTAATTGAAAGAGAAAGGATGAGACGCATACCCAAGGGAGTCGAATCCGGCCTCAAGGGGGCGAGGGAAGGAAAACACTAGATGGCCCTCTTCGCAAAACTCGGTCAAAGCGGACACAAAGAGGGCTGTCAGAGGAGGAGGTTGCGGTTGCCGTCCCGAGGGGAAGGGAGAAGGAAGAGCCTTGCTACATCCGGCCCTTTGAAGGAGATCGGGCAACTTCCTGGAGTGGAGATGAGGGAGACGTCTAGAGAAGGAGTTTTTGTCTTAGGGAGGGGAAAGAGCAGGAGGAGGTCTCAGCGGGAGGAGCATCAGGAGGCGACGTCGGCAGGGGGACCAGCAGCGGCAGGCGGTGGCGGCGCTGCGCGCGGGAGACGTCTGCTCTGCAGCTTGCGGGAGACGGGATCGAGGCGGCTAGCAAGCGACGAGATTAAATCACTGGACCGTGAGGGTTTAAATTGGGGTGGGGGCTTCTTGTTAAAAGAGGCAACAATAAGGAAGCCCTAGTAGGGTTATTTACAATATTTCCATTTCTTTTAAATTTTGAAATGAAACTTGTTTTCTTTATTTATTTTTATATAAACCTGGGTTGTTACACCCTCGCCAATGTTGACACTAAGAACAGAAAATTGGAAGAATCAAAAGATGAAATAACCAAACAGAATGAATGGCATAATCCCAAGACACAGATGGGTACAAATTCCGCCATACTCCCTAGGTGTAACCATTAGATTAGGCTCAAGGATTATGATGAAACCCCATGTCTTCCACTAAGGGTACATGGGTCATTTGACCCCTCCACTAATTCTTTAGTCTAAAGACAATGGATCAAAATTATGCCTTATAATTTATAGCATTAATATTAATGACAACCACAAGCATAAGAACTCAAAACCAGGGAATCCTCAGATGAACTACTGAAGGAGGATTCAAATCTGAAGACACATTTCTTCTTCTCTCTTTCTAACTCACTACTCTTCTGTTTTTTGTGAAGAGAGTTTTTAGAATCCCTCTACAAAGAATTCAGGTTGTGGTTCAAGATCTCTTTATCAAAAGATCTAGTTGATTGGTTCTAAGAGTCTCCTTAACAAAAGACGCAATTGTGACAATCATGCTTTATTTGAGGAAGAGTCTTTGATAGTGGATCTAATATAGTGTCATCAGTCAGAACTCTGCAAATGTTCATATCACCTCGATCAACAATCTCTCAAATGAGATGGAGCCTCCTGAGTATGTGTTTGGAGCTCGGATGAGATCCAGGTTCATTAGCATGGGCAATTGTGTAACATTCTATCTTCGATAAGGTGGCCTAGCCAGTTCAATGAAACCTCTGGAGAAGCATAGTTGGGGTCACAGTAAATTGTGACCAGACCTCCGTTTTATATTTATATCAATTTTGAGCTACGATGCCTTGATATTGATATTTGAGTAATTCAACTCGGAATCGACCTCGGGCAGTGTACTCATGAGATCATATCCGAACTCAACAACACGGATTATGCCTCATTTCGATGCATAATGTCGAGTTGGCTAAATCAAGCTGAATTGAGCTACGTGACGACCCCGACGTAACTTTCCAAGCAAACAGACTCTGAATTGACCTCAGTCAATTGCGTTGGATTTTAATGCTAAACACAATCTCGACGACTTTTGTTTCATTCAATTCCGACATAAATCAAGAAAATTGACAAAATTAGGTCGCATTTGAACTACAAGTTGATCTGAATAGGAAAATATAAGCAACGAATCTGAATCGATCTTAGTTAGTTGCATCAGACTCGTATGATCAATTCGAGCGTGATACAATTTGTTTCGTTCAAACCAGGGAGCGTGTAATACACCTTAGATCTCTATGCATGACCCCTAATCCCACAGTATATTTCTACCAGCACGAATTTTCGCGCATGATTAATCTAAAATACGATCACTTTTCAATACGATCATATTACACAAATACTATCGTATATTTTCGCAAACAATCTACACCGTTGAAATCACGGATCATACGATTGTACTTGCTCCCATGCACGAGGATCTATTATGATCATCGTGTGTTACCCGTACCTAAATATCTCTCGAAAACAGGGGTTGAAAAGTGGCAAAATTGGTGGAATCCACGTGTTTCCCCTCCTTCGGGAAAATTTTGGGTCCGGATCCCGGACGTCAGCTGGCGTCCAGGACCAATGAAAATCCAGGATTTCCACCATACAGTGGTCCCGCTGTGCACAGTCTGATGTACACATAACATTTTTGCGTGGGGCCCATTGAATGGTGAAATTCCATTGCTCCCAGGTAGCGTTCAGGACACGGATCCTGAAATTTCGCTCTTCTTATACACATCTTCATCTTCTCTTCATGGAGGACCCACGGAGAAAGGGGTGGTAAAATATACTTTTGCACTTTACCGTAAAGTGCATTGATCTGATAATACTCGTGGATTAGTGTACACATCTTAAAATGTGCACTTCTTAAAGTGCACACATCTCAAAGTTCATTGCACTAATCCACGCGGACCGTCTGATCAATGCATTTTATGGTAAAGTGCATACCGCCCCTTTTCCGACCCTGAATCGACTTCAGTCAATTGCGTTAGATTTTAATGGTAAACACAATCTCGACGTCTTTTGTTTCGTTCAATTCTGACATAAATCAAGAAAATTGACTAAATTAGGTCGCATTTGAACTACAAGTCGATATGAATAGAAAAATATGAGCAAATGAACTCTGAATCAATCTCGGTCAGTTGCATCGGACTCGTATGATCAATACGAGCGTGATACAATTCGTTTCTTTCAAATCTGATGAGATTTGAGAAAGTTGGCCGAAATGAGTAGCTTTGAGCTGCGCAACGATTCGAGTGATAAATTTAAAGCAAAAAGACTCGGAATAGACTTCGGTTGTGTTTTTTAGACTAATGTGTTCGACACTAGCACAACAATACCCTCCACGCATTTTTCTCACGCGTATTTTGTGAGTTATATATTAGTAAATATATATATATTCTTTTTATATTATATATATATATATATATAATTCATAAATTAAGGTATTTTAATCTCTACCCTACTATAAACCAGGGAGCGTGTACCACACCTTAGATCTTTGTGCGCGACCCCTAATCCCGCGTAGTATATTTTTGCCAGCATGAATTTTCGCGCATGATTGATCTAAAATACGATCACTTTTCAATACAATCATATTACACAAATACTATAATATATTTTCGCAAACAATCTACACCACTGAAATCACAGATCATACGGTTGTATTTGCTCTCGTGCACGATGATCTATTATGATCATCGTGTGTTACCCGTACCTAAATATCTGTCGAAAACAGGGGGTGAAAAGTGGCAATATTGGTGGAATCCACGGGTTTCCCCTCGTTCGGGAAAATATTGGGTCCGGATCCCGGACGTCAGCTGGCGTCCGGGACCAATGAAAATCCAGGATTTCCACCATATAGTGGTCCCACTGTGCACAGTATGATGTACACATAACATTTTTGCGTGGGGCCCACTGAATGGTGAAATTCGTCCCGGACAACGTTCGGGACCCGGACCCTAAAATTTTGCTCTTCTTATCCACATCTTCATCTCCTTTTCATGGAGGACCCACGGGGAAAGGGGTGGTAAAATGTACTTTTGCACTTTACCGTAAAGTGCATTGATCCGATAATACTCGTGGATCAGTGTACACATCTTAAAATGCGCACTTCTTAAAGTGCACATATCTCAAAGTTCATTGCACTAATCCACGCAGACCGTCTGATCAGTGCATTTTACGGCAAAGTGCATACCACCCCTTTTCCGACCCACGACAACTCCAACTCACCCCTCCAGACCTGGAATAGAGTTCCTCTCTCCACCTCCATCTCCTTCTCCCTCACACACAGCTGGATTTAATCTCCTTTTTGTGACACCAGCTCATGACAAGGGAGTTCTTCATATTCATCCTCTTCATCGCACACATCATCTTCTCGGGGATGCTTTTTGCTTCTTCGTGCTTCATCGATTTGTGAACTATTCTAGCTGGTGCATCAAAGAGGGCTTGAGGAATGATCCCAAGCAACCTGACGATTGCATTTCTTCTTTCTCTTCTGGTTATGGGATGGAACGGTTCCTCTTCTTCCTCATGGCTCATGGCATGAGCTTGACTACTCCACTACTCTCCTCCTTCAGTTTCTGGTTTCAGATTCACGAGCCATGCATCGAGGGTGGCCCGTGGATGATAACTTCGGGCTACCCATGCATCAAGCTTCCCTCCTCTTCTTCTGATCCTGATAAACTCAAACTCTGGCTCTCTTGGGTTACCTGGGATACATGCTTGAGGTATTACCCAATCTGATGAATGGTTTGGTACTTCATTTCGGTTGATAACATAATGATTCAATGAAGGGTTTTCTTTCTATGATGTTTAAAAGTTGTTACTGATCTACACTCCCCCCCTTCTTCAATTTTTGGTTTTGGATGAGGATCCTGACAACAAATGGGTAGCATATCTCCCCCTCCCCCTTCTCTTCCCATCACTCTCTCCTTCTCCTCTGAGGTTATTGAACATAGGGCAGAGCATTGAGGATGTCCTAAGAGGGACCTCTCTTCCTTCTATTTGTCATGGTGTTCATGGAGGAGTTGGTAGAGCAAAACCAGAGCTCCTTTCTCACTCACACCCCCGTCAACTCGAGCAACTCATAATTTCTCTCATTCCTCTTCCTCCGTTATTCTGGTAACTACTTCTAACCTTGATCTCCTCTTAATTAAATTGAATGTTATGATATTAGTCATTGGAATTCAGTTCACTGCTTGTGAATTGTGCTCCTTCTAACCTACTTCTAATTATGAATAAAAGTTTAGGGTGATCTCTTGGCTGTTATAAGGTTATACTTTCCACCTTTAATCAGGCTTTCGTTGAGGTTCTTTATTATTGACTAATTCATATTTAGAGAGATGCATGAAAGAACATGGATCTACCACCTAGAGGGAGGTGAATAGGTGTATAGGTTATTTTTGAGGTTTTCTTGATAAATAAAGAACTATAAACAATCACAGAAAATCACAACACAGATAACATAGAATTTATAGTAGTTCTCCAATATGGGTACTCCACTTTCCCCTTGTGCCTATCTAGCAATGTGCTAGCCTCCGTAAACTTCTGCAGATCTCAGATCAGTCAAATCTTACAGCTTAGAGTACAGACTCCTACCTCAGGAACAACAGCAAGTTCCCTACCTCAGATCCAACCGTAAGATCCTACAACATAGATTCTGTACCAGAATCTTACCTCAGGTCCTCAACAGGAACCCTACCTCAGGCCTTCAACAAGAGCCATACAATCAGATTCAAAAAATGAATCCTACCTCAGATTCTCAACAAGAACCCTTCAATCAGGCCTTCAACAAGAGCCCTACACTCAAATTTACAAGTGAATCCTACCTCAAGTTCTCACAGAACTTTACGTCAGATCTCAAAGAGATCTTACAGAAAAGATGATGAAAATTAATTACAGGAATATGAATAGACTCAAAAATAATCTTCACTTGATTTGCGCGAGTCTTTTTAGGCTTTGATGAAGACAAACTTGACAGTAGCAGCAATAAAAATTTTAAACGATGAATCTTGTATTTTCTTATCACAGATTGAACAGGAGCATGGAATTGATTCTCTGAATGTATCTCCTTCTTTAGATTTTGATCTCAGATCTACTTCTTCTTTTCAGGATGAATTACTTTCTTGAAGAGAAGAATATGATTCTATCGATCCGCTTTTTGATGTTCTTGAAGATAGATTCTCTGAAATGTTACTTAAGGTATCCATCATATCTGAATTTATAGCATCGACAAACCATAATGGTCGATACGAGGATTTCTTTATGTCAGAAATCTCATACCTCAAAAGTCTGCGCTGATAGAGTTGATTGATGACGTCAATTAATGAGTTCTGGAAATTTGAATTGTCATGATGATGTTTCTTCTCGTCACGACGATATTTCAACTGATCACGATGACATTTCAACTCTTCATGACGATACTTGTTTCTTCTGCCAAAATGTTAGCTTATCATAATGATAGATGCTCTTCTCAGATATACTTGTTGTCTTCACAACGATGTTTCAACGTCAAGATGACATTTCAGCTTGTCACAACGATAAGAATTAACTCTTAGATCTGAGCTTTTGTCTTGGCAGCAGGGGAGCCATATCTAGACGATATGGACTTAATCATTCTAAACTCAACAAGCTTCTGAATTGTCGGGTAGGCTTCTCGACGACATTTGAATTGTTCACGACGTCATTTGACTTAGAGTGAGTTAACTTGCATGGATTGGCTCTTGTTGTCTAGATCATCTAGCCGATATGTCTATGGTCTAGATGTCACAGAGAATTTGTCGTCTAGATCATCTAGCCGATATTTGACTTAGCTGTATTTTGTTGTGATCTCATCCAGACGATATTTGATTTAGCCACTTTTGTTGTGAGGTCGTCTGGACAATATTGGACTTAACTGAATTTTGTTGTGAGCTCATCCATACGATATTTGACTTAGCCAATTTTGTTGTGAGCTCATCCAGACGATATTTGACTTGGCAGATTTTGTTGTGAGATCGTCTAGATGATATTTGACGTAGCAGCTTTTGTTGTAAGGTTGTCTAGATGATATTTGACTTAGCCGATTTTGTTGTGAGTTCATCTAGATGATATTTGACTTAGCATATTTTTTTGCTAAGTCCAACCTGTTTGCTATCTTTGTGCACGATCTTTAAGACTTTTCTAAGTGATTTGTCCTTGTTAGTGACAAGTCTCATATCGTGTTAGGGCATAAGTCAACATGTATTGTTCACCATGAGGGATTACACAGGCAAAACACTGTTTCAGTGACTATAAGCTTAACCCTACATTAGTCATGCACTTTAATTATACCTGTCACTTCAAAACTAAATGGAACATCAAATACAGGATGTATTTATCATTGACTTGAGAACTTCTTCAAATCAGGAACATTGTGGGCAAGGTTCCCAACAATATTCCCCTATTTGAAGAAGTCAGAACCCTAATCAATGATAAACTACATATAATAGATAATAATTATGAACATGGAAAATAAAGAAGAAACATCCAAAAATTCATTAATATAAATATTTGTCACAGGTTTTTAAAACACATTATCAACTACATTTGCTCCAAGCCATATTCCATTTATTTTTCATTCATCTTCTGCTTTCCTGCCTCCATGTCCAGTTGCTTTTGTTGTTGTCTTTCAAAATATTTGAAGGGCTTGGGAAAATATCTGGTAGGCATAGGAGAAGTATTCCTTGGCAGTGCTCCTTGTTATTGTTGCTTTTTTTATATAGACTCCTCCCGACTTCTGTCTTCATATATTTGTCCCATTCATCAGTGGGGTAGTATTTGGTTATGTCTTTGCCAATGCTTCCAAAGCTTGTACATGTGTTTAGTATGATGTCTCTTGACTTTGGGCTCCACATATCAAAGTTTGGATCATTAACTCAGTCTTCTTCTCTTTTCCTCTTAGTATCCATCTCTTCATCCGATAGTCTTTGCTTCTTTCTCTGACTTGACTCAACTTCAAACTGTGTGGTCTCAGTAGTATACTCAACAAATGGACTTGTAGATCTTTGAGGCTCTGAAGGTTGTACAGGTTCATACACTATGGGAGGGAGTCCCGGGGAGTGATGAACTTCAATAACTATCCATAGAGCTTGATCACTTACAGTCTTCTCCCACTTTCTGACTTCTTTAATGATTCTTCTCTAAATTTATTTTGTGCATACCTCTAGTTTGTTAGTTAGAGTTTAATGGGTGAACTCTTGAGAATTTATACATCCGGTCATGATTATCTTTTGACTGCTAGTAATTCATTGGGTGATCCACCCAACTGCACTTTCCAAGTCCTCTACTGACCATTGGTTGAATTGAAGAGTGGAGTCAATCCTCTCACCAGAGACTGAAGAGCAGTCATGTTGCAGTCTATAGTTGTTCCTACCTTGGTGAACTGGTAATCTATGCATTAATGTGATCAACTTTTTTCTTCATCTCTTTCATCTGAACAGACATGTCTTCCTTGATTTCCTTCACAACTCTATCAAAATATGATTGATATTGTTGCCTTTCTTCAGTTAGCAGATCCTTTATTTGATTAATCATGAAACTTGAAGTTTCTTCTTGAGATGTTTGAGTAGATGAGCTTAGATGATTTTGCACTTTCTTATTTGCTTTTCTTTGTAGATCTTCATATATGCCAGCCATGATATCATCATCAAACAGATTATCAGGAGAGTCCTATAATTTATCAGCACTATCATGTTCTTTGACAACTTCTTGTTCTTGGACTAGAATGAAGTCTCTGCACATGTTCTCTCCATCAATGATCAGGGATACTAACTCTTGATTATCATGATTTACTTTAGTATCTTGCTTCTCAAGGACAACATCATCAATAGACCTTTTTTGGAACTTTCTAGGTCCTCTTGGATAGCAAACCCAGTGAAGGTTGCTTCCTGAGCCTCTAGAGCTGGGAGCTCATTGTGAGACTCCCCCTCAACAGTAGTTATTCCTTCAATATTCTACATAGTGTCTTGGGCTGAGAGCTCATCATGAACCCCCCGTCAACTGAAGCAGTTCTCTCTACAGTAGTAGGCTCTTCAGTCAGGGACAGATCAGCAACCAAAGGATCTTCTAGTGATTCCGATGTTGGTTCAGAAATAGTTCTTGAAATTTCCTCCCCCTCAGTGTTTGCAGGGTTTGGGAACACATTTGATTCACTATTCTCAGATGATCTTTCCTCTGAGCCAGATTCTAACTCAGCAACTTTCTTTCCTTTGCCTGAGTCCTCGCCCTTCTTACTCTTTGGAAATCTTGTTAGAATTATTTCTCATCTTCCCAATATCTTTTTGTCTATCTTTTTCATGTAATGAATTGGAACCCCTAACTTTTTGTTCAGCTAACCAGGAATTGTATTCAAAAAATACAAGGACAATATCCTTCCAAAGTTTGGCACTCCAAGACTTTCTTGAATTTTCATGAACAGAATATAGGCCCAATCAGTCTTTTTATTTAGGACCACCCTGGCCATAATCTCAAACATGTTCCTTGAGATTTTGTCATGTGATCCTGGCTTACACATGAATGTCTTTCCAACTTTATCAGCCAATAGCTTCCCTTGTTGATTGAAATTCTTCCTTTTCAGGGACCCATATATCTCTTCTGAGTGATCACAACATTTTAATGCATCACTAAAGTCCCAATCTATTATTTCGTCATCTTCTTCATCTGCACCAAACCTAGGCATTTGTAATACCTTGGCCAAGGTCTTGGCACTAACATTTAACTTAATAGCAGCATCTTGGCTTTAATGGCCTTCACTGATGAACTTACTCTTGTATTTGAGTAAAATTCCATTACTTGCCTATTCATTATAACTGTGGGTTCTGAAAGCACATATTCCAATCCTGCGATTGTTAACAAGCCGATGACAGCTTTGATCTCCTCACTTTCATTCCTGAATCCATCTCTGACTAATTCACAACCTATGTTGAAGGAATCCTCACCTTTCTTAGGAGACATTTTTCTGAAAGCTGAGGGACGACAGAACTTTGTCGTCGTGCGCGCACTAACTCGCCGTGACGGCTTATGGCACGTACCTGGGTGTTAAATCTTATGAGATTGAATTAAGATTCAATGGTTGCGATGATAAGATCCAATATTCCTGATTGACTATTTGTCGAAAGTGTGTCATTTTGCTATCACGACTGTCACAACCCGCATTTTCCCAAAAATATAATACGTAATATCAGAGCAAGGAAAAAAAATGCGCGTCGTGATGCCACGCCTGCAGGAGACGACTACAGACGCTCAGGCAAACACTCTTCACGATAATTTTACAAAAGACATATATGTGATTGGATTAAAAGAGAAATTTTCATTTTTAGCTTAAGACCACGTCCCTTGGTCTGGTGGATCATCTAGTCCACAAGTAGAAAACTATATTTACGCAGCGGAAAAATAGGTTTGTATTTAGCCTACATGAGCAAGAAAATAAGCATTTCCAGAAATGATATGCATATATCTATGTTTAGTATAGTAGGAAAAGATTTTTCTTCGATTTTCAAAATATGTGACATTTGTTAAAAATCATGAGGTGCAAGGATGACATTTTTTTATATCAATAAAGTAACTACTACATCTTAGCAAAAAGCTTCCCAGAGAGCAAGTAGGTAAAGTACCCAAAAGTAACAGCAAAGCAAACAGCAAGTACTCTAAACATAAAAGCCAAACGGGCGCCAACAACTGACACGAACCCGCAGGAACGAAGGAAAACAACAACAAAACTGCCTCTTACCTAGAAGAGAGGAAGGGCCTCGACAGGAGACCCGAACAACGCCGCTCTAACTCCTGCGGCAGCTAAAGACCTGAACCTGAGACATTCATAAGAAAAGAATGCCTCAGCCCAAGAGGGTGCAAGAAAACCAAGATTAGCAGTAAGAGAAATAAGAGAGTGCAGAAAGGAAAACTAAGCAGGTAAACATCTATAATCTTACAACAACCCGAGCCAGCTCAAACGAGTGCACTCGGTAAGAAGAAAAGCCTGCACCAGAAGGTAATAGTCAACACAATCAAAGCCCACCACGTGTCCGCCTTTGCGGCTCAGAGGTGATGGTCATACACATACTATCATCATACACATATATAAGCATATATGTTTATAAAAATTTGAGACTGATCAGCTCGAGGGAAAAGCGTCCCCCAAAAGAAGGCACTGCGACGGTGGTATCTTCCACCAACGCCCGCAGCCCAAAACAGGGTCGTGGTCCTTTATCCACTGCCACCCAAAAACCAAATCCGGGTGGTGGTACTCTATCCACTGCCACCCAAAACTACCCACCGTGCAAGCCTTAAAACAAAGGTTCTAAATAATCAAATTGAGTTTCAATTAAGACACGGGACGTAACCCGAGATATCAGCACCAGAACACCCTAAGGATAGGGTCACAAAGAAATAAACTCTACTCAACGATTCATTTGAAAACACTTGGTGAGTCCAAACTTGACTCCCAACAAATTCTCGAAACCGTGCAATGAATTGGGCACGACAAGACACCACAAAAGATCACTTTTCTGTAAGGATGAAATTGTCAACGATTGGAACGGGTGAAAAGCTCGAATCCAAAAATGCAACTACAAGACATTCCTCATTAGCAAATAATGGTTTCGTTGAATCATCGAGCACTAGCAATGGAAATTCCCATGGAGTTTAGGATCTAATTCCCCGTACCCGCCGGGAATTAGGAAACAAAACCCCAGGGAATTTAACCGGCTAGACCATCAAAACATAGCCAACAAAACCATCTAGTTCTCACTTGAGGCGGCAATGATTCAATACAAGAGCAAATAGATGACCACAACAGCTACCCGACTCCCAACTAATATAGCAGCAACTAAACAATCACGGGACTAGCTTCCCAGAACGGCTCATATAATTTTATCCTAACTCCTATAAGAAAGACCATATGTACAAGCAGCCCCCCATATGAAGGTTTACAACTTCCAACTGATAAATGAATTTTATAAAGCAGCCCCCGAACAGGATTCTATAAGTCAGCCCCCAACATAATAAATTTTTATGAAGCAGCCCCAAACCAAATGCTATAAGGCAGCCCCAAATAAGATATATAAACAGCAGCCCCCAAAAAGAGAAGCATAAGAGGCCCCACAAACTTACACCAAACTGTAGTAGCCAAAACTCTTGGATCTATTGGGGCTGAAGTAGATGAA
Source organism: Dactylorhiza incarnata (assembly GCA_033032865.1). NCBI lineage: Eukaryota > Viridiplantae > Streptophyta > Magnoliopsida > Asparagales > Orchidaceae > Dactylorhiza > Dactylorhiza incarnata. Next base: position 10,572,511 of record JAWHQI010000028.1, on the reverse strand, counting down.
CAAAGTGTAACTGGTCAAACCCCAACCCATGAGGCAGTTAAAATAGGAGACTTTAAAATGGAGGAAATACTTTTAAAGTATAAAGAGAATTCATATACCATGGTTGCTACCGGCTGAACTGCAGTTCGTTGGGCAATTATCGGAAAAGATGAAAAGCTAGCTCAGCTATTGATAGAAAAGGCCTATAAATTAAATAATAGTATTCGATACTTTCTGTTACCATGAGTACAAAGCTGCCGGTCACTGGAACAAGTAAGAACCCCAAACCGAATTCATCCACTTATCTTTCGAGTTTAACAATTGCTAGACTCGCAGGGTCGACGAGAACTAGCAAGGGAAAATTCCCAGGGAGTTTAGCCTCTAATTCCCCCGACTTGACAGGAATTAGAAACGAAATCCCTGGGGAATTTAAGATCTGGCTCCTCATACCGCTAAGGATTAACAAACAAGATTTCATGAAATTAGCCACCAAGCCACCCATTTTTTTAGCCAAGTATATAATCAGAAATGAAACTACCCAGGGTTGAGCCAAGCAATAAAATTCAGAAATAAAGCTATCTAGATTTTAGTCTTCCAGAATTAGCCCAAGATCGGACAAAACTTTCAAGGCCTAACCAAGAAACTAATAGGCAGCTAGCATAAGAAGACATGAACAAAAACGCTCTAACAAAAACCAAGCGGCCACCAGCCCCTCCCCCTTATTTCCCAAAGGAAAGGACAAGCAAACAGCCACCATATAAAAGCATAAGAGGCAGCCCAAAAATAATCCAAAATGATGAGATTTTCTTTTGTAAATGAATTTTTAAACAACCACTATAACCCATACAGCCACTATAGCCCAAAGTGATGACATTTCTTATCAATGAAATTTCCTGGAAGGGTACACCAACAACCACCAGCCCACATACCCAAAAGTGACTAAAGAAATCTTTTTAATTATGCAATCTGGAAGAATAAACCCACGGCCACAAAGAACATATCAAATAATGAGATCCCTGGAGGGGTAACCAACAACCACCAACCCAATTTAATGAGATTTCTAGAGAATGCAAACCCTGGAGCATAAGTCCAAACAACTGATAGCCTTAACTCCCAAAAAAAATTTCTAGCATAAAGTCCAGGAATTTGTTTTAGCATATTACCAGGGAAATCTCAAAAAAATTTCTAAAATATAAATGCAGAATTTACCTAAACTTCCAAATCGGATCATTTCTAGCATAAACGAAGGGCGAAATTTTATCATGAAAGCCAAGAGTAATCTGGGTATCAGGTACGGCGAGCATAACTCCATAATCAGGGGCTAAATTCGGTTAAGCAAATGAAAAGAGATGAAGGAGAAGAGGAAGAAGAGTTTTCTTGCCTCGATTCAACCGGCGACTCGCAAAAACGCCGCAAGCTTGACGAGGGACGACTGGTAGCCCAGCCCCGGCGATGAAGACAGGGCCCGCCAACCTCCCAAAACCACTCTGACGGCCTCCCCCTTCGAAATCCGGCGACTACGGCGAAACCCTCGCAGCGCTCCAGGCTCGCACGGGAAAAGAGGGAAAAAGGAAGAAGCCAGCGAGTGAAGTGCCGACCCCAGGATTAAATTCCTTGCCTTATATGCATTCAAATCACTCCCCGTACAACACTAACATATATATATATCCTCAATAAAATGAATCATATTAGTGTAGAACGCATGCATATATCATATATATGTATGTACTTAATTCTTCATAAGTAAATTTATATATATATGTGGTATAATTGTAGCAGCTGCACAAATCCTACTCCTAGAAACAACAAGCATGTGTACCCAAAGGAATACACGTACTCATGTACATTTATATTAGTATGCTTATATATAAAAAAAAAAAAAAATTATGCACGCCTATAATTACATATGTATACATATATACGTATTTATATACACATTTACATTCATATATCCGCATTTACGCCCCCATATAAAAAAAATTAACTCCCCGGATGACGACGACGACATTTCCGAAAAGTTAACGCCCCCCTCACATTGACACTACGCAACGATAAATTTAGTATTTAAATTATCACTATTACCATAACCCTACTTAGAAGACTATAAGGAAAACTGGGGCGTTACAACGACGATATAGGCTTCATGCCGTCTTGATGTCACCACGACACAGGAAGGTTCTCTGAGTTCTTTCCTGCAATCTTTTAAGGTCTTTTCCTGCATACATTGTTAGCATTCTAGAACATAATTTTGCTAAGATTGGCCATGATAGAGAGAAATTACACTTGTTTATCACTAATTTTATTCTAGGTTAAGCATTCCTAATTCAAATTTGAAGATATTAAATTTAGCTTCATCAAGAGACTTAGTGATGATATCTGTCACTTTTCTGTCAGTGGGGACATACTCAAGACATATATCTTCCTTTTCAACATACTCTCTGATGAAGTGATACCTGATCTCAATGTGCTTAGTTCTGGTGTGTGACACAGGGTTCTTAGCAATTGTGATTGCACTTGATGAGTCACAAAACAATGTCGTTTTACTTATCTGGATGTTGTAATACTCCAGCTGGTGTGTTGGGGAAATGATTTATCTTAACCCATAAAAATGAGTAGAATATAAATTCTAAGAATGAAAAATTAGTCTAAGTAAATATGCGTCGAATAGTATTCGATGCAACGTCGAAGTGTAGTCGACGTTCCTCTCTGAATGAGTCGAAGTAGCTCTAAACAGAATTCGACGTAACCTATGTCAACGTAACTCTGACTTCAAGTCGACGCATCTAGTGAAGTCGACGTACCTTAGTCGACGCACCTTCCATATTCTCCTCTCGACGTCCAGCCAGTCTGAAATCGACGCTTCCGTCGAATAGTAATCGACGTACGTCAATTTCTATGTCAAATTCAAAACACGCCAGATCTCTTTCCTTCTTTCTGTAGATCTGATTCTTATGGAATTATATTATTCTTTTATAGCCTTTCTGAATTAGTCTTTCCTTCTAATTGATTCTTGGCTAAATTGATTAAGTTTATTATGGATATTATTTGAAATCAGAATGATCTCTTTCCTTCTACAGAAATATTGATTATGGAATCTTTTCTCTCTTACTATTTCTCTGACTGCTAATTGATTATTCTCCTATAGTATTCTTTGAATAAACAGAGCTATAAATAAGAGGGAAATCGGCAGAGAAGCACATGAAGTGATCCACTCCATACATTTGAAATAGAGGAAAAGCTCCCAAGAGAAAAGTGAGAAAATCTGAGAAAAGTGAAAGTGTGCTGCAGCAAACAACAAACCTTCTTCTTCACCTTCTTCTGAGATCATACTGCGGCAATTTCTGAAACCTCTCACTGAAAGAGAAAAAGGCCTACAATCTCCTTCTCACTATAGAAGAGAGATTTCATTCACTATTTCTTGTGCTTCTAATCTTCTTGCTAAGAAGAAGATTCTTTCTTGTTTCAATTACTTCTTCTACTTCTTCTTCTTATTCTCATTTTCAAACTGTGTAAAAGAGTTTTTAGAATCTCTCTTCAAAAAATCCAGTTGTACTGGTTCTAAGAGTCTCCTTATCAAAAGACTCAGGCTGGTTCTAAGAGTCTCCTTATCAAAAGACTCAGTACAAGATAGTGAATTCCTACCAAGGGGGTAGAAGAGTGGACTACCCAAAGTTTGGGGAACCACTATATTTCTTTGTGTTGTGCTGTGTTTTTCTTCTTGCTATTTTCCTTCTTTACTTGCTTAATTCTTGTTGGTGTGTGTGGGAAGCTTAAATTTGTGATTATTATAAATATATATATATTTGTTAACTTTGCACAAAGTATTTTTAAATCTCTATTCACCCTCCCTCTAGAGAATTCTAGTGAGGTTAACTGTGCACTTTCAATTGGTATTAGAGGGAGGTTGATCAAAAAGGGATAACTCCATGATCAAAAAGATCCTACCTCATATATATATATATTTCTAAAATTTTTTATGGCACAAATCAAAGATTATGCTTCCACCAGACCACCAATTTGCAACCTTGAAAAGTTTGCACTTTGGAAAACAAGAATTAGGATCTATATGAATTCTATTGATGAAGATTTGTTAAATGTTATTTTGACAGGTCCTCCCAAACCCTATAGAAAGGACTCAAGTGGTAAAGTGACCCAAACACTTGTCCCAAGGGCTGAGTGGACAGTTGAAGAGAAGAAGGCAGGAATAAGTGATGCAAAAGCTGTGAACATTCTTGTCTCAACCCTCTCAGATGAAATTTTTCAAAAGGTTGTTGACTGTGAATCAGCCAAAGAAATCTGGGAGGCTCTTACAAAGATAGTAGAAGGAAGTGCTGATGAAAGGAAAGATAGAAAGACTCTATTGATCTCCTAATATGAGAACATTCAAAAGAAGCATGAAGAAAGCATATTTGAGATGTATGACAGATTCAGTCTGATCATCAATCAATTAAGGAGCTTGGATAGAGAGATCTCTCTCACAGAGATTAATGACAAATTGTTAATGAGTCTCCCAAACCTGCTTGGATGAGCCCTGTTAAATTTACTAAACCCATAAAATCAACAAACTTGGAAGAAGACTCACAGAATAAAGAAGAAGACTTAACCTTCAAGGAGAGAGACCATTTTGATGAAACATCATACTATTCAGATGAAGACTCTCAAACTCCTTATAAGAAGGCTACTAGGCCAACAGAAACAATTCATAAAGAAATAAATCTCCCACCAGAAAAAGGGAAAAATAAAATATGTGAAGACACAATTGCTTCGACTTCATATCGACGCATGAATGATAGTACGTCGAACTCTACTCGACGCAATCTCTCAGATGCTTCGACCTCATATCGACGCATGAATAAAATTACGTCGACTTACAATCGACACAACTACTTCTATGCATCGATTCCAGATCAACGCAATCTAGAGAAAGCGCTGAATACATATCGACGCAACTCTCAACATACGTCGAATAGATATCGACGCATAAAATCTCAGAGCAACTTAAATACAGGACATAGCTATTCTTCAAAAACTTTCTATCTTAACCCCCATTCAGGACCCATTCATCCTGATCAAAATTTCTATCCTAATCAAAACATTCATTCTGATCAAAACTTCTATCCTAATCAACAACTCTTCTCTACCAACATCATCCACACCTATAGCTTCTACTACCCTCACACCTCCTATCTTACCTACACCTTCACAACTACCAATACAATCACTTGCACAACCCTCCTCTATTCCTCCACCTCCTCCATCAAAAACACTTCATCGCAATGATACAGTCCTCTCTCCACCTTCATCACCTCCACCTCCACCATTATCTCCTACTCCAACACACCTTGAACCATCTCCATTCACTGAAACTCTCATCACCCAGTGTATCCAGTCAGCAGCCCAAAAATTTCAAGAAATGCTGGATGGACACTGCTCCCAACTTCACTCCTCCATCATGCACATGCAAACCCAAATAAATAGGGTCAATGCCTCTGTGCAAAGCTTGAAGTCCTCTGTCTCTTCCTCTAGGGTGACCAAGTCTTTCTTAACCTCCTTGGCTAAGAAGGTCATGAAGGGGGAGAAATTAGATGAAGAGCAGCTCTCAAGTCACAAATCTCTCTCACACAAGTCCCTTCCTACTTCAAAATCTGATAGTCTTGCACTGCTTAAGACAATTGAGAATGAATTAGTACCAGAGCTACATACTGAGGACCAGATAACAGATGTACTCTCTATAGCAAGAGAAGCTACACAACAAGTAGTTCTCTTTTAAGGGGAGGCTAGCAGAGCAGAGAGAGAAGTTGAAAAGGAAACTAATGTTGAAAAAGAAGCTGAAGCTCAGGGGGAGCCAAATGTTGACATAACTGAAGCTGGAGCTGAGAAAGAAACTGAAGAGTCAGAAGTAAAAGAAAAGGAAGTTCCATCTCAGGGGGAGCAAACTGCTGTGACTCAGGTGGAGCTGAGTGAATCACCTGTTACTGAGAAGGAGCAACCCACTTCTCTAAAAACTTTAGTATTCACTAGGAAATGAAAAACTCCTCCTACCCCTCCTGAGTGATGTGTTAAACAATGTTGATATACTCTTTCCTCCATGCTTAAATACTGTTTATGAGGTCTGTGTATATGATTCTATTTTCTTCTGATTACTTAACATATTTCTTTTCTATATAAATGCCTTCCTGTGTTGATTAAAAGCTGGTACAATTTCTCCCTGAATAGGGTTAAGACAAATAGGGGGAGATTGTTGGGGAAATGATTTATCTTAACCCCTAAAAATGAGTAGAATATAAATTCTAAGAATGAAAAATTAGTCTAAGTAAATATGCGTCGAATGGTATTCGACGCAACATCGAAGTTTAGTCGATGTTCCTCTCTGAATGAGTCGAAGTAGCTCTAAATAGAATTCGACGTAACCTATGTCAACGTAACTCTGACTTCAAGTCGACGCATCTAGTGAAGTCGACGTACCTTAGTCGACGCACCTTCCATATTCTCCTCTCGACGTCCAGCCAGTTTGAAATCGACGCTTCCGTCGAATAGTAATCGACGTACGTCGATTTCTATGTCAAATTCAAAACACGCCAGATCTCTTTCCTTCTTTCTGTAGATCTGATTCTTATGGAATTATATTATTCTTTTATAGCCGTTCTGAATCAGTCTTTCCTCCTAATTGATTCTTGGCTAAATTGATTAAGTTTATTATGGATATTATTTGAAATCAGAATGATCTCTTTCCTTCTACAGAAATATTGATTATGGAATCTTTTCTCTCTTACTATTTCTCTGACTGCTAATTGATTATTCTCCTATAGTATTCTTTGAATAAACAGAGCTATAAATAAGAGGGAAATCGGCAGAGAAGCACATGAAGTGATCCACTCCAAACATTTGAAATAGATGAAAATCTCCCAAGAGAAAAGTGAGAAAATCTGAGAAAAGTGAAAGTGTGTTGCAGCAAACAACAAGCCTTCTTCTTCTCCTTCTTCTGAGATCATACTGCTGCAATTTCTGAAACCTCTCACTGAAAGAGAAAAAGGCCTACAATCTCCTTCTCACTATAGAAGAGAGATTTCATTCACTATTTCTTGTGCTTCTAATCTTCTTGCTAAGAAGAAGAATCTTTCTTGTTTCAATTACTTCTTCTACTTCTTCTTCTTATTCTCATTTTCAAACTGTGTAAAAGGGTTTTTAGAATCTCTCTTCAATAAATTCAGTTGTACTGGTTCTAAGAGTCTCCTTATCAAAAGACTCGGTCTGGTTCTAAGATATTCCTTATCAAAAGACTCAGTACAAGATAGTGAATTCCTACCAAGGGGGTAGAAGAGTTGACTACCCAAAGTTTGGGAAACCACTATATTTCTGTGTTGTGCTGTGATTTTCTTCTTGCTATTTTCCTTCTTTACTTGCCTAATTCTTGTTGGTGTGTGTGGGAAGCTTAAATCTGTGATTATTACACACACATATATATATATATATATTTGTTAACTTTGCACAAAGTATTTTTAAATCTCTATTCACCCCCCTCTAGAGAATTCTAGTGAGGTTAACTGTGCACTTTCATAGTGCTTTATCCAAATGAGTTGTGTATAACAGCTCCCAGCTCAGATGTACTCCGACTCTGCTGTTGAAATGGCTACACTTGTCTGCTTTTTGTTTCTCCAAGATATTAACCTCTTGGCTTGGAATTGACATGTGTTTGAGGTGCTATTCATGTCTTCTTTGCACCCTGCAAAATTTGCATCTGAATAATCAATTAGTTCAAAATCATTATTCATAGGGTACTATAGGCCAAGATTTAGCGTGCCCTTAATGTATTTCAGAATCCTCTTAGTAGAGGAATAGTGAGATTCTCTTGGATTTACCTGATATCTAGCACATGCACATGTAACATACATTATGTCAGACCTACTGACAGACAAGTAGAGCAAGGAGCCAATAATGCATTTATGCATGGTTTCAATACAAGGTTTACCCTTTTATTCCTTGTCGGTGATACATTAGACATCATGGGTGTCCTCATAGTGGAGGCACTCTCCATTCTAAACTTCTTTATTATCTCCTTAGTGATCTTGGCCTGGGAGATGAAAATTCCATCTTCAGACTATTTCACCTGGAGGCCTAAGAAGTACTTGATCTCTCCCATGCTGCTCATCTCAAATTTTCCTTGCATTAAGTTGGCAAACTTCTTGCAAAGGTTATCATCAGTATAGCCAAATATAATGTCATCATATATTTGCACTAGTAAGATATTGCCCTTAATTTCCCTCAAGAATAATGTCTTATCTATATTCTCCCTTGAAAATTTGTTTTCAATGAGGAAGCAAGACATGGTTTCATACTAAGCCCTAGGTGCTTGTTTAAACCCATACAATGCTTTTCTTAAGAAATATACATGATCAGTTAAGTTTGGAATAACAAAACCTGGAGGTTGTTCTACATATAATTCCTCTATGAAATCTCTATTTAGGAAGGCTGACTTCACATCCATTTGATATACTTTGAAACCTTTGTGAGGAGCATATGCTAGGAATAGTCTTATTGCTTCAAGTCTTGCCACTGGTGCAAAGGTTCGATCAAATTGAATGCTAGTTCTCGTCTATATCTCATTACAACCAGCCTCACTTTATTTTTGATGATGACACCACTCTCATCTAGCTTGTTACTAAAGACTGGTTCCAATAACATTCTGATGTTGGGGCCTAGGAACTAGCCATGATCCAAGAAGGATCTGATTTGTCTTCTTCAATTTTTTTGGTTCAACTTGTGATAGAAAGCTCAGATATAGTGCCTCATTCTGAGTACTTCTTCTTGTTCTCACTCCCTATCTTAAATCTCCAATGACTTGACTGCTTGGGTGGTCTTTAAGGTGTCTCCAAGCTAGTGGTAGTGCTCCTTGATTTTCTGCAATCTCTATTTCATTTGGCTATTGTTCAAACACCGCCTCTTGTGATTGTCCTTGGATTTGTCCTCCATCTTCAATGATCAAGTCTAGAGATGCAGAGTCTTCTAGGCTTAGCTCTGTTAGCTTCAAACATGTTCCTGGAATACTAGAAGAACTAGATAAGCCTTTATGAATCATGTTTGTCTCATCAAATGCAATGTTAATTGATTCTTCCACAACTTAAGCCTTTTTGTTGAATATCCTATAAGCCTTGTTGTGGCTACTATATCCAATAAAGATGCCCTCAAAACACTTTTCAGCAAATTTGGTTAGGTATGATTTTCCATTGTTTAATATAAACCATTTACTTCCAAAGATCCTAAAATAGGATATTTAGTTTTTTTCCCTTCACTAGTTCATAAGGAGCCTTCTTGTGATATTTGGTGATAGAAACTCTATTCTGCATATAACAGACAGTGTTGACAACTTCAGCCTATAAATATTTTGATGGTGAAGAGTCAATTAGCATGGTTCTCCTAGCTTCTATGAGAGTCCTATTTTTCCTCTCAGCAACTCTATTTTGTTGTGGGGTTCTTAGAGAAGAAATTTCTTGAAGGATTCCTTGTTCTTTGCAGAAATTTGTTATGGGTTTAGACTGAAATTATATGTCATGGTCACTTCAAATTTTGACCACAGTATAGTTCTTCTCATTCTGAACCTGCTTGACAAAAGACACAAAATTGTTCAAGGTACCAGAATTTTTCCTAAGGAAGACACCCATGCATATCTAGAGAAGTCATCAACTATCACAAGACTGTATAACTTCCTTCCTAAACTATGAATTGGCATAGGGCCAAATAAACCCATATGCAATAGATATAGGATCTTTCTAAATCGTTGGAGTCTATGCTCTTAAAGGTGGTCCTAGTATGCTTGACCATCTGACAGACATGACAAATACCCTCTTTAATGCATTTAAGGTTAGATCCATTTCTAACTAAGGCTTTATTTGGCGTGGCGGTGGCGGGAGCAGACGCGGGTCTGGAACCGTAGGGACGGAGGCGGGGATCGAAACGCGGTAGCTTGGAGGCTTTTCCTCCTTGCGGCGGGACTAGACGCAGCAAATGCGGACGGAGGTTCATTTGTTTTTCCGCCTTAGGTCGGCGTTTGCTCCAAATGCCTAGCCCTAAATGCCTAACCAAACAAACCCTAAATCTTATGAAAACAGCCTAATGATTGTCTTATAGTTCATGTGGGCAAGTCTCTTATGCCATTGCACACAAAGAGAGTCTCTCTCATTTGTTGCAAGGCATTCAGGTGAAGAAGAATCAAAACATGAGAAATTCAAACAATAAATATTTCCACTCATAGTGTCTGATATGATTGTTTCAAAGTCTATAGAGTTTTTGATCAGACACTTATCCTTGTGGAATTCAATGACAAAGCCTAAATCACATAGTTGACTTATGCTTATAAAATTATGTGCAACCCTTCCACATAAGCCAACTTTGTAATTGCGACTATGCCATTGGTAATCTTACCATAACATTTGATAATGCCTCTGTCAGATCCACCAAAGATTACTTTGGCTCCATCTTCTATAGAGGTGAAGTTCTTCAAATGGCTTCTTGTTCCATTCATGTGCCTGGAACATCCACTGCCCAAATACCATTCAAATATTGCCACAACACCAGCATTCAAATTTATTGTATCTCCTCTTCTAAGTCATTTTTTGAGTGGGGTTATGATGTTGATGATCACAAAAGCAGGTTATTGCATTTCTAGCATTTCTTAGGCTAATTATGTGGCTGTGCACAAGATTTGAAGTTGAATGCACAGTCACAGGTTTCACTTTAGGGATAGGCCTTTGAGGAAGAGCCTTTCCCTTTCCTTTGGTTGTTGGTGCTATAGAACCAAGTACAAATGATCTATGATCTTTCATCTAGATCTCCTCATGGGGTGCCTTGAGGGCACTCAGTCCAATGTCTACTCTATTCTTTGAGTTCTATGGCTTTCTTTCACTAGTAGAGCATCAATTAGAGAAATATTCATAGGCTAGATCATTGTCATATGTATTGGAAGGCAATATAACTTTTCGGAAAATAGTTTTATCTTTGGAGGTCTCCTTCTTTTTCTTATTATAGCCAAGCCCTCCTCTATATGGAGCAAAGAAGCTATCTACAATAGGGTGTACAGTTTTTGGCTTAGAGAAATTTGCCATAAACTTTCTTTCAATAAGAAGCTTGTCCTCCAAAGCCTTGATTGCTCTTTCTTTTTGATCTATCTTTTTGTTCTAAGCTTCATACTTCTTTTGAAGTACCATAAACTCATAGGTCATACTTGTGATTTCTTTGGTCTTCTCATCCACTTGAGATTTGAAAGATTCAGGAATTTTTATTTCTTCAGCCTGAGCTTTGACCAAGACTTTGCTCTTCTTTAGTGCTTTTAATATAGCACCATACTTATTTATTAGATCATTGTATTGATCTGCTAGTTCAGAATCACTCTCATCATCAGCTGATGAGTTTGCTTCTGATCCAGCATCAGTCTCAAGGTCAGATCCAGAATTAGATAGTGAGGAATTAATATATACCTTATCAGGATGTGAATTATACAGCTTCTCTTCATCAGTTATGTTGAAACCGATTCCTCGGCCTCTTGTGGAGCTCGGGGCCCTCACCGAAATGAGGGGCAGCTAGCCCTTACTGATCCCTCAGAGAATGTAGACTGAAGACTGTTAAAATTTTGATTTGAATCATTTAGGAGTAAGCAGGAGTTGCATCAACTGAGTTATAGCCAAACAACCACAATGCCACACAGCAACACAAGAAACTTTATTGAATCACAAACTTCATTTACAGTGCGAGGTATACATGGAGAGACATGATTCATAAGAATCAAGAAGGAGAGAAGAACAAAACACCAAAAAACAAAACTGGCGGTTTGACAAGCAGAGACCGCACAGACCGCAGAACTCCAGAGATCGCCGGTCTTGACCTGAGACCGCGCGAATAGAAAACAGACAGACCGCCTGCACTGCAAGACCGCCACTTCAGACCGCACAAACTGGAGCTTATTGAATTGAACAAAGAACAGAAGCTGTCGCCAGACCGCAACTCAGATCGCCTAACCGCCGAAGGTCGCCTGATCGCTGAGCTCGCTGCGAACAGAACAAGAACACCATAAGCCAGATCATAGACAGACCGCTGCCGAACTGTTTATTCAAGCCGCTGGGAATCACCAAGTAAGGAGACCGCAACCTGCTGACCGCAAACCTGCGAACACAACAAACAGTCAACTCACTTCCGAGACCGCCCGACCTCAAAGTTGAGACCGCACGAAACAACCCAGGCTCTAGTTCTTATAGTTCTCGTTATGAATGACGGGCCATGCACCCCTATTTATAGGCGGGTAGACGGATGTCGTCACCGCACAGGAGAGATACAATCACCACCCGTCAGATCGCGAGCGGTCTCACAAAGCAGACCGCATGATCAGACCACTTGGACAACCTTCCGTCCAAGACCGCAGATCAGCAGGTAGACCGCGCACAAGCCGTGCGAACAAAAGACCGCACACAAGCCGCGCGGATACAAGAACACTCCTTCCTTAGATTGCCAGGAGCAAATAAAGAACATCTGGCCGACTTCAAATAAGTCGCCGCCAGATCGCCTAGCATAAGCCGCCCGGTCAGGTGGTCACCCAAGAACAGACCGCCCGATCTTATACAAAGAAGATAGACCAACCAAGCGGAACAACCCAGTGTGAGACCGCAATAACCAGGAACAAACCGGCCAACCAGCAGACCGCCAGGACAGACCGGCAGAGCCAGCCCGGCAGATCACTAACACAGACCACGCGGTCTCTGCGGTCTCCAAAATCAGACAGCCTGCCACCTTCCACTTCACTTCAAAATTTCAACACTCCCCCTTGAAGTGGGAAGTGGAAGCTAGCCCGAGTTAACTCTGTAACCGAGTAAACGGTGCCTTCGCCAGCGGCTTTGTGAAGATGTCTGCAACATTGTCCGCACTCCGAACATACTCGACCATAAGAGATCCTCCCAACACGTTTTCACGAATGAAATGGTGCTCAATCTCAATATGCTTGGTCCTTGCGTGACAGACTGGATTATTAACCAGCTTGAGAGCACTCTCATTGTCCTCGCGTAGCATAGTGGGACCTCGAACCTCCTCATGAATGTCCTCCACCAACCTCCTGAGCCAAACGGCTTCCTGAGTTGCCAAGGCCGAAGCCTTGTATTCCGCTTCTGTGGTAGATACAGACATCGAGTCCTGCTTTTTGCTGCACCAAGAAATAGTTGTGGGGCCTGTCATAAAGACAAAACTAGATGATGATCTCCAATCATCCACGTCTCCACCGTAATCAGCATCCATGTACCCATGCAACTCCAAGCTCAACCCTCTCCTATATAGGAGACCCAAATCAGAGGTCGACTTCACATATTTCAAAATCCCTTTTGCCGCCAGAAGATGAGGCTTCCGTGGCTCTGCCATGTACCGACTCACTTTGCCAACTGCATAAGAAATATCAGGCCTCGCGATGGTCAAGTAAATCAAGCTCCCAACCAGAGCTCAGAACACCAACGGATCAGATAGAACTCTCCCCTCATCCTTCCGAAGTTTATGATGCTGCTCCAGAGGTATAGAGATGCTCTTCCCTTCCTCCATGCCGAATCGTTGAACGATCTGCTCCACATATCCCGCCTGAGAAACGAGCACTCCGCTCTCCCGCCTCTGAACCTCGAGTCCAAGGAAATGGTGAAGCTCACCCAGATCCTTCATCTCAAACCTGATAGCAAGCTCAGCTCTCAGCCTTGCTACTGCCTCCTTCGAGTTCCCGGTGATAATCATGTCATCCACATACAGCAGAACAATAACCCGAAGCGCCCCCTCCTTCTTGACAAACAAGCTAGAATCAGATTCTGAAGTAAAGAACCCACATAATAGAAGATACTCTACGATCTTTGCATACCACGCCCGAGGCGCTTGCTTCAACCCATAAAGGGCCTTCTTCAGTTTGCAGACGTAGTCCGGACACTCCTCCGAGATGAAGCCCGATGGTTGGATCATGAAGATATACTTGTCAATCTCTTCGTATTGGAAAGCATTCTTCACGTCGAGCCGCCAAATCTCCCATCCACTGGATGCCGCCAAAGCAATAACGAATCGATCCGAGGTCATCTTTGCCACTGGACTAAATGTCTCATCATAATCTTCTCCATACTGCTATGATAACCCGCGAGCCACAAGGCGAGCCTTGTATCGCTCGATCATGCCGTCAGCTTTCTTCTAGAGCTTATAGACCCACTTGCATGTCACAGGGGTAATGCCCTTGGGCCTGGGCACTAGAGACTTATTCTTCTTGAGAGCTTCCATCTCCTCCTGCATAGCAATATCCCACTGCTTCACGCCTTTGGCCTTCTCAAAGCTCGACAGCTCCCTCTCATCCAAGGGACCAGCAAAGAAACATGAGACAAAGCTCACCATGTTTCCTCCTGTGTATCGATCAGGTGGCATGATAGTCCTCTTAGACCTCCTAAGCGGTTGCTCCTGACTAACCACCTCCTCAGCTGCTTCTTCCGTGCTAGCTCTTCTTCCAGATGAACTTGGAGCATCGCTCCCCCTGCTTCCTGAACCTGAAGCCTCCATCTCAGAGCTTGACACAGCTGGAGCTCCTGGTGAAACAGACAACTCCACTTGAAGATTCTCCGCAGCCTTTCCTTCTTCTTCAACCCTGCTCTCCGGTAGTTCAACTCTTGAACTCCCCTAGTAGGAAGTCACCTCATCGAACTCCATATCCCGAGATACCACTGATCTCCGTGTCTCAAGATCCATGCATCTCCATCCCTTCTTCCGCTCATCATATCCAACAAAGACTAGCTTCCTTGCTTTCGCATCTAGCTTTGTCCGAAGAGCATCAGGAATATGCACATAACATGTTGACTCGAAAACCAGAAGGTGTGGAACACTCGGCTTATCCTTGAACATCAATTCATGAGGGGTCTTCATGTTGATAGGACTTAGAGGCATCCGGTTGATGACATATGCTGCTCAAGACATTCCCTCCGCCCAAAAGGACTTTGGGATACTCTTGGCATGAAGCCAGCATTTGCAGGTTTCCGTCAGATGACGGATCTTCCACTATGCAATGCCATTTTGCTGTGGAGTATGGGCACAAGTGAGCTCTCTCCGGACGCCATTTTTCCTGCAAAAACTTGAGAACTCACCAGAGGTGAACTCCCCACCAATGTCAGTTCTAAATTTTTTCACCCGCAGGCCTAACCGACCTTCCACCAGCTCCTTGAATTCCACGAACTTTGCAAAAGCTTCTGACTTCTCTTTCAGAAAATACACCCAGACATATCTGGTGTAATCATCGATCAACACCAACATATATCTGTTGTCTCCAAGGCTTGGGGTGGCAGTCAGTCCCATCAAATCACCGTGAATGCAATCCAACGGCGCTTTGCATCTTGTTTGCGATTTTTCAAATGGAAGTCGATGAGACTTACCAAACTGACATCCCGCACAAACATGACCGTCTCCATAGGAGGACAAGCTAATCAAGCCCTTGACAAGCCCCCTTACCGCCATAGCCTTCAATTTGTCCATGCCTACATGCCCCATCCTTTCATGCCAAATAGCCGCGCTATCATTGGTCTTCATTTTGTCGACATAGGTACTTGTCGATAAAATGAACAAGTCCTTCACCCGCTTTCCAACATGGATAACATCTCCCTTTATCTCCGGTTGAGTTTTAGGAAACTTCACTTATGTTGGGCCAAACAGAACGTGATAACCGGCATCGACCGCATTGGTCACAAAGAAGAGATTCTTCTTCATACCAGGCACGTGATAAACACTCCTCAAAGTAAGTGGACCCTTATCACAACCCAGAGAGTCAACACCTTCTTGTTCTACTGAATGAACAGAATTATCAGCCGTAATGATAGCATCGTTACCCGAGTAAGGTGCCAAAGAAGAGAACTTTGATTCATCCCCGGTGAGGTGATGCCCACACCCTGAATCCACGATCCAATCCTCTTCGAAGTTGATGGCAGCCAAGTCCTTAACGGGCATCGTCGTCATATTGGCCGCAAAGGATCCTCCCCATCCAGCTTCATCAGACTTTGGCTTCTCCTTCTCCGCTGCATGTCCCGGCTGAAGATTAACCCGACAATCCTTCTTGAAGTGGCCGGTCTTATTGCACCTGAAGCACCTTGGTCCCTCTCCCTTCTTCTTCCCATCAGACTTAGAAGCATAACCCCTATCCGGCTTACCTGAAGTTGAGGGTCCATCCTGACCTGGCTTCCTCTTCTCCCACTTCTTCTTCTTCTTCCCAGAGAACAACACATCACTATCTCCCCCTGAGATAGAAGTCCCCGCCATCTGTCTTGCCAAACTTTCCTGCGAAGCAAGTAAGTTTTCCAGTTCCAATAGAGATTATTGATTTGCCCAACCCTAAACTGAAGTCGCAAAGGCAAGATAGTCCTTCCGCAACCTGCGGATGATATGCCTCTTCAGTTTTGACACCGAGATGGGCTCATCAGGGTCCAATGCAGAAATCTCTGCTGTGAGGTTCTTCATCTTGAGAAAGAAGGTAGAGATAGAAAGATCACATTGAGATGCCATCGCCAACTCATTTTCAAGAAACTGTAGCCGAGCTACATTCCTTTTATTGAACACCCCATCCAAAGATGTCCAATTCTCAGCAGCAGATTTACATCCAATGATGTGATCGAATAGCTCTGGTGAGATAGCCCTATTGAGTGTGAAATCTGCCTTTGCATTAGTCCTCCTCCAAACTCTCACCTCTTCCATATTATCTCCTGCTAGAAACACCTCTTGTTTGTCTTCACCTCCAACTATCTCCCATAGATCCTCGCCAAGTAAGTAACTCTCCATACATGACCTCCATTTCTTATAGTTAGTCGATGTGAGGAGTTCAATACCAAGACCTCTTGCGTATCCACCTTCCATGGAAACCTATGTGGTCTCTTCTTCACAAAGACGATGGCAACTCAAGTTGATCACTGCTTATCCACTCCAACAACCTCGCTCTGATACCATGTTAAAATTTTGATTTGAATCATTTAGGAGTAAGCAGGAGTTGCATCAACTGAGTTATAACCAAACAACCACAATGCCACACAGCAACACAAGAAACTTTATTGAATCACAAACTTCATTTACAGGGCGAGGTATACATGGCGAGACATGATTCATAAGAATCATGAAGGAGAGAAGAACAAAACACCAAAAAACAAAACTGGCGGTTTGACAAGCAGAGACCGCACAGACCGCAGAACTCTAGAGATCGCCCGGCTTGACCCGAGACCGCGCGAACAGAAAACAAACAGACCACCTGCACTGCAAGACCGCCACCTCAGACCGCACGAACTGGAGCTTATTGAATTGAACAAAGAACAAAAGCTGTTGCCAGATCGCAACTCAGATCGCCTAACCGCCGAAGGTCACCTGATCACTGAGCTCATTGCGAACAGTACAAGAACACCATAAGCCAGTTCGCAGACAGACCGCTGCCGAACTATTTATTCAAGCCGTTGGGAATCAGCAAGGAAGGAGACCGCAACCTGCTGACCGCAAAGCTGCGAACACAATAAACAGTCAACTCGCTTCCGAGACCGCCCGACCTCAAAGTTGAGACCGCACGAAACAACCCAGGCTCTAGTTCTTATAGTTCTCGTTATGAATGACGGGCCATGCACTCCTATTTATAGGCGGGTAGACGAATGTCATCACCGCACAGGAGAGATATAATCACCACCCGTCAGATCGCGGGCGGTCTCACAAAGCAGACCGCGCGATCAGACCACTTGGACAACCTTCCGTCCAAGACTGCAGATCAGCAGGCAGACCGCGCACAAGCCGTGCGAACACGAGACCGCGCACAAGCCGCTCAGATACAAGAACACTCCTTCCTTAGATCGCCAGGAGCAAATAAGTAACATCTGGCCGACATCAAATAAGTCGCCAGATCGCCTAGCATAAGCCGCCCGGTCAGGCGGTCACCCAAGAACAGATCGCCCGGTCTTATACAAAGAAGATAGACCAACCAAGCGGAACAACCCGGAGGGAGACCGCAATAACCAGGAACAAACCGGCCAACCAGCAGACCGCCAGAACAGACCGACAGAGCCAGACTGGCAGATCACTAACACAGACCACGCGGTCTCTGCGGTCTCCAAAATCAGACCGCCGGCCACCTTCCACTTCACTTCAAAATTTCAACAAAGAATAGGAAAAGGACTGAGACCTTAGTCACAGCGAGGAGGTCCCTCCGCTAACCCGGAAGATCGTTGAGCGCTTCCCCTCCTAAGCCAAAGATGAGACTCGGGCACCTTGGAGAGCTCTGGAAATGCTAGCTAAGGAGAGCCTGAGGAGAGAGAAGCTGAAGTGAAGTCCCATCCAATGGTGCCCTTTAGGTCTTATTTATAGGATTTCTGATCAGGCCTGCAAATAGCAGGATCCCATCTTTTGATTTTAATATCCGCACCCCAAATGGGTCTGCTAACAGCCAAATTCTGCTGTTTGGAGAGGCTAAAGGCAGACCACCAAGGGTAAACAGGTATTTTGGCCCTCTCAACCTATGGGCAAGAAACTGCGAGAACACTACTGCTGAAGCTCTCGCGGGCCTTCTCGCGAGTCCTGCTCGCGATGCCTCTCCTAGGCGGTCGCCCTACGAGGACCTCGCTGCCCCCCCCCCCCCCCCCCGCCATGATGGTATCTACCGAGGTCTGTTCTCGCTAGCCTTCCTGTGAGACCGCCTCTTCACTTCGTTGAACACAAAACTCATTTTGCTGAACACCGACGAGCTCGACGAACGATAAATGTTAAACTGTTCGTCGATCGCCGCGACTGGCTGTTCATCGACCGCTAAGATGGGGTTGAAGCAAGCCATTCGTTAAACGCAGGGGGTAATTCATCGAACGCGAAGGCCTGGTCTCGCGATCCTTTCTGCAAGACCCCCCCCCCCCCCCCCCCCCCCCTTCTGCGAGACCGCCCCTCGACAGGTGAGCTCGACGAACACAGGAGAGTTCGTCGAACACAGAAGGGTTCGCGGAACACCCTTCGCAGAACCTGATATTAGTCTCGCTCGCCTGACTGCGAGCCGTTGGTCAGCACCTTTCTCACCTGCCCCTCCTGTGAGGACTTTGGTCTGCCTTATTACTTTCTTCATAGTATTGATTCCTTAAACCACGCCTCTGTTGAAAATGTTGAAGTGGAAGTTTGTGGAGTTTTGGATCTGGGCGGTCTGGGAGGAGGTCGAGCGGTATGGTGAGACCGCACGACCTGGTGATCTGTTCTGTGGTCTGGTTTGTCTTAGCCTAGTCATAGTCTCCAGGATGAAGTGGTAAAAGAGAGGCCTTAGAGCCGAAGACCTCGCGAGGGTAATATAAAGAAATCTCTCTCGGATGGCTCGCGGAGAGGCGAGCGAGAAGCCTAGGCGGGATAAAATACCCCAGGCGATTTAAAGAAGTTCCCAGAGTTCGGCGGAAGAAATGCTGCGTTCGACGAACTCTCCAGAGCTCTGAAGCAGAGGAGGAAGAAGGTCTACAGTAAATGCGGTGGTTGACTCGGTTATGTCCGCCTATTTATAGCCAAAGAAAAAGGGCGGGAAGAAGTCCATGCGCCGGCGGACGTGGGTAGCAGCAAAAACATCACATCATGGACGCGGGCAATAGAGACCTGCGAGGTTAGTACAAATAACATTTTCGCGAGATATATTTAGCGAGAACAGAGGGTCCTCGCGAGTACAATATAGCATGAAAATGAAACAGATTTATTTGCAGCAAGCGAGAAGTAACAAAAAGCTAGTGATACTTATTGTCAAAGGAAATAAAAGCCAACACAAGTGGCAAATATGCGAGTTACGAGCCATAGCGAGATTGTCTAAAACAACGAAACCCATTACAAATAATAAGAGTTCACAACAACACAGCAGTAAAAGAGAATCATGGGGCAACCATTTCCACCTGCCCCCACCCCGCGACCCGGACCTCGGCGGTACCCTACAGTTATAATAATCCTCGGCCAAACGGCCCTCCCTGTCCATGAGGTAGGCGTAGTCTCTCATCCTAGCTATATGAACCTCCGGCATCGTGGCATTCTCATCCTGGTCAGGGTGTCTCGCCTGCCGGAGCCTCGCACACTCTTCCATCAAAACTGTGTGCCTGTCCTCGGTGGCTTCTCTGTCCCGCCTTGCCTGCATGTTGAGATCCATCAGCATCCGCCCATGTTTCCTCAGCAACTTCGCAGCTCGTTGCTTCATCATCTCGGGATCTCGCGGATCCCCTAAGAAGTCCTCCACCTGGTCAGGGAGGGGGGACATCTCGTCGTCGCCCAAATCGGAATCGGTAGGTGGATTTTCGGGATTCTCTGCGAGATAGTGCAGAGAGGTTAGATGACGCGCTTGAGTCCGCACAAGGCAAGGGGTCGTCAGAATGCTTACCAAGCGGGGGGCGAGAAGTCGAGAGACGGCCCTGGAACACGTTGCCGTAATGAGGGTAGAGAGATTTGCCCAGGCCGGCAGGGTAGGCTGCTTTGTTGGTTGGAGGGATCTTTGGCGGCACAGAGCCACCGGTCTCCTCGCTCGTCAGGAGCCAGAATCCGGGCTTATCTATGATTTTGGCAGGAGGAGGCGGAGGCGGAGACGGAGGCCGCGATGCCTGGCGGGCCGGGGAATTCAGGGGTGAGACTGTAAGAAGTTAGGAACGGAGGTCAGATAGTTGACGAGAAATATTCTGGCACGCGAGATTAAGATCATACCAGTGACGTTTTTCCCAGCGATGTTCATATCCGCCTGCGGGCTTTTGCGAGACCCCTCAGCGGGTTCTCCATCGTTCTCGCTCGGCAAAGCATCCTGCGAATAGAAATGAATGACAAGAAAATTTATTCATGTGAACTGGAGGAGTAGCTCGTACATTCTCGTGGTGGCGATCGTCCGGGGAGGAGTCCAACAGCACGGAGTCATCCCCGGTTCGACGAGCCGCCTTCGCCTTCTTGACTTTCGGCGACTGAGCGGGGGGCGGCCAATTTATCCAGGCGGGGTCCCGGGTCATATAGGGTAGCCCGCCGGCTCTCACCGCCCTCAGGCGAGCCTCGGCTTCTTCGGAAAGAGGCATCTCCAGGCAGCTACATTATCAGGCAAAGGGAAAGGAAGGAAAGTAGCGGCGTAGACCACTGGAGACTCGGGACAATATTTATATCCCACAGGGTGGGTCCCACAAAAGATTCCTGACAGATCATCAAGGGGCTGGCGAATACCAGGGGTTGGATGTTTCTTCGCGAGCCCAAATAGCCTCGCGAAGAGCGGGGATTGTGTACAACCCCGATATTCGCCAGACGAGGAGGCACGGTTTAAGAAGGCAACAGGATGAAGTGGTAAAAGAGAGGCCTTAGGGCCGAAGACCTCGCGAGGGTAATATAAACAAATCTCTCTCGGATGGCTCGCGGAGAGGCGAGAGAGAAGCCTAGGCGGGATAAAATACCCCAGGCGTTTTAAAGAAGTTCTCAGAGTTCGACGGAAGAAATGCTGCGTTCGACGAACTCTCCCGAGTTCATCGAGCCCACCTATGGTCGTCGAGCTCGCCCCTATTCGGCAAAATCATCAGCAGTCGACGAAACATTCTATGATCATTAAAGACAAAGGGACGGTCTCGCAAGGGATGCAGCGGTCGGCGAGCCCCCCATCTCAGCGGACGGCGAACAACTTAACGATTCGGCATCCGTCGACCTCGTCTGAAATCGGCAAAGTCCAGAGGCGATCTCGCAGGAAGGCTCGCGAGACCGGGCCTCGGTAGAGACCACCAGAAGTGGCCGGCGAGGTCCTCACAAGGGATCGCCTAAGAGAGGCATTGCGAGTAGGGCTCGCGAGGAGGCCCGCGAGAGCATCTCGCAGGAAGGTTCTCGCAGCCCCATGCCCATAAGCCAATAGGGTCAAATTACCCTTTCATCCTTGGTGGTCTGCCTTTAGCCTCTCCAAACAACGGAGTTTGGCTGTTAGAAGACCCATTTGGGGTGCGGATAGTAAAATCAAAAGGCGGAATTCTGCTATTTGTAGGCCATATCAGAAAATCTATAAATAGGACCTCAAGGGCACCTTTGGAGAGGACTTCACTTCAGCTTCTCTCTCCTCAGGCTTTCTTTGGTTAGCATTTCCAGATCTCTCCAAGGTGCCCGAGTCTCAGCTTTGGCTTGGGAGGGGAAGCGCTCAACGATCTTCCGAGTTAGTGGAGGGACCTCCTCGCTGTGACTAAGGTCTTAGTCTTCTTTCTAGTCTTCTGTCTACCTTCTCTGAGGGATCAGTAAGGGCTAGCTGCCCCTCATTTCGGTGAGGGCCCCGAGCTCCACAAGAGACCAAGAAATCGGTTTCAACATCGACCCTATGCTACCATTGGATTCACCGGATTCACCACTAGAGTAAAATAAATTGCAACTACTATAATTGAAATAATTAAATTATAACATTGAGTTTTATTCTACTCTAATTGAATTTCTAGGTGTGACGGGAGCACTCTACTAGAGCACTACTCGAGTCGACATCTTTCTCCACCAATCACTCCTATACTAACAATCCAATTCTTTCAAGCGGGGAACCTCGCAGCAATACCCAATAAGCGCGCGTGATCAAGTACACGTGAACTAGCTGCAAATGTGTGCAACAAAATTAAAAATCCTACTCAGCACATTCTAACATGATATGCAAAGTGCGTGCACGTGCATAACCGATCTCTCCCCCAGACTTGATCAAAACCAAATAAAATAGAGAAATCATCAATAAGGATGATAGGGGTAGAGTGGACCTATGCTCATGAATGAGCATGCCAGAAGTGCAGCAATTCTTTCTTTAAAGTGCTCCTTCCTCATCTCCCATCCGAGAGCTTAAACCTACGATGTTAGCAAAAAGCCCAAAACAACACATAATAAACAAAAATCTGAACGAAAGGTCGGAACCGAATGGTTCCCCCATGGGTTGTCTCCCAAGAAGCCCTTTTATTTACTGTGCTTAAGGTGGACTAAATACCTGTATTAAAGCATAGTTCATAAAGCAGAAATTTTTAAGAAGAGTTTACACACAAAGATCACAGAACAAGAAAAACTAAATCAGCTATACGCACTTATTTAGTGCACATCTCCAGTGGCTCATAGGCTGGAGGTGAAAGCTTTAAGGCCAAAATTGGTATCACCCAATTTTACCCTAGCCTCCGCCATCTTCCCATTTTGGAAAGCAGCAGAGCGTGCACCACACAATAGTCTTTCCTGTTTACGCTTCTCCACTATTGGAGAGCGCCAGCATTGATAGTCATCAGAATTTCCCACCTTGTTGGTGGGTGGCATCACTTCCGTTGCCACAGTGGCAATTGGATCAGCCCACGAGATAGAGCGTTTAAGTGGTTTATTACATAGTTTATTGCATTATAGAAATGGGACGTTGACCCGAGTTGCATTTTTCTTGACAGGTTCAGAAATGAAGCTCTCCTCCCTCTCAGAGTCATCTTCTTTCGGAGAGTCAACTTCATCTTTTTCTCCACTCGACAGCTTTTCTTCCTTTCCTCCATCCAGCGATCCTTTTTCTGCATTACTAAGGTGTTCATTAATAATAAAGTCGGGAGAGCGAATCAATGTTTTAGTTGCAATCTTGGGGCAAGTAGTGGGTGTTACCTTACAAGTTAAGATGACACACCCCGCGGAGAAGTCCAAAGTGGCACCGCTCTCTTTCAAGAATGGTACTCCCAAGATGGGAATGGATTGATTCTCACGGGGTCATAATACTTGGAAATCGGCGATCACCGCCGTCCCCTCGATTACAACTTCAACATTTCTCACTTCTCCCTCCGCCTGAATGACGGTCCCATTCGCTAGCACTAAGAACTTCTGGTCATCCGTGTTCATTTCAAGATGCATTTTAGCAACGTCCTGCAGTGCAAGGACGTTGCGGGATGAACCGGAGTCACACAGGGCAGTGGTTTCGACATTATTTATGGAGCAAGTGATTACCAACTCACTTGGGTTACTCAATTCCGCATCAGTGAGACTCTTCCATTGATTGATTGGGTTCTTTTCAGTATTGCTGGGAATGGTCCCTTGCGAACGCTCGGTTAGCAGTTGAGCCAATTGGCCCAATTACGTCTCCAAGTTTCGCATGGACGCAGCTTGGTTAACCATATTCAAGTTAGCGGACTGCATAAACCTCTCCATCATTTCTTCTAAGTTGCTCTTCTTTGGAGGCTTGAGCATCAAATTTATGCGAGCCTCCTTGCCATCGTTGGCCAGGAACGTTTTCTTTCTAAGAGAAGTTCGGATGACTCCTCACACCCGGGTTATAAACATTATTAAAAGGGGCACCGCGGTTTTGATCATTAATATAATTAACACTTTCACCAAAAGATACTTCGTTAGGTTGCTCACCTGTGGGGCACTCATATGCATGATGCCCCGGGCTTCCACAACCATGACATGAGATAACCATCACTGGGGCAGAAGGGAGGGCAGGCCTCTTAAGCAGCATCGCACTTTCATAAGGTGTTGATGCCATCTCAGCGGATGCACGAGACGTGTTCACCTTAAAGAGTCCCCAAGCATTCCTTGGAGCGTTTCTTCCAGCAGTCCAAAATGAGCTATGAATGGCAGTGTCTTGGAGGATCCGCAATCCGTCTTCGGGAGTGTGCTTCATCAGAGTTCCGCCTGCAGCTGCATCAATCATGGACCTGAAGTTAGGCTCAATTGCAAAGTAAAAATTTTCTACTATGGTCCATGGTTGCAGCTCATGCTGGGGGCATTTCTGGAGAAGGTCCATGAACCTTTCCCATGCTTCTGCGAGAGTCTCCTGATCATGCTGTCGGAAGGTTACGATTTCCTCCTCAAGTTTACCACCTTGTCAACAGGATGGAACTTCGTCAGAAATTTTGCTTGCAGAGCATCCCAAGTGGTAGCTGTGCCAGGTGGTTTGGTGTGGAGCCATGCTTTCGCTTTGTCACAGAGAGAGAATGGAAACAACCAGAGTTTCACCGTCTCATCAGCAATCCCGGCGTACCAAAATGTCCTGCATATTTCTGCGAATTCAACCAAGTGAAGATGGGGGTCTTCACTGGCTAACCCAGAGAATTGGGCCTGGTTGCGGATCATATTCAGGATGGCCGGCTTTATCTCGAAATTATTGTTAGTGATAGCCGGGCCGAATCCAGGGTACACAATTCCAACAGTGGGCGTAGTGTAGTCTCTCATGGTCCTAGGTCTTGGCCTAGCCACTTCATTTTTGTCAGCTGCCTGACCACCTCCTGGTGCATTTCCCACCCCGGGATCAACCTGATTTCCATTGTCATCCATGGTGACCGCAGCACGGAGATGCGCCCATGGGGTATGCTCTATTTCAGGGTCAAATGCTGCAAAGTCACCAGGATCTCGTCTGTTCATACACACACCACAACACAAAAGAAGAAGATCAAAAACAAAAATAACTTTAAACTAATTTCCCGAGAAGGATGAATCATACACGCTTACAGTCCCCGACAACGGCGCCAAAAACTTGACGCGCGATTTCAGCACTACTAATTAGCAAGTGCGAAATGCGGTACGACGGCAGTGCACCGGTCGTTGTCAAGTAATAAAAGTAGGGAAAAACTCCTCGAATATTGTTCTCAAAGGACGGCAAGTTGGGTAATATGATTTTCCTACTAGGGAAAGTCTTATAAAGATTCTAAAACACTTAATAAAAAAGGGGGGTTTTGAATGTGGTTTTCCTATGCTATCAACAGAGAAAGAAAATGCGGGCCTAAATCTCCGCTTCGCATGGCGGGATAGATGCAACGGCCGCGATGCCGTGCTTCTGTGAGCGGGTGGATGAGAAGGCTAGCGGATGAGGGTCGTGGGCACCTCGTCGCGAAACACGCAACTAGCAATTGCTAGTGTGGAGCACTACCAAGCGGTGGAGTGGATGACGGACTACGACGCTTATCAAATCTCATAAACAACACAAGATCTCAACAACATGAAATCATAATAATCAAAGCATAAGGTTTATGAACATCATCCACAATCTCAAATACATATAAAGAAATCTCTGAAGCAAACGTAGGGGAAAAGAGTCAACCACAGTTCGAAGACTATGCTGAAGATTCTCGGCTGGAATCGTAGGGTTGTCAAGCCTCGTCCATCTCGGTCTTCAGTTGCGTCCGTGGTCCGGAGGAGCTGTCACCTTCCTCTACTATTACCCGTCTTCTTCGTGGTCTAGCTTGAGGTAGCTCTTGTTCGACACCTGGAATGCTGCGAAAGTTCTCCGTCTATGGCTTTCTTGAGCTCAAGGATGATGGAGGAGGCCAAGGAGGGATCTTTGGCGGTAGATTTGCAAGCCAAAGGTCATCGGAGTCCTCCTAGGTCAAAATGGTGGTGGAGCGGCGAAGTGAGCGAAAATGGCGGGCTGTAGAAGCTTTTCCCGCGGGTCTCCCTCTTTCCAGCAGATTTCCTGCTTTAAATACTAAACGGGCAGAATTTTAGTCACGCATGGGTGAACGCACAACCGTGCGTTGCCCGTGCATTATTTAACAATTAAAATGGCTTGAGGAAGAAGCAGCAGCGCCCGCGCATTTTACTCACGCACGGGCGAATCCGCCCATGCATAAAAACGCATGAACAAATTAAGATTGGCTAAAAAATCAGTCAAAACAAGCGATCGTGCATTTCCTTCACGCATGGGCAAATCCTCCAGTGCGTAAAAACGCACGATCAAATTCAGATCACCGGTTTTCTCCCCAGATGAAAGCGCACGACTGCAACCGTCTGTGCGTCAAGAAAATGCACGACCATGCGATATGCACACTCATGAATTCTGGGCAAAAGGAGATGATCCAACCACCTGCAAGCATAGCAATCCAGCTGGGAATACACCTACAGCACCAATCAAACAGAGAAAAAGGATTGGGGAGCACCATGTGCTTATCCCCAATAACATGGAGCGCAAATGCACACCAAAACGGGCCTAAAAGGAGCATGAAGCACGCAAGTGCGCATGAAAGAGCATAAGAGAAATAAATGCAATAATAGCTCGATAATGACACACACGAGAATGAAAACTAGCCCGGCTGAGTCCATAAAAGTGTATATAATTGGGACTCATCAACATAGCATTTATAGCAAAAAATCTTAAAATAGTTAACCTTATGCTTTTTATTCTTAAGCAATTCATACGGTGTTTTACCCTTAAGTATATGATTTCTAGCTTCGATAAGAGATCAAGTTTTGTAATCATGCTTCTCAAGTTAATAAAATCATGTCTTTACTTTTGCTTCACTTGATTTGTCTTGATCTTCTCTAGTTTAATAATCAAAGCTTTTTCAAAGTTATTCAAAATATATCTAAAGTTTTTAAAACCCTTATTCACCCCCCCTCTAAGGGCGCCTACCGATCCAGCAAGTGGTATCAGAGGGGTTTTATTCTAATTGGCTTAACAACCGGGAATAATGGCGTCTCATGATCTCGCTTCTATTAGTGGGGTAAATTTTTATGAAGAAGAAAAATCTCTTAAACCACCTTTATTCGAAGGGAGAAATTATAAAGGGTGGAAATTTTTAATGGAAAAGAACACCCAAGTGAATCTAGAGAAGTCATCTACAATAACTAAAGTATAATGTTTCCCTCCTAGACTCTATATTATAGTGGGTCCAAAGATAACCAAATGCAGTAAGTACAGAATCCTAGGTGAATCACTCTTGGATAAAGATTTGAAGCTACTCTTGGTCTGCTTTCCTAATTGACAAGCCTTGTAGAGTCCTTCCTTCTTATATGAACCAGAGGGCAGTCCTCTTACTAGATTGTGCTTGGAGAGATTAGAGATAGTTCTAAGGTTAATATTTCCTAGCCTTTTATGCCATAATTCATTTGTTTTACTTATTTTATTAAATAAACAAATGTCTGAATTCTCAGAGTCAAAATTGACTAAATAAATATTTCCATGTCTAATACCATATAACACATTGATGTTTTTATTATTGGTAATAAGACATAAGGAATGATTAAAAGTTACCTGATAACCTTCATCACATAACTGGCTTATGCTGATGAGATTATGCTTGATTCCCTTGACATATCCTACCTCTATGAAGGTAACTGCTCCAACTTTGATTTTTCCATATCCTTTGGTTTGTCCACAGTTGGAGTCTCCAAAAATCACATTGGGTCCAAGCTTTGTCTTGTAATTTCTTAGGGTGGCCTTGTTTCCTGTCATGTGCTTAGAACACCCACTATCCAAATACCAATGTTCTTCTATGTTTGGATAGCTTTGTACCTGCACAATAGAAAATAAACTAGTTGTTTTTGACCCAGACTACCTTGGGTCCTTTTGTCTTACCACAAAATTCAGAAATGTAAGAAATCTCAGGCTGATCCTTATAGCCTTGTGGATGATATCTCCTAGGTGGAATAATCCACTGAGAAGAGGGATTTTTAGTATGTTGAGAATGAGAATTCTTCAGATATGCAGTATATTTTTCATTCGAGGAACTTGGCTAAGTTCGTTGATCGTCGTTCGACTAATTAAAGTAATTTCGTCGAGCACCATTTGAACAGTAGCTATACTGAAAAATCTGTATTCAGCGTTCGTCGATCACCGTTCGACGAATTTATGTGATTTCGTCGAGCGCCATTCGACGAATTCTTTTGAATTCTTTTATTCTTAACATCCTTGCTTGAGATGTTCTTACCTACTTCTACTGCCTCTTTGCTCTTGGCAGAAATGAACTTCAATGGAGTAGATAGGATGTCTTTCTTAAGATGATATGGCTTACTTGATGATGCACCCAAGCTAAGTTTGCCATTGAGTCTGGCATTTATAGTGCTTGTGATGTCCATCAGTTTGATGCTTCTCCCATTGAGGGATTCTTCAAACTTTTTAGCCTCAGATAATTTGTTCTCAATGAGAACAATATGTTCTTTGGAGGCAGCAAGTTCATTCTTAAGATTGGCATTATCTTCAGTCTGTTGATTCATTTCAACCAACTTACTTCTAAGGGAAATTATTTCCTTCTCAGATTTAAATAAAGCTAAACAAAGAGTTTTAAATTCATATTTAAAATCATTTGAAGTAAAATCAAAGGTAGATATTACCTGATCACTATCATTGTCAGATTCTGATTCATCAGAATTATTTCCTGAGGCATTAATAGCCATCATGCAGAAACTTCTTTCATCTCCATCATCTTCATCATCACTAGAGCTGGATGATGATGTCTGTTCTGAATCATTGCTTGAGTCATAGACATCCATCATGCATAAGTCCTTCTCATTTGAATTATCCTCATCTTCAGAGGAGGTGGATGATGACTCTGACTCAGTGTCACTCCATGATTCAGCTACAAAGCCTCTTCCCTTGTGTTTATGTTTGTGGGAGGATGGCTTGCTGGAGTGTTTCTTTTCTTCCTTATCTTCTCTCTTGTCCTTCTTTTGATTTTCTGGACACTCAGGTAGGATGTGTCCAGGCTTCCTGCAGACAAAACAAATAATTTCTTTAGAATTTGATTTGTCATACCTTGGTTTTTCTTTGGATCTGAAATCCTTCTTTCTGAAGTCCTTTCTAGCCATTTTGTAAAATCTCTTGGCTAGGCGGCTCATAAACTCCATTTCTCCTGGAGCTTTATCTTCCTCTTCTCTTGCTTGGAAAGCAATGCTTCTTTCCTTTTTGGTGGCTGCAGAGGAGGTAGATTGTTCAGCTTCTCTAAACTTGATAAGCTGCTTATAGGATTTCAATTTGCCTAATAAGGTCTCAGTAGAGATCTCATTTAGGCTTTGGCTTCCTTGATTGGCCAGATCCTTGAGTCCCATGTGCTGGGGAAGCACATTAAGATCTTATCATTTACTTCAGTGATTGAGTTCACTTTATCCAAAGACTTCAGCTCATTGATGATGAGACTGACTCTGTTGTACATGTCTGCAATTATTTCAGATTCTCCCTATTTGAAGTTCTCATATTGGGAGATAAGATGAGATCTTCTATCTTTTCTCTCATCTGCAGATCCTTCAACCATATTGTTGAGGGAATTCCAGATATCCCTGGCTGAGGTGCAGTCCACAACCTTTTGGAATATATCATAAGAAATTGTTTGTGTCAAGATATTCATAGCTTTGGCATCTGCATTCCTTTGTTTCTTCTGAGCATCTGTCCACTCAGGAGGTGGAACAACATTATTGTTGGTTGCTATAACAGTACTTGTTTTTGCTGAAGGAGTAGGAGGTCCTATCAACATAGCATTAAAAATATCCTCATCAATAGAGTTCATGTATAATTTGATCCTTGCCTTCCAAAATGCAAACTTATTAAGATTGCACATAGGAGGTCTTGTGCTTGAGTATTCTTTGTTCTGTGCCATAAGTTTTTAGAAAAAGAAAACTCTAGAAAAAAGTTAAGATCTAATTGATCTTTTGATTCAGGTGTTAGCCTGTGTAATCAATCAACCAACCTCTGATACCAATTGAAAGTGAGGTTTTGATCTTAGATTTACTTTAGAGGGGGGGGGGGGGGGGGGGTGAATAGAGTAATAAAAGTTTTTAAGTTATTTAATAACGGAATTAAAATACTGATATATATATGTGTAATAGAGTGAGTGTAAAAGCAAAACAAAAATCACAGCACAGTACAGAAAGAAAAACAAAATCACAGCAGACACAAGGATCTATAGTAGTTCACCAATCAACCTGGGTACATCTACTCTTCTACCACCCTTGGTAGGAATCCACTAGGTTTTGATCAGGTGCCCTATCACCATTGGGATTTTTGATCAGGTGCCCAAACACCACTGAGCTTTTGATCAGGTGCTCAAACAAAAACATAGGTTTTTGATCAGGTGCCCTGCCACCAAAGGTTTAACTTTTGAAGGGAGTTAGATCCCTATACAAGATGGGAAAAAGAGGATAAACAAAAAGTGTTTATGAGGTTCTTCTCTGTCAATAAGATCTGAGAGACGACTAGTGGATTATTGTGTTGTAAAGCTCCCCCTGTCTTATAGAATTTCATGACAGATAATGGATGGAGATTTCTCTTGGATGTAAAGGATCTTCCTTGATAGCAGATGAATCTGAGAGTCAATGTTTCTCAGATTATTATTGCTCTTTGAAGATTAGGAACCAACAGCTGAAACTGAGAGGAAATTTTGTTGTTCTCAAAGAATGAAAATGCTGCTGTTGAGGATGAAGATCTCTGTATTTCTTTTTGACTTTTCTTTATTTCACAAGTGTGTTACTTCTCTAGTCGTCCACTACTTCATGTTTTTCTTAGATATATATGACTCATTTTAAATTCAAATCTCCTGGTTAAGGAATAAAATAATCTGAATTAAATCTTTCTTGGGGACTGTGATGTAGCGTACGTCGTTAAGGAGATTGCCACAAGCTAACTCTATTTCGCCTACAACGCACTCTTGATCGGCCGCACCTACACAAGCATCTATCGCCTACAAATAAGCTATTCTCTTGCACACATAAACCAATCCATTCGGAGAAGCGTTGACTCTAAAACAATGATAAATTCCCAAAATTAACGCAAAGGTTGCCAATCCTTTTTGAGGGCAAGATCAAGGCTATAGGCCAAGATCCGCTCAAGAAAAATGGACCTACCCGATCCGAAAAATAGAAACGCGGAGAATAACAATTTTAATCAGAGATTCGAAAGCGATTGAGATTTAAAATCGCGGAGAACTCGACGGTTCAACCTCCACAAATCTAAAGAAAGAATCACTAGGAGATGAAGAAGATGTTACCCAACCAATAGAGGAAAGCACACTTGATAACTTGTGGGAGAATCACTCTGTTGGAACCTAAGCTTTTGATTTGAGTTAGGATCCACCCCTTTTGTCAATAATTCATCTAATAACTTAGACCAAATATCACTAAGATAAGAAAGCTGATAATAATGATTTGAGTTAGGATTCACATTTAAGATTTAAGTTTCCATCTTAAAACACATTATAACTTAGATCAATTTCCTTAGGTAAGAAATCTAAGAAAACATCAATTAAATATGTTGCGATCGAATCAGAGAAAATATAAGAAAATAATATAAGCTCTCAGCGTTCGACGAATGCCGAACGGCGCTCGACAAATTCAAGATAGCCAACGCTTGACAAATTCAAGACAGCCAGCGCTCGACAAATTCAAGGCAGCCAGCGCTCGACAAATTCAAGCCAGCCAGCGCTCGACAAATTTCTATTAGAACAGCGCTCGACGAATTAAGTCAGGATAACCTCAGCGGCCAGGCATTCTCTGAACGACGCTCGACAAACTCAAGCCAGAGGTCGACAAATATCCTTCAGAACAGCGCTCGATGAAAAATGTTGTCAGCAAATATTCTTATTATACAGCTGTACTAACATTATTATATACATGCTTTTCAGATATAGCCGTTGCAGGCAATAACGTTTATAGCCGTTTGCAGATGAGTCAAAGACGAAAACTCCTCTTCCCAAGGAATCAAATTAAAGAGACTTTATCTCTTTCCTTATTCCCAGCAAGAATTCAAAAGCCTTCTCCGGATTATATATGAAGAGAAGAGCAGTAAATAAAAAGATAGACTGAGAGAAATAGGAATAGATATAGAGAACACACAGATATAAAAAGAAGCAGATCTATTTTTGTATATCTTCTTTTTGGCTAACATCTTCTTGCAGATCACATATATCCTGAGACACTAATCACAATCATTTGCTCAGGATCATCACTGCTTAAGAAGAAAGGAGTGTTTGTACAATCAAGAGAAGAGGACTCCAGAACTGTCATCAATTTACATCAGACAGGGGGAGCTCTTCAACATCTCCACCAAGATCCATTCAACTTCAAATCAAGATCTTCAAGAGTCTTCTCATACAAAAAAGAACAAGAAAATTTTCTGTTTTCTTTTATTCCATTCCACCTCTTGTACAGGGTTATAACTCCCTTCAAAAGTTAACTCCCGGTGACAGGGCACCTTAGCAAAAACCTGCATCTTGGTTAGAGCACCTTATCAACAGCTCACCTGGTGTGTGGACACCTTATCAAAAGCACCTTGGTGTGAGGGCACCTTATCAACAACCTCCTAGCGGATTCCTACCAGCTGTGGTAGAAGAGTAGACGTACCAGTTGAGGGAACTACTATACATTTTGTGTCATCTGGATTGATTCTTGTTTGTTTTACTTCTTTACCTGTGCTGTGTTTTATTTGCACTTTAACTGTTTGATTTTATTACTCATACAGAAATAAGCAAACTCACTTATATATATATATATCACTTACTTTGAAAGTAAAAATTAAGCAAGATCTTTTAATAAGATAAATAAGAACTAAACCTCAACTTTCAATTGGTATCAAAGCAGGTTGATTTTAATCAATCACCCTCATCAGAGGATATCAATTGTCCCTTTCAATTGGTATCAGAGGAAGTTGATTTTTCACACTGGCTAACACCTGAAATCACAAAGATCACCTTAGTTCTTATTTGTTTTAAAAAAAAAGGGTTTTTCTCAATGACAAAATCAGATTTTTTATTCTCAGATCCACCTTTATGTAATTTGGATAGATTTACTTTATGACAAGTTAGAATCAGATTATATATGAATGCCATCGATGAAGAAATTTATAATTCCATTTTGACAGGAATTCCCTCTTCAATCCCTTCAACAGATGATCAAGAAAAGTTGATCAGTGCTGATGCAAAGGCCATGAAGATATTAACTCAATCAATGTCAAATGACATTTATCAAAGAGTTAATGACTGCACTTTAGCAAGGAGCATCTGGAACTCCCTCTCAAGGATGGTAAATGAATCCATTTTTACTTCCTTCACTAACTATACTTTTGATGCAGAATCATCATCTACTCTAAATGAAGAAGAAGAAAAAGAAGAACAAAAAGCCAGAGTTTTTTGTATGATGGCAATTTATGGTACATACCAAAATCCAGATACAAAAGCTGAAACAGAAAAGGTAAATGAGGTAATTTCAATTCTCAACTCTACCTCTACAAATTATAAATCTGTCTTTAAAATAACATTTACAGATTCAATAAAATCAAACAAAGAAACTAAAGAGAAGTTAACAAATATAAACTACTTAACTTCTGAAGATAATAAACCTGAAGAAAATTCAAAAGCACAAAAAAATTCAATTAAGGCTAAATTGCTTAATGATTATCAAGAAAAATTTAAAATAATATCAAACATATATTTTAATGACTACAAAAGAAAACTCTCAATTGGTATCAAAAATCAGAGTTTAAAGTTCTTAAAACACATATTTCCAAAAGAACTTTCTAATGGTATCAAAAAGTTTTTCACCATTAAACTCCATTCCTAATTAAATAGTAAACATAAAATTCATTTGAATGTTTAAAAACAATATCAGACAACTTCAATGTTCTTACAGATCTTCTCCAAATTATGTTGAGCATTCTACTGTAGTTGCATTGATTAGAAATAATCAGAAGCACTGAGTGTGAGTCTCTTCTAATAACGGGATTCTTAAAGAAGGAAGGTATCAGACAAAGTTTTTTTTCCATTCCTTAGAATCCATTAAAGGTTGCTGCAATTGAAAATTTTAATTCAGAACTTAAAAAAAACAAACTCTAGGAAAGCAGAGTTGCTCAAATAATTAGAAAAAAGGAATAAAAAATTATTTAAGCCAAGTGAAAGGGAAAATGAGAAAATCAGAGAAACCAAGTGAGAGAGAAAAGGAGAATATAAAAATTAAAACTGTCGGCATCCTAAACCAAATAGGGGGAGATTATCAGGCCACTAGTTTTAATTTGATCTAGGATCCCAACTCAAATAGGGGGAGATTGTTGGAACCTTAGCTTTTGATTTGAGTTAGGATTCACCCCTTTTATCAATAATTCATCTAATAACTTAGACCAAATCTCACTAAGATAAGAAAGCTAATAATAATGATTTGAGTTAGGATTCACATTTAAGATTTAAGTTTCCATCTTAAAACACATCATAACTTAGATCAATTTCCTTATGTAAGAAATCTAAGAAAACATCAATTAAATATGATGCGATCAAATCGGAGAAAATATAAGAAAATAATATAAGCTCTCAGCGTTCGATGAATGTCGAATGACGCTCGACAAATTCAAGATAGCCAGTTCTCGACAAATTCAAGCCAGCCAGCGCTCGACAAATTCAAGCCAGCCAGCGCTCGACAAATTCAAGCCAGCCAGCGCTCGATAAATTTCTATCAGAACGGCGCTCGACGAATTAAGTCAGAATAACCTCAGCGGCCAGGCATTCTCTGAACGACGCTCGACAAACTCAAGCCAGCGGTCGACAAATATGCTTCAGAACAGCGCTCGAAAAAAATGTTGTCAGCAAATATTCTTATTATACAGCTGTACTAACATTATTATATACATGCTTTTCTGATATAGCCGTTGCAGGCAATAAAGTTTATAGCCATTTGCAGATGATTCAAAGACGAAAACTCCTCTTCCCAATGAATCAAATTAAAGAGACTTTATCTCTTTCCTTATTCCCAGCAAGAATTCAAAAGCCTTCTCCGGATTATATATGAAGAGAAGAGCAGAAAATAAAAAGATAGACTGAGAGAAATAGGAATAGATATAGAGAACACACAGATACAAAAAGAAGCAGATCTATTTTTGTATATCTTCTTTTTGGCTAACATCTTCTTGCAGATCACATATATCCTGAGACACCAATCACAACCATTTGCTCAGGATCATCACTGCTTAAGAAGAAAGGAGTGTTTGTACAATCAAGAGAAGAGGACTCCAGAATTGTCATCAATTTACATCAGACAGGGGGAGCTCTTCAACATCTCCACCAAGATCCATCCAACTTCAAATCAGGATCTTCAAGAGTCTTCTCATACAGATAAGAACAACAAAACTTTCTATTTTCTTTCATTCCTTTCCACCTCTTGTACAAGGTTATAACTCCCTTCAAAAGTTAAGTCTCGGTGACAGGGCACCTTAGCAAAAACCTGCATCTTGGTTAGAGCGCCTTATCAACAGCTCACCTGGTGTGTGGACACCTTATCAAAATCACCTTGGTGTGAGGGCACCTTATCAACAACCTCCTAGTGGATTCCTACCAGCTGTGGTAGAAGAGTAGACGTACCCAGTTGAGGTGAACTACTATACATCTTGTGTCATCTGGATTGATTCTTGTTTGTTGTACTTCTTTACCTGTGCGGTGTTTTATTTGCACTTTAGCTGTTTGATTTTATTACTCATACAGAAATAAGCAAACTCACTTATATATATATCACTTACTTTGAAAGTAAAAATTAAGCAAGATCTTTTAATAAGATAAATAAGAACTAAACCTCAACTTTCACACTCTCTCCAAGATTTCCACCGGCGTCGCACCGAATGGGGTTGCCTTCCTTCTTCCTTGGAGTCGCACCAAGAAACCACACCGGAAAGCTCCAAGAGAGAGGGGGCCGAAATGG
Source organism: Dactylorhiza incarnata (assembly GCA_033032865.1). Classification (NCBI taxonomy): domain Eukaryota; kingdom Viridiplantae; phylum Streptophyta; class Magnoliopsida; order Asparagales; family Orchidaceae; genus Dactylorhiza; species Dactylorhiza incarnata. Next base: position 10,536,184 of record JAWHQI010000028.1, on the reverse strand, counting down.
AGAAGAGGGAGACAGGGGGGGGGGGGGCGGCTCCTCACAAGCCTTGGCCAAAATTTCTCTAAGAGAGAAGGCGGGCTGGTTTTTAGGTTTTCCAAATCATCTTCATTCTCTTAAAACACTCCTATATATAGGAGTTACAAAATAGATCCAACCATCCAAGATTAAGATGAAGATTTCATCAATCCGGATGGCTAATAACACACCAAAATGTTTAAAAGCACACCAAAAATAAAAAGAATAAAAATAAAATATTACATGTCCCGCATTTTAACGGAAATAATTAGAACTTAAAATATAAGCTTTTGAGAGGCCTTAAATAGGCTTTGCGTGCGCAGACGGAGGTTGTAACGTTGCTTTCCGTTAGAGGCCATCAAGTCATCATGCCGCCTGAAATCTTTATGTTACAGTGCATCCAATTCCGGTCTATCATCCTCTGGTGGTGTAGATGTCGCGGCATCAATACTCCCCCGCTCAACTTCACGTATCACCGATGCGTGGTCCAGGAGATAGCGGTGGAGAAGGGCAGCATCCAAACGTTGAAGCTCCGACTCGATTACCCATGAGTCATCAGAAGGGGGCCGATCTCTCCAACGGATGAGAAAGCGGCGAGTAGCACCATCGTCGGTAGTATGTGGCTCAGCGTCAAGTATCCTGTCAGGTATAAGAAAGGTTTTGGGAAACTTTGGAAACATGTCAGCAGTAGGAAGAGAATGCAACTTACCATCCGACTCTAAACCTGTGGAAACCATAGGAGAGAGATCATCCGTACTACCACTCCCCAACCCCTTAGAAATTTGAGTGGAAGGAGGAGACGACAAAGAAATCAACTCTTGTGGAGGCGAAACAAACATCGTTAAATCCGAGACATTAAAAATGGGTGAAACACCCTAATCAGCAGGCAAATCTAAAATAAAAGCATTATCGCCTAGTTTCTTTATTATCCGGAAAGGGCCGGCTCTCTTTGGCGCTAACTTTTTAACGGTTCCAGTTGGCATTCGCTCGGGAACTAGGCAGACTAAGACTTGATTGCCGACTTTAAAGTGTGATGCTCTCCTATGTTGATTAGCATGTGTTTGATAGGATTCGTATTGGGAGGTCAAGGTTGCTTGGATATATGCATGCAAATCATGAATATGTTGGGCGAAGGATTGTGCAAATTGACTTGCTTTATATATAGGTGGTAATGGAACCAAGTCAAGGGGCACAGGAGCCTTATACCCTTGAACAATCTCATTAGGGGACATACTCGTGGACCTATTCTTAGAGTTATTATATGCCAATTGGGCATGGGGAAGAAGTAGATCCCATGTGCCCTTGTGATCGCTCACAAGACACCGAAGAAGGTTCCCCAAACTCCGATTGACCACTTTTGTCTGCCCATCGGTTTGCGGATGATAAGCAGCGAAGAATAATAATTTCGTCCCCATTAAGATCCTTAAGGTCTTCCAAAAGCAGCTAGTAAATTTCACATCCTTATCGAAGACAATTGTCTTCGGCACTCCACGTTGGCTAACGACCTCTTTAAAATATAATTTCGCTACATGAGATGCGTCGTTGGTCTTACTACACGGAATAAAGTATGCCATTTTGGAAAACCTGTCCACAGCTACGAAGATAGAATCGTGACGTCGAAGGGTGGGGGGAAGGCCTAATACGAAATCCATGCTCACGTCTTCCCACAGTATGGAAGGAATTGGTAGAGGGGTGTATAACCCAACATTAGATTTTGTGCCTTTCGAGACTTGACATGTCCAACAACTACTCACAACCCTCCCAACCATCGCCTTAAGTTTAGGCCAATAAAATTTCTCCTCAACGAGAGTAATGGTCTTATCCCGCCCAAAGTGTCCACCTAAGCCTCCGCTATGTAACTCCCAAATAATGTGGAGTCGTAGAGAGGACCGCGGAATACATAGCTTCCCGTGCTTAAAGAGATAACCTTCCCTAAGAGTAAAGGCCAAAATAGTCGTGGGAGAGCTGTCCTGGGCGGATAAATACACCTCTTGGAAATCTGGGCACGTGGCATACTCATCCTTAATGCGCTCGAACCCTACAATGTGGACTTGCATGGTGGATAGCAATAGGGTGAGGCGACAAAGTGCATCGACAACTCAGTTTTCGGAACCCTTAAGGTGCTTAAGATTAAATGTGTATCCTTTCAAGAAGGCTACCCACTTAGCGTGACGCGGGCTGATTTTGTTCTGACCGTTTATGAATCGCAACGCATCATGATCGGAGGGGATCACATATTCTTTGGAGAGGAGATAGTGCCTCCAGTGATGCAAGCACCTAACAACCGCATAGAACTCCCGATCATAATTTGAATAATTTATCTTGGTGCACGCTAACTTCTCACTAAAATAACTGACCGGGTTGCCCTCCTGAATTAAGACACCTCCTATTCCCGCACCAGAAGCATCACAAGTAAGGTCAAAGACTTTGGCAAAGTCAGTAGACGTAAAACAGGTGCCTCAGTCATAAGCTCCTTAATGCGTTGAAAAGCATGGGTGGCGGACTTCGTCCAGGTGAACTCGCCCTTCTTCATGCAATCAGTAATGGGTGCCATAATGCTACTAAAGTCTCGTTTGAAATGGAGATAGAAGGTAGTTAATCCATGGAAACTACGCACCTCTCGTAGACTAGTCAGTTTGGGCCAGTCCCTTATCACTTGAACCTTTCCGGGGTCAACTCGTATACCCTCAGACCCGACAATATAAACCATGAACTCTACCTAAGGGACATAGAAAGTACACTTCTTAAGGTTTAGGAATAACATTTCCATCCTCAAGGTGGAAAGAATCACTCTCATGTGGGAGATGTGCTCAGCAGTGGAGGAGCTATAGACTAAGATGTCATCGAAATAAACTACCTCAAATTTCCCTATATAAGGCTGGAAGACATGAGTCATCATCCGGGAGAAGGTTCTAGGGGCATTGGATAACCCAAAGGGCATCACAAGCCACTCATATAGCCCATCCTTGGACTTAAATGCAGTCTTCCACTCATCTCCCTCACGGATCCGAATCTGGTGATAGCCACTCCGTAAGTCTAACTTCAAAAAGATAGTGGAGCCAGACAAGACATCTAAGAGGTCATCTAAATGTGGGATAGGAAACCTATACTTGATAGTAATCTTGTTGATATCACGGCTATCGACACACATCGGCCATGTTCCATCCATCTTGGGGGCAAGCAGGGCTGGAACAGCACATGGACTCAAACTAGTCCGAATGAACCCCTTCTTCAATAGGTCCTCAATCTGGATCTATAACTCCTTATGGGCAGCGGGATGAAGTCGATAATGGGGCTAGTTGGGGAGGGACAAACCGGGGATAAGGTCGATCATGTGCTGAATATTCCTAAGCGGTGGTAAAGTCGAGGGCAGCTCATCCGGGTAAACGTCCTTGTATTCTTCCAACAACACCCGTAGCTCTCTAGGTAAGTCATCCAACACTCCCGAATCAGTCTTTGCACTCATAAGGACGAGAGCGTACATCATACCATCAAGAAATGGATCCATCACAAACTCTTTCCTACCAACTAGACTCAACGTCTTCCTCTCTACTGGGATAGTGGTGTCCTTAGCCAAAACTACTGGCTCCTTCGGGATGGTCGGCCTCAAGGTAATGGTTTTGCCATTGAATTTAAATTCATAAGTGTTGGCTCCTTCGGGATGATCAATAATAAGTTCCTTACCTCAGATCCCAAACACTTGATCCTACAACTCAGATTACACAACTCCTACCACTCTGATTCAACCTTGAAACCTACCTCAGGCTCACACAAAACCCTATACTCAGATCTCAAAGAGATCCTACAATAGAAATTTTTTTGTTTATATCAATACAAATAGACTTAAGAAAACGTTTCTTGTAGGAATTAAGTCTTCTTAGGCTTCTAAGCAGATAAACTTCACTAGTTTAGCCAAGATCTTGATTGGATCTTAGTTTTGAAAACCTGGATCAGACTGACCTTAAGATATGACAACTTTCTTGCTCTGAAATGATTGAGGATGAAGAACCATGAGCAAGCTAGGAGAACTAGATGTTTCATGAATAAATCTCCTTCAGCTTCTTGTTTCTAGACATTGAATATCTTGTCGGCAACCTTTTGATTTTTTGAAGGAAACACTGTTCTATTTCAGCCGACACTTTAAATGAACAGAAGATCTTTGATTCTTACGATTAAGATTAGAGTTTTCATCTCATAACGTATCAGTATTTATGTGAGATTCAACCCTTAACGGTCGAAACTAAGAACACTTTACGTCAGATATACTTTTCCTTAAAGGTCTGATCTGATTGGTGCAATCGACGTCGATAATCTTTGACTTTCCGTGACTTGAACTCTCTCAATGATATTTGCATTGTCTGAATGATATTTCCTCTCTTCTCGATGACATTTGAGTCTTCAAGCCGATACTAACCCTTTCATACTTTGTGATAACTTATATTAAGATGTAAAGCCATCAAGCCGATAAAACCTCATCTCGATGATACTTGTGGTCTTCATGAGGATATTTGAATTCAATACAACCACGGTCTTCAAGCCGATTATTAAGCTTATCAAGATGACATTTCAACTTGTCATGTAGATAAGACATAGACATTAGATCTGAGATTTTGTTTTGGCAACATAGGAGCCATATCTAGACGATATGGAATTAATCATTCTCAACTCAACATGCTTCTGAATTATTGTGTAGGCTTCTCGACGACAATTTATGTGTTCTCGACGATAATTGACTTAGTGTTATTTCATATTCAATGAAGGGCTTCCAAACAATATTCCTTTATCTCTGTGATCTTTACTTAATGTGAGACCTTCTCTATGAAGACTTTTATATATCAACATGATGTGTATATACTTCATCACTGTCAAGATGATAACCATCTTGTTTATCTTCTTCAAGATGATATTTGTATAATAGATCTCTGTCAAAGTGTGAACGGAGAGTTAGTTCTTAATATATTAAAGGTCTTGTTTAAGTTTTACTTCAAAATAATGATATATATATGTGTGTTGTATGAGTAATTAAAATAAATAGTAAGAATGCATAATAAACACAACACAACAAATAAAGAAATAAAACAACACAAACAAGCAAACCAACAAGCAAACCAGATGACACAGAATATGTAGTAGTTCCCCTCAACCTGGGTACATCTACTCTTCTACCCACTGGTAGGAATCCACTAGGAGGTTGTTGATCAGGTGCCCTCACACCAAGGTGATTTTGATAAGGTGTCCACACACCATAGAGCTCTTGATCAGGTGCTCAAAACCAAGATGTAGGTTTATGCTAAGGTGGCCTATCAAGATGGGAGAAATAAAGAAAACAGAAAATGTTATGTTGTTCTTCTCTTTGCTGAGAAGACACTTGATGAAGATGTTGAAGAGAGCTCCCCCTGTCTGATTTAGTTTGATGACAGCTTGTGGATGGAGCTCCTTCTCTAGATTGCAAATACTCTTTTCTACTTCATGCAGTTTCGATCCTGAGCAAATAATGGTGATTGGTGTCTCAGGATATATATGATCTGCAAGAGAAAAGTTAGGCAAAAAGAAGATATAATATATCTTGATCGGCTTCTTCTTTTTGCTCCTCTGTTTCTCTTCTTCTTCTTTTTCCTGTACAACAAATATATTATGTTCTATATATGTTCTGTCTATATAAATCTGTACAGCAATATAATATATATTGATGTTATATCTATGGAGATATATAATCTGCTGTAGATCTTCTTCTATATATTTGTCTCTCGACAACCTTCTTCTTTCTCTTTTTCTGTGCTGCTATATTGACGAGTTGTCTCCTGCTGTCGTGTAAAGAAGTTGTCCTCTTTCCTGTGCTATTTTGAATCCTTGCTGACGGAAGAGGAAAGAAATAAAATTTCATTTATTTCCCAGATCCTCGAGCAGACAAATGTCCTTCTTTAGCTTGCTGCAACGGCTACAACATTTATTGCTTTGCTGCCAACGACTATAGCATTAAATGCTTCAACAGCTGTAATGTCAGATTTATAAAGGCAGCAATATATATAGCAATATATAAATAGAATTAATAAAATATTGCTTTAATAAAGTCTAACAGCATATTAGTCGAGCTGAGAATAAGAAATATAATACTGAAGATATTTCGTCGAGCTGAGCTTCAGGTTCGTCGACCTCATCATTTGATTCGTCGACCTGATCATTTGAATCACTGTTCTGAACATTTGCTAAATATTCATCGAACGCAGACTTGAGATCGTCGAATGGAACTGTTCGTCGAACGCAGAGACTGGCTGGATCATCGACCGCTGAATATGGAGCTGTTCAACGAACGCAGACATGAGTTCTTCGAACGCAGGATTTCGTCGACCGCTGAGACGGGGTCTGTTCGTCGACTGTTGAGATAAGAGATCTTCATTGACCGCTGAGATAGCTGTATTTCGTCGAGCACAGAATGAAAACTATTTGTCGACCGCAGAGGGCCGTTCATCAAAAACAGGTAGTCGTTCGTCGAACGCAGAGAACATATGTAAATTTTATTCTTTCTCTTATTTTCTGCCTATTAATATATTTCTTTTCAGCCTTCGTTCTTAATGAGATTTAATCTAAGTTATAAGATATGTTGTGATATAAACTTAGACACTAAAGGTGGATCCTAACTCAAATCAAAACTAAGGTTCGAACAATCTCCCCCTATTTGAGTTTGGATCCTAATCCAAATTAAGACTAGGTTCTAACAATCTCCCCCTATTTGGTTTAGGATTCCTAAGCATAAAAAGTCTTCGAAGCTTAAGGGACAGAGATTATTTTTAAATTTCTTTTTAAAACTAAGCAATTTCAGATTTCCTAGATTTTGATTTAAATAGGAATTTAATAAAATGAATTGCTAGCTGAAATTAGATTCTAAGGAATTTTAAAATCAAAAAGACATTGCCTGATAGATTTTGTCTATAGAATCCCCTTATTCAGAAGAGACTCACACTTAGTGCTTTGATCATTTCTGATCTACGCATTCTGAGTAGAATGCTCAACTTGATTTTAGGAGAAAATATGGAAGAATGTGAAGTCTATCTGACTTTGTTTTTGAGATATATAAAAATTCAAAAAAATCATTTAACTGCTGTTTAATTTAATTACAATTTAAGTAAAAACATTAAACAGTTAAAACAAAATTGCCTCATAGATAGATATGTTGGCCTTTTTATTTCATTAAAGTATAAATTTGAAAAATTTCTTTGATGTTGCTGATCATAAAAATTTTCTTTTTCTTTTGCTTTAATTATCTCATTTTCTAAAGAGATAATTTGTTCTTCTGATGATTTTAAATTTTCTTTAACTTTATCATAAATTAATTTGTTTATTATTAGCTCTTTTCTGATTCTATTTTAAGATTTTGTTAATTCTATACATGGTGATTTGAGAACAAATTTAGAAGGATCAGAGTTAGAAATAAAGCTTGAAGTTACCTCTACTACCTTAATTACTATTTCTGCTTCAGATTCTGCATCAAATATGTGATATGAGCCATATATGGCCATCATGCAGAAATCTTTGGCTTTTTGTTCTTATTCTTCTTCTTCTTCTTCAGTTAGACTGAATGATGGTTCTCCATCAAACAAACATTTAGTGGAAGAACTAGAAATGGATTCATTTACCATCCTTGAGAGGGAGTTCCAAATGCCCCTTGCTGAAGTGCAGTCAGACACTTTAAGAAGAATGTCTTTTGACATAGATTGAGCCAATATGTTCATGGCCATGACATCAGCACTTTTCAGCATTTCTTCATCATCTGATGAAGGGATTGAAGATGAAAGTCCCGTCAAAATAGATTTGTAAATATTTTCATCTATGGCATTCATATATAACTTAATTCTAGCTTGCCATAAAATAATTCTATCCAAATTACAAGTAGGTGGATCTGAAAATAGAAAATCTGCTTGTGCCATTTAGAAAAACCCTTTAAAAAAAAAGAACTAAGTGATCTTTGTGATTTCAGGTGTTAGCCTGTGTGATAAATCAACTTCCTCTGATACCAATTGAAAGTGAGTTCAATTGAGTATCAGTTGCAAGAAATTGAAATAATAATATCAACACCCTCTGATACCAATTGAAAGGAGAGTTAGTTCTTAATATATTAAAGGTCTTGTTTAAGTTTTACTTCAAAATAATGATATATATAGGTGTGCTGTATGAGTAATTAAAACAAACAGTAAGAATGCATAATAAATACAGCACAACAAATAAAGAAATAAAACAACACAAACAAGCAAACCAACAAGCAAACCAGATGACACAAAATATAAAGTAGTTCCCCTTAACCTGGGTACATCTACTTTTCTACACACTGGTAGGAATCCACTAGGGGTTGTTGATCAGGTGCCCTCACACCAAGGTGATTTTGATAAGGTGTCCACAAACCATAGAGCTTTTGATCAGGTGCTCAAAACCAAGATGCAGGTTTTTGTTAAGGTGGCCTGTCTCAGGGAGTAAACTTTTGAAGGGAGTTTTAACCCTTTACAAGATGGGAGAAATAAAGAAAACAGAAAATGTTATGTTGTTCTTCTCTTTGCTGAGAAGACACTTGATGAAGATGTTGAAGAGAGCTCCCCCTGTCTGATTTAGTTTGATGACAGCTTGTGGATGGAGCTCCTTCTCTATATTGCAAATACTCTTTTCTACTTCTTGCAGTTTTGATCCTGAGCAAATAATGGTGATTGGTGTCTCAGGATATATATGATCTGCAAGAGAAGAGTTAGGCAAAAAGAAGATATAATATATCTTGATCGGCTTCTTCTTTTTGCTCCTCTGTTTCTCTTCTTCTTCTTTTTCCTGTACAGCAAATATATTATGTTTTGTATATGTTCTGTCTATAAAAATCTGTACAGCAATATAATATATATTGATGTTATATCTATGGTGATATATAATCTGCTGTAGATCTTCTTCTATATATTTCTCTCTCGACAGCCTTCTTCTTTCTCTTTTTCTGTGCTGCTATATTGATGAGTTGTCTCCTGTTGTCGTGTAAAGAAGTTGTCCTCTTTCCTGGGCTGTTTTGAATCCTTGCTGATGGAAGAGGAAAGAAATAATACTTCTTTTATTTCCCAGATCCTCGAGCAGACAAATTTCCTTCTTTAGCTTGCTGCAACGGCTACAACATTTATTGATTTGCTGCCAACGACTATAACATTAAAAGCTTCAACAGCTGTAATGTCAGATTTATAAAGGCAGCAATATATATAGCAATATATAAATAGAATTAATAAAATATTGCTTTAATAAAGTCTAACAGCATATTAGTCGAGCTGAGAATAAGAAATATAATACTGAAGATATTTCGTCGAGCTGAGCTTCAGGTTCGTCGACCTCATCATTTGATTCGTCGACCTGATCATTTGATTCACTGTTCTGAACATCTGCTAAATATTCATCGAACGCAAACTTGAGATCGTCGAACGAAACTGTTCGTCGAACGCAGAGACTGGCTGGATCGTCGACCGCTGAATATTGAGTTGTTCGTCGAACACAGAATTGAGTTCGTTGAACGCAGGATTTCGTCGACCGCTGAGATGGGGTCTATTCATCGACCGCTGAGATAAGAGATCTTCGTCGACTGCTGAGATAGCTGGATTTCGTCGATCGCAGAATGAATACCATTCATCGACCGCAGAGCGCCGTTCGTCGAACACAGGTATCCGTTCGTCGAACGCAGAGAACATATGTAAATTTTATTCTTTCTCTTATTTTCTTCCTATTAAATATATTTCTTTTCAGCCTTCTTTCTTAATAAGATTTAATATAAGTTATAAGATATGTTGTGATATAAACATAAACACTAAAGGTGGATCCTAACTCAAATCAAATCTAAGGTTCCAACAAAGTGATATCATCTTGAACTGTGTATTATCAAGACAATATATAGGAGCTCGAACTTCACCTAATCCTTCAAGATGATATTCTGACTTTAGTTGTGTGTCTTCAAAATGATATTTTTGAAGCTTAAGGTTATCAAGCCGACATTTCATTACTATGTGTACATTATCAAGATTACATTTGACTTAGAATAATTTTGTAAATTCTTCAAATATCCCTTGCAATAGTATTGGTTTCATGAGTGATTACGAGTGATTTTACTTTATTAAACTAACTTTCCTGAAACACAATAATATAGATAACATCAAATACAAAGTGTGTTTATCTTTAACTTTAGAACTTCTTCATATCAGGAACATTGTGGGCAAAGTTCCCAACAAAAGCCATGGAGGATATGCTCTGAATGTGCACCTTAGATTTCGGAAAGAGATGGGATGATCATCTCAATAGGATCGAGTTCGACTGCAAAAATATTTACCAAGCGAGTATTCAAATGGCGTCGTTTGAGGCCCTGTATGGTAGAAAGTGTCATACTCCCTTAGCTTGGGCGGAAACGGGTGACACAAAGTTGTTTAAGTGAGAAGATGTCGATGATGCAAATTCGACGATTCGAATGATCCAGGAGTGATTGTTTATTACTCAGGATAGGCAAGCAAAATACTACAACAAAAGCACTGAAATATTGAGTTCATTGTTAGTGACTGGATATACTTAATGATCAAACCATTCATGGGTGTATCGATGATTCAACGCTTGAAAAAGCTAAATCTTAGATACCTTTAACCTTTTGAGAACTTGGAGCGTGCTGGTGAAGCTGCCTACCGACTTGCTCTTTCAAAAGAGTTAAGCATTTACACAGTGTATTTCACATATCAATGTTGAGGAAGGCATTACAAGAGCCTACTTAGTTGGTTGTTGATGATAAGTTGCCGGTTGATGGTGAGCTAATGATGAAAGTCAAGCCCATTAGCATCGAAGATACTAAAGTCAAGCAGTTGTGGAACAAAATGATCAGGATGGTCAAGGTTCGCTCGAACAATTACGGTTGAGAGGAGCTTTCATGAGAGCGAGAGCAAACCATGCTTGAGGAGTTCCCCGAGTTGTTCCATTGAGGTACAATTTAAATTTTGTATCTTTTTGTGCTTTTTTAGCTCTGGAATTTCGGGACAAAATTTCTTTAAGGGGAGGTGAATTGTAAGACCACATTTCTCGATGGTAAGAAAGTCAGCAAAACCATCTTGAAGAAGCAAGCCATATCGACTAGAGGTCTATATGACATGGGTGTTTATCGTCGAGATATTAAGACGATATAAACAATATTGTCTTGACAGCTTAAGCCTTATCGTCGAGACCTCAAGCAGATATAGAGAATATCATCTTGAAGGCTTAAGTCTCATCTTCGATACATCAAAACGATATAGATAATATCATCTTGATGGCTTAAGTTTAGTTGTCGAGACATCAAGGCGATATAGAGAAGATCATCTTGATGGCTTAGTCTTGTCGCTGAGACCTCAAAATGATATTAGAGATTATCATCTAGTCGTCGTTGTCATGTCGGTGATACCTCAAGCCGATATAGCCAATATGGACTATAAGAGTTCTCTGCTGAATCGTCTGGAATCCTCAGCTTTGTTGTCGAGAGTTCTAGTCAACATGAATAGTAAACATGTGGAATTATGTTTTGTCTTTATGGTCACAGAGTTGTCATATCTTCTTGGAACTTATGCCTTTTTGGATAGGACTTATCCCCAAGATTTTATACGGTTGAGGATCAGATTATAACTCTTATTGCCCTAGTCGTTTACTCTCTCCAAGCTCAAGAAAGTTGAATTCAAAGAAGAAAGAGGAAGAAAGAGATCTTGATATTGCCAATGTTAGAGCTTCGGAGCTCCAATTTGCAAACCGATTTCAGATCCATAGAGAGCAGCCCAGTGCGGTTATTTCCATATGATTGGAGGTGCAAAAGCGATAATCAAGGATAATAATCCTTCTCTATGGTCTTAGGACATGTTTGTCTTATTTTATGTTACTGTTTTTTGCATATGGAAGCATCTCCTCTGCTGATTAAAGGAAGGCTTTACCTCCACTAGATCGATTGTGTCCGTCCCTGGCATATACTACATATAGAAAACCGATTGGTTTGCAGATTTAGGCATGCTGTGTGAGTCCCATCTGTGACTGCTGGTCCAAATTGGTGATGCTTGATTTGCGTGTTGGAGTAGACACTGAGAAATGCATTGTTGCCTTGCGAGAGGTAGGACTAAGAGGGCTCTTGAAGTACTTAGTATAAACCTCATTGTTGTGATGGTATAATGTAAACCTTATCCATATATCCGATGTGGAGTGTACTTAGACCTCCTACCATGGTTGCGATCATGAAGCCTATACATCTTCTCGAGTGGATTAGGTGCGTAGCATATTTTTGATGAACGGGCCAAGTTAAAGAGATACCCGCACTGCGTTTAACTAAATAAGGTAATTTCAACAACGGGCAATTGCTGATCCAAACCCACAACATGTTATTTAGCTTGAGTGATGCCTTATAAAAGTTTATAGCATGAGAGAGACTGAGTCGGAGCTGACGCGCTTGACCAGTAAAATGTTCAAACGGAATCTGAGTTTGCAATACTTGGATTGGTGGAACTACTCATGCGAGAGTTCAAATAAATATGTCTTGAGAGCATGAAAATGTCTGGTTGTGCATACCAATTTTTGTGATCGGTGTTTGTTAGTCTCATGCTTAGGCAGTTGAAGGAACCTTCTGGTAGACCAACCAAAATCGTCTTGTGCTTATCTAGGTTCCTTATTTTGAAGCCCATAAAAATGAATTAAATGTTCTTGGAACTTCACTTTATGTGTGTGTATGTTTGTGTGTGTGTGTGTATACTGCTTGTATCGCTTGCATGCAGGAGTGCGGTACCACAACCCTAGAGTCAGCTAGAATGGTTGGGGTGGGATCATTACACTATTTATGGTCAGCTCATAGTTAACCCTAGTTTACTGCTTATTTGTGGATGGTACAGGTACTAGCGAGCCGAGCATGACATAACGGGCTGAAAACCAGTGCTGCGCTGTCCCTCGAAGGCCAAGTCTGTTTTGTATTTTTTCATGTATTGTTGGCCTGCATGCTGAAGTACATAAACCATGTAGACTATTATATACACTCTTGTTCAAAAGCATGTATGGTCTTAAGGCCAAAATATTGGTTGCGTGTACATTCCTAGTGATATTGTGGATATTCTTATTGTTGGGAAAACCCCCTTTGATTTAACATAACAAATTCACTAAAAGTGATTTTAACTCTTACGATTGAATTACCTAGTGTATAGTGAGGGTAATCTGGTCATTAGATGTCTTAGGATGTCACACTCAACCTAGGGTGTCAAGACCATATCAAGAGAAGCACAAATTTGGTGAAGTTAATATTTGCGTCGAATAGAATTCGACGCAACATCGAATGAATATCGATACTACTCTGACTAGAAGTCCAAGTGGTTCACCCTTCTATCGAAGTAACTTAAGTCGATGTTACGTCGAATAGATATCAATGTAAAGGCCATGGACTTGTCTAAGTATCTTAAGAAGTCGACGTAGCTTCTACTTCAACTCAGAATAGAAGGAGGTATCTATCGAAGCCATTTAAATTCAACGCAACGTCGACTTCATCTCGATGCAGATAATGAAGTTCAGAGCCAAGCCATCAACTCGATGGATATGTCGATTGGGTATCGACGCAATGTCGACTAGTAGAGTTCAATCAGAGCAAGGATGAATTCAAAGCTGCCCCTAAAAGAACTCGAAGGTGCGTCGATATGAGAGGAAGAGAACTCGACGCTATGTCGAATACAGTCTGAAAAGGGAAACCTTTTCAACTGTCATTTTGGACCCTCTCTCATGGCCCACCTCTCTCAAGACCGTTCTCCAACGGCTCCATAATTACCTCAAATGGAATGAAGAATTAACAGAGGGTAGAGAAAAGCTTTCTTGGAAACAAGCTTTATGCTGGTGGACGGGTCGGGAATTAAAGAAGGAAAGAAGAAGTAAATGTCCTGACAAAAATACATTTTCAGGTCCTACTAGAAAAGGACACAAATTCAAAAATTGAATAGGGACAATAAAAGGCAAGAGAAGAAAGAGAAAGTTAGAGCAGTCATCACAAACGACATACTGTTCTATTGGGCTCCTTCTTCTTCCTCTCTCAGGAACCCTAACAGAGATTATAGAAAAGAGAAGAAAAAAATGCTCTCTCCCGAACGACAGAACAACTGAAGGCTGCTTCTCAACACAATCATATAGCAGCCAGAGTTGTATAGGAACAGAAGAACAAGGATCTGAAAACTAGAATTCCTGTAATCCATCACTATTATAAGCAGGAGTTAATCAAGAGCAGATCCAGTGAAAGACTCAAGAGGCTTTTCTTCATACAGCCTTTCATAATAATTCTGAAAATAGAAATCCAACAACACTTCTCTTCTTACTTTCTCTTTCTATTTCACTTTTGTAAAAGATTTTTGTTAATCCCTCTTCAAGGGATTCAGTGTTTTAAGATCTCCTTATCAAAAGATCTTGTGGTTCAAGATCTCCTTATCAAAAGATCTGGTGGTTCATGATCTCATTGTCTAAAGATTAGTGGTTCTAAGAGTCTCCTTACCAATAGACTCAGGCACAGTGGTGCATCCCTACCAGGTGGTAGAAGAGGGGAGTACCAACATTTTGGGGAACCTCTATAAAAATCTGTGTGTCTTCTGGTTTGCTAATTTTTTGTGTTGTCCCTCATAGCTAGTATACATTATTGTTTTCTGCTTTATATTCCAGCACTATTTTATTCTGTATGTGATCTTGATTGAGCATAAATCCTAAGATTATTTTATTGTTTTCATAGTTAGAATAGGATTATTTTTAAATCTCAATTCACCCCCCCTAGAGGATTCTCAGAGGGACACTGTGCACTTTCAATTGGTATCAGAGGGAGGTTGATCAATAAAAGGTTAACACCTTAATCAAAAAGACCTCTTATATTTTTTCTTTATTTTAAGTATATTTTAAAAGGAAAATGAGCTGTAAGGATTATGCCTCTACAAGACCTCCAGTGTGTAATCTGAATAAGATTACACTCTGGAAGGACAGGATAAAACTATATATGAACTCTATTTATGAGGAAAATTTCAATGTAATCCTCATGGGTCCTCTAGCCCCAATAAGGAAAGACTCCACTGGGAAAATCATACAAATCTCAGTTCCCAAAGAAGAATGGACTGAGGATGAGAAGAAGGTAAAGGCATGTGACGCCAAGGCCATGAACATACTGGTCTCAACCATGTCTGATGACATATTTTAGAAAGTTGCTGATTGCAACTCTGCAAAAGAGATCATGGAATCTCTCTCTAGACTTGTTGAAGGATGCTCTGATGAGAGGAAAGACAAAAAGGCTCTTCTCATATCTCAATATGAGAATTTCAAGAAAAAGGCTGATTCAAGCATTACAGAAATGTATGACAGATTTAGCCTCATCATAAATGAGCTGAGAGGGCTTGACAAGGAAATCTCTCAGACTGAGATTAATGACAAGCTCCTCATGTGCTTCCCTAGCTTATGGGACTCTAGAATCTTGGCTATCAGAGATTCTAGATGCCTCAGGGAGATATCAACTAATGCTCTCCTAGGAAATCTCAAATCCTATGAGCTCCTACTGAAAAGCAGGGCTGAGTCAGAAGCCCAAGAAAGGACACCTACTTCTAAAGAGAGGACTCTTGCATTAAAAAGTACAGAAGCAGAGTCCTCCACTACAGAAGAAGAAATGTTTAATATCTTGGCTAAGAGATTCAAAA
The DNA here is from genome assembly GCA_033032865.1 of Dactylorhiza incarnata. Taxonomy (NCBI): domain Eukaryota; kingdom Viridiplantae; phylum Streptophyta; class Magnoliopsida; order Asparagales; family Orchidaceae; genus Dactylorhiza; species Dactylorhiza incarnata. The sequence continues at coordinate 10,520,489 of JAWHQI010000028.1, read as the reverse complement.
AGTGGGCCAGGACAAAAGATTCCAGAAGGAGAGAGAGGAGCTCAAGCAAGCCAAGGTATGACAAAACTCCTAAACATGAGATAATCTATTTTTCTTGCAGAAAGCCAGGACATATTTCTACTGAATGTCCTGAGGAAGACAAGAACAAGAAAAACAAGCAGATGAAGGAGCACAGGAAGAAATCCTTCATGAGAAAGGAGAAGAAAGAAGAGAGAGGTCTCGTAGCTGAGACCTAGAGTAATTCAGATTCAGAATGAAGTTCCTCCTCATCTGATGATGATGAAGAAGGTGGACCAGAAGAAGCCTGCTTAATGGATTTTGAAGATCCCACTAATGAAATTGAGGTAAGCATATTTGAAGACCTTGATTTTTCTTCAAAAGATTTTAAAGGACGTTTTAAAGAATTTTGCCAAGATTACATCAATAAATCAAAAGGAACTTGAAACAATCAAATCTAAAATAAAAGCTCTTAGTAAATATTCCTAATTCTCAGTTAACAATGATCTGAAATGTGAACTGCTTAAGAAAGAAAAAGAAATAGATCTCTTAGATAATGAAAATTCAGATCTAAGGAAAGAACTATCAAAGGCAAAAGCCTTTTAAGACTCCCTCAATGGAAGGAGCCAAAAGATCAGAGAGATCTCACAAAATCTCTCCAAGAGATTTAATCATCTTAATCAAGGATTGCAATCACTCACTAGTAAACTTGCTTGTGATAGACCAATAACATCTTCTAGGTCTAGTCCTAATAATATATCAGAATCATGTGAAGAAATGAGAAAGATAACCCTAATAAACTCACCACATTAAACAGGGTAGACACTAGTGATGAACCAGGAATCCTAGGCAAACAACCCTTGGAAAATTTAGACTTAAAGAATGAGTGTGCTACATGCAGAAGTTATAAAATTGAAATAGAAGAGATGGATGAAACTTTTGGGGAATATAGAAATGATTACCAAGCTCATATTGACTCTGTCATTTCCACTCTTAAACAACACAAATGCATACAATAAAGCTAGACATGATTTTGATGATCAAGAATGATAAATTAAGGTCAGAAATCACATTGCTTAAGAAAATTCTAAATTCAAATTCACAAACACTGAATGATATGAATCATACGTCGAGTAGAACTCGACACAATTTTAGGAATGCGTCGAATGCATCTCGACGGACTCTAGCATATGCGTCGACATCATCTCAAAGCAACTATGTGGGTGCGTCGAACTACACTCGACGTAACCAATATCATACTTCGAATGGTTATCGACGGGACTATGCAGGTACGTTGAATTGCACTCGACGCAACTCTAAAACTACGTTGATTTCTTATAGACGCGTATTTCCTACACCAAATCACCAAACATAAAAACCTTCTTTTGCTTCTATCCCAAGATGTTTTTGCTGCTCCAAACAAGGACATATTGCCAAATATTGCTGGCATAACAATGCATCACTTCTTTACTTAAGGGAGAACAATGGAAGACCACCTAATTCTTTCATATCTCCATATGATGATAGAAGGAGGAGACCCCAGCATGAGAGGGTTGTTATTAATGTTTATTCTACATGTGCAGAGGGAAGGTTGTTCAACAACAAACCAGTAGTGGTATCTGGACAGTGGATGCTCCATGCATATGACTGGAGCAAGAGATTTGCTGGAAAATTTCAAGGCCAAGGAAGGACCCAAGGTAATTTTTGGGAACTCCCACTCTGGTCAAACCAAAGGATATGGTTTGCTCAGGATTGGAGAAATCTCCTTTTCTAAAGTAGCTTATGTTGAAGGACTTCAACATAATCTGATCAGCATTAGTCAGTTGTGTGATGGTGAATACAAAGTTGTATTCACCAAGTCCTTGTGTTAGCTCAAAGACTGATCAAACAGTTTTGACTGGTCTCAGAAAAGGTAAGGTGTATGTTGTGGACTTTGAGTACACAAAGTCTAAGATCTGCTTTTTTAACTCTCGGTTAGAAAATAGTGAGCTGTGGCATAGGAGACTTAGTCATCTTAACCTTAAGACCATAGCTAAACTCTGCAAACTCAACCTAGTCAAGGGTTTACTAACTGGTAAATTCAATAAAGACCACCCCTGTAGAGCCGGCCAACTAGGTAAGCAGATCAAAGCTTCATTCAAACCAATAGGTAAGAATGATTCTCCTAGAATCCTTTTCCTGTTGCACATGGACCTGTTTGGCCCTAACTCCACTCAAAGCTTAGCAGGAAAGTCCTACAGATTAGTCATTGTTGATGATTTCTCTAGGTTCAACTGGGTGTTCTTTCTAGAAGCTAAGTCAGACACCTTCAAGATTCTCTCAAGAGTCATTAGATAGATTCAATCTGAACTCAACACACAGGTTGCTGTGATCAGAAGTGATCATGGCACTGAGTTTGAGAATCAGTTAATTTGTAGATTCTATGAGGATGAAGGTATCAGGAAAAGCATTTCAGCTCCTAGAACCCCCCAACAGAATGGGGTGGCTGAAAGGAAAAATAGAACCCTAATTGAATCAGAAAGGACATTATTAGCTGAATCTAACTTGCCAAAACCTTCTAGGCTGAGGCAGTAAATACTGCAAATTATGTTCTGAATAGGAGTCTCATTCACAAGACTAAATTGAAGGCTCCATATGAGTTGTTGAAGGGAAAGGCACCTATAATCACTTATTTTAGAATCTTTGGGTGTACTTGCATTATCCTCAATAATGGGAAAAGCCATCTTGCCAAATTTGACAAGAAGGCTGATGATGGGATATTCTTAGGATATTCCTCATCAAGCAACGCCTATAGCTACTTCAATAAAATCTCACTCTGTGAAATTTACCGTAGATCTAGAAGTGAGCAGGAATTGTACAACTCAAAGTTAAAGCCAACAACCAAAAGCACATGAAGCAACACAATCTTTATTGATGATAGCAAAAAATCATCATTACAAAGTGAGGTATACATGACGAGACATGATTTTGCCAGTACACAAAAAATAGGAGAAAACAAGCTGAGAAAGATAACCATCGATCTGCCCACAGAGACCGCGTGACTGCCCGACCTGGCTGTTTGCGCGACTAGGAAATGAGACCGCGCGAACACACTGTCGGCGACTTGATCAACACCAGCTGAACCTCCGCGACCTCCCGAACTCTACTGATTCTCCCAAACTCCAGCAGCCCGCACTGCAAGCCGCATGACCACCAGAACACCCTATAAGAAGAGGTGACCGCTGCTGCCCGCACAATCCGCAGAAGCTGCACAAGGAAACTTCAATCAGCTAACTGGCCAGTCACACGAATGAGACCACAAGAAATAGGCGCGAGCTCAGCTTACACTTGGTGCAATGCAATTTGCTCCTACAGTGACTCCTTTTTATAGGCGTGCGACATGATCCAGTCACCACCCTATGAAGTAGAGTCACCGCCCTCTGACCGCTTGACCAAGACCGGTCAACCTGCGCAGTCAGCAGATCACTCTACGCCGTGAGCTCGCCGGCTTCAACCTAGACCGGAGATCGCCACTCCTCCAAGAAGCCGCACGATCATGACAACTCGCCCAGTCATGATGCTCACAACCTGTGTCCGCCACATGAGGCCTCCTTCAGAGACCGCGAACACAGCCAGGTCGACTAAGGCAATAGCCCGCCAAGTCGACCAACACTAGTGACCGCATATACCAGCAGATCGCCGATGGACCTGTTATGCGATCACGAAACTGGAGACTGCGCGACTAAGAAGACCTTAGTCCGTGCGCACCACCAAGAACCCGGACAGTCACCAGACCGGACTGCCCCTCCTAGAGAACAGACCGCGCGGTTAACAGCTTAACCCGCACGGTATAGAACAACATGCCACGTGGTCTCACAAATTAAACCGCGCGGCCTCACCTCGGCACCTTGGACACAGAACGGTGGTCTAGCCGAATAGACCTACGCCTAGACCAAAGAGATCAGACCGCAGATGGAGACCGCAAGACCGCGTGGTTAACCAGACCGCGTGAGCTCCTCCCCAGACAAACTAGATTAGTAACCAGTTTGAGAGCACTCTCGTTGTTGCCGCGGAGCAGAGTCGGACCCCGAACCTCCTTATGGACATCTCCCACCAACCTCCTAAGCCAGATGTCTTCTTGAACTGCCAAGGCCGAAGCCTTGTATTCCGCTTCCGTGGTAGAGACAAACACGGAATCCTGCTTCTTGCTGCACCATGATATAGCCATGGGGCCCGCCATAAAGATGAATCCAGAAGTCGACTTCCGATTATCCAAATCTCCCCCGTAATCAGCATCCATGTACCCATGCACCTCGAAGCCCACATCTCTCCTGTATAGGAGACCCATATCCGAGGTCGCCTTGACATACTTCAAAATATTCTTGGCCGCTAGTAGATGAGGCATCCGTGGTTCCGCCAGACTCACCCTGCCAACTGCATATGCAATATCCGTCCTAGTGATCGTCAGATAGATCAAGATCCCAACCAGAGCTCGGAACACAAGCGGATCTTCAAGAATCTTCCCCTCTTCCTTCCGAAGTTTCATGGCCTTCTCCAGAGGTGTTGAGATGCACTTCCCTTCCTTCATGCCGAATCGCTCCACGATTCGCTCCGCATATCCAGCCTGGGACACCAGCACTCCACTTCCCTTCCTCTGCACTTTGAGTCCAAGGAAATGGTGAAGCTCACCTAAGTCCTTCATCTCAAATCTGATAGATAGCTCAACCCGAAGCTTTGCTACCTCCTCCTTCAAATTCCCCGTCACGATCATATCGTCGACGTAAAGAGCACGATGACATGAAGCTGCCCGCTCTTCTTGACAAACAAGCTCGAGTCAGAGTCTGAAGCAACGAATCCACAGAATAAGAGATACTCTGCAATCTTCTAGTACCACGCCCTCGGCGCTTGCTTCAACCCATACAGGTGGTGGAACATGGTCTTCCTCATCTCCTAGGTTTGAGAATAACAAATCCTATGTGTATTTGATCTTGTGTGTTTAAGTGTGCAGGATAACAAGTCCACATGACTCAAGGATAACATAAGAATGTTGCGCCAAAACTTGAAGCCAAAATTCCAACATGCCCGCTAGCACCGGCTCTAGCGCTAGCGCAGGCGCTAGCGCTGACTTGAGAAAATTTTAGAAATAGTTATGGAAGGTGCTAGCGCCTGGCGATAGCAGCTAACGCTGGCGGTAGCAGCTAGCGCAAGTGGTATCTACTAGCGCCGGCGGTAGTGCAAAGCACAAGAGGAAGGCGGCCGGCTTGCTTAAAATGAAGGATTCTTACGCGGAGAATATTGCCTAATCTGGGATAGCGCCGGCGGTAGCGATAGCGCAGGTGCTAGCTCCAAGGCTATAAAAAGGACCCCTTGGATCCGTCTTCTTCATCCTCTTGAGATCCAAAATTCCAGAGCTTCGTGCCAAAACATAGAGAGGAAGGTTCAGAGAGATACTCCCACAAATCCATGAAGGCTTAAGGAGATCCGTGGAGAAGATTTCAACACGCGTCATCATCGTGACGAAAGACCGCATTGACTACCATCATACTCTGCGTCTTCGTCTACTTCTCCAAGAGATCCACATAGAGGGAGTTTTTATATTATTGTCTTTTCATTTCACATACTTTCTTGTAATCGTTTAAGTAAACTCGCCTTGTGTTGGCGACTAGGTCTGGGTAGGACTTAGGGCTGAAATTTTCCTCGTGTTGGCGACTAGGTCTCGGGTGTAGGTCTAGGGGGTACTCGAGGCCATATCTGGGGAAGGGTTGGCTAGAGCGGCTTGAGGTCGTATCCAGGGAAGGATCGGCTAAAGCCAACCGGTTCGTGGGGATACGAGTCGGTATAGGAAACAAAAAGAGTCTTTCTATTCGCTTTGATTTCTAGCTTCGATAAGAGATCAAGTTTTGTAATCATGCTTCTCAAGTTAATAAAATCATGTCTTTACTTTTGCTTCACTTGATTTGTCTTGATCTTCTCTAGTTTAATAATCAAAGCTTTTTCAAAGTTATTCAAAATATATCTAAAGTTTTTAAAACCCTTATTCACCCCCCCTCTAAGGGCGCCTACCGATCCAACAAGTGGTATCAGAGGGGTTTTATTCCAATCGGCTTAACAACCGGGAATAATGGCGTCTCATGATCTCACTTCTATTAGTGGGGTAAATTTTTATGAAGAATAAAAATCTCTTAAACCACCTTTATTCGAAGGGAGAAATTATAAAGGGTGGACACTTTTAATGGAAAAGAACACCCAAGTGAATCTAGAGAAGTCATCTACAATAACTAAAGTATAATGTTTCCCTCCTAGACTCTATATTGCAGTGGGTCCAAAGATATCCAAATGCAGTAAGTACAGAAGTCATCTACAATAACTGAAGTCCTCTTACTAGATTGTGCTTGGAGAGATTAGAGATAGTTCTAAGGTTAATATGTCCTAGCCTTTTACGCCATAATTCATTTGTTTTACCTATTTTATTAAATAAACATATGTCTGAATTCTCAGAGTCAAAATTGACTAAATAAATATTTCCATGTCTAATACCATATAACACATTGATGTTTTTATTATTGGTAATAAGACATAAGGAATGATTAAAAGTTACCTGATAACCTTCATCACATAACTGGCTTATGCTGATGAGATTATGCTTGAGACCCTTGACATATGCTACCTCTATGAAGGTAACTGCTCTAACTTTGATTTTTCCATATCCTTTGGTTTGTCCACAGTTGGAGTCTCCAAAAATCACATTGGTTCCAAGCTTTGTCTTGTAATTTCTTAGGGTTGCCTTGTTTCCTGTCATGTGCTTAGAACACCCACTATCCAAATACCAATGTTCTTCTATGTTTGGATAGCTTTGTACCTGCACAATAGAAAATAAACTTGTTGTTTTTGACCAGACTACCTTGGGTCCTTTTGTCTTACCACAAAATTCTGATCCTTATAGCCTTGTGGATGATATCTCCTAGGAGGAATAATCCACTCAGTAAAGGAATTTTTAGTATGTTGAGAATGAGAATTCTTCAGATATGCAGTATATTTTTCATTCGACAAACTTGGCTGAGTTCGTCGATCGTCGTTCGACTAATTAAAGTAATTTCGTCGAGCACCATTTGAACAGTAGCTATACTGAAAAATCTGTATTCAGCGTTCGTCGATCACCGTTCGACAAATTCATGTGATTTCGTCGAGCGCCATTCGACGAATTCTTTTGAATTCTTTTATTATTAACATCCTTGCTTGAGATGTTCTTACCAACTTCTACTGCCTCTTTGCTCTTGGCAGAAATGAACTTCACTGGAGTAGATAGGATGTCTTTCTTAAGATGATATGGCTTACTTGATGATGCACCCAAGCCAAGTTTGCCATTGAGTCTGGCATTTACAGTGCTTGTGACGTCCATCAGTTTGATGCTTCTCCCATTGAGGGATTCTTCAAACTTGTTAGCCTCGGATAATTTGTTCTCAATGAGAACAATATGTTCTTTGGAGGAAGCAAGTTCATTCTAAAGACTGGCATTATCTTCAGTCTGTTGATTCATTTCAACCAACTTACTTCTAAGGGAAATTATTTCCTTCTCAGATTTAAATAAAGCTAAACAAAGAGTTTTAAATTCATTTTTAAAATCATTTGAAGTAAAATCAAAGGTAGAGATTACCTGATCACTATCATTGTCAGATTCTGATTCATCAGAATTATTTCCTAAGACATTGATAGTCATCATGCAGAAACTTCTTTCATCTCCATCATTGTTGAAACCGATTCCTCGGTCTCGTGTGGAGCTCGGGGCCCTCACCGAGATGAGGGGCAGCTGGCCCTTACCGGTCCCTCGGGAGAGGTAAGGTTGACGACTCGAGCAAAGAACAAAGACCCTAGTCTCAGCGAGGAGGTCCCTCCACTAACCCGGAAGATCGTTGAGCGCTTCCCCTCCCAAGCCGAAGCTAAGACTCGGGCACCTTGGAGAGCTGGAGAGCCCAAACCAAAGCGACCTAGGGAGAGTAGAGCTCAGATAATGAACCGCCTCTCTTCCAAGGTGCCCTTCGAGGTCTATTTATAGATTTTAGTTTTGTGGTCTGTCAATAGCCAAATCCCGCTGTCCAATCTTACTATCCGCACACCGGATTGGTCTGCTAACAGCCAAACTCCGCTGTTTGAGGAAGCTAACCGCAGACCACCAGGGGCCTCTTGGTAAAAATCCCTTCCCGGACTTTTACTGGGCGAACCGGCCTGCCCCGAGGCCTTCCTTGCGAGAGGAGCTCGCAAGCCTCTGGGTCAGTGAGCCCCCGAATTACTATCGCCACATGGCCTGGCTCGCTCGCCCGCACCACCTCGGCGCATCCCAAAATGGCTAACTGTACCCCAAGACGGCCTTCCTCGCGAGTGGAGCTCGCGAGCCTGCGCCTCCTCGGCGAATCCCAGAATGGCTATCCGCACCCCAAAACGGCTAACTGTACCCCAAGACGGCCTTCCTCGCGAGTGGAGCTCGCGAGCCTGCGCCTCCTCGGCGAATCCCAGAATGGTTATCCGCACCCCAAAACGGCTAACTGTACCCCAAGACGGCCTTCCTCGCGAGTGGAGCTCGCGAGCCTGCGCCTCCTCGGCGAATCCCAGAATGGCTATCCGCACCCCAAAATGGCTAACTGTACCCCAAGACGGCCTTCCTCGCGAGTGGAGCTCGCGAGCCTGCGCCTCCTCGGCGAATCCCAGAATGGCTATCCGCACCCCAAAACGGCTAACTGTACCCCAAGACGGCCTTCCTCGCGAGTGGAGCTCGCGAGCCTGCGCCTCTTCGGCGAGCTTCAAGGAAGCTGGTTAGCTCCCCTCCGCTGGGCTCGCCCCCTCGAGCGCGAGTGGCGAACATCGGGGTTGTACACAATCCCCGCTCTTCGCGAGGTTGTTCTAAGCTCGCGAAGATACATCCAACCCATGATGTTCGCTGATTCTGCTGACGTGGCGGGAATCTTTCCGGTGGGCCCCATGCCTGAAACTATAAATACCGTCCACCGTGGCTAGTGGTCGAGCCTTTCCTTCCCCTTCCTCTTCGCCGAAATCCTTCTTCCTTTAGGATGTCTACTAAGCAGAGCGCGTTGGAACGGCTGAAGGCTTCCAGGGAGATGGCGAAAGCTCGGGCCGCCGAGCACAACGCCTGGATATTCAACCCTGCCGCCTCTTCTTCCCCCCAGACTAAGAAAGCTAAGTCGGTTAGGAGGTCGCCGGAGGAGGACGCGACATCGCCACTTGACTCGTCCCCTCCGCCGAATACCGAGCTTGCACAACAGGTATCCTTTGCCTAAAGCCCTTACATCGACTCCTTGCTCATTCTCTTCCTTTTCGCAGAATTTTCCACCCGAGGACCGCATGGCGAGCCTCGCGCTGACAACTTCCCATGCTTCGTCCCCCGCGAAGCTGGGATCGTTAGATGCTGGGGTCGGGACCTCGTCCCAACAAGCGCCTCTCTCGCAACCTCGTAAGTCGCTCGCCTCCTCCATTATTCCTGCATAAGTCCAGGCGGTATCTACGCGTTTGTGGTCCATGTAGGTACCCCATCGCCGAGCCCCAAGGAGAAAGGCTCTACACCGGCGAACTCGCCGGTCCCGCCTAAGGTTAGCGTGGTGACCCCTGGCTTCGGTCTGATGGGGAAGCGAAGTCCAGGCGGCTCGCTTCTCGACGGTGTCAAAGTCGCGGAGAGAGTGGTATACCCTCCTGGTCTGGGGAAACCCCACGTCTCGGGATTCCGCGAAAACTTCCGGGGTCGGCCGGAGTCCTCGTGCAAGCCCCATCGCGAGTCCCCCTCCTCGCCAGGTTGGCATGTTTTCGCGAGCTCCCATCTCTTGCTTGCCTTCAGATCCTACTAACTCTCTCCGCTGAAATCCCAGGAGCCACCCCTGAGTCAGAGCACGGGAGGATGGAGATGTCACCACCGCCTTCGCCCAGCCAGATTGAAGATTTCTTGGGTGACCCCGGCGATCCCGTGCGGATGAAGAGTCGGGTGTCCGAGGTGCTTCAGAAGCACGGCATGATGTTACGCGAGTTGGAAGAGCGGTATGACGCGGATCGGGCTGCCTTTGACGAGAGATTCGCCGTGTTGGAGGACGCGAATGCGCGCTTGATCGCCGAGGCGGAGCCGGTGCCTCGCGCCGATGTTACCTCACCCGGCGTGCACATCTCGCGGGGCGAGGATCAAGCGCACCTGATCCTGCGCGAGTTTAAAGCGCTTCGCGACTACCATTATCCGAGAGTGCCGCCGCGTGCGGGGAAGCGAGGCCGGGGTCGCTGGAAGTGGCTTCCTTACCCCTGAGACCACCGCGGGTTGAATGCTACTATCCCGCTGTTTTTGCTTCTTTTATGACGTCTGTATGAACAATATTTGGTGTGGTAATACTCGCGAGTCTATCGTGACTCGCCTTTTATCGTTTTTCTTTTATTCTTCTATTTGTTTCGGCGGTGTGCCTGTGGTTTGCTTAGCTCGTTCGCTGTGTTTGATACGTTCGCCCTCGTGGAGCGTTTTGAGTTTTTATGCAACGCTAGGCATAGACCCTTTTTCCTCGCAGGCTGGCCGCGGCGAGCTTGGGTTCGCAAGACTACTGTACCATCGGGTAGGATTTTACTTTATTTCCGTTATCCGCACTCCTGGCGCTTCGATTCCCGTGCCCATCAGAGCCCTCTATAAATAGTTTGGATTCAATCTTCTACCCATCGCATTTATTTCTCCGGTCTTCTCGCGCCTACGCTCATCTCCGTTCTCGCAAGATCGTGTTCGCGTTCGCTGCTCGTAGGCTGTCTTTTCCTGACTCGATGCGGACAAATCAGCAAGTGGGAGCGGATGGCGAGAGCGAGGGGCGGTCAAAATGCGCCTCAGCGTTTCAAGCCCACGAGTTCTACTGCGCGAACATCACAGCCGAGGAGTATAAGCTCGCGGTGGACCGCTATCTCCCGGAGGGTTACTCGGCTCGCTGTCCAAGCGAGAACTCCACCTTAAACGAGACCGAGGCTGACGAGCTCGCGATCCCCATCGCGCACTTTGAGAATGGGTTGCGACTCCCTCTGTGGCCTGAAATCCGTCAGGTATTTCGCCTGACCTTCTCGCTGCCTCGTGTTCGCTATCGCAACTTTCTCATCGTTCTTTGTAGGTGTTGCGATATTATGGGGTGTTGCCGAGCCAGTTGACCCCAAATGCGATCGCGGACATTGTCGCGTTCGCCTGTTATCTGCGGGAAGAGAGGATCGAGTTCAGCCTCCTCGTCTTCCGCAAGGTATTTTCTTTCCGCGCCTTCCGAGATGGGACTACCTATTTCGCGAGCCAGCACGTCACCGTCTGCGAGACGGTGAACAAGAGCCACTATTGGACCCAGAAGTTCCTCCTAGTGAAAGGACCCTTCGGCAACCTCCACTTCACCCCCATCCAGCGGGATGACGCCACTTACCGCCCTCCGAGCTCGCTGGGCGGCGCCGACGCCAAACTCCTCCAGTACCTCTCCGGCAAGAACTTCGAAGTCGCCTATCTGCGGCGCAACGTCGATTCGTTACTCTCCGTTCCTCAAGGGGAAGGTAGGGTTCGCTCGCGCCTCACTTTCTTTTCCCTTTCTTCATCGTATAACGCTTATTTTACAGGTGAGCGCGAGGTCCCCGTCAATCCCCCGCACGCGCAGGGCATCACCCTCACGGTGGATACTCTCGCGACCGCGGCGGCAGAGGCTTGCCGCGACCTTCCCGCCGTCGGGTCCGGCAAGAAGCGGCCCCCTTCTGCGAGTCAGCCGAGTTCGCGGTCCTCCAAGAAGCTGAAAGGAAAGACCTCCGCTGTTAAGGATAGGAGCGCAGTCGTCTATCTGAGCGAGACCGACGGCTCGCCTCCTTCCCCTGCGGAAAAGCTTGACCCCCCGGTGAACCAGGGTGCTGGGAGTTCCTCCGTGACCCCTCAACCCAAAGGTCACAGGAACTTTGGTCTAGGCGAGAAAGTTTCCGACCTCCTTGGCGAGCCCCTGCTCGCCTGGGACCCCAATGCCAACCGAATTTCCTGCTCCACCCTTCACCCTTCCTGGGTGGAGCTTGGTAAGGCCGGGGAGGAGGCGTTCTCCATCTCCTTCGGCTTATATGGCCGCGAGGACGCCGCCGCCTACAAAGAGATGGGGCCCAGACAGTTGGTCTATGAAGAAATGCGAGCCCAATTCCGCTCGACGGAGCTCGCACATATGGCGGGGCGCCGATATCTGCAGGCGGACAGGGACATCCGCGCGTACAGGGAAGAGCTGAAGAAGGCTCGCGAGGAAATCAAGGGCCTCAAGGAGAAAGAAGAAGTGACGGAAACCCTTCTCGCCGGGATGCAGGGCAAGATGGTACGCGACCCCCGGGTTTCTTTTCTTTGCTGTTTACGATCTCTGGCCTTCCCCTAACTCGTTTGATGCTCAGGATGCCGACGTGGCCACCAAGCTCCTCGCCCGCAACGGCGAGCTGGAGTTGGAGAATATCATGTTGAAGGCTCGAGTGGATGAGCTGGTTCGCGGCGTGCTACCTCCCTCTCCTGGGCGAGTCGGCTCTCAACAGAGGGCTGCCGAAAGTGAGGAGCAGAGGCGGCGGGATGCACAGGAGGTCGCCAACCTTGTTTTCACGACCCTTAAGGATGCAAGCCTGCTAGCCGAGGACGCGATGGAGTTCACAGCGGAAGACGTCTGTCCGGACCTCTTCGCCATGGCGCCCTGGTTGGGGACTCGCAAAGACGGCGAGGGCCCCCTAGGATGAACTCTTTTCTTCTTTCCCCCTTTTCGCAAATGTATATCATTTTTTGGGCTGGCGAGATTACTGCCGAACATATAGTTATAACTTTTTGTTAACCTTTATGATCATGCTTGTGTTTATTTCTTCTCGTGGATTTCTTTTCCAACCTCATAACTAATCGTCACGTGGTGGTGCTCCCGGAGAGTTCGCGAGCGCGCGTGCCTGGGCTCGCCTCGCCGAGGTTTTCTTTTCAATGGGTCTCGCGAGCCCGGGTTATCACCGCCCGCGAGCACTGCCCGACGAGCCTAACTTTGGTGAGTATGGATAGTCATCCCGTGAGCTGAGATTCCCTGACTAGTATTCCAACCTGTCATCTTAGTCCTTGACCCTTATTGCTAGCCTTGCCAGCCTTTCCAGGGGTTAACCAAAACCCCCCGTCTAGGTGAAAGCCCGGGAGCGGAATCGACCTGGGGCAGTCCAGCACCAACATATCCAACCTTGCCAGCCTCTCCAGAGATCAACCAGAACCCCCCGTCTAGGTGAAAGCCCGGGAGCGGAATCGATCTGGGGCATTCCAGCACCAACATATCCAACCTTGCCAGCCTCTCCAGAGATCAACCAGAACCCCCCGTCTAGGTGAAAGCCCGGGAGCGGAATCGATCTGGGGCATTCCAGCACCAACATATCCAACCTTGCCAGCCTCTCCAGAGATCAACCAGAACCCCCCGTCTAGGTGAAAGCCCGGGAGCGGAATCGATCTGGGGCATTCCAGCACCAACATATCCAACCTTGCCAGCCTCTCCAGAGATCAACCAGAACCCCCCGTCTAGGTGAAAGCCCGGGAGCGGAATCGATCTGGGGCATTCCAGCACCAACATATCCAACCTTGCCAGCCTCTCCAGAGATCAACCAGAACCCCCCGTCTAGGTGAAAGCCCGGGAGCGGAATCGATCTGGGGCATTCCAGCACCAACATATCCACCCTTGCCAGCCTCTCCAGAGATCAACCAGAACCCCCCGTCTAGGTGAAAGCCCCGGAGCGGAATCGATCTGGGGCATTCCAGCACCAACATATCCAACCTTGGCACCGCAGCAGTCAAAAACACAACAAACGAAAGTAAGATATTGATTGAATGACATAATAAAGTTTTTAAGGGTAGAATCGTTTCAAATCATCCCCACTTCGAGCTCGGTCAAGGGGTATCCCTTCCACATCCCGGAGGTGATACCCCCCCCGACTTGAGCACCTCGCTTACGATATATGGGCCTTCCCAGTTGGGGTTAAGCTTACCCACTGTGGCCCCTCTGCCGGCCGCATCGACCTTCTTCAGGACTAGGTCCCCCTTCTGAAAGTGTTTGACCCGGATATGTTTGTCAAAATATCGAGCCATCCACCTCTTGACCTCTTCCTGCCTAATGGTGTCCAAGTCTCGGAGTTCTTCCACCAGGTCCAGGGATAGCCTCTGCTCGGCACTGTTACCTTCTAGCCACTCTTCATCCCCCTCGCATGCAGCGGTCACCCGGGGGGTCTTTACCTCGAACTCTATGGGGAGAACGGCCTCGGACCCGTGGGAGAGCCTGAACGGAGTCTCCCCGGTGGCGGTATTCGGAGTAGTCCTCATGGCCCAGAGGACGGAGGGTAGTTGTTCCACCCAACTTCCTCGTAGGTTCTCCACTTTCTTTTTTAGCAGGTTGACGATTATCTTGTTCGCCGCCTCCACTTGCCCATTGCTCCTCGGGTGGTGGACTGAAGCAAACCTGAGGTTAATGCCGAGCTGAGTGCAAAAGTCGACAAACTCTTCACTCGCAAACTGTGGCCCATTGTCCGTTACTATGGCTAGAGGGAGCCCATGTCTGCAGATTATTTCCCCCCACACAAAATTCCTTACAACCTGAGAGGTCACCTTAGCTAGCGCCTTCACCTCTACCCACTTGGAGAAGTAGTCGATCATGACTAGCAGGAACTTCCTCTGACCGCTGGCTTAGGGAAAGGGGCCGACCAGGTCTAACCCCCATATGGCGAAAGGCCAGGGAGCCGTGATGGATCGGAGCCTTTGAGCGGGGAGGAGTTGGAGCGGAGCATAGAGTTGGCACTTCTGACACTTTCTTGTGAACTCTGCTGCGTCCTTGCTGAGAGTGGGCCAGAAGTAGCCTTGTCTCAACACCCTCCCTTCCAAGGTCCGACTCCCGGAGTGACTGCCGCACTCCCCGGAGTGGATTTCTTCCAGCACCCTCGGGACCTCTTTCTCGGAGACACAACGAGCCAGAAGTCCTGAGAGAGTCTTTCTATATAGCCCCCCTGCATGCAAAGAGTAATAGGCGGACTTGTACCTGAAGCGCCTCTTGTCCACATCCTCTCCAGGGAACTGTCCGGAGGATAGGAAGGTGATGAATGGATCCATCCATGAGGCCTGCTGATCCACTTCCATCGACACTCCCTCCTCGATGGAGGGCCGGAAGAGTTCCGAAGTCGTTCCCCCCGCTCGAGGACCGAACTTGGCTAGGAGGTCCGCCTGGGTGCTCTCCTCCCTCGGCACATGTTTGATTGAGAAGGTGCGGAACTGCCCGATGACTCCCTTAACCTTCTCCAGGTATAGTAGGAGGGTTGGATCCTTTGCTTCAAACTCGCCTTTGATCTGGCATGCCACCACCATGGAGTCTGTGGAGACCTCCACGTCCTGCACACCCAGTTCCCAGGCCAGCCGAAGGCCCGCTATCACTGCTTCGTACTCCGCCTGGTTGTTGGTAATTGGGAAATGGATGTTTAGGGCTTGTTCAATCCGAGTCCCCTGAGGACTCACTAGGACTATTCCCCCCCCGAAGGAGTGTTTTCCCGACGCTCCGTCCACCAACATCTTCCATGCTTCCGGGGGAGGTGGCTCGTGCTCCCCCACTTCGGCCGCGTAGTCGGCCATGAAGTCTGCCACTGCTTGAGCCTTGATGGATGTCCTGGGTACGAAGGTGATATTGAACTCGCTTAACTCCACGGACCACTTTGCCAACCTTCCTGAGTGTTCCACCCCTTCCATGATTTTGCGGAGCGGATGGTCGGTCACTACTTTAATTGAATGGGCTTGAAAGTAAGGCCGGAGCCTCCGGGCCGATACCACCAAGGCGAAGGCTAACTTTTCTAGGATTGGGTATCGGAGTTCCGCCTTCTTCAGCACTCGACTAACATAGTAGATTGGGAACTGTTTCTTCCCCTCCTCCCGGATTAGCACGGAACTTACTGCCTCGGATCCTACCCCTAGGTATAGGGATAGGTCCTCCCCTGGTCTCGGTCCCTGGAGTAGAGGGGTTTGAGTGAGCTGTTCTTTCAGGGCTTGGAAGGCCCTCTCGCACTCCGGGGTCCATTCGAACTTCTTGTTTCCCCGCAGTACTTTGAAAAAAGGTGCACATTTTTCTCCCGCCTTGGAGAGGAATCTACTGAGCCCAGCCAGTTTCCCTGTGAGGCTCTGGACCTCCTTCGGGTTCCTCGGCGACTCTAACTCCATCACCGCTTTAACTTTGTCCGGGTTGGGCTCCACTCCCGTGGGGGTGAGCAAATGGCCCAGGAACTTCCCTCGGCTTGCCCCGAAGACACACTTCAAGGGATTGAGCTTCATCTTGTACCGTCGCAGGGTCCCGAATGTCTCTTCGAGGTCTCGGAGGTGGGTCCCGAGGTCTCGGCTCTTAACCATGAGGTCGTCGACATAGACCTCTAAATTTCTTCCTTTCTGTTCGCGGAAGACCCTATCCATCATCCTTTGGTACGTTGCCCCTGCGTTCTTGAGCCCGAAGGGCATCATCTTATAGCAATAACATCCATCCCCCGTGATGAAGGAAACGTCCTTAATGTCCGGGGGATGCATGCGGATTTGATGGTAACCTGAAAAAGCATCTAAGAAGGACATTACAGTAAAACCGACGGCTGAGTCAACCAGCGCGTCGATTCTGGGCAAGGGGTAGCAATCTTTCGGGCATGCTTTATTAAGAAGTGAAAAATCGATACACATACGCCACTTACCTCCACCCTTCTTCACCATAACGACATTGGAGACCCAGCCTGGATACTGGATCTCCGATACAAATCCGGCCTGCAGGAGTTTTCCCACCTCCTCGCGGATGGGCCCTTCTAGCTTGTTCGCGACGGCTCTCCTCTTCTGGCGGATGGGGCGGGCACCGGGGTCGAGGTTGAGGCGATGGCACGCCACATCTGCATCGATCCCGGGCATTTCGGCGGCGCTCCAAGCGAAGACGTCCACGTTCTGTTGCACGCAAGCCAGAATCTCCGCTTGATCTCCTGGGATGAGTCCTCCGCTGACCCGGACTTTTTCCACCACCCCCAGCCGGGTGACGACCTCGAGCTCCACGACCTCGTCCACGGCCTCCAACCGGGACTGCTCCCCCCAAGCCTTCTCTTCCTCGGCACGAGCGGGAGCCGGGATCTCTTCCTCGACTCCCTCCCCTAACACCATCAGCTCTTCCGCCCTTTCCTCCTGGGCCTTCTCCTCTTCTTCCTTTCTCTCCGCCCGGGGTATCTCAGCCACCCCTTCCTGGGCATGAACTTCACCTCCCTTCTTCTCTTCAGCCACCTCCAGACCCCCGGCTTCGGCTACCTCCTCCATCACCTTATCCCACTCCTCGGCTTCTCCCATCCAGGAGATGGTGTTGACGGCCGTCACGTAGCACTGTCTTGCTACCTTGGGATCCCCCCGGACCCGCACCTGGACCCCTCCGTCGTTGAACTTGAGGCACTGATGAAAAGTGGAGGGGACGCAACGGAACGCGCTGATGAGTGGCCGTCCGAAGATGGCGCTGTAACTACTCGGGGCGTCCACTATGACAAAGCGACAGTTCCGAGACTGCCCCCCCAGGGTCACATGGAGCCCTACCCCTCCTTCTACTTCCTTCCTCTCTCCCGAAAATCCGAACAGAGGGCCATCCGAGGCCAACACCCTTCTGGGCTCCACCTCCATCTTGTCGAATGCCTTCTTGAAGATGACATTGACCGAACTCCCATTGTCCACTAGGATCCGGGAGACGGTGAAGTTCTCGATCGCCGTCTGGATGACCAGCGCGTCGCAGAACGGGTCTTCGTAGCTCGGCATGTCCTTTTGGGTGAAAATAATTTTCTCGGTCGGGGGTGGAGCGGTGGATGTTGACGCCACGCTCCGGCGGTAGATGGTATGGAGACTAGCCTTGCGGGTCGCCTCCACCCCTACCCCCCCATGGATCACTCCGATCCCTCCTCTGTTCCCCAGATCTGCTCTATCCTCACATCTTTCATCCTCCTCCCGAGGTTCCACCTCCACGATCCTTAATGGCTGCTGCGGTGGTGGCGCGGGTGCTCGGCCCCTCTTCACCTCCAGGAACTCCGGACAGGTGTCCGTGGAGTGGCCTTCCACATCGTGGAAGATCCAATAGGGCACCGCCGCTTCCCTTGCCCCGGTCTCTGCTATCCTGTTCCTTCTTCTCCTAGCGGCCGCCGCCTCCGCTTCTCCTCTTCCCCTTGCTCTTCCCCGGCCAATTGCCATGGCCTGTTGAGGTGGGGTAGGCAACTGCATTGGGCCTTGCCTCCACCCCAACTGGGGGGGTCTCCATTGTCCCTCGAAACGGTTACCCCTTCCTGGGCCATAACCCCTTCCTTGCCCCTGCACTCCTCCACCCTGCGGCCTCCATCCCCCCTCCGGGGCCCGGGGCTCTTCTCTTCTTCTGACCTCTTGCTGCCTCACCTCCGGCTCACCGAGCTTGGCCAGCCTCTTGGTGAGCTCTGGGTTGGCTTCTTCGCTTGCTACTTCCTCCGCCACCCTCTCCATCAGCTCCTCATAGGAGACGGGGGCCTTTCTTTTCAATGCCATCTTGAAGAAACTTTCCTTCAACCCGACCGTGAAGGCGAGTTGAAGTGCAAACCCGGGCATCTCCTGAGTGAGCTGCACTTCCTCCTGGAACCGATCCGCGTACTGAGCCAACGTCTCCCTGGACTCCTGCTTCACCGCGAAGAGTGAATCAGCGTCCTTCTTCCTCCTCTTTGAAGTTGAAAATCTCAACAAGAAACTACGGCGCAGGTCCTCGAACGCGTAGATGGAGCCTGCCGGAAGTGAGTGAAACCAGTCCCTGGCCTTCTCCTTGAGAGTGACGGCGAAGAGCCGACATTTGAAGGCATCGGACATCGGCCTGATGGAGACCGAGTCCTCGAAAGACTGCAGATGCTGAACTGGGTCATCTCTGCCATTGTAGTACACTCTATCCCATTCTCCGAATCCCGCCGGAACGGGTGCAGACAACACTAATTCGCAGAAGGGGCTTCCCCCTCCTACCATCTTCTCTCGCTCGGCTCGCGGACCCAGCTCGCTCGCCAAGCTTGGGATCGCACTCGCGAGGGCGACGCTCGCCTGAACCACCCCGACTGTCGTCGCGTTTTCCTGGCGTGCGTTCGCCTGTGTCGTGCTCGCTGGGGCAGAGCTCGTCGGCACCGAATTCGCCGGCGCGGAGCTCGCTAACACCGGGCTCGCCGGACTGGCGAACAACACTCGCCCTTCCCTGTCATGTCCTGGTTCAATGGCAATTTCTTTTCCAGCCCTTCCTCCTGGTGCTCTCTCGCCGACTGCCGTTGGGGGAGTGGTCGCCTGAGGTGCCGGGGTCGCGAACTCACTCCGCAGAGCCGTGACCGTGAACCCCAAGGTGTCGAGCACCTCCTTCCTGAAATCCGCGAACATCCTAGCCATTGCTTCCTGAGGGGTCTCGCCGAACTCCTCGCCCTGCTCTTCATCCCCAGCTATAACTCTTCCTTGGGACTTTCTTGAACCAGCCGCGCTCCACGCTCACCGCACCAAAATGTTGAAACCGATTCCTCGGTCTCGTGTGGAGCTCGGGGCCCTCACCGAGATGAGGGGCAGCTGGCCCTTACCGGTCCCTCAGGAGAGGTAAGGTTGACGACTCGAGCAAAGAACAAAGACCCTAGTCTCAGCGAGGAGGTCCCTCCACTAACCCGGAAGATCGTTGAGCGCTTCCCCTCCCAAGCCGAAGCTAAGACTCGGGCACCTTGGAGAGCTGGAGAGCCCAAACCAAAGCGACCTAGGGAGAGTAGAGCTCAGATAATGAACCGCCTCTCTTCCAAGGTGCCCTTCGAGGTCTATTTATAGATTTTAGTTTTGTGGTCTGTCAATAGCCAAATCCCGCTGTCCAATCTTACTATCCGCACACCGGATTGGTCTGCTAACAGCCAAACTCCGCTGTTTGAGGAAGCTAACCGCAGACCACCAGGGGCCTCTTGGTAAAAATCCCTTCCCGGACTTTTACTGGGCGAACCGGCCTGCCCCGAGGCCTTCCTTGCGAGAGGAGCTCGCAAGCCTCTGGGTCAGTGAGCCCCCGAATTACTATCGCCACATGGCCTGGCTCGCTCGCCCGCACCACCTCGGCGCATCCCAAAATGGCTAACTGTACCCCAAGACGGCCTTCCTCGCGAGTGGAGCTCGCGAGCCTGCGCCTCCTCGGCGAATCCCAGAATGGCTATCCGCACCCCAAAACGGCTAACTGTACCCCAAGACGGCCTTCCTCGCGAGTGGAGCATGCGAGCCTGCGCCTCCTCGGCGAATCCCAGAATGGTTATCCGCACCCCAAAACGGCTAACTGTACCCCAAGACGGCCTTCCTCGCGAGTGGAGCTCGCGAGCCTGCGCCTCCTCGGCGAATCCCAGAATGGCTATCCGCACCCCAAAATGGCTAACTGTACCCCAAGACGGCCTTCCTCGCGAGTGGAGCTCGCGAGCCTGCGCCTCCTCGGCGAATCCCAGAATGGCTATCCGCACCCCAAAACGGCTAACTGTACCCCAAGACGGCCTTCCTCGCGAGTGGAGCTCGCGAGCCTGCGCCTCTTCGGCGAGCTTCAAGGAAGCTGGTTAGCTCCCCTCCGCTGGGCTCGCCCCCTCGAGCGCGAGTGGCGAACATCGGGGTTGTACAATCATCTCCATCATCACTAGAGCTGGATGATGACGTCTGTTCTGAATCATTGCTTGAGTCATAGACATCCACCATGCATAAGTCCTTCTCATTTGAATTATCCTCATCTTCAGAGAGCTGGATGATGACTCTGACTCAGTGTCACTCCATGATTCAGCTACAAAGCCACTTCCCTTGTGTTTATGTTTGTGGGAGGATGGCTTGCTGGAGTGTTTCTTTTCTTCCTTATCTTCTCTCTTGTCCTTCTTTTGATTTTCTGGACACTCAGGTAGGATGTGTCCAGGCTTCCTGCAGCCAAAACAAATAATTTCTTTAGAATTTGATTTGTCATACCTTGGTCTTTCTTTGGATCTGAAATCCTTCTTTCTGAAGTCCTTTCTAGCCATTTTGTAAAATCTCTTGGCTAGGAGGCTCATAAACTCCATTTCTCCTGGAGCTTTATCTTCCTCTTCTCTTGCTTGGAAAGCAATGCTTCTTTCCTTTTTGGTGGCTGGAGAGGAGGTAGATTGTTCAGCTTCTCTAAACTTGATAAGCTGCTCATAAGATTTCAATTTGCCTAATAAGGTCTTAGTAGAGATCTCATTTAGGCTTCTGGCTTCCTTGATTGGCCAGATCCTTGAGTCCCATGTGTGGGGAAGCACATTAAGATCTTATCATTTACTTCAGTGATTGAGTTCACTTTATCCAAAGACTTCAGCTCATTGATGATGAGACTGACTCTATTGTACATGTCTGCAACTATTTCAGATTCTCCCTTTTCGAAGTTCTTATATTGGGAGATAAGATGAGATCTTCTGTCTTTTCTCTCATCTGCAGATCCTTCAACCATATTGTTGAGGGAATTCAAGATATCCCTGGCTGAGGTGCAGTCCACAACCTTTTGGAATATATCATAAGAAATTGTTTGTGTCAAGATATTCATAGCTTTGGCATCTGCATTCCTTTGTTTCTTCTGAGCATCTGTCCACTCAGGAGGTGGAACAACAATATTGTTGGTTGCTATAACAGTACTTGTTTTTGCTGAAGGAGTAGGAGGTCCTATCAACATAGCATTAAAAATATCCTCATCAATAGAGTTCATGTATAATTTGATCCTTGCCTTCCAAAATGCAAACTTATTAAGATTGCACATAGGAGGTCTTGTGCTTGAGTATTCTTTGTTCTGTGCCATGAGTTTTTAGAAAAAGAAAACTCTAGAAAAAAGTTAAGATCTAATTGATCTTTTGATTCAGGTGTTAGCCTGTGTAATCAATCAACCAACTTCTGATACCAATTGAAAGTGAGGTTTAGATCTTAGATTTACTCTAGAGGGGGGGGGGGGGGGGTGAATAGAGTAATAAAAGTTTATAAGTTATTTTATAGCGGAATTAAAATACTGATATATATATATGTGTAATAGAGTGAGTGTAAAAGCAAAACAAAAATCACAGCACAGTACAGAAAGAAAAACAAAATCACAGCAGACACAAGGATCTATAGTAGTTCACCAATCAACCTGGGTACATCTACTCTTCTACCACCCTTGGTAGGAATCCACTAGGTTTTGATCAGGTGCCCTATCACCACTGGGATTTTTGAGCAGGTGCCCAAACACCACTGAGCTTTTGATCAGGTGCTCAAACAAAAACATAGGTTTTTGATCAGGTGCCCTGCCACCAAAGGTTTAACTTTTGAAGGGAGTTAGATCCCTGTACAAGATGGGAAAAGAGGATAAACAAAAAGTGTTTATGAGGTTCTTCTCTGTCAATAAGATCTGAGAGATGACTAGTGGATTGTTGTGTTGTAAAGCTCCCCCTGTCTTATAGAATTTCATGACAGATAATGGATGGAGCTTTCTCTTGGATGTAAAGGATCTTCCTTGATAGCAGATGAATCTGAGAGTCAATGTTTCTCAGATTATTATTGCTCTTTGAAGATTAAGAACCAGCAGCTGAAACTGAGAGGAAATTTTGTTGTTCTCAAAGAATGAAAATGCTGCTGTTGAGGATGAAGATCTCTGTATTTCTTTTTGACTTTTCTTTATTTCATAAGTGTGTTACTTCTCTAGTCGTCCACTACTTCATGTTTTTCTTAGAGATATATGACTCATTTTAAATTCAAATCTTCTGGTTAAGGAATAGAATAATCTGAATTAAATCTTTCTTGGGGACTGTGATGTAGCGTACGTCGCTAAGGAGATCACCACAAGCTAACTCTATTTCGCCTACAACGCACTCTTGATCGGCCACACCTACACAAGCATCTATCGCCCACAAATACGCTATTCTCTCGAACAAATAAACCAATCCATTCGGAGAAGCGTTGACTCTAAAAAAATGATAAATTCCCAAAATTAACGCAAAGGTTGCCAATCCTTTTTGAGGGCAAGATCAAGGCTATAAGCCAAGATCCGCACAAGAAAAATGGACCTACCCGGTCCGGAAAATAGAAATGCGGAGAATAACAATTTTAATCAGAGATTCGAAAGCGATTGAGATTTAAAATCGCGGAGAACACGATGGTTCAACCTCCACAAATCTAAAGAAAGAATCACTAGGAGATGGAGAAGATGTTACCCAACCAATAGAGGAAAGCACACTTGATAACTTGTGGGAGAATCACTCTGTTGGAACCTTAGCTTTTGATTTGAGTTAGGATCCCCCTTTTGTCAATAATTCATCTAATAACTTAGACCAAATCTCACTCAGATAAGAAAGCTGATAATAATGATTTGAGTTAGGATTCACATTTAAGATTTAAGTTTCCATCGTAAAACACATCATAACTTAGATCAATTTCCTTAGGTAAGAAATCTAAGAAAACATCAATTAAATATGATGTGATCGAATCGGAGAAAATATAAGAAAATAATATAAGCTCTCAGCGTTCGACGAATGTCGAACGGCGCTCGACAAATTCAAGATAGCCAGCGCTTGACAAATTCAAGACAGCCAGCGCTCGACAAATTTATGCCAGCCAGCGCTCGACAAATTCAAGCCAGCCAGCGCTAGACAAATTTCTATTAGAACAACGCTCGACGAATTAAGTCAGAATAACCTCAGCGGCCAGGCATTCTCTGAACGACGCTCGACAAACTCAAGCCAGAGGTCGACAAATATCCTTCAGAACAGCGCTCGACGAAAAATGTTGTCAGCAAATATTCTTATTATACAGCTGTACTAACATTATTATATACATGCTTTTCAGATATAGCCGTTGCAGGCAATAAAGTTTATAGCCGTTTGCAGATGAGTCAAATACAAAAACTCCTCTTTCCAAGGAATCAAATTAAAGAGACTTTATCTCTTTCCTTATTCCCAGCAAGAATTCAAAAGCCTTCTCCGAATTATATATGAAGAGAAGAGCAGAAAATAAAAAGATAGACTGAGAGAAATAGGAATAGATATAGAGAACACAAAGATATAAAAAGAAGCAGATCTATTTTTGTATATCTTCTTTCTGGCTAACATATTCTTGCAGATCACATATATCCTGAGACACAAATCATAACCATTTGCTCAGGATCATCACTGCTTAAGAAGAAAGGAGTGTTTGTACAATCAAGAGAAGAGGACTCCAGAACTGTCATCAGTTTACATCAGACAGGGGGAGCTCTTCAACATCTCCACCAAGATCCATTCAACTTCAAATCAGGATCTTCAAGAGTCTTCTCATACAGAGAAGAACAACAAAACTTTCTGTTTTCTTTTATTCCTTTCCACCTCTTGTACAGGGTTATAACTCCCTTCAAAAGTTAACTCCCGGTGACAGGGCACCTTATCAAAAACCTGCATCTTGGTTAGAGCACCTTATCAACAGCTCACCTGGTGTGTGGAAACCTTATCAAAATCACCTTGGTGTGAGGGCACCTTATCAACAACCTCCTAGTGGATTCCTACCAGCTGTGGTAGAAGAGTAGACGTACCCAGTTGAGGGGAACTACTATACATCTTGTGTCATCTGGATTGATTCTTGTTTGTTTTACTTCTTTACCTGTGCTGTGTTTTATTTGCACTTTAACTATTTGATTTTATTACTCATACAGAAATAAGCAAACTCACTTATATATATATATATCACTTACTTTGAAAGTAAAAATTAAGCAAGATCTTTTAATAAGATAAATAAGAACTAAACCTCAACTTTCAATTGGTATCAAAGCAGGTTGATTTTAATCAATCACCCTCATCAAAGGATATCAATTGTCCCTTTCAATTGGTATCAGAGGAAGTTGATTTTTCACACAGGCTAACACCTGAAATCACAAAGATCACCTTAGTTCTTATTTGTTTTTAAAAAAAGGGTTTTTCTCAATGGCAAAATCAGATTTTTTATTCTCAGATCCACCTTTATGTAATTTGGATAGATTTACTTTATGACAAGTTAGAATCAGATTATATATGAATGCCATCGATGAAGAAATTTATAATTCCATTTTGACAGGAATTCCCTCTTCAATCCCTTCAACAGATGATCAAGAAAAGTTGATCAGTGCTGATGCAAAGGCCATGAAGATATTAACTCAATCAATGTCAAATGACATTTATCAAAGAGTTAATGACTGCACTTCAGCAAGGAGCATCTGGAACTCCCTCTCAAGGATGGTAAATGAATCCATTTTTACTTCCTTCACTAACTATACTTTTGATGTAGAATCAACATCTACTCTAAATGAAGAAGAAGAAAAAGAAGAACAAAAAGCCAGAGCTTCTTGTATGATGGCAATTTATGGTTCATACCAAAATCCAAATACAAAAGCTGAAACAGAAAAGGTAAATGAGGTAATTTCAATTCTCAACTCTACCTCTACAAATTATAAATCTGTCTTTAAAATAACATTTACAGATTCAATAAAATCAAACAAAGAAACTAAAGAGAAGTTAACAAATATAAACTACTTAACTTCTGAAGATAATAAACCTGAAGAAAATTCAAAAGCACAAAAAAATTCAATTAAGGCTAAATTGCTTAATGATTATCAAGAAAAATTTAAAATAATATCAAACATATATTTTAATGACTACAAAAGAAAACTCTCAATTGGTATCAAAAATCAGAGTTTAAAGTTATTAAAACACATATTTCCAAAAGAACTTTCTAATGGTATCAAAAAGTTTTTCACCATTAAACTCCATTCCTAATTAAATAGTAAACATAAAATTCATTTGAATGTTTAAAAACAATATCAGACAACTTCAATGTTCTTACAGATCTTCTCCAAATTATGTTGAGCATTCTACTGTAGTTGCATTGATTAGAAATAATCAGAAGCACTGAGTGTGAGTCTCTTTTAATAACGGGATTCTTAAAGAAGGAAGGTATCAGACAAAGTTTTTTTCCATTCCTTAGAATCCATTAAAGGTTGCTGCAATTGAAAATTTTAATTCAGAACTTAAAAAAAAAACAAACTCTAGGAAAGCAGAGTTGCTCAAATAATTAAAAAAAGGAATAAAAAATTATTTAAGCCAAGTGAAAGGGAAAATGAGAAAATCAGAGAAACCAAGTGAGAGAGAAAAGGAGAATATAAAAATTAAAACTGTCGGCATCCTAAACCAAATAGGGGGAGATTATCAGGCCACTAGTTTTAATTTGATCTAGGATCCCAACTCAAATAGGGGGAGATTGTTGGAACCTTAGCTTTTGATTTGAGTTAGGATTCACCCCTTTTATCAATAATTCATCTAATAACTTAGACCAAATCTCACTAAGATAAGAAAGCTAATAATAATGATTTGAGTTAGGATTCACATTTAAGATTTAAGTTTCCATATTAAAACACATCATAACTTAGATCAATTTCCTTATGTAAGAAATCTAAGAAAACATCAATTAAATATGATGCGATCAAATCGGAGAAAATATAAGAAAATAATAAAAGCTCTCAGCGTTCGATGAATGTCGAACGACGCTCGACAAATTCAAGATAGCCAGTTCTCGACAAATTCAAGCCAGCCAGCGCTCGACAAATTCAAGCCAGCCAGCGCTCGACAAATTCAAGCCAGCCAGCGCTCGACAAATTTCTATCAGAACGGCGCTCGACGAATTAAGTCATAATAACCTCAGCGGCCAGGCATTCTCTAAACGACGCTCGACAAACTCAAGCCAGCGGTCGACAAATATCCTTCAGAACAGCGCTCGACGAAAAATGTTGTCAGCAAATATTCTTATTATACAGCTGTACTAACATTATTATATACATGCTTTTCTGATATAGTCGTTGCAGGCAATAAAGTTTATAGCCGTTTGCAGATGAGTCAAAGACGAAAACTCCTCTTCCCAAAGAATCAAATTAAAGAGACTTTATCTCTTTCCTTATTCCCAGCAAGAATTCAAAAGCCTTCTCCGGATTATATATGAAGAGAAGAGCAGAAATAAAAAGATAGACTGAGAGAAATAGGAGTAGATATAGAGAACACACATATACAAAAAGAAGCAGATCTATTTTTGTATATCTTCTTTTTGGCTAACATCTTCTTGCAGATCGCATATATCCTGAGACACCAATCACAACCATTTGCTCAGGATCATCACTGCTTAAGAAGAAAGGAGTGTTTGTACAATCAAGAGAAGAGGACTCCAGAACTGTCATCAATTTACATCAGACATGGGGAGCTCTTCAACATCTCCACCAAGATCCATTCAACTTCAAATCAGGATCTTCAAGAGTCTTCTCATACAGAAAAGAACAACAAAACTTTCTATTTTCTTTTATTCCTTTCCACCTCTTGTACAGGTTTATAACTCCCTTCAAAAGTTAACTCCCGGTGACAGGGCACCTTAGCAAAAACCTGCATCTTGGTTAGAGCGCCTTATCAACAGCTCACCTGGTGTGTGGACACCTTATCAAAATCACCTTGGTGTGAGGGAACCTTATCAACAACCTCTCAGTGGATTCCTACCAGCTTTTGGTAGAAGAGTAGACGTACCCAGTTGAGGTGAACTACTATACATCTTGTGTCATCTGGATTGATTCTTGTTTGTTTTACTTCTTTACCTGTGCTGTGTTTTATTTGCACTTTAAATGTTTGATTTTATTACTTATACAGAAATAAGCAAACTCACTTATATATATATCACTTACTTTGAAAGTAAAAATTAAGCAAGATCTTTTAATAAGATAAATAAGAACTAAACCTCAACTTTCACACTCTCTCCACGATTTCCACCGGCGTCGCACCGAATGGGGTTGCCTTCCTTCTTCCTTGGAGTCGCACCAAGAAACCACGCCGGAAAGCTCCACGAGAGAGGGGGCCGAAATGGAGAAGAGGGAGACAAGGGGGGGGGGGGGGGGGGGGAGGGGGGGTGGCTCCTCACAAGCGTTGGCCAAAATTTCTCTAAGAGAGAAGGCGGGCTGGTTTTTAGGTTTTCCAAATCATCTTCATTCTCTTAAAACACTCCTATATATAGGAGTTGCAAAATAGATCCAACCATCCAAGATTAAGATGAAGATTTCATCAATCCGGATGGCTAATAACACACCAAAATGTTTAAAAGCACACCAAAAATAAAAAGCATAAAAATAAAATATTACATGTCCTGCATTTTAAAGGAAATAATTAGAACTTAAAATATAGGCTTTTGAGAGGCCTTAAATAGGCTTTGCGTGCTGCGGACAAAGGTTGTAACGTTGCTTTCCGTTAGAGGCCATCAAGTCATCATGCCGCCTGAAATCTTTATGTTACAGTGCATCCAATTCCGGTCTATCATCCTCTAGTGGTGTAGATGTCGCAGCATCAATACTCCCCCGCTCAACTTCACGTATCACCGATGCGTGTTCCAGGAGATAGCGGTGGAGAAGGGCAGCATCCAAACGTTGAAGCTCCGACTCGATTACCCATGAGTCGTCAGAAGGGGGCCGATCTCACCAACGGATGAGAAAGCGGCGAGTAGCACCATCGTCGGTAGTAAGTGGCTCAGCGTCAAGTATCCTGTCAGGTATAAGAAAGGTTTTGGGAAACCTTGGAAACATGTCAGCAGTAGGAAGAGAATGCAACTTACCATCCGGCGCTAAACCCGTGGAAACCATAGGAGAGAGATCATCCGTACTACCACTCCCCAACCCCTTTGAAATTTAAGTGGAAGGAGGAGACGACAAAAAAATTAACTCTTGTGGAGGCGAAACAAACATCGTTAAATTCGAGACATTAAAAATGGGTGAAACACCCTAATCAGCAGGCAAATCTAAAATAAAAGCGTTATCACCTAGTTTCTTTATTATCCGGAAAGGGCCGGCTCTCTTTGGCGCTAACTTTTTAACGGTGCCAGTTGACATTCGCTCAGGAACTAGGCAGACTAAGACTTGATTGCCGACTTTAAAGTGTGATGCTCTCCTGTGTTGATTAGCATGTGTTTGATAGGATTCGTATTGTGAGGTCAAGGTTGCTCGGATATGTGCATGCAAATCATGAATATGTTGGGCGATGGATTGTGCAAATTGACTTGCTTTATATGTAGGTGGTAATGGAACCAAGTCAAGGGGCACAGGAGCCTTATACCCTTGAACAATCTCATTAGGGGACATACCCGTGGACCTATTCTTAGAGTTATTATACGCCAATTGGGAATGGGGAATAGGAAGATCCCATGTGCCCTTGTGATCGCTCACAAGACACCGAAGAAGATTCCCCAAACTCCGATTGACCACTTTTGTCTGCCCATCAGTTTGCGGATGATAAGCAGCGAAGAATAACAATTTCGTCCCCATTAAGATCCTTAAGGTCTTCCAAAAGTAGCTAGTAAATTTCACATCCTTATCGAAGACAATTGTCTTCGGCACTCCACATTGGCTAACGACCTCTTTAAAATATAATTTCGCTACATGAGATGCGTCGTTGGTCTTACTACACGGAATAAAGTTTGCCATTTTGGAAAACCTGTCCACAACTACGAAGATAGAATCGTAACGTCGAAGGGTGGGGGGAAGTCCTAATACGAAATCCATGCTCACGTCTTCCCACGGTATGGAAGGAATTGGTAGAGGGGTGTATAACCCAACATTAGATTTTGTGCCTTTCGAGACTTGACATGTACAGCAACTACTCACTACCCTCCCAACCATCACCTTAAGTTTAGGCCAATAAAATTTCTCCTCAATGAGAGTAATGGTCTTATCCCGCCCAAAGTGTCCACCTAAGCCTCCGCTATGTAACTCCCAAATAATGTGGAGTCGTAGAGAGGACCGCGGAATACATAGCTTCCCGTGCTTAAAGGGATAACCTTCCCTAAGAGTAAAGGCCAAAATAGTCGTGGGAGAGCTGTCCTGGGCGGATAAATACACATCTTGGAAATCTGGGCACGTGGCGTACTCATCCTTAATGCGCTCGAACCCTACATCGTGGACTTGCATGGTGGATAGCAATAGGGTGAGGCGACAAAGTGCATCGGCAACTCGGTTTTTGGAACCTTTAAGGTGCTTAAGATTAAATGTGTATCCTTGCAAGAAGGCTACCCACTTAGCGTGACGCGGGCTGATTTTGTGCTGACCGTTTATGAATCACAACGCATCATGATCGGAGAGGATCACATATTCTTTGGAGAGGAGATAGTGCCTCCAGTGATGCAAGCACCTAACAACCGCATAGAACTCCCGATCATAATTTGAATATTTTATCTTGGCGCACGCTAACTTCTCACTAAAATAACTGACCGGGTCGCCCTCCTGACTTAAGACACCTCCTATTCCCGCACCAGAAGCATCACAAGTAAGCTCAAAGACTTTGGCAAAGTCAGTAGACGTAAAATAGGTGCCTCTGTCATAAGCTCCTTAATGCGTTGAAAAGCATGGGTGGCGGACTTCGTCCAGGTGAACTCGCCCTTCTTCATGCAATCAGTAATGGGTGCAATAATGCTACTAAAGTCTCGTTTGAAACGGAGATAGAAGGTAGCTAATCCATGGAAACTACGCACCTCTCGTAGACTAGTCAGTTTGGGCCAGTCCCTTATCACTTGAACCTTTCCGGGGTCAACTCGTATACCCTCAGACCCGACTATATAACCCATGAACTCTACCTAAGGGACATAGAAAGTACACTTCTTAAGGTTTAGGAATAACATTTCCTTCCTCAAGGTGGAAAGAATCACTCTCATGTGGGAGATGTGCTCAGCAGTGGAGGAGCTATAGACTAAGATGTCATCGAAATAAACTACCACAAATTTCCCTATATAAGGCTGGAAGACATGAGTCATCATCCGGGAGAAGGTGCTAGGGGCATTGGATAACCCAAAGGGCATCACAAGCCACTCATATAGCCCATCCTTGGACTTAAACGCAGTCTTCCACTCATCTCCCTCACGGATCCAAATCTGGTGATAGCCACTCCGTAAGTCTAACTTCGAAAAGATAGTGGAGCCAGATAAGACATCTAAGAGGTCATCTAAACGTGGGATAGGAAACCTATACTTGATAGTAATCTTGTTGATATCACGGATATCGACACACATCGGCCATGTTCCATCCTTCTTGGGGGCAAGCAGGGCTGGAACAGCACATAGACTCAAACTAGTCTGAATGAACCCCTTCTTCAATAGGTCCTCAATCTGGATCTATAACTCCTTATGGGCAGCGGGATGAAGTCGATAATGGGGCTGGTTGGGTAGGGACAAACCGGGGATAAGGTCGATCGCGTGCTTAATATTCCTAAGCAGTGGTAAAGTCGAGGGCAGCTCATCCGGGTAAACGTCCTTGTATTCTTCCAACAACACCCGTAGCTCTCTAGGTAAGTCATCCAACACTCCCGAATCAGTCTTTGCACTCGTAAGGACGAGAGCGTACATCATACCATCAAGAAATGGATCCATCACAAACTCTTTCCTACCAACTAGACTCAACGTCTTCCTCTCTACTGGGATAGTGGTGTCCTTAGCCAAAACTACTGGCTCCTTCGGGATGGTCGGCCTCAAGGTAATGGTTTTGCCATTGAATTTAAATTCATAAGTGTTGGCTCCTTTGGGATGATCAATAATAAGTTCCTTACCTCAGATCCCAAACACTTGATCCTACAACTCAGATTACACAACTCCTTCCACTCTGATTCAACCTTGAAACCTACCTCAGGCTCACACAAAACCCTATACTCAGATCTCAAAGAGATCCTACAGTAGAAATTTTTTTTTGTTTATATCAATTCAAATAGACTTAAGAAAACGTTTCTTGTAGGAATTAAGTCTTCTTAGGCTTCTAAGCAGATAAACTTCACTAGTTTAGCCAAGATTTTGATTGGATCTTAGTTTTGAAAACCTGGATCAGACTGACCTTAAGATCTGAGAACTTTCTTGCTCTGAAATGATTGAGGATGAAGAACCATGAGCAAGCTAGGAGAACTAGATGTTTCATGAATAAATATCCTTTAGCTTCTTATTTCTAGACATTGAATATCTTGTCGGCAACCTTTTGATTTTTTGAAGGAAACACTGTTCTATTACAACCTGCACTTTAAATGAACAGAAGATCTTTGATTCTTACGATTAAGATTAGGGTTTTCATCTCATAACTTATCAGTATTTATGTGAGATTCAACCCTTAACGGTCAAAACTAAGAACACTTTACGTCAGATATACTTTTCCTTAAAGGTATGATCTGATTGGTGCAATCGACGTCGATAATCTTTGACTTTCCGTAACTTGAACTGTCTCAATGATATTTGCATTGTCTGAATGATATTTCCTCTCTTCTCGACGACATTTGAGTCTTCAAGCCGATACTAACCCTTTCATACTTTGAGATAACTTATATTAAGATGTAAAGCCATCAAGCCGAGAAAACCTCATCTCGATGATACTTGTGGTCTTCATGAGGATATATGAATTCAATACGACCACGGTCTTCAAGCCGATTATTAAGATTATCAAGATGATATTTCAACTTGTCATGTAGATAAGACTTAGACATTAGATCTGAGCTTTTGTTTTGGCAACATAGGAGCCATATCTAGACGATATGGAATCTATCATTCTCAACTCAACATGCTTCTGAATTATTGTGTAGGCTTCTCGACGACAATTTATGTGTTCTCGACGATAATTGACTTAGTGTTATTTCATATTCAATGAAGGTCTTCCAAAAAATATTCCTTTATCTCTGCGATCTTTACTTAATGTGAGACCTTCTCTATGAAGACTTTTATATATCAACATGATGTGTATATACTTCATCACTGTCAAGATGATAACCATCTTGTTGATCTTCTTCAAGATGATATTTGAATAATAGATCTCTCTCAAAGTGTGAACGAAGAGTTAGTTCTTAATATATTAAAGGTCTTGTTTAAGTTTTACTTCAAAATAATGATATATATATATGTGTGTTGTATGAGTAATTAAAACAAACAGTAAGAATGCATAATAAACACAGCACAACAAATAAAGAAATAAAACAACACAAACAAGCAAACCAACAAGCAAACCAGATGACACAAAATATATAGTAGTTCCCCTCAACCTGGGTACATCTACTCTTCTACCCACTGGTAGGAATCCACTAAGAGGTTGTTGATCAGGTGCCCTCACACCAAGGTGATTTTGATAAGGTGTCCACACACCATAGAGCTTTTGATCAGGTGCTCAAAACCAAGATGCAGGTTTTTGCTAAGGTGGCCTATCACCAGGAGTAAACTTTTGAAGGGAGTTTTAACCCTTTACAAGATGGGAGATATAAAGAAAATAGAAAATGTTATGTTGTTCTTCTCTTTGCTGAGAAGACACTTGATGAAGATGTTGAAGAGAGCTCCCCCTATCTGATTTAGTTTGATGACAGTTTGTGGATGGAGCTCCTTCTCTAGATTGCAAATACTCTTTTCTACTTCTTGCAGTTTTGATCCTGAGCAAATAATGGTGATTAGTGTCTCAGGATATATATGATCTGCAAGAGAAGAGTTAGGCAAAAAGAAGATATAATATATCTTGATCGGCTTCTTGTTTTTGCTCCCCTGTTTCTCTTCTTCTTCTTTTTCCTGTACAACAAATATATTATGTTATGTATATGTTCTGTCTATATAAATCTATACAGCAATATAATATATATTGATGTTATATCTATGGAGATATATAATCTGCTGTAGATCTTCTTCTATATATTTCTCTCTCGACAGCCTTCTTCTTTCTCTTTTTTCTGTGCCGTTATATTGACGAGTTGTCTCCTGCTGTCGTGTAAAGAAGTTGTCCTCTTTCCTGGGCTATTTTGAATCCTTGCTGACGGAAGAGGAAAGAAATTAAATTTCTTTTATTTCCCAGATCCTCGAGCAGACAAATGTCCTTCTTTAGCTTGCTGCAACGGCTACAACATTTATTGCTTTGCTGCCAACGGCTATAGCATTAAATGCTTCAACAGCTGTAATGTCAGATTTATAAAGGCAGCAATATATATAGCAATATATAAATAGAATTAATAAAATATTGCTTTAATAAAGTCTGACAACATATTGGCCGAGCTGAGAATAAGAAATATAATACTGAAGATATTTCGTCGAGCTGAGCTTCAGGTTCGTCGACCTCATTATTTGATTCGTCGACCTGATCATTTGATTCACTGTTCTGAACATTTGCTATATATTCGTCGAACGCAGACTTGAGATCGTCGAACGGAACTGTTCGTCGAACGCAGAGACTGGCTGGATCGTCGACCGCTGAATATGGAGCTGTTCAACGAACGCAGACTTGAGTTCTTCGAACGCAGGATTTCGTCGACCGCTGAGACGGGGTCTGTTCGTTGACTGCTGAGATAAGAGATCTTTGTTGACAGCTGAGATAGTTGGATTTCGTCGAGCGCAGAATGAATACCATTTGTCGACCACAGAGGGCCGTTCATCGAACGCAGGTAGTCGTTCGTAGAACGCAGAGAACATATGTAAATTTTATTCTTTCTCTTATTTTCTGCCTATTAAATATATTTCTTTGCAGCCTTCTTTCTTAATGAGATTTAATCTAAGTTATAAGATATGTTGTGATATAAACTTAGACACTAAAGGTGGATCCTAACTCAAATCAAAACTAAGGTTCGAACAATCTCCCCTTATTTGAGTTGGGATCCTAATCCAAATTAAGACTAGGTTCTAACAATCTCCCCCTATTTGGTTAAGGATTCCTAAGCATAAAAAGTCTTTGAAGCTTAAGGGACAGAGATTATTTCTAAATTTCTTTTTAAAACTAAGCAATTTCAGATTTCCTAGATTTTGATTTAAATAGGAATTTAATAAAATGAATTGCTAGCTGAAATTAGATTCTAAGGAATTTTAAAATCAAAAAGACATTGCCTAATAACTTCTTTCTATAGAATCCCCTTAATCAGAAGAGACTCACACTTAGTGCTTTGATCATTTCTGATCTATGCAATCTGAGTAGAATGCTCAACTTGATTTTAGGAGAAAATATGGAAGAATGTGAAGTCCATCTGACTTTGTTTTTGAGATATATAGAAATTCAAAAAAATCATTTAACTGCTATTTAATTTAATTACAAATTAAGTAAAAAACATTAAACAGTTAAAACAAAATTGCCTTATAGATAGATATGTTGGCCTTTTTATTTCATTAAAGTATAAATTTGAAAATTTTCTTTGATGTTGCTGATCATAAAAATTTTCTTTTTCTTTTGCTTTAATTATCTCATTTTCTAAAGAGATAATTTGTTCTTCTGATGATTTTAAATTTTCTTTAACTTTATCATAAATTAATTTGTTTATTATTAGCTCTTTTCTGATTCTATTTTAAGATTTTGTTAATTCTATACATGGTGATTTGAGAACAAATTTCGAAGGATCAAAGGTAGAAATAAAGTTTGAAGTTACCTTTACTACCTTAATTACTATTTCTGCTTCAGATTCTGCATCTGATATGTGATATGAGCCATATATGGCCATCATGCAGAAATCTTTGGCTTTTTGTTCTTCTTCTTCTTCTTCAGTTAGACTGAATGATGGTTCTGCATCAAACAAACAGTTAGTGGAAGAAGTAGAAATGGATTCAATTACCATCCTTGAGAGGGAGTTCCAAATGCCCCTTGCTGAAGTGTAGTCAGACACTTTAAGAAGAATGTCTTTTGACATTGATTGAGCCAATATGTTCATGGCCATGACATCAGCACTTTTCAGCATTTCTTCATCATCTGATGAAGGGAGTGAAGATGAAAGTCCCGTCAAAATAGATTTGTAAATATTTTCATCTATGGCATTCATATATAACTTAATTCTAGCTTGCCATAAAATAATTCAATCCAAATTACAAGTAGGTTGATCTGAAAATAGAAAATCTGCTTGTGCCATTTAGAAAAACCCTTTTAAAAAAAATAAGAACTAAGTGATGATTGTGATTTCAGGTGTTAGCCTGTGTGATAAATCAACTTCCTCTGATACCAATTGAAAGTGAGTTCAATTGAGTATCAGTTGCAAGAACTTGAAATAATAATATCAAAACCCTCTGATACCAATTGAAAGGAGAGTTTGTTCTTAATATATTAAAGGTCTTGTTTAAGTTTTACTTCAATATAATGATATATATATAGGTGTGCTGTATGAGTAATTAAAACAAACAGTAAGAATGCATAATAAATACAGCACAGCAAATAAAGAAATAAAACAACACAAACAAGCAAACCAACAAGCAAACCAGATGACACAAAATATATAGTAGTTCCCCTCAACCTGGGTACATCTACTCTTCTACCCACTGGTAGGAATCCACTAGGAGGTTGTTGATCAGGTGCCCTCACACTAAGGTGATTTTGATAAGGTGTCCACACACCATAGAGCTTTTGATCAGGTGCTCAAAACCAAGATGCAGGTTTTTGTTAAGGTGGCCTGTCTTAGGGAGTAAACTTTTGAAGGGAGTTTTAACCCTTTACAAGATGGGAGAAATAAAGAAAATAGAAAATGTTATGTTGTTCTTCTCTTTGCTGAGAAGACACTTGATGAAGATGTTGAAGAGAGCTCCACCTGTCTGATTTAGTTTGATGACAGCTTGTGGATGGAGCTCCTTCTCTAGATTGCAAATACTCTTTTCTACTTCTTGCAGTTTTGATCCTGAGCAAATAATGGTGATTGGTGTCTCATGATATATATGATCTGCAAGAGAAGAGTTAGGCAAAAAGAAGATATAATATATCTTGATCGTCTTCTTCTTTTTCCTCCTCTGTTTCTCTTCTTCTTCTTTTTCCTATACAACAAATATATTATGTTCTGTATATGTTCTGTCTATATAAATCTGTACAGCAATATAATATATATTGATGTTATATCTATGGTGATATATAATTTGCTGTGGATCTTCTTCTATATATTTCTCTCTCGACAACCTTCTTCTTTCTCTTTTTCTGTGCTGCTATATTGATGAGTTGTCTCCTGTTGTCGTGTAAAGAAGTTGTCCTCTTTCCTGGGCTGTTTTGAATCCTTGCTGACGGAAGATGAAAGAAATAATATTTCTTTTATTTCCCAGATCCTCGAGCAGACAAATGTCCTTCTTTAGCTTGCTGCAACGGCTACAACATTTATTGTTTTGCTGCCAACGACTATAGCATTAAATGCTTCAACAGCTGTAATGTCAGATTTATAAAGGCAGCAATATATATAGCAATATATAAATAGAATTAATAAAATATTGCTTTAATAAAGTCTAAGAGCATATTAGTCGAGCTGAGAATAAGAAATATAACACTGAAGATATTTCGTCGAGCTGAGCTTCAGGTTTGTCGACCTCATCATTTGATTCGTCGACCTGATCATTTGATTCACTGTTCTGAACATCTGCTGAATATTCGTCGAACGCAGACTTGAGATCGTCGAACGAAACTGTTCGTCGAACGCAGAGACTGGCTTGATCGTCGACCGCTGAAAATTGAGCTGTTCGTCGAACGCAGACTTGAGTTCGTCGAGCGCAGGATTTTGTCGACCGCTGAGACGGGGTCTATTCATCGACCGCTGAGATAAGAGATCTTCATCGCCTGCTGAGATAGCTGGATTTCGTCGAGCGCAGAATGAATACCATTCGTCGACCGCAGAGCGCCATTCGTCGAACGCAGGTATCCGTTCATCGAACGCAGAGAACATATGTAAATTTTATTCTTTCTCTTATTTTCTTCCTATTAAATATATTTCTTTTCAACCTTCTTTCTTAATGAGATTTATTCTAAGTTATAAGATATGTTGTGATATTAACTTAAACACTAAAGGTGGATCCTAACTTAAATCAAATCTAAGTTCCAACAAAGTGATATCATCTTGAACTGTGTATTATCAAGACAATATATAGGAGCTCGAACTTCACCTAATCCTTCAAGATGATATTCTGACTTTAGTTGTGTGTCTTCAAAATGATATTTTTGAAGCTTAAGGTTATCAAGCCGACATTTCATTACTATGTGTACATTATCAAGATTACATTTGACTTAGAATAATTTTGTAAATTCTTCAAATATCCCTTGCACTAGTATTGGTTTCATGAGTGATTATGAGTGATTTTACTTTATTAAACTAACTTTCCTGAAACACAATAATATAGATAACATCAAATAGAAAGTGTGTTTATCTTTGACTTTAGAACTTCTTCATATCAGGAACATTGTGGGCAAAGTTCCCAACAAAAACCATGGAGGATATGCTCTGAATGTGCACCTTAGATTTCGGAAAGAGATGGGATGATCATCTCAATAGGATCGAGTTCGACTGCAAAAATAGTTACCAAGCGAGTATTCAAATGGCATCGTTTAAGGCCATGTATGGTAGAAAGTGTCATACTCCCTTAGCTTGGGCGGAAATGGGTGACACAAAGTTGTTTAAGTGAGAATATGTCGATGATGCAAATTCGACGATTCGAATGATCCAGGAGTGATTGTTTATTACTCAGGATAGGCAAGCAAAATACTACAACAAAAGCACGGAAATATTGAGTTTATTGTTAGTGACTGGCTATACTTGAAGATCAAACCATTCATGGGTGTATCGATGATTCAACGCTTGAAAAAGCTAAATCTTAGATACCTTTAACCTTTTGAGAACTTGGAGCGTGCTGGTGAAGCTGCCTACCGGCTTGCTCTTTCAAAAGAGCTAAGCATTTACAAAGTGTATTTCACCTATCAATGTTGAGGAAGGCATTATAAGAGCCTACTTAGTTGATGATAAGTTTCCGGTTGATTGTGAGCTAATGATGAAAGTCAAGCCCATTAGCATCGAAGATACTAAAGTCAAGCAGTTGTGGAACAAAATGATCAGGATGGTCAAGGTTCGCTCGGACAATTGCAGTTGAGAGGAGCTTTCATGAGAGCGAGAGCAAACCATGCTTGAGGAGTTCCCCGAGTTGTTCCATTGAGGTACAATTTAAATTTTGTATCTTTTTGTTCTTTTTTAGCTCTGGAATTTCGGGACAAAATTTATTTAAGGGGAGGTGAATTGTAAGACCACATATCTCGATGGTAAGAAAGTCAGCAAAACCATCTTGAAGAAGCAAGCCATATCGACTAGAGGTCTAGATGACATGGGTGTTTAACGTCGAGATATTAAGACGATATAAACAATATTGTCTTGACAACTTAAGCCTTATCGTCGAGACCTCAAGCAGATATAGAGAATATCATCTTGAAGGCTTAAGTCTCATCTTCGATACATCAAGACGATATAGAGAATATCATCTTGATGGCTTAAGTTTAGTTGTCGAGACATCAAGGCGATATAGAGAAGATCATCTTGATGGCTTAGTCTTGTCGCTGAGACCTCAAAATGATATTAGAGATTATCATCTAGTCGTCGTATTCATGTCGGTGATACCTCAAGCCGATATAGCCAATATGGACTATAAGAGTTCTCTGCTGAATCGTCTGGAATCCTCAGCTTTGTTGTCGAGAGTTCTAGTCAACATGAATAGTAAACATGTGGAATTATGTTTTGTCTTTATGGTCACAGAGTTGTAATATCTTCTTGGAACTTATGCCTTTTTGGATAGGACTTATCCCTAAGATTTTATACGGCTGAGGATCAGATTGTAACTTGTATTGCCCTAGTCGTTTCCTCTCTCCAAGCTCAAGAAAGATGAATTCAGAGAAGAAAGAGGAAGAAAGAGATCTTGATATTGCCAATGTTAGAGCTTCAGAGCTCCAATTTGCAAGCCGATTTTAGATCCATAGAGAGCAGCCCAGTGCGGTTATTTCCATATGATTGGAGGTGCAAAAGCGATAATCAAGGGTAATAATACTTCTCTATGGTCTTAGGACATGTTTGTCTTATTTTATGTTACTATTTTTTGCATATGGAAGCATCTCCTCTGCTGATTAAAGGAAGGCTTGACCTCCACTAGATCAATTGTGTCCGTCCCTGGCATATACTACATTTAGAAAACCGATTGGTTTACGGATTTAAGCATGCTGTGTGAATCCCATCTGTGACTGCTGGTCCAAATTGGTGATGCTTGATTTGCGTGTTGGAGTAGACACTGAGAAATGCATTCTTGCCTTGCGAGAGGTAGGACTAAGAGGGCTCTTGAAGTACTTAGTATAAACCTCATTGTTGTGATGGTAAAATGTAAACCTTATCCATATATCGGATGTGGAGTGTACTTAGACCTCCTACCATGGTTGCGATCATGAAGCCTATACATCTTCTCGAGTGGATTAGGTGCGTAGCGTATTTTTGATGAACGGGCCAAGTTAAAGAGATACCCGCACTGTGTTTGACTAAATAAGGTAATTTCAAGAACGAGCAATTGCTGATCCAAACCCACAACATGTTATTTAGCTTGAGTGATGCCTTATAAAAGTTTATAGCATGAGAGAGACTGAGTCGGAGCTGACGCGCTTGACCAGTAAAATGTTCAAACGGAATCTGAGTTTGCAATACTTGGATTGGTGGAACTACTCATGCGAGAGTTCACCTAAATATGTCTTGAGAGCATGAAAATGTGTGGTTGTGCGTACCAATTTTTGTGATCGATGTTTGTTAGTCTCATGCTTAGGCAGTTGAAGGAACCTTCTGGTAGACCAACCAAAATCATCTTGTGCTTATCTAGGTTCCTTATTTTGAAGCCCATAAAAACAAATTAAATGTGCTTGGAACTTCACTTTATGTGTGTGTATGTGTGTGTGTGTGTGTGTGTGTGTACTGCTTGTATCGCTTGCATGCAGGAGTGCGGTACCACCACCCTAGAGTCAGCTAGAATGGTTGGGGTGGGATCATTACACTATTTATGGTCAGCTCATAGCTAACCCTAGCTTACTGCTTATTTGTGGATGGTACAGGTACTAGCGAGCCGAGCATGACATAACGGGCTGAAAACCAATGCTGAGCTGTCCCTCGAAGGCCAAGTCAATTTTGTATTTTTTCATGTATTGTCGGCCTGCATGCTGAAGTACATAAACCATGTTGACTATTATATACACTCTTGTTCAAAAGCATGTATGGTCTTAAGGCCAAACTATTGGTTGCGTGTACATTCCTAGTGATATTGTGCATATTCTTATTGTTGGGAAAACCCCCTTTGAATTAACTTAACAAATTCACTAAAAGTGATTTTATCTCTTAGGATTGAATTACCTAGTGTATAGTGAGGGTAATCTGGTCATTAGATGTCTTAGGATGTCACACTCAACTTAGGGTGTCAAGACTATATCAAGAGAAGCACAAATTTGGTGAAGTTAATATTTGCGTCGAATAGAAATCGACGCAACATCGAATGAATATCGACGCTACTATGACTAGAAGTCCAAGTGGTTCACCCTTCTATCGAAGTAACTTAAGTCGATGTTACGTCGAATAGATATCGATGTAGAGGCCATGCACTTGTCGAAGTATCTTAAGAAGTCGACGTAGCTTCTACTTCAACTCAAAATAGAAGGAGGTATCTGTCGAAGCCATTTAAATTCAACGCAACGTCGACTTCATCTCGATGCAGATAATGAAGTTCAGAGCCAAGCCATCAACTCGATGGTAATGTCGATTGGGTATCGATGCAATGTCGACTAGCAGAGTTCAATCAGAGCATGGATGAATTCAAAGCTGCCCCTAAAAGAACTAGAAGGTGCGTCGATATGAGAGGAAGAGAACTCGACGCTATGTCGAATACAGTCTGAAAAGGGAAACCTTTTCAACTGTCATTTTGGACCCTCTCTCATGGCCCACCTCTCTCAAGACCGTTCTCCAACGGCTCCATAATTACCTCAAATGGAATGAAGAATTAACAGAGGGTAGAGAAAAGCTTTCTTGGAAACAAGCTTTATGTTGGTGGACGGGTCGGGAATTAAAGAAGGAAAGAAGAAGTAAATGTCCTGACAAAAATACATTTTCAGGTTCTACCAGAAAAGGACACAAATTCAAAAATTGAATAGGGACAATAAAAGGCAAGAGAAGAAAGAGAAAGTTAGAGCATTCATCACAAACGACATACTGTTCTATTGGGCTCCTTCTTCTTCCTCTCTCAGGAACCCTAACAGAGAATATTGAAAAGAGAAGAAAAAAATGCTCTCTCCTGAACGACAGAATAACTGAAGGCTGCTTCTCAACACAATCATATAGCAGCCAGAGTTCTATAGGAAGAGAAGAACAAGGATCTGACAACTAGAATTCCTGTAATCAATCACTATTATAAGCAGGAGTTAATCAAGAGCAGATCCAGTGAAAGACTCAAGAGGCTTTTCTTCATACAGCCTTTCATAAGAATTCTGAAAATAGAATTCCAACAACACTTCTCTTCTTACTTTCTCTTTCTATTTCCCTTTTGTAAAAGATTTTTGTTAATCCCTCTTCAAGGGATTCAGTGTTTTAAGATCTCCTTATCAAAAGATCTTGTGGTTCAAGATCTCCTTATCAAAAGATCTGGTGGTTCATGATCTCATTGTCTAAAGATCAGTGGTTCTAAGAGTCTCCTTACCAATAGATTCAGGCACAGTGGTGCATCCCTACCAGGTGGTAGAAGAGGGGAGTACCCACATTTTGGGGAACCTCTATAAAAATCTGTGTGTCTTCTGGTTTGCTAATTATTTGTGTTGTCCCTCATAGCTAGTATACATTATTGTTTTCTGCTTTATATTCCTGCACTATTTTATTCTGTATGTGATCTTGATTGAGCATAAATCCTAAGATTATTTTATTGTTTTCATAGTTAGAATAGGATTATTTTTAAATCTCAATTCCCCCCCCCCCCCTAGAGGATTCTCAGAGGGACACTGTGCACTTTCAATTGGTATCAGAGGGAGGTTGATCAATAAAAGGTTAACACCTTAATCAAAAAGACCTCTTATATTTTTTCTTTATTTTAAGTATATTTTAAAAGGAAAGTGAGCTCTAAGGATTATGCCTCTACAAGACCTCCAGTGTGTAATCTGAATAAGTTTACACTCTGGAAGGACAGGATAAAACTATATATGAACTCTATTTATGAGGAAATTTTCAATGTAATCCTCATGGGTCCTCTAGCCCCAATAAGGAAAGACTCCACTGGGAAAATCATACAAATCTCAGTTCCCAAAGAAGAATGGACTGAGGATGAGAAGAAGGTAAAGGCATGTGACGCCAAGGCCATGAACATACTGGTCTCAACCATGTCTGATGACATATTTTAGAAAGTTGCTGATTGCAACTCTGCAAAAGAGATCATGGAATCTCTCTCTAGACTTGTTTAAGGATGCTCTGATGAGAGGAAAGACAAAAAGGCTCTTCTCATATCTCAATATGAGAATTTCAAGAAAAAGGCTGATTAAAGCATTACAGAAATGTATGACAGATTTAGCCTCATCATAAATGAGCTGAGAGGGCTTGACAAGGAAATCTCTCAGACTGAGATTAATGACAAGCTCCTCATGTGCTTCCCTAGCTTATGGGACTCCAGAATCTTGGCTATCAGAGATTCTAGATGCCTCGGGGAGATATCAACGAATGCTCTCCTAGGAAATCTCAAATCCTATGAGCTCCTACAGAAAAGCAGGGCTGAGTCAGAAGCCCAAGAAAGGACACCTACTTCTAAAGAGAGGACTCTTGCATTAAAAAGTACAGAAGCATAGTCCTCCACTACTGAAGAAGAAATGTTTAATATCTTGGCTAAGAGATACAAGAAGTGGGCCAGGACAAAAGATTCCAGAAGGAGAGAGAGGAGCTCAAGCAAGCCAAGGTATGACAAAACTCCTAAACATGAGATAATCTATTTTTCTTGCAGAAAGCCAGGACATATTTCTACTGAATGTCCTGAGGAAGACAAGAACAAGAAAAACAAGCAGATGAAGGAGCACAGGAAGAAATCCTTCATGAGAAAGGAGAAGAAATCCTTCATGATAAAGGAGAAGAAAGATGAGAGAGGTCTCTTAGCTGAGACCTAGAGTAATTCAAATTCAGAATGAAGTTCCTCCTCATCTGATGATGATGAAGAAGGTGGACCAGAAGAAGCCTGCTTAATGGCTTTTGAAGATCCCACTAATGAAATTGAGGTAAGCATATTTGAAGACCTTGATTTTTCTTCAAAAGATTTTGAAGGATGTTTTAAAGAATTTTGCCAAGATTACATCAACAATCAAAAGGAACTTGAAACAATCAAATCTAAAATAAAAGCTCTTAGTAAAGATTCCTCATTCTCAGTTAACAATGATCTGAAATGTGAACTGCTTAAGAAAGAAAAAGAAATAGATCACTTAGTTAATGAAAATTCAGATCTAAGGAAAG
Source organism: Dactylorhiza incarnata (assembly GCA_033032865.1). Lineage (NCBI taxonomy): Eukaryota > Viridiplantae > Streptophyta > Magnoliopsida > Asparagales > Orchidaceae > Dactylorhiza > Dactylorhiza incarnata. The sequence continues at coordinate 10,476,269 of JAWHQI010000028.1, read as the reverse complement.
AACTCTCAAAGGCAAAAGCCTTTTAAGACTCCCTCAATGGAAGGAGCCAAAAGATCAAAGAGATCTCACAAAATCTCTCCAAGAGATTTAATCATCTTAATCAAGGATTACAATCACTCACTAGTAAACTTGCTTGTGATAGACCAATAACATCTTCTAGGTCTAGTCCCAATAATATATCAGAATCATGTGAAGAAATGAGAAAGATAACCCTAATAAACTCACCACATTAAACATGGTAGACACTAGTGATGAACCAAGAATCCTAGGCAAACAACCCTTGGAAAATTTAGACTTAAAGAATGAGTGTGCTACATGCAGAAGTTATAAAATTGAAATAGAAGAGATGGATGAAAATTTTGAGGAATATATAAATGATTACCAAGCTCATATTTACTCTGTCATTTCCACTCATAAACAATACAAATGCATACAATAAAGATAGACATGATTTTAATGATCAAGAATGATAAATTAAGGTCAGAAATCACATTGCTTAAGAAAATTCTAAATTCAAATTCACAAACACTGAATGATATGAATCATACGTCGAGTAGAACTCGACACAATTTTAGGAATGCGTCGAATGCATCTCGACGGACTCCAGCATATGCGTCAATATCATCTCAAAGCAACTATGTGGGTGCGTCGAACTACACTCGACGTAACCAATATCATACTTCGAATGGTTATCGACGGGACTATGCAGGTACGTTGAATTGCACTCGACGCAACTCTAAAACTACGTTGATTTCTTATAGACGCGTATTTCCTGCACCAAATCACCAAACATAAAAACCTTCTTTTGCTTCTATCCCAAGATGTTTTTGCTGCTCCAAACAAGGACACATTGCCAAATATTGCTGGCATAACAATGCATCACTTCTTTACTTAAGGGAGAACAATGGAAGACCACCTAATTCTTTCATATCTCCATATGATGATAGAAGGAAGAGACCCCAGCATGAGAGGGTCGTTATTAATGTTTATTCTACATGTGCAGAGGGAAGGTTGTTCAACCACAAACCAGTAGTGGTATCTAGACAGTGGATGCTCCATGCATATGACTGGAGCAAGAGATTTGCTGGAAAATTTCAAGGCCAAGGAAGGACCCAAGGTAATTTTTGGGAACTCCCACTCTGTTCAAACCAAAGGATATGGTTTGCTCAGGATTGGATAAATCTCCTTTTCTAAAGTAGCTTATGTTGAAGGACTTCAACATAATCTGATCAGCATTAGTCAGTTGTGTGATGGTGAATACAAAGTTGTATTCACCAAGTCCTTGTGTCATAAAGTTAGCTCTAAGACTGATCAAACAGTTTTGACTGGTCTCAGAAAAGGTAAGGTGTATGTTGTGGACTTTGAGTACACAAAGTCAGAGATCTGCTTGTTTAACTCCCGGTTAGAAAATAGTGAGCTGTGGCATAGGAGACTTAGTCATCTTAACCTTAAGACCATAGCTAAACTCTGCAAACTCAACCTAGTCAAGGGTTTACCAACTGGTAAATTCAATAAAGACCACCCATGTAGAGCCGGCCAACTAGGTAAGCAGATCAAAGCTTCATTCAAACCAATTGGTAAGAATGATTCTCCTAGAATCCTTTTCCTATTGCACATGGACCTGTTTGGCCCTAACTCCACTCAAAGCTTAGCAAGAAAGTCCTACAGATTAGTCATTGTTGATGATTTCTCTAGGTTTAGCTGGGTGTTCTTTCTAAAAGCTAAGTCAGACACCTTCAAGATTCCCTCAAGAGTCATTAGATAGATTCAATCTGAACTCAACACACAGGTTGCTGTGATCAGAAGTGATCATGGCACTGAGTTTGAGAATCAGTTAATTTGTAGATTCTATGAGGATGAAGGTATCAGGCAAAGCATTTCAGCTCCTAGAACCCCCCAACAGAATGGGGTGGCTGAAAGGAAAAATAGAACCCTAATTGAATCAGAAAGGATATTATTAGCTGAATCTAACTTGCCAAAGACCTTCTAGGCTGAGGCAGTAAATACTGCAAATTATGTTCTTAATAGGAGTCTCATTCACAAGACTAAATTGAAGACTCCCTATGAGTTGTTGAAGGGAAAGGCACCTATAATCACTTATTTTAGAATCTTTGGGTGTACTTGCATTATCCTCAATAATGGGAAAAGCCATCTTGCCAAATTTGACAAGAAGGCTGATGATGGGATATTCTTAGGATATTCCTCATCAAGCAAGGCCTATAGGTGTTTCAATAAAATCTCACTCTGTGAAATTTACCGTAGATCTAGGAGTGAGCAGGAATTGTACAACTCAAAGTTAAAGCCAACAACCAGAAGCACATGAAGCAACACAATCTTTATTGATGATAGCAAAAAATCTTCATTACAAAGTGAGGTATACATGACGAGACATGATTTCGCCAGTACACAAAAAATAGGAGAAAATAAGCTGAGAAAGATAACCAACGATCTGCCCACTGAGACCGCGTGACCGCCCGACCTGGCTGATCGCGCGACTAGGAAACGAGACCGTGCGAACACACTGCCGGCGACTTGATCAACACCAGCTGAACCTCCGCGACCTCCCGAACTCCACTGATTCTCCCGAACTTCAGCAGCCCGCACTGCAAGCCGCATGACCGCCCAAGCACCCTATAAGAAGAGATGACCGCTGCTGCCCACACAATCTACAGAAGCTGTACAAGGAAACATCAATCAGCTAATTGGCCGGTCACACGAATGATTCCGCAAGAAATAGGCGCGAGCTCAGCTTACACTTGGTGCGATGCAATTTGCTGCTACAGTGACTCCTTTTTATAGGCGTGCGACATGATCCAGTCACCACCCTATGAAGTAGAGTCACCGCCCTCTGACTGGTTGACCAAGACTGGTCAACCTGCATGGTCAGCAGATTGCTCTACGCCGTGAGCTCGTCGGCTTCAACCCGGACCGGAGATCGCCACTCCTCCAAGAAGCCGCATGATCATGACAACTCGCCCGGTCATGACGCTCACAACCTGTGTCCGCCACAAGAGGCCTCCTTCAGAGACCGCGAACACAGCCAGGTCGACTAAGGCAACAGCCCGCCAAGTCGACCAACACCAATGACCGCATATACCAGCAGATCGCCGATGGACCTGCTATGCGATCACAAAACCGGAGACTGCGCGACTAAGAAGACCTTAGTCCGCGCGCACCACCAAGGACCCAGACAGTCACCAGACCGGACTGCCCCTCCTAGAGAATAGACCGCGCGATTAACAGCTTAACCCGCACGGTACAGAACAACATGCCACGTGGTCTCACAAATCAGACCGCGCGGCCTCACCTAGGTACCTTGGACACAGAACGGTGGTCAAGCCGATTAGACCTGCGCCTAGACCAAAGAGATCAGACCGCAGATGGAGACCGCAAGACCGCGTGGTTTACCAGACCGCGCGAGCTCCTCCCCAGACAAACTGGATTAGTAACCAGTTTGAGAGCACTCTCGTTGTTGCCGCGGAGCAGAGTCGGACCCCGAACCTCTTTATGGACATCTCCCACAACCTCCTAAGCCAGATGGCTTCTTGAACTGCCAAGGCCGAAGCCTTGTATTCCGCTTCCGTGGTAGAGACAAACACGGAATCCTGCTTCTTGCTGCACCATGATATAGCCATGGGGCCCGCCATAAAGATGAATCCCGACGTCGACTTCCAATTATCTGAATCTCCCCCGTAATTAGCATCCATGTACCTATGCACCTCGGAGCCCACATCTCTCCTGTATAGGAGACCCATATCAGAGGTCGCCTTGACATACTTCAAAATATTCTTGGCCGCTAGTAGATGAGGCATCCGTGGTTCTGCCATATACCGACTCACCCTGCCAACTGCATATGCAATATCTGTCCTAGTGATCGTTAGATAGATCAAGCTCCCAACCAGAGCTCGGAACACAAGCGGATCTTCCAGAATCCTCCCCTCTTCCTTCCGAAGTTTCATGGCCTTCTCCAGAGGTGTAGAGATGCACTTCCCTTCCTTCATGCCGAATCGCTCCATGATTCGCTTCGCATATCCAGCCTGGGACACCAGCACTCCACTTCCCTTCCTCTGCACTTTGAGTCCAAGGAAATGGTGAAGCTCACCTAAGTCCTTCATCTCAAATCTGATAGATAACTCAGCCCGAAGCTTTGCTACCTCCTCCTTCAAATTCCCCGTCACGATCATATCGTCGACGTAAAGCAGCACGATGACATGAAGCTCCCCGCCGTTCTTGACAAACAAGCTCGAGTCAGAGTCTGAAGCAACGAATCCACAGAATAAGAGATATTCTGCAATCTTCCCGTACCACGCCCTCGGCGCTTGCTTTAACCCATACATGTGTTGGAACATGGTCTTACGCATCTCCTAGGTTTGAGAATAACAAATCCTATGTGTATTTGATCTTGTGTGTTTAAGTGTGCAGGATAACAAGTCCACATGACTCAAGGATAACATAAGAATGTTGCGCCAAAATTTGAAGCAAAAATTCCAACATGCCCGCTAGCACTGGCGTTAGCGCTAGCGCAGGCGCTAGAGCTGACTTGAGAAAATTTCGAAAATAGTTATGGAAGGTGCTAGCGCCTGGCGATAGTAGCTAATGCTGGCGGTAGCAGCTAGCGCAGGTGGTATCTACTAGCGCCGGCGGTAGCGCAAAGCACAAGAGGAAGGCGGCCGGCTTGCTTAAAATGAAGGATTCTCACGCGGAGAATATTGCCTAATTTGGGATAGCGCAGGCAGTAGCGATAGCGCAGGCGCTAGCTCCAAGGCTATAAAAAGGACACCTTGGATCCGTCTTCTTCATTCTCTTGAGATCCGGAATTCCAGAGCTTCGTGCCACAGCATAGAGAGGAAGGTTCAGAGAGATACTCCCACAAATCCATGAAGGCTTAAGGAGATCCGTGGAGAAGATTTCAACATGCGTCATCATCGTGACGAAAGACCGCATTGACTACGATCATACTCTGCGTCTTCGCCTACTTCTCCAAGAGATCCACATAGAGGCTAGAGCGGCTTGAGGTTGTATCCAGGGAAGGATCGGCTAAAGCCAACCGGTTCGTGGGGATACGAGTCGGTATAGAAAACAAAAAGAGTCTTTCTATTCGCTTTGATTTCTAGCTTCGATAAGAGATCAAGTTTTGTAATCAGGCTTCTTAAGTTAATAAAATCATGTCTTTACTTTTGCTTCACTTGATTTGTCTTGATCTTCTCTAGTTTAATAATCAAAGCTTTTTCAAAGTTATTCAAAATATATCTAAAGTTTTTACAACCCTTATTCACCCCCTCTAAGGGCGCCTACCGATCCAACAAGTGGTATCAGAGGGGTTTTATTCCAATCGGCTTAACAACCGGGAATAATGGCGTCTCATGATCTCGCTTCTATTAGTGGGGTAAATTTTTATGAAGAAGAAAAATCTCTTAAACCACCTTTATTCGAAGGGAGAAATTATAAAGGGTGGAAATTTTTAATGGAAAAGTTTATTAAAAATTTAGATATCAATGCATGGGATATAGCAATAGTTAGACCAGCGTATGAAACAAATAAAAAGGAATGTCACCTAAATGCAAGAGCTTTAAATAGTATTTTCTGTGCTTTATCTCATGACATTTCAAAATTAATATACTGATTTTCTAGTGCATACAAAGTATGGAAATTTCTTGAAGAAATGTATGATTCTCCTTCTACAGGTATGGAACAATCACAAGAACCGAAGAATATGCAAGCTTGCACAAGTCTTCAAGAATGCTCCTCTCATGACGAATCAATGGAGCTCACATCAAATGGAAAAGAAGAAGAAGAAGTAATGTCTTCGGAAGAGGAGTGCCAAAAAGATGTAAAAGAAACTATATGTTCAATTCATGCCTCTCCCGAAAGCAATGTAAGGAAATCAAATCCTATCTTTTGTACTTCTATCTCTTCATTACAATTGCTTCAAACTACAAAACGCAAAATTAAGAAATAAAAAAATGCTAATAAACATTTGCATTTAGAAAATAAAATTTTAAAGGCAAAAATTAATGAAAAATCAAATTCTAATTTATCTAGTTCTACACATGGCTCCTTAGTTGAAAACACCACAACTTGTGTAGAATATAATGAATTAAAAGAAAAGCACAAGAAACTTGAAAAGGATTTTATTTTAGTAAAACAACAAACTGAAAAATAATGTTTAGAAAATTCATCTTTGATAAATGATTGTGCTAAGTGCAAAGACTATAAAATTGAAATTAAAGAGATGGATGAAACATTTGATGAATATAGAAATAACTATCAAGATCATATAGATTCAAATGTTTCAACTATTAAAAATAGCACAATCGCTTATAATAAAGCTAGACGTAATTTAATGATTAAAAATGATGAATTAAAATCAAAAATCAACTTGCTTACGAAAATTGTAAATACAAATTCACAATATCAAACAATATCTAAAAACAAGTTTAATATGAATATGAACATCTTACCTAAGTTTAACAATGGGAGTACGGAACATAAAGGATTTTTAAATCAAAATCAAAATCACCATAATATACAAAATCATGTTTCTCCCAACCTAAATTTAAATGCAAACAAATTTCCTTCAAATTATAAATTCAAAAACCTTTTTGATTCAAATGTTCAAGTAAATGATTATGGAAATTTGAAAACTAAAAATAATGTTAAACCAAGATTTGAATGGAGACCCAAAGTTAAAGATGAAACACAAACTCCACTCAAAAGCGCTCATTCACTTCCATCTCCCCAAAAGCAAACACGATGTATTTAGGTACCCAAAGGCACCGTCACACCCAGTCCTCTTTGGATACCTAAATCTCTCATTCATTAGTATCCAATTATTTGCATGAAGTTGAAATCAACCCAAAAAAATAAAATATCATTTATCTACTTCATGATATGCTCAATTTCTATTTTGTTTTTAGCTTTTATTGAACCATCATGATATGATCACTTTATATGACTTGTGATATGACTTTCTCATATTAAACCAAAATTCATAAATAAATCATATTGAATAAAATTGAATAAAAAGTCATGCATTTTTCAAGAGATCTACTTATCCTTTTTATTTCTATCCTTCTAAATCCATTTCCCAAAAGTCTTATAAAATTTGAAAAACTAAATTGGTTATATGATTAAGACAAAATGAAATAAGTGTCCAAATGGATTTAAAAGGTGCATTTTAGGGGTATTAGGCTAAATTTATATCGGAATTGAAAAATTGCATGGATATTATTTCACTTATTTGTGATCATTTCACTCATGCATATGTTGTGCAAAACTCAAGAATTAAGGTCTAATGAGTATGAAGCTTTAATGAATGTGAAACCCATGTATTAAAAATTTTAACTTCCGCAACTTTTTGCGATTTCTTCTTGTCTCATCACTTCATTAGACAGGCCTTACATTGCAAAAAACATAATTAAGAAAAATCGGAAGCAAAATCAAAGAAAATCTAGGCCATATGATTAAAATAAACACTCTCTGTGAGCTAACGCAGGCGCTAGGACCTAACGCCGGCGCTAGCTCGAGTCTCTGATTTTCTATAATTTTAAAATTCTGAAAAATCAATAAAAATATATGTATTTGTTTAATATTCAAAAACCAAAGAGAAAATTTACAGAACTCTTCAAAATAAACATATTTTCTTATATTCACTATTAACCTTACAACGTTTCTACTTAATAAATTGAAAAGATTGAATATGAATTTTCTTTAAAAATTCCTCATGTACATTATCATGAATAATTAATTACGAGTACTTAATCACTATGAATTAATATTAATGATCATATATAATAATCATGCAAAATCATATGATCATGTAAGTCAAACATCAAATATAACTACAAAAGATTTTATTCCTTCCAAACATATAGTTTGTGATCATGATTAGTACATGAATCTATTATGTTTTGCATAGACCATAGAATCAACTCTATATCGATATGAATAAATATATTAGAATCATCACTTTATTCTATGTCTAAAAATTGAATCTCTATTGTTACATACATGCAACATTGTATCAACAAACCTTGATATAACATTAATCTCAAACTTATCATACTAACAATGTCGCCTAAAGAACATTTGTGTCTATGTTAGGATTTATATGTTTACCAAGATATACAGGCTGGGTATTCTCATCTAGGGCTTATCCATGGTATTATTGTGCATGAACATTATTGTTAATCACTAAAATCATGCATATTTGAATTGTTCATTCATGTCCTCTCATGCTTACATTTCCTATCATTTTCAATCTACATTGGTAAATATAAGCCTTAAAATATATCACTTGCAAAGTTTATTTGGAAAAGTCATATACAAAATTGCTAATGTTTCATGAAATTTGCACTATCTAGACATCTCCTAAGAATCTAAAATTTCAGCATGAAACTACTATTTGGACAGTTAATCAAGATCAATAAACAAAAATTTCAAAATCATCAAAAATCGTGAACTGTTTCGCGCGCTAGCGCTAACGCCGGCGCTAGCACACCTATGTGTTTTTATGTATTTTTAAATTTTTGAAAAATCCCTAAAAATATATTAATCTATGTGTACTATTCATTTCTGCACTTCTGCTTTTATTTCATTTTTGAAAAATCAAATACAAAAATACAAAAACTAAATTACAAAAAAGATGTTTTGCCTTTTTGTTTGTTTGTTTGTCATTTGCTTAAATTCTATTTCTAAAAGCAAAAATCAAATACAAAACTATAAAAAAACAAGTACCAAAAATTATTATTTTGAACTTAACTTCTCCATTTACATATATCTTGCGAAAGGGTGATTTGGGCTATCATCCCATCATATCACCTAGTACTGGGCGAACCTCTCACAAGGTAGTCCTCAGGAAGTCCAAGATCAATCTTATGAGTTCAAACTTTAAATAAAAATTATTCTTCAAAAAATATCAAAAATGATGCATGGACTTCATTGAAAATCAAGCATGATTTAATCTATTATTTAGAACTTCTATAATGTTGCAATTTATCTTTTCAAACTACTTTGAACATTGCTTTTTTCATCATGCTTTGATATATCTATTAATATGTGCATCAATTATATTGAAAAAGTTGTGTTGAACTAAGCTTAGCATGCCTCTAAGTATGAGTAAATGTTTAATGTTTGATAATGATCGCTATTCACTCACTTATTTTGGCATTGTCTACTTATGCGTTTAATCTAAGAATGCTTGTGTATGTTTTGTATTAGTACAATGAATTAAAATTGCACAAGTATCTTACCTACACTACCTTTATTTGCACTTTTAAAAAAATTAAGAAAAGTGGTTATGTTTTCATACTTTATATTGGTTTGCAAAACAAGTGTATTTGGAGAACTTTGTACAAAACAAAAATCATAAAATAAAGTGACAAAGATAACTCCACCAAGCACTACTTGAACCTCCTGATAAGTCTTAATAAGCGTTGTGAGGTTGAGCACCTTGGAAAGAATAGTAAAGTATCTTGTACAAACCATATCTTTCTTTCAAAATAAAAACCACTTACTCTTAAGTACACCGGATCACTATTGTCAACATTAAAAAAATAAAATATGTGATCCCCCAAGCACTACTTTGCACCCTGATAAGTCTTAATGAGCATTGTGTGTGCAAAGCACCTTGGTTGTTGTACATTTTTTGTGCATTAAAGTGTGTGGAAGTGAAATTATTTGTGTTTTATTGTGCTCTTACTTTACATATTACTTGTATTTTTGATTAAAACATTTATTTACTCTACTCAAAAATACACTTTGGTGCACATCATTATCTTCCATAACACTTCTTCTCATGAGTATTGGATCCTAATGCAAATTCTATACTACTCTTTATTTATGAAATGCACTAGATAACCTAGCATGCTTTCTACAATGTATGGTATGTTTTGAAATTGTGAATTAAAGTAACATTATAGTAATCTCATTTTGATAACATTATTTCATGATTGGTTACATTATTGACAAACTTAAAGATTTTAATTGAAAAATGATTTACAAAAACATCTTCTTTTTGAAATTTAATTCATATATTTTTTATGGATCATCATTGATTACAATAAGATGTTTCTTGTATTTCTATAAGTCTTCCGCATCATAACCATATAATTGCTTTACCTTGCGCTTTCATGCTTATTTAAAGTCTCTTATATTGTGTGCATCATCACTTGAATCTTCATATTCCTTTCTTGCAACAAGTGGTAGACTTTCCTGGTAAACTCTATATTGGTTGCTTTTAACATGAATTAAAAAAAACTCTGATTTATTTCTATGAAAATATTGTTATATTAGAAACTCTGATTTATTAATGAACTTCAATATAGCTATGTGAGGGCTATGTCCTTAGATTTAAAACGCTTAAATGTTTCCAATAATTATTATCCATGACCTCATATCTCACCATAGCAGGGGCGTTGGGTTGTAGACATTAGATAAACTTATCTTTAGTCATGTCTTGTCCTTAACTGGGGAGGGATCCAGTGGGGCCTTGCGAGGCATTGGGGGGAAAGAGTGCTAGGTTGAGTTTTGTCTAGTGTTTGCATATGTGACTAATACCCCAATCTACGACATGTTTGCAGCTCTTCATGCCCATCCGTCACTTAGTACGGGGCTAGGGTGTAGACATATTGTCTGGGTAGTTTAGTTACTCGAAAATCATTTACCTTGTATTTGTTTATGCTACAAACTCTGATTTATGAAAATGTTGTAATAACTCAAAGTCTGATCTATTTCAATGAAAAATATTCTAAAACTCCTTATCACTTCCTTCTCTACAAGCTCGATCATGCTTGTATCTTATTATCAACTTTTAAGTGGTGCCTCCTTACCCGCTTTTGCTAATAACAAAAGGGGGAGAACTAACTTGATAAATATAATCTGCTATCAAAATATAAAACTAACACACTTAATTAAGATGATAGCTTACATATTAGGAGAGCATTCACTTGGGGGAGCATGTATTTAGGGGGAGCAATTCTAAATGCTAAAATCGTTAATTATCCTAAGTCATCACTCTCACACACAGACAAGTATGTTTCATCATGCTTATATATTAATGATCTGATTTACAATTAATGGATTTGTTATTATCAAAAGGGGGAGTTTGTTGGAACATGGTCTTCCGCATCTCCTAGGTTTGAGAATAACAAATCCTATGTGTATTTGATCTTGTGTGCTTAAGTGTGCAGGATAACAAGTCTACATGACTCAAGGATAACATAAGAATGTTGCGCCAAAATTTGAAGCAAAAATTCCAACATGCCAGCTAGCACCGGCGCTAGCGCAGGCGCTAGCGCTGACTTGAGAAAATTTCGGAAACAGTTATGGAAGGTGCTAGCGCCTGGCGATAGCAGCTAATGCAGGCGGTAGCAGCTAGCGCAGGCGGTATCTACTAGCGCCGGCGGTAGCGCAAAGCACAAGAGGAAGGCAGTCGGCTTGCTTAAAATGAAGGATTCTCACGCAGAGAATATTGCCTAATCTAGGATAGCGTCGGCGGTAGGGATAGCGCAGACGCTAGCTCCAAGGATATAAAAAGGACCCCTTGGATCCGTCTTCTTCATCCTCTTGAGATCCAGAATTCCAGAGCTTCGTGCCACAGCATAGAGAGGAAGGTTCAGAGAGATACTCCCACAAATCCATGAAGGCTTAAGGAGATCCGTGGAGAAGATTTTAACACGCGTCATCATCGTGACGAAAGACCGCATCGACTATGAAAGTGCACAATTAACCTCACTAGAATTCTCTAGAGGGGGGTGAATAGAGATTTAAAAAATACTTTGTGCAAAGTTAACAAATATATATATATATATATGTAATAATCACAGATTTAAGCTTCCCACACACACCAACAAGAATTAAGCAAATAAGGAAAGTAATAGCAAAAAGAAAATCACAGCACAACACAAAGAAATATAGTGGTTCCCCAAACTTTGGGTAGTCCACTCTTCTACCCCCTTGGTAGGAATTCACTATCTTGTACTGAGTCTTTTGATAAGGAGACTCTTAGAACCGTCCTGAGTCTTTTGATAAGGAGACTCTTAGAACCAGTACAACTGAATTTTTTTTGAAGAGAGATTCTAAAAACTCTTTTACACTATTTGAAAATGAAATGAAGATAAGAAGAAGAAGTAATTGAAACAAGAAAGAATCTTCTTCTTAGCAAGAAGATTAGAAGCACAAGAAATAATGAATGAAATCTCTCTTCTATAGTGAGAAGGAGATTGTAGGCCTTTTTCTCTTTCAATGAGAGCTATCAGAGATTGCAGCAGTATGGCTTTAGAAAGAGAAGAAGAAGAAGGCTTGTTGTTTGCTTCAGCACACTATCACTTCTCTCAGCTTTTTCACTTTTCTCTTGGGAGCTTTTCCTCTATTTCAAATGTATGGAGTGGATCACTTCTCATTCTTCTCTGCCGACTTCCCTCTTATTTACAGCTCTGTTTATTCAAAGAATACTATAGGAGAATAATCAATTAGCAGTCAGAGAAATAGTAAGAGAGGAAAGATTCCATAATCAATATTTCTGTAGAAGGAAAGAGATCATTCTGATTTCAAATAATATCCATAATAAACTTAATCAATTTAGTCAAGAATCAATTAGAAGGAAAGACTGATTCAGAACGGCTATAAAAGAATAATATAATTCCATAAGAATCAGATCTTACAGAAAGAAGGTAAGAGATCTGGCGTGTTTTGAATTTGACATAGAAATCGACGTGCGTCGATTACTATTCAACGGAAGCGTCGATTTCAGACTGGCTGGACGTCGAGAGGAGAATATGGAAGGTGCGTCGACTAAGGTGCGTCGACTTCACTAGATACGTCGACTAGAAATCAGGGTTACGTCGACATAGGTTACGTCAAATTCTGTTTAGAGTTACTTTGACTCATTCTGAGAGGAACGACGACTACACTTCGACGTTGTGTCGAATCCTATTCGACGCATATTTACTTAGACTAATTTTTCATTCTTAGAAATTATATTATACTCATTTTTAGGGGTTACGATTAATCATTTCCCCAATAATCTCCCCCTATTTGTCTTAACCCTATTCAGGGAGAAATTATACCAGCTTTTAATCAACACAGCAATGCATTTATATAGAAAAGAAATATGTTAAGTAATCAGAAGAAAATAGAATCATATACACAGACTTCATAAACAGTATTTAAGCATGGAGGAAAAATATAGAGTATATCAACATTGTTCAACACATCACTCAGGAGGGGTAGGAGGAGTTTTTCTTTTCCTAGTGAATACTAAAGTTTTTAGAGAAGTGGGTTGCTCCTTCTCAGTAACAGGTGGTTCACTCAGCTCCCCCTGAGTCACAGCAGTTTTCTCCCCCTGAGATGGAACTTCCTTTTCTTTTACTTCTACCTCTTCAGTTTCTTTCTCAGCTCCAGCTTCAGTTATGTCAGCATTTGGCTCCCCCTGAGCTTCAGCTTCTTTTTCAACATTAGTTTCCTTTTCAACTTCTCTCTCTGCTCTGCTAGCCTCCCCTTAAAAGAGAACTACTTGTTGTGTAGCTTCTCTTGCTATAGAGAGTACATCTCTGGTACTAATTCATTCCCAATTGTCTTAAGCAGTGCAAGACTATCAGATTTTAAAGTAGGAAGGGACTTGTGTGAGAGAGATTTGTGACTTGAGAGCTGCTCTTCATCTAATTTCTCCCCCTTCTTGACCTTCTTAGCCAAGGAGGTTAAAAAAGACTTGGTCACTTTAGAGGAAGAGACAGAGGACTTCAAGCTTTGCACAGAGGCATTGACCCCATTTATTTGGGTTTGCATGTGCATGATGGAGGAGTGAAGTTGGGAGCAGTGTCCATCCAGCATTTCTTGAAATTTTTGGGTTGCTGACTGGATACACTGGGTGATGAGAGTGTCATTGGATGGAGATGGTTTAAGGTGTGTTGGAGTAGGAGATAATGGTGGAGGTGGAGGAATAGAGTAGGGTTGAGCAAGTGTATATGAAGATGTAGGTAAGATAGGAGTTGTGATGGTAGTAGAGACTATTGGTGTGGATGATGTTGGTAGAGAAGAGATGTTTGTATGTGAAGGAGGAGGTGAAGATGGATGCACAGGAGAGTTAGAAGGAGAGGGAGTCCTGTCAGGAATGGCACCAGGCTTGGGGATTTGCCTGGTCCATTTTGAGAAGAGGGCTATGGACATCCTTTTTCCAGGGGGAATGGGGATTCCTTTTGACCTACATAGGTCAGGGAAGGAGTGGAGGAGTACCTGACTCATGATCCTCATATAGGCATTCTCTTTGTGAGAATATTTGTAGCCTATCTTTTTTAGTAAGCAGCTGGCCCAGTCAACCTTCTTTTTCAGCACAAGGGCCCCCATGATGTTCAGTTGCTGCTTGGGCACTGCATCATGGGCAGAGATTTTGCATAGTAGAACTTTTCCTACTATGTCTGCCAATAGCGTATATTCATCAGAAAAATCTATTTTCTTCAGGTGGATTGGTCTATCTTTGGAGAACTTCATGGTGATTAATAGACTTTTGATTTCCTCAGGGGTGAGTTCCACAGGTTCATCACCTGATAAGGGAATGATAATGGAGATTTATTTAGTTATTTTTAGAAAATAATTTGCTTCCCCTTTTTGATTTGAACAAGGATAGTGTTGGTATGTACCTGATGGAAGATCAAAAGTGTCCCTAAGGTGTTCTGCAGAGATTGAGACAGGTGTCTCATAGAGTGTTCTTGTGATCTCTCCTTGCTCAGATATCTGAACATGATTCATTAACTCAGTGAGTTCTGTCTCTAGGAGTCTGCATCTTGTGGAAATGAGTTTGTCTAAACTAGCTTTAGTGAAGAGAGATATGATGCTCTTATAGTTTTCGGCGGCGGCTTGGAAGGATTCAAGATCAATATTGAAACCAGAGTTGATCTTGGGAGCCATTTAGGTCAGTGAGAGAGAGGAAGAGATGGCTGGGCTGAGAAATGAGAAGGATGAGAGAAGCTCAGGAGTGTGCAGAATTTTAACTAAAGAATCTGTTTAAGTCAGGTGAAACGTCGAAACGAGACATAATTCGAGGCTTATTCGGTACAACAGTAGATGTGACCGAAAATATATTAGTATTGCCGCTCTTTTTCATGAATTCGACGTTACGTCGAGTGGAAGTTGATGTATGTGTCTGAGCTGAGATGACAGGGTTCCCTATCGAAGTATGCGTCGATATGAGTCGACGCATACATCGAGTTTATTTGATCATTTTTAGTTATCGACGATGCATCGATTAAGGAATCGACTTGATTTTTACTTTGTCTGAAAATATCAGGTTTTTCTTGAGGGGTTATTTCTTCCTATCCCTAAGGTTTTCAAAGTCAGCCTTGGACTAATTTTATAGATAATTGGATTGATTGTGCCAACATTGTTTGGCAATGTGGCCAGTTTTATTACAGATATAACACCTGATTATCTTAAGATTATGGGAATTTGAGTTTAGAAAGGGATAGTGGTGTTGATTAGGATAGAATTTTTGATTAGAATAGAAGTTTTGATTAGGATAGAAATTTTGAATGGGTTCTGAATGGGGGTTAAGATAGATATTGTTTGGAGGATAGATATGACCTTTATTTAAGTTGCTCTGAGATTTCATGTGTCGATATCTATTCGACGTATGTTGAGAGTTGCGTTGATTTATATTCGGCGCTTTCTCTAGATTGAGTTGATCTGGAATCGATGCATAGAAATAGTTACGTCGATTGTAAGTCGACGTACTTTTTGTCATGTGTCGATTTGAGGTCGATGCATCTGAGAGATTGCGTCGAGTATAATCCGACGTACTATCATTCATGCGTCGA
Organism: Dactylorhiza incarnata; assembly: GCA_033032865.1. NCBI lineage: Eukaryota > Viridiplantae > Streptophyta > Magnoliopsida > Asparagales > Orchidaceae > Dactylorhiza > Dactylorhiza incarnata. The sequence continues at coordinate 10,460,460 of JAWHQI010000028.1, read as the reverse complement.
TATGAAGTCGACGCAATTTTATCTTCACATATTTTATTTTTCCATTTTTCTGATTGGAGTTTTGTTTCTTTATAACTTGTTTCTTTTGGCATAGTTGCCTTCTCAGAGGTAGTTTGAGAGTCTTCTTCTGAATGGTATGATGATGATTCATTAAGGTGGTTTATCTCTTTGAAGGTGAGGTCTTCTATATTTTGTGAGTCTTCTTCTAAGTTTGTTGATTTGATGGGTTTAGTGAATTTAACAGGGCTCATCCAAGCAGGTTTGGTAGATGGTATTGAACTAGTTGAAGGATCAGCCGCTAGCCCCAAATTCTTATATTTTATTGTTTGTTTATCAGTTATTTCTTTAAGTGTTTGGCTTCTGATTTTTATAGATTCTTCAAAAGCTTTTGCCTGGGAAACCTTATTCTTAAGGAGTTGATTTCTATTTTGGCACTTTGTATTTCCTTTTCTGTTTTTTAGATTTCACACCTTAGTTCATAATTTATTGAACATGTATCCTCTATTTTTCTCATATTGATTTGTTCTTTTAGATCATTGATTTCTTGTTTAGCTTTTAGTTGATCTAAACAGATTCCATTAAAATTATTTTTGAAATCATCACATAGAAAATCTATTTCATCAAAAATGCTTACCTCATCCTTATCCTCAGATTCCTCTATGAGAATAAGGCTATTTGTTTTTGCTATCGAAGAGATGCTTCCTTCTGATCCTGTTTCACTCCATGATTCAGCAACACATTCTTCTTCTGTTCTTCCAAGAGCTATTAAGCATAGGTCTTCTTGCTTAGACTCTTCATTGTCACTTTTAGATGAAGTGCTGTCTTCAGAATCTGTCTCACTCCAAGCTTCTGCAATGAAGCCTTTTTCTTTCTTCATCCCCTTCTTCTTGAGATCTTTCTTTTTCAGATCTTTCTTTTTCTCAGCATTTTCTGGACATTCTGGAGCAATATGTCCAGTTTTCCTGCAGGAATAACAAACAATATCTTTAGTAGGAGTCTTATCATACCTTGGTTTTGACTCTCTCCTTCTAGACCCATCTGGCCTGACCCATTTCTTGAATCTTCTGGCCAGGAGGCTGAATAATTCTTCTCAGTAACAGGGGTTTCCTCTTCTGTTGCTTTTAATGCAATGTTTCTATCTTTTGTGGAGGTTGGAGTGTTTTCCCTTCTTTTCTCTGGTTTTCAGTAATTGCTCATAGGATTTGAGTTTTCCTAAGAGGGCATCTGTTGAGATTTCCTTTTGTCCTCTAGTATCCCTTATTGCCCATATTCTTGAATCTCATGAACTTGGGAGACTCATTAACAATTTGTGATTGATCTCTGTGAGGGAGATCTCTCTATCCAAGCTCCTTAATTGATTGATGATCAGACTGAATCTGTCATACATCTCAGATATGCTTTCTTCATGCTTCTTTTGAAAGTTCTCATATTGGGAGATCAATAGAGCCTTTCTATCTTTCCTTTCATCAGCACTTCCTTCTACTATCTTTGTAAGAGCCTCCCAAATTTCTTTGGCTGATTCACAGTCAACAACCTTTTGAAAGATTTCATCTGAGAGGGTTGAGACAAGAATGTTTACAGCTTTTGCATCACTTGTTCCTGCCTTCTTCTCTTCAACTGTTCACTCAGCCCTTGGGATAAGCGTTTGAGTCACTTTACCACTTGAGTCCTTTCTATAGGGCTTAGGAGGACCTGTTAAAATAAAATTAAACAAATCTTCATCAATAGAATTCATATAGATCCTAATTCTTGTTTTCCAAAGTGCAAACTTTTCAAGGTTGCAAATTGGTGGTCTGGTGGAAGTATAATCCTTGATTTGTGCCATGTGATAAGATAGTTTTTAGAAATATATATATATATATATATATATATATATATATATATTTGAGGTAGGATCTTTTTGATCAAGGAGTTACCATTTTTAGATAAACCTACCTATGATACCAATTGAAAGTGCACATTTAACCTCACTAGAATTCTCTAGAGGGGGGGGGGGGGGGGGGGGTGGGTGAATAGAGATTTAAAAAATACTTTGTGCAAAGATAACAAATATATATATATATGTGTAATAATCACAGATTTAAGCTTCCCACACACACCAACAAGAATTAAGCAAATAAAGAAAGTAACAGCAAAAAGAAAATCACAGCACAACACAAAGAAATATAGTGGATCCCCAAACTTTGGGTAGTCCACTCTTCTACCCCCTTGGTAGGAATTCACTATCTTGTACTGAGTCTTTTGATAAGGAGACTCTTAGAACCAGCCTGAGTCTTTTGATAAGGAGACTCTTAGAACCAGTACAACTGAATTTTTTTTTAAGAGAGATTCTAAAAACTCTTTTACACTGTTTGAAAATGAAATGAAGATAAGAAGAAGAAGTAGAAGAAGTAATTGAAACAAGAAAGAATCTTTTTCTTAGCAAGAAGATTAGAAGCACAAGAAATAGTGAATGAAATCTCTCTTCTATAGTGAGAAGGAGATTGTAGGCCTTTTTCTCTTTCAATGAGAGCTATCAGAGATTGCAGCAGTATGGCTTCAGAAAGAGAAGAAGAAGAAGGCTTGTTGTTTGCTTCAGCACACTATCACTTCTCTCAGCTTTTCTCACTTTTCTCTTGGGAGCTTTTCCTCTATTTCAAATGTATGGAGTGGATCACTTCTCATTCTTCTCTGCCGACTTCCCTCTTATTTATTGCTCTGTTTATTCAAAGAATACTATAGGAGAATAATCAATTAGCAATCAGAGAAATAGTAAGAGAGGAAAGATTACATAATCAATATTTCTGTAGAAGGAAAGAGATCATTCTGATTTCAAATAATATCCATAATAAACTTAATCAATTTAGCCAAGAATCAATTAGAAGGAAAGACTGATTCAGAACGGCTATAAAAGAATAATATAATTCCATAATAATCAGATCTTACAGAAAGAAGGAAAGGGATCTGGCGTGTTTTGAATTTGACATAGAAATCAACGTGCGTCGATTACTATTCGACGGAAGCGACGATTTCAGACTGGCTGGACGTCGAGAGGAGAATATGGAAGGTGCGTCGACTAAGGTGCGTCGACTTCACTAGATACGTCGACTAAAAGTCAGAGTTACATCGACATAGGTTACATCGAATTCTATTTAGAGTTACTTCGACTCATTCTGAGAGGAACGACAACTACACTTCGACGTTGCGTCGAATACTATTCGACGCATATTTACTTAGACTAATTTTTCATTCTTAGAATTTATATTCTACTCATTTTTAGGGGTTAAGATAAATCATTTCCACAACAGACTATGATCATACTCTGCATCTTCGTCTACTTCTCCAAGAGATCCACATAGAGGGAGTTTTTATATTATTGTCTATTCATTTCACATCTTTTCTTGTAATCGTTTAAGTAAACTCACCTCGTGTTGGCGACTAGGTCTGGGTAGGACTTAGGGCTGAAATTCACCTCGTGTTGGCGACTAGGTCTCGGGTGTAGGTCTAGGGGGTGCTCGAGGCCATATCCGGGGAAGGGTTGGCTAGAGCGGCTTGAGGTCGTATCCAGGGAAGGATCGGCTAAAGCCAATCGGTTCGTGGGGATACGAGTCGGTATAGAAAACAAAAAGAGTCTTTCTATTCGCTTTGATTTCTAGCTTCGATAAGAGATCAAGTTTTGTAATCATGCTTCTCAAGTTAATAAAATCATGTCTTTACTTTTGCTTCACTTGATTTGTCTTGATCTTCTCTAGTTTAATAATCAAAGCTTTTTCAAAGTTATTCAAAATATATCTAAAGTTTTTAAAACCCTTATTCACCCCCCTTCTAAGGGTGCCTACCGATCCAACAACAGGGCCTCCTTCAGCTTACAGACATAGTCCGGAAAATGTTCAGATATGAAACCTGGCGGCTGGACCATGAAGATGTCCTTGTCAATCTCGTCGTACAAGAAGGCATTCTTTACGTCGAGCTGCCAAATCTTCCACCCCCAAAACGCCGCCAAGGCAGACACAAACCGAACTGAAGTCATTTTCGCCAACGGACTGAAAGTCTCTTTATTGTCTTCATCGTATTGCTGCGAGAATCCCCGAGCCACAAGGCGAGCCTTGTATCACTCGATACTGTCGTCATCCTTCTTCTTGAGCTTGTAGACCCACTTGCATGTCACATGGGTGATACCCTTGGGCTTGGGAACCAAAGACCAAGTCTCATTCTTCTCGAGAGCTGCCATCTCTTCTTCCATGGCCGAATCCCACTGCTTCATGCCTTTGTCCTTCTCAAAGCTCACTGGTTCCCGCTCATCCAAGGGACCAGCAAAGAAACAGGAGACAAAGCTCACCATGTTTCCTCCCGTATAGCGATCATGGGCAATGATCGTTCGCTTCGATCTCCTCAGCTCCTTCCCCTGACTCGCATTTCCTACAGCTGCTTCTTCCCTAGCTCCCCTTCCAGACGTACTAGGAGCATCGCTCCCCCTGCTTCCTGATCCAGAAACCTCTGTCTCAGAACTAGAAGTAGATGGACCACCTTGTGACAAAGGCAGCTCCACCTGAATATTTTCCATAGCTCTCTCCTGCTCCTCCACCCTGCTTTCTGGTAACATAACACCAGAGCTTCCCTTGTAAGACATCACCTCGTCGAACACGACATCGCAAGATACAACTAATCTCCGCGTCTCCGGGTCCATGCACTTCCAGCCCATCTTCCGATCAACATATCCAATGAAGACTAGCTTCCTTGCTTTCGCATCTAGCTTCGTCCGAAGCGCATCTGGAACGTGCATCGATTATAGAACACTGAACAGCAAAAACAGAGAACACTGAATCCTACCTTTTATCCGAAGCACGATCGCTCAAAGAGGATGGGACGCTCTGACTGTGCATCGATTATAGAACACTGAACAGGCTGACGGTCCGGAATACGTATCCGCTGCCTAGGATCGATGAGTTGTTTGACCAGCTAGAGTGAGCCCACTAGTTCTCGAAGCTGTATTTGAGGTCAAGGTATTACCAGCTGCGGATACATGAGGATGACATCTCGAAGACGGCTTTCAGCAGCCGATACGAACTATATGAGTTTACCGTGATGCCCTTCAGGCTCAAGAATGCACCGTCGACATTTATGAGTCTGATGAACCGGGTGTTCGAGCCATATCTTGACATCTTTATCATCGTGTTCATCGATGACATTCTCATTTACTCGAGGACGGAAGAGCAGCATGCACGACATCTGGCACTGATGTTGGAGAAACTCAGATGGCACAGTTTCTACGCGAAGTTCAACAAGTGTCAGTTCTGGCTGAAGTAGGTGGCCTTCTTGGGTCACATTATCAGTGGAGATGGACTAGCAGTGGATCCAGCAAAGATCCAGGTAGTACGATATTGGCCACCGCTGAAGACGTCCACTGACATGCGGAGTTTCTTGGGGCTTTCCCGGTATTACCGAAGTTCGTGCAGGGTTTTTCTCAGATAGCTCTCCCGCTCACATCCTTGACGAAGAAGGATACCACTTTCATTTGGACGACGCAGGGCGAAGCGGCCTTTAAGGGGATGAAGGGTCGTCTTACGTCGGCTCCCATCCTTGCCCTTCCGTCTGGTAACGAAGGATTCCAGGTGTATACTAATGCGTCTTATCAGGGGATGGGTGCCGTTCTGATGCAGAACATGCATGTGATAACGTACGCTTCTCGTCAGTTGAAGATCCATGAGCAGAACTACCCAGTGCACGATTTGGAGATGGGAGCAGTTATATTCACATTGAAGATCTGGCGGCACTACCTTTACGGTGTCCACTACGATATATTTTCAGATCACAAGAATCTGAAGTACGTGGACACGCAGAAGGAGATCAACATCCGACAGAGACAGTGGGCAGAGTTCTTATCGGACTACTAGTATACGATGCACTACCACCTAAAGAAGGCAAATGTGGTGGTGGACGCGCTGAGCCAGAGAGCTACCACATTAGTAGCAGAGCCCCAACTGATGGCTTTGGAGATGGTGAGTATGCTAGAGGACTTGCATATCACCTTGGTATCCTCGGATGACCCTGAGCTCTATGAGGAGTACTTGGCGGCGATGAGTGCCACAGATGATATTCAGGATCGCATCAGGGATGGACAGAGGTAGGATGCCAAGATGGAGCCGATATTCAGGGCCTTGGAGGCAGGGACGACTGGGGATTATTCGCTGAAGGATAGGCTGCTGTTTTTCAAAAGTCAAGTTTACATACGGCAGAGGGCAGAATTCAGGACGACATTATGACCGAGGCTCACTACAGCAAATATTCAGTGCACCCAGGTATTACCAAGATAACGATGGACTTGAAGAGGACCATGTACTTGTCGGGCATGAAGAGGGACATCACTTACTTTATGACCCACTGCGAGTCTTGCCAGCTCGTGAAGGCGGAGTGCAAGAGCCTGACCGGATTGTTGCAGCCACTCCCGGTGCCGGAGTGGAAGATTGACGACATCATGATGGACTTTATACATGGACTTCCCCAATCATATGCGGGAATGAATCGATATGGGTGATCATCGATAGGTTGATGAAGGTGGCCAGGTTTATTCCGGTAAGGAAGACGCTCCAGTCAGTGATTTGGTACGGAGATTTATGGAGCAGTTTGTCCGATATCATGGCGTGCCTAGGACGACTGTGTCAGATTGTAATGGACGGTTTACGTACCGAGAGTGGAGATCGGTCCATGGTTATTTGGGTACACTATTGACATTCAACATAACATTCCGCCCACAGACAGACGGGAAAATAGAACGTACCAACCGGACGCTGGAGGATCTATTACGCCTATGCATTTTGTACCGCGGAGAGCCATGGGAGAGACGCTTGCCGCTTGTAGAGTTTTCCTACAACAACAACCATCAGTCCAGCATAGGCATGACCCCTTACGAGGCATTATATGAACGTAGGTGCATGACTCCACTGTCTTCGATCCAGGATGAGGATCCTAAGGCACTCGGCTCAGAGTTCGTGGAGGATATAGATGCTCAGGTGAGACCGATCCGAGACAGGATGCTCGAAGCCCAGAGCAGGCATGCCAAGTATTACGATGCGCGACATCGTGCAGTGGAGTTTCAGGTTGGAGATCGGGTGTTTCTGAAGATACGCCCGATGCATGAAATCTCGCAGGTACGCGGGCGGAAAAAGCTCAGTCCGAGGTATATGGGGCCTTACAGGATCCTAGAGTGGATCGGCCCCCTAGCGTATAGACTGGAGCTGCTGCCGGAGCTAGAGGGATTGCACGACGTCTCCAACGTCTCCTCCCTTAGGAGAGCTCTACTACGGCCAAAGCAGCAAATATCTACTACAGATGGGCTAGTAGCTACTGATCGATCGGTTCACCTGGAGTCGGTCCGGATAGACGACATCGAGATGCGAGTCCTACGACGCAAGAAGGTCCCACTGGTCAAGGTCCTGCAGAGGAATCATGGACAGGAGGAGCACACCTGGGAGTCATTGGACCTGATGAAACAGAAGTATCCGAAGCTCTTCGCGTCAGGTATAATTTGATTTTTCTAGGGGTGTTACATTCAAGCACTTGTGTGAAAACCCCGCACACTTAACCTGAATTTCGGGGATGAAATTTTTATTTTATGTATTGGGATTTCTTACATCCCCCAAACAACTAGACCTCTAAGATGGTTTTGTCATGACTAGGTCATGAAAAAACCCTAGGATGTGCGAAGAGATCATAAGAGCTTAGGATCGAGGCGAAAATCACCATGGTCTGCGGATAGTACTTTCCAGTTACCAAGCCTAGAGCTGGCGTTAGGGCATCACCATGACCCATGACCCCACCATGACATGCCTAACCCATTAAGAGGTCCTTTGTGATAGCCCAATTGCCCAACCGTAGAAAGAGGGGTACCATGAATACTGACCTAGTGACGATGCTAGGGGCTAGCGCTGGTGGTAGTGGTGGTTTTGGTGAACCACTGAGACGAACACCAAACCGCTGATGCGAACTGTATACCTTCAAGATGCTAGTGCAGGGCCCTGGCGGCGGTTGCCGAACCAGCGAGCGTTACGCAATCGAGATGCTAGCACTGGCGCTAGCACTAACGCCGACGGTAACTCAACCGATGGGAGGCGGACGAGACTCATTTTGGTGGCCAAATTCATGGCCAATGAAGGCCAAAAGTCCTCCCAATTGATGGGGACTCATTCCCCCTATCAATTAGGGGAATATTAAGAGGTTTTCCAACTCTTAAGGAGGATGAATTTGGTGACCTTTGGGGATGACCGAAATTTTCACCATGAATGGTGTTAATGGAGGAATCCCAAGCTTGACCTCCTCCCCTCCCTGAAGTGGCTTATAAAAGGCCTCAAGGGGTGAAGGGAAGGAGTTTCCCCCACTTTCCAGAAGAATTCTACCATCTAAGCACCTATTAGCATGGCACCCAAGATCTCTTGAAAGTGCATAGTGTGCCTCAGAGAATCCTCTAGAGTGGGGGGGGGGGGGGGGGGGGTGAATAGAGATTTAAACTTATTTCAATTCAATTTGTGCAAGTACAATAAAACCTAAGTATTATGCTTCACCAAGATAAATCCCAGAATAAATAACTGTAGTTAAGTAATGAAAGAAAAACTAGTAAATGAAATCTAAGCTATGAGGGACAGCACAGAAAATTGACAATCCAGAAGAAACAGAATTTTATAGAGGTTCCCCAAAATGTGGGTAGTCCCCTCTTCTACCACCTGGTAGGGATGCACCACTGTGCCTGAGTCTTTTGGTAAGGAGACTCTTAGAACCACTGATCTTTTGACAAGGAGATCATGAACCACCAGATCTTTTGATAAGGAGATCTTGAACCACCAGATCTTTTGATAAGGAGATCTTGAACCACTGAATCCTTTGAAGAGGGATTAATAAAACTCTTTTAGAGAAGGGAATTAGAAAGAGAAAGTAAGAAGAGAAGGGTTGTTGGAATTCTGTTTTCAGAATTCTTATGAAAGGCTGAATGAAGAACAGCCTCTTGAATCTTTCACTGGATCTGCTCTTGATTAACTCCTGCTTATAATAGTAATGGATTGCAGGAGTTCTAGTTGTCAGATCCTTGTTCTTCTCTTCCTATATAACTTTGGCTGCTATACGATAGTGTTGAGAAGTAGCCTTCAGTTGTTCTATCGTTTAGGAAAGAGCAGTTCTTTCTTCTCTTTTCTGTATTCTCTGTTAGGGTTCCTGAGAGAGGAAGAATAAGACCCCAAAAGAACATTATCTCATTTGTGATGAATGCACTGCTTTTCTCTTTCTTCTATTGCCTTTTAGTGTCCCTGTTCAATTTTTGAATTTGTTTCCTTTTCTGCTGAGACCTGAAAAGGTCTTTTTGTCTCGATATTTGCTTCTTTAATTCCTGACCCGTCCAACAACACAATGCTTGTTTCCATGAAAGATTTTCTCTGTCCTCTGTTAATTCTTCATTCCATTTTAGGTAATTATGGAGCCGTTGGAGAACGGTCTTGAGAGAGGTGGGCCATGAGAGAGGGTCCAAAATGAAGACTGTATTCGACGTAGCGTCGAGTTCTCTTCCTCTCTTATCGACGCACCTTCGAGTTCTTGTAGGAACAGCTTTGAATTCATCCTTGCTCTGATTGAACTCTGCTAGTCGACATTGCGTCGATACCCAATCGACGTAACCATCGAGTTGATGGCTTGGCTCTGAACTTTATTATCTTCGTCGAGATGAAGTTGACGTTGCGTTGTCTTTGAATGGCTTAGACAGATACCTCCTTTTGCTTTGAGTTGAGGTAGAAGCTGTGTGGAATTCTCAAGATACTTCGACAAGTCCATGACCTCTACGTCGATATCTATTCGACGTAACGTCGACTTGAGTTACTTTGACAGAAGGGTGAACTACTTGGACTTCTAGTCAGAGTAGCGTCGACATTCATTCGATGTTGCGTCGATTTCTATTCGGCGCAAATATTAACTTCACCAAATTTGTGCTTCTCTTGATATGGTCTTGACACCCTTGGTTGAGTGTGACATCCTAAGACATCTAATGACCATATTACCCTCACTATACAATAGGTAATTCAATCCTAAGAGATAAAATCACTTTTAGTTAATTTGTCAAGTTAAATCAAAGGGGTTTTTCCCAACAATCTCCCCTATTTATCTTAAAAAATTTTACAGTTTGTTTAAAGTGATATTACACACATTTCTTTGCATAAACCAAAATTACATACATGACACCATAGATATAAAAAAACGACAGATTGAAATCACAAGCCATTTCATTCAATTGTCAAGAATTATGTAGATATCCACAGCTGTTTCTCAGGAACTATAAATCTTTACATAGTACCTTACTGCTCCTTCTCAGGAGTTCTTCTCTTCCATGAAAATACTTTTGAAGCAACTTTCTTTGGAGCAATCTGCAAGAGCTCATCATTATCTTCAGTAGTGATGTCTTTGGGAAGCTCCCCCTGAGAGTGTTTATTCAATTCAGCTTGCTGGGCAGCTTCCTGAGCAATCCTGGTAACCTCATCTATTTCAAGCAGAGGCTCATCCTGAAATACTGCTGTGCTTACAGCTGTCATTTCTGTATCTAGGTCCCTTTGAACATCTGGGGTAGATTCCCCCTATTTTGCTGCCTCAGTTTGCTCAATATTTACCCTTTCTGGGGGCTCCCCCTCATCTGTCAGAAACTGCATGACATTGTTGGAACCTTAGTTTTGATTTGAGTCAGGATCCATCCTTATGATTTAAGTTTCTTTCATAACACATCTTATAACTTAGATCAAATTCCCTTAAGACAGAAGACTAAGAAAATAATATAAATATGATGTGATCGAATCAGAAGAAATAATATAAGAAAATAACATAAGCTCTCTGCGGTCGACGAACTCCTCACTGTGATCGACGAAAGGCAAGCAGCGCTCGACGAAGAACAACTATCTTAGCGCTTGATGATTCCGTCTCAGCGGTCGACGAAATCCAGCCAGTTCAGCGGTCGACGAAAAGATGCGTTCGACGATCTCAAGTCCGCGTTCGACGAATATTCAACAGAAGCTCAGAATGATGAATTAAATGTTCAGATCGACGAACTTAAAGCTGAGCTCGACGAATTTCTACCAGCTATATAATTTAGATATTCTCAGTTCGACTAATATTCTTATATATGATTAAAGCAATATTTTAGCATTTCTATTTATATATTGCTATATATTGCTGCCTTAACATTATAGCCGTTGCAGCACTAAATGTTATAGCCGTTGCAGAAAAGCTTAAAGACAGCAGTTTTATCTTCTCGAGGAGTCAAGATAATTAAAGAGACTTTATCTCTTGTCTTTTCCCGGAGAGGAATTCAAAATAAAGAGAGAGCACACAGAATATATGAGAGACACAGAACAAAGAACAATTACAATCAATATTGTTTTGCTAACTCTTTTCTGCAGATCATCTTCATCCTGAGACACTTAAACAAGATCATTTGCTCAGGATCTCTACAACAGAAGAAGAAGAAAAGGAGTATCACATTATAAGGAAGAAGCATCCTCAAACTGTCATCTAATCTCAATCAGACAGGGGGAGCTCTTCAACATCTTCATCAAAGATCCATTCTCAACAACCCATCTGGATCTCTAGTGTCTTCTCAGAAAAGAGAAGAACAATATATATATTTTTGCTTTCTTTATTTCCCCTCATGTACAGGGTTATAACTCCCTTCAAAAGTTAACTCTCGGTGATAAGGCACCTTAGCAAAAACTTGTGATTTGGTTTTTGAGTTACCTGATCAAAAGCTCATATGGTGGCAGGGCACCTGATCATAAACCTGTAGTGGATTCCTACCAGTGGGTAGAAGAGTAGATGTACCCAGGTTGATTGGGGAACTACTATAAAATTCTTGTGTCTTCTGGTTGCTTGTTTTATGCTTTATTTTCTCATTGACTGTGCTGTGATATATTAGATTTATTTGTGTTAGTTTGTTTTTCATAACTCACTAAACTACACATACTCATATATATCACTATTTTGAAATAAGATTAAAAAGGCTTTAATAAAGAAAAGAATATTAAGAACTAAACTCCCTTTCAATTGGTATCAAAGCGAGGCTGATTATATTAATCACCTTCAACTGATATTCAATTGCACTTTCAGTTGGTATCGGAGGGTAGTTGATTTTTACAGGCTAACACCTGAATCACAAAGATCATTTAGTTCTTAAGTTTTTGGTTTTTCTAAAATCTAATAGCACAAATAGAATTTTTAAATCCACCAATCTGTAATTTGGATAGATTTCTTTATGGCAAGTTAGAATTAAATTATATATGAAAGCCATAGATGAAGATATTTACAACTCTATTTTCACAGGACCTCCATCCTCAACTTCTTCAACAGATGATCAAGAGAAGCTGATAAGTGCTGATGCAAAGGCCATGGATATATTGGCTCAATCAATGTCAAAAGACATTCTTCAAAGAGTGGCTGATTGCACTTCAGCAAGGGGGATCTGGAACTCACTCTCTAGAATGGTTACTGAATCTTCTTTCACTTCTTCCACTAACTGTATTTATGATGCAGAACCATTCTCAAGATCAAGTGAAGAAGAAAAAGAAGAACAAAAAGCTAGAGCTTTCTGCATGTTTGCCATATATGGCTCAAACCACATCTCAAATGTAGAAAAGGTAAATGAGGTAACTTCAAATCCTAACTCTACCTCTGAAAATTACAAACCAGATTTTAAAATGCTATATACAGATATAATAAAATCTGAGAAGGAAATTATAAAAGAGTTAATAGAAAATATTTTAATTCCTGATAAACATAAAGAAAATATAAAAAATCTCAGAAGAACAAATTATTTCTTTGAAAAATAAGTCAATTAAGGCTAAAGAAAAAGAAATTATTTATGTTCAACAAAATCAGAAAATGTTTTCAAATTTATATTTTAATGAGATAAAAAGGCAAATATATCCAATTATAAAGTTTGACCAGTTTTTCACCTTTAAACTCCATTCCTGATCAAACAAATTTTTTTTTAAATTTATTTAATCTTTCTATCTTAAAAACAAAGTCAGATAACTTCATGTTCTTACAGACTTTTCTCCAAAAATCATGTTTGAGCATTCTACTCAAGCTGTATTGATTAGAAATAATCATAGCACTGAGTGTGAGTCTCTTCTAATAAGGTGATTCTGCAAGAAGGAAGGTATCAGACAATGTTCCTAAAAATTTCCTTAGAATTCATTAACAGTTGTAGCAATTCAAGATCCAGTGGCATCTGGATTCTTTGATTGCCCAGATCCTTGAATCCCATGAGCTGGAGAAGCACATGAGAATCTTATCATTAATTTCAGTCAAGGATATTTCCTTGTCTAAGCCTCTGAGCTCATTAATGATAAGACTGAATCTGTCATATATATTAGTAATAGATTCTTCAGCTTTCTTTTGAATGTTCTCATACTGGGATATGAGAAGGGACTTTTTGTCCTTTCTTTCACCAGCACTTCCTTCCACCATTGTGGTGAGTGAATCCCAGATCTCCTTTGCTGATTGGCATTCATCAACCTTCTGGAAAATGTCATCTGACATTGTTGACACCAGAATATTCATGGCCTTGGCATCACATGCCTTGACCTTCTTCTCAGCCTCTGTCTATTCCTTTCTTGGGACAGCCTCAGTTGTTGAGGTTTTTCCTTCCTTTTGTCTAACTGGAGCAGGAGGACCCGTGAGAAGAACATTATAGATGTCTTCATCAATTGAATTCATGTAAAGCCTTATCCTGGCCTTCTAGAGTGTGAACTTATTCTAGTTACACACTGGGGGTCTTGTGGAAGCATAATCCTTAGTACTCTTTTTCTTTATAAAATATGTCTATAGGGAAGAAATAAGAGTAGGAGGTCTTTTTGATCATTGTGTTAACCTCTTAATGATCAACCTCCCTCTGATACCAATTAAAAGCCTCAAAGAATCCTCTAGAGGGGGGGGGGGGTTGTTAATAGAGATTTAAATTTATTTCTATTCTATTTATGCAAGTACAATAAAACCTAAGTATTATGCTTCACCAAGATAAATCCCAGAATAAATAATTGCAGTTAAGTAATGAAAGAAAAAGCAGTAAATGAAATCTAAGCTATGAGGGACAGCACAGAAAATTGACAATATAGAAGACAAAATTTTTATAGAGGTTCCCCAAAATGTGGGTACTCCCCTCTTCTACCACCTGGTAGGGATGCACCACTGTGCCTGAGTCTTTTGGTAAGGATACTCTTAGAACCACTGCTCTTTTGACAAGGAGATCATGATGTTAGTTATTGGGTTTCGACTTATCACATAGAGGGGGGGGGGGGGTGAATAGGTTTTTCAAATTGTTTTACTTCCCTCTTTAGGTGTTCTTGTTTTATGGTTAATAGATTTAGAGATTGACAAACACAGTACAGAAAACACACAAAGTCTTATAGAGGTTCCTCAAGACAGGGTGTCTTGAGTAGTCCTCTTTCCTTCTGTGCCTACATAGCAGTGTGCTAGGCTCGGAAAACTCCGCCAATGTCTTCGGCCCGCAAGACTTACAACTCGGACCCGCAAGTCCCTGCAGCCTATGCCCTCAAGCCCCTTCACTGCACCCAAGCCCGCAAGCTCGACACGATTGGACCCGCAAGTCCCTGCAGCCTAGGACCTCAAGCCCCTTCACTGCACCCAAGCCTGCAAGCTCGACACATAGGCCCTAAAGCCCTACACAGCACAGACCCGCAAGTCTTGCCTGCAGCCTAGGCCCGCAAGCCCCTTCACTGCACCCGAGCCCGCAAGCTCGACACGATTGGACCCGCAAGTCCCTCTGCCCTAGCCCTCAAGCCTCGCAGATCTCATGTCCTCAAGCTTGACACTCAGATCTGAAAACAGATCTCACAACTTTGGCTCGCAAGCCTTACACTGATAGATTTACAACATTGATTCTGCCTGATGGAGATCGACTTCTTTACATGAAGAAGATGTTTTTTATGTGAACCTTGATAGTGCAAATCTTCTTCAAGTTTCTTGCTGTGCCGAGTGTTGACTGGCTATTTTCCTTGAACACTTCTTAACAGTCGATGAAACTTGACTGCAACTTGAAGAACACAGAATAATCGTTTTGTTCACCCCTTCTTTCTTTCTTCACCGCCGCTGGTACTGTTGTATTGCTAGGCTGGATTATTTTTCGTTACTTTTTCTCTTTTTTATTCTAAGGCATCATTGTTCCCTTTTATCGGACGGATGAGCCGCTTAACGGTCACATTTGATGTCCTTTATTGACAGACGCCCATCCCTCAAGAGCACGCGCTGATTGGACAATCAGGTAGTGACATTAAATGCTGACAGCGCGTCTGGATACTTTTGAATATATCTGACGATATTTCCATTGTTATGACTGTTGGATCGTGTGACGCCCTTAGAGGGGGGGGGGGGGGGGTGAATAAGGGTGTGTTTTAAAAATATAATTTTTACTTAATAATAATTTTAAACCAATGTAATTTTTGTATTTAACCAAACACAAATTTCTAAGATAAAGATTTAAGCAAACAAAATTGCAATTAGTGAAAAAAGCATAATTATATTAATCATGAAATTTGCATACAATAAAAATGATCTTAACAATGCTTAAGATCAAGGCACAATTATGATAATAAAAATACAATAATTTTGGTTTACCAATCCTTCCCCCAAGGATCGGAAGGCTATCGCTTGTCTCTCCCAAGACCAAGCCCAAGCCTATCCTCTAGATCTTCCCAAGATCTAGACGTAGCACACAAGGCCACGATTTCCCACCAAGCCTCACAAGGACATGGACGCTCCGCACAAGGAAGCGATTTTCCCCTAAGCCGCGCAAGGACTTAGACGCCGCACGCAAGACGACGATTTCTCTACAAATACTAAATGAAAAAGTATGTGAATGAAAATACAATATGAAAAGAACAACTCCCTAGAAGATCAGATCTCTGAATGGATTGTTGAAGCCTCGAGATGATCGATGATGTAGAAGCACGCCCGATCTCGTCTTCAATCTTCAATCCTTCTTTGCACAAATGGGAGTTGAGGAGGTTCTGGAGCTCTCTGGTTCGTATGCACTCAGGAAGGGACTGGAATTCTCAAAAGCTTGGAATGCACGAACCAAAGGAACCAATTTATAGAAATTCACTGTCGCCTGGGCGACAGTGACTGTCGGAATTTTCCGACAGCGCTAAACTGCCGCTGGAGTGCCGTCGTGGGTGGAGTCGTGGGCAGTTGGTGTAACCGTCGAGCTGTCTCCTGGGCGACATCGATGTCGGAATTTCCGACAGTGCAAAACTGCCGGTCGTGGGTGGAGACGTGGGCAGGTGGTGTAACCGTCGAGCTGTCGCCTAGGCGACATTGATGTCGGAATTCCGACAGCGCAAAACTGTCTTTCGTCGATCTGCCGTGGAGGGAAGTAGTTGTAACTTCTCTGCTGTCGCCTGGGCGACAGTGGCTGTCGGAATTTTCAGACAGTGAATTTTTCCCACATTCAATTTTAGCTCCAGCAGGAATGTGAACATCTCATACCTGTTATCTGCACACCATTAATGAAAATAGAATCAAATACAAAAGGGACTTTGTTATTATCAAACCGGAGGAGTGCGAAACGCATGCTCCAACAATCTCCCCCTTTTGATAATAACAAATCCGTATAAAAAGAAATCATGTCTATTTAGATTGTTGATTTTAAACTTAGGTGTGTGCACAAAATTAACATTATATATATTCCTTAAAAAATAAATAATCTATCTCGAGATGAAAGCTCCTCCTAAATGAATGCTCCCCCTACATATATGCTCTCCCTAAATATATGCTCCCCCTAAGTATATGATGTATTGTGTAGGTGGAATATTTAGGTGTGATAGATTTGTGACTTTTCTTTTTATACTTTAAATTCTCCCCCTTTTGGTATTAGCAAAAATGAATATTAGATACAAGAGTAGCTTTTAAGGGA
Organism: Dactylorhiza incarnata; assembly: GCA_033032865.1. Lineage (NCBI taxonomy): Eukaryota > Viridiplantae > Streptophyta > Magnoliopsida > Asparagales > Orchidaceae > Dactylorhiza > Dactylorhiza incarnata. Next base: position 10,443,533 of record JAWHQI010000028.1, on the reverse strand, counting down.
AAGGTAATAGAAAATAGAAATGAAGAGTAAGCATAAGCAATTTGTTGCCATAGTATGAATAAGCTCATGAAGTGACGGTATAGCCATATGTAGTAATGAAAGAAAGAACTTAAACATGAGTAAGATCATTTGAAAGTATCATAGAATGACACAATAGTGTATAGAATTATGGAATTTTTTCGGTCCAATTCTCATGAGATGAATATTTATTTAACATAATGATGTGTACATGTGATACTTAGATCAAACATATGAAGCTATTTAATTTACATGATCATTGAAATGTAGAACATAATAAAAGCACATAATGGCAACTTTAACTTTGAAGATATAGCACAAGGTGAATAGAAAACCATGTTTCTTTTGCACAAGACACTTTACAATTCTGTCCAAGGTGCTTAACCTCACAATGCTCATTAAGACTTATCAGGAGGGTAAGTAGTTCTTGGTGGAGTATCCTTGTCTTTATTTTTATTATTTTTTTTTTATCACAGACGTTGTGATTTCTTAATTGTGATATATTGATATATTTTTTAATTGACCAAGGATCTCCGAATTCACTTGAAACGCAAAAGATGGTGTATATTTTGTTGTGCTAACAAATCAATGTTGAAAGTTGTATTTAAGAAGTGCTATTTTATTATGTGAAAGCAATTATGATCCATGTATATATTAAATAAAAAGACATACGTATTGATCAAAAGAAGTGAACGTGATAGTTCATTATGATAGATAAACAATTTCTCATACTTAGAGGCATGCGAAAACAATTTCCAATGGTCTAAACAACTAAGTAGAAGTGTCAATACGATGATAGCTTGGAAATGAAATCATAGAAACATGTAAGTCATTTTTTTAAAAATAAATAACACATGGTTTTTCAGCAAGTCATGAGGTGAAGCATGAATAATGACATATAACTATTGTAGATCATCAAAGGGACCTTAAATTGGAGTTTTGTTAAAATGAGAGCTGTCGGAAATTTCCGACAGTCACTGTCGCCTGGGCGACAGTGAAAAATATAAATAGGGCTGGGGACCGAGTCAAACCCTATTGTGCATCATTTCCTGGAGTTAAAAACGAGAGGAAGGCTGTCGGAAGTCGGCGACATCCCTAGAGCTAAGGTATGGGTTTTTGATTTTGGTGTTTTTAACTCAAAAAAATTTTAGGGATTTGTGATTTTGATAGTAGAGAAGAAGGAAAATGTAGTTTTCATGTTGATTTTTGATGAATGGTGTAGGTTTTGAAATTTTTGATTTGAAAAATGTAGATCTAGTTTAAAAACAAGTGGATCTTGGTGGATCTTTGCTAAAATTTTTATCTTTGTTAAATTTCTTTTTGAGTTGGTGATGAAGGTTTCCATTTGTTCATTTTCTAAAGGATTATTGTAGATCTAGTTTAGAGAAGAAGGTGGAAGATGATAAATAGTAAAGGATTTGTAGAATATGTTGATTCAAAATATATATATATATATTTTTTAAAAACTTGATGTTGAAATAACATTTATTTTGAGTAGATCTGGAAGTATATGTAAAAATTTTGAGAGAAAATCACTTGGAGGGCTGTCGGAAATTTCCGACAGCCACTGTCGCCTGGGCGACAGTGTTCCAGTGCACAATGTGATACCTTGTTTAATCAAAATTTTTGTATTTTATTGCAGAATGGCTTCCAGTTCCAAAGCTCGAAAGAGTACTTCGGAAGATGCACATACTTCATATCAAGTTTTTCCGGGGGTGGAGAAGGCTATTGTTGGAATAGCGAAGTATGTGGAATTTGAGTCGCCAAAGCACGATCATATCTATGATCGGCTTGCGAACGCAGGTATAATTTCAATTATCACACCAGAGGGGTTTTCTTCCTTTTTCATTCGTGAATTTTATAACCATTTGGAAGACCCAACTTTCACTGAATTGGATGGCGGAGTGAGATCAAAGATCCAAGGTCAACATGTGGAAATAACACATGTTGATCTACGAGAGGAATTTGGACTAGTGATGAGTGAGAATATGCCTGATATAGTGGAGAATTATCGAAAGGATAGAGATTGGACCCTTGTAAACATGAGTTTACATGGGAATCAAAAGAAGACTCTTACCACTGAAGTTACCTCACTTACTCCGGATGCGTTCTTAGTCCAAGATATATTAAGGAATTCAGTGATGTTGAAGAGTGGAGACACAAGAAGTATTACAGCTCAGTTGACCCTCTTTATATACTATATTATGGAGGATGAGCTTTTTGATGTGGCGGACTTCATACTCGCCCAGATTAGGTATGCGTATAGATTAAAGCATCCAAGATGGGTGAAGGTTCATACGCTGCCAATGGGGGAGGTAATACAGCGTGTACTCTACAAGAAATATGGATGGATAGTGCAAGGTGCTTATTTGGATGATTGTTACCCGGAAATATATTATACGGGTTCAATGAAGGTGAAGAAGCCGCAGAGAAAAACTCATCCGGGGATTGAGATTAGAGAGCCGACCATTTCTAGGGCAGGATCACTACGAGAGTCCATTGATGATTTGCGTGATTCATTAGAGGATCACAAGAGGGAAGTGAAGAAGGACCGTAGTCGAATGCAGAAATTTATGAAGTTTCTCGTCAAAGGTCTGAAGTTGAAACCAACTCCGGAGGAAGAGGCCGAATGGCAAGTTCCGGACGAAGAACCGCCACACCAATCGGTGAGGCGAACTCGCCGTGGCAAAGCCGTGAGACGAGGACCTCCAGAAGATTGTCCAGAGAGCAGCGGGGCTGGTTATGAAGATTCATAGTAGTTTTATGTTGCTGCTGCTGCTGGGTGATGTCGGAAAATTCCGACATCCATTGTCGCCTGGGCGACAGTGAACTTCTTTAAATTTCTGTTTTTGTTTAAAGAACTTGATCCTTAAGTTTGTTCTACTGTTTTTATGTGAACAATATTGATGTAATGACGTTGAATTTTTGTTAAGTCCTTTGAAATTTTATGTTTTGATTTTTAGAATTTTGGCTTTTTGTTTTTACATTGTTTATGTTTTTGTGATAATAATTTTTTATTTTATAGGCTTTAAATTGTGATATATTCATTGTGAAATGTCTAGAATGTCCAATTCTAGCCTAAGCATAGAAAAACGGGAATCCGGTAACGGCTTAGTGAATATATCCGCTAGTTGATTTTCCGTGCCTATAAAGTTGATTTTTATATTACCCTTCTTAATGTGATCCCTTATAAAATGATGTCGGACGTCTATATGCTTAGATCTAGAATGTAATACGGGATTGTTTGTTAAATCTATAGCACTTTTATTATCACACTTTAATTCTACACTACTTTGTTGTATGCCAAAATCTTCTAACGTTTGGGACATCCAAAGTGCTTGGGCACAACAACTACCTAGTGCAATATATTCAGCCTCGGTAGTAGAGAGGGCAACAGAATTCTGTTTCCTACTCGACCATGAAATAAGTGAAGGGCCGATAAAGTGACAAGTGCCACTAGTGCTTTTCCTATCTAAAGAACATCCCGCATAATTAGAATCCGAAAAACCATGCAAAATAAAAGAATCATTATGTGGATACCATAAACCTAATTTTGATGTTCCAATGAGACATCTAAAGATACGTTTCACCGCTTTTAAATGTGACTCTTTAGGATTAGCTTGAAATCTAGCACATAAACAAACGGCAAACATAATATCAGGTCTAGATGCGGTTAAATACAATAAAGACCCTATCATACTTCTATAAAGGGTTTGTTCAATTGAAACACCACTTTCATCTTTTCCTAATTTTAGTGAAGTACTCATAGGAGTGTTTGCATGCTTAAGGTTTTCAAATCCAAATCTTTTTAACATATCATGAATATACTTGGTTTGACATATAAAAATTCCATCATGTTTTTGTGTAATTTGAAAACCTAGAAAATATGAAAGTTCTCCAACCATACTCATTTCAAATTCATTTTTCATAATTTCAACTACTTTATTACACAACTCTTCATTAGTGGCTCCAAAAATAATATCATCAACATAAATTTGTAGAATAATTAAATCATGATCAATTTGCTTAATGAAGAGTGTAGAATCAGCACTTCCTATTTTATAATCGTGCTTTAACAAATATTGAGTTAATCGATCATACCAAGCACGAGACGCTTGTTTTAATCCATAAAGCGCTTTATCTAATTTATAAACATAATTTGGATATTTCTCATTTATAAAGCCAGGGGGTTGTTCTACATAAACTTCTTCTTTTATATACCCGTTTAAAATGCGGTTTTGACATCCATTTGATATAATTTAAATCTTTTAAAATAAGCAAATGCAAGAAATATTCTAACCGCTTCTAATCTTGCTACGGGTGCAAAAGTTTCATCAAAATCTACCCCTTCAATTTGTGCATAACCTTTTGCAACTAATCTGGCTTTATTTCTAACAATTCTAGATTCATTATCCATTTTATTTTTAAAAATCCACTTAACACCAACTACAGGACGATTTTTTGGTCGTTCTACAAGATTCCAAACCTTATTACGTTCAAATTGATTAAGTTCTTCATTCATAGCTAAAAACCAAAATTCATCATTTAAAGCGGTGGAAACATCTTTTGGTTCTATTTCAGAAACAAAACAAAGGTTTGAAAATAAAACATGTAGTGATGAACGAGTACTAAACCCTTTTGGCGGATCCCCAATGATAAGCTCCTTTGGATGATCCTTTGAGAATCTCAAATCACTTGGAGGCACATATCCTTCTCTTTCTTCTTCTTCTCTTTCTTCTTCTTTTTCTTCTTCATTTTCTCCAAGTTCTTCTTCATCATTCTCCACCAATGGAAGGGGTTCATTTTCTTTTCCTGTAATTTTCTTTTCTACACATGAAGCAAACTCATCAAACCTAACATGAATCGATTCTTCAACTATTTTTGTTCTTTTATTAAAAATCCTATAAGCTTTACTAGTTGAAGAATTGCCAATAAAAATACCTTCATCACATTTTTCATCAAATTTTCCTAAGGAATCTTTAGAATTTAAAATAAAACATTTACAACCAAAAACTTTGAAATAAGAAACATTTGGTTTTTTACTAAATATTAATTCATAAGGAGTTAATTTTAAAATAGGGCGAAGCATTACTCTATTAATTACATAACATGCCGTGCTAACTGCTTCAGCCCAAAAAGATTTTGGTAATTTGAATTCAGATAACATTGTACGGGCTAACTCTTGAAGAGTTCTATTTTTCCTCTCCACTACACCATTTTGCTGTGGTGTGCGTGGAGCGGAAAATTCATGTTTAATTCCTAACTCCGTACAAAAAGAAATAAACTTTTCATTTTCAAATTCTCCTCCATGATCCGATCGTATGCGTTTAATTTTCAACTCAAATTCATTTTGGATACGCAAACATAATTTTGAAAATTCTGAAAATGCATCGGATTTGGAGGTTAAAAATAAAGTCCAACAAAAACGAGAATAATCATCAATCAAAACAAATGTGTATTTTCTACCTCCTAAGCTAGAAATTCCAATTGGCCCAAATAAGTCCATATGTATTAATTGAAGTTGCCTAGTGGTAGAAATAATGTTTTTACTTTTGAAAGATGATTTTGAAAATTTTCCTTTTTGGCAAGGCACACATAGTGAAGAAGATAAATTTCCATTTAGCAAAGGTAAACCTTTAATTAATTTATCTTTTGAAAGTTTTGAAATTAACTCTGCACTAGCATGTCCAAGTCGCCTATGCCATAAATCTAATTCATCATTTTTTGATAAAAAACATTTTAAAGTAGAATTTGAAAAATCAAGAAATTTAATCATATATACATTATGACATCTGGGTGCGGTAAAAACAATTTCATTTGTTTTGGAATTAATAATTTTGCACAAATTTGTAGAAGATTCAAATAAAACATTTAAACCCTTATCACATAATTGACTAATAGAAATCAAATTATGCTTTAATCCTTCTACAAATAAAACATTTGAAATTGAAAAATTTTCGTTACCCACAACACCGATGCCAATGATTCTTCCTTTTCCATTGTCACCGAATGTAACAATTCCTCCTTTCTTCATCTCCAGGCTAAGGAACTTCTCTTTATTGCCCGTCATGTGTTTTGAACAACCCGAGTCCAAGTACCACACGTCTTCTTTGTCCTTAGCCTGCCAACACACCTAGAAAGAGGAGGTGAGTAAAGATCTGGTTACCCAAGTGGTTCCACCCATAGTATAGGTAGAAGCCTTAGGCACCCAGATTTGTTTTATTTTACTTTTTCCTTCCTTCCAGCAAGAGTCCGTAGTGTGACCAAATCTATTGCATTTGGCACATGTAATGTATTTAGAAGAGTATAACTTTTCTGGACTTTTACTGGATGAGGATGCAGTATTTGATAATTTATTAATTTTAGAATTTTTAAAAGTAGATTTTCTGGACTTTTCACTGTCGCCGGCGACAGTGGTTGTCGCCGGGCGACAGCTTCCAGACGTGTATCCGAGCCCAAATCTTCCAGATTCATGGCGTTGGTATCCTAAGATCATATCCAGTGATCTTCGGCCCATTCCAAATTTTTTCATGGCTAGTATTAAGTCATGAATCTGGTTTCTCATTTTCGTATTTTCGGATACTAGATTTACGCATCTACGTTCAAAAGATTTCTTTCCCTCATGAACCTTGGAAATTGAAGATTTCAGATCTCTCTCTAAAATCTCATTCTTTTTAGTAAGTACTTTTATTGTAGAATGAGATTTGGAAAGAGATTCTTCAAGTTCATTAATTCTTCCCAAAAAGTGATCACACTCTTGGCAAGAAATATCTCTTTTTCCAATAGTCTTAATTTCATTTAACAATTTTTTGTTTTCTTTAAGTAAAATTCCATTTTCAGATTTTAGAAGATCATTATCTTTTAAACTTTTTTCAAAAAATTTGCAAGTCTTTAAAAATTCAGAGAATAATTCATCATAGGTTGGAGGAGTTACCTCAGTGTCGCTTTGGACACTGCATTCGTCATCAGATATGACGCTCTTTCCATCCTCAGAAGTAGTATCATCCCAGGTTTCCGCCTTCAACACCTTCTTCGACCCTTTGTGCTTCTTTTCTTTAAGTTCTTTCAAGTACTTTGGACACTTGCTTCGAATGTGTCCTAACTTCTTGCAGTGGTAGCACTCCGGTGGCGGTCTCTCTTCCTCCTCATCGCCCTCCTTTCCTTTTTTCTTCCTAAAGGTCTCCTTCTTAAAATACTTCTTAAACGAATTTCTTCTCTCCGGATTTTTCATAAATTTTCTAAATTTTTTAACAAATAAGCTCTCCTCATCTTCTTCATCCTCCTCAGAATCACTAGTTTCTTCCTTCTTAGATTTTAGAGCCAATCCCTTCTTCCTTGGCTCCATATACTCTTGTTGTTGAATTTTTAATTCGACTTCATGAGTTTTCAAATTCCCAATGAGGCTCTCCAATTTTAAAGTCTTAAGATCATGTGACTCGGAAATTGCAGTCACTTTAGGATTGAACTTCGGGGGAAGTGATCTTAAAATTTTTCTTACCAAATCTCCATTTGAGAACACCTTTCCTAGCACCTTTGAGTCGTTCACGATTTTTGTGAATCGTGTGTACATCGTATCAACCTCTTCATCTACCTCCATTTTGAACCTTTCAAATTCAGATTCCAGTTGAAATAGCTTTGAGTCCTTTACCTGCGAAGTACCTTCATGAGTGATTTCTAATAAATTCCAAATTTCAAATGCAGAATTACAAGCACAAACTCTATTAAATTCAGTGCGATCTAGTGCGCAAAATAAAGCATTCATGGCTTTTGCATTGTTCTTACATTTTAATTTATCGTTGTCATCCCACTTGTCTTTGGGCTTATCCATGGTTACATCTCCTACAACAAATGTTGGAGAAGTGTAACTAGATTCTACCATATTCCAGACTTCAATATCTAGCGCAATTAGAAAACAACGCATACGTGTTTTCCAATAATTGTAGTCTGTGCCCGTAAAAAGTGGTGGCCTACTAATTCCTTGCCCCTCAACGAACGCGTGATCGTTGTGCGCCATTACTCCCGGTGGTAAAACCGTTTTGGAGTAACCTCGCTCTGATACCACTTGTTGGATCGTGTGACGCCCTTAGAGGGGGGGGGGGGTGAATAAGGGTGTGTTTTAAAAATATAATTTTTACTTAATAATAATTTTAAACCAATGTAATTTTTGTATTTAACCAAACACAAATTTCTAAGATAAAGATTTAAGCAAACAAAATTGCAATTAGTGAAAAAAGCATAATTATATTAATCATGAAATTTGCATACAATAAAAATGATCTTAACAATGCTTAAGATCAAGGCACAATTATGATAATAAAAATACAATAATTTTGGGTTACCAATCTTCTCCCAAGGATCGGAAGGCTATCGCTTGTCTCTCCCAAGACCAAGCCCAAGCCTATCCTCTAGATCTTCCCAAGATCTAGACGTAGCACACAAGGCCACATTTTCCCACCAAGCCTCACAAGGACTTGGACGCTCCGCACAAGGAAGCGATTTTCCCCTAAGCCGCGCAAGGACTTAGACGCCGCACGCAAGACGACGATTTCTCTACAAATACTAAATGAAAAAGTATGTGAATGAAAATACAATATGAAAAGAACAACTCCCTAGAAGATCAGATCTCTGAATGGATTGTTGAAGCCTCGAGATGATCGATGATGTAGAAGCACGCCCGATCTCGTCTTCAATCTTCAATCCTTCTTTGCACAAATGGGAGTTGAGGAGGTTCTGGAGCTCTCTGGTTCGTATGCACTCAGGAAGGGACTGGAATTCTCAAAAGCTTGGAATGCACGAACCAAAGGAACCAATTTATAGAAATTCACTGTCGCCTGGGCGACAGTGACTGTCGGAATTTTCCGACAGCGCTAAACTGCCGCTGGAGTGCCGTCGTGGGTGGAGTCGTGGGCAGTTGGTGTAACCGTCGAGCTGTCGCCTGGGCGACATCGATGTCGGAATTTCCGACAGTGCAAAACTGCCGGTCGTGGGTGGAGACGTGGGCAGGTGGTGTAACCGTCGAGCTGTCGCCTGGGCGACATTGATGTCGGAATTCCGACAGCGCAAAACTGTCTTTCGTCGATCTGGCGTGGAGGGAAGTAGTTGTAACTTCTCTGCTGTCGCCTGGGCGACAGTGGCTGTCGGAATTTTCCGACAGTGAATTTTTCCCACATTCAATTTTAGCTCCAGCAGCAATGTGAACATCTCATACCTGTTATCTGCACACCATTAATGAAAATAGAATCAAATATAAAAGGGACTTTGTTATTATCAAACCGGAGGAGTGCGAAACGCATGCTCCAACAACGACGACATGGACAATATCTCGACGACAGGGCTTGTCGATGACTTGAACTAGTTTCTTCTTCAATTCTTTATCAGTTAGTGATATCTCGACGATACGAGACATCACTTCTGCACACGAGCTTAAGACAACACGAAGCCATCATACTGATATCGGCGAGAACTCCTTACTGCTAGATATCGCTGAAACCGCATTATTTTGTCGACGACATAATTGATATTATATCGACAGACTATACTTCAGCAACTGCCTGTCTTCATATGACCTTCTTTAGTCTTCTCGACGTCACGTCTTTTTTTCGACGATAGAGTTGTCATCAGCCTTACTTAGCCTTTCCGACGACAAGGCTTCTTGTCGACGACATCTGTTCTTTCTTAACCTTATCGACGTTAAGCCTTCTTGTCGACGATATCGTCGACATATTTGAGTCTTCTTCTTCATCTCGACTTCCTGATATCGCTGTAAGGTGAATGCCACAATGATATCACTACTTTTCCTTGCTCTGCATGTTGTTGACGATATGCTTGCTGTTGTCGACGATATGCCTGTTGTTGTCGATGATACGCTTGATCCTTTTTGATGACATCAAACATAATCATTCTTCTTTGCTTTCCCATCATTTCAACGATGTGGTTATACTTCTCGACGATATGTCTAGCCTTTTTCGACAATATTATACTTAGGCAGGTTATTGAAGTACTGGACATATTATCTTATCTCTGCAAGCATGAACTAGATAAGACATTAAATACAACTTGTACTTATCATTGAGCTGAGTACTTCTTTAAATCAGGAACACTGCTAGGCACTGTTCCCAACAATCTCCCCCTATTTGAAGAAGTCATAACCCATTCAATGATAAAGTACATCTTAAGCAAATAAGCATATATAATGATGACATTGCAGCTATGTTTGAGTGAACACAGAATTTGACAAATATTACTTCATTTATAAATAGTGCCAAATGTTTTTAAAGGATTTTGACATTTATACATTTAGCCCCCTAAAAATTTAGCCATCTATAGCTCTGGTGCCCTCATAGCAGCTTCACTCTTTGTTTTCTTGGCACTGGCTTCCTGCTCCTTTTCAGCTTGTCTGATGAAGTATTCAAACGGTTTGGGATGATACTTGAGAGGTTCAGGAGCATCAGTTGGGATTCTCCCTGCTTGCTTGTCTCTTATGTGACTTCTTCTCGAGTCTTCTTGATCTTCATATTTAGCCCATTCTTGAGGACTGTATACGTTGTATCGTTCACCTTTATTAGCTTTCACTTGCTCTCATGATTTTAGAATGATGAATCTGGATTTGGGACTCCATCTTTCATAGTCATCCTTTTTCTCCATTTCCTCCCTGTACTTTCTCTTCCTCATTTTTACTTCTTTATCCTCCAGTACTTCCTTCTCTTTACCCTTATCAGTGGCAGTGTTAGGAATGTCTGCATGTTGCTCTTCAGCAGGGTACTCTTCTGCAGTCTGGTCAAAATGTAGAGGAGGGAGATTCATTGCTTCCCTGATGGTATTTGTGGCCCAGAAGCCATTCTCACCACTGGCCTTTATCATTGATCTCTCACCCTTTATGACTTCTTCGGATATCCCACTCTGGAGATTCTCCTCAAAAACTAATATCTTGTTCTTAAGCATGTGGATTCCTACTTCCAAGTGATTCTTGGTCTCAAGCAGATGACTGTCTAGATCCTTATTGTGGTGATCTAGACTTTCTTGGAGATTAGTTTTGTGTTCATCCATCCTCTTGGTGGATTCAATGTAGGCCTTTTCTATGTTGCTGACAATCAATGTCTAATTGACCCCTAAATTAGATAGACCCTTGTGTGTAAGTGCCGTCTCTTTGGAAGTATACTCTTGTAGATTCTTCACATCATTTCTCAGGCTCCCAGTTTCAGCAGATAGTTCACTTTTTAGTTCATTGACCGCAGAGGTAACATAACTTTCAATTTTTAATCTTTGCTCTTCCAGGAGCATCTTTATCTGAGACAATAGTGAGAACTCCACTGGCCTATTCTATGGAGGTGAACTATCTTGTCTTGGTTCCTCTTCTTTATTCCCCTCAACCATTGGAGATGGAGATTTTCTGATGGGTGAATGGTTTGGCTCTTTTTTCTTTTCAGGACTTGGCAGATCTCTGCTAATCTCATAAGCAGAATTCTCTAGCTTCTCTTCTTGGGGATCTTTACTTGGATCCTCTTGGTCTACTGATCCATGATGGACATCATCCTCATCCCCAATGATCTTATTGATCACTTCTTCCACTTGAGCAGGGAGTTCACCATTCTTCTCCCCCTCAGTCTCAGCATCCTCTTGCTCAGTTCCTGTTGTTACCATTTTCCCGGATCCCAGACTTAGAGCAGAGGTCTGAGGGGAGACATTTCTTTTCTCTACAGGCACTTCAGAGTCAGACGAGTCTGAGCTGTTGCCTGATTCATTTACTTCAGATGATCTTTCTCCCTTCCTCTTCACATCCTCTGCAGTTTTCATCTTCTTGGGAGACTTAATCTGAGTTTTCTCCCATCTTTCCAGTATCCTGATGTCCATCCTTCTCATGTTATGGATTTTTATGCCATACTTCTTGTTGAAGTTTCAGGGTAGGATATCAGTAGATACAATGATAGTATTCTTCCCAAATTTGGAACTTGAAAGCTGTCTTGAATCCTCTTGAAAATAATCTGACCCCAGTTGGTCTTCTTAATTAGGATTATCCTTGCCATTATCTCGAACATGGTCTTGGATATCCTGTCATGCGACACTACCTTGCAGAGGAGGGCTTTTCCTACAATGTCACCCATGAGTTTCCCTTGTTGATTGAAATTCTTTCTTTCCAGAGACCCATAGGTCTTGCTGGAGTGACCGCACCATTCCAGAGCCCTGTTAATGTCCTCCTGTGTGACCTTTTCATCTTCCTCCCCCTTGGCATAGGTTGGCAGCTGAAGAGCCCTGGCCAACCTCTTGGGATTCACCTTGACCTTTATCACATTTATCAAGCTTTTTACAGATGTTCCTTTTGAGCCACCCTTGGCATTCGAGTAGAACTCCAACACTTCTCTTTTTAATATTACTGTTAACTCTGAGAGAGCGAACTCCAGGCCGACGACGTCTAATAGTTTAATGGCGCTCTGAATCTCTTCTGGCCCTTCTGAGAAACCGCCCATCACTACTTGGCTTCCTTCATAGAGAAATCCTTCCTTCTTTTGTGCCATTTCTTGCTTGATCGGAGAGGATTCTAGTTTAGTCGAGTCGTTCACTCTTCGAAGGCGTAGAGAGCACAACGTCTTTTTAGGGCTAATGTAGAAAGTGTTTTAACCTTAAGACATCTGCCTTATTTATAGTTTTCGAGTTGGAAGACGAAGTGTCATTTGTTAAATGTCTGATTAACTCGAGTTAAGCTGTTATGATTGGTTAAGCTCAGGTCAATTTAAGAGTCCATTGATGATTAGGTATCGTCGTGACGCAAATTTGATGTCGAGGAATCATTCCGACGATAGCAATGATCATTTCAACGATATAGTTTTGTGTTCTAAACTATATTGTTCTTTTTCACTCTTTTGTATGATCAGTACACTGCTTTAACAGTGCCATACATATGTGCTCCTTGAGTGACAGCTTTTGCTTGCTCAAGTAAAAATTACCTTTAACAAATTGATAAAGATGAGGTTATGTTTTGAACATCAATATAGTTACATCCACCTTAGCTTTTATATCTTTTTGAGCTAGTAGCTCTCCCTTGATGTGATGTTTCTCTTATCTTTATTTTTAGCTCTCCCTTGATCACTTATTGTCCATTAGCCTTGTTTGCTTTTTATTGGCTGAATAGACTTCCCTACAAGACAGATTTAATATCCCTTAGGAACCCAAGGTGGCTTGGGTCCTAGGTTATTGTTAGCATAATAAGGAATTCTTCTACTCACCTCAGCCTTTACAGGAGGTCTCTCCTTTGCACTAGGCACACTATGGTTGTACCAACAGTCAATGGCAAAGTGTCCTACATTTTTCCACAACCCCAACATTCATGGATGTTGTACCTTCTTTTCTGAACAATTTTTGAAGTGGGTGGAGAATCACTATGCTTATGTTCAGTAGTGAAGGCAACATCATTCTTCCTATCTTTCTCAGCCAAGGGCTGACTAGCTGCTCTAGTATAATTATTTCTTCTTAACGTTATCGGTTGGTCAGCAACATATGTCAGCTTGGTAGCTGACATGGTGTTGATGACATCAGATATGATCAAGTGAGAGTTGATTATACTGGTGCTACCAGCCTGCTTCTTATCTGGAAGAGATTGGGAAGGTGTTGCTCCTTACCCTTGAAGGTGGGGGCTGAGGCACCAAACACAAATGGTCCATGATGGGCCATTTGGATTTCTTCATGGGGAGCCTTTAATGCAATCATTCCCATGCCCTTTCTCTTCCCATAGTCAGAAGCATTTCCCAGGCTAATGGAGCATCCATTCATCCAGTGACCATGGACACTATCCTGGTCATACTTATTAGCGGGAAATACTACCTTTTGAAAGGTGGTATGAGGCTCTCCTTTAGTTTTGCCCCTTTTTTTATTCCCAGCATCTACTGCCTCCTTTTTGAAACCCAATCCCCTCCTATTCTCATTCTCAAGTTTCCTGATGAGTTCCTCCCTTTGGTTTCTCTCATCATGAGGCTTGCCTATGATCTTCTTGAGCTCACAGGAGTTGGTGCCCTCATTGTGGGACATACCCATTTCTTCATTCATCTCAGCCTTAATGGGTCTGAGTGATTCTAGCTCCTTAGCTTGCTTCTTAACAAGCATCTTGCTCTTTCTCAGAGCAGCCAAGAGATCACCAAACTGTTCTATTAAATCAGCATGGTTCTTATTGTTGCATGATGAGCAGTCTTCTGCATCATTTTCAGAAGATGAGCAATCATCTGATGCACTCTTGGTATTCTTAATTTAAGCTGGTAGTAAAGGTGTGTGAGTGATGCATACCTGATCATAATGTGATTCATCATAATTTTCTTCATCTGATAGAGCCATCAACCCAAAGACTTCCTCATCCTCAGAGTCACAGTCTGTGAGAGTCAAATGTGCTCTTATTCTTTTTCTGGCTACAGAGCATTATTCATCATGCAATTTACTGTCTAAAGTAGTCAGGGGTGCTCTGATCCCTATACTCCTTTCTTCTTTAATATATGCAGAGCTCCAACTGCTTTCACTTAGAGATCAGAGCATCCTGCTGTCAAATCTTCTGACTATCTCCATGGAGCTTTTTAAGTTCCTGAGCTGAAGATTTGACACACCCAATAGCAGATCTGCTCAAGCTGTTAAGCTTTCTTTGAGCAACCTAGCTTTGCTACCACTTGTTAGTTATTGGGTATCGATTTATCACCTAGAGGGGGGGGGGGGGGGGGTGAATAGTTTTTTCAAATTGTTTTACTTCCCTCTTTAGGTGTTCTTGTTTTCTGGTTAATAAATTTAGAGATTGACAAACACAACACAGAAAACACACAAAGACTTATAGAAGTTCCTCAAGATAGGGTGTCTTGAGTAGTCCTCTTTCCCTCTGCGCCTACCTAGTAGTGTGCTAGGATCGACAAACTCCGCCAATGTCTTTGGCCCGCAAGCCTTACAACTCGGAACTGCAAGTCCCTGTAGCCTAGGCCCTCAAGCCCCTTCACTGCACCCGAGCCCACAAGCTCGACACGATTGGACCCACAAGTCGCTGCAGCCTAGGCCCTCAAGCCCCTTCACTGCACCCGAGCCCGCAAGCTCGACACAGAGGCCCTCAAGCCCTACACAGCACAGACCCGCAAGTCTTGCCTGCAGCCTAGGCCCGCAAGCCCCTTCATTGCACCCGAGCCCGCAAGCTCGACACAATTGGACCCACAAGTCCCTCTTCCATTGCCCTCAAGCCTCGCAGATCTCAATCCCTCAAGCTTGACACTCATATCTGAAAACAGACCTCACAACTTTGGCCCGCAAGCCTTGCACAGATAGATTTACAACATTGATTCTGCCTGATGGAGATTAGCTTCATTACTTGAAGAAGATGCTTTTGATGTGAACCTTGACAGTGCAAATCTTCTTCAAGTTTCTTGCTGTGCCAGGTGTTGACTGGCTATCTTCCGTGAACACTTCTTAACAGTCGATGAAACTTGACTGTAACTTGAAAAACACAGAATAATCGTTTTGTTCTTCCCTTCTTTCTTTCCTCACCGGCGCTTATATTGTTGTATTGCTAGGCTTGATTTATTTTCTCTATTTTATTCTAGGGCATCACTGATCCCTTTTATAGGACGAATGAGCCGCTTAACGGTCACATATGATGTCCTTTACTCACAGACGCCCATCCCTCAAGAGCACGCGCTGATTAGACAATCAGGCGGCAACATTAAATGCTGACAGCGCGTCTGACTACTTTTGAATCTGTCTGACGATATTTCCATTGTTACGACGACATGGACAATATCTCAACGACAGGGTTTGTCGATGACTTGAACTGGTTTCTTCTTCAATTCTTCATCAGATAGTGATATCTCGATGATACGAGACATCACTTCTGCACTCGAGCTTAAGACGACACGAAGTCATCAAACTGATATCGGCGAGAACTCTTTGTCTGCTAGATATCGCTGAAACCACATTATCTTGTCGACGACATAATTGATATTATGTCGACAGACTATACTTCAGCAACTGCCTGTCTTCATATGACCTTCTTTAGTCTTCTCGACATCACGTCTTCTTTTCGACGACAGAGTTGTCATCAGCCTTACTTAGCCTTTCCGACGACAAGGATTCTTGTCGACGACATCTGTTCTTCCTTAGCCTTATCGACGTTAAGCCTTCTTGTCGACGATATCATCAACATCTTTGAGTCTTCTTCTTCATCTCGAATTCCTGATATCGCTGTAAGGTGAATGCCACAACGATATCACTATTTTGCCTTGCTCTGCATGTTGTTGACGAAATGCATGCTGTTGTCGACGAAATGCCTGATGTTGTCAATGATACGCTTGATCCTTTTTGACGACATCAGACATAATCATTCTTCTTTGCTTTGCCCATCATTTCAACGATGTGCCTATACTTGTCGACGATATGTCCAGCCTTTTTCGACGATATTATACTTAGGCAGGTTATTGAAGTTCTGGACATATTATCTTATTTCTGCAAGCTTGAACTAGATATGACATTAAATACAACTTGTACATATCATTGAGCTGAGCACTTCTTTAAATCAGGAACACTGTTGGGCACTGTTCTCAACACATGAACCACCAGATCTTTTGATAAGGAGATCTTGAACCACCAGATCTTTTGATAAGGAGATCTTAAACCACTGAATCCTTTGAAGAGGGATTAATAAAACTCTTTTATAGAAGGTAATTATAAAGAGAAAGTAAGAAGAGAAGGGTTGCTGAAATTCTGTTTTCAGAATTCTTATGAAAGGCTGAATGAAGAACAACCTCTTGAGTCTTTCACTGGATCTGCTCTTGATTAACTCCTGGTTATAATAATGATGGATTACAGGAGTTCTAGTTGTCTGATCCTTGTTCTTCTCTTCCTATAGGACTCTGGTTGTTATATGATAGTGTTGAGAGTAGCCTTCAGTTGTTTTGTCGTTTAGGAAAGAGCAGTTCTTTCTTCTCTTTTCTGTATTCTCTGTTAGGGTTCCTGAGAGAGGAAGAAGAAGAAGACCCCAATAGAACAGTATCTCGTTTGTGATGAATGCACTACTTTTCTCTTTCGTCTCTTGCCTTTTATTGTCCCTGTTCAATTTTTGAATTTGTGTCTTTTTCTGGTGAGACCTGAAAAGGTATTTTTGTCTCGACATTTACTTCTTCTTTCCTTCTTTAATTCCCGACCCATCCACCAACATAAAGCTTGTTTCCAAGAAATCTTTTCTCTGTCCTCTGTTAATTCTTCATTTGATTTGAGGTAATTAAGGAGCTGTTGGAGAACGGTCTTGAGAGAGGTGGGCCATGAGAGAGGGGCCAAAATGATAGTTGAAAAGGTTTCCTTTTTCAGACTGTATTCGACGTAGCGTCGAGTTCTCTTCCTCTCTTATCGATGCACCTTCGAGTTCTTGTAGGAACATCTTTGAATTCATCCTTGCTCTGATTGAACTCTGCTAGTCGACGTTGCATCGATACCCAATCGACGTAACCGTCGAGTTGATGGCTTGACTCTGAACTTCATTATCTGCGTCGAGATGAGTCGACGTTGCGTTGACTTTGAATGTCTTAGACAGATACCTCCTTCTGCTCTGAGTTGAGGTAGAAGCTGCTGAAGCCATGCAATCTCAAAGAGTTGAAGCCGCGCGGTCTCGAGCCAGCTGTCTGTGCGGTCTCCCAGAATCAGACCGCAACTTCTCCTCAGATGTGCGAGATTGCCCCATATGAAGATCAGCGATCTCCAGCTCCATCAAGTAACGGTCTGATAACCGCGGTCTGTGCAGTCTCCCAGCATCAGACCACACCTTCTCCTCAAAAGTGCGACATCACGTTCTATGAAGATCAGCGGTCTCCAGCTCAATCAAATAACAGTCGGATAACCGTGACCTGTGCGGTCTCCCAGAATCAGACCGCCGCTTCTCCTCAGGTATACCAGATCGCTTCATGTGAAGAGAAGCGGTCTGGTACCCCTGGCATCTCCTTTACGTGGGAGTGTTCGCCAGAGCGGTCTCACGATCTATTGGCCTTCTCTGTCACACAACCTTCCTCCTGTTGTGTGACCGCCCATCTTCTCTCCAGACCGCGGAGGTCGCTGCGGTCTCATTCTTCCTGACCACCTGACCGCCCAGCTTGCTTTTTGTATTGTATTTGTATTTAGTTCCACATTGTGTATTTGTATTTTCCTCTTTCCCTCCTAGTTTATATAAAGGAGGCAATACTCTTGTAATACTTAGATTTTTGGAAATAAAATTTCTGTTATTTTCAAATTCTCACATGGTATCAGAGCTTGCAACGATCCTTGTGTTGTGAGCTCTCTCTCTTCGGCTGGTCTCTCTTCCTCCAGACCGCGCGATCTCCCTTGTTTTTGGCCTTCTAGCCGCGAGACCGCGCGATCTTTCCTTCCTCCTGCCGATCTCTTCTCATGGGTAACCCTTCAGAGAATGTTCTCACCTCTACTCCTGTGGCTACTCCTGCCTCTACCTCTACTACCTCTACCTCTACTTCCTTGACGTTCTTGCTGCTCATTCTGATTCCACCGCCTCTGATTCTCTCCATCAATGGCACCTCCGTCTTGGTCACCCTCCACCTCGGCTGCTGTATCAACTTCTACCTCACCTCACCAACGATACCTCTGCTCTCAACTGCGAAGCTTGTTAACTAGGAAAGCACCATCGGGCTTCCTATCCTGCCAAACATGGTCGTAGCTCGACTCGTCCCTTTGATCTAATTCACTCCGATGTATGGGGTCCTTCTCCTACCAAGACTGTGGGTGGGAGTAGTTTGTATTTTGTTACTTTGATTGATGACTTTTCTCGATGTACTTGGGTGTATCTTTTAAAAGAACGCTCTGAACTGTTTACTGTTTTCTCAAACTTTTATAATGAAATTTCCTCTCAGTTTGGAGTGTCTATCAAAGCTATTCGCACTGATAATGCTAAAGAATGTCTTTCATCATTTTTCTGAGTTTTGCATGAATCATGACATTATACATCAAACTAGTTGTCCTTATACTTCTCAACAAAACGGGATAGCGGAACGTAAGAATCGTCATCTCCTCGACATGACTCGCACCTTACTCTTCCAGATGAGTATGCCCAAAAACTATTGGGGTCATGCCATCCTCGTCTCCTGCTATCTCATTAACCGCATTCCCTCCACCCTTCTTCAAGGCTCCACACCCTTTTCTCTTCTATATCCTACCTTGAAACCTTTCTCGTTACCTCTTAAAGTCTTCGGTTGTACTGCGTTTGTCCACACTCCTTCACCAGGTCGGGACAAACTCTCCCCTCGGGTAGTTAAGTGTATCTTTGTTGGTTACTCTCCCACTCAGAAAGGTTACCGATGCTATGATCCACTTCTTCGCAGATAATATGTTTCCGCTGATGTCACCTTCTTTGAAGATATACCATACTTTTCTCACTCTTCCACCTCTCCGCCTCCCACAACTCATCCAACACCTCCTCTCCCAACTTTACCGCCTCTTCCTTTCACTCCACCATCTACAGTGTCTCCTACCGTTTGTCCTCCCACTCCGGGGCCTCCTCTCCCAACTCTTGGGCCAACACTATCTTCTTCCAATGATGACTCTCCTGCTAATACAGTCACCACTGAAGACCTCCCTATTGCCCTTCGAAAGGGAGTTCGCTCATGTACACAACATTCTATTGATGATGTTGTGACCTATGCTCAACTCACCCCCTCTGCTAGGGCGTTTGCTATTTCAGATACTGTCATTCCAGCTAATTATCAGGATGCTCTTGCTATCCCATAGTGGAAGGCAGCCATGGATGAAGAAATAAACACTCTTCAGTACCGTGGCACGTGGACACTTGTTCCTCCACCTCTTGGGGTAGATGTTGTTGGATGTAGATGGGTCTTTGTGATAAAATACCGCGTCGATGGCTCTGTCGACCGATACAAGGCTCGCTTGGTTGCCAAAGGTTTTACTCAGACATATGGAGTTGACTTCTTTGACACCTTCTCCCCTGTTGCTTGTCTTACAACCATCAGGGTCCTCTTCTCTGTGGCCGTCAACAAATGGTGGCAACTCTCTAATTGGACGTCAAGAATGCCTTTCTTTATGGTGATCTTCAAGAGGTAGTTTTAATGGAGCATCCTCCAGGGTATGTTGCTCCAGGGGAGACTCGTGTATGTAAGCTAAAGAAGGATATCTACGGTCTCAAGCAAAGTCCTCGTGCCTGGTTTGAAAATTTTAACGAATTCATCAAGGTAGTTTGATTTGTCCGCAGCTCGGCAGATCACTCTCTCTTCATTCGCAAGACCTCTCATGGAATGGTAGTTCTGGCTGTCTATGTTGATGACATCCTTCTCACTGGTAATGATATTGAAGGTATCACCCTTACAAAGAAACATATCCTTCAACACTTTGTAACCAAAGACATGGGGACTCCAAAGTATTTTTTGGGCATTGAGATCTCAAGAAAGCATAGCTCTGTTGTCCTCTCACAACGCAAGTATGCTATTGACCTTCTGAAGGAAACATGTCTTCTTGGTGCTAAACCTGCTAAGTATCTAATGCCAATAGGAGACGACATACTTTTGAGTGACAACTCTCCACCTCTACCTGATAGCACTAGATACCGCCGTCTTGTAGGCAAGCTCATTTACCTAACTGTAACAAGACCAGATATTTGTTATCCCGTTGGGAAGGTCAGCCAATTCATGCAAGCCCCAAGGGAATGTCATCTTCATGCAGCTCTAAAAATATTAGAATACGTTAAGGGATCTCCAAAAAAGGAACTTATGTTCCAAAGAAACAACCATCTCAAGATAGAAGCCTACTCAGATGCTAGCTATGTTGATGATAAAGGAGACAGAAAATCCACGTCTGTGTTCTGTACATTCGCGGGAGGAAATCTTGTGAGCTGGAAGAGCAAGAAACAAGCAGTAGTATCCAGATCAAGTGTTGAGGCCGAGTACAGGAGCATGACCCAAACTACATGTGAATTGAAGTGGTTACGAACTCTTCTTGTAGATTTTGGAGAAGTTTACAACAATCCCTTACCAATGTTCTGTGACAATAAAACTGCAATCTATATATCTCAAAATCCAGTCTTTCATGAGAGAACCAAACACATTGAAGTGGACTGTCATTTCATCAGGGAAGAAGTCTTGAAGAAACAAATCCACACTCCCTACGTCACTTCGGATAAAGAGCTGGCTGATATCTTCACCAAACCCATATCTTCATCCTTCTCTGATGTGTGCAACAAGCTAGGCATGATTGATATATATGCTCCAGCTTGCGGGGGAGTGTTGAAGCCATGCGATCTCAAAGAGTTGAAGCCGCGCGGTCTGGAGCCAGCGGTCTGTGCGGTCTCCCTTAATCAGACTGCGACTTCTCATCACATGTGCGAGATCGCGCCATATGAAGATCAGCGGTCTCCGGCTCCAACGAGAACGGTCTGATAACCGCGGTCTGTGCGGTCTCCGAGCATCGGACCGCACCTTCTCCTCAGTAGTGTGAGATCGCATTGTATGAAGATCAGCGGTCTCCAGCTCAATCAAATAATAGTCGGATAACTGCGGTCTGTGCTGTCTCCCAGAATCAGACCGCCGCTTCTCCTCAGGTATACCAGATCGCTTCATGTGAAGAGAAGCGGTCTGGTACCCCCGACATCTCCTTTACGGGGGAGTATTCGCTAGAGCGGTCTCACGATCTGTTGGCCTTCTCTGTCACACAACCTTCCTCCTGTCGTGTGACCGCCCATCTTCTCTCCAGACCGCGGAGGTCCCTGCGGTCTCGTTCTTCCTGACCGCCTGACCGCCTGACCGCCCAGCTTGCTTTTTGTATTGTATTTGTATTTAGTCCCATATTGTGTATTTGTATTTTCCTTTTTCCCTCCTAGTCTATATAAAGGAGGCGATACTCTTGTAATAATTAGATATTTGGAAATAAAAATTCTGTTATTTTCAAGTTCTCACAGAAGCTGCGTCGAATTCTCAAGATACTTCGGCAAGTCCATGGCCTCTACGTCGATATCTATTTGACGTAACGTCGACTTGAGTTACTTCCACAGAAGGGTGAACCACTTGGACTTCTAGTCAATGTAGCATCGACATTTATTCGATGTTGCGTCGATTTCTATTCGACGCAAATATTAACTTCACCAAATTTGTGCTTCTCTTGATATGGTCTTGACACCCTAGGTTGAGTGTGACATCCTAAGACATCTAATGACCATATTACTCTCACTATACAATAGGTAATTCAATTCTAAAGGATAAAATCACTTTTAGTTAATTTGTTAAGTTAAATCAAAGGAGTTTTTCCCAACATCTCTCGACCAACCATGGCGGACCCGCGATCGGCACGGCAACAAGCCACCACTCAGGTCCTCTCCTCTCATCTATTTCTTAGTTGGTAGATCTAATCATTTTGGCCGCTAGATTTGGGGCCAATTAGTCTGGGGCGGCATGGACGAAAGCTTGTGTTCAAACTTTTCTTCTCTTGTTCAAATCCCAGATTACGGCCGGCCAACCATCGTACATCACCGACTGCCACCTCAACTGAGGTGGTGGAGGCTTTGGCTGACCGGGAGAGGGTCTAGGTGGTTGGGAAATCTCATCCCAAGTTGGTACAGGATGGGCTAATCGTGTTCGTTGACTGATTGGAGAAGATGAACCCTTGCCCTCCATTTAGATAAATTATTAATTTTATAATTAATTAACATCATATTTTCCCCTAGAAATGCACATTTTTGAAACTGAAATTTGAACCACTTAGAGGCCGTTTTAGGAAAAATGGCCAGAGACAAAAATTGTAGATCTTTGGGTCTAATTTAATTTAAAATTGATTTGAGCCGATTTGGCCCATTGGTTTGACTGTAACTCTCAAAATGGTGTAACCTATACGTAGGGTTGACCAGAGATTGATTTGAGTTCCCCCGCTACACTACTCATCCAAATGCTTTGAAATTTAGAGCGTAGGCTAGACTTACCCTTACCCTCAACATTTCCAAACATGGAAATTTTTGGAGAACTTATTCTATAGTTTTGTAGAAATTTAATAAAACATTTGTGATTTAATTTTAGGGTCTAGAGACCTCATAAACCCTTCCAAATTTTGGTGGGTGGTTCTCAGGGTCATGACATGACTCTGGTAAATATTTCATACCATTTGGGATTGAATTGGTAGGGTAATTAAGTAACCCAAATTTGGTCAAACTATGGTATATTAAGTGCACTTGATGGATTTGGGAGATCAACCCTCAACCAAATGTTGTGAAACTTTGACCACAGACTTGATGTCACATAAAATACCCCCACAAGTGGTTTTGTTTGGTTGGGGTGGATGTGCCCTAGAACCCCGGTTCAAACCGTAGGGTTGTATCTTGAACCTATTGAAGGACATATGGTCATATGTCATCAGATTAACTTGAAACTTGGTAGAGAGGTTCATAGGGTGGTATTATGCCCTAGATAATTTATCTAGAATTCATAGGAATATGTATTTCCTCTAAATTAATTAAGAATCAATTAGGGCACTTTCTTATGTTAAGAATTTACATAATCATATTACCTTGAATGTTCGTGAAATTTTTGTAGTAAGCTGGTGCTAGTGATATTATTCTCTGATAATTTTGTTATGAATTTTGGATTGATATATATATAGTACTTCATTCATAACCCTAATATTTGCCGTAGTTGTAACAAAATTAATTATGGATTTAATACTCACTGGAAAATCATGAAACTTGGTCAGAAGACTTTTTTAGGGCATGAATATGATCTGTAAATTTTAGTAAAATTTTGGAGGAGTTTTTATATGGTTCTTCACAAAGTGCCCTATGATTTGTTTATTTAAATAAATAATTTTTATGGTCAAATGAATCTGGAAAATTATGAAACTCAACCAGTGAACTTTTCTGATCACCCTTGACATCTGTTAATTTTCTTGTAATTTTTGAATGAGGATTTGTGGTACTTCTTTTGTAAACTCTTGATTTTGATAAATTAGTCAATATTTTAATTGGAGGTCAAAACCTTTTTGGAAAATTATGAATCTCATATCTGGCTATTATTTTGAGGATATATAGCTGTGCAAATTTTAATAAGGCCATAGCTTATCAGAAAATCAGCCTTGATGTTCAAAGTCATAGCTTCCCTGATTTTATTGAAATTATGATAAATGCTAAATAATTAGGAAAATTATGAATTTATGGAGATAACCTTAAATGTCATAACACACCCCCAATAATAATCTTGGGTCATTTGGATGAGCATTGGGAGTCTTTCTCTTCTTATATATCATATAGTTCAAGTGTTCTGTGTATAGTGAAAAGGCTGAATAAGGTTAAACATGTAGGTCTTACATGGGAGTTAAGAAAGTTGGTGCACCCAGACGGATTGGTCTTGGGAGGGGTCACCAAAGGAAAGTAGGAGTAAGTTGTCTGGTTGTCTTGGAGGCAAGAGTGTGCTTGAGATCGACGAAAGATCGTCATTCCCTTGGAGTGAAGTAAAACATACTTAACGTTAGTAAGTGTAACCTTAATAGTGGTCGGGTCAAGGGTAGACACCAATAAAAATAAGTGCCTTGGAAAGGGCAGTTTGGGCTATCATCCCATCGTACCTCCTAGTACCGCTGCGATCCCCTCACAGGATAGTCCTCGGGAAGTCCGTGGTTAACCCAATGATGTAGGAATAAATTATTATGCAACATTAACTTAATAATACACTCACTCACATCCGGTTGCTGCGGGTTTTACTTGGTTTGGTCATACGAGCAGTAGGATTGGTGGTTGTAGGTACGGACGAGTTTGTCCGGCGAGCAGGTGGCTCAGAAGATTGTTGCGACAGGCGGGTTAGCCCGAGGAGCCTAGGGCTCGGAGATGTAAATTAATCATATTGCATGTGCATAAAGGTGGTGGGTCTATAATATTGGACGGTCGTTCACACCGACGCCGATACTTTGACTCGACAAGTGTGGATTTGCACTTAGCCAAGAAAAGTCTGGTGGACCAGCCAATGAGAGTATGCAGGCGCTCCGCGGTGTGTTCTTAGCATTGATGCGTACACTAGGTCTAGGTTAAGTAGTGCGAATACCAACCTAGAGGTGGGCGAGGTCCAACCCACAACTTCCGTTTGCCACTACGGGGGTATCCTGAGAGTTTTGCTAGCTACAAAAAGGGGAAACTAAAGGTCGTTGCGCATTGAGTCAAAGTGTGTGAGTTGCACTTGTGTGATCATTACATTAACCAGCATAACTCTGCATGCCATAGCATAATCATTGCTTTTCAACCCCTACCCCTATCGTATAAATTGGTTATGGGACTTTTTGTACGATAGACCTTGCTAAACGACCCCTTGGTCTATAAGTTTGTATGGGCGTTCCAATAAATCAATGGTTACTTTTCTATTCTACACTTGTCTTTACTTGCTTACTTTACTTGTTCTTTACCTTTCTTTATTTACTGCTTCATGTATATAAACACCTGTGTAGTGATAGATACTCCTGTAGCTAAGACATGTCATCTGCTTTATTTTATACCGCTTATTGTCCTCCGCTTCATCCTCCCACTCGGTGCCCAGGGCCACTGGGGGGATGGATGGGGGGAAACGTGGCATAGTCTTTTTAAATAACGGTCGGTGAACCATATGATTTTAGCGGACCGAGGAGATGCCGCACCACCAGAGTCCGACGCAGATGGAGGCGGGCTAGTCTAGCAAAGGAGCACCAGTTTCAGGATCTGTGAGTGTCTATCAGTAGATTTGCTTCCGCGAGTGATTTGTAGCGAGGACATGATGTACTGTACATGAGCCTTTTATATTGGTACATTTTATTTCAGTTATTATCTGTGGACATATTTTCATTATGATCTATATATTATGTGAGGTGGATTTGAGCTTATTTTGGTTCAAATGTACTTTTCTTCTTCTGTGATCGATATGGCCGGAAGGATCAGCGTTTTGTAGTGGTGACCATCCCGAGTGTTGGTGTCACCGCAAAGCTGCAGTTCTGGGCATAAGACCCGGTTTGAGCAAAAAAAAAGGGGTCTTACATTATTAACTTGGTCTTCTACTCTCCTTACATCTATTCCCATTGTGTGAGAGGAAGATAGTTCTTTTCCTTCTTCTGTGATTGGTGTCTTCAGTACTTTGAGCTTGGGTCTTGAGTCTGTCACAGAAATTCTAGAGGGCTCTTCAAGTATCATGCTTGATTCATCAAATACTACATTTATAGATTCTTCTATAGTTTTGAAGTGTATTATATATATATTCTATTAGTTCTGCTGTGATGACTGTATCCAATAAAGATGCCTTCAAAGCATTTTTCAGCAAACTTTGCCAAGTGATGCCTCCCATTGTTTAGGACATAACACTTGCTTCCAAAAATCTTGAAGTAGGCCAAGGTTGGATTCCTGCCTTTCAAGAGTTCATAAGGAGTCTTGTTGTAGATTCTTTTGATTAGTGCTCTATTTTACATATGACAAGCTGTATTGACTGCCTCAGCCCAGAAGTATTCTGGTAGAGAGGAGTCACTCAACATAGATCTGCTTGCCTCAATGAGTGCCCTATTCTTCCTTTCAGCTACTCCATTTTGTTGTGGAGTCCTTGGAGATGAAAACTCCTGTGAGATACCTAAAATTTCACAAAATTTTGTCATTCCTCCAGATTGAAATTTAGTTCCATGATCACTTCTGACTTTGCCCACTGAACAATTTAGTTCATTCTGAATTTGTTTGACATTTGTAGTGAAGAATTCTAGGGCATCAGACTTGTGTTTAAGAAAGAACACCCATGGAAGCCTAGAGTAATCATCTACAATTACAAATGTATAAGACTTGCCCCCTAAACTTTGAATTTACATTAGGCTAAACAAGTCCATGTGCAACATGTATAATCATCTGGTGGAATTTTTTAATCCAACTGACTTGAAGGAGGCCTTTGTTTGCTTCACCATTTGGCAAGCATGACAAGGACCTTCTTGTGCACAATTCCACTTGGGACCATCTCTGACCAATTTTTCTGATAGGAGCTTATTGATGGACTTATAATTTATATGAGCTAGTCTCTTGTGCCATTGGATGCAAAGATATGCCCTACTAGTGACCATTAAACAGATATGAGCATCTAAATTAAAGCAAAGAAAATTGAGACAATAAACATTCCCACTCCTAGTGCCATTAAGAATAACTTCAGAGTTTTCAGTCTTCTTAATAAGGCACTTATCCTTGTGGAAAATTACCACATAGTCAAGATCACAAAGTTGACTTATGCTTATCAGATTATGTTGCAATCCTTCCACATAAGCTACTCTTGAGATGGTAACTATGCCATTAGTAATTTTACCATAACCTTTAGTTTTTCCTCTGTCAGATCCCCCAAATATCACTTTAGGACCATCTTGCACAAGTGAGAATTCTTTCAAAAGGCTTCTTATTCCAGTCATGTGCCTGGAACATCCACTGTCCAAATACCAGATTGGAGTTTGATTGGTCTTTGGACATACCTGCAAAAGTAAACTATTTCTTCTTAGGTTCCCAAGATTGGTTGGGTCCTAGATTACCATTAGTCATAAAGAATACAGTAGATATGACTGTTCCAGGATGTGCAGAATAGATCTTAACAAGATTATTTGTCAGCTTGACATTGGTTACCGTTGGAACTATTGGATTGAACCAACAATCAATTGAAAAGTGGCCAATCATGCCACAACACCAACATTCAAACTTGTTATATCTCCTTTTCTTGCTGTCAGAAGGAGAATGATTCCTTTGTGTGTGAGCAGAAGGATATTAAAGGGAGATTGAATTGCACTACTTATTATTGTGGTGTTGGATATTCCCACTCACAGCTTTGCATCTGAGGTCACTCTTCCTTAAAGATTTCTTCCTCTTCCTAGACACAAGATATTCATGTTTCCTCATGATAATCCCTTCATGAGGCTCCTTTGAAGCACTGGGCACATCCTTGAATCCACTTGTGGAGCACTCATTCTTGAGGTGTCCATGAATAAATTGCTGATCATACTTGTTGGAGGGTGATATTACCTTCCTAAAGTTGATCTTTTTCTTAATGGATTCACTTGATTTACCTTCCTTAATTAGGTATCCCAGGCCTCTTCTATGAGTGGAGAAAAAGCCTTCAATCAAGGGAAGAATGGTATTAGGTTTGGATAAACTTGCTACAAGCTTTATTTAAATTAGAAGTTTGTCCTCCAAATCTTTGAATTTCTTGTTCTTAGATTTCAGGACATCGGATTGATCTTTACTCTTCTTTAGAAGTACAATCTCTCTGGATAGGGCCTGACACAGCTCCTTGCTGTCCATTAATGCCTTCAGAGTTTTCCCAAACTTGCTTATTAGACCAAGATTGGAGCTTGCATTGTAGTCCTTGAGTTGGCAGAATTCTGCATTCTCCAGAGTTAGCCTTTCAACCTTTTTAAGAGAACAAAGTTCCTTGCTTGAAGAGATGAGATCTCTCCAGCTTGCTCTTTGCAAAGCTTCTTACTTCTCTTAAGTGCTTCGAGCAATTCTCCAAATTGATCTAATATGTCCCCTTCAGATTCATCTTCTGAGGAAAGAATTGCCTCAGAATCAGTATATGGCATAAATAAGGAGGCTTTGATTGGTACCTTTGCAGAGAAAGAATTTTCCTTCTCTTCTTCTTCACTAATGGCCATGGCAGCCATATATTCTTCTTCTTCTTCTTCTGATGAGGAGGAGGATCTGCTCTCATCATCACTCAGAGTTTTGCATTTCATAGCCAGAAAACTCTTTTCTCTGTGCTTCTCCTTGAAAGATTTCTTATCTTCAGATTTTCTGTTGTCTCTTCTTTTGGAAGGACAATCAGCTATCATGTGTACAGATTTCCTGCATCCATAGTAAATAGTTTTAGTAGAAGAGTGTTTGTTATGTTTGGATTCATACCTGTCCCCTTTTTCTTTGTGGGGATTGTGGGTTCTTCTTGAGTTTGAGGAAGATGAGTGTCTTCCTTTTTCTTTCCTCCTTTTTCTGAGAATCTTCATTAAGTTTTTGGAGAATAGAGTGAGTTCCCCACCAGATAGTCCTGTGCTGGTGGTCAGATTCTTCAGCTTCAGATTCCTTATTCTTCTTAGAGCTATCAGCCTTGAGGGCTACTGACTTTTCTAAGTGATTTGATCTGCAACTATCTTCTTCAGCTTTCCTGGTATTTAATTGTAGCTCATAGGAGAGAAGTTTCCCCAATAGGTTTTGGGGTTCCATATTGCTCAGATTCCTACTTCTCTTATGGAACAGATTTTAGTGTCCCATTCTTTATGAAGGGATATCAGGAATTTGTCATTAAGCTCATAGTTAGAGACCACCCTTCCATAGGTTCTCAGACCATTCACAATTCTGAATTTTTTTTCATAGCATTATGAAATGGAATCCCTCTTGTCTTGTTTGAATGCCTCATATTTTTGATTCAGAAGGGATTTTCTATCATCCCTTACTTCAACCATTCCTTCCATGTAGACTACAAGAGAGTCACACATCTCTTTTGAGGTTTTGCAATGGACTAGATTCTGGAATTTAGAATCATCAATAACACTTACCAAAATATTTTTGACCCTCTTGTCCATGGTGACAAGCACTATCTCATAATTACTCATTTCAGAATATTTTTTGGGAACTGCAGCTTCAGTGCTGGAGGATGGGGTATTCATTGGAATGAATGGACCATCTTCAATGGTCATAAAGATTCTTGTATCAGATGCTTCCATATAAAGTTTCACCATTTCCTTCCAAATAGCAAAGTTCTCCTTTCTGCAGATGTGCAATTTCATAGAACAAAGTTCTTTGTAATTTTCTCAAGTCATGGTGTGAATCTAGATCAGTCCTTAGTGGATCTTGTTCCTTAGCTGTAAGACTATTTTGAACCGAATCTACCTCTGATACCAATTGTTATTCTTAAGGAATGACAAAGATCACACCTAGAGGGGGGGGGGGGGGGGTGAATAATGTGATGGGTGATTTGTGATGTATTTTTAAAATTATAGGGCACATCAAACAATCACAACAAAGCACACAAAGATTTATAGTGGTTCCCTCTAGACAATGTGTCAAGAGGTAGTCCACTTTCCCAACACCTTTCAACCAATGTGCTTGATAAGGCCAAACTCCTCCAAAACTCAGAACTCACACAGAGTTCCTACCTCAGTCTTTTATAACACAAGACTTACTCTCAGATCTACAAGTAGATCCTACACTCAGATCACTCAGATCTTACACTCAGATCACAAAGACCCTACAATCAGATCACCAAGATCCAACCTTAGATTCTCATAGGTACACTCAGATCATAAAGATTTTACACTCAGGTCACAATGACTCTACGCTTAGATTACAAAGATCTTACACATTGTTTAAAGATTTACAGTGGTTTTTACATTGATAGACTCAGTAAAGAATAAGAATTAGATCTTGAGTCTTCAATAGAAGTCTAGCAGCGGGCCTCTTCTCCCTTGATAGATGATAAGTATAACTTCTCAGTTCAGATCTATATCAAGGAGACTGACAACAACAACATAAATCCTTTTTCTTGTGTTCAATAATTTCTTTCTTCTTAATCTGGATCTAGCAGGATTCTTAAAAACTTAGAAGGATTCTTGTCGAATTTTTTATCATTAGTAACAACAGGTAAAGATGTTCTCCTTTTATAATGTTGCTTATACTAAAGAGGAAATGGAGGAGTATATGGGAAGACATAATTGTCTCTGAATTTGAAACTTCAAATTTGATCAGAAAAGGGAATATTTCAAATTTGACTAAATTAGGAATATTCCACATATGGTAATTAAGGATTAGAATGGAATGCATAAATCTGCCTGATATTCCAGTCATAATAATTGACAATATTATTCCATAACCAATTCTTCAACGAATTAATCCTTTATGGTCTTCCATAGATGTACCACTGTAATACGCCTTGATTGGCGTGAAAAGATTGAAGAATTAATGTTGTCACGCACTATTCAAGTACATAGAATAATTATGAATGAATTGGAGTCTGTCCCGTCAATATTGAGATCATCCCGTCGATCGACATTGATCCAATCGATCTAGTACTTAGAATAATTCGGAGTGAATTGGAGTCTGTCCCGTCAATGTTGAGATCATCCCGTCGATTGACATTAATCCAGTCGATCCTTTGTCTAGTAGACTTTTCAGAATAGTTAGTCTATCCCGATGATTGATTATGTCGGCTTATCTTCTCATCGATGTTTTGAGTTCGATCGACAGGCCATCACGTTGATTTTTACTTGAACTATTTTCTGACTTCAACGCCTTCTGAATTCAGTAATTTTCTTTGAACTTTTCAGGTAAAGTCTTCAGGATAGATGTTATTATGACTTCAAATAAATACTTGAAGTCATATAACATAAATAAATAGGAGTGCTTATTCCTGGCATGAACTGAATTGAACTTCTTGACTTCCTTGATCTTTTCTTCAAGTATTTTGACGCTACACTTGAATAAGTGACAATACTAACATGGTCTAGTACTTTGTCAGCATGATTTATGACAATGAAGGATTACATTGTCATAACTATGCTTGGTGACAATAAGCCTATACACAAGTCATTCTTGCACTTAGCTTTCACTGAAATGATAAACTAGATGTGTAATCAAATACAAAGTGAAGTTCTCTTGAATTGGTGAATTCTTCAAATCAGAAATCATGAGGGCCATATTCCCAACACCTGCTGCTCCGAGGATGGTGCACCGAGGAAAAATGAAGATCGGTTCCTAGTTGCTTGCAAAAGTCCTCCAACTCCAAGCTGGCGAATTGCGGGCCATTGTTGGTAACGATGGCGAGAGGGATCCCGAACATGCAGCCAATTTCTCCATAGATGAAGTTCTTCACGACTTGAGAGGTGATCTTGGCCAGAGCCTTGACCTCGATCCACTTGGAGAAGTAATCGATCATCAGGAGAGCGAACTTGCTCTGGCCGCTTGCTTGGGGGAAATGGGCCTATCAGATCCATTCCCCAAATGGCAAACAACCACGTAGCCGTGATCGGCCGAAGTTGTTGGGCTGGCTGCAAATGGAGAGGGGCAAATTACTGGCACTTCTGACACCTCTTCGAGAAAGCTTTGGCATCCTTTCAGATGGTTGGCCAATAGTAACCCTGTCTTTGGATTCTTTGCTCAAGAGTGCGAGTTCTTGAATGACTCCTGCATTCTCCGGAATGGATCTCTTCCAACACTCGAGGTACTTCAGCTTCTGAGACGCATCTGGACAGAAGGCCCGAGATAGTCTTGCGATATAGCTCCCCGTTATGCAGCAAGTAGTAGGCCGCATTATATCTGAACTTCATTTGCTCTTCCCTGTCCACTGGGAGTTGTCCAGTAGATATGAATGTTGTGAACGGATCCATCCAGGACGGGCGTTGCTCGATCTCCATCCTCCTTCGATGGATGGCCGAAACAGCTCAGTGATCATTCCCCCGGCCCTCAGACCATACTTGGCCTCCTCCTCCTCCCATGGCACGTGCTCGAAGAAGAAGGATTGAAAACTTCTAATCAACCCTTTAACTTTGATCAGGTATTTCTACAGGACGACGTCACACACTTCGAACTCCCCTCAGATTTGCAAAGCGACCACCATTGAATCCGTGAAAGCTTGAATGTCTCGGATTCCCAACTCCTTAACAAGACGCAAGTCTGCCACTATGGCCTCATACTCCGCTTGACTGTTCATGACGGGGAAGAGGATCTTGATTGCTTGCTCTATCCTAGTTCCCCGCGGGCTGACAAGTATGATGCCTACTCCCATAGAGCTTTTTACCGAAGCTCAGTCTACAAACATCTTCCAGGAAACTAGGCTCGAGGGGCCATTACCTTTGTCTGTCTCCCCTGAGAGGTCAGCTAGGAAGTTCGCCACTACCTGTGCTTTTATCGCTACCAGGGGCGAGAAGGAAATGTCAAACTCACTGAGTTTTACCGACCATTTTGCCAGCCTTCCTGAATGCTCCACTCCTTCTAGGATTCTTCGGAGGGGATGATCGGTCACGACTCGGATGGAGTGAGATTGAAAATAATGCTGGAGCTTCCGCGCCGACACCACCAAGATGAAAGCTAGCTTCTCGAGGATGGGATATCGCATCTCTGCCTTCTTTAGCACGCGGCTTACGTAGTAGATGGGTAGCTGCTTCTTCCTTTCCTCTCTGACAAGCACATAACTTGTCGCCTCTGCCCCTACTCCTAGGTAGAGGAGTAGGTCTTCGCCTTCCCTCAGGCCTTGAAGGAGACGTGTCTGGGTTAGCTGCTGCTTCAGCTATTCAAAGGCATTCTCGCACTCTTCGGTCCATTCAAATTGCTGATTATTTCAGAGTGTTTTGAAGAATGGAGATCACTTATCTCCTGCCTTTGACAGGAAGTGGCTAAGGCCGGCTAGCCTTCCAGTCAGCCTTTGAACTTCCCTAATGCTCTTCGGTGATGTCATTTCGATGATAGCTTTGATCTTGTTAGGGTTAGGATCCACTCCTTCGGGGGTGAGGAGATGTCCCAAGAACTTCCCTCTTCCTGCCCCAAACATGCACTTGGAGGGATTTAGCCTCATCTTTAATCTTCGGAGAGTTGTGAAGCTCTCCTCTAGATCGGTGACATGCTTCTGGACGCTCATGCTTTTGAACAAAAGATCATCCACATACACCTCCAGGTTCCTCCCCTTTTTTCTCTATGGAAACTTGATCCATCATTCACTGGTATGTATCTCTCGCATTCTTTAACCCGAAAGGCATCATCTTGTAGCTGTAGCAGCCATCGCCAGTGATGAAGGAGACATCGCGAGAATCGGGTGGATGCATCCAGATCTGGTGGTATCCTGAAAAGTCATCAAGGAAGCTCATCACAGAATAACTGACGGCTGAATCATCCAGCGTGTCTATTCGAGGCAGGGGATAATAATTCGTTGGGCAAGCTTTATTCAACAATGAAAAATCGACACACATCTTATAGCTCCCCCAACCTTCTTTACCATTACAACATTTGAGATCCAGCCTGGATACTGGATTGCAGATACAAAACCTACATCAAACAGTTTCCTCACTTCCTCTCTAATGGGCCCGGCCAATGTGATGACACTCGCCCTCTTCCTTTGGAGGATGAGCTTGACCGCGGGGTCTAGATTGAAGCAATGATAGGCAACTTCTGCGTTAATCCGGGGCATCTCGGTGGCGCTCCAGGCAAAGATGTCGACATTCTCTTGCAAGCATGTCACCATTTTTATCTTCTCGTCAGTCTTCAAAGATCCTCTGATCTTCAGCAGCCCGGGCTCTCCGGCTTTAGAGATTACTTCTATCTCTTCCACTTCTTTGTCTGCTTCTATCCTTGCCATTTCCTCCAGTACTTTCCCCATCTCCTCAGTATCCTCCATCCAGCCGATGGTGCTGACCGCGCTGTGATAACACTCGCGGGAAGCTCTCGGATCACTCTGGATTCTCACCTGGACGTCTCCCCGGTAGTACTTTAAACACTGATGGTAGGAGGATGGGACGACTTTGAAAAAGTTGATAAGCGGCCTCCTGAAGATCGCCTTATAGCAGGTCGGGGCATCGACGATGACGAACCGACACTTGAGCGAGGTGTCTCCGAGCGTTACCAGCAGATTCTCTCATCCATCGACCTCTTTTTTCTCTCCCGAGAAGCCAAAGAGGGGACCATCCGAGGCCGTTACCTTTTCTTCCTCAACTCCCAACCCGTCAAACGTCTTTTTAAAGATAAAGTTCACGGAGCTCCCGTTATCCACCAAGATTCGATTGACAGTGTAGTACTCCACTGCTGCCTGGATTATGAGTGAATCATGGAAGAGATTCTCATTCCCTAGTAGGTCTTCCTTTGAGAAAGTTATCTCCTCCAATGGTGGCGGTTCCTGCGAGGTCGAGGCAACGCTTTTACGGTAGATTTGATGGAGACTACCCTTGCGGGAAGCTCCTAGCCCTGCTCCCCCGTGGATCACCCTCACTGCTGCACCTCGTCCTCCTTGGGCCACTTCTCCTCGACCCCCTTGGTCGAATCGATCTTCATTCCTCCTTTGAGCGAGGGCTTGTACTTCCATTGGCTTGACAATGGCTTCTTGCCTTCACTGCTCCCCTCCTCCTTCTCCAACAACTAGCCTTCTTCTAGCTTCCCAGAAGTCAGGTCAAGCCATCGTCCCATGCCCCTCCACTTGATGTAGCTCACAGTAGATATGAATCTCCTCTGCCCATGGTCTTCTTCGTTGGTTCCTTCGGGCCAGCCTGTTACCCCGCTGGGCAACGACCATCGCTTCCTCTCTCCTCCTTTCTTGACGCCTATTTGGCTTGTTGAAGGTTCATCTTTCTGGTAAGAATCTCCTTCCCGGACCTTGATGCTGGGTTCTTCCTTCCGGCCTCCACAGCGGCCTATTGACAGGGATCTGGTACCTCCTTTCCTCTTCTCGACGCTCCGGAGCCAGCAGGGGCCTCCTTACGTCATGCCTCCTCAGCTCTTCTCTCTTGGGCTCCTCCTTTCTTTGCTCTTCCTGCTTCATGTTGGATCTATAGGCGCCCTTAAAGTGGGGGGGGGGGGGGTGAATAAGGGTTTTTAAGAACTTATATTATATTTTTTATATATTTGAAAATATAAGAGATGAAGCATATAAAAATAATACATCATTTTATTAATATGAAAAGAAGAGCTTACAAAACTTGATTTCTTATAACGCTAGAAATCGGAGGCGAATAATACTAAAAATATTTTTCGTTTTCTATCCCGACTCGTATCCCCACAAACTGGTGGCCTTAGCCTATCCTTCCCCGGATATGACCTCATGCCGATCTAGCCAATCCTTCCCCGGATATGGCCTCGAGAACTTCCTAGACCTAACCTAGATCTAGTCTCCAACACGAGGTGAATTTCTGCCCTAAATCCTACCCAGACCTAGTCGCCAACACGAGGCTAGTTCTCTAACAATTTACAAAAGATATGAAATGAAAATAATATTAAAACTCCCCCTTGAAGAACTTCTGAAGTTGGAGACGAAGAACCGCTGTAGAATAAGCATTGTTGAAGCAGTCGTCGTTCGGATCTGGCGTGAGGAAATCCTCCTTCAGAAATTCGCAGAACTTTGGTGGGAGATCACTTTTCTGGAGAATAAGGCTCTGGAATTCTAGCACTCAACCTCTCTCAAACTTGTGTAATAAAAACAAGAGAAGAGGCCTCCTTTTATAGGAGTGAGCGATAGCGCTACCGCCGACGCTATCCTCACTTAGGAATTATTCTCCGCGTGCGTATCTTCATTCCGAGGAAACATTGCCGCCTTGCCTCTTGTGCTCCGCGCTACCGTCTGCTCTATCCGCTATCGCTTGGCGCTAGCACCCTCTAAAAATGCTCGCGGGATTTCGCTAATCATCGCTAGCGCCTGCGCTAGGTGCTACCGCCGGCGCTAGTGGGCATGTTGGATTTTTGGGTTCAAATCTTGAGGCAACCTTCTTATGTCATCCTTGAGTCATATGGACTTGTTTCCTGCACACTTAAACACACAAGATCAAATACACATAGGATTTGTTATTCTCAAACCTAGGAGATGCGAAAGACCATGTTCCAACAAACGCCCCCTTTTGATAATACAAATCCATTAATTTTAAACCAGAGCATTAATATATAAGCATGATGAAACCTACTTGTATGTGTGTGAAAGTGATGACTTAGGATAATTGTCGATTTTTGTATTTAGAATTGCTCCCCCTAAGTACATGCCCCCTATGTGAATACTCCCCTAATATGTAAGCTATCATCTTAATCATTAGTCATGTTAGTTTTTCTCATTTGATAGCAATTAATATTTATCATGTTAGTTCTCCCCCTTTTGTTATTAACAAAAGTGGGCAAGGAAGAAATAGACATAAAAGAGAATTTTTGATAAAAAGATAAAGCATGATCGAGCTTTTTAGAGGAATTGAAATGATAAGGAGTTTTAAGCACAATAATCTGCATAGAAATAGATCAGAGTTTTTAGCATAAATATTTTCATAGAAAGAGATCCGAGTTTTTTTAGTATATAAAATTTACCAAGCAAGTCTACCACTTTGTTGATGAAAAAGGAATTCTGAGTTTTAAGACTTGAGATAAGCATAAAAACATAAGGTAAAAGTTATATGGTAATGTTGCGGAAGACTTTTTGAAATACAAGAAACATCTTTTTGGGAACATGATGATTCATAGGAAGAGATATAAGTGAAGGTCCAAAAAAAAGATGTTATTGTAAATCATTTTTCTTTTAAAATCTTTACAGATTACCAGAAAATAAGCAATCATGAAAGAAGGATATCAAAAAGAAAATACCACTATGTTATTTATAATTCATAAATTCAAAAACATACCAAACATTGTAGAGAGCATGCTAGGTTATCTAGTGCATTTATAAATAATGAGACTATAAAATTTAGTATTAAGATCCAATTCTTATGAGAAGAAGTGTTATGGAAGATAATGATGTGCACATAAGTGTATTTTGAAGAGAGTAAACAAATGATTTAATCAAAAATACACGACAAATGTAGAGTAAAGTGCACAATAAAACACAGAATTTTACTTCCAGACCCTTCAACGTGATGAGCCTCCATTATATACATATTTTAGGACTCATCTAGGCCGATTATCTAGTCTATGCACTACACTTTATACATGTTTTCGTTCATATTTAATAACCGTCTATTATTCCACGCTAAGTGCACTTCTAGGCCCATTCTTGGTGTATTTCCTTGTTTATCTTCTTTACTTTCTTTCATGCTGTGTTTTGTGCCACTTTTAGTGGTTTTGATTAGTTTTATGCTGGAACAGGGGTCGTGCAGGTGTTCACGGTACAAATCTATACAGGAACACTGTGCACGATCACTGGTTCTGCTGCGCACGATCACTGATCGTGCGCCGCAGACCGTGCACTTTCATTTGCAGCCCAAAGTTGCTTTCTGAATTTGGTCGTGCGTTGTTACGCACAGTCGTGCGTTCGGTCGTGCGCTTTATATTTTTCTGCAGTTTTGTCTTGCAGATTTTCTGGCACAGTGCGCACGACCACCAACTTCCAGTGCGCATGACCACTGGTCGTGCGCCACTGCTCGTGCGCCTTGTTTTCTATAAATACGCAGTCCGCGATCTTAGGTTGGGGAGCACTGTTTTGGGCGCAAATTCTTCCGCAAGCTCCGCCGTTTTCCCTCTCCAAGCTCCATTCATCCATCCACTTCCTTGGGAAAGCTTCTTCCATCGATCCTAAGCTCCATCAAGGGTTCTGGAAGCTTTCCCCGCCATCTACAGCAAGTATTTCAAGGTGTAGCATCTCCATTGGGCTAAGTGGAAGAGACCCAGCTCTGAGAAGAAGACGGATGATGTTTGGAGGTAGTGACAGCCTCTGAACCCCGGAAGCAACCAAGGACTGAGCTCGGAGGAGGCTTGACAACCCCCCATTCCGACCAAGATCTACGGCGAGGCTTCTCATCTCGTGGTTTCCTCTACCCTCTCTCTTTTGGAAATGTATGCTTAAACTTTTGTATTGAACTAGAGTAATCTTTATTTGTCTATGAATGGAAGTATTCTCTTGTTTTATTTTTCGTTTGATGCTTTGCTGTGATGTGCTCCGCCCCCACTCCACTTCCACACACGCGTTCTAGTTAGCCATCTGGCAATTGCTAGTGGTGATATTGGCGAAGAGGTGAATACGACCCTCACAAAACCTCGCACTGTGGCCATTCCACCCGCTTACCGAAGCGCGACATCGCGGCCGCTGCACTCACCCCCACTTTGTGAAGAGGTGTGTGCGACCCTCAACCGTCACAGTTACTTCCCGTCCACGCGCTTTCTGAAGCACGGCATCGCGGCCGTTGCATCCATCCCGCCTTGCAAAGCGGAGTTTTGACCCGCATCTTATTTCTGCAATAGCTTAGAACACCAATCACAACGCCCTTGTTTTTACTTTCTTTTACTCGTCGAAACAATTACCTCACTCTACTTTCTTGTCACCATATCCTGCATTCCTCAAGAGATCGACATTCGGGGAATTCCTCCCTATTTTATTACTTGACAGCGACTAGTGCACTTGCTGAACACGCATCACAATGCACATAAAAAAGAACAAGTGGTGTAAAAAAAATTTATGATTTGCACAAGACACTTTACTATTCTTTCCTAGGTGCTCAACCTCACAATGCTCATTAAGACTTATCTGGAGGTTTAAGTAGTGCTTGGTGGAGTTATCATTGTCATTTTATTTCATTCATTTTTTTTGTTTTGTACAAAGATCCCCGAATACACTTGTTTTGTAAACCAATTTAATTTTGAAAGCACAACACTTTTCTTATTTTGAAGAGTGCAAATAAAAGTAGTGTAAGTAAGATACTTGTGCAAATTTAATTCATTCTACAATTTTAATACACAAGCAAGCATTCTTAGATTAAAAGCACACGTAAACTTTGCCAAAATAAGTGAGTGAAGAACGATCATTATCAAACATAAAACATTTACTTATACTTAGAGGCATGCTAAGCTTAGTTCTACACAACACTTTGTCAAGACAATTTATGCACATGTGATTAGATATATCGAAGCATGACAAAAACAATGTTCAAAGTAGATTGAAAAAAATGAAATGCAACATTATAGAAGGTCTAAGTGATAGATTAAATCATGCATGATTTTCACAATAAAACCCATACAGTTATTTTGAGATTTTTTAAAATTGTTTTAAAGTTTGAACTCTTATAATTGATCTTGGACTTCCCGAGGTCTACCCTGTGATGGGTTCGCACGGTACTAGGAGATGTGATGGGATGATAGCCCAAATCTCCCTTTCGCAAGATTCATGTAAATAAAAAAAGTTGAAGTTAATAAAATGATTTTTTTCCCGATAATTATTTGCTTTTTGCATATAGAAATAGAAATCAAACAAATAAACAAAGAAAGGGAGTAAAAGAAATATTTTTTGTAATTTGGCTTTCGTATTTTTTGTTTTTATTTTTCAAAAGTCAATTCAAAACAGAACTGCAATAATATGTAGTACATATAATAGAGCATATTTTTAGGGATTTTATAAAATTTTAAAAATACAGAAAACAGACAGGTGTGCTAGCGCCGGCGCTATCGCTAGAAACAATACACGATTTTTTAGGATTTTGAAAATTCTAATTTTTGATATTGGTTAAGTGTCCAAAGGTTAGTTTTATGCAGAAATTTCTAAAGATTTGAAGATGTTTAGATATGTAAAAAAATGCATAAAACCATTGCGTTTTAAGAATGTGATTTAACCTAAAAGATCTATGACACCTAATTCAAGTCATAATAGTCAAAATCTTGCATCGGGGAAAGGTTTAGTGAATATGTCAGCAAGTTGGGAGTCCGTACCAATGAAATTTACTTTTTCATGCTCTTTCTTAATATGATCCTTAATGAAATGATGACGAACATCTATGTGTTTGGATCTAGAGTGGTGTACAGGAATATTTGTAAGATCTATGACACTTTG
The DNA here is from genome assembly GCA_033032865.1 of Dactylorhiza incarnata. Classification (NCBI taxonomy): domain Eukaryota; kingdom Viridiplantae; phylum Streptophyta; class Magnoliopsida; order Asparagales; family Orchidaceae; genus Dactylorhiza; species Dactylorhiza incarnata. The sequence continues at coordinate 10,403,094 of JAWHQI010000028.1, read as the reverse complement.
TTGTCACATTTGAGATCAATGTGTTTGAGATGAAAACCAAAATCCTCTAGAGCTTGGCTCATCCATAACGCTTGTGCACAAAAACTCCTAAGAGCGATGTATTCGGCCTCCGTGGTGGAGAGTGCAACTAAAGATTATTTCCTACTATACCATACAACTAATGAGGGTCCTAAAAAGTGACAAGTACTGCTAGTGATTTTTCGATCTAGTGAACATCCGGTGTAATCTGAATCGGAATAGCCATGAAGTGTAAATGAATCATTGTGTGGGTACCATAATCCTAAGTTAGATGACCCTAAAAGATAACAAAAAATACATTTTACCGGCTTTTAATGAGATTCTTTTGGATTGGCTTGAAAGCGAGCACATAAACATACGACAAACATTATATCTAGTCTAGATGCACTTAAGTAAAGAAGAGATCCAATCATACCTCTATATAAAGTTTGACCAATAGAAATTCCAGATTTATCTTTTCCTAGTTTTAAAGAAGCACTCATAGGTGTAGAAGCTTGTTTAAGATTTTCAAATCCAAATCGTTTAAGCATATCGTAAACATATTTTGTTTGGCAAATAAAGTTACCATCATCTCGTTGTGAAATTTGAAAGCCAAGAAAATAAGAGAGTTCTCCTACAAGACTCATTTCAAATTCATTTTTCATTATTAAGACTACTTCATTACACAACTCTTCATTAGTGGCTCCAAAAATGATATCATCAACATATATTTGTAAAATAATTAAATCGTTATTATTATGCTTAATGAAGAGTGTGTTGTCAGCACTTCCCATGACATAACCGTGCTTTAACAAAAATGATGTAAGTCTATCATACCATGAACGAGGCTCTTATTTTAAACCATAAAGCGCTTTTTCTAATTTATAATCATGATTTGGAAATTTTTCATTTATAAAACTCGGGGGTTGTTCTACGTAAACTTCTTCTTTTATTAACTCATTTAAGAAAGCACTTTTAACATCCATTTGAAATAGTTTTATTCTTTTAAAACTCGCAAATGCCAAAAATATTCGTATAGATTCTAATTGAGCAACGGGTGCAAAAGTTTCTTCAAAATCTATCCCGTCGATTTGAGAAAAGCCTTGAGCGACCAAGCGAGCTTTATTTCTTGTAATCCTAGATTCACCATCTAATTTTTTTAAAGATCCATTTTACGCCAACAACAGGATGATTAGATGGACGTTCTACTAGGTTCCAAACTTTATTTCTTTCAAATTGATCTAACTCTTCATTCATATCCAAAAACCAAAATTCGTCATTTAACGCGGTTAAAACGTTTTTAGGTCCAATTTCGAAAACAAAGTACATATTTGAAAACATTTCATGAAGAGAAGATCGAGTTCTTACCCCAATAGATGGTACCCCAATCACTAGCTCCTTTGGATGATTTTTTGAGAAGTTTAAGATGCTTGGGGGCACATATTCATCTTCCTTGCCCTCCTCCTCCTCCTCTTCTTTGGAAGTTTCCTCTTCGTCGTGCTCCAATGATGGAAAAGGTTCATCATCTGTACATGTAGGAAGTTTTTCTACACAAGAAATAAATTCATCAAATTTTACATGAATAGACTCTTCAACCTTACTTGTTCTTTTGTTAAATATTCTATAAGCTTTACTAGTTGAAGAGTATCCAAGAAATATTCCTTCATCATATTTTTCATCAAACTTCCTAAGGCATCTTTTGAATTTAGAACATTTACACCCAAATACTTTAAAATATGATACGTTATGTTTCTTTTGATAATATAGTTTATATGGTGTGAGATTTAAAGATCGACGAAGCATGACTCTATTCATTACATAACATGATGTGCTTACGACTTCGGCCCAAAAGTGCTTAGGTAATTTATATTCAGATAACATAGTACGTGCTAGTTCTTGGATTGTCCTATTCTTTCTTTCTACAACACCATTTTGTTGAGGTATGCGTGGAGCGGAGAACTCATGCTTAATACCTAACATTTCACAAAAAAATTTAAAATTTTCATTTTCAAATTCTCCTCCATGATTTGAGCGAATGCATTTTATTTTTAAATCTAGTTCATTTTGAATTCGAGTACATAATTTTGAAAATTTGCAAAACGCATCAGATTTGGAAGAGAGAAATAAAGTCCAACAATATCTAGAGAAATCATCTACTAAAACCAATGTGTATATTCTACCACCAAGACTTGCAATGCTAACGGGACCAAAGAGATCCATATGAATTAATTGTAAAGGTTTCGTAGTAGACATTTCATTTTTGCTTTTAAAAGAAGATTTTGTAAATTTTCCTTTTTGACATGGAGAACATAGTGAAGATAAATTTCCATTAAATTTAGGCAATCCTCTAATCAATTCTTTTTTGGCTAGTTTTAAAATGAGCTTTGTACTAGCGTGACCTAAACGTCTATGCCATAGTTCTAACTCATCATTTTTAGTTATAAAACATTTTATTGATGATTTGGAAAGACCATAAAAGGAAACTATATAAATGTTGTGAACTCTAGGTGTAGTTAGTAAAACATCTTTTGTGTTAGGATTAAATATTTTGCAAAGATTTGTGGATCACTCAAATAAGATATCTAATTCTTTATCACACAATTGACTAATAGATATAAAGTTATGTTTTAATCCTTTTACATAAAGAACATTAGAGATAAGAAAGGATTCATTACCCACTGTACCTACGCCCATGATCCTTCCTTTACCATTATCTCCCAATGTTACAATCCCTCCTTTCTTCTTTTCTAGGCTAAGGAACTTTGCTTTATTGCCCATCATGTGCTTGGAGTAGCCCGAGTCCAAGTATGACACATCCTCCGTTTCCTTAGCCTTCCTGCAAATCTAGAAAGAAGATGAGAGTAACGAACCAGATACCCAAGAGGTACCACCTATAGAATAGGTGGATGCCTTAGGTTCCCAGATTTGCTTTAAAGATCCCTGTTTTATTTTCCTAGAAGAGCTAGACGTGTGTCCAAACCTATGATAGTTTGCACATGAAATAAAAGGGGTTGAGACCCTTTTCTGAAATTCTACACTACTCTTTCTAGATGAAGTTTTATTTATAGAAAAAAAAAGAAGAATTTTTAAATGATGAGCTACCGCCGGCGTTAGTGGCTAGCGTCGGGCGGTAGTGGTCACTTCGATATCTGGGCCCAAATTTTCCAGAACCATAACAATGGTTTCCCAAAATCATGTCCAGAGATTTTTGACCAATTCCAAATTTTTTGATGGCCAAATTGAGGTCATGAGTTTGTTTTTTAAGAGATGAATTTTCTTTAACAAGCATGACACATTTATTTTCAAAGCCCTTTTTGTTATTTTCAATTTGTAAGAGAGAAGTTTTTAGTTTTCTCTCTAAGTCCCCCTTTTCTTTTGTATGAATTTTGATTTGTGAGAGGGCCTTAGAAAGAAAACTTCAAGTTCTTTTGCCTTACATAGGGAGTGCTCATACTCTTGACATGAAACCTTTCTCTTTTCAAAAGAAATTAATTTTTTTGTAAGCTTATGATTTTCCTTGATGATAGATTCATTTTCACGATTTAAAATAATATTATCTTCTATACTTTTATCATAAGCTTTGCAAGTTAGAACAAATTCATCATAAAGTTCTTCGAAGGCAGGATGAGTTACCTCAGTGTCACTAAGAACACTGGTGTCATCATCATTGCTTTTTGCCATTAAACATTAGTTTGCTTCCTCCTCACTGCTTGACTCAGATCTGCTTGATTCTTCAGAGGAAGAATCATCCCAAGTTGTGTCTTTCAACACTTTCTTTATCTCCTTCACTTTGTATCGTTCTTTTTGCTCCTTTTGATACTTTGGGCACTGAATCCGAATTTTCCCGGTCTTTCTGCAGTGATAGCACTCCGGTGGTAATCTTTCTTCTTCGTCTTCACTTCCTTTTTCTTTCTTTGATGAAGAGGAAGACCCTTTTCGTCGAGCATCTTTTTGGAAGTATTTCTGGAAGGTGTTCCTTCTTTTCGGATTTCTAATGAACTTCCTGAAGTTATCACCAGGAGACCTTCTTCATCTTCATCATCATCTTAGATGCTCTCCTTCTTTGACTTTAGTGCCAACGCCTTTTTCTTTGGCTCCTTGTTGTATTCATTACGTTGAATCTAGAGTTCTACCTCATGGGTTTTGAGATTCCCAATAAGGTACTCGATCTGGAGCGTTCTTAGGTTGTGTGACTCCGAGATGGTCGTCACCTTTGGATTGAACCTTGGAGGTAGAGAGCGAAGAATTTTTCTGACCAATTCCCCGTCGGAGTAGATCTTTCCAAGAGCTTTTGAAGCGTTGATGATCTTGGTAAAGCGTGTGTACATCGAGTTGATGTCTTCTTCAGCATCCATCCTAAATTTTTCATATTCCAATTCTAGTTGGTATAGCTTTGCATCTTTTACCTGCAATGTACCTTCATTAGAAACTTCTAATTGGTTCCAAATATCATAAGCAGTTAGACATGCAGAAATTCGATTAAATTCAGTTCGATTTAAAGCACAATATAAAGCGTTCATTGCTTTTGCATTATTTTTGCACCTTAGTTTATCATTGTCATCCAATTTATCCTTAGGTTTTTGAATCGTAACCTCTCCTACTATAGTTGTAGGAGGAGAGTACCAAACTTCTATCATATTCCAAACTTCTACATCCATGGTCATAAGAAAACACATCATCCTATTTTTCCAGTAATTAAAATATGACCCAGTAAAAAGAGGTGGTCTACTGATACCCTGTCCCTCTGGAAAAGCGAGATCATGAGACTCCATTATTCCCGGTTGTTAAGCCGAGGAATAACCTATCTCTGATACCACTTGTTGGATCTGTTGGCGCCTTTATAGGGGGGGGGGGTGAATAAGGGTTTTTAAAAAGTTATATTATATTTTTAATATATTTGAAAATATAAGAGATCAAACATATAAAAATGAGACATCATTTTATTAATATGAAAATAAGAGTTTTCAAAACTTGATTTCTTATAACGAAATAAATCGGAGGAGAATAATACTAAAAATCTTTTTCGTTTTCTATCCCGACTCATATCCCCACGAACCGGTGGACCTAGCCTATCCGTCCCCGGATACGGGCTCAAGCCGCTCTAGCCAACCCTTCCCCGTATATGGCCTCGAGCACCACCTAGACCTAACCTAGATCTAGTAGCCAACATGAGGCAAATTTCTGCCCTATGTCCTACTCAGACCTAGTCGCTAACACGAGGAGAGTTCTCTAATGGTTCACAAAAGATATGAAATGAAAATAATATTAAAACTCCCTCTTGAAGAACTTCTGAAGTTGGAGACGAAGAACCGCTGTAGAATTAGCATTGTTGGAGCGGTCGTCGTTCGTATCTCGCGTGAAGAAATCCACCTTCAGAAATTCGCAGAGCTTTGGTGGTAGATCACTTTTCGGCAGAATAAGGCTCTGGAATTCTAACACTCAACCTCTCTCAAACTTGTGGAAAAAAAATGAGAGAAGAGGCCTCCTTTTATAGGAGTGAGCGCTAGCGCTACCGCCAGCTCTATCCCCACTTAGAAATTATTCTCTGCGTGCGTATCTTCATTCCGGGGGAACATTGCCGCCGGCCTCTTGTGCTCCGCGCTACCGCCTGTGCTATCCGCTATCGTCTGGCGCTAGCGCCTTCTAAAAATGCTCCCGGGATTCAGCTAATCATCGCTAGTGCCTGCGCTAGGTGCTACCGCCGACGCTAGTGGGCATGTTGGATTTTTGTGTTCAAATCTTGGGGCAACCTTCTTATGTCATCCTTGAGTCATATGAACTTGTTTCCTGCACACTTAAACACACAAGATCAAATACACATAGGATTTGTTATTCTCAAACCAAGGAGATGTGGAAGACCATGTTCCATCACTTCCTCCCATCTTGCCTTCAGGGCTCCTCCTTCCCACGAGCGGGGACCTTCTCTTCCTCTTCCTCCTCCCTGGCCAGCTTGGTGATCTTGGCTAAAAAACTGCAATTCGAGGCCTTCCCCTGAACGAACTTATTAGATCATTCAATAAGCTCTTCGTAGGACATGGGGGGATCTCTGCCGATCTCTAGCTTGAAGAGTCCCTCTCTTAGGCCAAACGTCAGGGACAACTACAAGGTGAAACCATCCACCTCCTGGATGTCTGGAACTTCTTCTTGAAAGTGGTCGATGTAGTTTCCTAACGTCTCTCGCACACCTTGCACTAGATAGAAGAGGGTCGTCGCCTCATTCTTCCTCTTCTTCGCCATGGAGAATCGCATTGTCACTCTCCGACGCACATCTTTGAAGCAGCAGATGGAACCTCCTGCCAGCTGGTGGAATCAATCTCTGGCCTTTCCCCGAAAGGTGATGGCGAAGAGCCTGCATTTGAAGGCATATAACATGGTTCGAATGGGGACAACATCTTCAAAACACTGAAGGTGGTTGACAGGATCATCCCTCCCAGAGTAGTAACTCATAACTGACTGCCTGAACCCCTCAGGAACGGGGGCAGAGAGGATCTCCTCACAGAATGGTCTCCTACCACCTTGCTGGTGACGATCCTCGGCATGACGAGAAACCCCACCATACTCGACATATGGGCGAGGATCATAGAATCTCGCCGGATTCTCTGTATCGCGGAATTGGATTCTCTGCGAGCTTGACTGGTAGAACAGTGGTCTCCTTAGTCGCTCTGGCTCTTCCTCCACATGCTCCTTGCCTGCTCGCCGAAAGGGACCACCATCTTCTGACGGAGTCACATTATGAGGTGAGGTCACCGTGCACTCCGTGCGACGAAGAAGCACTGCTCGCAGCGTTCCCTCCATTCGTCGTGCGAATTCCTAGAAATACGCCTTCGTCACATACTCGCCTCCTTCTTCCGAGTTGCCGGCAGCTCCTTCCTGATCGCCAACTTTCACCATCTCTCTTTCTTGCTAGGCTTTCCTCCTCTGACTACGATCCACGCTCACCGCACCAAAGTGTTGAATCCTGGAAAATCCCGGCACCAAATATTCAGATCAATACAGCCAAAGGTTACTCGTGTAGCGATCCGGCTCGATGGCTTGACCAACAATGATGAAGGGGCTAAAATAATAACAACGGGACCCCAGTTGCTACTGCAGGGAGGTCCCACCACGTACCCAAAAGCTCAGAAAAGACTTCACCTCCATAACCAAAGAAGGAAGGAATATCAACAACAGGACCCCAGGTGTTGACCTATTTATATAACTTTAATGTTAAATAACAAACTCAGGTAAAGTAAGGAAAACCACTTTTGACATCTCCACCTTCAGGGTTTCCACCATCTACACGAACAAACAAGAAGCAATATCTTCCTTCGCGTCCATGAAGGACTCTGGAACCAATTAAAGAAGGAAGGAATATCGACCGACCTTGAATCAGGAATAAACAATTGCAGTTGAGAGAAGATATGGAAAGGGAATGCGAATCTAGAGGGTACCTCGACGACCTGAGTATTTGCAACTGGGGAAGGGACGAAGGAGTCAGGAAGAAACCTTTTCATTGTTTGCAAAAAGTACACTTGAAACAATTAAAGAAGGGCGTTAGAGCTTGCTGCCTGAAAGTAGGAATCGAACAAGACGCCAACATGGTGGCTTGTGTCGAGAGAAAAATTAGGAAGTCGAAGGTAGGTTTCACATGGGAGGATCTAGGTTTGAGTGATTTTGATTTTCATTGTGAATGCTAAAAGGAGGATGGACATGACCCAATTAATTTGATAGTGTACGGGGGCCCCCCGTGCGGGGTCGGCGACATTCAGCGGACACCCCTATCGAATGCAACATTCGTCGGACGACAACATTCATTGGGGCGACAACATTGATCGAACAACACCATTCGTCAGGCGACACCATTCATCCGACGACACCATTCGTCGAGCAACACCATTCGTCGGGCAACACCATTCATCGGGTGGTAACATTCATCAGGAGGAAACATTCGACAGGCGGATGCTTGCAGAGGAAGAATAGACGACGACTTTCAAGAGGAGGATACAGATCATGAAGAGGAGACAAATTGAGGTGTATTGACCTAGTGAAGAGATGTATTGAGGAGGGGTGACTTATTGAAGAGATGGATTGAGGAGGAGGCATGACCTATTGAAAGAATTATTTTTAGGTATGCCCCGCGCACTGCACTGTAGCCCTGCGCGAGAACATCCAGCCGCGCACTTGCACATCAAATCAAACGCACAATTTTTGATGTGTGAGTGCATGGCTCGATGATCCCGCGCACAACACTGTAGCTGTGCGCGGGGCGTACCCAAAAATTATTCCCATTGAAGAGGCGGATTAAGGAGGTGGAGAAGATTTAGGTTTGAAGCATTCTTTTTTAGGTATTCGCTAATTTAGGTGTTAAAACAGACAACTGATAGAGTTTTGTTGGTCCTAAATGCAAGTCATTAACTAAGGGAAAGTTTTTTATTTTAAAATTGATAAATAATACCACCTTTAGGGAATAAAACAAACAAATGAAGTGGATAAATATGAATAATTAAATATTTAATGAATTGCCAAATTAAGAAGTTTAAATGAAAATCATGCTAACCTGGGGAGCTTGATAACCATCTTCATAAGCATTTTTCACCGTGGAATGTTGCCCAGTTGCATCATTCTTCTTACATGGTCCGCCTTAAAGAATCAAGGAATTATAGAGGTCTCAAATATTTTTCGCAACATAAAAACTATAATCTAAAGAAATTCGACATTCGTTCTGTCTCAGTACCTATTAAACAAATCGAAATCCCCAAACTATGTCTTAGTCCTATTTCAACTTTAGCAAGCTGTTTTTTTTCCTTCTATATTGCAATGTTTCAGAAGGGCGGAAAGACATGATTCATTGGTTTCCCATTTTCTAAACGCTATAATCATTTTGTTATGAAGTGAAATTTTGGTTTTTTAATTTCTTCGAGCTTATTGAAATCTAGCAATAGCAGGATTTGCAAGTAATCTGACCGGTGAGTTGAAATCTGAATGCAACAGAAATTTTAAGTTCCTTAAAATCTTACAGCTCACTATGAATTTTTTTTGAAGCCTTCATATTCATATTCACCACATTTGCAATATACGAATGTTGCGGGTCGCTCGACACTCAGCAGACCGATCTAGATGGACCACCTTAGGTCGAGAGTGAGCTGGACGCCACACACACTCAAATGAGAGAACAGTCACCGGACAAGAAGACTTTTTAGCGTAGAAAACTTGGAAAGGGTGAAACAACACGTGGCCGATTCGGTGCCAGCCAAACTGCACTATAGTTTGGTGTGTTACAAGTAAACATAAAGAACTCAAGGGCGATAGGCCTCCTCTCGTTACAATTGTAGAAGAATGCGCGAGGGTGACAGACCACCCCTCGTCGCAAGGGCGCAGAGCATAATGAAAAGTAAATCTTCAAGTCCTGAAGAACGAGCCTCCGAAGAGGAGGGAGATCTTCGAAGGATGAATGAGATCTTCGATGGGGAAGAAGATCTTCGAAGGCCGAAGGAGATTTTCTAAGGATTCTTCGAATGCCGAAGGAGAACTCTGAAGGATATTCGAAGGAGCTCTCTCTGGCGCTGAGGCAAAGTCTCTTCAAATGAGGGCATTGAGCTCCTTTTATAATTTTTGACAAGGGCGGCTTGGTAATTGCGCCGTCATAACCACCATAACTACCAGGTGTACAAATCGCGTTGCTCGATCTTGGTCCATCAAATTACAATTTTTGTGGATGTGATGAGTTTGCCCTCCGAGCAATTTGGGAAAAACCAATAATGTCCGATGTTCGAACCAAAAAAGTACCAGGTCCACACTTGCTCAAGCAGGAGAATAGGGGGGGTGATTATTGAGTGGTCAGTTACTTTGAGCTGCGAGTGAAGGAGAAAGACAGGGAGAAAAGAGATGGCAACGACCAGGAAAGAGATCGCCGGGGGAGATGGGAGCTGAAGGAGTCACTATGGTTGCTGAGGGAGATCACCCGGCAGGAAGTAGATCACCCAGGCAAGGAGGAAGAGGCCTCCATGATCTCAAAATTGGAGACTGCTCAAGTCACCGGCTGGGGGCTAGAAACTCTCCGAAGTCCCAAAACTGGTACCCCTGCCCTCTATTTATAGGCGCGGGACTTGCCCGAATGGGCAGGGCTAGGAAAAATGGGCTGCCCGAGACAAGAGTGACCGACAAAAGCGAGATTTCACAAGCGATGGGAGATCACTCGAGCTCGGCGAGCTGGCGAGATTGCTCGGGCAGTGGGAGACAGCCCGGGCTCGGCGAGCTGGCGAGATCGCCTGGAAGGGGCGAGACCGTCCGAAGGGGGAGCTCGCCATGAAGGGGGAGCTCGCCCGGCAGTGGTGAGACAGCCCAGAGGGGGAGCTCGTAAGGAAGGGGGAGCTTGCCCGACAGGGGTGAGACCGTCCAGAGGGGGAGCTTGCAAGGAAGGGGGAGCTCGCCCGACAAGGGTAAGACCGTCCAGAGGGGGAGCTTGCCCGGTAGGGGTGAGACTGCCCGGAGGGGGAGCTCACCAGGAAGGGGGAGCTCGCCAGGAAGGGGCATGACCGCCTGAAAGGGGGAGCTCGCCTGGAAGGGGGACCTCACCCGGCAGGGGCGAGACCGCCCGGAGGAGGAGCTCGCCTGGAAGGTGGAGCTCGCCCGGTAGGGTCAAGACCACCCAGAGGGGGAGCTCTCCAAGAAGGGGGAGACCACCCGAGATCTCCAAAATCGCCTGGTACCTGAAAAAGGTCAGCTCGAAAAGGGGGATCATCGATTTCTGGGTAAACATGATCTCCCTATTTTTTCATGTTTTGAAAAACTTGAAAAATTAGAACTTACCCACGAGAATCGAGATCCACCTCTTTTGTCAGGACAAACAACATGAGTAAAAAAGAGTGAAAATACTTGTGGGAACTTGTTAGTGCCTGAAGAGAGCTTACGAACACCTGCTTAACTCTGCAAAAGAGTAGTCAAAGCAGGTATAAAAGAAACATATTACACGAGTACCTGAAAAGAACTCGCAAGCACCTGCTTATCTCGGCAAAAGAGTAGTCAAAGAAGGTATAAAAGAAACATACTATGCAAGTACCTGATGAGAACTTGCAAGCACCTTCTTATCTCTGCAAAATGGTAGTCAAAGCAGGTATAAGTGAAACATATTACGCGAGTACCTGAAGAGAACTCGCGAGCACCTGGTTTTCTCTACAAAAGAGTACTCAAAGCAGGTTTAAATGAAACATATTACACGAGTGCCAGAAGAGAACTCGCGAGAACCTGCTTATCTCTGCAAAAGTGTAGTCAAAGCAAGTATAAGAGAAACATAATACATGAGTACCTGAAGAGAACTCATGAACACCTTTTTCTATATGAAGGAGAACTCGCGAACGCCTGTTACTATCTGCAGAATGTAACACCCCAGTTTTTGCTGAGTGCGGAGGTTGGAATGCCCAAGGAGTAGGGCAAGTATTTCGTAGCTGGGAGCTAGCGCCTACGCTAGCGCTAGCGCCAGGCATTAGCTGTCCCGACGAGTAAAACTCTTGTGTTCGATGGTGTTCGTCGAGTTGAATTCGTCGAGGCGGATTCGTCGAAGGGAATTTGTCGAGGAGCTAGCGCAGGCGGTAGCGCTAGCGCCAGTCGATAGCATTTCATCGGGTAATGGAGTTCTGTCGGGACGTTGAGTTGTTCTTCATCGAGGGGTTTTTTGTCGAGTGGCTAGTGCATGCGGTAGAGCAACCGCCAGCGCTAGCCCATGTAACCAGATCCGTAAGTGGCGATTTTCTGGGAGTCCGATCTTCTTAAACTATGATACAATGGCTCATGATAAGTTCGTCCTAAGGTCCTAAATAGGGCAGAGGAGTTCCTTTTCATTCCTTGAAGTCTTTTGGGTGCTTTTGGAGGCTAAGGAAAGGAAGAGGGTTTGGAGGAGGAAGAAGGTTAGATCCACCATTGTTGGAGCACCGGAGCTCCGTTCGCCAATCCGAGACCAGATCCATGGAGAGGACTAGAAGACGCTTCTTTCTATCCGTGCCTTTCAACCGATTCATGGCAAGGAAGAGAACTCTTAGGGTAACGACATCTCTCCTCCCAGTTTTTGGATGCGTGCATGGCATCTTTGCTTTTACCTTCTCTTTTTTGGAATTTATGGCACCGGATCTCTCAAATGAGAGGGGTTTGGGTCGCCTCGGTTCAAGGAGAACCATCAGGTTGATTGAGTCTGTCCCCAACATGATTTTGCACTAGAGATCCGCTCCGTTAGTGGATTAGGCATTGTGGGTGAAGCCGAAATCGTGAACGGTTATACGATTAGGTGATGTTGCTTAACGTGCATTTAGGGATTTTGCTAGAAATCCGATGACGGCGAAAATGTCGTAGGGGTTGCCTTTATGTTTCATGTGAGAACGTACGATTGTTTGGAAAGGGTAACTCGTATGTGTGAAGAATGGCTTGTGAAGCCTCTTGTATGTGAAGGTGTGACTTTGTCTTTGTGGTCGGCTGGCTAGCCCATGAATGCTTGGATTCATGTGGGGAGAGTGTCCCGGCAAGACAAGTCCCCTTTTGGGGCTAACTGACGAGAACAAGTGTGATGATGCGCTCGTTGGCAAGATGAGCCATGTAAGGGGTGAGGTCTCAGTGGAATTCTTAGCTTTTGGCTTAGTGATTGTGGCGAGAACAAGTATGCTGATGCGCACGTTGGTAAGATGAGCCATGTAAGGGGTGAGCTCTCAGTGGAGTTCATGTCACTGGGCTTGCACGCCCGTGGGGGAATGATAAGTACCCTTATTTTGTTCTGAAATGATGATGTGTGTTGTTATCTTAGAAGCATACACGCCATAGGGTGCCTTCGGGAAGCAGTGCTATGGCCCCAGCCCTTTTGAATATGGGCGTGTCCCCGACAGATTTTTGTCGTATGCTATCAGAGGCGATGGTGGCGGCTCAAGATGCGGCAATGCCACAGATTGCGACTCCTGTTGTGTAGGCTGCGACTCCTGTTACTCCGGATACTGTGACACCGGAGGTGGGAGTAAGGCAAGTAGAGCCGTTAGCTGAGAGAGCAGTTGGGCAAGGAGACCGTCAGATGAAGTACTATCTGAGCTTCCATCCTCTGACGTTCAAAGGAGTTGGCACTCCGACGGACGCCGAGGATTGGTTTGCGAGAATTCAGGAACTCCTGAAAGCGGTAGAGACCCCAGAGGACAAGCAATCCCAGTTCACAGCGTTTATGTTAGAAGGCGATGCCAAGCTGTGGTGGGTGAATCATAGCGGTCATCATTTCCCTGGACGTGCCCAATCCATGGAAGAGTTCGGGAATGCCTTCCTGAAGCGCTATATCCCCTCTTCGACGAGGTTATCCCTTTAGTGGCAGTTCTTGCACTTGGTGCAGCGCGAGAAGTCGGTAGACGAGTACTTGCAGGAGTTTACTCGGTTGGGTCGTTACGCGGGAACTACCATGTCAGACAATGAGGAGAGGGATAACCTCTTCTATCATGGTCTAAGAGAGAATTTAAGGCAACCTCTGATAGTCTTAAAGAATGCGGGGTTCAATGATTTAGTTTAAGCTACTCAAACTTTGGAGAACGATATGGAGCGAACCCAGCGCCGCAAGGGCTTGGCGGCAAAGCAGGGAGAAAGTAAGCCATCTCAGTCTCAGGGGAAGTCTGAGAAAAGTTGGTGGAAGAAAAACCCACATCCTCTTAGGACTGGCGAGAGGAGTGGTGCAACTTCTGGAGAGTTCCGTTCCAAGGGACCAGTGACGTGCTACAAGTGTGGCAAGGTGGGTCACATAGCTCGGTTCTATTTTGGGAGTGGAGTTAAGCCAGAGCAGAGGCATGAGTAGTCGGTGCGTTCCGGCCCTAGTGTTGGGGAGAAAGGGAAAGTGGTGGAGTCCAGCGCTTCTCGTTTCGCTCCTGTGCAGCCTAGAGCATACAACCTCTGGCAGCAGGAAGCAATTTGTCAACCTGACGTGGTGACAGGTACAAAAGTTCAGAGTTTCATTTAATAGCTTTAACCTGTTTGCGACCTTTCATATTCGTTATACGCGTGTTAGGCTTCGTGCTAGTTTCTGGCTACCCCTCTAGAGTGTTGTTTGACACGGGAGCATCACACTCCTTTCTCGTGAAAAGCTTTATCCGGAGGATCGGTGTTGAGACTGTCGAGGCAGAGGCGGAGCTTAGTGTGCGCATGCCGAATCGGTCTTTCATGACCACTAGAAGGAAAGGACGTATTATGCTGAGGATTTGCGAGTGTGATTTCGAGTTGGTAGCAGCGATCCTACCACTAGCCAAATTTGACATCATCCTGGGGATGGACTGGCTTGCAGAGCATTGAGCTAGTATTGACTGCCTGTTGAAGGTGGTGACCTTAAGGAGTGAAGGAAGAGCGGAAGTTAAGTTTGAGGGCCTATGCGGATTGGCTTGCTCCCTGATTTCTGCCGTGCAAATGGTGCATGTGGTGAATCAAGGAGGTGAAGCAATTGTCGCTTTGTTGTAGACTCACTCCACAAAATTGACGATCGGAGAAGTGCCAGTGGTGGAGGAATTCGAGGATGTGTTCCATGAGGAGCTTGCGGGAGCGCCTCCTCAGCGTGAAATCGACTTTTCAATTGAGTTGGTGTCCGGTGCGAGGCCGGTGTCGTGTCCTCCATTTAGGATGGCACCGAAGGAACTGGCCAAGCTAAAGGTGCAGTTGCAAGAGTTGCTCGAGCAGGTGTATATTAGGCCCAGCTCCTCACCGTGGAGTGCGCCGGTGTTGTTCGTTAAGAAAAGGATGGTAGTATGCGACTGTGCATAAACTATCGTGAGTTGAATAAGTTGACCATCAAGAATAAGTACCCGATTTCGCGAATCGATGATTTGTTCGATCAGTTGGTGGGATCGACGGTGTACTCCAAGTTGGAGTTGAAGTTGGGTTACTATCAGTTAAAGATTCGAGAAGAGGATATTCCCAAGACAGCGTTTGGGATGAGATACAGTCATTTTGAGTTCTCAGTGATGCCGTTCGGTTTGACGAACGAGCCATCATTGTTCATGGATTTAATGAACCTAGTGTTTCGACATTACCTGGATTCGTTCGTGGTGGTGTTCATCGACGACATCCTAGTGTATTCGAAGTCGAAGGAGGAACATGAGTCTCATCTGAGATTAGTGTTGCAGACTCTGAGAGAGAACCAACTTTATGCTAAGTTCTCAAAGTGCAAGTTCTGGATCGGGAAGGTGGCTTTCTTGGGTCACGTGATTAGTGGAGATGGGGTGGTAGTGGATCCTGCGAAGATTAAAGCCATTAGAGATTGGCCTGTAGTGAGAACCATGGCGGAAGTCCGGAGTTTCCTTGGACTAGCCCGTTATTACAGAAGGTTCGTTGAGAACTTTTCGCGCATGGCTTTGCCCCTCACCACTCTAACCCGAAAGGACCAGACATTTTTGTGGACGCCGGAGTGTGCCCGTGCATTCGAGACCTTGAAGGAAAGATTGATGTCTGCTCCAATCCTAAGTCTTCCTAGTGGGACTGAAGGATTTCAGATTTTAAGCGACGCATCGGGTTGCGGTTTGGGTTGCGTGCTGGTGCAGCATGGCAACATGATAGCTTATGGGTCGAGGCAGCTAAAGCCTCATGAGAGAAATTACCCCATCCACGACTTGGAGTTGGAGGCGGTGATTTTTGCGTTGAAGTTGTGGCGGCACTACGTGTTGGAACATGCTTTCCGCATCTCTTGGTTTGACAATAACAAATCCTATTGTATTTGATCATACTTGTTTTGTGTTTATAGTATGCAGGATTCTGTGCTTTCATATCTCCATGGTGCTGTGTTGTTGTTGCTACCGCGCCGCGTTAACTCTACCGTTGACGCTAGCACTAACGAACCGCTGTGACGAATCCGCTGAGATGAAACTGCTGAGACGAAACTACTGAGAAGATCTGAAAGATCTATCGCGCCGCGTTAAGCGTACCGCTGGCGCTAACAACCGCTGAGAAGAAACCGCTGAGAAGGAAACCTGCGTTCGACGAAATAGATGCTGCGTTTGATGAACTGGGTTCGACGAACTCGGTGCTCCATTCGACGATCTGCTTGCCCTACCGCGGTGCTCGATGAAATGAATGCCATACCGCGGAGTGGTAATACTACCGTTGGCGCTAGTTCCGTTCGACGAATCAGATTGAGATCGACGAAAATATGTTGCCGTTCGACGAACCAGATTGAGATCGACGAAAATAAGTTTCCGTTCGACGAACCAGATTGAGATCGACGAAAGCTGAGGAACACTCGACGAAGATGTGCCCGATGAAATGATCTACCGCGGAGCATTGGCACTATCGCTGGCGTTAACATTTTTGGAAACTATTGACAGAAAGGAAAGTGGAGAAAAAGGAATGTCAATGGGTCGCTATGTTTGGCAAGTACTATCGCGGCGCGTTAGGTCTAACGCCCGGAGGTAGATTTTGGAAACATCTCGTCTGCAGTTGATTGAGGGGCAAATTTGGAAAGAGATATTCGATGAAAGAAGGAAATTGCACTTTCGCGGGGCGATAGTGATACCGCGGCGCGCTAGGCTGTCACAACCGTTTGTGCTCAGAAGTTGCCTTAACTGCCACGATCCGTGTGCGCGTCGTGTCACTATCGCGGGGCGGTAGTACTAGCGCAGACGATAGCTGTCGAATCTATTTAAAGAGCAGCACCTCCTCCGTTGTTGCTTGCTGTTACAGAAGTTATTGGAGCCTTACTTTCAGAGCACTCGAGTTAACCTTCAGAAGCAGCCCGAAGAACTCCATCAATGTTCGTGAACGCAAATGAACTTGAAGACCAATACGATCACATCTACATCAACATCAAGTTCTACTTTTGAGGGAGTTTCTAGTTTGTATCTTGTTTTACTTTTCTTATTGTAACCTTTATATCTTTTGTTCGGTAGAAGAACTTGCCACTTGGCGACTAGGGCCTTGCGGGGACTAGGGGAAATTCGCCCCGTGTTGGCGACTAGGTCGAGGGTGTAGATCTAGGGAGTGCTTGAGGCCTTTCCGGTGAGGGAAGGTCTAGAGTGGCTTGAGGCCTTGTCTAGGGAGAGATAGGCTAAAGCCAACCGGTTCTTGGGAGAAGGGTCGGTATAGAAAACCAAAAGAGTTTTCATAGGTCACCTCTTTCCAAGCGTTATTGGGAAAAGTTTTGTAATCGTTTTTACTTCCAGTTAATGATTAATGAAAAATATGTTTATTGTTTCATCTCTGAGTCGTACTCTGTGATTCTCATTGTTCAAACGTAAAAGTATTCTCACTGTTGCTAACACCGAGCGTTAACACTAACGCTGGCGGTAGTATCTGAGAATTATTTTCTCTCATAATCTCTGAAATTTTAAAACCCTTATTCACCCCCCCCCCTCTAAGGGCACCTACAGATCCAACAAGTGGTATCAGAGGGAGGTTATTCCAATTCGGTCTAACAACCGAGAATAATGGCGCTCCGTGATCTCGCTTTTCATGAGGGGCAGGGATTAAGTAGACCTCCGTTATTTACTGGAACTGATTATAATACTGGAGAACGCGTATGTGTTGTTTTCTGATAAACTTAGATCTAGATGTATGGGCATGTATTGAAACTCCATACACTTCTCCTACATACATTGTTCGAGAAGTAATCATGGAAAAATCTAGGGATAAATGGGATGATGGAGATAAGACTAGGTGTAAGAATAATGCGAAAGAAATGAATGCTCTGTTTTGTGCTCTTGATAGGACTGAATTTAATAGAGTAAGTGCATGTGAAACAGCTTATGATATTTGGAACTTATTAGAAATAACCAAAGGCATGGTAGTGCAAAAACTGGTCTAGGTTATGTCTCTGCGAACTACCGCCCGGCGGTAACTGCTAACACTTGCGGTAGTAACAAAACTCTTAATTCTTCGAATAACCACAAATCTGAAATTTATTCTGCTGATTTCCGATCCTCCAGCAAGAGTCCACAACAAAAACTGAAAAAGGTCTCAACCCCTTTTGTGTTATGTGCCAAGTGCCATCACTTCGGGCATACTTTGGACTCTTGCAGGATGAAGGGTCGATGTTCGGTCAAGCAAATCTGGGTGCCTAAGGTTTCCACCTATTCTATGGGAGGAACCACTTGGGTATCCGGATCTTTACTCTCATATTCTTGTTAGGTATGTTGGCAGGCTAAGGAAAAGGAAGACATGTGGTACTTGGACTCAGGGTACTCCAAGCACATGACAGGCGATAAAGCAAAATTCCTTAGCCTCACCAAGAAGAAAGGAGGAATGGTAACATTTGGGGACACTGGAAAAGGAAGGATATTAGGCACCGGTACTGTTGGTAACAATTCTTTCTCTCTTACTAATGTCTTATATGTAGAAGGTTTGAAACATAACTTGATTTCTATTAGTCAACTCTGCGATAAAGGTCTAAATGTTTTATTTGAGTCTGCTACAGATTTATGCAAAATTATAGATCCAAAAACCAATAGTATTGTACTCACTACACCACGAATTCACAATGTTTGTCTAATTGCCTTTCATGATCTATCACGTGCGTCTCTTAAATGTCTAATATCAAAAAATGAAGAACTTGAATTATGGCATAGGCGTCTAGGTCACTCTTGCATCAAGTTAATTTTAAAATTGTCAAAGAATAAACTCATTAAAGGTTTGCCTATGCTAAACAGAAATCGATCTTCCTTATGCTCGCCATGCCAAAAAGGAAAATTTTCAAAAACATCGTCTAAAAGTAAAAAAGAAATATCCACTTCAAGACCCTTACAACTAATTCACATGGATCTTTTTGGACCCATTAGCACATGTAGTCTTGGTGGTAAAAAGTACACTTTTGTTCTAATTGATGATTATTCTAGATTTACTTGGACCTTATTTCTCACCTCCAAATCCGATGCATTTTCTGAATTTACAAAACTTTGCAATCGTATTCAAAATGAATTAGATCTAAAAATCAAGTGTATACGATCGGATCATGGAGGGGAATTTGAAAACGATAGCTTCACCACTTTCTGTAATGATCTAGGTATTAAACACGAATTTTCCGCTCCACGCACCCCCCAACAAAATGGTGTGGTGGTGTGGAAAAATAGAACTCTTCAAGAACTTGCACGCACTATGCTATCCGAGTATGGATTGCCTAGATATTTTTGGACCGAAGCCGTAAATACAGCATGTTATGTTATAAATCGTGTTATGCTTCGCCTTGTTTTGAAATTAGCTCCTTATGAATTGTGCTTTCAAAAGAAACCTAATGTGTCTTATTTTCATGTCTCTGGGTGTAAATCTTTTATTCTAAACACTAAGGATGCATTAGCTAAATTTGATGAAGGTATCTTTCTTGGTTATTCTTCCACTAGCAAAGCATATAGAGTGTATAATAAAAAATCTAAAAAGGTGGAAGAGTCTATTCATGTGAAGTTTGATGAACTTGTGCCTTGTGTAGACTCTACTTGTGCAGGAATTGAAGATGGACCTCTTTCACCATTGGAGCATGATGATGATGATCCACTTGGAGAAGAAAAAGGTGTAGAGATTGTGCAAGAGGAGTTCGTGCCTCCTAGTGTGCTTCGATTTACAAGGGATCATCCAAGGGAGCTTATCATTGGAGAACCATCAAGAGGGGTAACTACACGATCTTCTTTTACTGAATCTTTCTCAAATTTATGCTTTGTTTCAGAAATAGAACCGAAAAATGTGTCCACCGCTTTGAATGATGAGTTTTGGTTTATTGTTATGAATGACGAATTAAATCAATTTGAACGCAATAAAGTTTGGAAACTAGTTGAAAGACCATCTAATCACCCTGTTATCGGTGTCAAATGGATATTTAAAAATAAATTAGATGGAGAGTCTAGAATAACTAGGAACAAAGCTAGATTAGTGGCACAAGGTTGTTGGGCCCAAGCACTATGAATGACACAAACCTTAGAAGACTTTGGTGTTCATTTAACTAAAATTAAACTTAAGTGTGACAACAAGAGTGTTATTGACTTAACAAACAACCCCGTTCATCACTCACGATCTAAACCTATTGACGTAAGACACCACTTCATTCTGGATCACCTCAAAAAGGAACACGTTCATGTAAACTTCATAGGAACTGAATCGCAACTTGCGAACATTTTTACCAAGCCTCTACCTAATTCACGATTTCATCTACTTAGACTAGAAGTAGGGGTTTCGGACATTCTAGCTTGAACTTGCAAAATCCGCATTATTTATGAATACATATGTCTGATTTCTTTGCTGAACTACATTGTCACAAATCTGCACAAATATAATCAAAAGAAAAATTCTGAAAAATTTCATGTTTTCCCTGAAAGTCGAGTTCCGTTACTACCGCTCGGCGATAGCTGGGTACTGCTGGCGGTAGTGGATACATCTGTATTTCCAGTTTCTTTTTCATTTTTTTTGTTTCTGCTATTTTCTTTTAAAAACTCCAAAAACAAAAAATATACAAAACAAATCAAAATCCCACCAAAAACATGCTTTGTTTTTTCTATATATCAAAACAAACTACAAAATTGAAAAACCAATTAAAACATCAAAAACATGCTCACTATTTGTTTTTTTTTTTTTTTTGAAAACTTAAAATTTATAAAAACTAATGTTGATTTTCTATGTTTCAAGGATGATATAGTTTATCTTGCCAAGCGTCGTATACAATGTTTCATTCTCTCGTTCAAGTATCTTAATAACATTGTTTTTTGTATCATGCCTTGATCATTATCTTCTGTGTGCTTTGAAATTGATTATAGAAATCATGTGTAGTTTTGCATAGCGTGCCTTTATGTATGAGTGCATGGCTTATATTTGCTAATGATTTTGTTTCACTCACACTTTTTAACAAACTACAAATGAATTTAATCTTCTCTCACATGATTGTGTAGTGTAACAACGTCATATTATTGTTTGGCATGCTTAGTTTTACCTTCACCACATGTTAAAATCTTTTTCATGCACCTATCTTTGAAGAAGTGTGTCTTTTCAAAAATCTTTTTGTTTGCACATACAAGTGAATTTGGAGACCTTTGTCGTTAAGCAAAAAAAAATTCAAATGAATAATTGACAAAGATAACTCCACCAAGCACTACTCACCCTCCTGATAAGTCTTAATGAGCATTGTGAGGTTCAGCACCTTGGAGAGAATTGTAAAGTGTCTTGTCGCAAACATTTTTTTTACATACTTCTTCTTGTACACCGAATCACAAATAAATAAAATTCAAAATAATTCTTGTGATTCCCCAAGCACTACTTTGCAACCTGATAAGTCTTAATAAGCATTGTGTGTGTAGAGCACCTTGGTAGTTGTACTATTGCACTATGTGCATTGAATAAATTTATATAACTTTGTGGGAAGAGGTAACTCTAAAAACGTTTGTTCAATAATATCGTGTTTATTCCGTTATACATGTCATGTGTTTTTGATTAACTCATATGTATACTTTTTTCAAAAACACTATTTTGTACACATCATTATCACTTGTAAGCCTTCTGCTCATAAGAATTGGAGTCTATATTGCATGTCTACATGTATTCTCTAAACTCTTAAGTAAATGCACTAGAAAGCTTTGCATGATCATTACAATGTACACGAGTACTTGATTTCTAAATTTTGAACATTGTACTCTTCTATCATGTCTTGATAATTTATATCATGCTTACATATTTTTTCCGCTACGCCATGAGAACTCTGTATTGCATACCTTTCAACTAGTGTATGGCTATGTTAAACCTGAAATTATTTTGTGTACTTAAAATGCTACAACATCTATTTTCTTATATCCAAAATTCTTCATTATCTACTATGCTTCTAAATTCCTATAAAGATGGTCACTTACAACTTGTTTCGTCATGCTTTCCACCTTCTTACTACTTGTATGCTCGATCATGAATACTTTTTTTCAACAAGTGGTCTTTCTATGAAAATCTCTTCACATTCTCTTTTCACTCCTATTCATTTATTTCTTTCTTTGTGTTTACCTATTTATCATGATCATTCCCTCTATACACAGTAATTACTCACTTTTTTGTTGACCTTCCTCTCCACCCTCTTTTGATAATACCAAAAGGGGGAGAATAAATTTGAAAGAAATTAAAATTAACATGTTTGGGGAGTTAAGTTCATAGGAAGATTTGTTGTAGGGGGAACATTCATTTAGGGGGAGCTTATGAACAAGTCTCAAATTCCATGCTTATCTCTATTATAAACACAAACTCCTATTAATTGCATTATTTCTTTCTAAGGGGATTTGTTATTATCAAAAGGTGGAGTTTGTTGGAACATGCTTTCCGCATCTCTTGGTTTGACAATAACAAATCCTATTGTATTTGATCATACTTGTTTTGTGTTTATAGTATGCAGGATTCTGTGCTTTCATATCTCCATGGTGCTGTGTTGTTTTGCTACCGCGCCGCGTTAACTCTACCGCTGGCGCTAGCACTAACGAACCGCTGAGACAAAACCGCTGAGACGAAACCGCTGAGACGAAACCGTTGAGACGAAACCGCTGAGAAGATCTGAAAGCTCTACCGCGCTGCGTTAAGCCTACCGCTGGTGTCACAACCCGCATTTTCCCAGGAATTTAATACATATTATCAGAGCGAGGGTAAAATACGCGTCGTGATGCCACGTCCTACAGGGGACGACTACAGACGCTCAGGCAAACACTCCTTATGATAAATTTATAAAAGACATATATATGTTTGAGATAAAAAGAAAATTTACATTTTTAGCTTAGGACCGCATCCCTCGGTCCGGTGGATCACTATTCCACAAGTAGAAAGTTATACATACACATCGGAAAATAGATTCATTTTTAGCCTACATGAGCATGAAGATCCACATCCCAGAAATGATATGCACATGTCTATGTTTAGTATAGTAAGAAAAGATTTTCTACGATTTTTAAAGTATTTGACAATTAATAAAAATCATGATATGCAAAAATGACATTTTTATACTAATAAAGTAACTAATGCATCCTAGCATAAAGCTTCCCAGAGAGCAAGTAGGTAAACAACCTGAAAGTAACAGCAAAACCACTAACAAGTAAACTAGCACAAGAAAACTAGAGCTATGGGCGTCAACAACTGACACGAGCCCATAGAAAAGAAGGAAAACATCTAAAAGAGGGCAACAACTAAAGAACTGCCCCTTACCTAGAAGAGAGGAAGGGCCTTGACAGGAAAACTGAACGTCATCGCTCTAACTCCTGCGGCAGCTAAAGACCTGAACCTGAGACATTCATAAGAAAAGAATGCCTCAGCCCAAATGGTGTAAGAAAACCAAGATTAGTAGCAATCAGAAATAAAAGATTGCAGAAAGGAGAACTAAGCAGATAAACATCAATAATCTTATAACTCGAGCCAGCTCAAACGAGTGCACTCGGTAAGAGGAAAAGCCTGCACCAGATGGTAATAGCCAAAGCAATCAAAGCCAACCACGTGTCCGCCATTGCGGCTCAGAGGTGGTGGTTATACATATAATATCATAATACACATATATAAGCCTGTAAATTTACAAGCACTTGAGACTGATCAGCTCGAGGGAAGAGCGTCCCCCAAAAGAAGGCACTGCGACGGTGGTATCTTCCACTAACGCCTGCAGCCCAAAAACCATACAGGAGTGTTGCGGCGGTGGATCCAATCCACCCAAACCAACAGCCCAAAAGAGGCACTGTGGCGATGACATTTAGCTCACACACTCAACAGACTCACACATAGCACTAGGAGCAGGGGTGCATAATCATATATATCAGTATATGTATATATATAAGTATATAAATAAACCACAGTGCAGTTCCCCAGAGAACACTCAGATCATTAGACACGAAGATCATAGAGATCAAGAACCACTCACCAAACTATCCCGGAGAATTAGACAACATAGCATACTTAGCTCATAAATCCAACATAGCAAACAGAGGAGTGCCAGACGGGAAAACAGGATTTCAGGTAGTTGTAACCACAACTCAAGACAAGAGGATCAGTAAGCACTGGATTCAGCAGTTAATCAATAGATCAACACTTAACTTACAACAAGGTCGAAGATTTTAGCAAGACGACACCATGCAAGGCTTGGTGTCAAATCAAGACGAAGGTAAACTTAACACAAAGGACAAACACTAGAACAATACTCAACGGTTCACCCAAAACCACTGTGGTGAGGGCCCATACGTCCACCCACACTCCAGTCTAAAACCAGTTTTCAACATGAACTTATCTGCAACATGCGTGGTTTGACGCTCGAAGAGGGTTTTGTGCTTAATATAGGGGAATGAACCTGCTACTGGCACATATGCAAACAAAATTATACAATAGCATTTGATATCTTACTATAAGTGTGAAACCGCCGACAACTGGTACAGATATAAAGTTCGAAGCCGAAATATATCTACATCTCTTTCAGGTTTTGCGATTAAAGGCTTCGTTAAATCATAGATAACTAGACACATAAATTCCCAGAGAATTTAGTCTCTAATTCCCCCAACCCGCCAGGCATTAGGAAATAAAATTACCCGGGAATTTAGGGCCTAGTTCCTCATACCGACACGAATTAGCGAGGAAGATTTCGTGCAATATGGCCGCAACCATCCAAATTCAACCAAATAAATATGCCGAGGAGTTAGCAAATAAAAACTACCCATATTATTATTTATTTCTAGCTACTAATAAGCAAAATGCGCAGAATTCCGCAAGTAACATAACCCGAGACTAGCCAAAAAGAACCAACATAAGATCTTAATGGCATAGATTTCGTTTTAGGAAGCTCTGCCAGCAAAAGCCCGGGGCCACCAGCCCAAAGCTCCCCACAAAAGGGAAGGAAGATAAGCAATCTAAATAACCAAATTCCTGGAGGGGCAAGTCAACAGCCTTCATTAGGCAAAAGTAAATATCTGGGAGAATAAAAGAAACCAAGCCATAGCCCAGTCCGGGGGATTCCTGGAGGGACAAGCCGATAGACCCAGCCCTCAAAATACACCCAACAAGAGTGATGCAAAGCAACCCCAAAGAAATAAAATATCCAATGGATCCCACTACAGCCGCCCCAAATAGATTTTTATAAGGCAGCCCCCTGATGGTTTGCAAAAATCCAAATTTAAAACCAAGTAAAGCAGCCCCCATTTAACAATTTCCTAAGAAGCAGTACCAATTTAACATAAAAGAATAGAACAATCCTAATAATAAACTTCTTGGAAGAGTAAGCCACCAGCCACCAAGAAGCAGCCCCAATTTAACATAAAAGAATAGAACAATCCTAATAATAAACTTCCTGGAATAGTAAACCACCAGCCACCAACCCCCACATCCAAAAGGAACAAAAGGAACATTTCTGATTATGCGATCTGGAGGGATAAACCAACAACCACCATAATTGCCCAAAATAAATCTCATAATGCCAACCCCCAAATCAACCAAGCTCGGTTAAGCAGAAAAGTAAGGGGTTGAAGGAGAAGGGGGAGGGATGAAGAGTTTTCTTGCCTTACAACGGGGCTCCGACAAATCCCGACGAGCGAGGAAGAAGTCGCCCGGATCCACAGCCCCGACGACGAAGACAGCCCCGACGATGAAGATCCAACCTCCTTCGACCGCACCGACGCCTTGCGACACCCTCCTGACGGAAAGCCTAAACCCCCCAAATGGAGCAAGAAGAGCACGGGAAGAGGAGAGTAATCCAAGCTCAGCGCAGAACTTTATAAAAATATAATGTGTATAAGTTATATATTTATATCTATATATATTGTTACATATATATATATATGCATATATACATTCATATATTTCTTTATGCAAAAAACAAATTGCTTAAACCCTCTCATAATAATATCCTAGCATCAATTCACCGGACGGCGACGTACACGAAACGGTAACGCCCTCCGCACTAACGCCACACAATGGTAACTTTAATATTTAAACCATCGCAACTAGCATAAACCCACTTGAATTAACTATAAGAGAGAAAAAAAAAAGAACCTGGGGCGTTACAGCTGGCGCTAACAACCGCTGAGAAGAAACCGCTGAGAAGGAAACCTGTGTTCGACAAAATGGATGTTGTGTTCGACGAACTGGGTTCAACGAACTCAGTGCTCCGTTCGACGATCTGCATGCTCTACCGCGGCGCTCGACGAATTGAATGCCATACCGCGGAGCGGTAATACGACCGTTGGCACTAGTTCCGTTCGATGAATCAAATTGAGATCGACGAAAATATGTTGCCGTTCGACGAACCAGATTGAGATCGACGAAAATAAGTTTCCGTTCGACGAACCAGATTGAGATCGACGATAGCTGAGGACAGCTCGACAAAGATGCGCCCGACGAAATGATCTACCGCGGAGCGTTAGAACTATCGTTGGGGTTAGCATTTTTGGAAACTATTGACAGAAAGGAAAGTGGAGAAAAAGGAATGTCGACGGGTTGCTATGTTTGGCAAGTACTATCGTGGCGCGTTAGGTCTAATGCCCGACGGTAGCTTTTGGAAACATCCCGTCTGCAGTTGATTAAGGGACAAATTTGGAAAGAGCTATTGGATGAAGGAAGGAAATTGCACTATCGCGGGGCGATAGTGATACCGCGGCGCGCTAGGCTGTCAAAACCGTTTGCGCTCAGATGTTGCCTTAACTGCCATGATCTGTGTGCGCGTCGTGTCACTATCGCGGGGCAGTTGTACTAGCTCAGACGGTAGCTGTCGAATCTATTTAAATAATAGCGCCTCCCCCGTTGTTGCTTGTTGTTACAGAAGTTATTGGAGCCTTACTTTCAGAGCACTCGAGTGAACCTTCAGAAGCAGCCCGAAGAACTCCATCAATGTTCGTGAAAGCAAAAGAACTTGAAGACCAATAGGATCACATCTACATCAACATCAAGTTCTACTTTTGAGGGAGTTTCTAGTTTGTATCTTGTTTTACTTTTCTTATTGTAACCTTTATATCTTTTGTTCGGTAGAAGAACTTGCCACACGACGACTAGGGCCTTGCGGGGACTAGGGGGAAATTCGCCTCGTGTTGGAGACTAGGTCGAGGGTGTAGATCTAGGGAGTGCTTGAGGCCTTTCCGGTGAGGGAAGGGCTAGAGCGGTTTGAGGCCTTGTCTAGGGAGAGATAGGCTAAAGCCAACCGGTCCTTGGGAGAAGGGTCGGTATAGAAAACCAAAAGTGTTTTCATTGGTCGCCTCTTTCCAAGCGTTATTGGGAAAAGTTTTGTAATCATTTTTACTTCCAGTTAATGATTAATGAAAATATATTTATTGTTTCATCTCTGAGTCGTACTCTGTGATTCTCAGTATTCAAATGTAAAAGTATTCTCACTGTTGCTAACGCCGAGCGTTAACACTAACGCTGAGCGTTAACACTAACGCTGACGGTAGTATCTGAGAATTATTTTCTCTCATAATCTCTGAAATTTTAAAACCCTTATTCACCCCCCCTCTAAGGGCGCCTACAGATCCAACACTATGTGTACGGTGCGAGGGGGGAAATCTTCATGGGCCACAAAAGCTTGAAGTATCTTTTAGATCAGAAGGATCATAATATGAGGCAGTGTAGGTGGGTCGAGCTCCTTGGGGACTATGACGTAGCGATTCAGTATAAGCTAGGCAAGGCCAATGTGGTGGCTGAACCCTTGAGTAGGAAGTATTCCATGCATGGAAATTGGATTAAAGCGCATGACAAGCATTTGGTGCGAGAGTTTGAGTCTCTTGGCATTGTGTGTGTGGCTAAGGGCGAGTCCAGCGCAGCTCGACTGAACTGGATCGAGATGCAGTGTGATCTAGCAGATCAAATTCTAGAGGCAACCAGTGCAGACAAGGAGTGTCAGCGATTGGCATTGGAAGCTCAGCAAAGCGAAGGCAGTGCTTTGGAGATGGTCGATGGACTTTTAAAGAGAAATGGAAGGGTGTGTGTCCCTCGCTTTGGCAAGCTCCTTAAGGAGTTGATGTTTGAGGCTCACTTCACGAAGTACTCCATTCATCCAGGAAGTATGAATATGTATTTGGATTTGAAGAAATCCTTTTGGTGGCCTGGGATGAAGCGGGATGTAGCTTTGTATGTAAGCCGGTGTCAGATGTGCACCTTAGTGAAGGCTGAATGCCAAAGGCCGGGTGGATTCTTGAAACCTCTTCCTATCCCCGAGTGGAAATTCGACGACATCTCCATGGATTTTGTGCATGGTTTGCCTTGATCGCGGCAAGGTAATGATGCGATTTGGGTGATTATGGATCGCCTAGCCAAGGTACCCCACTTCATTCCAAATCGGAAGGACGATAGCGTGGAGAAGCTCGTGGAGCTTTACATTCGTAACATTGTGCGGTTGCATGGAATTCCAAAGAGCATCGTTAGTGATCGCGATGGACGGTTCACATCCAAGGACTGGAGGTTAGTGCAGATAAGTTTGGGCACAAAAATGAAGTTTAGTACCGTGTTTCATCCGCAGAACGATGATCAAACGGAGAGAACAAATCATACGTTGGAGGACATGTTGAGGATGCATGCTCTCGATTTTGGTAAGAGTTGGGAAGATCACCTCTTCATGGTGGAGTTTACCTACAATAATAGTTTCTAAGCGAGCATCAAAATGGCACCATACGAGGCTTTGTATGGAAGACGGTGTCGAACGCCGATGTCTTGGATAGAAGCGGGAGATACCCAGCTGTTAGGAAAAGAAGTGGTGGCAGACGCTTATGAGTTGGTGCGAACGATCTAGGAGCGCATGAAGGTTGCTCAGGATCGGCAGGCAAAGTATTTTAATGCGCGCCACAGAATTGCAGAGTTTACGGTGGGCGACAAGGTCTACTTGAAGATCAAATCGTTCAAAGGCGTTTTACGGATTCGACGACTCAAGAAATTGAGTCCGAGGTATTTGGGTCCGTTTGAGGTTACAGTGCGCATAGGCGAAGCGGCCTATTGGTTAGCATTGCCCGCGGAGCTAAGTGTATTACATGATGTATTTCATATTTCAGTGCTGAGGAAAGCGTTGGTGGAGCAGGAAGATGTTGTTGAGTCTTTGACAGTTCCCATAGCCGAAGATCTGAGGACGTTCGTTCGACCGGTTTGCGTGGAGGATTCTGAAGTCCGACGATTGTGAAACAAAAAGGTCAAGCTGGTGAAAGTGCGGTGGGATAATTGCGGACGAGACGAGTTCTCGTGGGAGCGTGAGCAAGCAATGCATGATGATTTCTCGGATCTGTTCATTTCAGGTATATGTGTTATTGTGCTTTCGTTAAAGTCTTAAATTTCGAGGACGAAATTGCTTTTAAGGGGGTGGAGTTATAACACCCCAATTTTCGCTGAGTTCGGAGGTTGGAATGCCCAAGGAGTAGGGCAAGTATTTCGTAGCTGGGAGCTAGCGCTAGTGCCAGGCGTTAGCTGTCCCGTCGAGTAAAACTCTTGTGTTCGATGGTGTTCGTCGAGTTGAATTTGTCGAGGCGGATTCGTCGAAGGGAATTCGTCGAGGAGCTAGCGCATGTGGTAGCGCTAGTGCCAGGCGATAGCGTTTCATCGGGTAATGGAGTTCCAATGGGACGTTGAGTTGTTCTTCGTCGAGGGGTTTTTTGTCGAGTGGCTAGTGCAGGCGGTAGCGCTAGCGCCGGCGTTAGCCCGCAGAACCAGATCCGTAAGTGGCGATTTTCTTGGCGTCTGATCTTCTTAAACATTGATCCAATGGCTCAGATAAGTTCATCCTATGGTCCTAAATAGGGTAGAGGAGTTCCTTTTCATTCCTTGAAGTCTTTTGTGTGCTTTTGGAGGCTAAGGAAAGGAGGAGGGTTTTGAGGAGGAAGAAGGTTAGATCCGCTTTTGTTGGAGCACCGGAGCTCCGTTCGCCGATCCGAGACCAGATCCATGGAAAGGACTAGAAGGCGCCTTTTTCTATCGGTGCCTTTCAACCGATTCATGGCGAGGAAGAGAACACTTAGGGTAACGACATCTCTCCTCCCGGTTTTAGGATGCGTGCATGACATCTTTGCTTTTACCTTATCTTTTCTGAAATTTATGGAACCGGATCTCTCAAAAGAGAGGGGTTTCGGTTGCCTTGGTTCAAGGAGAACCATCGGGTTGATTGAGTCCATCCCCGACATGAATTTGCCCTAGAGGTCCGCTCCGTTAGTGGATTAGGAATTGTGGGTGAAGCCGAAATCGTGACCGGTTGTCCGATTAGGTGATATGTTGCTTAACGTGTATTTTAGGGATTTTGCTAGAAATCCGATGATGGAGAAAACGTCGTAGGGGTTGCCTTTATGTTTCGTGTGAGAACGAACAGTAGTTTGGAAAGGGTAACTCGTATGTGTGATGAATGGCTTGTGAAGCCGCTTGTATGTGAAGGTGTGACTTTGTCTTTGTGGTCGGCTGGCTAGATCATGAATGCTTGGATTCAAGTGGGGAGAGTGTCCCGACAAGACAAGTCCCCTTTTGGGGCTAACTGACGAGAATAAGTATGCTGATGCGCCCGTTGGCAAGATGAGCCATGTAAGGGGTGAGGTCTCAGAGGACTTCCTGGATTTTGGCTTAGTGGTACAAGTATGCTTGTTGAGAAAATGATTTCTCTTAACCCCTAAAAATAAGTTAAAGAAGAATTCTAAGAATGAAAAATAAGGCTAAGTAAATATGCGTTGAATACTATTCGACGCAACGTCGAAATGAAGTCGACGTTTCCTTCAGATTGAGTCGAAGTAACTTTAGGAAGATTTCGACGCATGTGTTGTCGACGTTACTCTGATTTCTAGTCGAAGCATTTAATGTAGTCGACGCACCTTTGTCGACGCACCTTCCTTATTCTCCTCTCGACGTCCAGACAGGATGTATTCGACGCTTGCGTAGAATGGTAATCGACGCACGTCGATTTATGTGACAGATCTAAATATGCGCCAGATCTCTTTCCTTCTTTTAGTAGATCTGATTTGTATGGAATAATGTTAATATTTTATAGCCGTTCTGAATCATTCTTTCCTTCTATTTGATTCTTGGCTAATCTGATTAACTCTATTTTGGATATCATTTGAAATCGGGATTCATTCTTTCTTTCTACTGAAAATGTTATTATGGAAATATTTCTTTCTTTCTAATACTCTGCCTGCTAATTGATTACTCTCCTTTATTATTATTTGATTGAAAAAGAGCTATAAATAAAGAGGAGGTCGGCAGAAGAAGTAGTCAAGTGATTCACCATTTTTACATTTGAAAAGAGGAAAAGCTCCCAAGTGAAAAAGAGAGAATTGAGAAATAGTCCTGCAGCAATATTCAAGCATTCTTCTTCCTCTGCTTCTGAAGTCACCCTGCTGCAAATTCTGATAGCTCTCACATAAGAGAGAAAAGCTACAAATCTTCTTCTCTCTATAGAAGAATGATTTAATTCACTTCTTGTGCTTCCAATCTTCTTGCTAGGAAGAAGATTCATTCTTGTTCTTATTTCTTTCTTCTTTCTTATTTTTACTTAAACATTGTAAAAGAGTTCTTAGAATCTCTCTTCAAAAAATTCAGTGTACTGGTTCTAAGAGTCTCCTTTTCAAAAGACCCAGTTGGTTCTAAGAGTCTCCTTGTCAAAAGACTCAGGGTGGTTCTAAGAGTCTCCTTATCAAAAGACTCAGTGCAAGATAGTGAATTCCTACCAAGGGGGTAGAAGAGTGGACTACCCAAAGTTTGGGGAACCACTATATTTTCTTGTGTTGTCCTGTGATTTCTTTTCTTGCATTTACTTTCTTTATTTGTTTAATTCTTGTTGGTGTGTGGGAAGCTATAATCTGTGATCATACACATATATATATTAACATTGCACAAAATATTTTTTAATCTCTATTCACCCCCCTCTAGAGAATTCTAGTGAGGTTAACTGTGCACTTTCAATTGGTATCAGAGGGAGGTTGATCTAAAAAGGTTAACTCCTTGATCAAAAAGATCCTACCTCTTGTTTTTATATATATATATATATTTTTAAAATTATTTTCATGGCACAAATCAAAGATTATGCTTCCACCAGACCACCAATGTGCAATCTTGAAAAGTTTGCAGTTTGGAAAACAAGAATCAGAATTTATATGAATTCCATTGATGCTGACTTGTTTAATATTACTGTGACAGGTCCCCCAAATCCCTATAGAAAGGATGCAAGTGGCAATGTCACACAAACACTTGTTCCAAGATCTGAGTGGACAGAAGATGAGAAGAAGGCAAGAACATATGATCTAAAGGCCATGAACACACTTGTCTCAACTCTCTTAGATGACATCTTTCAAAGGGTTGTTGACTGTGAATCATCCAAAGAAATTTGGGATGCTCTTACAAAGATGGTGGAAGGAAGTTCTGATGAAAAGAAAGATAAGAAGGCCCTATTGATCTCACAATATGAGAACTTCCAAAAGAAGAATGAAGAGAGTATCTCTGAGATGTATGACAGATTCAGTCTAATCATCAACCAACTGAGATTAATGACAAATTGCTAATGAGTCTCCCCAGTTCATGGGACTCAAGAATATGGGCAATAAGAGACACAAGAGGACAAAAGGAAATCTCTACAGATGCTCTCTTATGAAAACTCAAATCCTATGAGCAACTGCTGAAAACTAGAGAAGAGAAGAAAAGAAGAGAAAACACTACAATCTCCTCAAAAGACAGGAACATAGCTTTAAAGGCAACAGAAGAAAGGACTCCTGTCACTGAAGAAGAACTATTCAGTTTCCTAGCCAGAAGATTTAAGAAATGGGTCAAGACAGATGGATCAAAAAGTAGGGAGTCAAAACCAAGGTATGACAAAACTCCCACTAAAGAAATTATTTGCTATTCTTGCAGGAAACCTGGACATATTGCCCTAGAATGTCCAGAGAATGCTGAAACAAAGAAAGATCTGAAAAGAAAATATCTCAAGAAAAAGGGGAAGAAGAAAGAAAGAGGCTTTATTGCAGAAGCCTGGAGTGAAACAGACTCTGAGGACAGTTCATCCTCTAAGAGTGACAATGAAGAATCTAGGCAAGAAGACCTATGCTTGATGGCCTTTGAAGGCCCCAAGAATGATGATGGTGCTAAATCTTGGAGTGAGACAGGATCAGAAGAAAGCATATCTTCTTAAGATGAAAAAGAAAATAGCCTTATTCTCATAGAGGAATCTGAGGATAAGGATGAGGTAAGCATCTTTGATGAAATAGATTTTCAAAGTGATAAATTCAGAAATGATTTTATGGGAATGTGTCTAGATCAATTAAAAGCTAAACAAGAAATCAAGGACCTAAAAGAACAAATTCATATGGTCAAGAACCAAAGAAATAAAAAAGATATAAGCTCAATAGATCATGTATTAAGGGCTAACATAAGAGAGAAGGAAATAGAAAGGGCTAGAATAAAAAATCAGTTCCTTATGGATAAGGTTTCTCAGGCAAAGGCCTTTGAAGAATCAATAAAAATGAGAATCCAAACTCTTAAAGAAATCACTGAAAAACAAACAATAAGACACAAAAATATTGGGCTAGGGGCTGATCCATCAATCAGCCTAATTCCATCCAACAAACCTGCTTGGATGAGCCCTGTAAAATTCACTAAACCCATCAAATTAGCAAACCAAGAAAAAGAATCACAACATAAGAAATAACACTTCTTCAAGGAAATAAAGGAATTTGATGAAACATCATATTATTCAGCTGATGACTCACAAACTTCATCTGAAGAGACAACTAAACCAAAAGAAACAACATTCAAAGGAGTAAAAACAGAAAAAGGTAAAATGAAAATTTATGAAGACACAGTTGCGTCGACTTCATATCAACGCATGAATGATAGTGCGTCGACTTCTACTCGACGTAACCTCTCAGATGCCTCGACCTCTACTCGACGCTTGAATAAAGATACGTCGACATCCAATCAACGCAACTTTCTCCATGCGTCGATACCAGATAAACGCAATCTGAGGAATGCGCCGAATATAAATCGACGCAACTATCAACATACGTCGAATAGATATCGACTCATAAAACTCAGAGCAACATGAACACCTATATTCCAAAAATCTTCCATCTTAACCCCCATTCAGGACTCATTCATCCTGATCATGATTTATATCCTAATCAACACTGGTATCCTAGTCAACACTTCTATCCCCATTTAAACTCAAGCTCTCACAAAAGTAAGATACTTAAGTGTTACATATGCAACAAAAATGGCCACCTTGCCAAAAAGTGTTGGTATAATCAATCAAATTGGTCTTAAAACCCAGTCCTAGGTTAACTTAGAAACCCTTAGGATTAAGAAGAGATAAAAAGGAATAAACACCTAGAATTTTTCAGGTAAATTAAAGTTCACGTCGACCTATAATCGACGCACCGTCGATGACTCAGATCAATAGGTACAATCGACGCATGCGTCGACAACTATCGACGCATACGTCGATTAGAAACCCTTGCATCCCAGAACGAACTAAATCGACGCTCACACTCGACGTAACGTCGACCTCATAAAAACGAGCGGCAATACTAAAATATTTTCGGTCACATCCACTGAAGTACTGAATAAGCCTCGAATTGAGTCCTGTTTCGACGCTTCACCTGACTTAAATAGACTCTTCAGTTAGAAACCTTCACTACTCTGAATCCTTCATCCCTCTTGCTCCTTAGTCCAGCCATTTCCTCCTCTCTTTCACTGACCTAAAATGGCTCCCAAGATAAACTCAGGTTTCGACATTGACCTGGAATCCTTTCAAGCCGCCGCCGACAACTTTAAGAGCATAATAGCTCTGTTCACTGAAGCTGGTCTGGATAAGCTCATTTCAACAAGATGCAAGCTCCTGGAGAAAGAACTTACAAAGCTTATAGCTCATGTTCAGATATCTGAACAAGGAGAAATTCAAGGAACAATCTATGAGACACCAGTCTAAATCTCTGCAGAACACATAAGGACCACTTATGATCTTCCATCAGGTACAGTCAAATACTATCTTTACTCAACTCAAATATGGAAAGAAAATCAGTCTCTAGAGAATAAACTAATTAAAGTCTCCTTCAATTATTCCCTTATCAGGTGATGAATCTGTAGAACTCACACCTGATGAAACCAAGACTCTGTTAACCACCATGAAGTTCTCAAAAGATAGACCAATCCACCTAAAGAAAATAGACTTTTCTGATGAATATAGGCTGCTGGCTGATATAGTAGGAAAAGTTCTACTATGCAAAATTTCAGCACATGATGCAGTACCCAAACAACAACTTAACATCATGGGGGCCCTTGTGCTGAAGAAGAAGGTAGACTGGGCCACATGGCTACTCAAGACGATAGGCTCTAAATACTCTCACAAATAGAATGCCTACATGAGGGTCATGAGTCAAGTCCTCTTCCACTCCTTCCCTGACCTATGCAGGTCAAAAGGAGTTCCCATTCCTCCTGGCAAAAGGATGTCCATTGCTCTCTTCTCTAAGTGGACCAGGAAAATCCCTAAGCCTGGTTCCATTCCTGAAAGGACTCCCTCTCCTCCTAACTCTCCTGCTCATCCATCTCCTCCTCCTTCTCCTCAAAGAGACAATTCTTTTCTACCACCATCATCCACTCAAATAATCTCTACTATCCTCACAACTCCTACTCTACCTACCTCTTCTCAAACACCTGCTCAAACAGCAGTTTCTCCTTCACTTCCTCCTCCTATTTCCCCATCTTCTCTACCTCCATTATCACCCATACCTCATGTATCAACTCACTTCTCTCCTCCTCTATCACCTCTTCCTCCACCATCACCTCCTCACCTTTCACACCATGAATCATCTGCATCCTCTGAGGCTCTCATCACTTAGTGCATCAAATCAGCAGCTGAAAATTCCAAGTGATGTTGGATAAGCATTGCTCCCAAATTCATTCCTCCATCCTTCACATGCACACCCAAATAGATGGGGTCAGTGCCTCTGTGCAAGGCCTAAAGAACTCTCTCTCTTCCTCTAATGACAAGTTCTTTCTTAACCTCCCTGGCCAAGAAGGTCAAGAAGGGGGGAGAATCTAGATGAAGAGTAGCCATCCAATCATAAATCTCTCTCTCACAAGTCCCCTCCTTCTCCAAAAGCTGACAAAATCCTTGGGAATGAGATAGTACCTGAGCTACACCATGATGAACAAACAATAGAGGTACTCAACATAGCAAGAGATGCTGCAAATCAAATGGCACTACTACAAGGGGAGGGAAGCAGAGCAAACAATGAGGCTGAAAAGGAAGATGGTGAGAAAGAGCTGAATACTACCATAAATCAAGATAGAAATGAACCAGATGATGTGATGACTCAGGAGTCAGTTGCAACTGGGGCTGGAGATGATAAAGATACTGAAGAAGTAGAAGGAGTAAAAGAAGTTCTATCCCAGGGGGAGTTACCTGCTCAGGGGGAGCTACCTGCTCAGGGGGAGCTAAATGAACTTCCTACAAATGAGAAAGAGAAACCCTCCTCTCCTAAAACAGTAGTATTCAAGAGAAAGAGAAAGACTCCTCCTACCCCTCCTGAGTAATATTTGCAAACAATGCTGATATATTTTACCCTATAGTTGAATATTAATTGGTATGAACATGAAATCTGTTTATATGATTCTGAAAAATTTGTTTATCTCTTCTTCTAAATTTCTCTTTTGATTGAGTGACATATTTCTTATCCTTACAAATGTTGTGTTGGGTTAATTATATGCTAGTACAATTTCCCTCTAAATAGGGTTAAGACAAATAGGGGGAGATTGTTGGGAAAATGATTTCTCTTAACCCCTAAAAATAAGTTAAAGAAGAATTCTAAGAATGAAAAATAAGGCTAAGTAAATATGCGTCGAATACTATTCGACGCAACGTCGAAATGAAGTCGACGTTTCCTTCAGATTGAGTCGAAGTAACTTTAGGAAGATATCGACGTATGTGTTGTCGACGTTACTCTTATTTCTAGTCGACGCATCTAATGTAGTCGACGCACCTTTGTCGACGCACCTTCCTTATTCTCCTCTCGACGTCCAGACAGGATGTATTCGACGCTTGCGTCGAATGGTAATCGACGCATGTCGATTTATATGACAGATCTAAATATGCGCCAGATCTCTTTTCTTCTTTCAGTAGATCTGATTTGTATGGAATAATGTTAATATTTTATAGCCGTTCTGAATCATTCTTTCCTTCTATTTGATTCTTGGCTAATCTGATTAACTCTATTTTGGATATCATTTGAAATCGGGATTCATTCTTTCCTTCTACTGAAAATGTTATTATGGAAATATTTCTTTCTTTCTAATACTCTGGCTGCTAATTGATTACTCTCCTTTAGTATTATTTGATTGAAACAGAGCTATAAATAAAGAGGAGGTCGGCAGAAGAAGTAGTCAAGTGATTCACCATTTTTACATTTGAAAAGAGGAAAAGCTCCCAAGTGAAAAAGAGAGAATTGAGAAATAGTCCTGCAGCAATATTCAAGCATTCTTCTTCCTCTGCTTCTGAAGTCACCCTGCTGCAAATTCTGATAGCTCTCACATAAGAGAGAAAAGCTACAAATCTTCTTTTTTCTATAGAAGAAAGATTTAATTCACTTCTTGTTCTTCCAATCTTCTTGCTAGGAAGAAGATTCATTCTTGTTCTTATTTCTTTCTTCTTTCTTATTTTTACTTAAACATTGTAAAAGAGTTTTTAGAATCTCTCTTCAAAAAATTCAGTGTACTGGTTCTAAGAGTCTCCTTTTCAAAAGACTCAGTTGGTTCTAAGAGTCTCCTTGTCAAAAGACTCAGGGTGGTTCTAAGAGTCTCCTTATCAAAAGACTCAGTGCAAGATAGTGAATTCCTACCAAGGGGGTAGAAGAGTGGACTACCCAAAGTTTGGGGAACCACTATATTTTCTTGTGTTGTGCTGTGATTTCTTTTCTTGCATTTACTTTCTTTATTTGTTTAATTCTTGTTGGTGTGTGGGAAGCTATAATCTGTGATCATACACATATATATATATATTAACATTGAACAAAATATTTTTTAATCTCTATTCACCCCCCTCTAGAGAATTCTAGTGAGGTTAACTGTGCACTTTCAATGCTGATGCGCCCGTTGGCAAGATGAGCCATGCAAGGGGTGAGGTCTCAGTGGAATTCTTGTCCTTGGGCTTGCACACCCATGGGGGAATGATAAGTACCCTGGTTTTGTTCTGAAATGATGATGTGTGTTGTTATGTTAGAAGCATACATGCCATAGGTTGCCTTGGGTGAAACCCAAGTTTGCATACATGCTGTATAGCTAGATCCCCTTTACTTTTACTGCTCAACATAGAAACGTGAATGATGATTGTGGCACTCATGCATATCATTTTTATGTTATTACTATTTTTTACATATGCATACGAAGTGCTGACTTGCAGGGTGATGTAGTTTCCCGGGGTCCGCTAGGACGGCCGAGAGGAGGGGTGTTGTTACAC
Organism: Dactylorhiza incarnata; assembly: GCA_033032865.1. Lineage (NCBI taxonomy): Eukaryota > Viridiplantae > Streptophyta > Magnoliopsida > Asparagales > Orchidaceae > Dactylorhiza > Dactylorhiza incarnata. The sequence goes on along the minus strand of JAWHQI010000028.1, from coordinate 10,364,786 downwards.
CGTTGTTGGTCAGCCAAAGCTGACCCTCGTTATACCACTCTTTGTGATTTGGATGCAGGGCAAGGATCGCATGCTGGACATAGCTCATCGGCCAAAAAGGCCTAAGCTTCATGAAGTGCACTTTTCCTTATTTCTTTCTTGACTAGGATGTCTTTACCTGTTCTGGCTTGCATGCCGAGGTAGCTTAAGATTGTGATTATCTGTTGGACATTTTCTATGCCCCATTTGTTTGACTTGAGTGTAGGTTTTGTAAGGCCTTAAGGCCGTGGTACTCTTATGTAGATGTGGACAACTTCAATGGTTTATTTATTGTTTCCGCAGTGTTGGTTCTGAGTTTTGAGTGGGTTAGATCTATATCACTTTTTAATACTAAAGCTGTGGCGATTATATGTTGTGGGGTCCCGGCCGAACCTATATTATATAGTCATTGCAGGGGAGGTGTTACACCAAAAATATGAGAACATGTATATAAAAATATAATATGCATGTACCTGAAGGAGAACTCGCGAACACCTGTTACTATCTACAAAAGATATGAGAGCGGGTATATGGAAAATATAATTCGCGAGTACCTGAAGGAGAACTCGCGAGCACCTATTACTATATGAAAAAGATATGAGAACAGGTATATGAAAAATATAATAAAAATATGTCCGGTACCTGGAACAACCTTGCTGATACTTATTTTTATTTACGTTTGAAGTGTATAGGGAGGAACATCTCATTTATAGAGGGTATGAACGCTTATTAATAATCACTCGCTTTGATGTTGCTGAAATTATAACTCTATGTGAAGAAAACAGGCAGTACTCATGTCTGCAGAGGGAGAAAGCCAACATTCCGATATCCTCATATTCACATGCTCCAAGAAATATGAGCATGAAACTAATACAGCTGGATGATTTTTTACTTGCTGATAATATTGTTCCTAATGATATTACGTTAGCTAATGCCCAACTCAATATATTATTTGAGAAATCTAAAGTTATAAATAGATTAATCATGAAATCCCGAAGTCCAGAAATCCAGAAATCTAGAAATCCAGGAATCCTGACATGAAGAAAATATGGGAGGAGAGATTCTTTGCTTGTAACATTATTTCTGCTAGAGGGAAGATTGTCAGATTATCGAGCAAGATAGACTTGTAATTTTCCTGCTTCCCAAAGTTCATCTACTAGCTTCCGAAGAGCTCGACAATGTTCTGTATCATGACCAATGTCTGAGTAATATTTGTAGAAGAGTTCTCTATGACGATACTTGGCCTTTGATCTCATAGGGCGAGGAATTCTAAACTCTGGCATATTTTGAATAATCAGAAGAACATTTTCCATGGGAACATTGAGCTGAGTATACTCTTCTTAAGAAATTTCAAATTGAAACGTTCTTGGATTGTAAGACTGAATAGGACAAGCTTTCATAAATTCAGGTGTAAGATGTAAAGTATTTATCTCGCAGAATATCCTGTGACGAAGACGGATGTTGGTGATAAGAATTCCTTTGGCATTGTTGAGTTCTTTGATTCAGAGAAGAAGCGTAATTAGGATTTGCTGCCTCTCCTTCAAAAATTTGATTTGCTATTTTGATAAGATGCCCATAAGTCTTAGGTTCATTTCGGCTGACTTCAAATTTGAGAGGACCTTCTTGTAATCCATTTATGAAGACAATTTTATACAAGTCCTGATTAACATCAATAATTTCAAGAATTTCCTTTTGGAACCTGTCAATGTATTGAGCAAGAGTCTCATTATCTCCTTGCTTGATTTGAAAAAGAGCTGCTGGGCCTCTCTTTCGCTTCCTCGAGGTAGCAAACCTCAAGAGAAGTTCTCTTCGAAGTTAGGCGAAGCAAGTGATTGATTGAGGTGGTACCTTGTAAAACAATTCTCTAGCTTGACCATCAAATGATATAACTAATAATTTGCACACAATCCCATCTGAGATAGCCATCAATGAGATAACAGATTAGAAAGCTTGAAGATGGCTGACGAGATCTTCTCCTCCCGATAAGATCGGATGATGGGACTCTCTAAACTCATTAGAAACATACTCCGAACAAACTTGATTTGAGAAGGGGGAAGGATCTTCCACTTCAACAATAACAGGAGGAGCTAAAGGATAAGCAACATCAGGAGGGGCCGAAAAAAAAGCACAGTCCTCCTGAAAGTTCAGCAGTTTTGTTGTATCTTCCTGGGCAGCTGATCTGAAGTGGTCATGGAAAGTGGTTGTGAACTCCTCAGATTGAGATGGGAGAGGAGCAATTGGATGTGCAAAACTTGCAGGAGGAGGAGGAGGAGCCTCCTCAAAAGGATCTTGGGCAAACTCGCGGTCAGCCATGGCTAGTCTCTCACACAGAAACAAAAATTGCCGAAATTGCCGAAAGAGAAAAACTGCAATAACTTCTAAATGGAGTCGAGTTTGAGCAATCTGAGGGCGGAAAACAAACTCGAACGAGTAAACCGGTTCGCCTTGAGATGGATGGCTCCGAGCCGATTTCGAAAAGCTATTATAGGTTGAAAACGGACAAGCAGATCAAATGTTATGTCCGTTTTAAGTTTGAGTGTTAATCTCGGCAAAATCTACATCTTCATCGCAACTGCTGTTCATCAACCACTCATGATCTGAAGGTCGCGTGTTGTGTTCGAACCAAAAATGTACCAGGTCCACACTTGCTCAAGAAGGAGAAGGAGGGGGTGATTGTTGAGTGGTCGGTAACTTTGAGCTACGAGTGAAGGAGTAAAAGAGGGAGAAAAGAGATGGCTGCGAGCAGGAAAGAGATCACCGGGGGAGATGGGAGATGAAGGAGTCACTGAGGTCGCCGAGGGAGATTGCCCGGTAGGAGGGAGATCGCCCAGGCGAGGAGGAAGAGGCCTCCACGGTCTCAAAACTGGAGACCGCTCAAGTCAACAGCTGGGGGCTGGAAGCTCTTCAAAGTCCCAAAACTGGTACCACTGCCATCTATTTATAGGCACCGGACCTTCTCGAATGGGCAAGGCAAGGAAAAATAAGCTTCCCAATCTACGAGTGACTGGCATATGTGAGATCGCCCGGGCGATGGGAGACCGCCGGGCTCGGCGACCTGGCGAGATCGCCTGGGCAGTTGGAGACCGCCCGGGCTCGGCGAGATGGCGAGATCACCCGAAAGGGGCGATATCGCATGAAGGGGGAGCTCTCCAGGAAGGGAGAGCTCACCCGGAAGGGGCAAGACCGCCGGGAGTTGGAGCTCGCTAGGAAGGGGGGCTCGCCCGGCAGGGGCGAATCCGCCCGAAGGGGGAGCTCGCCAGGAAGAGGGAGCTCGCCCGACAGGGGCGAGACTGCCCAGAGGGGGAGCCCGTCAGGAAGTGGGAGCTCATCCAGGAGGGGAGAGATTGCCCATCGGGGGAGCTCGCCCGGCAGGGGCGAGACCCCCCGGAGGGGGAGCTCGCCGGGAAGGGTGAGCTCGCCCGGCAGGGGCGAGACCGCCTAGAGGGATAGCTCGCCAAGAAAGGGGAGACCGCCCGAATCTCCAAAATCGCCTGGTACCTGAAAAAGGTCAGCTAGAAAAGGGGGATCGCCGATTCTTGGGTAAACATCCGCGGCGACTCGTTACGGGAATTTGCATCAGTTAAGGAGAAAAAGAGCAAGAAAGAAGAATGAGAGCACGAGTGCTCGGAAGGGATTCCGCGCTCACGCTCGCCGAAGGGATCTCTCCGCAAGCAACGAATGAGCAAGGCCCAGCGTGGCCAGCACACGACCGAAATGAGTCGTACGGTTGAGGCCATGTAACACCTCCCCTGCAATGACTATATGATATAGGTCCGGCCAGGACCCCACAACATATAATCGCCACAACTTTAGTATTAAAAAGTAATATAGATTCTACCCAACTCAAAACTCAGAACAAGCACAACAGAAACAATTTAAAAGACACAGAAGTTGTTCACATCTACATAAGAGTACCACAACCTTAAGGACTTACAGAACCAAATCTCAAGTCATCAACCAAAGTACATAAAATATCCAAAATATAATAGCATTCCAATGCTACCTCGGCATGCAAGTCGGAACAAAATAAAGACAGCATAATCAAACATGAAAACATGAGGGGTGGGTGGGTACACTTCACGAGGCTTAAGCCTTTTTGGCTGGCAAACTGATTCCATCCTGCGATCCTTGCCCAGCATCCAATACACAAAGAGCGGTATAACGAGGGTCAGCTTTGGCTGACCAACAATATTGTAATAACACCCCTCCTCCCGGCCATCCTAGCGGACCCCGGGGAACTACATCACCCTGCAAGTCAGCACTTCGTATGAAAATGTAATAAACAATACTAACTTAAAAACAACAGGTACGAGTGTCACAAGCATCATCCACGTTTCGATGTTGAGCAATCAAGGTAAGGGGCCTAACAATGCAGCATGTATGCAAACCTGGGTTTCACCCAAGGCACCCTATGACGTGTATGCTTCTAACATAACATCACACATCATCATTTCTCAACAATCAAAGGGGTAATCATCATTTCTCCAGGGGCGTGCAAGCCCAAGGCCAAGAACTCCATAGAGACCTCACCCCTTATATGGCTCACACAGCCATCAGGCGCATCAACATACTTATTCTCGCCACAATCACCAAACTGAGCACAACCGGTTCTAGACGCTCTTGCCTAGACCCCGCCCGCACATGACCCACAATGCCATCGGGCTTGTCCTTTAGCATAGACGCTTTTGTAAGCTTCTACACACCCAAAACAGAAGGGGATATGTCTTGCCGGGACACCCTCCCCACATGACTTGCAACGTCACAGGTTGGCCAGCCGACCACAAAGACAAATCCTCGCCTTCCCATACCAATGGGCATCACAAGCCCTTCATCACGTGCAAATCATCCCGCCAAAAACCAACTTTCATTCTCATACGAAACACAAAAGGGCATCACAATGACGTTTTCGCCGCAGTCGGATTTCTAGCAAAAATCCCTAAAATGCACGTTAAGCAACATCAACGAATCAAAAAATTGGTCGCGATTTCAACTTCATACACAATGCCTAATCCGCTAACTGAGCAGATCTATAATGCAAAATCATGACGGGGACGGACTCAATCAATCCGATGGTTCCTCTTGAACCTTGGCGACCCAAACCCCTCTCATTTGAGAGATCCGGTGCCAAAAAATTTAGAAAAGAGAGACAAAATAAGAGATGCCATGCACGCATCCTAAAACTGGGAGGCGAGATGTCATTACACTTTGAACTCTCTTCCTCGCCATGGATCGGTTGAAAGGCACGGATACAAAAGAGCGCCATTGCGTCCTCTCCGTGGATCTGGTTTCAGATCGGTGAACGGAGCTCTGATGCTCCTACAATGGCGGATCTTTCCCTTCTACTTCGTCCAAACTCTTCCTCTCACCTTAGCCCCCAAAATCACAAATGACTTGATAAAAAGGGAAGAGAACTCCTCTGATCTATTTAGGACTTTCAGACGCACTTATCTGAGTCTTTGGATCAAGATGTAGAAGATCGGATGCCCAGAAAATGCTGCTTACGGATCTGCTCCCGTAAATTACCGCTCGACGGTAGAGTTACTCCACCACGCTAGCGTCTCGACGGACCCTTTCGACGGGACCATCTCGATGGGACAGCTACCGCCAGCGGTATCACTACCGCGCCGCGCTAGCGTCTCGACGTACCCATTCGATAGGACCGTCTCGACGTCTCGAAGGGACAGCTACCGCCAGCGGTATCACTACCGTGCCATGCTAGCGTCTCAACGCACCCTTTCGACGGGTCCATCTCGATGTCTTGATGGGACAGCTACCGCCAGCGGTAGTACCTACCGCTCGTCATTAGCAACAGACAGCGTGTTTCCACAATATTGTGAAAACTAGGGTGTTAGAACTCCACCCCCCTTAAAAGAATTTCATCCTCGAAATTTAGAATGCCAAAATCAGCCTTAACACATACATGACACAAATAGTTCTGGTAAGTCTCCCGCATTGCTTGTTCGCGCTCCCAGGAAAACTCATCTCGTCCGCAATTATTCCAACGCACTTTCAACAACTTGACCTCTTTATTCCGCAACTGTCAACTTCTGAATCCTCTATGCAAACCGAACGAACTATAGTCCTCAGATCTTCGGCTATTGGAACTGTCGTAGACCCAACAACATCTTCCGACTCCACCAGCGCTTTCCTCAGCACCGAAACATGGAAAACATCAAGTAATCCACTTAGCTCGGCGGAAAACACCAACCTATAGGCCGCTTCGCCTATGCGCTCCGTAACCTCGAACTCAACTTTTTGAGTCGCCAAATTCAAGAAACGCCTTTGAATGGCTTGGCCTTCAAGTAGACCATGTCGCCCACTGCAAACTCCACATTTCTATGGCCTTTGTTAAAATACTTTGCCCGCCGATCCTGAGCAATCTTCATGCGCTCCTGGATCATTTGCAGCAACTCACAAGTGTCTGCCACTACTTCCTTTCCTAATAGTTGAGTGTCTCCTGCCTCTATCCAAGACATCGACATTCGACACCGCCTTCCATACAATGCCTCGTATGGCGCCATCTTGATACTCGGCTAGAAACTATTGTAATATGCAAACTCCACCATGAAAAGGTGGTCTTCCCAACTCTTACCAAACTGAGGGCACACATCCTCAACATGTCCTCCAACGTACGGTTCGTTCTCTCCATTTGACCATCGGTCTGCGGATGGAACGCGACACTAAACTTCAGCATTGTGCCCAAACTTCTCTACACCAACCTCCAATCTATGGATGTGAACCGCCCATCACATTCACTAACAATGGTCTTTGGAATCTCGTGCAACCGCACAATATTTCAAATATAAAGTTCCATGAGCTTCTCCACGCTATGGTCCTTCCGATTTGGAATGAAGTGGGCTACCTTGGTCAGGCGATCCACAATAACCCAAATCGCATCATTACCTTGCTGCGACTGAGGCAAACCATGCACAAAATCCATGGAGATGTCATCAAATTTCCACTCGCGGATAGGAAGAGGTTTCTAGAACCCGCCTGGCCTTTGGCACTCGACTATCACTAAAGCACAAGTCTAACACCGACTTACGTACAAAGCGACGTCGCGTTTCATCCCAGACCACCAAAAGGATTTCTTCAAATCCAAATACATCTTTGTACTTCCTGGATGAATGGAGTACTTTGTGAAGTGAGCCTCAAACATCAACTCCTCATGGAGCTTGCCAAAGAGAGGAACACATATCCTTCCGTTTCTCTTTAACAGTCCACCAACCATCTCCAAAGCACTAACTTTGCTCTGCTGAGCTTCCAACACCAATCTCTGACACTCTTCGTCTGCACTGGTCGCCTCTCAGATTCGATCCTCTAAATCACACTGCATCTCGATCCAGTTCAGCCAAGCTGCACTGGACTCACCTCTAGCCAGACATGCATTGTCAAGAGCCTCAAACTCTCACACCAAATGATCATCATGCGCTTCAATCCAATTTCCTTGCCCGAAATACTTTCTACTCAAGGCGTCATCCACCACGTTGGCCTTGCCTGGCGTATATTGAATCGCTATGTCGTAGTTCCCAAGGAACTCGACCCACCTACGCTGCCTCGTATTATGATCCTTCTGATCCAGGAGATACCTCAAGCTTTTGTGGTCCGTGAAGATTTCCACCTTCGCACCATACACGTAGTGTTGCCACAATTTCAATGCAAAAATCACCCCCGCCAACTCCAAGTCGTGGACGGGTAATTTCTCTCATGAGGTTTTAGCTGCCTCAACCCATAAGCTATCACGCTGCCATGCTGCACCAACATGCAACACAAACGTCAACCTGACGCGTCGTTGAAAATCTAAAACCCTTCAGTCCCACTAGGAAGACTTAGGATTGGAGCGGACATCAACTTTTCCTTCAAGGTCTCAAACGCACGGGTACACTCCGTCATTCACACAAACTTCTGGTCCTTTCGGCTAAGAGAGGTGAGGGTCAAAGCCATCCGCGAAAAGTTCTCAACGAACCTTCTATGATGAAAGATATGGGTTGTCTATAAACTACATCTAGAGAGGGGGGGGGGGGGGGGGGGGAGGGGGATTAGGTGTTTTCAATATTATTTGCTACTTTAAAGTTTAACTATCACAGTATAAAAGCAATCACAGAAACACATAAGATTTATAGTGGTTCCATACATGATAATGTGTCTAGAGGTAGTCCACTGTCCCTCCCACCTATCTAACAATGAGCTATACTAGGCAACTTCTCCAACTCAGATCTTTTCTCAATAAACAAATCTTACAACTCAGGTTCTCTCAGAACCCTACCAAGCTCAGGCTTTGCAAGACTTACAATAACTCAGATCTTCAACAAGATCCTACCAAAACTCAGGCTCACTAAGAACCCTACCAACTCAGATCTATCACAAGATCCTACAAGATCAGGCTCACAAAGAACCCTACAGAGTAATACATAAATGTTTGATGTGGTAGAAGAAAAGACTTCAAGATGAGAGCTTTGAAATAATTGGTCTTCTTCTTCTTCTTGTAACAGTAATCCCCGAGATCTTGTAAATCACTGAACTTTTCTTTAGAATCTTCTCCAGACCTTCACAACACAACAATAGTGAAGTCTTCTTCTTGTTGATTCTTTTCTTTCTCTTTTGGAAGTATGTATGAGAATAAACTTGAGAGAGAATACTTGAGCAAATTGTATCTTGTAGATAAAAAATGTCTCCTTTTATATTGCTCTGCAATTTTGCATAAAAGCCCTTGTTGATTATACCATAATCAATTTTCCCGTTTGAAACGTTTGGCAAAATTGGTATAATATTTCATCAATAATGACTTGCCGATCTTGGAACTTGCAGTATATAGAAGTAATAATATTCTTTCTTAAATACTGTGCAACGACTATATTCTGTAGAGAATATATCATTTATTACTCCTTGATTGGTGTGCAAGATAGGCGGTGCACATTCCATGAATATCAATTTCCAAGAACGTTTGCGCATTAATTGCGGCTCTACAACTGTCAAGGCGCTAATATTCCTTCAAGCCGATATCATCTTGATCAATGTAAACGACATATATTCTTCACGACGATATTGTCGACATACTTCCTTCTTCAAGACTCTACTAAATATCTCGACGATATTACTTCTTCTAGACGATATCGTCGAGATGTTTCTTTAAATAAGACTTAGACTTATTCATCAGGCTGATAGTCTTTCTTCAAGACGATATCGTCTTTATCTTCTAGACGATATAAGGTCTTCAAACCGATGTTTGTCTTCATGAATCTTTCTTCATGAATTAATGAGTCAAGTCATTAATCTTCAAGGCTATACCTCTTCTTCAAGACGATATCGTCTAGACATCTGAACTTAGCTTTATCCACGATAAGTTTTCTTCAACCTTCAAGACTATACATTTCCTTCAAGACGAGTGGAAATTCGACGACATCTCCATGGATTTTGTGCATGGTTTGCCTCGATCGCGGCAAGGTAATGATGCGATTTGGGTGATTGTGGATCGCCTAGCCAAGGTAGCCCACATCATTCCAAATCAGAAGGACGATAGCGTGGAGAAGCTCGTGGAGCTTTATATTCGTAACATTGTGCGGTTGCATGGAATTCCAAAGAGCATCATTAGTGATCGCGATGGACGGTTCACGTCCAAGGACTGGAGGTTAGTGCAGATAAGTTTGGGCACAAAAATGAAGTTTAGTACCGCGTTTCATCCGCAGACCGATGGTCAAACAGAGAGAACAAATCATACGTTGGAGGATATGTTGAGGATGCATGCTCTCGATTTCGGTAAGAGTTGGGAAGATCACCTCTTCATGGTGGAGTTTACCTACAATAATAGTTTCCAGGTGAGCATCAAAATTGCACCATACGAGGCTTTGTATGGAAGACGGTGTCGAACGCCGATGTCTTGGATAGAAGCGGGAGATACCCAGCTGTTAGGAAAAGAAGTGGTGGCAGACGCTTATGAGTTGGTGCGAACGATCTAGGAGCGCATGAAGGTTGCTCAGGATTGGCAGGCAAAGTATTTTAATGCGCGCCACAGAAATGCAGAGTTTGCGGTCGGCGACATGGTCTACTTGAAGATCAAATCATTCAAAGGCGTTTCACGGATTCGACGACTCAAGAAATTGAGTCCGAGGTATTTGGGTCCGTTTGAGGTTACAGTGCGCATAGGAGAAGCGGCCTATTGGTTAGCATTGCCCGCGGAGCTAAGTGGATTACATGATGTATTTCATGTTTCAGTGCTGAGGAAAGCGTTGGTGGAGCGGGAAGATGTTGTTGAGTCTTCGACAGTTCCCATAGCCGAAGATGTGAGGACGTTCGTTCGACCGGTTTGCATGGAGGATTCTAAAGTCCGACGATTGCGGAACAAAAAGGTCAAGCTGGTGAAAGTGCGTTGGGATAATTGCGGACGAGACAAGTTCTCGTGGGAGCGCAAGCAAGCAATGCATGATGATTTCTCGGAGCTGTTCATTTCAGGTATGTGTGTTATTGTGCTTTCGTTAAAGTCTTAAATTTCGAGGACGAAATTTCTTTTAAGGGGGTGGAGTTGTAACACCCCAATTTTCGCTGAGTTCGGAGGTTGGAATGCCCAAGGAGTAGGGCAAGTATTTTGTAGCTGGGAGCTAGCGCTAGTTCCAGGCGTTAGCTGTCCCGTCGAGTAAAACTCTTGTGTTCGATGGTGTTCGTCGAGTTGAATTTGTCGAGGCGGATTCGTCGAAGGGAATTCGTCGAGGAGCTAGCGCATGTGGTAGCGCTAGTGCCAGACGATAGCGTTTCATCGGGTAATGGAGTTCCAATGGGACGTTGAGTTGTTCTTCGTCGAGGGGTTTTTTGTCGAGTGGCTAGCGCAGGCGGTAGCGCTAGTGCCAGCGTTAGCCCGCGGAACCAGATCCGTAAGTGGCAATTTTCTTGGCGTCCGATCTTCTTAAACTTTGATCCAATGGCTGAGATAAGTTCGTCTGATGGTCCTAAATAGGGCAGAGGAGTTCCTTTTCATTCCTTGAAGTCTTTTGGGTGCTTTTGGAAGCTAAGGAAAGGAGGAGGGTTTGGAGGAGGAAGAAGGTTAGATCCGCTTTTGTTGGAGCACCGGAGCTCTGTTCGCCGATCCGAGACCAGATCCATGGAAAGGACTAGAAGGCGCTTCTTTCTATCGGTGCCTTTCAACCGATTCATGGCGAGGAAGAGAACATTTAGGGTAACGACATCTCTCCTCCCGGTTTTAGGATGCGTGCATGAGATCTTTGCTTTTACCTTCTCTTTTCTGAAATTTATGGAACCGGATCTCTCAAAAGAGAGTGGTTTGGGTCGCCTTGGTTCAAGGAGAACCATCGGGTTGATTGAGTCCATCCCCGACATGAATTTGCACTAGAGGTCCGATCCGTTAGTGGATTAGGAATTGTGGGTGAAGCCGAAATCGTGACCGGTTGTCCGATTAGGTGATGTTGCTTAACGTGTATTTTAGGGATTTTGCTAGAAATTCGATGATGGAGAAAACGTCGTAGGGGTTGCCTTTATGTTTCGTGTGAGAACGAACAGTTGTTTGGAAAGGGTAACTCGTATGTGTGATGATTAGCTTGTGAAGCCGCTTGTATGTGAAGGTGTGACTTTGTCTTTGTGGTCGGCTGGCTAGATCGTGAATGCTTGGATTCATGTGGGGAGAGTGTCCCGACAAGACAAATCCCCTTTTGGGGCTAACTGACGAGAATAAGTATGCTGATGCGCCCGTTGGCAAGATGAGCCATGTAAGGGGTGAGGTATCAGTGGACTTTTTGGATTTTGGCTTAGTGGTACAAGTATGCTGATGCGCCCGTTGGCAAGATGAGCCATGTAAGGGGTGAGGTCTCAGTGGAATTCTTGTCCTTGGGCTTGCACGCCCATGGGGGAATGATAAGTACCCTTGTTTTGTTCTGAAATGATGATGTGTGTTGTTATGTTAGAAGCATACACGCCATAGGTTGCCTTGGTGAAACCCAGGTTTGCATACATGGTGTATAGCTAGATCCCCTTACATTTACTGCTCAACATAGAAACGTGTATGATGATTGTGGCACTCATGCCTATCATTTTTATGTTATTACTGTTTATTACATTTGCATACGAAGTGCTAACTTGCAGGGTGATGTAGTTTCCCGGGTCCGCTAGGACGGCCGATAGGAGGGGTGTTGTTACACCGTTGTTGGTCAGCCAAAGCTGACCCTCGTTATACCACTCTTTGTGATTTGGATGCAGGGCAAGGATCGCATGCTGGACATAGCTCGTCGGCCAAAAAGTCCTAAGCTTCATGAAGTGCACTTTTCCTTATTTCTTTCTTGACTAGGATATCTTTACCTGTTCTGGCTTGCATGCCGAGGTAGCTTAAGATTGTGATGATCTGTTGGACATTTTATATGCCCCATTTGTTTGACTTGAGTATGGGTTTTGTAAGGCCTTAAGGCCGTGGTACTCTTATGTAGATGTGGACAACTTCAATTGTTTATTTATTATTTCCGTTGTGTTAGTTCTGAGTTTTGAGTGGGTTAGATCTATATCACTTTTTAATACTAAAGCTGTGGCGATTATATATTGTGGGGTCCCGGCCGAACCTATATTATATAGTCATTGCAGGGGAGGTGTTACACAAAAAATATGAGAACATGTATATAAAAATATAATATGCATGTACCTGAAGGAGAACTCGCGAACACCTGTTACTATCTACAAAAGATATGAGAGCGGGTATATGGAAAATATAATTCGCGAGTACCTGAAGGAGAACTCGCAAGCACCTATTACTATATGCAAAAGATATGAGAACAGGTATATGAAAAATATAATAAAAATATGTCCGGTACCTGGAACAACTTTGCTGATACTTATTTTTATTTACATTTGAAGTTTATAGGAAGGAACATCTCATTTATAGAGGGTATGAACGCTTATTAATAATCACTCACTTTGATGTTGCTGAAATTATAACTCTATGTGAAGAAAACAGGCAGTACTCATGTCTGCGGAGGGAGAAAGCCAACATTCCGATATCCTCATATTCACATGCTCCAAGAAATATGAGCATGAAACTAATACAGCTGGATGATTTTTGACTTGCTGATAATATTGTTCCTAATGATATTAAGTTAGCTAATGCCCAACTCAATATATTATTTGAGAAATATAAAGTTATAAATAGATTAATCATGAAATCCCGAAGTCCAGAAATCCAGAAATCTAGAAATCCAGGAATCCTGATATGAAGAAAATATGGGAGGAGAGATTCTTTGCTTGTAACATTATTTCTGCTAGAGGGAAGATTGTCAGATTATCGAGCAAGATAGTCTTGTAATTTTCATGCTTCCCATAGTTCATCTACTAGCTTCCGAAGAGCTCGACAATGTTCTGTATCATGACCAATGTCTGAGTGATATTTGCAGAAGAGTTCTCTATGACGATACTTGGCCTTTGATCTCATAGGGCAAGGAATTCTAAACTCTGGCATATTTTGAATAATCAGAAGCACTTTTTCCATGGGAACATTGAGCTGAGTATACTCTTCTTAAGAATTTTCAAATTGAAGCGTTCTTGGATTGTAAGACTGAATAGGACAAGCTTTCATAAATTCAGGTGATGCATCTTGCTGCGGAAGTTGAGTAGATATATTCTGAGGAAAGGTGTAAGATGTAAAGTATTTATCTCGCGGAAAATCCTGTGACGAAGACAGATGTTGGTGACAAGAATTCCTTTGGCATTGTTGGGTTCTTTGATTCAGAGATGAAGCGTAATTAGGATTTGCTGCCTCTCCTTCAAAAATTTGATTTGCTATTTTGATAAGATGCCCATAAGTCGTGGGTTCATTTCGGCTGACTTCAAATTTGAGAGGACCTTCTTGTAATCCATTTATGAAGACAATTTTATACAAGTCCTGATTAACATCAATAATTTCAAGAATTTCCTTTTGGAACCTGTCAATGTATTGAGCAAGAGTCTCAGTATCTCCTTGCTTGATTTGAAAAAGAGCTGCTGGGCCTCTCTTTCGCTTCCTCGAGGTAGCAAACCTCAAGAGAAGTTCTCTTCGAAGTTCAGCGAAGAAAGTGATTGATTGAGGTGGTACCTTGTAAAACAATTTTCTATCTTGACCATCAAATGATATAACTAATAATTTGCACACAATCCCATCTGAGATAGCCATCAATGAGATAACAGATTAGAAAGCTTGAAGATGGCTGACGAGATCTTCTCCTCCCGATAAGATCGGATGATGGGACTCTCTAAACTCATTAGAAACATACTCCGAACAAACTTGATTTGAGAAGGGTGAAGGATCTTCCACTTCAACAATAATGGGAGGAGCTGAAGGATACGCAACATCAGGAGGGGCCGGAAAATAAGCACAGTCCTCCGGAAAGTTCAGCAGTTTTGTTGTATCTTCCTGGGCAGCTGATCTGAAGTGGTCATGGAAAGTGGTTGTGAACTCCTCAGATTGAGATGGGAGAGGAGCAATTGGATGTGCAAAACTTGCAGGAGGAGGAGGATCCTCCTCAAAAGGAGCTTGGGCGAACTCGCGGTCAGCCATGGCTAGTCTCTCGCACAGAAACAAAAATTGCCGAAATTGCCGAAAGAGAAAAACTGCAATAACTTCTAAATGGAGTCGAGTTTGAGCAATCTGAGGGCGGAAAACAAACTCGAACGAGTAAATCGGTTCGCCTTGAGATGGATGGCTCCGAGCCGATTTCGAAAAGCTATTATAGGCTGAAAACGGACAAGCAGATCAAATGTTATGTCCGTTTTAAGTTTGAGTGTCAATCTCGGCAAAATCTACATCTTCATCGCAACTGCTGTTCATCAACCACTCATGATCTGAAGGTCGCGTGTTGTGTTCGAACCAAAAATGTACCAGGTCCACACTTGCTCAAGAAGGAGAAGGAGGGGGGTGATTGTTGAGTGGTCGGTAACTTTGAGCTACGAGTGAAGGAGTAAGAGAGGGAGAAAAGAGATGGCTGCGAGCAAGAAAGAGATCGCCGGGGGAGATGGGAGATGAAGGAGTCACTGAGTTCGCCGAGGGAGATTGCCCGGTAGGAGGGAGTTCGCCCAGGCGAGGAGGAAGAGGCCTCCGCGGTGTCAAAACTGGAGACCGCTCAAGTCAACGGCTGGGGGCTGGAAGCTCTTCAAAGTCCCAAAACTGGTACCACTGCCATCTATTTATAGGCACAGGACCTGCCCGAATGGGCAAGGCTAGGAAAAATGGGCTTCCCGATCTACGAGTGACTGGCAGATGTGAGATCGCCCGGGCGATGGGAGACCGCCGGGCTCGGCGACTTGGAGAGATCGCCTGGGCAGTTGGAGGCCGCCCGGGCTCGGCGAGATGGTGAGATCACCCGAAAGGGGCGATATCGCATGAAGGGGGAGCTCTCCAGGAAGGGAGAGCTCACCCAGAAAGGGCAAGACCACCCAGAGGTGGAGCTCACTAGGAAGGGGGAGCTCGCCCGGCAGGGGTGAGACCACCCGAAGGGGGAGATCGCCAGGAAGGGGGAGCTCGCCCAACAGGGGCGAGACCGCCCCGAGGGGGAGCCCGTCAGGAAGTGGGAGCTCACCCGGGAGGGGAGAGATTGCCCATAGGGGGGAGCTCTCCAAGAAGGGGGAGCTTGCCCGGCAGGGGCGAGACCGCCCGGAGGGGGAGCTCGCCGGGAAGGGTGAGCTCGCCCAGCAGGGGCGAGACCGCCCGGAGGGGGAGCTCGCCGGGAAGGGTGAGCTCGCCCGGCAGGGGCGAGACCGCCTAGAGGGAGAGCTCGCCAAGAAAGGGGAGACCGCCCGGGATCTCCAAAATCGCCTGGTACCTGAAAAAGGTCAGCTAGAAAAGGGGGATCGCCGATTCTTGGGTAAACATCCGCGGCGACTCGTTACGGAACTTTGCATCAGTTAAGGAGAAAAAGATCAAGAAAGAAGAATGAGAGCACGAGTGCTCGGAAGGGATTCCGCGCTCGCGCTCGATGGAGGGATCTCTCCGCAAGCAACGTACGAGCAAGGCCCAGCGCGGCCATCACACGACCGAAATGAGTCGTACGGTTGAGGCCATGTAACACCTCCCCTGCAATGACTATATGATATAGGTCCGGCCGGGACCCCACAACATATAATCGCCACAACTTTAGTATTAAGAAGTAATATAGATTCTACCCAACTCAAAACTCAGAACAAGCACAACAGAAACAATTTAAAAGACACAGAAGTTGTTCACATCAACATAAGAGTACCACAACCTTAAGGACTTACAGAACCAAAGCTCAAGTCATCAACCAAAGTACATAAAATATCCAAAATATAATAGCATTCCAATGCTACCTCAGCATGCAAGCCGGAACAAAATAAAGACAGCATAATCAAACATGAAAACATGAGGGGGGGGGGGGGGGGGTGGGTACACATCATGAGGCTTAGGCCTTTTTGGCTGGCAAACTGATTCCATCCTGCGATCCTTGCCCAGCATCCAATACACAAAGAGCGGTATAACGAGGGTCAGCTTTGGCTAACCAACAACAGTGTAATAACACCCCTCCTCCTGGCCATCCTAGCGGACCCCGGGGAACTACATCACCCTACAAGTCAGCACTTCGTATGCAAATATAATAAACAATACTAACTTAAAAACAACAGGTACGAGTGTCACAAGCATCATCCACGTTTCGATGTTCAGCAATCAAAGTAAGGGGCCTAACAATGCAACATGTATGCAAACCTGGGTTTCACCCAAGGCACCCTATGACGTGTATGCTTCTAACATAACATCACACATCATCATTTCTCAACAATCAATGGGGTACTCATCATTTCCCCAGGGGCGTGCAAGCCCAAGGCCAAGAACTCCATTGAGAACTCACCCCTTATATGGCTCACACTGCCATCGGGCGCATCAACATACTTATTCTCGCCACAATCACCAAACTGAGCACAACCGGTTCTAGAAGCTCTTGCCTAGACCCCACCCGCGCATGACCCACAATGCCATCGGGTTTGTCCTTTAGCACAGACGCTCTTGTAAGCTTCTACACACCCAAAACAGAAGGGGATATGTCTTGCCGGGACACCCTCCCCACATGACTTGCAACGTCACGGGCTGGCTAGCCGACCACAAAGATAAATCCTCGCCTTCCCATAAAAACGGGCATCACAAGCCCTTCATCTCGTGCAAATCATCCCGCCAAAAACCAACTTTCATTCTCATACGAAACACAAAAGGGCATCACAATGACGTTTTCACCGCAGTCGGATTTCTAGCAAAAATCCCTAAAATGCACGTTAAGCAAAATCAACGAATCAAAAAACTGGTCGCGATTTCGGCTTCATACACAAAGCCTAATCCGCTAACGGAGCAGATCTCTAATGCAAAATCATGTCAGGGACGGACTCAATCAATCTGATGGTTCCTCTTGAACCATGGCGACCCAAACCCCTCTCATTTGAGAGATCCGGTGCCAAAAATTTTAGAAAAGAGAAAGACAAAATAAGAGATGCCATGCACGCATCCTAAAACTGGGTGGAGAGATGTCATTACACTTTGAACTCTCTTCCTCGCCATGGATCGGTTGAAAGGCACAGATATAAATGAGCGCCATTGCGTCCTCTCCGTGGATCTGGTTTCATATCGGTGAACGGAGCTCTGATGCTCCTACAATGGCGGATCTTTCCCTTCTACTTCGTCCAAACTCTTCCTCTCACCTTAGCCCCCAAAATCACAAATGACTTGATAAAAAGGGAAGAGAACTCCTCTGATCTATTTAGGACTTTCGGACGCACTTATCTGAGTCTTTGGATCTAGATCTAGAAGATCGGATGCCCAGAAAATGCTGCTTACGGATCTGCTCCCGTAAATTACCGCTCTACGGTAGAGTTACTCCACCACGCTAGCGTCTCGACGGACCCTTTCGACGGGACCATCTCGATGGGTCAGCTACCGCCAGCGGTATCACTACCGCGCCGCGCTAGCGTCTCGATGGACCCATTCGACAGGACCGTCTCGACGTCTCGACGGGACAGCTACCGCCAGCGGTATCACTACCGTGCCGCGCTAGCGTCTCAACGTACCCTTTCGACGGGTCCATCTCGATGTCTTGATGGGACAACTACCACCAGCGGTAGTACCTACCGCTCGTCATTAGCAACAGACAGCCTGTTTCCACAATATTGTGAAAACTAGGGTGTTAGAACTCCACCCCCCTTAAAAGAATTTCATCCTCGAAATTTAGAATGCCAAAATCAGCTTTAACACATACCTGACACAAACAGTTCTGGTAAGTCTCCCCGCATTGCTTGTTCGCGCTCCCAGGAAAACTCATCTCGTTCGCAATTATTCCAACGCACTTTCAACAACTTGACCTCTTTATTCCGCAACTGTCAACTTCTGAATCCTCTATGCAAACCGAACGAACTATAGTCCTCAGATCTTCAGCTATTGGAACTGTCGTAGACCCAACAACATCTTCCGACTCCACCAGCGCTTTCCTCAGCACCGAAACATAGAAAACAGCATGTAATCCACTTAGCTCGGCGGATAACACCAACCTATAGGCCGCTTCGCCTATGCGCTCCGTAACCTCGAACTCAACTTTTTGAGCCGCCAAATTCACGAAACGCCTTTGAATGGCTTGGCCTTCAAGTAGACCATGTCGCCCACCGCAAACTCCACATTTCTATGGCCTGCGTTAAAATACTTTGCCCGCCGATCTTGAGCAATCTTCATGCGCTCCTGGATCATTTGCACCAACTCACAAGTGTCTGCCACTACTTCCTTTCCTAATAGTTGAGTGTCTCCTGCCTCTATCCAAGACATCGGCATTCAACACCGCCTTCCATACAATGCCTCGTATGGCGCCATCTTGATACTCGCCTGGAAACTATTGTAATAGGCAAACTCCACCATTAAAAGGTGGTCTTCCCAACTCTTACCAAAACTGAGGGCACACATCATCAACATGTCCTCCAACGTACGGTTCATTCTCTACATTTGACCATCGGTCTGCGGATGGAACGCGGCACTAAACTTCAGCTTTGTGCCCAAACTTCTCTACACCAACCTCCAATCCATGGATGTGAACCGCCCATCACATTCACTAACAATGGTCTTTGGAATCTTGTGCAACCGCACAATATTTCAAATATAAAGTTCCATGAGCTTCTCCACGCTATGGTCCTTCCGATTTGGAATGAAGTGGGCTACCTTGGTCAGGCGATCCACAATAACCCAAATCGCATCGTTACCTTGCTGCGACTGAGGCAAACCATGCACAAAATCCATGGAGATGTCATCAAATTTCCACTCGTGGATAGGAAGAGGTTTCTAGAACCCGCCTGGCCTTTGGCACTCGACTATCACTAAAGCACAAGTCTAACACCGACTTACGTACAAAGCGACATCCCGTTTCATCCCAGGCCACCAAAAGGATTTCTTCAAATCCAAATACATCTTTGTACTTCCTGGATGAATGGAGTACTTTGTGAAGTGAGCCTCAAACATCAAATCCTCATGGAGCTTGCCAAAGAGAGGAACACATATCCTTCTGTTTCTCTTTAACAGTCCACCAACCATCTGCAAAGCACTACCTTTGCTCTGCTGAGCTTCCAACACCAATCTCTGACACTCTTCGTCTGCACTGGTCGCATCTCAGATTCGATCTGCTAAATCACACTGCATCTCGATCAAGTTCAGCCAAGCTGCGCGGGACTCACCTCTAGCCAGACATGCATTGCCAAGAGACTCAAACTCTCACACCAAATGATCATCATGCGCTTCAATCCAATTTCCTTGCCCAAAATACTTTCTACTCAAGGCGTCATCCACCACATTGGCCTTGCCTGGCGTATATTGAATCGCTATGTCGTAGATCCCAAGGAACTCGACCCACCTACGCTGCCTCGTATTATGATCCTTTTGATCCAGGAGATACCTAAAGCTTTTGTGGTCCGTGAAGATTTCCACCTTCGCACCATACATGTAGTGTCGCCACAATTTCAATGCAAAAATCACCCCCGCCAACTCCAAGTCGTGGACGGGGTAATTTCTCTCATGAGGTTTTAGCTGCCTCAACCCATAAGCTATCACGCTGCCATGCTGCACCAACATGCAACCCAAACGTCAACCTGATGCGTCGTTGAAAATCTGAAACCCTTCAGTCCCACTAGGAATACTTAGGATTGGAGTGGACATCAACCTTTCCTTCAAGGTCTCAAATGCACGGGTACACTCTGGCATCAACACAAACTTCTGGTCCTTTCAGCTACGAGAGGTGAGGGTTAAAGCCATCCGCGAAAAGTTCTCAACGAACCTTCTATGATGAAAGATATGGGTTGTCTATAAACTACATCTAGAGAGGGGGGGAGCAGGATTAGGTGTTTTCAATATTATTTGCTACTTTAAAGTTAAACTATCACAGTATAAAAGCAATCACAGAAACACATAATATTTATAGTGGTTCCATACAAGATAATGTGTCTAGAGGTAGTCCACTGTCCCTCCCACCTATCTAACAATGAGCTAGACTAGGCAACTTCTCCAACTCAGATCTTTTCTCAATAAACAGATCTTACAACTCAGGTTCACACAGAACCCTACCAAGCTCAGGCTTTGCAAGACTTACAATAACTCAGATCTTCAACAAGATCCTACCAAAAATCAGGCTCACTAAGAACCCTACCAACTCAGATCTATCACAAGATCCTACAAGCTCAGGCTCACAAAGAACCCTACAGAGTAATACATAAATGTTTGATGTGGTAGAAGAAAAGACTTCAAGATGAGAGCTTTGAAATAATTGGTCTTCTTCTTCTTGTAACAGTAATCCCCGAGATCTTGTGAATCACTGAACTTTTCTTTAGAATCTTCTCCAGACCTTCACAACAAAACAATAGTGAAGTCTTCTTCTTGTTGATTCTTTTCTTTTTCTTTTGGAAGTATGTATGAGAATAAACTTGAGAGAGAATACTTGAGCAAATTGTATCTTGTAGATAAAAAATGTCTCCTTTTATATTGCTCTGCAATTTTGAATAAAAGCCCTTGTTGATTATACCATGATCAATTTTCCTGTTTGAAACGTTTGGCAAAATTGGTATAATATTTCATCAATAATGACTTGCCGATCTTGGAACTTGCAGTATATAGAAGTAATAATATTCTTTCTTAAATACTGTGCAACGACTATATTCTGTAGAGAATATATCATTTATTACTCCTTGATTGGTGTGCAAGATAGGCGGCGTGCACATTCCATGAATATCAATTTCCAAAAACGTTTGCGCATTAATTGCGGCTCTACAACTGTCAAGGCGATAATATTCCTTCAAGCCGATATCATCTTGATCAATGTAAACGACATATATTCTTCACGACGATATCGTCGACATACTTCCTTCTTCAAGACTCTACTAGATATCTCAACGATATTACTTCTTCTAGACGATATCGTCGAGATGTTTCTTTTAATAAGACTTAGACTTATTCATCAGGCCGATAGTCTTTCTTCAAGACGATATCGTCTTTATCTTCTAGACGATATAAGGTCTTCAAACCGATGTTTGTCTTCATGAATCTTTCTTCATGAATTAATGAGTCAAGTCATTAATCTTCAAGGCTATACCTCTTCTTCAAGACGATATCGTCTAGACATCTGAACTTAGCTTTATCCACGATAAGTTTTCTTTAACCTTTAAGACTATACATTTCCTTCAAGATGATATTGTCGAGATATCAGAACTTAGCCTTATCAACGATAAGCTTTCTTCAAGACGATATCGTCGGAACTGTCTCAATGATATGTTTACTTTCTCAGCGATTCATCTGCTGAGTCTTGAGACGATATTTTACTTAGTTAATTTTCATTACTTTTATCATCTATATACTAGTGATGTGGCTTTGATGCATCTGTCATAACATGAACTTAAACATAACATAAAAAATAACTTAGCTTATATATACTTGTGTTCCTTCTTCAAATCTAGAGACATTGAAGGCATAATACCCAACAATCTCCCCCTATTTGAAGAAGCCAAAATTTACAAGTATGGATATGCCTGACTAACAAATATAATCCTTAACAATTAATTAAGCATTTAATCACTGCATATATTGATTAACAACAGTCCAATACATTTATAATATATTAGATGCAAAAATGTAGAGCATAGAAATGTGCAAGTGATTTCTAGAATCCTTCTTCTTCAATCCTTCTAAACATCTTTGCCTTTCCCAGATGGTCCAGCCTTCTTGGATTGCTTAGCTTCAGCCTGTTTCTGCTTTTGCCTTTCAAAATAGTTATAAGGCTTAGGGTGATATCTGAGAGGAGCATGTCAGTCATTGAGGTATCTCCCATCTTGATTTTGTTCCAATAATCCCTTCTGCCAGCTTCACACATCTCATATTCTGCCACTCTTCTGAACTGTAGAATATACCCCTGGCCTGCTTTCCCTGCTGGAATAGAGTCCAAGTATTTAGGATGATGTCACTTGAGCAAGGGCTCCATTCTTCAAAATTTGGGTTTTTCTTTATCTCTTACATTCTCCTTTTCTTTGCTTCTTGCTCTTCAGGATCAACTGAATGTCTTTTGCTTTTCCTAGCATGCCTATTTCCACTGACTGGCTCATCAACAAAGTACCCTTGATAGCTGTCAGGCTCTTGATATTGTTCTGGAGGGACTTCATGCATTGCACTATGAGAGGGTTCTTCAGGGAGATTGCTTTATGGAATTGGATGTTGATAGGCAATCCCATAGTCAATAGTTTCAAGATCCATAGAGAATCTTACTTCTTTGGCTGGCCACATGGCATGATGGCTTGACATTATCTCCCCTTTCTAGCTTCTGAAAATATGTCTTTAGAGAGGGATGCCTGGAAGGCCTGAAGTTGTCTAGCTAGAAGATTATTCAGATTTCCAATGGCATCCATATGAGTGCCTTGAGATGCTCTGACAGATTGATTGAAGGAATTTGAAAGCTTATCTTGGGTGACTTGAAACTTATGTAATAAAGTTTCACCAACATTGTCCACTAGCTCTTGAGAGACCTGAGCAGAAGATGATATTCTCTGAATTACAGTGTTGGTGGCTTCTTCAAAATCATTAATGATCACATATTGGTTATGCATGATGGAGTGTTGATTGTCTCTTAGAGTAGACAATCAATCAAGCAAAATGTTCAGTTGATGTCCAATGAGATAAGTAGCTTGATTGAGGTTGGCTATTTTAGTACCTGTATTGGCCACATCATATGCAGCAGTCTGATACACATTTGTGTTTTGATGATTTAGATGATGAATGTCTTCTTGCAATACATCTATTTTGGCAGACAGTTCATTTTTGCAACTTGTAACACCTTGTTTGACATATGCTTCAAATTGTTCTCTTTGTCTATTTAATAGACCTTCCATTTGGGACATAAATTCAGTTGATGGGACTGTGGGAACTATGCTGGTTAGAGGATGGTGCTCATCTTCTATTCTTTGAGGTAAGGGCAACATTGTGAATTGACCAGTATGCTCCCCCACCATTGGTGCAAGGATTTCAGAGGGGTGCTCATATTCTTCTTCTTCTGAATTTAAATGCATTTCATCATTAAGAAATTCATTCAAGGATCTATCAGACTCATCTTGTTCTTCAACAACTACATGACCATTGCTTTGGTCTTTCTTTGATTCTTCTACTTCCATATGCAAAACAACTTCTGGATCAGGTAGCTGCTCATGTTCTGGATTCACCTCCTCTTGAGGTGCTGGAGCACTATCCATTATATGGGTTTCTTCTCTCAGAGGCTCCCCCTCAATATGAGTCAGGGGTTCCTGAGCAACTATAGGAACTTGGGGAGGGGATTTTGAACCTTGAGCATCTTGAATTGAAGATTCACTTGCTTCCTTCTTGGTGAACTTCTTCTCCCACCTACTCACTGTCTTTACATATATCTTTTTGAGATAGTGGAGAGGGGTAGATTCTGAAACTTTGAGATGACGAGGGAAGCAATTCTGGAGATACATGGATAGGATTCTGCCAAAGTTTGGAGATCTTATGTGTTCTGTAATCTTTTCAAACACAAGCTTTCCCCAGTCAGTCCTCTTGTTCAGGATTACTCTGACCATTACTTTAAACATCCCTTTAGATAATCTATCATGTGAGCCTATTTTACACAGCAGCACTTTCCCATTGATATCTGTAAGTAATTTACCATGCCTGTTCATGTGCATTCTCTGTAAGCTTCCATAAGGTTTGATGTCAAAACCACACTATTTCAACCCTTCATATATATCTGCCTCTGTGAGTTCTTCTTCTTTCTCATCCTTTTCGAAGTCAGTGAGTTGTTGGATTTTTGATAAACTTACTGCAGTCATTTTAATTTGTTGTCGAGACACAATGGTGTGAATTGCCCTTTCAGATTTATTGAATTCAGAATTTTCATAAAATGTCGAGACGACAGAGTTGTAAAGATGGGTTGGCTCAGTTAGGATGTACTCTAACTCAGATGCGTACAGCAGGGTTATTACCATATCCAGATCCGCTTTAGACTTCTCAAAACCACCCTTCAAAAGTTCTCCACTAGAGGAGATTTTCTCTTCATTCTTTTTCGGCGCCATTGCTTTAGCAGAGAGTCGTCGGAAGGAATAAGATGAAAGAGGGATTCTAGGGTTTGTGTGTGCGTGGTTTCTATGCTTACACAATGTGTAATATATATAATAATGCATTGGGAAGATAAAGAGGCGCATAACTATTCAAATCTTCCCGCATCGTTTTAAGAATCCCAGAATTGTGACGCAATAATGACGGTATTGTGTCCTATGATGTCATTTTGTCGGTCTGATTGAGTTTTGTCGTCGAGATTTCTTTATTCTTGACGTCTAAATCGCTTCAGTTTTGTCGTTGGGACGCCAATAATGTCGTCGAGACTTAGATTTTGTCGTCGAGTTTTCATCAATGTCGTCGTTACCAATCAAGACGATATTCTTTGTGTAGGCTATTTTCCTTTAGACGACTTTAAGTTATGCCTTAGTTAAGCTTTCTGGTTTTCCTGTCTTCAAAAACTAAAGTTGTCAGATCACTTTAGGGTGGACCTTGTGTGAGATCCAACCCATTATCAAAGTATTTCACATCTATTAACAAAAGATACAATGAATTCAACATGCCCAACTTATGAACTGAACATCCCCAATTCAATTTTGAATTGATTGAACTTTAATTCATCAAGGGGATTAGAAAAAATGTCAGCTATCCATCTCTCAGTATTAACATACTCAAAACAGATGTCCTCTTTTTCTACATGTTCCATAATAAAATGATATCTAATTTAAATATGTTTTGTTCTACTATGTGCCACTGGATTTTTAGGAGATAGCATTGCTGTTTTGTGAAAGTCAAATTGATATCAGTTGAAAGTGATTGATATAATCAACCATGCTTTGATACCAATTGAAAGTGAGGTTAGATCTTAAATTTACTCTAGAGGGGGGTGAATAGTGTTTTAAAAAGGTTTTTCACTTAATTTTATAGCGGAATTAAAATAGTGTTACTTATATGTGTATTGCAGAGTGAGTTATAAAATAAAATAAGGAAGCATAGCACACATCACAATAAAATAGGCACAACACAGACGACACAAGGATTTTATAGTAGTTCCCCACTAAACCTGGGTACGTCTACTCTTCAACCATACTTGGTAGGATTCCACTACAGGTTGTTGATCAGGTGCCCTGCCACCAAGGGATTTTTGATCATGTGTCCACACACAAAGTGAGCTTTTGATCAGTTGCTCTAACCCAACTACAGGTTTTTGATCAGGTGCCCTGCCACCAATGGCTGTAACTTTTGAAGGGAGTTATAACCCTTTATACAGGTGAAATGAAAACAAAAAATATATTGTTCTTCTCTTCCAGAGAAGACTCTAGTAGATCCTTGATGATGTTGTAGAGCTCCCCCTGATTTGATTAGTGTTTGATGATCAGGTGAGGAAGCTTCTTCTCTAAAATGTGGTAACTCCTTTCTTCTTCTTCTGCAGTTGAGATCCTGAGCAAATGATCTGGATTAGGTGTCTCAGGATGAAGATGATCTGCAGAGAAGAGTTAGCAAACAAGATAGATAAAAGTATGTTGGTCTCTGTCTCTCTATCTTCTTTCTGCTTTCTCTGTCTGTGTGTAATCTGGAGAGCTTCTCTCTCTTATGTTCAATTCTTCTCTCTTCTTCTCTCTTTCTGTCTGTCTTGGAAGGGAAGAGATAAAGTCTCTTTTTATTAACTTGACCCCTCGAGAAGATAAACTGCCATCTTTTAATTTATGCTGTTCTGCAACGGCTATATCATTAATGTTTTGCAACGGCTATATCATAAATTATTTTGCAACGGCTATATCATTAATGTGAGGCAGTTGTACAACCCCGATATTCGCCAGGCAAGGGTGGGCGTTTTGAGTGATTAACATTGTGAAGAAAGTACTAAGGGGGACAAACCAAGTAAGTTCTCGCAAGAGTCGGGAGGGCAAGACAAGCCCTCGCCGATTGTTCGCTGGTAGGTTGGCGAGATGGTTACTCGCCGTGCATATGCGTGAAGGGCTGGCGAGCCAACCACTCTCGGGCCGCTTACAGCAGTTTTCTGGGTTCGACGAAAGGCGTTCGACGAAATCAAGCGCGCTCGATAAAGTGTGCCCTGTGTTCGATGAACTCACCTCTCAGTTCGACGAACGTCGAGTTTCAGCCAGATACGTTTATCTCAGCGGTTGAGCCGGGAGAGCCTATTGTCTCGGCGGCTCAGTCCCATACCAGCGGATCCGTTGAGACAGGTAGTTATCTCGGGGGGACCATTGTGAGCTCGCAGGAAGGCGCGCGAGACTAGGTCTCGGTGGATATCGCCAGAAGGGTCCCAAGCGAAGTCTTAACAACACACTCGCCCAGGAGGGGTGTCGCGAGCAAGATTCGCGAGAAGGCCAACGAGAGCTCTCGCGAGTAATATTCTCGCAGACCCCTTGCCCATAGGCTGATAGAGAAAAATTACCCTTTTACCCTCAGTGGTCTGCGATTAGCCTCTCCAAACAGTGGAGTTTGGCTGTTAGCAGACCAAATTTGGGGTGCGTGTAGTAAAATCAAGAGGCAGAATCCTGTTATTTGCAGACCAGTTCAGAAAATCTATAAATAAGACCCAAAGGGCACCTTTGGAGGGGACTTCTCTTTTTTGAGCTTCTCTCTCCTCAGGCTTTCCTGGGTTGGCATTTTCAGAGCTCTCCAAGGTGCCTGGGCTTCAGCTTTTGCTTGGGAGGGGAAGCACTCTAAAGATCTTCCGGGTTTGTGGTGGGTCCTCCTTGCTGAGTCTAAGTGTCTGTGTCTAGTTCTGAGGCTTCAGTTTGTCCCTTCGAGGGATTAGTAAGTACCAGATGCCCCCCAACTAGTTGGGGGCCCCAAACTCCACAGAGACCATTTACTGGTTTCAATAATAGTGATAATTCAAACAAAGGAAGGGCAGCAATATATAAGTAAAAACTATTCAAAATATTGCTTTATCAAATCTAGAATTTTAGTCGAGTTGGTAAAAGAGAATTATAAAGGTGATAATTATTTCTGCAATCTCAGCTTGAAGTTCATCGGGCTGAGCTCGACGTTTTGTCGATCTGATCATGAATAACTGCATAGAGAACTTTCGTCAAGCGCTGCTTGGATTTCGTCGAACGTAGCTTCAGAGCTATTTCGTCGAGCGCTGCTTGGATTTTTTCAAACGCAGCTTCAGAGAACTTTCGTCGATCGCTGCTTGGTTTTCGTCGAACGCAGCTTCCTTGATATTTTGTCGAGCGCTGCTTGCTGTTCGTCGAACGCAGCTTCCTTGATATTTCGTTGACCGCATCTAGCCTTTCGTCGATCGCAGTTAACTTATATTATTTTCTGTCTTAATGAGAGTTGATCTAGTTTATACAAGATGTGTTATGATATAAACTTAGACCAATGATGGATCCTAACTCAAATCAAAACTATGGTTCCAACAATCTCCCCCAATTTGAGTTGGGATACAGATTTGAAATATAAGAAATATAAATCATACAGGGATCCTAATTAAAACATACAGGGATCCTAATCCAAATAAATACTGGTGATCCAACAATCTCCTCCTATTTGGTTTAGGATGCCAGGCAAGAGAAAATAGAATAACTCAAAGCATAAAGTATTTCAGAGATATTATAAAGCTTTAAGGAGATGAACAGATAATAAAATTAATTGTTCTTTTGAAGATATTTAATAAATTACTACATTTCTTCTCTTAATTTCTCTTCTTCTTTTAAATTTCTCTTCTTTTTTAATTTTCTTCTTCTTTTAATATCTCTCCCTCTGTCTTGATTCAGGGAACCCTGGATCAAGACCCCTAGAAGAAGGGTAAATGGGAATATAAGCTATTCTGATTCTTATATTTTGTTTCAATAGGATTCTATTAATATGATGAATTGCTACAACTGTTAATGGATTCTAAGGAATTTTTTATCATCTCAGTAAAACATTGCCTGATATCTTCCTTCTTACAGAATTCTCTCATCAGAAGAGATTCAAACTCAGTGCCATGATCATTTCTAATCAATGCAACTAGAGTAGAGTACTCAAATCTTGATGGACCTGAGAAAGTCTGTAGGAACATGAAGTTATCTGACTTTATTTTTAAGATAGAAAATTTTAAGTGAATCTTATAACTTTTTGTTTGATTATAATTGGAGTTAAAAAGTTTTTCAATAGGTCAAACATTGCCTTATAGTTAGTTAAATTTGCTTTTGTATCTGTTAAGTATTTTATCAATTGAAATTTTCTGTAATAATCATTAAAATATATGTTTGATAAACTATTCTGATTTCTTCGATCTCGGGTTGACAAAGTGCAGTGATTTCGTTGACCTCTGATTAAGGAATAGTTATATTTATTCTGTGTTCAGAGTATTTTTCTATTGAATATGAGATAGATTAGATGAAAATACTGAGCCAAGTTTACTACCATTTAATCTGGCATTTATTGTGCTTGTGATATTCATTAATTTATTACTTCTTCCATTAAGAGATTGTTCAAACATTCTAGCCTTAATTGGCTTATTTTTCAAAGAACTAATTTGTTCTTCTGATGTTTTCAATTCTTCTTTAAGTTTAGTATTTTCAGAAGTTAAATTGTTTATTTCTGTTAACTCTTTTCTGAGAGATTTGATTTCTTTCTCAGATTTTATTAAATCTATACATAGCAATTTAAAATCTGATTTGAATTGTTTAGGAGTAAAATCAAAACTTGAAATTACCTCATCTTCATCAGATTCAGATTCTGCATCTGAGTTGTGATTTGAGCCATTTATGGCCATCATGCAGAATTCTATAGCTTTTTGTTCTTCTTCTTCTTCTTCACTTGAACTAGATGATGATTTTGTATCTGAATCACTTGAGGTGGAAGAAGATTCAGCTACCTTTCTTGTGAGGGAGTTCCAGATGTCTCTTGTTGATGTGCAATCAGCAATAATTTGAAAGATGTCATTTGACATTGATTGAGCTAATATATCCATAGCCTTGGCATCAGCACTTTTCAGCTTCTTTTGAGCATCTGTTGATGTTGATGAAGTTGAAGGTCCTGTTAGAATGGAATTATAAATTTCTTCATCTATTGCATTCATATATAATCTAATTCTTGCTTGCCATAAAGAGAAGTTATTCAAATTACAGATAGGTGCTCTGATACTTGAAAATTCTTCTTGTGCCATGAAGAAAGGAAAACTCTAAAATAAATTTAAGATCTAATTGATCTCTTTGATTAAGGTGTTAGCATGTATACAATCAACCGAGCTCTGATACCAATTGAAAGTCAAATTGATATCAGTTGAAAGTGATTGATATAATCAACCACGCTTTGATACCAATTGAAAGTGAGGTTAGATCTTCAATTTATTCTAGAGGGGGGGGGGGGGGGGGTGAATAGAGTTTTAAAAAGGTTTTTCACTTAATTTTATAGCGGAATTAAAATAGTGTTACTTATATGTGTATTGCAGAGTGAGTTATAAAATAAAATAAGGAAGTACGGCACACAACACAATAAAGTAAGCACAACACAGACGACACGAGGATTTTATAATAGTTCCCCACTAAACCTGGGTACGTCTACTCTTCTACCACATTTGGTAGGATTCCACTACAGGTTGTTGATCAGGTGCCCTGCCACCAAGGGATTTTTGATCAGGTGTCCACACACCAAGTGAGCTTTTGATCAGGTGCTCTAACCCAACTATAGGTTTTTGATCAGGTGCCCTGCCACCAATGGCTTTAACTTTTGAAGGGAGTTATAACCCTTTATACAGGTGAAATGAAAACAAAAAATATATTGTTCTTCTCTTTCAGAGAAGACTCTAGTAGATCCTTGATGATGTTGAAGAGATCCCCCTGATTTGATTAGTGTTTGATGATCAGGTGAGGAAGCTTCTTCTCTAGAATGTGGTAACTCCTTTCTTCTTCTTCTGCAGTTGAGATCCTGAGCAAATGATCTGGATTAGGTGTCTCAGGATGAAGATGATCTGCAGAGAAGAGTTAGCAAACAAGATAGATAAAAGTATGTTGTTCTCTGTCTCTCTATCTTCTTTCTGCTTTCCCTGTCTGTGTGTAATCTGGAGAGCTTCTATCTCTTATGTTCAATTCTTCTCTCTTCTTCTCTCTTTCTGTCTGTCTTGGAAGGGAAGAGATAAAGTCTTTTTTTATTAACTTGACTCCTCGAGAAGATAAACTGCCATCTTTTGATTTAAGTTGTTCTGCAACAGCTATATCATTAATGTTTTGCAACAGCTATATCATAAATTGTTCTGCAACGGCTATATCATTAATGTGAGGCAGTGATAATTCAAACAAAGGAAGGGCAACAATATATATGTAAAAACTATTCAAAATATTGCTTTATCAAATCTAGAATTTTAGTCGAGCTGAGAAAAGAGAATTATAAAGCTGATATATATTTCGTCGATCTCAGCTTGAAGTTCGTCGGGCTGAGCTCGACATTTTGTCGTTCTGATCATTGAATAACTGCATAGAGAACTTTCATCGAGCGCTGCTTGGATTTTGTCGAACACAGCTTCAGAGCTATTTCATTGAGCGCTGCTTGGATTTCGTCGAACACAGCTTCAGAGAACTTTCATCGATCGCTGCTTGGTTTTCGTCGAACGCAGCTTCCTTGATATTTCGTCGAGCGCTGCTTGCTGTTCATCGAACGCGGCTTCCTTGATATTTTTTCAACCACATCTAGCCTTTCATCGATCGCAGTTAACTTATATTATTTTTTGTCTTAATGAGATTTGATCTAGTTTATACAAGATGTGTTATGATAGAAACTTAGACCAAAGATGGATCCTAACTCAAATCAAAACTATGGTCCAACATTTTGCTTCTTACTAATCCAAGTCACACGCCTTCTCTCCAAGAACTGACAAGTTCCTGAGGTGCTTTTTCTGTCTTCTTTGCACCCATCAAAGTCTGCATCAAAATAGCCACACAACTCAAAATCATCTGATTTAGGATACCAGAGCCCCAGATTTAAAGTACCCTTTAGATATCTCAAAATTCTTTTCACAGCGGAGTAGTGAGATTCTTTGGGGTTTACTTGATATCTTGCACAGACACATGTAGCAAACATGATGTATGGCCTACTAGCAGTGAGGTAGAGCAATGCGCCAATTATGCTTCTATACATGGACTCATTATAGGGTTTCCCCTTTTCATCCTTGTCTAGAGACACATTTGAACCCATATGAGTTCTCATTGGAGTAGAGTTCTCCCTACCAAATTTCCTTATGATATCCAAGGTAAATTTGGTCTGAGAAATGAAGATTTGTTGGGAATCCCGCCCTCATGATTCCTGATTTGAAGAAGTCACCAATTCAAGAAAACTTCACTCTGTATTTGATTACTTTCTTAGCTTTATCATCTCAGTGGAAGCCAAGTTCAAAGAATGTCTTGGTGACAAATATCATCAGAAAGAGTATGCATGTCATTGAAATGATGTGCAGAGCAAAGCAGAAGGATCATGTCAGTTATCGTCAAAATTACATGCACATGATGATATCGTTGTGACATTAACACTACAACACCGCACGATGATATCGGGATGCCAAGATGAAGGAAGAAGAATTAAGCACAAGTACAAGACAATGTTGATGACATCGTCGTAATGAAGCCTTGACATCGAAAAGGCAAAGTAAAACAGATGTCGACGATATCATATTAAAGAAGCGTGTCGTTGAAAAGGCAAAGAAAGACTGATATCGACGATATCGTCCACCCCATAACTAACAAGATTCCTTCCTCAGATTGCTTTACTTGGACGCCTAAGAAATACTTAAACCCTCCCATACTGCTCATTTCAAATTTACTATGCATAAGTTTAGCAAATGTTTTGCAAAGACTCCCATCTGTTGATATTATAATGCCATCAACATATATTTGAACCAATAGAATCTGGCCCTTCAACTCTCTCAAGAAAAGAGTCTTATCTATTTTCCCTCTTGAGAACTTGTTTTCAAGGAGAAAGATAGACAATGTCTCATACCAAGCCCTTGGTGCTTGCTTCAGCCCATACAAGGCTTTCTTGAGGAAATAAACATGATCAGGAAAGGTTGGAGAGATAAAATCTGGTGGTTGAGCTACATATACTTCTTCTTTTTGATCTCCATTTAGGAATGCTGATTTTACATCCATTTGATAGATTTTGAATCCCTTGTATGCAGCATAGGCTAGGAAGAGTCTAATGACCTCCAAACTAGCAATAGGTGCAAATGTCTAATCAAAGTCTATGCCTTCCTCCTGCATGTATCCTTGAGCTACCAGCCTTGCCTTATTCTTTATAATCACTCCAACTTCATCCATCTTGTTTCTGTAGACCCACTTTGTCCCAATGATATTGTGCCCTTGTGGCCTTGGGACAAGCTTCTATAATTTGCATCTTCTGAATTGATTGAGCTCCTATTGCATAGCCATAACCCAGAATTGGTCATTGTTGGCCTCCTTAAATTTCTTGGGCTCAAGCTGTGATAGAAAACTGAGGTGCATGTTTTCATTTAGAGCATTTCTTCTAGTTCTAACTCACTCCATGAGTGAGCTCACCAATTATCTGATTTGCTGGATGAATTCTAAGATGTCTCATAGTTGTTGGCATCACTCTTCCTGGTTCTCTTATTTTAGTAACTTCTTCAGCTCCTGCTTCATGATTCTCATTTTGGAGATTTGGTTCTTTAGTAGATTCTTCTACTGTTTCTAAAATAGATTCCAGTGTGGAAGGTTCATTCTTCTCAACTGTTTCTTCTTCTCTGATTTTGAGGGTTTCTAATTTTTCTTCAATTCCTGCACTAGATAAACTAGAAGAAGGATTATGCAGATAAAAAATAATATGTACAGATTCCTCAATTGTAAGAGCACTCTTATTGAAGACTCTGTAGGCTTTACTATTCTTGCTATATCCTACAAAGACACCTTCATAGCTCTTTTCAGAGAATTTGGTAATGTAGTGCTTATTATTTTTCAGTACATAGCATTTACTCCCAAAGATTTTGAAGTAAGATAGTGTTGGCTTCTTACCCTTAATCAGCTAATAACGAGTCTTATTATGGTTTTTATTGATGAGTGCTCTATTTTGCACATGACATGCAATATTTATTGCCTCAGCCCAAAGGTATTCTGTAAGTGAGGAGTCACTTAGCATGGTCCTACCAGTTTCAATAAGTGTTCTATTTTCCTCTCAGCCACCCCATTCTGTTGGGGAGTTCTGGGAGAAGAAAACTCTTGTAAGATACCTTCTTCTTCACAAAATTTGGTCATTGACTGATGCGTTCAAGACCAGTGCACTGGTCGCACAAGTTATAAAAGTTGGAGAGATCCCCCCAAATATCGTTCTCAAAGGAATGTAGTTGGTGTGTGTGATTTTATCGTTAGGGAAATTATTATAGAGATTTCTAAACCAATAAAAAGAAGGGGGTTTTGGTTTGGTTATGAGAGATGCAATTAAAGAAAGATAATCTAACTATTGCGGGTCGACTGCACCGTTTCACTTGGTGGAATGGATGAGTAGGCTTACGGATGAATGAGAAGGCTTGCAGACAAATGATTCGTAACCGGCATAGTGAGGGTTGTAAGCGCCTCCGTGCGCTTTAAATAGAAATCAGTTAGAAAAAAGGTCATGCACGGTCGAACGCACGACCGTGCGTGGACTTTGCATTCGACCATGCGTGAACCGTGCATTATTAAAGAAGCAGGAATCCCAAGAAGGTGAAGTAGATGTTGAAATTGTTGAAGTGGAAGTTTGGAGGCTTTTGGACCTGGGCGGTCTGGGAGGAGGTCGTCCGGTCTCGTGTGACTGCGCGACTTGGCGGTCTGCCTCTGCGGTCTGGCTTATCTAGCCTAGCTGTGGTCTCCTGGCTTGATCGCTGGCATGGGTCCAAGGAGGCTGAAGGTGAAGGCCGCGTGGTCTGTCTGTGACTGCGTGGAGGGCTGTTTGTCTTCAGGTGTGCGCGGTCTGTGCGTGACCGCGTGACGAGCTATCCTCTTCAAGGCTGTGCCGGTCTGGTGTGACCGCATAGGTTGATCCAGGTTGTCCAGGATGCGGTCTGGTGGCTGACCGAGCTTTCTGGTGGTGTTTGCGGACTAAGGATCTTAGTCGCGCGGTCTCAGTTCACGGTCTCAGGAGGAGACTAGTTTGCGAGCTGGACGCTGTTCGCGGTCTCAGGTGGAGACCGACATGCGGACAGAAGTTCGTGGGTTGATGGCGAACTGGCGGTGTTCGCGGTCTCGGGCGAACACAGGTGGTGAGTGGCTTCGGGCGGTCTGGCGATCTCCTTTGGAGTCGCATTCTGTTGTGAGAGTGGCAGTCTCTCATGGTCGATGTTGAAGCTGGGGTGTTCACCAAAATGAAGCAGGAGTTCTGTTGCTGATCGCGCAGTGTGACCGGTCTGGTCACGCGGTCTGGAGGGTGGTGTTCCTATCTCATAGGGTGGTGACTGGATCAGGTCTCACGCCTATAAATAGGAGCCACTGTAGCAGCAATGTAGACAGACCAAGTTTAAGTCGAGTTCTCTTCTTTCCTGCGGTCTCTATTTGTCTGACCGGGTGGTCTGCTGATTGAATTCCTCTTGTGCAGCTTCTGCGGATAGTGCGGGCAGCAGCGATCACCTCTTCCTCTGAAAGTGTTCGGGCGGTCTGCGGCTTGGAGTTGTGGTGCTGGAGTTCGGGAGGATCAGGAGTTCGGAAGGAAGGGTGCGGTCTGATCGGCGGTCTGGTGTTGTTCTGAGATCGGCAGCGGGTTGCGGTCTGGCGGGTTGCTGAAGTCGCAAGGGAGACCGCGCGGTCTCAAGTTGTCTTCAATTTCTGTTATTTCTCTTTGGTGTTTGTGCTAGCGAAATCATGTCTCACCAAGCATACCTCCCCTTGTAAAGAAGATTTTGATTATCAATAAAGACTTTTGTTTGCCTCCATTTGCTTCTGGTTGTTTGGCTTGTGAGCTCTAAGTTGTATGATTCCTGCTCACTTCATAAAGATCCGAAAAAATTCACATGGTATCAAAGCGAGGTTGGAGTGGTTAGAGCAGTGAACAACTTAGAGTAGCCATCGCCTTTGTGAAGAAGGAACCAGTGGAAGAGTAATGGAAGCGAGGGGTCTTGGAATTGAGATGCTCAACTCGACCAACTTTAAGAAGTGGAGGTCTTGTATGCAGAGTTATCTTCTGGGAGAGGACCTCTGGGAGGTAATTGGAGGAGAGAGCACGGAGGAAGTCTTTCTGGCTGGAGATAACCAACATGAGGTGAGGAACTGGAGACGACTTAATGCCAAAGCAGAGTTCGCCCTAAAGAGGGCAATATCACCTGATCTGTTTGATCATATCTTGGGATGTGCTTCAGCGGCAGAGATCTGGAGAGCCCTGGATGGGTTGTTTAACAAGAAGAATGTAGCAAGGCTACAGTTCTTGGAGAATGAGCTGGCAAGGTCGGCTCACGGTGATCTTTCTATCTCCACTTTCTTTCTAAAGATGAAGAACTTGTGCGCTGAAATCTCATCATTGGATCCTGATGAACCTATCTCTGAGGCGAAGCTGAAGAGGCACATCATCCGCGACTTGCGGAAGGAATATGTTGCCTTTGTGACGTCGGTGCAGGGATGGGCAAATCAGCCGTCTCTGTTGGAGCTGGAGAACTTGCTTGCCTCGCAAGAAAGTTTGGCAAGGCAGATGGCGGGGGTGTCAGTGGCTGGGAGAGATGGTGAGGTGCTCTTCTAGGGGAAGAAGAAGAAGTGGGATAAGAAGAAGATCGCGGGAGGCAATGAGCCTTCAACTTCTGGGCAGCAGGAAAGGGGGTATGCTCCCAAGGCTGACGGGAAGAAGAAGGGAGAAGGCCCGAAGTGCTTCAAGTGTGGCAAGTATGGCCACATCAGGAAGGATTGCAAGGTTGTCACCCAAGCTGGGCATGCTGCGGAGAAGGAGGAAGCTGAGGCCAGGCACTTTGAAGGAGGTTGGGGAGGAGCCTTCTCGGCTTCTGTTGGAGCTCCTGCTCCTATCAACTATCTGAAAGACTGGATCGTGGACTCGGGGTGTGGTCATCACCTCACCGGAGACGAGACCAAGCTTTCTTCTGCACAGCCCTATACAGGTAACAATGCTATCATTACTGCTGACAATACTGTGCATCCAGTAGAGAAGGTGGGGGTTGTTTCCTTGGGCAGTGATAGAGGGCCACTTACTTTGAAGAGTGTCTATCACGTGCCTGGTATGAGAAAAAACCTCTTCTCCGTGACCAACGCTGTAGACGCTGGGTATCACGTTCTGTTCGGCCCAACAGAAGTGAAGTTTCTACGCAATTTTGAGGCTGTTAAGGCCGAGGTCGTTCATGTCGGGAGACGGGCAAAGGACTTGTTCATTTTATCGACAAGTTCCTACGTCGACAAGATGAAGACGAATGATGGTGCCGTTATATGGCGGTGAGAGGTCTGGTCAAGGGCCTATCAAGTTTATCTTCCTACGGTGAAGGTCATGTTTGC
This sequence comes from Dactylorhiza incarnata, assembly GCA_033032865.1. Lineage (NCBI taxonomy): Eukaryota > Viridiplantae > Streptophyta > Magnoliopsida > Asparagales > Orchidaceae > Dactylorhiza > Dactylorhiza incarnata. The sequence continues at coordinate 10,327,817 of JAWHQI010000028.1, read as the reverse complement.
GCAGGATGTCAGTTCGGCAAGTCTCATCGGCTTCCGTTTGATAAGTCGCAGACAAGGAGTAGTGTGCCGTTGGAGTGCATCCACGGTGACTTAATGGGACCTACTGCTACCCCAAGCCTCGGAGGCAGCAGATATATGTTGGTGCTGATCGATGATTACACCAGATATGTCTGGGTATATTTCTTGAAGGAGAAGGCGGAGGCGTTTGCCAAATTTGTGGAGTTCAAGGAGCTCGTGGAGGGTCGGCTAGGACTGCGGGTGAAGAAGCTGAGAACTGACAACGGAGGGGAGTTCACCTCTGGTGAGTTCTCTACTTTTTGCAGGAAGGCAGGCATCCGGAAAGAGCTCACTTGTGCACATACTCCACAGCAGAACGGTGTTGCAGAGCGGATGATCCATTATCTGACGGAGACCTGCAAGTGTTGGCTGCATGCTAAGAGTATCCCGAAGTCCTTCTGGGCGGAGGGATTGTCTTGTGCTGCATACGTCATCAACAGGATGCCTTTGAGCCCCATCAACATGTTGACTCCGCATGAGATGATGTTCAAGGAGAAGCCAAGCGTGGCACATCTTAGGATGTTTGGATCCACCTGCTACGTGCATGTTCCAGATGCTCTTAGGACGAAGCTAAATGTGAAAGCAAGGAAGCTAGTATTCGTGGGATACGATGAGCAGAAGAAAGGATGGAAGTGCATGGACCCGTAGACGCGGAGATTTGTGGTATCTCGCGACGTCGTGTTCGATGAAGTGACATCTTACAAGGGGCCGTCTGATGTGGAGCTATCAGAGAGCAGGGAGGAGATGCCGGAGAAAGTTGTGGATGATCTTCAGGTGGACCTACCTGTGTCACCAGGTGGTCCATCTCCTTCTAGTTGCGAGACGGGGGCTTCTGGTTCAGGGAGCAAGGGGAGCGATGCTCCTAGCACGTCTGGAAGAGGAGCTAGGGAAGAAGCAGCGGAAGATAATGCGGTTCAGGGGAAGGAGCTGAGGAGATCGAAGCGAACTATCATCGCCCTTGATCGCTATACAGGAGGAAACGCTGTGAGCTTTGTCTCATGTTTCTTCGCTGGTCCCTTGGATGAGAGGGAGCCGTCGAGCTTTGAGAAAGCCCGAGGTGTGAAGGAGTGGGACATTGCGATGCAAGAAGAGATGGCAGCTCTCGAGAAGAATGAGACCTGGTCTCTGGTGCCCAAGCCTAAGGGCACCACTCCTGTCATATGTAAGTGGGTCTACAAGCTGAAGAAGAAAGCTGACGACAGTATCGAGCGATACAAGGCTTGCCTTGTGGCTCGGGGATTCTCGCAGCAATACGGTGAAGACTATGAAGAGACATTCAGTCCGGTGGCAAAAATGACTTCAGTTCGAGTGGTTATTGCCTTGGCGGCGTGTTTGGGGTGGAAGATTTGGCAGTTCGACGTAAAGAATGCTTTCTTGTACGACGAGATTGACAAGGACATCTTCATGGTTCAGCCACCAGGCTTCGTATCTGAAGAATTTCCGGAGCATGTCTGCAAGTTGAAGAAGGCCCTGTATGGGTTGAAGCAAGCGCCGAGGGCGTGGTATGGCAAGATTACAGAGTATCTTTTATTCTGCGGGTTTGGTGCTTCAGACTCAGACTCAAGCTTGTTCGTCAAGAAGAGTGGGGAGCTTCAAGTCATCGTGCTGCTATACGTCGACGATATGATCGTGAAGGGGAATTCAAAGGAGGAGGTAGCCCATATAATCTACGTGTTATTGAATGAAATTATTATTATCATCATTTTTATTATTATTAGCCCAATTAGTGGCGGTGGAAGTAGACATCTCCGCCAGTTGCTTAGTTAATCTCTCTACTTGTAACGCTAAATTAGTGGTTGCCTCGACTTCATAGAGTCCGGCCGGCTTGTTAGGGCGCGTCCATGGCACATTCCACTGATATGCGTTCATGGTCATCTCCTCAAAAAGCTCTTGAGCGGCCTCGGGGGTTTTGTTATTAAGAGTTCCCCCTGCTACAACATCAATCATTTGCCTTGTTTGTAGATTCAAATCATTGTAGAAAGTTTGAACTTGTTGCAACAAAGGAAGGGCACGATGAGGACATCTCCGCAATAATTCCTTGAAGTGCTCCCATGTGTCGTAGAGAGACTCTGAGTCTATTTGCGTGAAGGCGAGAATGTCCGTACATAATTTAGCAGACTTTGCCGGAGGAAAATATTTCTTTAAGAATTTCTTCGTCATTTCGGCCCATATAGTGATGGAACCTCTAGGAAGAGATCCCAAACACTACTTGACCTTAGTCCGCAAAGAGAAGGGAAATAAACGCATACAAATGGGGTCATCGGTGACACCATTTATTTTAAACGTATCGCAGATTTCCAAAAAAAGTAAAAGATGTAAATTAGGATCTTCATCCGGTAAGCCATCGAAAATGACAGTTTGCTGTACCATCTGAATGATCTCGTTTTAATTTCAAAATAATTATTCACCACCGCCGGACGAATAATACTAGATTGTGTTCCCTCCCAATTTGGCCTCGCATAATAGGTCATGGTCCGTAGCGGGGCCTCATTATGGTCGAGATCTTCCATTATACCTTCGTTAGTTTCTCCGATTGACTCTTCTCGAATTATTGGCAGATCACTAAATCGGAGATGTCGCCGGAAGGTGCGCTCGATTTCTGGATCAAAACATAATTCAAGATTGATAGAAGAGTTTTCTCGGGTCATAAACTAAAAAAAAAAAGAAAATTAGAGGCGATAAGAATAAAAAGGTGAAGAAGGAAAACTTCAAATTGTTATAATATTATTATAATATTTTTATTAGAAATATATATATATATATATATATATATATATTCAAAAAGTGGGTTAAGTTAGTCCCGGACTTCCCGAGGTCTACCATATGAAGGGTTCACACCGGTACTAGGAGATACAATGGGATGATAGCCCAAATCTCCCTTTCCGAGAATTTAATTTATGCCTTTTAACATTTTTTTAAAAAAATTTAGAAGAAGGGGGGAAAGAAAAGAGTGATAAAATTAATAGACATTTCTTTTTTCGAAATATCAACCTATCTCCCCGGCAACGATGCCAAAAACTTGATGCGCAAAACTATATCCGCAAACGACAACGACAAGTGTTCCGCGTCGAAAGTAGTATAGGTTTATAAAAACCAAGGTCGTATTAGACTCAGGGTGGTTGAATACTTTTACTTCAAGAAAGTCTCTATTATCCCATCAATAGAAATTTGGGTTGGTTTTACACTAATAAGAGAGAAATTAAAATGAAGATTAAGTAATGGGTAGAAAGACTAGCACTCGATCTTTGATTCACCTTGGAATAATAAAATAGAAGGAATAAGAAAATCTAGTTCTCTTAGGATAATTGCTTTGACCGTGGAGGTTCCCGAATTCTAAATGCAACTCTGTCGAGGATGCATTCAACTGAGTTTAGGTTGATCAATCGAACTTTCCCTCTAGAATCAAAACACCTAGAAACTCGCTTTATCGTTGTGAACCCCCCTATTGGATTTAACTCCAATACAAGAGATTTATGTCATCCTCTCTTGAGGGTTGCATGCAACTCTCTTTATCCTTGAGTGGTCAATTCGTATTAAGAACCGCTCGGCTAATTTAAATACAAAAATAAGCATGAGAATTATATGTCGAAAATATAATCTCATTATAATTAAATCAAGGATAAATCTTAAGCATTTCCAAGAAGGGGAAAAGAAATTATAAATTACTTCATAAATTATATTATTCCTTGGATCATCTCGACCGAGTGCTAATAGAAGTTTAGCTACTCATGGAGATGGGGGAATCAATAGAAATAAAGGAATAGAAATTGACAATGAGAATATAATAAGAGAAAATAACTATTTTATTGATTTGCAAAGGAAATTACAAGCTAATAAAAAGAGATTACAAGCTATTGAAAAGAAAATTACAATTGAAAGAAAGAGAGAGAAGTGCAAGAACTAGAAACAGGAAAATAATACAAGAAAATGAAGACTTGAACTCCCAAAATTCGTCCCTTAAGTTGTAGAGGAGCTGACTTTAAATAGGCTGAAATTGGGGTTACACGCCTTTGGTCACGCCCGTGACCAAGGATGTGTAAGGGGCGTGATCGAAGTAGCAACGGAGAGGGCGCCTTCTGGAGTTATTGCAGACATTACATGCGCGCCATGCCCTAGGTCATGCCCATGACCTAGGCCGTGTAATCTTCAAAACAGCGCCTGACGGGAAATCATCGGCGGGAAAGAGCGCGGGATGAGTCACGCCCGTGACTAGATGTCACGCCCTCAATCATGCCCGTGACTTAGGGCGTGTAATTTTAATTGACATGGCATTGAACTTTTACTGCTGGCGGCGGGTCGCGGCCGTGACATTGAGTCACGCCCATGACCTGGGGCGTGTACTTGGAGAATCTTCACGTAATGAGCTCGGGGTGGAGGAATTGGGTCTGGAACACATCTAGGTTGTCACACACTTGGTCACGGGCTTGACCATTGGCGTGTACTTTGACATTTTTGCTCAAAGTGCCCAGAAAACCTGAAAACACACAGAAAAAGCTTAAGTTAATTTTATAGAAATAAAAAGGAATGATTTACATGATATAATTCATATAAATTATATAATTTCATATTAAAAATATATTAAAACTATCCTAAAAGATGAGTATATAAACTACTCATCGTGATACTACCATTTGTGATCTTATCATAGCCTTTGACTACACCTCTGTCAGATCCTCCAAATTTAACTTTGGATCCATCTTCTATAGGTGTAAACTCCTTCGGTAGGATTCTTGTTCCAGTCATATGCCTGGAACATCCACTATCCAAGTACCACACAGGAGTCTTGGTGGTTTTGGGACATACCTGTTTGTGATGAATTTCATCAAACATTCTTCATCTGAGAAGGCCATGGATGCTATGTGGCTATCTGATTCTGATGAAGAGCACTCAGTGTCACTGTCACTGAGTGTCTTTAATTTCTTTGCCACAAAGCTCTTCTGTTGGTAATTGTATCCACAATTACCTTGATTTGAAGAAGTCCCCTTGAACTATGTTGAATTGAGTTTGTATTTGATTTGGCTTTCTAGTTGTGTGTTTGCAGGATATTAATTGCTAAGTACAAACTAATGTCAGGTTTCAATGAGTCCTAAACACAGGCCTATGCAATGTAATCCATCATTGTGTAGACCAAGGTGTTGACTCATGTAGAATCTCTCTATTGGGATGTACTTCATATTCAAACACTATGGATGAGTCAAGATGGAGTAGTTGCTGAATGCATGACTGGAAGAAGAATTTCTTAAGTCAATTCATCGAGACATCTAGAGAAGACTCGACGAATTCTTCGAGTCATCTCGAAAAGAATCGATGAATTCGTCGATATTACATGATAGATCTCTTGAATTACATCAAGTCTTTTCGTCGAATAAAAATGTCTTCACTCGAGATCACTCGACGAATTTGTTGAGTGGCTTATTGGTTTCTCGAGAACAGTCGATGAATTCATCGAGTGTTCTCGACAAATTTGTTGTATGTTCTCAGCTGCAGTTTCTTCCCGTCTTAGCGTTCTGCCAAGTCATTTTGGTCAATTGACGAAGTAAATTTGTCGAGTGGTCAAATTCACTCGACTAATGCTGACAGAGCGTGTTCTGTTCAAAATCGCAGCCGGCTTTCCATTTTAGGTCTTCTCCATATACAGTACATGTGGAGGTTGATGCGCGTCGGCAAGTGCACCGGTCGCTGTCAAGTAATAATTGTGGAGAATAAATTCCCCGGATGTCGGTCTCTTGAGGAATGCAGGATGGGTGATCGAATCGCGCAGTGAATATTGTTACACAAGCGTTTCACAAACACAAAGAGGGGTTTTTGGTTGGTTTTCCTAATTTTAACAACAATAAAAGAGATGCGGGTCGAGAACACCGCTTCGCAACGTGAGGTGGATGCAACGGCCGCGATGCCGTGCTTCGTGAGGCGAATGAAGTGGACTCAGGCGCGAGAGAGTGGGGGTCGCAAACACCTCTTCACGACCGTCGTTAGCTCTTGCCAACACGGAGCAAACACCTTGCGTGCGTGTGTGTGAGTGAGTGCGCTTGAACGTGGTGAATCACAACCAACCCATGAATAAGAACACAGAAACATTCATTCTCATCAAGTAAATATCACAATATTCATTTAGTAAAAGATTCAAAGGGGTACAATCAAGGAAAGAGGAAGGAGATAACCGGTGGTGAAGACTAGCGGCCGTTCACGGCCGGAATGGTAGGTTGTCGGGCTACCTCCGGACTCGGGCGGACGATGCTTCCGGCGTAGAGGGCTGTCACAATCTCCCTACGTGCTCCGTCGTCTTCGACTCAAGGTCTCTTCTTCTTCTCACCGGGCGGAAAGCGAAAATGATTGCTTGGAGGCTTGCGGATGATGGAGAACGCTCACGGACGATGAAGGATGTCTAGGAATGGACCGAGGAAGCTTCCCCTTGCGTAGGAGATGAAGTAGGGGCGATCCAAGGGGGCGGTCGGCGGCGTACGGAACAGAAATCCCGCTCCCGGAATGAATCATCCCCCTAAAATCGCAACAGGCGCTTAAATAGGCGCTGGATTAAACACTGCGCACGATCATTGGCGCACGACCAGTGGTCGTGCGCACTGGAATCCTGCGATCGTGCGCACTGCCTGGACAGAACCTGCACGAGATGAAATCATAAAATAAAATGTTCGCACGACCAGTGGCGCACGACCATTGGTCGTGCGCACTAGCGTCGGTGGTCGTGCGCAATAGGTGAGACAGAACTCATAAAATTACTATTAAGTGCGCACGGACAGTGGCGCACGACCGATGGTCGTGCGCACTGGAGTTGATGGTCGTGCGCACTGCACCAGACAGAACTCGTAAAAAGGGGTTAAGTGCGCACGATCAGTGGCGCACGACCGGTGGTCGTGCGCACTAGAACAAGTGATCGTGCGCAGTGTTCCTGTGCAGAATTGCACCGGAAACACTTGCACGCCTCCTATTCCAGCACAAACACAGATCTAGCCACCGAAAGTGGCACTTAACAACATATGAGTACTATGAAAGGAAATAAACACGAAAACACACCAAAGTGGGCCAAAATGTGCACCTAGCATGGGTTATCAATTATAAACTATAATAAGGCTAAAGTGCGTGATATTGACTAAATAATGGCCCGGATGAGTCCATGAAGGTGTATATAATCAGGACTCATCACACCCCCAGACTTAACTGTTTGCGCGTCCCGAGCAAACTAATCCGGCGGAAGTTGAAAAAGATAATTAAAATAGCGAATTACGCAGGGGAGTACAGTGCGAAGTAACATACGCATGCGAGTAGGAATTCTAGTAGAAGAAGATTCTAGCTATGCTAACTAATTTACGTAAGTACTAAAGCGTAATCAAAGATTTAATTGTACTCAGTGGGTGAATTATGAAGAATTTGACGATCATGCCCGGTTTGAAAGTGACGAGACGCTGAGGCGGGTGTTGCAAAAGATCGGGGCTTAGGAATAACTCCGCTGAAATCCATCAACGTCGTGAACCATACGCTTGCCCGGTCACACTCTCTCCACGGCGCTAGCAAACTCGCAAGTCAAATCAGTAGGACTTATAGGATTAAAACGGGGCTTAGGTTACGGAATGATATGCAAAGATAAACATGACGGCTACGCAACCCAAATGAGCCAACGGCACACTGCACCTTACAAAACCAAACAACTATGCTCGTGTGACACACCCCCAGACTTATCATGAAAACCAGGTGTGCACACAGCCTACTTTACAAATACCAACAGATTTTTCTCTTTAGCTTGGGAGGATTATTTTCAGGATACTCTTCTTTTTTTTTCTTTTATATATTTTTCTTCTTTCAAGCAACCTCCAGTTGGTTCAAAATCAGCGGATAGACATTATTTTCTCTTCAAAACACAATGATACCACACACCACACAAGTTGGAAATTATGAGCACAGTTAAAACATTTTTTTGGTTGCGGGCGTAGGATAGGCTTCAGGCTTTGGTGGATGAGGAGGAGCTGAACATAAAAATGGTAGGCACAAATTTGGCTTGCAAAGGCGAATGAAAGGGGCATGGAATAACAAAGCTCAAACTAGCCAAATGGTGGCCTACATCATGCTTGACTCAACAAGTAGCTCTCACCCATGCTTCAAGAGTCGCTTGGGGCAAGTTCTTAGCCCACGAGAAAGATAAACCTTCCTCCCGACTCGAGCAACACACGTTTAGCGACCGCACACACACAACACCGGGTTATCATCAATTTCATTCGAATTCACCACTTGAGTACATTAAATCTAAATTTACGCAGAGATACTGCACATAAATTAAATGCATAAAGAAAATCTAATTCTACTCAGGTTCTACTATAGCATGCGAAGCGACTAGAACACTACATGAGTCGACACCGCGCTCCAAATAATAATTCCTGTGTCAATAGCCTATTTCACATACCAACCAAACTAGTTTAAACGGAACAACACAAAAGAAAGCACGCACTCAAGTGGGTGAAGTGGTGTGTGAAGATGAACGATACTAAATAACTGAAATTAAAATACTTCTAGTATGCAAATGAGATGAGCATGTGCAGTGGGTGACAAAGAAACGGCTCTCCCCCAGACTTAATCAAAACCATACAACATAATGATATGACAGTGAAAATCAAAATTGAAAGCTAGGGAAGAAGTTACCCAATGCTCAGCACGTGAGCATACCAGAAGAATGGCGTTTAAAATCAAGACAATCCGCAGCATCCACCATCGAACACAAAACCTGCAAGCAAAACTCAAAACAACAAAAGCAAAAACAAAAACTGAACTAGGAAAGGTTAGATAAAAGGAAATATAAAAAAAACGGAAATCTGGGTTGTCTCCCAGTAGCGCTTTCATTTAACGTCCTTAAGCTGGACCAAATACCTGTATTAGCATTGTTTATAAAGAGTGCAGGAATTAAGAAGACATACTCAAAAATAGTTCACTACAGCAATTAAAAACACGCATCAACTAAAAGCGCTCTTGTGGTGCGCATCTCCCGTAGCATGTAGGCGGGAGGTGAAGGCTTTAGGGCCAGCACTGGTATTACCCAATGCTCCCCTAACCTCCGCCATCTTGCTACGAAGAGCGGCAGCACGAGCGTCACGCAGAAGTTTTTCTTTTTTCAGTTTGGTGACGGTTGGAGATTGCCACCGTTGTGAACTCTCAGATTTTTCCTCCTTAGAATCAGGTGGCGTCACTTCCGGTGTCACTGTGACCACCGGATCGGCCCAATAGACGGAACGCTTAAACAGTTTATTACACGATTCATCACAAGAAGAAAAATAATCAGCATTCTTGACTAAATCCACATCATCATTTCCCGGACAGCCGTCATCCTCCTTCTCGGCGTCGAATTCTTTCCGAAAGTCAATCACTTCCTCCTCATCAGATTTGAGCTCCTCCATTTCCCCTTCACCTGTTTCTTGGAAATGCGTCTTCCCTGCACAACTCAGAAGTTCATCAGAAATAACAAGAGGGGGAGGAGTGGATGTGTCGGCTCTAGCTTCGAGATGAATGGGCTGCAGCGCCGTGTTAGGTAAGATGACACACCCCGTGGCAAAGTCAAGGGTGGCGCCGCTCTCTTTCAAGAACGGCACCCCCAAGATAGGGATGGATTGATTTTCCCGGGGGCCCAACACCTGAAAGTCCGCGACCACAGTTGTCCCCTCAACTATTACTTCCACGTTTCTCACCTCTCCCTCGGATTGAATAATGGTGCCGTTAGCGAGAATCAGCGATTTCTTTTCCTCTGTGTTAATCTCCAATTGAAGTTTCGCAACATCTTGCAGCGCAATAACATTGCGAGAGGAACCGGAATCGCATAGAGCCTTTGTTTCAACCTGATTGATGGAACACGAGATTATCAGCTCACTCGGATTGGCATCCACCACATCCCCCAGACTTTTCCCTTGATCAATGGGATTCTTTTCCGTATTACTGGGAAGGGACCCCTGCGAACGCTCAGTTAGCGCTTGGGCCAATTGGCCCAAATGCGTCTCCAAGTTTCGCATAGATGCAGTTTGGTTTGCCATATTCGAGTTAGCTACAAGCATGAATTTTTCCATCATTTCTTCTAAATTACTCTTCTTTTGAGTAGGGGGTGCTTGGTTGTAATCCGGGTGCGGCGGCCTCGGTTGGCTCCCGGAGGCGTAAGCATCATTTTGATGCTGCCCCGGTGACCATCGTTGGCCGGGCGTGTTGGGATTCCACGAGAAGTTCGGATGACTTCTCGCTCCCGGATTATAAGTGTTATTATACGGCGCCCCCTTGGACTGATTTCCAACATAATTCACAGATTCATTTAAAGATAAGTGCGCGAAATCACCTACCACTTGGTTCCCCGAGCATTCGTAAGCATGGTGGCCTCCACCTCCACATCCTTCACAAGTAATGATGGCAGCAGATGGAGACGGAGAAGGAAGAGAATCAACCATGAAGAGTCCTCGGCTGCTTCTTGGAGCGTTTCTCCCTGCAGTCCAGAAGGTACTGTGGGAGGCAGTGTCACGCAAAATCCGCAGGGCATCTTCAGGGGTGTGGTTCATCAAGGTGCCACCGGCCGCAGCATCGATCATTGCCCTATAATTGGGCTCGATCGCGAAGTAGAACAATTCAACCACGTTCCATGGCTGGAGCTCGTGGCCAGGGCAACGGCGAAGGAGTTCATTGAGGCGCTCCCAAGCTTCCGCAAGAGTCTCTTGATCCAACTGCCGAAATGTGGCGATTTCACGCCGCAAGCTTACAATCTTATCCACCGGGTGGAATTTAGCCAGGAATTTGGATGCAAGGGCATCCCATGTTGCAGCAGTCCCGGGCGGGATGGAATGAAGCCATACTTTTGCTTTATCACGGAGGGAGAAGGGGAACAGTCTCAGTTTGACTGTGTCATCAGCAATGCCCGCATAGCGGAAAGTTCCGCAAATATCAGAGAATTCTGCCAGATGCAGATGCGGGTCTTCGCTAGCCATCCCCGAAAACTGAGCATGGTTTCGGATAATGTTTAAGATCGCCGGCTTTATCTCAAACTGATTGTTCATGATATTGGGCCCAAAGCCCGGATACACGCTTCCAGCAGTGGGGGTGGTATAATCTCTCATAGTACGAGGCCGAGGTCTCTCCGCCTCCTGTTCATCAGTGGCCGGATTTTGCCCCTCATCGTGCACTCGCGCATCAGCATCATTCGGGTTCACATGATCACCCATGGCTGCTTGCAGAGCCGCAGCACGCCTTCGCGCGCGAGCGGTTCGTTCGATTTCTGGGTCAAAAGGTGCAAGTTCACCTGCAATCTGCCTCTGCATGCACTGTCAACAACAAGAAGAAAACGAAAAGATCAAAAACAACTGCTCGTGTAACGAGAGTCACGACACAAGACGATACACGCCTGCGTTCCCCGGCAACGGCGCCAAAAACTTGATGCGCGTCGGCAAGTGCACCGGTCGCTGTCAAGTAATAATTGTGGAGAATAAATTCCCCGGATGTCGGTCTCTTGAGGAATGCAGGATGGGTGATCGAATCGCGCAGTGAATATTGTTACACAAGCGTTTCACAAACACAAAGAGGGGTTTTTGGTTGGTTTTCCTAATTTTAACAACAATAAAAGAGATGCGGGTCGAGAACACCGCTTCGCAATGTGAGGTGGATGCAACGGCCGCGATGCCGTGCTTCGTGAGGCGAATGAAGTGGACTCAGGCGCGAGAGAGTGGGGGTCGCAAACACCTCTTCACGACCGTCGTTAGCTCTTGCCAACACGGAGCAAACACCTTGCGTGCGTGTGTGTGAGTGAGTGCGCTTGAACGTGGTGAATCACAACCAACCCATGAATAAGAACACAGAAACATTCATTCTCATCAAGTAAATATCACAATATTCATTTAGTAAGAGATTCAAAGGGGTACAATCAAGGAAAGAGGAAGGAGATAACCGGTGGTGAAGACTAGCGGCCGTTCACGGCCGGAATGGTAGGTTGTCGGGCTACCTCCGGACTCGGGCGGACGATGCTTCCGGCGTAGAGGGCTGTCACAATCTCCCTACGTGCTCCGTCGTCTTCGACTCAAGGTCTCTTCTTCTTCTCACCGGGCGGAAAGCGAAAATGATTGCTTGGAGGCTTGCGGATGATGGAGAACGCTCACGGACGATGAAGGATGTCTAGGAATGGACCGAGGAAGCTTCCCCTTGCGTAGGAGATGAAGTAGGGGCGATCCAAGGGGGCGGTCGGCGGCGTACGGAACAGAAATCCCGCTCCCGGAATGAATCATCCCCCTAAAATCGCAACAGGCGCTTAAATAGGCGCTGGATTAAACACTGCGCACGATCATTGGCGCACGACCAGTGGTCGTGCGCACTGGAATCCTGCGATCGTGCGCACTGCCTGGACAGAACCTGCACGAGATGAAATCATAAAATAAAATGTTCGCACGACCAGTGGCGCACGACCATTGGTCGTGCGCACTAGCGTCGGTGGTCGTGCGCAATAGGTGAGACAGAACTCATAAAATTACTATTATGTGCGCACGGACAGTGGCGCACGACCGGTGGTCGTGCGCACTGGAGTTGATGGTCGTGCGCACTGCACCAGACAGAACTCGTAAAAAGGGGTTAAGTGCGCACGATCAGTGGCGCACGACCGGTGGTCGTGCGCACTAGAACAAGTGATCGTGCGCAGTGTTCCTGTGCAGAATTGCACCGGAAACACTTGCACGCCTCCTATTCCAGCACAAACACAGATCTAGCCACCGAAAGTGGCACTTAACAACATATGAGTACTATGAAAGGAAATAAACACGAAAACACACCAAAGTGGGCCAAAATGTGCACCTAGCATGGGTTATCAATTATAAACTATAATAAGGCTAAAGTGCGTGATATTGACTAAATAATGGCCCGGATGAGTCCATGAAGGTGTATATAATCAGGACTCATCAGAGGTCCCTCCTTAAGTTTTGTTTATAGCCGTTTGAGAAGGATCTATAAATACTTAAAGGGTATTTCGTTCAACCCTAATAATAATCATGCATTTTTTCAAAGGAATCGCAAAATCGTCTGTCGGCCTTTTCATTCTCGCAAATCGTCTTTGCTGCTACCGACAAAGTTCTTGCTCGATCCTTCTTAAAGAAAAGATTCAACTAGATCTATGATCTCTGATTTCCTAAAGTTTCTTTCAGATCTAGTTGACTCCTAAGTTTTCAGATCCAGTTCTACAAATACAAGATTTCTTCTTCCTCCTTTCAAGATCCAAAATTTAAGTTCAGTCAAGGAAGAAAAAGATCTATTATTTTCAGATCTGAAGAAGTTAAATCTCAAGGAGATTTCAGAAGATTGTTTCTCAATCTAAGTTTTATAAAACCCTTTACAATATTTTTGGTAGGAAGTTTTACTTCCGAGTGTAGGAGTTGAGGCTCCGAGTTTGTAGGAGAGTTTGTTCGCCGAGCTTGTAGGAAGTTTCACTTCCGATTGTAGGAGTTGTTCTCCGAGTTTGTAGGAGTGATTGTTCTCCGAGCTTGTAGGAGTTGCTAACTCCGAGTTGTAAGATTGTTTCAATTTGAGATAGTGAAGTAGCCTAGTCTAGCCGGGCGTGCTAGATAGGTGAGGCGGGAAGTGGACGTAACCATTCCGGGGAACCACTATAAATCCTTGTGTTTGTTTGTTCTTTATTTTATGTTAGCTTTTTTTTCAAGATTTTAATTCTGCTTAAAATCCATAGAACTCACCTGTTCATTCCCCTCTAGGTGATTTATGGAATAACTAGATACTTTCATTTTATCTGACTTCCTGTTCTTTGAGTGCTTTCTTTCTTCACTCTTCTCTTGTCTTTTGAATGAACATTCAGCAATGACATGTCCAGGCTTTTTGCAGCTGTAACAAATAATGTTAGAAGAATTTTGTTTGCTAGATTTGGAGACATACTGTCTGATCTATGTTTCCTCCCAGACTTATCTTCTCTCCAGGAGCTAAAGGGTGAATCTTCATATCTTATGTTCCCTCTTCTTCGGTTTCTCAGCAGTTTCTTTAACTACTTGTTGAACAGTGAGAGATCTTCATCAGAGAGTTCTGATCTGGAGTTGCTTGAGGTCTCTTCCTCTGAGACATAGACATGATCCACTATCTTGTTCTTTCTGTAAGCTTCAACTTTAAAGGCCACTGCCTTTTCTCTATTGTAAGCCTTGGAGTTTTCCTCCTTAGACTTTCTAGTATTTAGCTGCAACTCATATGAAAGGAGCTTTCCATACAGCTGTCTAGGCTCCATTACTCCCAGGTTGCCAACTTCCCTTATTGTACACAACTTCATGTCCCATTCTTTGTTCAGGGATCTCAGGAATTTGTCATTTAGCTCATCGTTGGTGAACTCTCTTTCCTAGGTTTTGAGCCCATTGACAATCCTGAAGAACTTCTCATAGAAGGTAGCTATATCATCCTTCTAGTCTTGTCTGAAGGATTCATATTCCTGATTCAGGAGGGATTTTCTGTCATCCCTGACTTCTTCAGTTTCCATCCATGGAAACAACCAATGAGTCCCACATTTTCTTAGTTGTTTTCCAATGAATTAGATTTTGAAATGTTGAATCATCAATTGCATATACAATGAAGTTCTTAGCCCTTTTCTCCATAGTGACCAAGGCAACTTCATCCTTGGTGAACTGGGATAAGGTCTTATGTGTGGGAGTTGTTGTTGGATCCACATGGATGTTCATCGAAACATAGGGTCCCTCTTCCACTGCCAAATTGGCTCTAGGGTCTGAGACTTCCATGTACAACTTAATTCTTTGCTTCCAGATGGTGAAGTTCTCTTTGGTGCAGACGGGCAGCTTCATTGAGCTCATTTCCCTATGATGCTCTCCAGCCATTGAATTAGCACAACCCACTAAGTTTGTAGATCTTGTTCTAAGCTGTAAAACCTTTGAACTCAACCTTTCTCTGATACCAATATAAAGATATGGGTTGTATATAATCTACACCTAGAGGGGTTGGGGGGGGGGGGTATGGGTGCGGGGGAGGGGGGGGGGGGGGGGCTGATTAGGTGTTGTCAATATTATTTGCTACTTTAAAGTTTAACTATCACAACACAAAAGCAATCACAGAAAACATACAAGATTTATTATGGTTCCCTACAAGACAATGTGTCTTGAGGTAGTCCACTGTCCCTCCCACCTATCTAGCAATGAGCTAGACTAGGCAACTTCTCCAACTCAGATCTTTTCTCAATAAACAGAACTTATAACTCAGGTTCACACAGAACCCTACCAAAATCAGACTTTGCAAGTCTTACAATAACTAAGATCTTCAACAAGATCCTACCAAAACGCAGAAAACACACAATGATCTATAGAGGTTCCTTAAGATAGGGTGTCTTGAGTAGTCCTCCTTCCCTCTGCGCCTACCTAGCAGTGTGCTAGGCTTGGCAAACGCCGCTAAGAACTTTAGGCCCTTAAGCCTTACACCTCGGACCCGCATGTCCAACAGCCTAGGCCCGCAAGCCCCTACTGCCCCCAAGCCTTCAAGCTCGACACTCAGGCCCTCAAGCCCTACCTAGACAGACCCTCAAGTCTAGCCTCTGCCCTGGACCTCAAGCCTCACAGGTCTCAAGCCCTCAAGCTCGATAATCAGGCCCGCAAGCCCTACCTAGCCAGACCCGCAAGTCTAGCCTCTGCCCTGGCCCTCAAGCCTCACAGGTCTCAAGCCCTCAAGCTTGACAATCAGGCCCGCAAGCCCTACCTAGCCAGACCCGCAAGTCTAGCCTCTGCCCTGGCCCTCAAGCCTCACAGGTCTCTAGCCCTCAAGCTAGAAAAATAGGCCCGCAAGCCTTTTCAAGAAATTACAGTAGAAATAACTGCTTCTTCTGCCGGATGAAGATTGTCAACTTTAGCCTGATGAAGATTGGCTTCTTTAGGTTGAGAAAGATGCTTCTTGATTTGGAGTTTCAGCACTGGATCTTCTTCAGCCTTCACTTCTTTTGCCTGGTGTTGATCGGCTACTTTTCAGTCGATGGAGATGACTGATTCTTCAGAGAGCACTTGATGCTTGCTCTCTACTTGATCTGCTTCTTCTCCGCCGAGAATACTGTTCTATTGAAGTGTAGCGGCGCGATTCTTCTTCGTTCATTTTCTTTATTTCAAGCTTCTTTTTTTCTAGGGCATCACTGTTCCCTTTTATAGGACAGATGAGCCGCATAACGGTCACATGTAATGTCCTTTAATGTCAGACGCCCCATTCCATAAGAGCATTTGCTGATTGGATAATCAGGCGGCGGCATTAACTGCTGACAGCGCATCCGCAACTTTTGAATCTATCTCGACTATATTTCCATTGTTACGATGACATGGACAGTATCTCGACGACATGACTTTGTCGATCCCTTAGGCTTAGGTAGACCTTCAATTCTTCTAGCTTCTGCATCTGATGCTGGTATCTCGGCGATACGAGATATTCTGGTGTCGTCGTAATCACCTTGATCTCTCGACGACACGCCTTCTTTACGACGATGTTCAACGCCATCAATCATACCTAGCCTTTTCAGCGACAAGGCTTCTTCACGATGATGTCTGTTCTTCTCGACGACACGGCCACTTTGGTGAAGTTGACGATACTTCATCTTCTTGACGACATTTCTTCCTTTTATCTTCATTGCTCTCTGCATTCGACGAACAACAATCTTCGTTCAACGAACAGCGTTCTGCGTTTGACGAGCTTCATTCTTCTGTCCCGTTCGATGAACTCCATTCTGCGTTCGACGATCTTGCCGAGTCTCAGCGTTCTACGATATTGCCGAGTCTCAGTGGTCACCTGACTCACCAAGTCTCAGCGGTCTATGATCTTCCTTCTGAGTTCGACGATCTTCTTTCTGCATTCGACGAACACGCCAAGTCTCAGCGGTCGTCGATCTATTTTCTGAGTTCGACGATCTTGCTTCTGCGTTCGACGAAAATGCCAAGTTTCAGCGGTCGTCGATCTTCCTTCTGAGGTTGACGATCTTGCTACTGTTCTTCTTGACTATATAGTACTTACTGAAATAACTAAAGTACTTGACATATTGTCGATTTCTGCAAGCATGAGCTAGATGAAACATTAAATACAACTTGCACTTATCATTCAGCTGAGCACTTCTTCAAATCAGGAACATTGATGGGCACTGTTCCCAACAATCTCCCCCTATTTGAAGAAGTCATAACCCACTCAATGATAAATGCCATTCTCATAAAAGGTTTAACATTTCAAGCAAATAAGCATGTAATGATGATATTTCAGCTAAACATGAGTGAACACAGAAATTTGGCAAATATTACTTCATTTATAAATAGTGCCAAATGTTTTCAAAGGTTTTGACATTTCTACATTTAGCCCCCTAAAGATTTTGCCATCAATGTCTCTGGTGCTCTCATATAAGCATCACCCTTTGCTTTCTTGGCACTGAATTCCTGCTCCTTATCAGCTTGCCTGATGAAGTACTCAACCGGTTTAGGATGATACTTTAAAGGTTTAGGAGTGTCAGCTGGAATTCTTCCTGCTTGCTTATTTCTTCTGTGTTCTCTCCTTACTTCTTCTTGATATTCATGCTTAGCCCATTCTTGAGGACTGTATACATTGTATCTTTCACCTTTGTTAACTTTCACTTGCTCCCATGCTTTTAGAATGATGGTCATGGATATAGGACTCCATCTTTCATAGTCATCCTTTTTCTCCATTTCTTCCCTGTACTTTCTCTTTCTCGTTTTTGTTTCTTCATCCTCCAGTGCTTCCTTTTCTTTACCTTTATCAGTAACAGGAATATCTGTATGTTGCTCTTCAGCAGGCTCGTCATAATATAGAGGAGGGAGATTCATTGCTTCCCTGATGGTGTTTGTGGTCCAGATGGCATGATCACTACTGGCCTTTATCATTGATCTCTCCCCCTTTATTACTTCTTCAGACATCCCTCTGTGGAGATTCTCCTCGGATGCCAGTATTTTGTTCTTGAGCATGTGGATACCTGCTTCCAAGTGATTCTTGGTTTCAAACACCTGACTGTCTAGATCTTTATTGTGTTGATCTAGACTTCCTTTGAGATCAGTTTTATCTTCAGCCACCCTCTTGGTGGATGCAATGTAGGCCTTTTCTATGCTGCCGACAATCATTGATTGATTAGCCCCTAGGTTAGATATACCCTTGTGAGTACGTGCAGTGAATTCGTGCAGATTTTTCACATCATTACTTAGGGTTGCCGTTTCAGCAGACAGTTCCCTTCTTAGATCATTGATAGCAGAGGTGACATAACTTTCAAGTTTTAATCTTTGCTCTTCTAGGAGAATCTTTATCTGAGAAAATAGTGAGAGCTCCACTGGACTATCCTCTGGAGGTGACCTATCTTGTTCCTCTTCTTCATCCCCTTCAATTATTGGAGATAGACATTTTATTATTGGTGAGTGATTTGGCTCATTCTCCTTTTCAGGATTTTGTTGATCTTTGCTAGTTTCATCTGCAGGGTTCTCTTGGTTATACCCTGGCATTACTGATTCAGAATGACCAGTATCCTTAGCTCCTATGATCTTATTGATCACTTCTTCCACTTGAGCAGGGAGCTCACTATTCTTCTCCCTCTCAGTTTCAGGACTTTCTTGATCTGTTCCTGCTGTTATCCTGGGTCCCTGACTTGGGGCAGGGGTCTGGAGGGCGACATTCCTTGTCTACACAGCTTCCTCAGTGTCATATAGAGGTGAGCTGTTGCCTGACTCACATCCTTCATACGAGCTTTCACCCATCCTTTTCACATCTTCTGCAGCCCTCAACTTCTTGGGAGGCTTAGTCAGAGTTTTCTCCCACCTGTCAAGAATTTTGATGTCCATGCTTCTCATGTGATGTATTTTTACTCCATACTTTTTGTTAAAGTTTTCAGGGTAGGACAACATAAAATATAGTGATAGAATTATTCCCAGATTTGGGGCTTGAAAGCTTTCTTGTATCCTCTTGAAGATTTGCTGACCCCAGTTGGTCATTTTACTTAGGGTTATCCTTTCCATCATCTCGAACATAGGCTTGGATATCCTATCATGTGATTCTACCTTGCAGAGGAGGGCTTTTCCCACAATGTCTGCCAACAGCTTTCCTTGTTGATTTAAGCTTTTCCTTTCCAGAGATCCATAGGTTTTGCTCGAATGCCCGCACCAAGCCAGAGCCTTGTCAAGGTCTTCCCGAGTAATCTTTTCGTCTTCCTCCCCCTTGGCAAAGGCTGGCAACTGAAGAGCCTTGTTCAATCTTTTGGGATTTACCTTGACCTTTATTCCGTTGATTACGCTCTTCACAGATGTTCCCTTCGAGACACCCTTGGATTTGAGTAGAACTCCAGCACTTCTCTTTTTAATATTACTGTTGGCTCAGAGAGGGCGAATTCCAGGCCGATGGTCTCGAGCAGCTTAATGGTGCTCTGGATTTCTTCTGATCCTTCTAAGAATCCATTCCTCACCACTTCACTTCCTTCAAATAGAAAATCTTCCTTCTTTGGCGCCATCTTTTGCTTGATCCATGAGGATTTCAGCACTGTCGACTCGTTCACTCTTAGAAGGCGTGGAGAACATGACGGATTTTTAGGGCTAATGTAGAGAGTGTTTTAACCTTAAGACATTTGACCTTATTTATAGTGTCCGAGTTGGAAGTTGAAGTGTCATTTGTTAAATGTCTAACTTACTCGAGTTTAGCTGTAATGATTGAGCTTAGTCCTAATTAAGAGTCCGCTGATGATTGGATATCGTCGTGATGCAAATTCAATGTCGAGGGGTCATTTCGACGGTACCAATCATCATTCCGGCGATATGATTTTTGAAAATTACTTTTACAATATTAAATAAAGATGAGTTTATGTGTTAAACCATAACATGGTTACCTTCACCTTGGCCTTAAAGTCTCCTTGACCTAGTGGCTCCCCCTCGATGGAATGTCCACTTATCTTTACTACTAGCTCCCCCTAGATTAGTGCACCTTGGTATGTGGTGAGTATTTCTTAGTCCAGATTTGAGCCTGGAGCTTATTGTCCATTAGCCTTGTTTGCTTTTTAATGGCTAAATGGACTAACCTGCAAGACAGATTTAATATCCCTTAAGAACCCAAGGTGACTTGGGTCCTAGGTTCTTGTTAGCATAATAAGGAATCCTTCTACTCACCACACCCCTTCCAGGAGGTCTCTCCTTTGCATTAGGCACACTAGGGTTGTGCCAACAATCAATGGCAAAGTGTCCCACTTTGCCACAGCACCAACATTAATGGATGTTGTACCTTCTTTTCTGAGCAATATCTGAAGTATGTTCAGTAGAGAAGGCAGCAGCATTCTTCCTATCTCTCTCAGCCAAGAGCTGACTAGCTGCTCTAGTATCTTTTTTTCTTCTTGACTTTATCTGTTTGTCAGCAACAGATGTCAGCTTGGTAGCTGACATGGTGTTTATGTCATCAGATATGGTCAAGTGAGAGTTGATCATACTGGGGCTACTAGTCTGCTTCTTATCTGTAAGAGATTGGGAAGATGTTGCTCCCTTATCCTTGAGAGTGGGAGCTGGGACACTAAACACAAATGGTCCATGATGGGCCATTTGAATTTCCTCATGGGGAGCCTTTAATGCACTCATCCCCATGCCCTTTCTCATTCCATAGTCAGAAGCATTTTCATGACTAGTGGAGCTTCCATTCATCCAGTGACCATGGACACTGTCCTGATTATAACTATTTGAGGGAAGCACTACCTTCTGAAAGGTGGTATGAGGCTCTGCTTTAGTTTTGCCCCTTTCTCCATTCCCAATAACATTTGCCCCTCCATCGAAACCCAATCCCCTCCTATTTCCATAGGAGGAGAAGGTGTCAATGATGGGCTGTACAGTTTTAGGCTTAGAGAATTGAGCCACCAAGCTTCTTTCCTTAAGAAGATCATTCTCCAGTTTCTTGATAAGCTCTTCCCTTTGTTTTTTCTCATCAGAAAGCTTGTCTATGATTTTCTTGAGCTCACAGGAGTTAGTGCCCCCATTGTGGGACATACCCATTTCCACATTCATCTCATCCTTAATAGGTCTGAGTGATTGATTCTAACTCCCTAGCTTGTTTCTTAACAAGCTTCTTGCTCCTTCTCAGAGCTCCCAAGAGTTCACCAAACTGCTCTAATAGATCAGCATGGTTCTTATTGTTGCATGATGATCAGTCTTCTGCATCATCTTCAGAGGATGTACAATCACCTGAAGCACTCTTGGTTTTCTTAATTGAAACAGGTAGTAAAGATGTGTTAGCAATGCATACCTGATCATGATGTGATTCATCATGATTTTCTTCATCTGATAGAGCCATCAACCCATAGACTTCCTCATCCTCAGGGTCACAGTCTGTGAGAGTCAAGGGTGCTCTTATTCTTTCTCCTGCTCCAGAGCATTCTTCATCTTCTGATTCACAGTCTGAAGTAGTCAGTGGTGCTCTGATGCATACCTCTTCATGAGAGGTTTCTTCTTCAAAATCTTCCTCTGACCCTTCCATGAGGAATTATAAGAAGTCCCACATGTCCTTTGATGTTGTGCAACGACTCAACTTCTGGTGTGTTGCCAGATCTACTACACCAGCTAGAATGCTTCTTGCTTCTTTGTTCAAGCTGGCAAGAAGAGTCTCATCTTTTAATATAGTCATGTAGGAACCTTTTTGAACGATCAAAAACATTTTTGGATCCATTGCCTCCATGAATATTCTTGCTATAACTTTCCAAAGGGAAAAGTTTTCCCTGGAACAGATGGCTATTCATGACTCCATAGCTATGATACTTGGACACCCACTAGCAGATCTGTTCAAGCTGTTAAGCTTTTCTTTGAACAACCTGGCTTTGATGCCACTTGTTGTTTATTGGGTGTCAACTTATCACTTAGAGGGGGGGGGGGTGAATAGGTTTTTCAAATTGTATTATCCCCTTTTTGGTGTTTTTGATTTCTGGTTAATAGATCTATAAAGTAGAAAGCACAATACAGAAAATACAGAATGATCTATAGAGGTTCCTCAAGACAGGGTGTCTTGAGTAGTCCTCTTTCCCTCTGCGCCTGCCTAGCAGTGTGCTAGGCTTGGCAAACGCCGCCAAAAACATCAGGCCCTCAAGCCTTACACCTCGGACCCGCAAGTCCAACAGCCTAGGCCCGCAACCCCCTACTTCCCCCGAGCCCGCAAGCTCGACACTCAGGCCCTCAAGCCCTACCTATCCAGACCCTCAAGTCTAGCCTCTGCCCTGGCCCTCAAGCCTTTCAGGTCTCAAGCCCTCAAGATCGACAATCAGGCCCGCAAGCCCTACCTAGCAAGACCCGCAAGTCTAGCCTCTGCCCTGGCCCTCAAGCCTCACAGGTCTCAAGCCCTCAAGCTTGACAATCAGGCCCGCAAGACCTACCTAGCCAGACCCGCAAGTCTAGCCTCTGCCCTGGCCCTCAAGCCTCACATGTCTCCAGCCCTCAAGCTAGACAGTTAGGCCCGCAAGCCTTTATAAGAAATTATAGTAGAAATAACTGCTTCTTCTGCCAGATGAAGATTGACAACTTTAGCCTGATGAAGATTGGCTTCTTTAGGTTGAGAAAGATGCTTCTTGATTTGGAGTTTCAGCACTGGATCTTCTTCAGCCTTCACTTCTTTTGCCTGGTGTTGATCGGCTACTTTTCAGTCGATGGAGATGACTGATTCTTCAGAGAGCACTTGATGCTTGCTCTCTATTTGATCTGCTTCTTCTCCGCCGAGAATACTGTTCTATTGAAGTGTAGCGGCGGGATTCTTTTTCATTCTTTTTCTTTATTTCAAAGCTTCTGCTTTTCTAGGGCATCACTGTTCCCTATTATAGGACAGATAAGCCACATAACGGTCACATGAAATGTCCTTTAATGTCAGACGCCCCATTCCATAAGAGCATGCGCTGATTGGACAATCAGGCGGCGACATGAAATGCTGACAGCGCGTCCGCAACTTTTTAATCTGTCTCGACAATATTTCCATTGTTACGACGACATGGACAGTATCTCGATGACATGACTTTGTCGATACCTTGAGCTTAGGTAGACCTTCAATTCTTCTAGCTTCTGCCTCTAACGCTGGTATCTCGACGATACGAGATATTCTCGTGCTTCTGCATATACGACGATATGCTGTCTCTGACTGTGTCGTCGTAATCACCTTGATCTCTCGACAACATGCCTTCTTTACGACGATGTTCGACGCCATTAGTCATACCTAGCCTTTTATGTGACAAGGCTTCTTCACGATCATTTCAATTCTTCTCGACGACAAGGCCACTTTGGTGAAGTCGACGATACTGCGTCTTCATGACGACATTTCTTCCTTTTATCTTCATTGTTCTCTGCGTTCGACGAACGACAATTTTCGTTCGACGAACAGCGTTCTGCGTTCGACGAGCTTCATTCTTCTGTCCCGTCTCTGCGTCCGATGAACTCCATTCTGCGTTCGACGATCTTGCCGAGTCTCGGCTTTCGATGATCTTGTCGAGTCTCAGCGGTCGACTGACTCGCCAATTCTCAGCGGTCTACGATCTTCCTTCTGAGTTCGACGATCTTCCTTCTGCGTTTGACGAACACGCCAAGTCTCAGCTGTCGTCAATCTTCCTTCTAAGTTCGACGATCTTGCTTCCGCGTTCGACGAACACGCCAATTTTCAACGGTCGTCGATCTTCCTTATGAGTTCTACGATCTTGCTACTGCTCTTCTTAACGATATAATACTTACTGAAATAACTAAAGTACTTTACATATTGCCGATCTCTGTAAGCATGAGCTAGATGGAACATTAAATACAACTTGCACTTATCATTGAGCTGGGCACTTCTTCAAATCAGGAACATTGGTGGGCACTATTCCCAACAACGTATCCTGTAGATAAAAAGTGTTTCCTTTTATATTTCTCTGCAATTTTCCATAAAAGCCCTTGTTGATTATACCATAATAAATTTTCCCATTTGAAACGCTTGGCAAAATTGGTATAATATTTCATCATTAATGACTTGCTGATCTTGGAACTTGCAATATATAAAAGTAATAATATTCTTTCTTAAATACCGTGCAACGGCTATACTCTGTAGAGAATATATCATTTATTACTCCTTGATTGGTGTGCAAGATAAGAGGCGTGCACATTCCTGGAAGATCAATTTCCAAGAACGTATGCGCATTAAATGTGGCTCAGCAACTGTCAAGCCTATAATATTGTCTTGATCAATGTAAACGATAGATATTCTTCACGAAGATATCGTCGACATACTTCCTTCTTCAAAACTCTACTAGATATCTCAACGATATTACTTCTTCTGGACGATATCGTCGAGATGTTTCTTTTAATATGACTTACACTTATTCATGAGGCTGCCCGTCTTTCTTCAAGACGATATCATCTTGATCTTCTAGACAATATAAGGTCTTCAATCTGATGTTTGTATTCATGAACCTTTCTTCATGACATAATGAGTCAAGTCATTAATCTTCAAGGCTATACCACTTCTTCAAGAGGATATCGTCTAGACATCTGAACTTAGCTTTATCCACTGTAAGCTTTCTTCAACCTTCAAGACTATACATTTCCTTCAAGTCTGTTTACCCAGAAGACCGCTTCCAATAGAATTACTCGCAGACCGGGCGGTTTGTAGACCCAAGTCGTTCGGGTCAGGTTTTATGAGGTCCATCAACACCAACCAGCACAGGCCGGACAGTCTGATATAATTCAGATCGCCTCCAAGTACTGAAGATTACCCAGGCCCAAGTCCAAAAGTAAGCCGCGGTCTCAAGTTAGAGACCGCCCGGTTTGTGCCATGAAGATAAGCCAAGGTTTGAATCCAAAGGACAAACCGCGGTCTCAAAATAGAGACCGCTCGGATCGAATTGTCGCCTTGGTCACATCATCCTCAGCCTCTGGTCAGACAGGTCGGAAGGGCAAGCCACCAAACCGCGCGGCTTCTTTCCTTTCTTCTTTGTGTATCCCGTCCCCGCCTGCCCGTTTCTCCTGTACCCGGGCAGGCGGTTATTTCATCCCTGCCCGTTTGGGCAGGCCCCCAAGCCTATAAATAGGGGGCAGCACCGTTCCCAAGGCACACACACTCGAATCCAGGAGCTCGCTTGTTTGAGCTGCGGTCTCGAGTTTCCCGTCTTGCGAACTGTCTGACCGACCGGCTTCAGCTTTCCTGCACATGTAACCCGCTGTAACCACTTCTTTTGAATCAAAGGAAAGCCCGTCACAGGAGTGGCATTCGCCGTGATGGGCAAAGTCTGGCCTTGACCGCTGCTAGCAGTCTCGTTTTCTCCACCTAAAATGTAACCGGCAGCCCGCAGCCTCCGATTTCCTTCGGAGGTGCGATTTCGGACTCAACAAACCGGTCGGCTTGATATTTAAACCGCACGGCTTGAAATAAGCAGATACCGAATATATCATGCGGTTTGGTTATCAAACCGGGTGGTTTGAAATAAGTAGGTACCGAATATATCATGCGGTTTGGTTATCAGACCGGGTGGTCTGGAATAAGCAGGTATTAGATAAATCATGCGGTCTGATTGTCAGACCGGACGATTTGAAACAGGCGAGATATTATAAAATACAAGGCAAGTATCAAAGGATCAAGCATAACCCTGTTCGGTCGATCTCATCATTCGGTTTACGAACCTACCATCTTTACGGGCCTCAATTCGGTCCGTTCGGTTAATAACAGACTCTTCACAATCAGGCAATTATGATTCTCATTGCAAGTATCAAGCTACTAAACCACTCAAAGTATGCATAGTCTGCGCGGATTTATTAGCCGATGCTATGTCACATAAATCATTCGGGTTAAATGTTAATCGCGCGGCCTATCAACTGTCTTCTTATGACTTAATATTCAATCTTGTGAGGCAATTACAAAAAGCCAGGTCATAATCGCGCGGCTTGGTTATGACAATTTCCTGTTCGACTATTGATTATGTTCACAGGATGAAGCTTGCAGCAGTCAGAGTTATAAGTCGCCCGAGTTAAAAATTCTGGCCGCTCGACCTGTTAACTATTTTTATGACTTGGCATTCTCTGAAGCAATTATACAAAGTCAGCGATCTGAGTTAAATAATACAAAGTCGGGATGAAGCTTGCAGCAGTCAGAGTTATAAGTCGCCCGAGTTAAAAATTCTGGCCGCTCGACCTGTTAACTATTTTTATGACTTGGCATTCTCTAAAGCAATTATACAAAGTCGGGTAATGATCGTGCGGCTTGGTTATGTTCGGTTTCCTGGATATCACAAGGCATTCATAATAAGGTAAAGGCAGAACTTGGAATATTGTCCGCTCGATCAAATACCCAAATCGCATCGACTACATAACATAACATTATAGTTGACACTTTCGCGAGATAAATCAAATCAACTTGATCCGCATCGAAGAAATAAGCTATGCGAATAGGTTTTTTGCTAATGATTATTTAACCGGGATCTTATGAAGATCATAATCTTAACCGGCTGAGTTAATGGTAAGTCGCACGACTTGGTTAGAAGGGTCAATTATCCAAAGCAGAAAGAGATTGCAAACAATCGCAAGTAAGTCGCAGAAAGTAGACAGATAGACAGGGTAAAAGCTTTCCATTCCATTATCAAAATATTCTTACATTATGCTTAAGCCGAACGGCTAACAAAATCAGGCCGTCAACTATTCAAAATAAAAAGCAAAATACAACTATTGATTATCCGGCTTGAGTCTCTTAGATGCAGGAGCACTCGAGTGTTCGCTGCCATCAATTGAAACATCAGGGGAATAACCCTCACTACTCGACGAGGAAGAGCTGCTCAGTTCGCCCTACTTGCGCCCAGTCCCTTCGTCAGAGTCAGTGGACTCAGAGTCCGAGCCGCTTCCATCGTCCTTAGCCACTGCGGGCTCTTCTGCTTCATCATCCTCGTCGTCACTTTCCTCCGAACTAGATCCATCGACTTTGTTCTTCCCCTTGGCCTTCCGCCTGATTTTCTCTAACTTCTTTTACAAAGACGGATAGGCATCGGAAAAGGTAAAATGCTCAAAACCGGCTGCAAGCCCACCGAGCTGTCGCATGCGGTTAAAAGCATTGTCAATTCCCTCGGCGACATGAGGGAAAAGTTCCTCTTGGTAGACCGGGTCGGTCTCATCATACTTTTTTTGCAAACAAAAAGGTAAGGTAAGAGATCGCGCGATCTGGAAAATTCAGAAGGATGGTCGGCCAGGTGATAATTTACCAACTCGGCTTCCTTCAGCTGCACGTTCTCCTTCTTCAATTCGGCGATTTCCTTCTCAAGATGATCATTCGCTCTAATCAACCTTTTGAAGGTCATCCCCATGAAGACATTGGTGATAAGGCTCTCAGCTCCAACCCGCGCGGCCTCCCGGGCAAGCTCCTCTTCGGGGATCTTCCTTAATCGCCTGAAGTTCCGTCGGCCAAACATGGCGATGCTGGCGGCCTCAGCATGCCGGCCTGATTTCTCCTTCGTCCAATGGGGAAGCGCAGTGGAAACTTGGACTCTATCACTATCCGGATGCCAGGTCAAGACCGTGCGGCCTTTTAAATCCTTCACCTTACTGAAGGAGCGGAGGGCGGAGAAGTCGCCTGAGGATGTCGAATCCTCCCCATCAGATAGCGACGGCTTATCCTTGCCCTGCCTTTTCCTCCACTCGCCCTGAGTAAGGATTAAGCCGGCCGGACTGATCGGCTTGTTTTTGGGAGCAACAGCCTCAGCTGCAAAAAAGAAGTAAAAGGGTTAGAACGAAAACTCGAACGGTCAACATCAAAGCCGGAGGCGGCTTGTGGAAAAACTTACTATCCTCAGGCCGGACATTTTCCAGCTCGGCGAGCAGCGGAATTTAGTGGCGTACATTAAGCTGCTCATTCACGAGAAGTTTCCGGGTCTCCTCCTCGACCTTGCTGATTGCAATTGATTGAAAGGTCGCCTCTGGCCGCACTTGCGGGTTCGGGTTCAGCAGGCCAAGTCGGCCTTCGAAAATCAAGTACCTCTCCGACCAGGCCGTGACCTTGTTTGCAAGGTTAACCATCTTCAGCCCCCGACAGCCAATGTAAAGATGGTCTTTGAAGATATTCGATTCCGAATCCGGGATAGCCCGCACCGAGAATATCTTTCTGAAAAGGTTCGTAGAGAAGCGGACTCTTTCAGACCGCAAATAGGAAATAAAGCTGCAAATCCCGGCCATCGAGTTAGGGGAGATTTGGCCGGGGACGACTCCATAATGATCAAAAACCATGGGGAGCTCGATCAGTATGGGGAACTTAAAGCCGCAATAAAAATGATTGATTGGGATGGCGATCTGGTTCGGGCCGGAAGAATTCATCCGCTCATCACGGAGCGGAAGCCGCGCGAGCAGCGGACTGTCAACCATATGATTCTCAACGAATTCATCCAATTCGGCCTTTGTCAAACGGCATTCCTCGAGATCAGCCGAATGAAATGCCAGCGCGGCCTCGGAGCGGGTAGCAGAGGTTTTCGCAGGTCGCTTCGGCTGACGCTTTTCTCCCATCTTGAAATTCTAGTAAAAGGACCTCCGGAAAGGCGCTACTTATAAGAACGGTTGATCTGCATTTAGCAAAGGTCAAATCACGGCTAGACTAATCAACCCGCGCGGCCACATTTCAATACAAGGCTAGATCATTAAAAAATAAGTAAAAACCCAAGCAAGCAGATTAAAAAAGGCTGCAGAAATAAGCCGTTCGACTTATGAAGCAATTCGCAGGCATCAACTAACATACGAAAGAAGAATATAAAGCATACAGACTGAGCGGTCCGGAAGACAGACCGAATAACTCAAGCAGTTAAATTGTCCAAGGGACCGAATAAAATATTACAAATAATTGTCTCTAAACCGCTTATCACTGGCGGGCATCACTTGGCGCATCTTCTCTATGAAGTCGCGCGACCTGATCACCTATCTGAAGAACTGTCCCTTGCATTTGATTAATACTGTGATTTAGGTGATTGATCATGCTATGAAGCCGGGCGGCATCCTTCTCTACCCGCGCCGCTTGAATCACGCGAGTAGGTAAGGCCGCTGCGGGCTCATGTGCACTAGCAATGTGGTGGATCGTCCCGGCTACCGGAAGAGACAAGCTCGTCCCAGCATCCGGGCGACATGACCCACGCATACCTTCATCAGTCGCATTAAGGGGACGCCGACTTCCGTCGATCTCCCTCGACAAATAGAGGTATTTATCCCTGAAATAGGCACAGTCTCCTTCGAGTTTCTGTATATCCTTCTTTCCGCGATCAACCCGGGCGGTCAGTGCGGTCACTTGGTCTTGCTGCGCCTTCTCCTTTTCCCGGCGCTCTTTCCGCTCGGCCTCCAGCGCAGCTCGGCTTTCCTTCCTCTCAGCTTCCATTTCAGCCCGCAGTGCGATCTTTTCCTCCTGAGCAGTCTTCTCCCGCTCATCAAGATCCTTCAGCTGCTTCGAAAAGGCTTCAAGGTTCCTTTGAAGATGGGCCATCTCATCCTCCATCCGGGTATCCGGTATAACTGAGGATCTCGGCAAAGGCAGATTGAGTGGGGGAAGATAAGTCACCAGCTCGCCCGGCTTCGGAATGGAGTCGCGATCATCTGCAAATAAGAAAGACAGTCAAGAAGGTCGGTCGAATTCAACCTCATATAAATAGAAGAATAATCAAAAAGAGACCGCTCTTTCCAAATTCTCTTCTCTCACAAGCCGCTGTAGTCCGAACAAAATTCAGGCGGATAGATCGCCTTGCTTGCTCGGTATCGATCTTTCGACGCTGTTCTCTCCACAACCTCTCACTCTGCCTCCGCTTGGCAGCAGAAAACTGAGCCGCGGAGGGAAAGAAACTTGGTAACGGGTTCAACAACAAGTCGCGCGACTTGTTCCTAGGCCGCGTCTTGAAAAAGCGAACAGGGCGGCAATCCGCAACACCTTTACCTTGCAATAGGAGATTGGGTGGCGGCGGTGGCGGTCTGGCAAGCTGATCCCTTACTTTCTCTACCTTTACGTGCATAATCCGAAGCCCGGCCAGCACAGAATCTTCAGAGGCCGGTGAGGTTTTCTCGGTTCTAGTCGTGACCTCAGGCAAAACTGCCCCCTTAGTGCTAGTCACATCCTCACCCGGGGCGGCCTATTTCTCTCCAGGCGGGTCAGCGGCCTGCAGTTCGGAAGAAGTTCTTAGCAGATCGTCTTGCTTCTGGATGGAATCTAAATCCCTGATAATATCACTTATAGAGATGCTGTGAGCATCGACGAGGGCCTGGTCGTTCGACTTGGGGGAGGGAGTAATTAAACCCTCTGAAACTTCCTTCTCATGCGACTTGCCTTGCAGGCTGTCCGCTCCCGGCTTCCCGGACGCTGCCTTATTCTTGGCCTTTAGCCTCTTCATCTTCTTCAGAAGCCTGTCCGCCGCGGACTCCTCTTTCTTTCTCTTCTTGATCGACTTCAGGTCGGTTGGCTTTGAGGAATCCGGGCTGTCCTCGATGTTTACTACCAAGGCTCTCCCCCTTCGTCCCTTATTTTCAGATGGAAAACACCTGAAGGAGTAACCTCCATTTTGAAAGAGTCATCTACATCAACCTTCGGGATGACGGTCTTCGAGTCCGTCTTGTCCAGAGGAGGGGGCGGGTTATTTCCTTTGTCGGAGAGCGCTGGAGGATCAGCTGGGAGCAGGTTCGGGCAACTCGCTTCATTTTTAGTTGACAAGTCAATTGTCAGGTCGGGAAGCTGGTCAGTTGGTTTACTCGTAGAAGCAATCGTCACTGTATTATCAGGCGCGTCTTCTTCTTCTTCTTCTTCTCCTTCGGGCGGTCTCCCTCACGGTATTTTCCGGGTTTTTGACGACCTTCGAACTGAACCATTAAATCCACCATCTTTTTCGGGCTATTCAATCTGAAAGTTCTAACCGCGAGAGGCGAGTAGTGACTCGTGATAGCGATGAAGTTATGCCAAAATAAAAGCTCCTAGGAAATTTATAACCCTCAGGGTAAGATCAGCGCGGTCTCCGGCTAGAACTGATATTTTCAAAATCTCCTCGGAAATTTAAAAATATGCGGGGATTATGTTTACCCAGAAGACCGCTTCCAATAGAATTACTCGCAGACCGGGCGGTTTGTAGACACAAGTGGTTCGGGTCAGGTTTTATGAGGTCCATCAACACCAACCAGCACAGGCCGGGCGGTCTGACATAATTCAGATCGCATCCAAGTACTGAAGATTACCCAGGCCCAAGTCCAAAAGGCAAGCCGCGGTCTCAAGTTGGAGACCGCCCGGTTTGCGCCATGAAGATAAGCCAAGGTTTGAATCCAAAGGACAAGCCGCGGTCTCAAAACAGAGACCGCTCGGATCGCATCGTCGCCTTGGTCACATCATCCTCAGCCTCTGGTCAGACAGGTCGGAAGGGCAAGCCGCCAAATCGCGCGGCTTCTTTCCTTTCTTCTTTATGTATCCCGTCACCGCCTGCCCATTTCTCCTGTACCCGGGCAGTGGTTATTTTATCCCTACCCGTTCGGGTAGGCCCCCAAGCCAATAAATAGGGTGTGCACCGTTCCCAAGGCACGCACACTCAAATCCAGGAGCTCGCTTGTTTGAGCTGCGGTCTCGAGTTTCCCGTCTTTCGAACTGTCTGACCGGCCGGCTTCAACTTTCCTGCACATGTAACCCGCTGTAACCACTTCTTTTGTATCAAAGGAATGCCCGTCACAGGAGTGGCATTCGCCGTGACGGGCGAAGTCTGGCCTTGACCACTGCTAGCGGTCTCGTTTTCTCCACCTAAAAAGTCACCGGCAGCCCGCAGCCTCTGATTTCCTTCGGAGGTGCGATTTCGGACTCAACAAAGTCGATATCATCGAGATATCGGAAGTTAGCCTTATCAACGATAAGCTTTCTTCAAGATGATATCATCGAAACTGTCTCGACGATATGTTTCCTTTCTCAGCGATTCATCTGCTGAGTCTTGAGACGATATTTTACTTAGTTAATTTTCATTACTTTTATCGTCTATATACTAGTGATGTAGCTTTGATGCATCTGTCATAACATGAACTTAAAAATAACATCAAAAACAACTTAGCTTATCTATACTTGTGTTGCTTCTTCAAATCTAAAGACAATGAATGCATAATACCCAACATGTAATAACCGACTAGTCCAAGGAAACTCCGTACTTTCGCCACGGTTCTCAGTACATGCTAATCTCTAATGGCTTCAATCTTCGCCGGATCGAATGCCACCCCATCTCCACTGATCACATGACCTTAGAATTCCAGCTCCCAATCCAGAACTCGCACTTTGATAACTTAGCATAAATCTGGTTCTCCCTCAAGGTTTGCAACACCAATCTCAGATGAGACTCATGTTCCACCTTCGACATTGAATACACTAAGATATCGTCAAGAACACCATCACGAACGAATCTAGGTATTGTCGAAACACTCTGTTCATTAAATCCATGAACACAGACGGCGTGTTCATCAAACCGAACGACATCACTGAGAACTCAAAGTGACCATACCTCATCCCAAAAGCCGTCTTAGGAATATCCTCTTCTCGAATCATCAACTGATAGTTACCCGACTTCAAATCCAACTTGGAGTACACCATCGACCCCACCAGCTGATCTAACAAATCATTGATTTGCGGGATCAGATACTTATTCTTGATGGTCAACTTATTCAACTCACGGTAGTCTTTGCACAACTGCATACTACCATCCTTTTTCTTTACGAATAACACCGGCGCACTCCACGACGAAGAGCTGGACCTAATGTACCCCTGCTCGAGGAACTCTTAAAACTGTACCTTTAGCTCGGCCAGTTCCTTCAGTTCCATCCTAAATGGAGGACGTGACATCGGCCTCGCACCTGGCACCAAATCTATTGAAAAATTGATTTCACGCTGAGGAGGCACTCCCGGAAGCTCCTCGGGGAACACATCCTCGAATTTTTCCACCACTGGCACTTCTCTGATTGCCAACTTTGTGGAGCGAGTCTCCAACAAAGCTAAATGCCTCACCTCCTTGATTCACCGCTTGCATCATTTGCACAGCGGAAAACAGGGAGCAAGCCACTCCGCCTAGGCTCTCGAACTTGACCTCCACTCTACCTTCACTCCTTAGGGTCACCACCTTCAATAGGCAGTCAATACTAGCTCGTTGTTTTGCAAGCCATTCCATCCCCAGGATAATGTCAAATTCGGCTAGTGGTAGAATTGCTGCTACCAACTCGAAGTCACACTCGCAAATCATCAAAACAACGCGTCCTTTCTTTCTGGTGGTCATGAAAGACCCATTCGGCATGCGCACACTAAGCTCCACCTCTGCCTCGACAGTCTCAACACTGATTCTCGGGATAAAGCTTTCCGCTAGAAAAGAGTGTGATACTCCCATGTCGAACAAAAGTTAGAAGGATAGCCAGAAACTAGCACGAAACCTAACACGCATACAACAAATACGAAAGGTCGCACACAAATTTAATCTACCGAACATATACTTTTCGTACCTGTCACCACATCGGGTTGACGAATCACTTCTTGCTGCCTGAGGTTGTATGCTCTAAGCTGCACTAGAGGGAAATGAGAAGCATTGGACTCCGCCGCTTTCCCTTTTTCACTAACACTTGGGCCGGAACGCACTGGCAGCTCTAGCCTCTGCTCTAGCTCATCCCCACCCTCAGGACATATCCGAGCTATGTGTACCAGCTTGCCACACTTATAGCACGTCCCGGGTCCCTTGTGTTGGAGCCTATGTTCTGCATCTCTTGGTTTGAGAATAACAAATACCGTGTTGTATTTGATCTTGTATTTTGTGTGTTTATAGTGTGCAGGTTGTACATGAACTATAGCTACACATCCCTATGAGTAGTATGCTGAATGGAGACGATTCTCTAGAAAGAGAGCTAACGCCCCGCATTAGAGTTAATGCCCCGCGTTAACTTATCATCGATAAGGGATGTCGTTGAGAAGGGAATGACGTCGAGAAGAAGTATCGTCGAGTACAAAGAGACAACGGTAGCATTGGAGCTAACGCTTGCATTGAGTCCACAATCTACCACTATCTCGACAATTGCACGATCTCAACCATGATGTGCACGAGCCGCTAACGCTGGCGTTAACTCTTAATGCCACGCGTTAGCTACCATGTCTATTTAAAGAGCAACCCCTCTCATTCCACCACAAGCATTCCATTGCCTAAAAAGCCAGAATTCTGATTCTTTTGAAAGAGGCTCGTCTACAATAATTGAGAGATCTCTCTTGGGCTAACATGAAGATCTAAAGAAGATTTTGAAGGAGAAGGTCACAACACATATTCTTTACGAAGGACAAACGCTTCAAGAATGCCAATGTCTACATCGCCTTCGTCTTCACCTTCAAAATTTCTTGGGGAGTTTTGTTGAAGTTTCTGAGATGATCTCAAAGCAATCAACAGTTAGTCTTGCTTCCAACGCAATATGAGCCTATAGGGTCGCACATAAAAGCGTTTGGAGAAATTGGAGAAGGGATTGTGTTGGCCTTACTCATATTGGATATGAGTGGAGGACCAATCCTGTGACTGCTTGGAATTAAATTGAGAATATCTCAACGGGAAATCGTTTAAAGGGTTTAAACGAATGGGTTTATACATGACAAATTCGGCAAAAGGGTTTAACCGAATTGCGTTAAATTCGGCTAATGTGATTAACTGAATTATGTTGATTCGACTAATGAAATTCAGCTAATATGATTAACCTAATTTATTACAGATTCGACTAAAGGGTTTATCCGAATCAGGTCAGTTCGACGAAAGGGTTTCGCCGAATTTATATAGCCGAATTCATATAGACGAATTCGTCGAAATGGTTTCGCCGAATTTGGTTATAGTGATTAGTCGAATTCAGTTATATCGATTAGTCGAATTCGGCGAATATAAATCTGGACAGAAATGTTCTATTTTTCCTCTGGTCTGCGGATAGCCTATTTTATGCCTTCCGTATAAAAGGAACGTGTTTAGGGCTTTGGATAAGACGGTTTTCAGATCGAGCCTTTTTCGTGAGAGAGCCGAAAGATGGAAGTGTTCTGATCATTCTCGTTCCGTCCGCCGATCGTCCTTCCGCCGCCGCCAGTCGCCGCCTCCCCTTGATCGGATCTAGCAGTCCGTGGGGACGTTGAGAGCCTCCTTCTCCGACCTAGTTCTTGTACGACAAGAAGCTAGTGTTCTCCTTTGCTTGTGTGGACTTCTGTAGAGGGATCGATCTATTTCGATCCTTGAAGAACTCAAAGGCAGATTCCGGATTTCACTTTGGAGCACCTTGATTGAGTATTGACTCAATCCCGCGAAGGTACCATGTATTTGCTTATTCTCTTGAATCATGGAAACCGCAAGATCCGTTAGATTCTTTTGGGTTGTTCTTGTTTAGTTCCGCTGCGCATATTTGATATGTCATCCCTTATGAATGTGTAGAGAAAACCCAACAGTGGTATCAGAGGGAGGTTGCAGTCAAGTGCGTGTAAATTGGGACATTTAGAAGCGTTCTAAAAGCCCTAGTTTCTTCCTGGAATATAACATTCGATGTGATTTTGTGTGGTTTCTGGTGGTGGGATTTCAAAAATTTGGTTAGGGCTCTGCACAGCACCCCGCAAGGGCTCTGCCCCTTGGACCCGGTTAGGGGCTCTGCCCCTAAGTCCCTGCCAGGGGCGCGGCCCCTTGGAACCCCGCCAGGAACGCATGTGATTGCGTTGCGATTTTCATGTTTCAGAGGTTGTTTCTCCTCTGCAGTAACCGTCCCTCAATATGGTTTGTGAAACCAAATGTTTAGATTATTGAATCTGACATGAGAGACGAGCTTGTCTACTGCACTTGTGGAGTTGTTGTTCATATGTCCAATGCATGTAAATCTGGAGATTTAGAAGTGTTCTAAATGCTCAGATTTAGCCCTGTTTTGTCAAAGTGTTGATAGACTGTTTTTGTGCACATCTGGGATGTATCTGGAATGTGAATGTTGTAATTTTATTTTCTGATTGTGCACTGTGATTAAATGTTAATCATGATTAAAATGTTAATCACTTGAAATAAAAATACCTTATCTAATATTAAGTATACGGATGCCTTCCGATGGATGACACTCTTCCTGCCTCGATCGATGAAGTGTGGGCTTGCCAAAGCAAGGTGCATTAATCTATCTTGGTAAGGGTGCGAGCGGATAATTGTGATATCCCACTGTCGACATCGGGTCAAACTTAACTAGGTGACCTCAAAGGTTGAGTGCTTAGAGGTATAGGGTTGGCATGCTCCATATGATGGATGCGAATAAATAGTTATTCACCAACCATACAAGAGTTGCATAGTGATGCAATTGACAAATGTTGTCTACCTAAATAACCGCATTATGAGAGGAACGCCAAAGCGGACTCGTGGTGTTGGTGAAATACGGATCTTGTCCACTAAGAGAGTAGCTCGCATAAACTCTCTGAATCGATATCAAGGGTTATTGATTTGATTAAAATAGTGGGAGTTCTTTAATAAAAGTCCTTATTAAAATATATATAAAATGTATTTTGAAATATAGTACTAAAATTTTACTTTGCAAAATTCCTTGTAGAATATCCATGGCAAGTGGATCTCACTCCGCCTTGTCCCTAAGAGCGATCCTTGAGAAGGATAAGCTAAATGGGACAAATTTCCTTGACTGGTTCAGGAAACAGAGAATTGTTCTCAGGCAAGAGCATAAGCTCTATGTCCTTGAAGAAGATCCCCCCGAGGAGCCAGCCGCTAATGCACCACGTGCAGATAAAGATACTTATAAGAAGTATGAAGATGACTCCTTGGATGTTGAATGCCTTATGCTCGCGACTATGAACTCTGAGCTTCAGAAGCAACATGAGAACATGAGTTGTTATGAGATGGTTGAGCACCTGAAGAAAATGTTTCAAGGGCAAGCTCGCCAAGAGAGGTTTGATATATCCAGGACGTTGTTTCAGTGTAAGATGGGAGCTCGGGACCCAGTAGGAACTCACGTACTCAAGATGATTGGGCATATAGAGCACCTTGAAAGACTGGGGTTCCCGTTGGGCCAAGAGTTGGCCACTGATCTGATCCTGCAATCGTTGCCGCACAGTTACGAGCAGTTTGTCTTAAATTACAATAAGAATGAAATTGACAAGACACTGCCCGAGCTCCTAGGCATGTTGAGAACTGCCGAGATCAATATGAAGAAGGCCAAGACTGCCAGCCCCATACTGATGGTGCATTAGAGCAAGGGCAAGGCCAAGGGATTCAAGAAGACGAAGATTGGATCTAAGTCTCCTCTTGATCCCATGTCTTCAGCACTGAAAAGGAAAGGATTGGCTAAGGAAGGGAAGTGCCACCATTGTGGAAAGGCAGGGCACTGGAGGCGGAACTGTCCCCTCTACATTGAGGATCTGCAAAAGAAGAAAGAAAGTATGACTTCCACTTCAGGTATATTCGTTATAGAAATAAACCTTTCTGCTCCTTCATCCTGGGTATTGGTTACCAGATGTGGTTCTCACATTTGTATAAATGTGCAGGAACTGAGAAGGAGAAGAATGCTGGGTAAATGGGAGGTAGACCTGTGCATTGGGAATGGAGCAAGAGTTGCTGCCATCGCTGTTGGTGTTTACTGTCTTTCTTTGCCCACATGGCTTGTAATAGAACTAGATAATGGTTATTATGTTCCGGCCATAACTAGAAACATTATTTCTATTTCATGTTTGGACATGATTGGTTTTTCTTTCATATTTAAGAACAATTGTTGTTCTATTTATAAGAATGATGTTTGTTATGGCATTGCCCAAATGTTTAATGGTTTATATGTTTTGAACTTAGACCATCCGATCTATAACATAGAAAATACTAAAAGACTAAAACCAAATGACTCGAATCCTACGTACCTTTGGCATTGTCGTTTAGGCCATATAAACGAGAAACACATATCCAAGCTCCATAAAGATGGACTACTGGGCTCATTTGATTATGAATCATTTGAGAGATGCGAGTCATGTTTGTTGGGCAAGATGACGAAAGCTCCTTTCACTAGTTGTAATGAGAGGGCTACTGATCTCTTGGGTATAATACATAGTGATGTATGCGGACCCATGAGTTCTATGGCTAGAGGTGGGTTCTACTACTTCGTTACATTTACTGATGATTTCAGTAGATTCGCATACGTGTTTCTTATGAAGAACAAATCCGAGACCTTTGAAAAGTTCAAAGTGTTTAAGAATGAAGTAGAAAACCAACTGGGAAAAAGGATAAAAGCACTATAATCTGATCGAGGTGGCGAATATCTGAGTCATGAGTTTCGTGATCATCTTATAGAGTGTGGTATTGTATCACAGCTCACTCCACCCGGAACACCTCAACATAATGGTGTTTCTGAGAGGAGGAATCGTACCTTGTTAGACATGGTGCGGTCGATGATGAGTCATGCAGATTTGCCTGTTTCCTTTTGGTGTTTTGCTTTAGAGACTCTGCTTTCACACTAAATCGAGTTCCAACGAAAATGGTTCTAAAGACACCATATGAGATATGGACTGGGAAGCGTCCTAGTATGTCGTTCATCAAGATTTGGGGCTGTGAGGCATACGTGCGACGTCAAATGCCTGACAAGCTGGAACCCAAATCGGATAAATGTTATCTAGAGGGGTATCCTAGGGAAACCAAAGGATACCACTTCTACTTACCGTCTGAGGGCAAAGTGTTTGTCGCAAGGACTGGTGTCTTTTTGGAGAAAGAGTTCTTATCCAGAAAGACTACAAAGGTAGAACTTGAAGAAGTTCAAGAGCCACAAACAATGAACGAACCGGAATTGGAACCTGAGCAAGGACTACAAGAAGTTGTAGCTGGAGAGCCTGCTCAAGAAACACAAGTCGTACGTAGATCTGGTAGACCAAGATTTGAGCCTGAGAGATATGGATTTCTCATGACTCAAATAGGTAATGTGTTGCTTATGGATCATGATGATGAGCCTGCAATCTACCAAGAGGCTATGAATGGACCAGACTCTGAGAAGTGGCTTGAGGCCATGAAATCTGAAATGGACTCCATGTACACAAACTAAGTTTGGACCTTGGTGGAACCACCTGAAGGGGTACGACCCATAGGGTGCAAGTGGGTCTTCAAGAACAAGACCGACATAGATGGGAATGTACAGACATTCAAAGGCCGGCTGGTGGCTAAAGGTTTCAGACAAATTCATGGTATTGACTATGATGAAACCTTTTCCCCTGTAGCTATGGTCAAGTCCATCAAAATTCTACTTGCTATTGCTGCGTATTATGACTACGAGATCTGGCAAATGGATGTCAAAATGGCTTTCCTTAATGGAAACCTCCTTGAGGAAGTGTATATGACACAACCCGAGGGTTTTGTATCTCCAGATGAAGCCACTAAAATATGCAAGTTGAATCGATCCATTTATGGATTGAAACAAGCTTCTCGAAGTTGGAATCTACGTTTTGATGAGAAAATCAAAGAGTTTGGTTTCATCAAGAACGAAGATGAACCTTGTGTTTACAAGAAGATTAGTGGAGCATTGTTGTCTTCCTGATATTGTATGTAGATGACATACTGCTGATCGGGAATGACATTCCGACCCTGCAAGTTGTTAAAAACAACCTAGGGAAGTGCTTTTCTATGAAAGACTTGGGCGAAGCGACTTATATACTTGGTATTAAGATCTATAGAGATAGATCGAAGAAGTTGTTGGGTTTGACCCAGAGTACATACATTGACAAGGTGTTGAAACGGTTCAACATGCTTGAGTCCAAGAAAGGATTCTTACACATGTCACATGGTGTGAGTCTCTCTAAGGACCAGTGTCCAAAATCTTTGGAAGATAAGGACCGCATGAAGTTGATTCCATATGCTTCGGCAATTGGATCAATCATGTATGCAATGTTATGTACTCGACCAGATGTCTCATATGCTTTAAGCATGACTAGCAGGTATCAGTCTGATCCGGGTGATGGTCACTGGATCGCAGTCAAGAATATCCTAAAGTACTTGAGAAGGACTAAGGATACATTCTTGGTGTTTGGTGGAGAGTAAGAGCTCGTTGTAAAGGGTTACACGGATGCAAGCTTCCAGACTGACAGAGATGACTCAAAGTCACAGTCAGGTTTTGTGTTTTGCCTTAATGGAGGAGCTGTAAGTTGGAAGAGTTCCAAGCAAGAGAAAGTTGCTGATTCTACGACTGAGGCCGAGTATATCGCTGCAGCGAATGCGGCGAAGGAGGCTGTATGGATTAGGAAATTCATCAGCGAGCTTGATATAGTTCCTAGCATTGTTGATCCCGTAGTTCTCTACTGTGACAACAACGGTGCAATTGCACAAGCTAAGGAACCTAGATCTCATCAGCGCTCCAAGCACATACTTCGGCGCTTCCATCTTATTCGAGAGATTATCGATCGAGGAGATGTGAGCATATGCAGAGTACCGACAGAAGTAAATATAGCGGATCCACTGACAAAGCCTCTTGCATAAAAGAAGCATGATGGTCATGTTAGATCAATGGGTATTAGATACCTGAATGATTATCTTTAGTGGGAGCCTTGTGGATCACATATTTGTTGGTTATTTGTTCAGTGGATGAATTGTAATATGTACTATGTATTTCATCTTATATTTATGGCAAGTTCTTTTATTATGTCATTTCTATCTGTCTGATAAGATTATATAGCATAATAAATGCCCTTAGAGTGTCTGCTTCCATAGGAATTCAAGTACGTGACTTGAATGTGAGAGCCTATGTTTATAAGAAGCTTCATTCTTAAATGGTCCCTGGTCAGAGTATCATCTTAGAAGCTAAGGGGGATGATGATACATTGAGACTAGCATGTGCGTTGACTGATGACCGGTTCCCATAGGTCATGATATTGTGATATCAAGTCACCACATCGGTACTTGTTAGTGAACAAGTTGTACTGGACAGAACCACCGTGAGACTACTTTGTGGATTAATATATGAACGTGTCATAAGTAGGTCTCATCTGACAATGGTGTTTGTAGTTCTTTGACCTGAAGTCACATCATTCATCAAGTGAGGAAGAATGTACTTTGATGCCATCTAAAGTCTTCCTTGAGAAAGGTTGATGATAAGGGTGGTTATTGGGTATGTTACGATTCATTTGGGTGTTTGTGTGTGGACAGATATGGGATTTGTCCTCCTTTATGACAGGAGTTACATCCATGGGCCCCTTGATGGAATGAGACTGAGAAATGCATGGCCATGCTTGGTAGAGTCAATATGTGATATTGAGCTCACCAATTTTCAGACAGTCTATTCTGGATCAAGAAACTAGGATTGAACAATTATGAGGGTGACACGGTCCATGCCTCTAGTTCTATCCGGATGTAAAGGACAAAGGGACATGACAACACTGAAATATTGGTTAAGACAGGCTTATATGAGTTATGAACTCTTATTGCTTGGGTAGCAATGATGTATTGCTAGATGCCGCTCATTGTTTGTGAGACTTTTGTTGATGCTTTGTGATCAAGTGTGAGACTGTTGAAGTTTCTGAGATGATCTCAAAGCAATCAACAGTTAGTCTTGCTGCCAACGCAATATGAGCCTATAGGGTCGCACATAAAAGTGTTTGGAGAAATTGGAGAAAGGATTGTGTTGGCCTTACTCATATTGGATTTGAGTGGAGGTCCAATCCTGTGACTGCTTGGAATTAAGTTGAGAATATCTCAACGGGAAATCGTTTAAAGGGTTTAAATGAATGGGTTTATACATGACAAATTCGGCTAAAGGGTTTAACCGAATTGTGTCAAATTCGGCTAATGTGATTTACCAAATTATGTTGATTCGACTAATGAAATTCGGCTAATATGATTAACCAAATTTATTACAGATTCGACTAAAGGGTTTAGCCGAATCAGGTCAGTTCGACGAAAGGGTTTCGCCGAATTTATATAGCCGAATTTATATAGACGAATTCATCGAAATGGTTTCGCCGAATTCGGTTATAGTGATTAGTCGAATTCGGTTATATCGATTAGTCGAATTCGGCGAATGTAAATTAGGACAGAAATGTTCTATTTTTCCTCTGGTCTGCGGATAGCCTATTTTTGCCTTGCATATAAAAGGAACGTGTTTAGGGCTTCGGATAAGACGATTTTCAGATCGAGCCTTTTTCGTGAGAGAGCCGAAAGACAGAAGTGTTCCGATCATTCTTGTTCCGTCCGCCGATCGTCCTTCCGCCGCCGCTAGTCGCCGCCTCCCCTGGATTGGATCTAGCAATCCGTGGGGACGTTGAGAGCCTCCTTGTCCGACCTAGTTCTTGTACGACAAGAAGCTAGGGTTCTCCTTTGCTTGTGTGGACTTCTGTAGAGGGATCGATCAATTTCGATCCTTGAAGAACTCAAAGGCAGATTCCGGATTTCTCTTTGGAGCACCTTGATTGAGTATTGACTCAATCCCGCGAAGGTACCATGTATTTGCTTATTCTCTTGAATCATGAAAACCGCAATATCCATTAGATTCTTTTGGGTTGTTCTTGTTTATTTCCGCTGCGCATATTTGATATGTCATCCCTTATGAAGGGGTAGAGAAAACCCAACAAGTTTCTCTTACTTTATTTTTATCT
Source organism: Dactylorhiza incarnata (assembly GCA_033032865.1). Classification (NCBI taxonomy): domain Eukaryota; kingdom Viridiplantae; phylum Streptophyta; class Magnoliopsida; order Asparagales; family Orchidaceae; genus Dactylorhiza; species Dactylorhiza incarnata. The sequence goes on along the minus strand of JAWHQI010000028.1, from coordinate 10,285,247 downwards.
TGTAATCCTTTATTGTATTTCTTCTTGTAATGGGTGTGAAGAAATCGTTCGGGTAGAACGTCGGATTTTGTGAGGGATTCCATGGGAAATTCGCCGTATTGTGTGTGGCGACTAGGCCTTGCGAGGTTTAGGGGGAATTCGCTACCTTGTGTGTGGCGACTAGGTCGAGGTTAGATCTAGGGGGTGTCTAGAGGCCTTATTTGGGGTAAGATAGACTATAGCAAACCGGTCCTTGGGAGAAGGACCGGTGAATCACAAAAAGGGATTTTTCATATTCTCGCCTTGATTTCTAGCGTTATAGAAATCAAACATTTGTATAATCAATTTCTTATGAAATAAAATCATGTCCTATAATGTTTCATTCAATTGATTTTATTTCCTCTTTAAGAATGTGTTAAATTATATTTTCATCAAAGAATTAAAGCAAACATTTGTGTAATCAATTTCTTATGAAATAAAATCTTGTCTTTTAATGTTTCATTCAATTGATTTTATTTCATCTTCAAAAATGTTTTAAAGTATATTTGCAACAAAGCACTAAAGCAAAATATATTGTAAGATTCACTTTGATCATTAACTTATGGAATTCAACTTCTGTCACTAACGCCAGGCGTTAGCACTAGCGGTAGTGGAGAAAAAAATGAATTCCATCTTCTTTAAAAAGGAATCGTCAATATAATCTTATCTGAGATATTAAAATATATTTTCTTATAAAATATTCTGAAACTTCGGTCGCAAACTCTAATAAATTTAAATAAGATTTAAATTCCATAAAACCCTTATTCACCCCACCCCCTCTAAGGGTGCCATCAGATCCAACATGTAGTATCAGAGCGTAGGTTATTCCAATACCGCTTCACAACCGGGAATAATGACGCTTCATGATCTCGCATCTTCTAGAGGGGATACGCATAATGAAAATGAAAAATCATTATCATCACCATTATTTATGGGTGAAAATCATAATTGGTGGAAAATATGGAAAAAATTCTTAAATCTTTGGATATTGAAGTTTGGAATATTACAATTAAAATGCCCCCAATTATTCTAAATAAAAATGAAGTGTTTTTAAATGCCAAATCTATGAATAGTCTATATTGTGCACTAGATCAAAATATTTTCAAACTTATTTATACGCTTCCTACTGCTTCTGAAGTTTGGAAATTTCTTGAGAATTCTTATAGTCTTGCCTCCACAGATGATGAACAAGAGCAATTCCTTATGGATCCAAGAGAAGAAACTGATGAGGAGTCATGCTTGGAGGAAGATCATTCTAGGAGAGAAGAATGCAACGTCACAATATTGGACTCAAATGATGACAACACATCAAGCAAAAGAGAAGACGGAAATTCAACTATGGAAGAGGAATGCAAAGAAGATGTCAAAGGAACCTTTGGTTCAAATCTTGCCTCATCCCATAACAATGTAACAAATCAAAATCTTCTCTTTTTGTAACAAATTCTATTTCTACATTTAGTGTGCTTAAATTTGCTAAACGTAAAATTTCAAAGTTGAAAAATGCTAATTCCAAATTACGTTTAGAAAATAAAACTGTAAAAGCAAACGCTAAAGTAGAATATTATATTAATGTTTCAAATTCTCTTTCATGCTCTTTAATTAAAAATGCTAAACCTTGTTTTGATTATAATACTTGTAAAGAAGAACTTAAGGTTTTGGAAAAAGGTCTTTTAACTTCAAAAGAGCATAATAAAAAATTGATTAAAGAAAATGATATTTTAATAGATAAACTAGAATCATTAATAATGTTTATTAAAAAAATTTCATGTAATATGAAATCTCTTATTTCTAGTTTATCAAATCATCAAAAGTCAAAAAGCTTAACTTCACATTATAACAGTAGGTCTATAAGTAAGAGTGAAAATTAAAATCAACAATTAAATAAGAACTTTTTAAGTAATGCCCATATTCATTCACTCTTTTAACATTCAATTCTTAAGAAAGACCATTACTTTTATAAACTCTCTAAGAAAGATTATCTAACATCCCAGTTTGAACTAGACCCCTCGAGTGACACGGGTCACTTGGAGATGCTTATGCTAGGTAGGAGCTTTGAGATCCTAATGGTGCCATGGATGTGCCCTGATCTCTAGGAGTGGGTGTAACCATCACCCACCTTGAAGTTGGAAAGCATATGGCAAAGAATTGGTAAAAGGGAGCTAACACAGGCGTTAGCTTTGCTAACGCTGGCGGTCGCGGCCAAATAAGTGCACGTGATTTTTCCATAGTGGGTGGACTAAATTGCCTAATTCCAGGTTAATAGTGGAGTTGAAAGCCAATAGGAAGCTGGCAAGTAGTTGTGGAGTTTCAACATAAGGTTTGAAAAATTGGAATTTACATTTAATGCTCTTTAATGCTCTCTCTCTCTTCATTCTTAAACCCAAATGGGATGATCTCTTAATCAGATGACCTATTCATCTTCTTCTTCTCCTTCCTCTTTTCTTCATCTTCTTCCTCACACCTCAAGGCTTTAACTTAGGGTTCTTGAAGGAGCAAGCTTGGAGAAGGATTTGGAGCTTGGCCGACCACCACCCGGCTGCCATGAAGATGAGCTCCAACCATGGCTGAAGAATAAGGTTACTTCTGACCCCTCTCCCTTGGTGCTAGATCGTAGAGAAAAATTAGCAGAGGTGTTGAGCTCAACATAGCTTAGATTGTGAGCTAATGGAGCTTCCTAGGAAAAGACCATGCGGAATCTTATTTTTAGGGCACCGATTGCCGCGAAAGATCCTTCATTCACTTCTTCTCTTCAAAAGAAAGAGATAGGATTTGATTTTGTAGAAATCTATGGTCTAATGAGGGAGTATTGGAGGAGAGAAGGTGAAATGCCTGTTGGAACAACCCTATTACTGATTTGGGCTAGAATCACTATCTGTTGACTTGGATCAAGTTGACCCCAATGTATAGTTTATGGGCCAAGAGTTTAGGCTGTTAGAACTAAAGAATTCATTCAGATTCTGCGTTCGACGAACTCCACACTGCGTTCGACGAACTGCTCTCTGCGTTCGACGAACGGCTTGCATTCTACGTTCGACGAACGGCTTGCTCTCTGCGTTCGACAAATGGCATGCTCTCTGCGTTCGATGAACATGCTCTCTGTGTTCAACGAACGGCTTGCTTCTATCTCAGCATCTCAGCGCCTCAGCTCAGCAGTCGACGAACAGATTGTTTCAGCAGTCGACGATCTCGTCTCAGTGGTCGACGATCCCGTCTCAGCGGTAGACAAAATTTGCTCAGCTAAGCGGTCGATGATTTTGCTCAAGCTCAGCGGTCGATGATTTTGCTCAAGCTCAGCGGTCGACGAATCTATCCAGGCTCAGCGGTCGACGAATCCTTCCGTTTGACGAACTCCAGTCTGCGTTCGACGAATCTTTATCAGATGATCAGATCGACGAAATGTATTGAGATCGACGAATTTTACTCAGATCGAAGAATTCTTATTTAAGTTCAGAAAGTTTTAGATAGATTATAGTATTCCATTCTCTGAACTCAGATCGACTACAACAACGGATCTATTCTTCCAGATAAGTAAGGATAATATATTTCCTTTCATTATTCCAAGATTATAGCCGTTGACATTCCTCGGAATAAGACATTTCATGGAAAAGGAAAGAGATATACGGCGCGGCAGATTTACAGTTCCCAGAATATCTATTCAGATATATTTATTCCTTAATATAAGGGATTTGCATTTAATATTTGTCAGAGATTTTTCAAAAGAGAAAAAGGTAGAAGATATAGCAGATTATCACACACAGCTTACACGACAACAAGAGCACCGAACATAACACATTGCTGTACAAAGAAAAAGAAAGAAAGAAAAAGAAAGGAAGAACAAAAGCTACACAGATCTTCATCTCCTTCCTCTAGCAGCACTTACATACTGAGAACATCATCAACACTTCTCTCAGTTATTTGCTGCAAGTTTAGATCTTCAAAAGAGCAACAATAAATTGGAGAACTTGTTCTCTCAGTTTAATCATCTACAGGAAGATCACTCATTCAAGATGAAGCTTCCATCCTCATACTGTCAAACAACTTCATATCAGATAGAAGGAGCATTTTTCTACATCAACATCCACTAGAGTCTTCTCTCACATAGTTTACAGAGAAGAACATTCTAAGCTTTCTATCCCCTCTTGTACAGGGTTAAAACTCCCTTAAAAAGTTTACCCATTGGTGGCAAGACACCTGATCAAAAAATCCTGTTGGTTTTGAGCACCTGAACAAAATCTCTGTGGTGTGTGGACACCTGATCAAAAACCCCTTGGTGATAGGGCACCTCATCAAAAACCTAGTGGATCCTACCAAGTGTGGTAGAAGAGTAGACGTACCCAGGTTTATTGGGGAACTACTATAAAAATCCTTGTGTCTTTGTGCCTGTGAATTTCTGTGTTGCTTGTGCTGTGCTGATTTCTTTATTTAGTTTTTAAAAATCACCCTATACACATATATATATATATCACTATTTTAATTCCGCTATAAAACTAAGGGAAAAGTTTTAATACTCTATTCACCCCCTCTAGAGTTAATTTAAGATCTAACCTCCACTTTCAATTGGTATCAGAGGCATATCAATTACTTTTCAATTGGTATCAGAGGGTAGTTGATTCTTTACAGGCTAACACCTTAATCACAAAGATCAATTAGATCTTAAATTCTTTCAGAGTTTTTATCTTATTTATTTTTGTTTAAAAACTCATGGCACAAAACAAAGAGTATTCAAGCACAAGAACTCCTATGTGCAATCTCAATAAGTTTGCACTATAGAAAGCAAGGATTAGATTGTACATGAATGCTATTGATGAAGATATTTTCAATGTCATTTTGACAGGACATTCAACTTCATCAACATCTCAAGATACTCAAAAGATGCTGAAAAGTGCTGATGCTAAGGCTATGGACATATTAGATCAATCAATGTCAAATGACATTTATCAAAGAGTTAATTACTACACTTCAGCAAGAATCATCAGGAACTCCCTAACAAGAATGGTAGATGAACCTTCTTCCACTTTATGTATTTATGATACAGAACCATCATCTAGTCAAAGTGAAGAAGAAGAAGAAGAACAAAAAGCTATAACATTCTGCATGATGGCCATATATGGCTCAAACCACAACTCAGATGTAGAATGTGAATCTGATGAAAATGAGAATTCAGCAGAAGAGTCAAGGTCATCATCAAGTTCATCTAAAGATGAAAATAATGCAAATGACAAAGATCAGTGCTTGATGGCCATATATGACTCATACAATGATTCAGATCACGCGTCTTCATCCAGTTCCAGTGATGATAAGGATGATGAAGAAGAAAAGAACTTCTGTATGATGGCTATCAATGCCTCATCAAACAATTCAGAAGAATCAGAATCAGGGTCAGAAAATGATGCAGATCAGGTAGTATCTAACCATGATTTTAATTCCACTGATTTCAAAGATGATTTTAAAATTTTATGCTTAGATTTGATTAAATCCGAGAAAAAAATCAAATATCCCAGAAAAGATATAAATAATTTAACTTCTGAACATACTAAACTTAAAATAGATTTGAAAACATCAGAAAAGGAAATTAATTCTTTGAAAAATAATTCAATTATTTCTGGAATTTTTGAACAAACTCTTAATGAAAGAAATATCAAATTATTGAATATCATAAGCACTAAAAATGCCAGATTAAATGGCAGCAAACATAGCTTAAGATTTTCATCTAATATATCTCATATTCTAAAGAAAAATACATTTACTACTTCTACAAAATTAGTATCTGCTAAGGAAAAAGAAGTAACAGAAAACTTAATAAAAATTGTTAAAATTTTGTGTGTTCAACAAAATTCGTCGAACAGAGATCGACGAAATCAAATGACTTCGTCGAACGTAGATCGACGAAAGCTGAACACAGAAATAAAACATTATCTTCTTATAATTAGAGCTCAACAAATCAGAGTTCAACAAACTCTGAACACAAAGAATGAATATAACTATTCCTTAATCTCCTTATCAAACATATATCTTAATGATTATCAAGAAAAATTTTAATTAGTATCAAACATACATTTTAATTATCATAAAAGAAAACTTTTAATTGGGATCAGAAATCAGATTTTAAAGATTTTAATTGGTATCAGAAATCAAAGTTTCAATTGATAAAGGAAATTTTCAATTGGTAAAACAATTATCAGATACAAAGGCCAATATCAATTCAATTTCAATTTGGTAATACCTTAAAAGATAAGGCCAATATAATTAACTATAAGGCAATGCTTAAACCTATTGAAAATATTCTTAACTCCAATTGCAATCAAACAAAAAGTTATAGGATTCAATTGAATCTTCTCATCTTAAGAACAATGTCAGATAACTTCATGTTCCTACAGACTTTCTCAGGATCATCAAGATTTGAGTATTCTACTCTAGTTGCATTGATCAGAAATGATCATGACACTGAGTTTTTGAATCTCTTCTGATAAGAGAATTCTGTAAGAAGGAAGGTATCAGGCAATGTATCCTTGAGAAGATAAGAATTCCTTTGAATCCATTAAAAGCTGTCCCAATTCATCATATTAATAGAATCCTATTTAAAGCAAAATCTTGGATATTTTTCCTTCTAATAAAGCATAAAGGGTTTATAACAAATCCTCTCTTAAAATAGAAGAGTCTATGCATTGTTGGAACTAACCTATTAAATGAGGAGAGGAACACCACCTCTACCAGAGACATTTTGCAGGTATCAAGGTCACTTTCAATTGGTATTCAATTGGGATAAAACTATCAGTTGCAGAAATAAAAGAAAGGGCTTACACTCTCAAGATAGAGAATGCAAATGAAATTGCAAGTTCAATATCAGAAAACCAGAACTTTCTATTGGTTTCAAAATCAAAGCTTACCTTTCAATTGGTGTCAGAATCAAACTCCCAGTAGCAGTTATAAAGGAATTAGAACAATAGCAATATAAAGATTGCATCCTTCCCTTCCTCCCATCAAATGTCCCTTCTTCAAGGGGCCTCGCTTTAGGCCTTCCTGAAACTAGGCATGGGGAGAGGTTTTATGAAGAAGCTCCATATGATGCAGTATCTTGCTCAGGGGGAGTTGTTCTATGAAATAGGTAAGGGAAGAAATCTGAAGAACCTCCAGTCTAAGGGAGAGATACTCTCATGGGGAGATGCTTTCAGAAAGGGCAAGATGATTTATGAACAAGCTTCATATACAGCAAATTCAGAATACAACTTTTGATATAGAAGTTAGAGCAGATATCAAATTCAGAATATAAAGATACAGTTCAGACAATCAAGTCAGAAAGCAAGAACTCAGTTCAGAAAAGATCAGAATTCAAGAATTCAGAAAGAAAGAATTCAGAGAAAATCAAATGTTCTGATTGTGTATTTCTATCAGTTTTATTTTCATTGAAATAGTGCAAAGCTCAGAGTATTATTTATTTTATATCTGATGAAATATTTAAAATATATCAGATATATATATGCTCTGTTGTTTTTATTTGTTTCCAATTTTTGTCAAATAGTGTACTAACCCAAATAGGGGGAGATTGTTGGAACAACCCTATTACTGATTTGGGCTAGGATCACTATCTGTTGACTAGGATCAAGTTGACCCCAATGTATAGTTTATGTGTCAAGAGTTTAGGCTGTTAGAACTAAAGAATTCATTCAGATTATGCGTTCGACGAACTCCATAATGCGTTCGACGAACTGCTCTCTGCGTTCGACGAACGGCTTGCATTCTGTGTTCGACAAACGGCTTGCTCTATGCGTTCGACAAACGACATGCTCTCTGCGTTCGACGAATGACATGCTCTCTGCGTTCGACGAACGACTTGCTTCTATCTCAGCGTCTCAGCGTCTCAGCGTCTCAGCGTCTCAGCGCCTCAGCTCAGCGGTCGATGAATAGATTGTTTCAGCGGTCGACGATCTCGTCTCAGTGGTCGACGATCCCGTCTCAGCGGTCGACAAAATTTCCTCAGCTCAGCGGTCGACGATTTTGCTCAAGCTCAGCGGTCGACGAATCTATCCAGGCTCAGCGGTCGACGAATCCTTCCGTTCTGCGTTCGACGAATCTTTATCAGATGCTCAGATCGACAAAATTTATTGAGATCGACGAATTTTACTCAGACCGAAGAATTCTTATTTAAGTTCAGAAAGTTTTAGATAGATTATAGTATTCCATTCTCTGAACTCAGATCGACTATAACAACGGATCTATTCTTCTAGATAAGTAAGGATAATATATTTCCTTTCATTATTCCAAGATTATAGTCATTGACATTCCTCGAAAAAGGACATTTCATGGAAAAGGAAAGAGATATACGGCGCAGCAGATTTACAGTTCCCAGAATATTTATTCAGATATATTTATTCCTTAATATAAGGGATTTGCATTTAATATCTGTCAGAGTTTTTCAAAATAGAAAAAGGCAGAAAATATAGCAGATTATCACACATAGCTTACACGACATCAAGAGTACAAAACATAACACATATTGCTGTACAGAGAAAAAGAAAGAAAAAAAAAAAGAAAGGAAGAACAGAAGAACAAAAGCTACACAGATCTTCATCTCATTCCTCTAGCAGCACTTACATACTGAGAACATCATCAACACTTCTCTCAGTCATTTGCTATAAGTTTAGATCTTCAAAAGAGCAACAACAAATTGGAGAACTTGTTCTCTCAGTTTAATCAGCTACAGGAAGATCACTCATTCTAGAAGAAGCTTCCATCCTCATACTGTCAAACAACTTCATATTAGACAGAGGGAGCATTTTTCTACATCAACATCCACTAGAGTCTTCTCTCAGATAGTTGACAGAGAAGAACATTCTAACCTTTCTATCCCCTCTTGTACATGGTTAAAACTCCCTTCAAAAGTTTACCCATTGGTGGCAAGGCACCTGATCAAAAAATCCTGTTGGTTTTGAGCACCTGATCAAAAGCTTTGTGATGTGTGGACACCTGATCAAAAACTCCATGGTGATAGGGCACCTGATCAAAAACCTAGTGGATCCTACCAAGTGTTGTAGAAGAGTAGACGTACCCAGGTTTATTGGGGAACTACTATAAAAATCCTTGTGTCTTTGTGCCTGTGAATTTCTGTGTTGCTTGTGCTGTGCTGATTTCTTTATTTAGTTTTTATAAATCACTCTATACACATTTATATATCACTATTTTAATTCTGCTATAAAACTAAGGGAAAAGTTTTAATACTCTATTCACCCCCCTCTAGAGTTAATTTAAGATCTAACCTCCACTTTCAATTGGTATCAGAGGCATATCAATTAACTTTCAATGCCCCAATTTATTTGGGGAAGATGATGAATAGTCTAGGTTAAAAAGGGCAAAATAATAAATATGGTAGCAATTATTGACTTGAATCATATTGGATATATATATATACATGAATAGTGGTGAAAGTCCAACCATTAGAGAAAGAAAGAATAGGGATATGACTGGGAGCTGGGCTACTAGTGAAGTAGAACTGGAGGCGTATAACATAGAAATTATTCTCTATTAGCTAACGCCGATGTTAGCGCTAACGCCGGTGTTAGCAAGTCGACTTGTCGACGGGAAGGGGTAACTTCTTGTCGACCCTTAATGTCGACGGGAAGGAATGTTGGTAGAATCACTAATTCCTGGCGGTAGCGCTATCGCCGACGTTAGCGTGTCGGCACTTGGTGTCGACAGGAAGGGTTGGTGTCGACGGGAAGGGCTAACTTCCCGTCGATCCCCTTATAGTGGATGGAAAGGGCCAACTTCCCGGCGACCCCCTTGCAGTCGATGGGAAGGGTTAGCTTCCCATCGACATCGATGGGAAGGTGTAGTCTGGATCACTTACGCCCTGCGATAGGGCTACCACCGGCATTAGCAAACAAAGAATGTTAGATTCTCCTCCTTTGGTGAGGTAGGAGTTCCTGGATTCCCATGTTAATGGGGTGAGGTGTAGATGAATGTTATGATCCTGAAATGGGGCATTTTGATGCATAATTGAATGAAGAATTTAGAGGACGCATTTATATAAATGCTCCCATCGGTTGATAATCTATCAGATGATTAGATTTGTCATAACAATATGTACACCCCTGATGGATTTCATAATTTTTGGATAAGTAGTAATAAAGATATTGTCGTTTCATTTGATAACTTGAAGGAGATATAAATGCTGAATGTGAAGGCCGATGGGGCCAAAATTTTGTATGAATCATGTACATGCTAGTATGGGCCTGTGATGGAAATTTTAGATTTATTCTGTTGAGATGTCTCCTTAAATGAACCTTCAATTGTCAGTTTTATGTGGAATTGTAAAAAGGACATGTTTATATAAATGCGCACATCGTTTGACAATCTATCGGATGTCTAGATTGGTGATAACCTCTCAATAAGGTTGATAGCGTTATCATGTTGGAACAAGCTGTGATCTGTGCATGAGGATTGAATATTGGTGAAATGTTCGGGCTTACTTATGTAGCAAAATATGAATATGTCTCTTTACGCACAAGTAGTCCTACAGGATCTTGTAGAGTAATTTCCATATTATACGCACGCCACCACGCAAAAGTTATAGCAACTCTGTATGGGTAGAATTGATGGCTTGATGCGGGTTATATGATATGGTTATATCTTATGGTGAAATGTTAGGGGCCCGATTGTTGGGGGCCTTGGATGCTAATTAGCATCGGTTGAACTGGTAAGATGTGAAAGGTAAGAAGACTCCACCCGTGAGTCCTTGGGTGCTTGATAACACAAATTATGCATGGGACATACATGAATGTGCATGGTTTACACATGGTGGTGTAATGATCCTAGTTGGAGGATTACTTTTGGTAGATCTATGGGCTCGCCAGTCATCACACCGATGGGAGCTGGCAGATAGATCTTGGCCGGTTGGGCTGTGCTCTTTATGTTTACTTCCAAGGACCCCTTCCGTGCCTAGCGGCCGGTTGGGTTATGCTTTTGGTTCTTACTTCCCAAGACCCTTTCCGAGTCCAGTACGCAGGTGCTCCGCTATTGTGTTCTTAGCATCGAGGCATATGAAAGGCCTAAGTCTAGTAGTGTGCATACCCACCTAGTAGTGGAGAAGCCCGTTCCACTGCCACGGTCTGGCAACGACGGGGGCGCCTGAGTGGTTAGCTACCCTCAAAAAGTGGGAACTACAGGTCTTTGTCAACATAGAAAATATGCATGGGTGAGTCATCATATCATTATCATTATATTTCATTCATCCTTTCATGATCATAACATTGCACCGCAAAGGGTCCATCATATAAATTAGTATGGGCTCTTTTATATGATGGGTTTCAAATTAGAAACCTTAACTTATAAGTTTGTATGGGCATTCATATAAGTTAAGATACATTTTGAAACAACAAATATACTGCTTACTTCTATACTGATACACTGCTAGTATAAATGTGTTTTTATATACATGTTGATACCTTTTGTTGTTACCAGCCTTCTTGTGGTACAGTTGATATAATAACTGCTAGATTAAGAACATCATTATGTCACCTGCTTATTATATTACTAATTATATTGCAGCTTCTCTTCAATCCCTTCCGTCCGGTGCATTGGAGTCACCGGTGGAGAGGATGTGAAGCCACATAGTCTTTATGACTAACAGTTGCTACACCACTACTTTTAGGAGTGCATCCAGGTGGAGCAGCAGCGTACGATACAGGAGGACAACCAGGCTAAGGTGATAAGGCTTGTGACTATGATACCATGGCTACCGTCAGTGGCAAATATGAGCGAGTGTTTGAGATCTAGCCTTAGGGCATGTTTGTACTCTGATTTTTAATAGGAGCTTATATAGCTTCCTATTCTTTTGTACTGTAATGGACATTATTACTTAGTTGTGAATAAATGGCTTTTGTTGTCTTTGTATTATTGATGGGTTGGCACGATGATATTTGAGAATAGTCAGCAGGATAGGCGTCTTGTGGAGGGGATAGCCCGTGTGCTGACATTTCTGCAAGGCAGCTGTCCTGGGCATATGACTCTCCTCGGCCGTTTCTTATGTTCTGGGAGGGGGGTGGTACAGATTATTCTACAACTCTTTATGATTATCAACATCAATCTATTTTGAAAAATAATGTCAATAAACATAATTCTCAAACGAATTGTTTTTCAACCAACTATCACCACAAGAAGATGTCATATAATAATAATCTGAATTTGAAAGACAATCAACCAAAGTATGAATGGAGGTCCAAAATTAAAAAAATGAAACACTAACTCCACTTGTTAATTCATCACTATCTCCCCAAAAGCCAACACAATGTATTTAGGTACAAAAAAAACATCCCACTTGGACCCCTTTGGATACCTAAATCTCTCATTGATTAGTATCCAATCACTTACATAAAGTAGAAACAATTAAAGATGAAATATCAATACTATACTTCATGATATACTTAATTTTTTTTCTTTTTGTTTGTTTTTATTTTTGAGCCAACTCACTATGGTCACTTAGATATATTATGCAATATGACTTTCACATTTTAAGCCTAATGGTTAACAAATCAAATTGAATTAAATTGAATATAAAGTCATAAAGTTTTCAAGTGATCTATTTTTTCTCTTTATAGGTTTATCCTTTTTAAATCCATTGCCTATAAATATCTTATTTTATCATTATAAATTGAATGTTAAATTTGCTAAATGATATTATCAAGACTAATGAAATTACTCTCAAAATTGGATTTAAATGGGCTTTTAGGGGTCTTATGCTAAAATATTAAATGCACAAATTATTATATATTTGTCTATTTTCTTTGCTGTATATAATAGCCCCTATAATGGAAAATCTTAATTTAGAAAAAACAGAATTAAAAAAAAACTATGAAAATGATGAATATGGTTTCACACACTCCACCATGATCGATTGATATCCTATGCTAAAATTCATTATTATCATATATCATAATTCATGATCTATCAAGAATTATCTTAAACAAACTATTTCTATCAAACTTAGGAATTATGAAATATATGATGGTTATTAATATTAGAGTTTCATATCTTGTTTTGTGTGTGTGATGTGCATCCCTATTGTTTCCATGTATCTTATTATATTTAGAACTAATAATAAACTTGATATCAACAAGATGATATCAAATAGAATTGTCACTTCATTCTAGGTCTATGAAAATTCAAAACTCTATGTTTGAATACATGCAACTCAATTATATATTTGTCCATCTTTACAAAGCTTTGCACCATGTTGTCCTAACTCATCGTACTAGCATCATCACTTATCATATGTTGAAATCAATGTCCATGCTAGCTATATCTTGCAATGCTAAAGTAACTTATATTACTAAAATATGAAAATCATAATTTCCTTTATAGTTATTTGCATGAGTAAAAATTTTCTAAATGGATTTAAAATCAACAATCTTCGATATAATTGTAAATCCAAAACTAATCATGCAATTATACCATAGTTCATATATTTAAGGCTTGCACGCTCAGTATGTCCATAATCATTAAACCTAAGACACGTTTCTCACAATAGCGTGGGCGTAGGATTGTGCGCATTAGAGACCTAACCTCTAAGTCATGTCTTGTCCTTAATCGGGGAGGGTTCTAGTAGGGCCTTGCGAGGCATTGGGGGAAAGGGTGCTAGGTTGAGCATCGTATTTTGTATGCATATGAGATTAACATCCCATCCTACGGCATGTGTGCAGCTCCTCATGGCCATCCGTCACTTAGTACGGAGCTAGAGTGTAGTCATGTTGTTAAGGTATCATAATCTTAGATATACTTATATAACTTCATTGCATGAACATCATCTCACTCTTTAAAATTAAATCAAGCATAATATTTTTGTTTAATCTTTGCATTTTGTGTTTGCATATTTTATTATTTTGAGAATTAATAATTTTATAAAAAAACAAGTATTTGAAAAATCATCAAAAACATGCATAAAGAGCCTTCAAATCTTCTCCAAAATGTCTGAAATTTCAACAGTAAGAAGGCCTCTTTATAATACAACTGAATTAAGAAAAATATTTTTCAAAAAAAATCAAAATTTGCAGTTCTGTTTTGGCATTAGCCCCTTTGCTCCAAAAAATTTTATTTTTGAAGAATATCATGTATTTTCTCATGCACTATTTTGGGTTTATTTCTCTGGTATAGAATATCATTTACTGATAGGCCTTTTAAAGACTTCTATGTTTTCCAGAATGTATTTGAATTTAAATATTTAAAAAGAAATTCAAAATTACAAAACAATTTCAAAAAACAAAAATAATCTTTTCTCTTTATATGTGTTTATTGTTTTGTACTTATATAAAAATTCAAAAAATCTAATTTTTTTTTATTCTTATTCATTGTCATTGTCAAGGATGATTAAATATATCAATTAAAGATTAAATACACTGTTTAATTTAACTTCCAAGTTTCTTAAAAACATTGTTTTGTATTTGTCATGCCTTGAAAATCATCTTGTTATGTGCAATGAAATTGATTGTAGATAAACATGTGTAGAAACACTTAGCATGTCTGTAAGTATGAGTAATTTATTATGTTTGATAATGATTTATTCACTCACTTATTTTTGATAATCTACATGTGCTTACAATTATATACTTGCATGATTGTGTAGTGTAATAACATAAATAATTAAAATGCATAAATAGATTACCTACACAACGTTGAATTGGTTATTACAATTCTTTTTCTCTCATGCAGTTATTCTTTAGAGAAATGTGATTTAAAATGCCATGTTTGCAAAACAAGTGAATTCAGAGTCCTTAGTCATTAAACTAAAAAGCAAATAATAAATGACAAGGAAAACTCCACCAAGCACTACTCACCCTCCTGATAAGTCTTAATGAGCATTGTGAGGTTGAGCACCTTGGCTAAAAATTGTAACGTGTCTTGTAGCAAACAATTTATACACCACTTCTCTTAGTACACCGGATCACAAAAAATAAAAATAAAGCTAAAACATATAAAAGTGATCCCCAAGCACTACTTTGCACCCTGATAAGTCTTAATAAGCATTGTGTGTGCAGAGTACCTTGGTAGTTGAACTCTTTATTTACGTGCATTAAAATATTGTGGAAGTAATATTATTTGTGTATTTTAATGTTGTGTTATTTCATTATAAATCTCATGTGTTTTTGATTGATTCATTTGTATGTCTTATCAAAACACTATTTTGTACACATCATTATCCTTCATAAACTTCTACTCATGAGAATTGGATCCTAATGCTCATCTACACAATTCTCTATAAACATAAGTAAATGCACTAGATAACAAAGCATGACCGTTATAATGTTTATGTTTACTTGAAATGCCAATTATATTACATTGTAGTTTTTGTATATTTTCTTGATATTATAAAGTCATGCTTGCAATTTTATCTTTATGGAATTGCATCTCTTCAATCTTTAACGCAAACATCAACTTTTCAAATTTAAAACTCATTATCCTTTATATTATTTTACCTTCTAAAATGAAGTTTATGTTTAAGAGTGCTTATTATATTTTTCCGCTAAGTTTACTACTTATGCTCTTTCATGACTATTATTTTTTCAACAAGTGGTATCTTAAAATAAGAATGCTTACCTTATCATTTTTCCGCTAAGTTTACTACTTTATGTTCCATCATGCATATATTTTTCTCAACAAGTAGTATTTAATTAGCTTTTGATTACATCATATTTTTCTTCTCTACATAGATCATATTAATCCTTATTGCATACTCTCACCTAACCCCTCTTTTGATACTACCAAAAGGGGAGAATAAATTGCATAAATCTAATATTTAGGGAGAGTGCATTATAATAATATCAAACTAAAAAAAGGTATCTTTGTAGGGGGAGTAATCATATCGGAGGTGCATACAGTATCCTATGATTGATCATGACAAATCTTCAATAAGTGGTTCCTAATCAATCTTAGTAGACATACACTCATCCCTACCCACTTTTGCTAATAACAAAGGGGTAGAATAAATTGAGAAATCTAGTAAAATAGATATTTCGTGGGGATTAAATTATAAGAGAACACTTATTTAGGTGGAGGACTTCATATAGAAAGTGTATGCATTATCACTTTTAAATCTATCACGCTCTTAACCTGTTATTCATGCATATCTTATTACCGCACTTACCTATAAACACAAATTATATTTATCTCACTAATTTCTAATACAGTTATTTATTATTATCAAAAGGGGAGATTGTTCGAGCCTATGTTCCGCAACTCTTGGTTTGAGAAAAATAAATACTGTGTTGTATTTGATCTTGTATTTTGTGTGTTTATAGTGTGCAGGTTGTACAGGAACTATAACTACACATCCCTATGAGTAGTATGCTAAATGGAGATGATTCTCTGGATAGAGAGCTAACGCCCCACATTAGAGTTAATGCCCTGTGTTAACTTATCATCGATAAGGGATGTCGTCGAGAAGTGAATGACGTCGAGAGGAAGTATCGTCGATTACAAAGAGACAACGCCAGCGTTGGAGCTAACGCTCGCGTTGATTCCACGATCTGCCACAATCTCGATGGTTGCATGATCTCAGCCACGATGTGCACAAGCCACTAACGCTGGCTTTAACTCTTAACGCCACGTGTTAGCTCCCGTGTCTATTTAAAGAGCAACCCATCTCATTCTAGCACAAGCATTCCATTGCCTCAAAAGCTAGAATTCTGATTCTTTTGAAAGTGGCTTATCTACAATAATTGAGAGATCTCCTTTGGGCTAACATGAAGATCTAAAGAAGATTTTGAAGGAGAAGGCCTACAACACATATTCTTTATGAAGGACGAACAATTCAAGAACGCCAATGTCTACATCGCCTTCGTCTTCACCTTCAGAATTTCTTGGGGAGTTTCTCTTACTTTATTTTTATCTTGTAATCGTTTATTATATTTCTTTTTTGTAACGGGTGTGAAGAAATCGTTCTGGGAGAACGTCGGATTCCGTGAAGGATTTCATGGGAAATTTGCCGCCTTGTGTGTGGCGACTAGGCCTTGTGATGTTTAGGGGGAATTCACCGCCTTGTGCGTAGCGACTAGGTCGAGGTTAGATCTAGGGATGGCTAGAGGCCTTATCTGGTGTAAGATAGACTATAGCCAACCGGTCCTTGGGAGAAGGACCGGTTAATTGCAAAAAGGGATTTTTCATATTCTCGCCTTGATTTCTAGAGTTATAGAAATCAAAATTTGTATAATCAATTTCTTATGAAATAAAATCTTGTCCTTTAATGTTTCATTCAATTGATTTTATTTCCTCTTTAAGAATGAGTAAAATTATATTTTCATCAAAGCATTAAAGCAAACATTTATGTAATCAATTTCTTATGAAATAAAATCTTGTCTTTTAATGTTTCATTCAATTGATTTTATTTCATCTTCAAAAATGTTTTAAATTATATTTGCAACAAAGCACTAAAGCAAAATATTGTTGAAAATGTTGATGTGTGAAGTTGGCGGTCTGGGAGGTTGTCGCGCGGTCTGGCCACAGTCTCCTATTTTTTCGGTCTGACCGCCGTTCTCTCTGTCCAAGGCTGCCGAGGTGAGGTCGCGCGGTCTGGTTCGTGTGACCGCGTGGCAAGCTGTTATTCAGTACTCTGCTGGTTAAGCTGTTAATTGCACAGGGTTGCTGTTCTGGTATCTGACAGTCCGGTCTGGTGACGGTCCGGGTTCTTGATTGTGCGCGCCAACTAAGGTTTTCTTAGTTGCGCGGTCTCCCCTTTGTGTTCGCATAAGCTAGTCCCATGGCGATCTGCTTTTGTATGAGAACACTGGTGGTGGGCGTCATGACCCTGCGGGATGTCATGATCGCGTGGCTTCTTGGTGGAGTGGCGATCTCCTGGTCAGGATTGAAGTCGGCGAGCTCACTAAGCGCAGAGCGATCTTCTGCTGACCGCGCGGGTAGACCAATCTTGGTCGCACGATCATAGCGGTGACTATATCTCATAGGGTGGTGACTGGATCTGGTCCCACGCCTATAAATAGGTGTCGCTGTAGCAGCAATTTCATCGCACCAAGTGTAAGCTGAACTCATGCCTAGAACTTGCGGTCTCTTTTTTAGTGACCGCCCAATATTCTAATTGAACTTCCTTTGTGCAGCTTCTGTGGATTGTGCTGACAGCAGCGGTCATCTCTTCTTCTAAAGTGTCCAGGCGGTCTTGCGGCTTGCAGTGTGGGTTGCTGGAGTTTGGGAGAATCAGTGGAGTTTGGGAGGTCGCGGAGCTTCAGAGGTATTGTTCAAGTTGCCGGCAGACTGTTCGCGCGGTCTCCTCTTCTAGTCGCGCGAACACCCTTGTCGTGCGGTTTAGCGGCTTCTGTGTTCAGACCGCCAGTTATCTTTCTTCTGCTTTGTATTTTTCCTTTTGGTTTTGTGTACTGGTAAAATCATGTCTCGCCATATATACCTCGCTCTGTAATGAAGATTCCTGCTGTTATCAAAAATGATTGTTTTGTTTCATGTGCTTCTGGTTGTTGGCTGTAACTTTAAGTTGTACGATTACTGCTCACTCCTAGATCTACGAAAAATTTTACATGGTATCAAAGCAACGTTGGAGTGGATAGAGCAGTGAACAACTCAAAGTTGCCATCGCCTTTGTGAAGAAGGAACCAGTGGTAGAGCCATGGAAGCAGGTTTTGCAAGTGTTCTTTGAATTGAGATGCTCACGTCGACTAACTTCAAGAAGTGGAAGTCGTGCATGCAAAGTTATATTCTGGGCGAGGACCTCTGGGAGGTTGTTGGAGGAGATAGTACACATGAAGTTGTCTCAGTTGGGGATAATGGTCTTGAGGTGAGGAATTGGAGGAGGATTAATGCGAAAGCAGAGTTCACTCTGAAAAGGGCAATTATCACCTGACCTATTCGATCACATCTTAGGGTTTGGATCAGTTACCGAGATCTGGAGAGCCCTGGATGGGTTGTTAAACAAGAAGAATGTTGTGAGGCTACAGTTCCTGGAAAATGAGCTGGATAGGTCTGCTCAGGGAGATCTGTCTATCTCTACGTTCTTCCTGAAGATGAAGAACCTGTACGCTGAGATTTCAGCATTGGATCCTGATGAGCCAATTTCTGAGGCAAAGCTGAATAGACACATCATCTGCGGCTTGCGAAAGGAGTATGTGGTCTTTGTGACGTCGGTGCAGGGTTGGGCAAATTAGCCATCTCTACTGGAGCTGGAGAATCTTCTTGCATCGCAGGAGAGCCTGTCAAGGCAGATGGCGGGGGTGTCAGTGTCTGGGGGAGAAGGCGAGGTACTCTTCACAGGGAAAAAGAAGAGATGGGAAAAGAAGAAGAAGACCGCTGGAGGCAATGGGCCTTCAACTTCTGGACTGTAGGAGAGGGGCTATGCTCCCAAGGCTGAAGGGAAGAAGAAGGGAGAAGGACCCAAATGCTTTAAGTGCGGAATGCTTGGTCACATCTGGATGGACTGCCGGGTGAATCTTCAGCCAGGGCATGCTACTGCAGGGAAGGAGGAAACTGAGGCCAGGCCAAATGATGGAGGATGGGGAGGAGCCTTCTCAGCTTCTGTCGGAGTTGCGGCTCCTATCAACTATCAGGAGGACTGGATCGTGGACTCGGGGTGTGGTCATCACCTCACCAGGGATGAGTCGAAGCTTTCTTCAGCGCATCCTTACTCAGGTAATGATGCTATCATAACTGCTGATGATACTGTGCATACTTTCGAGAAGGTGGGGGTTGCTTACTTGGGCAGTGATAGGGGGACACTAACGTTGAAGAGTGTCTATCATGTGCCCGGAATGAGAAAAAACCTCTTCTCCGGGACCAACGCTTTAGACGCTTGGTATCAAGTTCTGTTTGGTCCAACAGAAGTAAGGTTTCTACGAAACGTTGAGGTGGTAAAGGCTGATGTCGTTCATGTTGGGAGAAGGGCAAAAGACTTGTTCATTTTATCGACAAGTTCTTATGTTGACAAGATGAGGACAAATGACAGTGTCATTATATGGCACGAGAGGTTGGGTCATGTAGGGATGGATAAGCTGATGGCTATGGCGATAAAAGGTCTAGTCATGGGCCTGCATAGTCTATCTTACTACGGTGACGGTCATGTTTGCGCGGGAAGTCAGTTTGGCAAGTCTCATCGACTGCCGTTTGATAAGTCGCAGACAAGGAGTAGTGTGCCGTTGGAGTGTATCCACGGTGACTTGATGGGACCGCCTGCTACCCCAAGCCTCGGAGGCAGCATGTATATGCTGGTGTTGATCGACGATTACACCAGATATGTCTGCGTCTATTTACTGAAGGAGAAGGCGGAGGCGTTTGCCAAGTTTGTGGAGTTCAAGGAGCTAGTGGAGGGTCGGCTAGGCCTGCAGATAAAGAAGTTGAGAACTGATAACGGGGGGAGTTCACATCTTGTGAGTTCTCTAGTTTTTGCAGGAAGGCGGGCACCCAGAGGGAGCTTACTTGTGCGCATACTCCACAACAAAATGGAGTTACAGAGCGAAAGATCCGTCATCCAATGGAGACATAAAATTGTTGGTTGCATGCCAAGAGTATCCCAAGGTCTTTCTGGGCGGAGGGAATGTCTTGTGCCGCCTACGTCATCAACAGGATGCCTCTCAGACCCATCAACATGTTGATCCGGGATGAGATGATGTTCAAGTAAAAGCCAAGCGTGGCGCACCTTCAGGTGTTTGGTTCCACCTGCTATGTGCACGTTCCAGATGCACTTCGGACAAAGCTAGATGAAAAGCAAGGAAGCTAGTCTTCGTGGGATATGATGATTGGAAGAAGGGCTGGAAGTGCATGGACCCGGAGAAGCGAAGATTTGTTGTATCTCGCGACATCGTGTTTGACGAGGTGACGTCATACAAGGGAAGTTCTGGTGTTGAGTCACTAGAAAGCAGGGTGGAGGAGCCGGAGAGAGCTGTGGAAAATCTTCAGGT
This sequence comes from Dactylorhiza incarnata, assembly GCA_033032865.1. Lineage (NCBI taxonomy): Eukaryota > Viridiplantae > Streptophyta > Magnoliopsida > Asparagales > Orchidaceae > Dactylorhiza > Dactylorhiza incarnata. Next base: position 10,264,329 of record JAWHQI010000028.1, on the reverse strand, counting down.
GCAGCTCCCTTTGTCAGCAGGTGGTCCATCCATTTCTAGTTCTGAGACGGAGGCTTCTGGATCAGGAAGCAGGGGAAGCGATGCTCCTAGTACGTCTGGAAGGGGAGCTAGGGAAGAAGCAGCTGAGGATAATGCGAGTTAGGGGAAGGTGTTGAGGAGATCGAAGCGAACAATCATTTTCCCTGATCGCTATACAGGAGGAAATATGGTGAGCTTTGTCTCGTGTTTCTTCCCTGGTCCCCTGGATGAGCGAGAACCAGTGAGCTTTGAAAAGGCCAAAGGCGTGAAACAGTGGGATTCGGCTATGAAAGAAGAGATGGCAGCTCTTGAGAATAATGACACCTGGTCTTTGGTGCCCAGGCCCAAGGGTATCACCCCTGTGAGATGCAAATGGGTTTATAAGCTCAAGAAGAAGGCAGATGGCAGTATCGAGAGATACAAGGCTCGCCTTGTGGCTCGTGGATTCTCGCAGCAATACGGTGAAGATTATGAAGAGACATTTAGTCCGGTGGCGAAGATGACTTCAGTAAGGTTCATTATTGCCTTGGCAGCATTTTTTTGGTGGGAGATTTGGCAACTCGACGTAAAGAATGCTTTCTTGTACGACGAGATTGACAAGGATATCTTCATGATCCAGCCGCCAGGTTTCATATCTGAGGATTTTCCAGACTATGTCTGTAAGCTGAAGAAGGCCCTATATGGGTTGAAGCAAGTGCCGAGGGTGTGGTACGGGAAGATCGCAGAATATCTCCTATTCTGTGGATTTGGTGCTTCAGACTCTAACTCAAGCTTGTTTGTCAAAAAAGAACGGGGAGCTTCAAGTCATCGTGTTGCTTTACGTCGATGATATGATCGTGATGGGGAATTTGAAGGAGGAGGTAGAAAAGCTTCGGGCTGAGCTATCTATCAGATTTGAGATGAAGGACTTGGGTGAACTCCACCTTTTCCGTGGACTCGAAGTGCAGAGGAAGGAAAGTGGAGTGCTGGTGTCCCAGGCTGGATATGCGGAGTGAATCGTGGAGCGATTTTGCATGAAGGAAGAGAAATTCATTTCTACACCTCTAGAGAAGGCCACAAAACTTCGGAAGGATGAGGGGAGGATTCTGGAAGATCCGATTATGTTCCGAGCTCTGGTTGGGAGCTTGATTTTTCTGACGATCACTAGGCTGGATATTGCGTATGCAGTTGGCAGGGTGAGTCGTTATATGGCGGAACCACGGATGCCTCATCTACTAGTGGCCAAGAATATTTTGAAGTATGTCAAGGAGACTTTGGATATGGGTCTCCTATACAGGAGGGATGCGGGCTTCGAGGTGCATGGGTACATGGATGCTGATTACAGGGGAGATTCAGATGATCGGAAGTCAACGTCTAGATTCGTCTTCATGGTGGGCCCTACAGCTATATCATGGTGCAGCAAGAAGCAGGATTCCGTGTCTGTCTCTACCACGGAAGAGGAATACAAGGCTTCGGCCTTGGCAGCTCAAGAAGCCATCTGGCTTAGGAAGTTGGTGGGAGACGTCCATAAGGAGATTCAGGGTCTGACTCTGCTCCGCGGTGACAATGAGAGTGCACTCAAACTGGTTACTAATCCAGTGTGTCACGCGAGGACCAAACATATCGAGATCGAGCATCATTTCATTCTTGAGAAGGTGCTGGAGGGGTCTCTTTCGGTCGAGCATGTTTGGAGTCTGGATAACGGTGTTGACATATTCACAAAGGTGCTGGCAAAGAGGTCGTTCACTTGGCTGAGGAGTTTACTTAGGCTGTTTTCAACTTCCCACTTCAAGGGGGAGTGTTGAAAATGTTGATGTGTGAAGTTGGCGGTCTGGGAGATTGTCGCGCAGTCTGGCTGTAGTCTCCTATTTTTTCGGTCTGACCGCCGTTCTCTCTATCCAAGGCTGCCGAGGTGAGGCCGTGTGGTCTGGTTCATGTGACCGTATGGCGAGCTGTTATTCAGTACTGTGCGGGTTAAGCTGTTAACCGCACAAGGTTGCTGTTCTGGTATCCGGCAGTCCGGTCTGGTGACTGTCTGGATTCTTGATGGTGCGCGTTGACTAAGGTTTTCTTAGTCACGCGGTCTCCCCTTTGTATTCGCATAAGCTGTGTAACACCCTGCCAGTACGAATAGTATAACAGTAGGTCCGGCCGGGACCCCACGCCATACAAACCACACTAGCTAGGAGTTAAAAGGTGATAAACAGAAAGAACTACAACAGAGTATACTAAACACTAGCGGAAGCATAATGATTTAACATTTCATTTAGAACTGTCCACTATCATAGGAATGAAACCATAAAATAGAGTTATGGCCTTAAGTCCTTACATTCACCAATGTACAAAACTCAGAACATACTTCGGCACGCAGGGCGGCAATACATGAGAAAGCAGAAAAGGGAGGCTGGCCTTCAAGGGCCAACTCAGCAAAAGGGGCACCGCCCGCTATTTCCCACTAGGCTCACCTGCACCTGCATAAGAACATTCCACCAAGCGGTGGCAACAAAGTAACGGTCAGCACAGCTGACCAAATTATAACGACCCCACCCCTTTCCCAGGGTGGCGGAGCTTCTACCCTGCAAGCAAGCCATACTAGCACAAGTACTAATATAAAGAAAGTGCAACTACACAAGGTGAGGTTTCAAGCACAATCAATCTTCTAGGTTGAGCATCAAAAAGGAGGGAACCTAGGTATGCACATGATGTTGGTTGGGTTCACCCGAAGGTTCCCCACAACCGCCTAAACAACCGCATGAGGCTAACAACATCAATTCCACAAAACACTCCACCGTAAGGGCCATCGCCTTAGGTGGGAAAAAGAGCTTTTGGTCGGTCTAGGTAATCACCTTCCACGACCTCTCCCATGATCACACGGCTTACATGAGGTAGGGACCTCTTACCGATCTGCATGGAAACGGGTTCGGTTTAGCTTTGCCCGTGCTCTAATCGTCGCGATCTATCGCACGACGCGGGTACGACTTCACCTCGGCCCGTAAAGGTTTAACACTTTCAAGTGCTACACAATTTATAAGCTACGCACCTAACCCCTTCGCAAGGATCTAGGCTTCACAAATACTCAACAAGGGAGATACAATACGCTCCGCATCAATTTCGTGGTGAAGGTTTGCCTTCATCCAATCTCAAAGCATGGGGATTTTGTTAGGATCTTCACAAGACGCCTACACTTAAATCCCGCAATACTATAGATAATTTCACGGAGTCATTCTCCAGCACGCATTCTAGGCTTAACCTAAATGCAACGTTGCAAATCAAACATCACCGATTCGGGCTCACGGCCACGAATATGCTTCACACAAAATGCCTAAATCCGCACGACTACCGGATTTCTAAATTCAATATGCCGGGGGCGGACACAATCGACCCGGAGTTCCGAAGAACTTGAGGAAAATCCTACACTTCACCCATTTGGTGAAAGGGATTCCTCATGCAAGCATAGAGAAATGAAAGAGAGGACAAATGACAAGTCCAAATATCGGGAGGAAGAATCGTTACCCTAGGAGCGTTCTTCTTAACCATGGATCTGAGATTTTACACGGAGGGATAGGACCGCACCGGGCTGCACTCTCCAAATTTGGAAACGGCTCGCGAAACGGAGCTCCGGAGCTCCGTCAATGGCGGGATCTCTCCTTATTCTTCCTTGCCTCCTTCTTCTTTCTCTAACCTTGGAGAGAGAAAGGCCTTGGATTAATGAGGGATTAACCCCTCTCCAAAGACCTAAGACCCTCCAGCATCTAATCCTAGCCGTCGGATCGGATTCCAATAGATTTGATCGGCCCAATCTTCTTCTCCGCTCAAAATCGCGGAGCAGAATAAACAGGGCGCACGAGCATCGGCGCACGGTCAGTGGTCGTGCGCAAGCACTTCCCCTGATCGTGCGCACTTACCACAACAGAACTCTGAATCCTTGCGAAGTAACGCACGATCGCTGGCGCACGATCACTGGTCGTGCGCGAAGAGGGACAGTGGTCGTGCGCGAAGAGCTGCTATGAAGTTTCCAGCCTCTTCCGAGCGTAGCACCACCTCTCTGCCTAATTCGCTGAACTATGAATTTTGGGGTGTTACAACTCCACCTCCCTTAAAAGAATTTCGTCCCGAAATTTCGAAAACAGTAATAGCAGAAATTACAGTTATAAATTACCTGAGAGAAATAGCTCGGGGTACTCCGCAAGCATCGTTTGCTCTCTCTCCCAAGAGAGCTCCTCTCGGCCGCAATTGTCCCACCAGACTTTCACCATCCGAATGGACTTGTTTCGCAACTGCTTTACTTCGGTATCTTCGATGCGTAAAGGCTTGAATTCCAGCGACAACCCACTATCAACCGACACTTTGCTTACCGCAATGATATGAGTAGGCTCTTGCACTGCCTTCCTCAAAACTGAAATGTGAAACACGTCATGTAGACCGCTCAGCTCTGCAGATAGCGCGAGCCGATAAGCCGCATCACCAACATGCTCCACAATCTCAAACGGTCCCAAGTACCTTGGACTGAGCTTCTTCAAGCATCGAATCCTTGATACCCCTTTGAACTGTTTGATCTTCAAGTAAACCCGGTCGCCAACGGCGAACTCTAGGTTCATATGCTTGGCGTTGTAATATTTTGCTTGCCTATCCTGGGCAATCAATAGCCATTCACGTATAGATCGGATCGTCGAAGTTGCTTCCTCAAAGTCCTTTCGCTTTAATAGCTTAGTATCGCCCGTTTCCGCACAAGGCAACGGCGTACGACACTTCCTACCATAGAGGGCCTCGAAGGGAGCCATCTGTATACTGGCTTGGTAGCTATTATTGTAGGCGAACTCGATCATATTGAGATGATCTTCCCACTTCTTTCCAAAATCTAGAGCGCACATTCGGAGCATATCCTCCATAGTCCTATTGGTCCTCTCAGTCTGTCCATCCGTTTGCGGGTGGAAGGTCGTGCTGAACTTCAATTTAGTGCCCAACAGTTCATGGATAAGCCTCCAATCTTTTGATGTGAAACGCCCGTCACGATCGCTGACGATGCTACGAGGGACACCGTGCAGCCGCACAATACGATCAACATAGAGCTTCGCTAGCTTTCCTACAGAATCATCATTTCGGTTCGGAATAAAATGCGATACCTTCGTCAATCGGTCCACGATCACCCAGATGGCGTCGTTTCCCTGTTGTGATCTCGGCAATCCGTGCACGAAATCCATCGAGATATCATCAAACTTCCACTCCGGAATTGGCAAGGACTTCAAAAATCCACCGGGACGTTGACATTCCGCCTTCACCAACGCGCAAGTATTACACTTGGCCACGTAGAGGGCAATGTTTTTCTTCATACCCGGCCACCAGAAAAGTTTCTTCATGTCCATGTACATTTTCGTGCTCCCCGGGTGGATAGAGTACTTGGTATGAGGAGCCTCGTACATCAACTCCGCCCGTAGAGTGCCAATGTTTGGGACGCACAATCTGCCCTCTTTCCACATAAGGCCATCTTCGAAGGAGAAATCAACGTTTAACCCATCAACGATTTCCGCTTTAAAGCGTTTCATGCTCTCATCCAGCTCCAATGCCTATCGAACTCGGCCGGCAAGGTAGTATTGAACCTCGGTCCAGTTCAAACATACTGAAGTAGACGCTCTTCTATCAACGCAAATGATCTCCATTTCTTCCAGCTCGCGGATTAGACGCTCATCGTGCATCAAAATCCAATTTGCTTGAGCGGGAGCCCGATGACTCAATGCGTCCGCAACTACATTTCCCTTTCCAGGCGTATAATTGATGTCGAAGGTGTAGTCCACAAGGAACTCCATCCACCTCCTCTGACGCATATTCAACTCCCTTTGATCCAACAGGTACTTGAGGCTCTTGTGGTCGGTAAAGATGTCGATCTTCACGCCATACAAATAATGCCTCCAAAGCTTAAGAGCAAATACCACGGCCGCTAGCTCCAAATCATGGATCGGGTAATTCCTCTCATGAACCTTCAATTGCCAGGAGCCGTAGGCAATTACCTTTCCAAACTGCACTAGGACACAACCCAAGCCACTCCCCAAGGCGTCGCTATAAATTTCGTAGCCTTCCGTACCACATGGCGAGCATAGAATGGGAGCCGTGGTCAGACGGCTCTTCAGCTCTTCAAAAGCTCGTGCGCACTCGGGCGACCAAACGAACTTATGATCTTTCCTAGTCAGTTTATTGAGAGGGAGTGCAATCCTCGAGAAGTTTTCCACAAAGAGCCCATAATAGCCGGCAAGTCCTAAGAAACTTCGGACTTTCGCTACGTTTTTCAACAAAGGCCACGCTCGGATCGCTTCTATCTTCGACGGATCAACTGCAATTCCTTCTCCACTAACAACATGACCAAGGAATGCTACTGACGGTAGCCAAAACTCGCACTTGGAGAACTTGGCATATAGCTGACTCGTCCTCAAGGTGCTCAGAACTGCGTGCAGATGCCCTACATGCTCCTCTTTCGACTGAGAGTATACCAAAATGTCGTTGATGAAGACGATCACAAATTGATCCAAATACTCTCGGAATGTCCTGTTCATTAAGTCCATGTATACCGACGGTGCATTAGACAGACCGAACGGCATCACCGTGAACTCATAGTGCCCAAAGCGGGTACTGAACGCTGTCTTTGGAATGTCACATTCCCTTATCCGCAGTTGGTAATAGCCGGACCTTAGGTCCAGTTTGGAGTATACCGTCGACCCAACCAGTTGGTCGAATAAATCATCGATTCTTGGAATCGGATATCGGTTCTTCTCGGTCAACTTGTTTAGCTCTCGATAATCAATACATAGACATAAGCTCCCATCCTTCTTTTTCACAAAGAGTACCGGTGCACTCCAAGGCGATGAACTTGGACGTACGTAGCCTTGCTCTAGCAGCTCTTGCAATTGGACCTTCAGCTCTGCCAGTTCCTTTGGCGCTATCCGGTACGGTGAGCGGGCCACAGGTTTGGCACATGGCACCAACTCGATACAGAAATCAATCTCACGATGAGGCGGAGCCCTAGGGAGTTCGTTAGGAAACACGTCGGCGTACTCCGCTACAACTGGGACATCACACAACCTGGGCTTTGGCTCCGAAGCCTCCAACAAAGTGAAGAACAACTCGGCGCCTTTTCTCACCGCCTTAACCACTTGGAGCGCAGACATCAGCGTCTTGCTCGCTCCTCGCATACCGACAAATGTGGTTTCTCCTTCGGTATTCTTTCCCAGAGTGATCTCCTTTGAATTGCAATCTATGCATGCTCGCTGCTCCGAGAGCCAGTCCATGCCAAAGATCACATCGAATTCAGCTAACGGTAATAACGATGCTTCCAAATCGAAATCCTAATTTCCGATCCGCACCTTCACACGGCTCTTCCTATCCGCACTCATGCGAGATCCATTGGGTAGAACTACTTCCAATCTATCCTCTACCAAGGTAGACGACACTCCGATTCGCACCACGAAGTCCTCGGACAGAAAAGAGTGTGATGCACCCGTATCAAATAGAGCTCTCGCCGGATAGTAGAAAATTAGGACGAAACCTAATTGTACACAAATAAAGCATAAAGTCGTATAACCGTATGAATTATGTATATAGCTGTAAAAGCTAGCTTCTAATTCGTACCTGTGACGACATCAGATTGTCGTATGGCTTCTTGTTGGCCAAGCGAATAAGCTCTCGGCTGAGTCGGAATGTTCTGGGAAGCCGAAGACTCCGCAACTTTACCCTTTTTCGCAGCACGAGCATAGTCCAACGCTCGGTTCTCTGCCTTCGGGGGACCGCTTCGACACACCGCGGCCTTGTGTCCCACCTTCCCGCAGGTGAAACACGTGATAGGACCCCGCACAGTCGTTGCTCCCGAAACATTTGAGCGAGTTTGCTCCGCCAATTTGAACTTCCTTTTGTTCTTTCTGAACTCTGACTTGGACTGAGAGGCCGGCACATGAAACTCAGGTTTCTTTGCCACGTCTTTTGCTTGTACCCTCTTCATGTCCAACTCTAGTGATCTGGCAGTTTGGACCCTCACATGGAAACCTAATGTCATTGGGCCTGCAAGGAGCAGCCTCAACTCGTCCCGAAGACCTTCATAGAACTTGTTCGTCTTTGTCTCTTCATCTTCCATCATAGGCCCCGCATAACGACCCAGTTTAGTGAACTCGTGCAAGTACTCATCCACTGAGCTGTCGCCTTGAGTTAACTTCAGAAACTGGTTCTGCAATGCAATGCGTTGGGCAGAAGGAATATACCTTTGAAGAAATGACTTTGAGAACTCCGCTATCGTGATCTCGGTAATCTCCTTGCCTCCAAACTTGTGCACTTCCTGTTCGGCCCACCAACGCTCTGCCTCTCCGTTAAGGAGCAAGGTGGCTAAAGTGACCATCATAGCTTCTTCTGTTGCTGTCGCCTTTAGAGTTTTTCTAACCGTTGACAGCCAGTCCTCCGCCTCCGTTGGGGATCCGGTCCCCGAGAAAGTTGGAGGGTGGAAGCTTAGAAAGTGTTGCAGTTGTTGATCACATGCTCGCACAACGGATACACGCTCTACAGGATGCTCCACCCATTGCACCACCGCAGGTACGATCACCGGGGCCGCATCTGTATTATGCGTAGCAGGTTGTGCAAGCCTTTGCGGTTGAGCATTGATCATCGCGAAGACAGCTTCTGCGATTAACCTGATCATCTCAGCAGGAGGAGTGGTCGCTGGCACTTCAGCTGACCCACTACTTTCAGCAGTGTTACGGGGTTGAGACGGCCCCGCACCACTCCTAGTCACCTATAATCGTGTAAGGCACAATTTAGTTACTGAAAACATAGCAAACAACAATCATGGAACGCTCAGGTTCTGCAAACAAGTATGTTTTTCCATTCCTAAGTGGACATTCCTAAGGCACAATTTAGTTTTTGTCGTTTTAGGTGAATGCACATCCCGTGCACACCACCCCTTAAAAGGAATTCATCCCGAATTCGCTAAACTACGGATCGACGCCTCAAGTTCGATACCAAATTGTAACACCCTGCCAGTACGAATAGTATAACAGTAGGTCTGGCCGGGACCCCACGCCATACAAACCACACTAGCTAGGAGTTAAAAGGTGATAAATAGAAAGAACTACAATAGAGTATACTAAACACTAGCGGAAGCATAATGATTTAACATTTCATTTAGAACTGTCCACTATAATAGGAATGAAACCATAAAATAGAGTTACGGCCTTAAGGCCTTACATTCACCAATGTACAAAACTAAGAACATACTTCGGCACGCAGGCCGGCAATACATGAGAAAGCAGAAAAGGGAGGCTGGCCTTCAAGGGCCAACTCAGCAAAAGGGGCACCGCCCGCTATTTCCCACTAGGCTCACATGCACCTGCATAAGAACATTCCACCAAGCGGTGGAAACAAAGTAACGATCAGCACAGCTGACCAAATTATAACGACCCCACCCCTTTCCCGGGGTGGCGGAGCTTCTACCATGCAAGCAAGCCATACTAGAACAAGTACTAATATAAAGAAAGTGCAACTACACAACGTGAGGTTTCAAGCACAATCAATCTTCTAGGTTGAGCATCAAAAAGGAGGGAACTTAGGTATGCACATGATGTTGGTTGGGTTCACCCGATGGTTCCCCACAACCGCCTAAACAACCGCATGAGGCTAACAACATCAATTCGACAAAACACTCCACCGTAAGGGACATCGCCTTAGGTGGGAAAAAGAGCTTTTGGTTGGTCTAGGTAATCACCTTCCACGACCTCTCCCATGATCACATGGCTTACATGAGGTAGGGACCTCTTACCGATCTGCATGGAAACGGGTTCGGTTTAGCTTTGCCCGTGCTCTAATCGTCGCGATCTATCGCACGACATGGGTACGGCTTCACCTCGGCCCGTAAAGGTTTAGCACTTTCAAGTGCTACACAATTTATAAGCTACGCACCTAACCCCTTCGCAAGGATCTAGGCTTCACAAATATTCATCAAGGGAGATACAATACGCTCCGCATCAATTTCGTGGTGAAGGTTTGCCTTCATCCAATCTCAAAGCATGGGGCTTTCGTTAGGATCTTCACAAGACGCCTACATTTAAATCCCGCAATACTATAGATGATTTCACGAAGACATTCTCCGGCACGTATTCTAGGCTTAACCTAAATGCAACGTTGCAAATCAAACATCACCATTTCGGGCTCACGGTCACGAATAGGCTTCACACAAAATGCCTAAATCCGCACGACTACCGGATTTCTAAATGCAATATGTCGGGGACGGACACAATCGACCCGGAGTTCCGAAGAACTTGAGAAAAATCCTACACTTCACCCATTTGGTGAAAGGGATTCCTCATGCAAGCATAGAGAAATGAAAGAGAGGACAAATGACAAGTCCAAATATCGGGAGGAAGAATCGTTACCCTAGGAGCGTTCTTCTTAGCCATGGATCTGAGATTTTACATGGAGGGATAGGACCGCACTGGGCTGCACTCTCCAAATCTGGAAACGGCTCGCGAAACGGAGCTCCGGAGCTCCGTCAATGGCGGGATCTCTCCTTCTTCTTCCTTGCCTCCTTCTTCTTTTTCTAACCTTTGAGAGAGAAAGGCCTTGGATTAATGAGGGATTAACCCCTCTCCAAAGACCTAAGCCCTCCAGCATCTAATCCTAGCCGTCGGATCGGATTCCAATAGATTTGATCGGCCCGATCTTCTTCTCCGCTCAAAATCGCAGAGCAGAATAAACAGGGCGCACGAGCATCGGCGCACGGTCAGTGGTCGTGCGCAAGCACTTCCCCTGATCGTGCGCACTTACCGCAATAGAACTCTGAATCCTTGCGAAGTAACGCACGATCGCTGGCGCATGATCACTGGTCGTGCGCGAAGAGGGACAGTGGTCGTGCGCGAAGAGCTGCTATGAAGTTTCCAGCCTCTTCCGAGCGCAGCACCACCTCTCCGCCTAATTCGCTGAACTATGAATTTTGGGGTGTTACAAGCTGGTCCATTGGCGATCTGCTGATGTATTCGAACACTGGTGGTGGGCATCATGACCATGCGGGATGTCATGATCGCGCGGCTTCTTGGTGAAGTGGCGATCTCCTGGTCAGGATTGAAGTAGGTGAGCTCACTAAGCGCAGAGCGATCTTTTGCTGACCGCGCAGGTAGACCGATCTTGGTCGCGCGATCAGAGTGGTGACTCTATCTCAAAGGGTGGTGACTGGATCTGGTCCCACACCTATAAATAGGTGTCACTTTAGCAGCAATTTCATCGTACCAAGTGTAAGCTGAACTCGTGCCTAGAACTTGTGGTCTCTTTTTTAGTGTCCGCCCAGTCTTCTAAATGAACTTCCTTTGTGCAGCTTCTGTGGATTGTGCTGACAGCAGTGGTCACCTCTTCTTCTAAAGTGTCCGAGCGGTCTTGCGGCTTGCAGTGTGGGTTGCTGGAGTTTGGGAGAATCAGTGGAGTTCGGGAGTTCGCAGAGCTTCAGTGGTGTTGTTCAAGTTGCCGGAAGATTGTTCACGTGGTCTCCTCTTCTAGTCGCGCAAACACCCTTGTCGCGTAGTTTGGCGGCTTCTGTGTATAGACCGCCAGTTATCTTTCTTCAGCTTTGTATTTTTCCTTTTGGTTTTGTGTACTGGCGAAATCATGTCTCGCCATGTATACCTCGCTCTGTAATGAAGATTCATGCTGTTATCAATAAAAATTGTTTTGTTTCATGTGCTTCTAGTTGTTGGCTATAACTTTAAGTTGTACGATTCCTGCTCACTCCTAGATCTACGGAAAATTTCACAAATATATTGTAAGATTCGTTTTGATCATTAACTTATTGAAAATTCAACTTCTGTCACTAATGCCAGGCGTTAGCACTAACGCTTGCGGCAGTGGAGAAAAATTGAATTCCGTCTTCTTTAAAAAGGGATCGTCAATATAATCTTATCTGAGAAATTAAATTATATTTTCGTATAAAATATTCTGAAACTTCGGTCGCAAACCCTAATAAATTTAAATATGTTTTAAATTACATAAAACCCTTATTCACCCCCCCCCCCCTCTAAGGGCGCCAATAAATCCAACACCTTGGAGCAGAATTTTCCAGAACCTGCACCGCTTCCCTCTCCAGTCCTAATAGGACTAGGCTTTCTCTTCCATCAAGTTCCCTCAGACTTCCCCTGAGACTGAGAAGGTTTACCTTCTCCTTGTTTTGCCGCAAAGCCCTTACAATACTGGGTTTGCTCCATATCGCTCTCCAACGTTCGAGCCGCTTCGACTAGCTCGTTGAATCCCGCAATCTTCAAGCTATCAGAGTTTTCCTTAAATTTTCTCTCAGACCTTGATATAAGAGATTATCCCTCTCCTCATCATCTGCCATGGTCCTCCCTGCGTAATGACCCAACCGAGTAAACCCCTGCAGGTACTCGTCTACCAACTTCTCACACAACACCAAGTGCAAGAAACTGCCAATGCAACGCTAACCTCGTCGAAGAGGGGATATAGCGCTTAAGGAAAGAATTGCCAAACTCCTTCATGGATGGGGTACATCCCAGGAAATGACGACCGCTATGATTCACCCACCACAGCTTGGCGTCCCCTTCTAACATAAACGCTGTGAATTGGGACTGCTTGTACCCTAAGGTCTCTGTCGCTTTCAGGAGTTCCTGAATCCCTGACAACCAATCCTCGTCATCCATTGGAGTGCTAACTCCTTTGAATGTCGGAGGATGAAGACTCAGAAAATACTTCATCTGACGTCTCCTTGCCCAACCGCTCTCGCAGCAAGCGACTCTACATGCCTTACTCCTATAACATCACCCAAACTACTACACTCCTAGGAAATTTTTGTCATGACAAAGTCATGACAAAAATAGGAGATGTGACCAAGGGTACCTTGGTGACAAGTTAAATGTGAGGAGAACACCATGGTGTGCACTTAGCCACCATGGGTCATCCCAATTTAAGGAAAACTCAAGTGTAACCCAAAAGGGCTAAAGGACCGTATGCATCACCTATAACCATGAGGAGAACCCCTAGGTTAAATTAAAGCATGTCTGGGGCATGGATGGTTACTTGAACCAAAAGGGTGTCTGATGCGCGTTCGTCAAGTGCACCGGTCGCTGTCAAGTAATAAAATTGGAAATAGCTTCCCCGAATATCGTCTCTCAAGGAATGCAGGTTCCGGTGAACGAAACGTGTGGTGAATTGATCGTTATACGAGCAAATAAAGGAAAAACAAGGGCATTTGTTTTGGGTTTCCTAAGCTAGTGCAGAAAAGAGAGATGCGGGTCAAAACACCGCTTCGCAAGGCGTAATGGATGCAACGGCCGCGATGCCGTGCTTTGGGAGGCGCATGGACAGAAAGTAACTATGACGGGTGAGGGTTGCAAACACCTCTTCTCCAAGCATCACCACTAGCAATTGCTAGGGCTTCACACACAACAAATCTCAGAAAATCACAACAAAGAAAGTGCTATTCTCGCACCACCGCATCATTGCACATGAACATCACACAAGATTTATAACATAAAGCTAAATGATAGTTCATTACAACAACACAAGGAAAACACAAGCATAAAGTTTAGAGAGGACCAATAGGAAGAAATCAACGCGTCTTGGGTTCTCGGCCGGAATGAGAGGTTGTCGGGCTCTCTCCAGGCTCGGCCCTCAGATGTCGTACTGATTCGATGGAGGCTGTCACCGCTCCAACGACCTATAACTTTTCTATGGCTTCCCTCGACGAGGAATGCTTGAACACTTGGTGGAGGATGCTTGCTAACACTCCTGAATGGAAGGATGGTGGTGGAAAATGCCGGAAAATGGCCTCTTTGGTGGTGGAGGTGAAGGGGAAGCCTTCAGAACTCAGGAACGGCGGGGAGGGCCTAATTTCCCGCTCCCCGAATTGTTCTCCAATCTCTCCCTTTGACTGCAGCGAACCCTGCTTTTTATACTAAACAAGCTGAAAAATGGTCACGCACGGTCGAACGCACGACCGTGCGCAGACCGTGCGTTATTAAATGATAAAATTTGGCTTGGGGAAGACGCTGCGCCACCCGTGCGTTTTGCTCACGCACGACCACATTGCCCGTGCATCCAAATGCACGGGTAAACTCCGACGCTCTAAAATCAAGAGAACACAGGTCAACCGTGCATTTTACTCACGCACGGGCGATTCCGCCTGTGCGTCAAAACGCACAAGTAAATTCAGATCGATCATTTTCTGCCCAGATCAGAGCGCACTACTGCAACAGCCCATGCATCAAGGAAAATGCACGACCGTGCGTTTCACACAGTCATGAATTCTGGGAGAAAACTGGATACAAGATAATCCGGCCACCTACATACAAGATAAAATAGCTGGGAATACACCTCCAGCACCAGATAAACATAGAGAAATGGAAGGGGAACACCATGTGCTTACCCCCAATAACAAGGAGCGCAAATGCACACCGAAACGGGCCTAAGAGTGCACCTAGCAAGGAATAACCAATATGAATGAAAACATGCCTAAAGTGTAGTGCATAGACTAGATAATCGGCCCAGATGAGTCCATAAATGTGTATATAAATGGGACTCATCACACCCCCAGACTTACCCATTTGCACGTCTCGGGCAAACACTCAATCCTATGGTACAAAAATGAACGTTAAGGAAGCAACTGTGCAGGCAAAACACGATGGGAAGTAAAGAAATAACGATTGTAAAAATAAAGTAGAAAAGATTTTAAAACAAAGACTATATTTTAAGAACTTCTACAAGTGTAAAATACAAAATACTACTACTCTGAGGTGAATTATTGGTGAATCGAACTGCCGCGCCCTAGGGAAAATAGCGTGAACTGCTGAGGTGAGCGTTGTTCAAATTGGATCTCAAGAAAGAGCTCTCCAAGAAATCCATCAAGGTCGATGGTCATACGCTTGCCCTTTCACACCTTCTCCACTGCATGAGACGATCTTATCATGACTCAGTAGAGCTTTTAGGCTAGACTTTTGCTTGGGTTGAGGTACGGAAATGAAGTAGAAGAACGTAGGCTAAACGCAGTCAACCTCGGGTAAATAAACAAATTTCAACCTTAACATCTTCACCTTGAAGCACACTCCCCCAGACTTCATTTAAGCACTATGGTGTGCGCGAGACTACCATACTTATGGTTCGATTCTATTTAGAGTTCTTTTACTCTCTTTGTTTTAGATCCATAATAACATAAGTTAGGATCAATCAGAATTTTTTTTCATTTTTCTATGCACACACACCACATTACACAACCAAAAAATTTTTGTTTCTCCGCATCGCACAATCATCATCAATATGTATAAGTTTCAAAGCTTGACTCTAGTGTGTTTTAGGTTAGGATATGTGGCCTTGGTGAAAGTGTAGTGGAGTTTAACAAATAGGAAAGGTGAGGCTCAACGAGGCTAGCAAAGGATGACATTAGGTTGGGAAATCAAAGCTGAATCGGATCAAATGATGGCCTACGTCATGCTCCCAACAAGATCATTCAACGCATTCGTTTTGAAAATAGCTTGGGGCAAGTTCTTAACCACCGAGCGAGGTCTCCTCTCCTTCCAACTCAAACAACACGAGGCTAACATCTCTTCTACATTCGACCTAGGGATACCACTTGATTCACCAAATTCACCGTTTGTGTAGAGTATTTTATAGTTACACTACAGAAGTAAATAAAACTATAATTTTGTAATAAAATCTACTCTACATGAATTTTTAAGCCACGTTAGCGCTCTACTAGTAGCACCGCACGGGTCACAACTTGTTCTGGCACACAATCCTAAATCAACAAACAAGCTTCTAAACATACAAATTAAGCACTTACGCGATAAATGCGCACGAATAACAATAAAACGCATGTGGTGCGTGGTATGCAATGCGACAATACATTTGAAAATTCCTAACTCAGCACATTCTAACATGCTATGCAGAGTGTGTGCACGTGCATAGCTCACTCTCTCCCCCAGACTTGATCAAAACCACATAAAATAGAAAATTTTAAACGTAAGGAGAATAGGGGTAGAGTGGACCTATGCTCATAAATGAGCACGCCAGAAGTGTGGAAATTCCTCTTTTCTTTTAATAGAATATCTCCTCCATTGTCCACCACGCCAGAGCTTCAACCTGCGTTGTTAGCAAGAAGGAAATACAGAACATAATAAACAGAAATCAGAACGAAAGCACGGAACCGAATGGTTCCCCCATGGGTTGTCTCCCACGAAGCCCTTTTGTTTAACGTCCTTAAAGGTGGACCAAATACCTGTATTAAAGCAGTTTATAAAGTCTAGAAATAAGCAAAAGTCAATAAATCCTAATTATTATTACAAGCTCAAAACAAATCAGCTATAAGCTGATTTGAAGTAGTAACAGCAGATGAAAGAAAAAGGTCCGGGGACCTGGTAGTAGGGGTGGAAATTAATTAGGATGCTCAGCCTCCAACCCCAAATCTCCTCCTTTTTCGCTCTCTTCTTCTCCTCCAGTATTGTGTCTTCAAAGAAAAACCGCTTGCCCCCTTGTAACAAATCCTCTAGGGGAAGCACCAACGATGACGAGGAAACAAATTGTTCCTTCACTGTACCTTCCTCATCCCGCCAGGCTTTCGGCTCCTCCATATATAAGGTCTGATCAACTAGAGGGGGGGCATCCTGCATCCTTGTACATAAAGAATGGGGGTCAAGAAATAAATTGGAAGAAGAACTCAAAGAAATCTCATCTGAGGGGATAATCCCGGCTTCATCCCCCATAGGGTGCGGCAATGACAAACTGATGATATCTTCGAAGATTTCACTGGACTCAACAGCGCACGCAATGGCCTCCTCTATCACTTGGACTTCCTCGCACTGAACTGAAATGTTTGCTTCAGCACAATTGAGATTGTCCTCCTTCATGAGAGTGGGCATGACACCGCGCAGGTCTGCAATATCCTGCAAATTGACCTCAATGATAACATCAGAAATAGATGTAGTTTCGTGTGTAGTGGGAGAAGACGTGCTTCTTAAGAGTTCGGGCTCACTCTCCACACAAGGGCACAAATCCACGCAAAGTGGTACAGGAACCGAAGAGGTATGGGTGTCGCATCAGAAACAGGGTCATGAGGGGCACTGATGCACGTGTCGATTCCAGAAACTTCAAGTAGTGAAGGTGGAAGGGACACGTAACCAGAGGAAGGAGCTGTGTTCGCCGAATTCGAGGATGGGATGATCCGGATATCTGGCTCATCTTCATCCTCCAGTTGGCAAAGGTAATCAGCACAGTCCTTCAAGGCATGCTCTCTACTTTTGCAAAATAAACACTGCTTCACCGGCTTCGCCGACACCCAAGGTGCGGCATCCGAGTAAAAGTGCGACAACAAAGGCGCAGTAGAGGAGCCAAAAGATTGATGGGACCCGTACGGTTTCTGAATGACACCATACTCTTTGGGACACCTATCACTAGCGTGGCATGTGTCCCCACACCAACGACATCGGATATTCAAATGCGCCCACATGACACAGAAGAAGAAAATAGCATACAAAAGAATAAATTGCAAAAAATAAAAGGCTCAATCGAAAACGATCAAATCACAACCAAAATCTCATCACGCCTGCATTCCCCGGCAACGGCGCCAAAAACTTGATGCGCGTTCGGCAAGTGCACCAGTAGCTGTCAAGTAATAAAATTGGTAATAGCTTCCCCGAATATCGTCTCTCAAGGAATGCAGGTTCTGGTGAACGAAACAGGTGGTGAATCGATCGTTATACGAGCGAATAAAGGAAAAACAAGGGCATTGGTTTTGGGTTTCCTAAGCTAGTGCAGAAAAGAGAGATGCGGGTCAAAACTCTGCTTCGCAAGGCGAGATGGATGCAACGGCCGCAATGCCGTGCTTCGGGAGGCGCGTGGACGGAAAGTAACTATGATGGGTGAGGGTCGCACACACCTCTTCTCCAAGCATCACCACTAGCAATTGCTAGGGCTTCACACACAACAAATCTCAGAAAATCACAACAAAGAAAGTGCTATTCTCGCACCACCGCATCATTGCACATGAACATCACACAAGATTTATAACATAAAGCTAAATGATAGTTCATTACAACAACACAAGGAAAACACAAGCATAAAGTTTAGAGAGGACCAATAGGAAGAAATCACCGCGTCTTGGGTTCTCGGCCGGAATGAGAGGTTGTCGGGCTCTCTCCGGGCTCGGCCCTCAGATGGCGTGCTGATTCGATGGAGGCTGTCACCGCTCTAATGACCTACATCTCTTCTATGGCTTCCCTCGACGAGGAATGCATGAACACTTGGTGGAGGATGCTTGTTAACACTCCAGAATGGAAGGATGGTGGTGGAAAACGACGGAAAATGGCCTCTTTGGTGGTGGAGGTGAAGGGGAAGCCTTCAGACCTCAGGAACGGCGAGGAGGGCCTAATTTCCCGCTCCCCGAATCGTTCTCTAATCTCTCCCTTTGACTGCAGCAAACCCTGCTTTTTATACTAAACAGGCAGAAAAATGGTCACGCGCGGTCAAACGCACGACTGTGCGCAGACCGTGCGTTATTAAATGATAAAATTTGTCTTGGGGAAGACGCTGCGGCGCCCGTGCATTTTGCTCACGCACGACCAACACCGCCCGTGCGTCCAAACACACGGGTAAACTCCGACGCTCTAAAATCAAGAGAACACAGGTCAATCGTGCATTTTACTCACGCACGGGCGATTTCGCCCGTGCGTCAAAACGCACGAGTAAATTCAGATTGATCATTTTCTGCCCAGATCAGAGCGCACGACCGCAACAGCCCGTGCGTCAAGGAAAACGCACGACCGTGCGTTTCGCACAGTCATGAATTCTGGGAGAAAACTGGATACAAGATAATCTGGCCACCTGCATACAAGATAAAATAGCTGGGAATACACCTCCAGCACCAGATAAACATAGAGAAATGGAAGGGGAGCACCATGTGCTTACCCCCAATAACAAGGAGCGCAAATGCACACCGAAATGGGTCTAAGATTGCACCTAGCAAGGAATAACCAATATGAATGAAAACATGCCTAAAGTGTAGTGCATAGACTAGATAATCGGCCCAGATGAGTCCATCAATGTGTATATAAATGGGACTCATCAGTGTCCCATGATCACTATAGGGGCCTTTGACCTGGCTGGGTCAAGTTACATATAAAGGCCCAATTCGACATACTTCGCCTTAATATAGGTCAATTAGCCTGAGTATGGTGAAATTGACCACACCACACCCTTCCTAAACACCATGGTAGACTAATGAGACAAAATGGACCTATTGGAATTGGTCGATTGTGGGAAATTAGGCGAAATTACCAAAAGCCCCAATTTGACCTAACTGAGCTAATTCCCTCAATTGACCTTCAATTGGTCACATGTGATCCAATTTATCACCCCTCACACTCCAAGACAACCAAGGAAGTTTAAGGGGTCCATATTGGACCCTGAGGATAAAATAATTTTGGGAAATTAGGCAAAATTACTAGATTGCCCCAAATTACAATTTTGCTTTAAATGGTTCAATTGGCCTTCAATTGGCCAAATTCACCTAGCTCAACCTCTCTTAAACCCTAAGGGGAGTGTATGAGACCTAAATGAACCAAATTGCACATTCAATTTTAGGAGATTAGGGCAAAATCACCAAAATCCTGAAATTGCCCATAAAGCTTAAAAAGTGTAATTAAACCCCATATGTCCCCACCATGACCTAATTCCCCTTGGAATAGGGCCATTAGAGTTTAAGGCACCAATGTGGGTCAGTCACATTGGTTGGGGTGAGCTTGGGTCAAGACAAACCCATTTTCCCTAATTTGGCCTATTTGGGTCAAGTGAACCCAAGCTCCAAATCAATTGGTCTTATAGCCCAATCCCAAGAGCCCATAAGCAAGCCCACATGAAATCTCAGCCTTGGGCCCTCCGAAATTCGAAATTGAGTGGGTAATTCCAAGAATTTTGAATTAAATTTAGGGAAAAAAGACAACGAAGACAATTGAGAGGAATATGGGGGATGGGTGCCAAATGGCACCCCATTCCTCTTCTCTGAGCTGGGGAGTAAATTCCCATCGGTATTGGGCAGTGGGGGAGAGGTATGGACTGGCTAAGATGGGCGGCAAGGTGGTTAGCCGAGCGCTATTAATGGCATGAAGCCATATACACCACCCCCTTCTCATTTCTCCTCTCCATCACTTCAGAGCTTCCCAAGGAGACGAACCCCCCTTCCAGAGAGGAATTTCGAGCTCTGCA
The DNA here is from genome assembly GCA_033032865.1 of Dactylorhiza incarnata. Lineage (NCBI taxonomy): Eukaryota > Viridiplantae > Streptophyta > Magnoliopsida > Asparagales > Orchidaceae > Dactylorhiza > Dactylorhiza incarnata. Next base: position 10,244,118 of record JAWHQI010000028.1, on the reverse strand, counting down.
AGCCCAGATCAACAATGGCACTAAGGAGGTTGAGGTCGGAAATGGCAACCCATTCAACCACCAGCAATCCAACTCAAAACGAGGCAAGATCCTCTCCCTCTCCATCTGTGCTTGATCCTTATATGATTAGAATGAAGATCCCAGCTCACTTGAGCTGGGATCAAGCCTTCCTTTCGACTAAAATTTAGACAAACTTCCACCGCTCCAGATCCCCATTTTGGCCACCACCGGCCGGTCTGAAGCCCAATCTCGGTAGTCCTCACCTCGACGAAGGTGGTGGCAGTGGTGGCTGGCCGTGGTGGTGTGAGGGTGGCCGGAAAATCAAGGCCAAAGGTGGCCTAGGCGCAAGCATTTTGGGCAATTGGTTGACTGGGAATGATGACTGGATGTCATCGATTGGCACCAAGATTCGTGCACATCACGCCAATATAGCTTAATTAAGGTTTAATATCATTTCATTTTGTCACACTTTTGACTGAAGCTTCTAGCTTATTTTTGAGGCCCATAGAGGCCATAAAATGAAAAGTAGGCTGAGATAACTTTTGTAGGCATTTGAGTCTACTATTTGTAGAAAGTTAATTCACACCATTTGGTGCTCAACAACTCTCTGTAGGGCAAATTTGGTAAGACTGGTCCTAGAGAAGGACATAGCTTAAATGGTGAATAACTTTTATATGGTAGAATATATGAAGTTGAAAATTGGACCATGTGTGTATGCACCCTAGATCTACTATGTGCCGAAAAATCATAATTTTTGGGGCACATTTTTCAAAAGTTTTTGTAGAAATTTAATAAATCATGCATGGTGTATATTATGGGTTATTTTGACTCTAATCACTCCAAATCTCCTTTGGGAGGTTGGGTATGTGTATATTAGTCTTTAGTAAAATTTTGGACTCAATTGGATCCTTGCATATGAGTGGATATATGTTTAATTGAACCATAGAAGAACCTTTATTTAGGTCACACTAAATGTTGTTTTACCCTAGTGAAATAGACCTTTTGCCCCAAATTTTGAGGCCCTTAGAGGCCATAAAATGAAAAGTAGGCTGAGATAACTTTTGTAGGCATTGGAGTCTACTATCTGTAGAAAGTGAAATCAAACCATTTGGTGCCCTACAACTCTTGGTAGGGAAGATCTAGTGGGACTGGTCCATGGGAAGAACCCAACTTTAATGATGAACAACATTCATTTGGTAGCTTGTATGAGGCTGAAATTTGGACCATGTGGGTAAGTTCCCTAGACCTACTTTGTGCCCAAAAATCAGAATTTTTGGATCACAATTTCTAAGGTTTTAGAAAACATTTAATAAATCATATATTATGTATTTTATTGGTCAATTAGATTTAAATAATGCCAAATCTCCTTTGGAGGGTTGGTGGTGTGAATAATTGTCTCTTGTTAAAATCTTGGGTCATTTAGACCCTTGCATGTAAGAGAATCTAGGTCAAAATATGAAATATAGTAGGACCTTCTTTAAGATGTTCATTAAGGGGATAAATTAACCATGTTTTGAGAATTGAGGAAAATCCCCTTGGCCAACTCTCATGAAATTTAAAACATGCACTTAGGACCATAGGACAATACTCAATAGAGAAAATCATCAACACTTGGATTGATTTTCCTAGGAAACTTGATTTCATATGATTTGGTCACATAGACCCTAAGTGAGTATTTATAGGGTCAAAACTTACTGAATTGTCTTAGAAAGTTGTACATAGACTTTTTATATCAGTAGGAAGCTCTGGGAATTTTGTTAGAATTAATCATTGTGTAAACTACATACTTCCTTCACAATGTAGAACCATGGAATATAACTTAGGAAATTGATATCTTGAATTACTGATGCTGGATTGTTATGAAATTTTGTATATGGTCTTTTTATATCAGTATGAAGCTCTGGAAATTTTATTAGAATTAATCATTGAGTAAACTTCATACTTCCTTCACAAAGTAGAATTTGGGCTTATAACTTTGTATATAGAGAAATTAATTCCTTGAATTAAAGATGTTGGATTGTTATGAAATTTTGTATATGGTCTTTTTATAACAGTATGAAGCGCTGGAAATTTTGTTAGAATTAATCATTGATTAAACTTCATACTTCCTTCATAATGTAGAATCGTGGAATGTAACTTAGGAAATTGAAATCTTGAATTACTGATGCTGGATTGCTATGAAATTTTGTATATGGTCTTTTCATAACAGTATAAAGCTCTGGAAATTTTATTAGAATTAATCATTGAGTAAACTTCATACTTCCTTCACAAAGTAGAGTTTGGGCTTATAATTTAAGAAATTAATTCCATGAATTAATGATGCTGGATGGCTATCAAATTTTGCATCCAGACTTTTTTTATATCAGTATGAAGCTCTAGAAATTTTATTAGAATTAATCATTGAGTAAACTTCATACTTCCTTCATAAAGTAGAATTTGGGCTTACAACTTGAGAAATTAATTCCTTGAATTAATGATGCTGGATGACTATCAAATTTTGTATACATACTTTTTATATCATTAGGAAGCTCTGGGAGTTTAGTTAGAATTAATCATTGAGTAAACTATATAGTTCCTTCACAAAGTAGAACCTTGGAATATAACATAGGAAATTGATATCTTTAATTATTGTTGCTGGAATGTTATAGAAGTTTTTATATAGACTTGTGATAACATTATAAACCTCTTGTAATTTTAATGGAATTTATGATTATATATATTTGGTACTACATTCACAATGTAGAGTTTGGAGTTATAATTTAGAATATTCATATCTTGAATTATTGACACTGGAACACTCTAGGAATCTGGACATAAACTTGTGATAACATTATGAACCCCTGGTAGTTTTCCTGGAATTTATGATAATATATATATGGTACTTCAATCACAATATAGAGTTTGGAGTTATAATTTAGAATATTCATATCTTGAATTATTGATACTGGAATACACTAGGAATCTGGACATAAACTTATGATAACATTACGAACCTTTGGTAATTTTTATGGAATTTATGATTATATATATTTGGTACTTCATTCACAATGTAGAGTTTGTAGTTATAACTTAGAATATTCATATCTTGAATTATTGTCACTGGAACACTCTAGGAATCTGGACATAAACTTGTGATAACATTATGAACCTCTGGTAATTTTCCTGAAATTTATGATTATATATATTTGGTACTTCTTTCACAATATGAAGTTTGGAGTTATAACTAAGAATAATCATATCTTGAATTATTGCCACCAGAATACTCTAGGAATCTGGATGTAAACTTGTGATAACTTTATGAACCTCTGGTAATTTTCCTGGAATTTATGATTATATATATTTGGTACTTCATTCACAATGTAGAGTTTGGAGTTATAAGTTAGAATATTCGTATCTTGAATTATTGACACTGGAATACTCTAGGAATCTTGACTTGAACTCGTGATAACATCATGAACCTCTATTAATTTTCCTGGAATTTATGATTATATATATTTGGTATTTCATTCACAATGTAGAGTTTGGAGTTATAACTTAGAATATTCATATCTTGAATTATTGATTCTGTAATACTCTAGGAATCTGGACATAACCTTGAGATAACATTATGAACCTCCAGTAATTTTCCTGGAATTTATAATCATATATATTTGGTACTTCTTTCACAATATGAAGTTTGGAGTTATAACTTATAATAATCACATCGTGAATTAGTGACATTGGAATACTCTAGGAATCTGGACATAAACTTCTGATAACATTATGAACCTCTGGTAATTTTTCTGGAATTTATGATTATATATATTTGGCACTTCATTCACAATGTAGAGTTTGGAGTTATAATTTAAAATATTCGTATCTTGAATTATTGACACTGGAATACTCTAGCAATCTGGACATAAACTTGTGATAACATTATGAACCTCTGTTAATGTTTATGGAATTTATGATCATATATATTTGGTACTTTATTTACTATGTAGAGTTTAGAGTAATAACTTAGAAAATTCATATCTTGAATTTTCGACACAGGAAGGCTGTAGAAATTTGTACATGGACTTTTGAAAGCATTATGAACATCTAAGAATTTTTCCTAGAGTTATGATCATGTGACAAAGGCCACCTCATGTTCAAATCTAATCTCACTAGTTTTATAAATATTAATTATATAGGCCCAAATATGTGTGCTCAGTGAAATAAAAATTAGAAATCTGAATATGGGTAACCCTATAACTCCTGGAACTAGAATCGACTCATCCATAATTAGAATTCATATAGTCACCTCTTTAGGTCATTTGAGTTGATTAAAGACCGTCGGACTGTGAATAGTAAAAACTGGAATGTTAGGTTTAGACCTGTCCCTTTTGGTCACCACCTGGAGATGCTAACCCCATTGGTATTCCCATGTGCATAGTTGATTGACGAGTTAATCAGTATGGTATACACCAGTAGTAGAGGTTAGGGTGTGATTAGTAAAATTATCAAATCGGGATTTGATTACTTGAGCTATGTTTTAAAGGGAGAAAGAGGGAGGTCTACAGTAACTAGAACCTAGTTAATACAGGGTCATGAAACTTATAGATCATGTTTAAGAAAGGTCGGGAGAGACAGCCGACCACTAGAAAAGGAAAGGACCGGTGCTTAATTGAGCTCCATTGCCTTCTTGTCCATGTAGTTGAAAACACCCTCATAACATAGCACAATATGAGAGGTATTACATTAAAAGGATGGGTAGTCACCAATATGAGTAAATATCCTAGAAAGGGGGTTTTGGGTTTCAGCCACCATCGCATTCCTTAGTACCGCTGAGAGCCCTTCACTGGGTAGAACTCAGGAAGTCCTGGATTCACACAAAACTTCTATGTATAACCAAACAATAGACAAGAGTAGTAAGTAGTAGAACTCAATAAGTAAACCTCATCCCAAATTTGGGACGGAACGGTGTATGGACTGGATAGTCCTCTGAGTGGTAGGCTTGGTACTGTCTAAGAAGGACTAGATAGTCATGCGAGTTGGAGGCTCCACAAATTATAATAGAGGCGTGTTTACCATTTAGTACGTGGATACCCTGGTGTGTACTTCACGGGTGTACAAAAGGTCTAGGCCGGGAGGTGCTTGAGAAGAGCCTAGAAGTGGACCTTCCCAATCCACTACCCTCGTTTGCTTCAACAGGGTACCTAAGATGTCATACTCGAACATAGGGAACTAACAAAAAGGTTTTTACGTACAAAGTCGGGTGGGTGAGTTGAATCATTGAATCACATAACATATCAATATTGAATAAACAAGACCTCATCGTATAAATTAGTATGGGCTCCTTTATATGATGAGTTTACTCGATTGCCAGATCCCTTAACTTATGTGTTTGTGAGTGTATGCATATAAGTTAAGGTTACTATTATAGCTATTCCTTTTATATATAATTGCTCTCACATAGACATTTATTATGAATACTATGACTTGATGTTCCTTTATATTGTTGTTGGAACCTTGGGAATTCTTGAATTGTACTTACGGCTTACTTTTGTACATATAGCTTACTTCTGGAAACTGTTAGAGATAAAGAGTTTTATTCATAAATATACTGGATAACTAGTTCCACGTCATCGACTTATCTTTTTACCCCTTGTTGTCCTCTGCTTCCTCCTCCCGTGCAGTGCCTAAGAGTCGCGGGTGGAGGCGGTGAGGAACATGCCGAGTCTTATAGACTGACGACTAGTTGTGTCATAACAAACAGGAGCGCCAGGGGGACCATACCCTCAACCAAAGTGAGGAACAGGACACGGTCGCTAGACTTGGACTTGGTCTCTCGGCAGATGGGGGGAGAGCACTGGTGAGCGACCATCTTCCGATACCCACTCTCCAAATCTACCCAGGGCCGAGCAGAGAGTTATACATTCATGAAGGCATTAGTTCGTGTCAGTGCCTACAGTGTTTTATCTTTGCCAAGAGAGAGGCCAAGAAAGCAATGATGTATCGAGCTTAAGCCCCTTTTATCTTTAGCATTTCCTTCTTCAGTACTTACTCTATTATTATCTCATTTGGACAAGCATTTAAATATCTTAATGATTATGTGAATGTTGTGGACATGTTCTCTTTAATTATTTTTATTGTGTGGTTGGCCTGTGTGAATGATAAGCCGGCAGGATCGACGTGTTGTGGTGGTGACCATCCCGTAAGTTGGTGCCACCACAAGACGGCGGTTCTGTGCAAGTGCCGAGGTGGATTATACGGTTCGTTAGGACCGCTTAGCTTGGCAGATGTAAGAGTAGGCACACGGAATGGGCGAGTGGTTAGGCGGAATGGATGGTGGAATAGGGGCGCTCCTCAAATAACATAAACAACAAATATAACCACAAAACCATGGAAAATTAAACTAATAACATTTAGGGCTTATGGACATCGTTCATATAGAAACATACACATTTCACACATCAAATAGAATCAGCAAAAATAATAAGGAAGAGGTAATATTACAACCGAAGCACGAAGACTCGTCGGAGATTCACGGCCGGAATCGTAGGGTTGTTAATCCTCGTCCTCTCTCGGTCTTTGACTACCTTCCGGGGTAGAAGAGGGCTTTCACTACCTCCTAATGGACCCGTCTTATTCGTCAATAGCCTTCAACCACGATCTTGTCGGAAAACTCCAAGAATATACTGAACAATCTGTTGAAATGGATCTTTGAAGCTTCTAAACGATGGAGGAGGCCGAGAGGATTCTCCGACTCAAGATTGGTGTGAAGAATATGCCCAGAGCACCTCCTTAAGGTGGGCGGCGATGGAACAACGAAAGAGGTGGACTGGAGCTCGAAAAATCGGCTGTGACGGCCCTGGTCTGTCTGACCTAAAATTACAAAGCAGGCTATATATAGGCGTCAGAATAAAACAACGCGCATGATCAATGGCGCCCGACCAGTGGTCATGCGCGACGAAATGCCACTGATCCTGCATGGACAACCTGTAGCAGAAAATGGAATACCAAAATAGCGCACGAGCAGTAGCGCACGACCATTGGTTGTGCAAGAAGGAATCTAGTGATCGTGCGAACCGCTCGTTTGAAAAATGGAGGAATGCACACAACCAGTGGTCGTGCGCGAACAAAAACACGCGACCATTGGCCATTTTGGATAAAAATGTCCAAACCAACACTGAGTGTCCACACAACCCCTGTACATATAGGAAAACATCCCGAACCACTGGAATAGGCAAACATCCCAAGCATTCACATGAATAAATAAGACTATAAAATTAGCGGAATGGAAGGGAAGGACAAACTACATCACAATGGGCCAAAAAGGTGCACTTCATGTAATCCGGTGTATCAATGAAATATAAGCAATAATGTGTAGAAAGTGAAGTTCAAGTGAGTGAAAATTAGCCCAGATGAGTCCGAAAGTCACTATAAAAATCAGACTCACCACCGCGCTAGCGTCTCGACGAAACCTTTTGATGGGACCATCTCGACGTCTTGACGGGACAGCTACCGCCATTGGTATCACTACTTCACCGTGCTAGCATCACGATGGACCCTTTCAACGGGACTGTCTCGACATCTCGATGGGACAACTGCCACCAGTGGTAGTACCTACCGCTCGGCGTTAGCAACAGGCAGCCTGTTTCCACAACATTGTGAAAATTGTGGTGTTACAGGCCGCTGTTGAGTCCGGTTTATATAGAGATTTCCGGGCTCATCTGTGTTGTTTATCTGTTCTTTGCACTTCATTTACTGCTAATTTATGCTTATATTGATAGCATTTCAAATTCTCAACTATAGTGCATTCCCTACCCTCTTCGTGGTGTGATTTCATTATATATTACTTTATGCCAGTTCTATGGATCCTATGGTGTGCACGGATCAGTGGTCTAGCATGTTTTTCATGCAGGTACAAGGATCATGTGAACGCTCGGAATGGATTGGGTCAAATTTTGGCCTAAAAAACCACTGATCGTGCATTTTCCTTCGTGCACTATCTGGTGCATGACCACTGGTCGTGCGTTAATTCCCTATCTTTTCCTCTGCTGCAGGTTGACTGTGCATGATCATAGGACTTCTTCGGGCAGGACCACTGATCGTGCGCCACTGACCGTGCGTTAATTTCCTATCTTTCCCTCTGCTGCAGGTTGACCGCGCACGATCACAAGCATTCCTTCGCGCACGACCACTGGTCGTGCGCCACTGATCATGCACAGTGTTTACTCTGCTCTATATTTACAGACCGGCTCCGCGATTCTAGGGCATTCAGCACCGTTTGGGCACAAGTTCTTCTGCAAGCTTCCGTCGTTTTCCCTCTCCAAGCTCCATCCATCCATCTCCTTCCTTTAGAAAGCTTCATCCATCGATCCTAAGCTCCATCAAGGGTCCCAGAAGCATTCCCTGCCATTTACAATAAGTATTTCAAGGTGTAGCATCTCCATTGGGCTAAGTGGAAGAGACCCAACTCTGAGAAGAACACAGATGATGTTTGGAGGTAGTGACAGCCTCTGAACCCCGGAAGCAACCAAGGACTGAGCTCGGAGGAGGCGTGACGACCCCCCATTCCGGCCAAGATCTACGACGAGGCTTCTCATCTCGTGGTTTCCACAACCCTCTCTCTTTTTGGAAATATATTCTTAACTGTTGTAATGAACTGGATTAATCTCTACTTGCCAATGAATGGAAGCTTATTCTTGTTTTATTCTTCACATGATGCTTTGCTATGATGCGCTCCACCCCCACTCCACTTCCATACACACGTTCTAGCTAGCCATCTAGCAATTGCTAGTGGTTATGTTGGCGAAGAGGTGAATACGACCCTCACAAAACCCTGCACTATGGACATTTCACCCACATACCGAAGCGCAGCATCGCGGCCGCTATACTCACCCCACTTTGCGTAGCGATGCTTTCGACCCGATTTTCTCTTATTTCTGCAATAGCTTAGGACACCAATCACAACGCCCTTGTTTTTACTTTCTTTTACTCGTAACAATCACCTTATTCTATTTTCTTGTCACCACAACTTGCATTCCCTGAGAGATCGATATCTGGGGAGTTGCCTCCCAACTATTACTTGCACGCGACTGGTGCACTTACCGTGACGCATCATGTTTTTGGCGCCGTTGCCGAGGAGTGCAGGCGTGATGAGATTTTGGTTGTGAATCGATTATTTTCTATTGAGTCTTTTATTCTTTTTAATTTATTCTTTATCATGCTATTTTCTTCTTCTGTATCCTGTGGGCGCATTTGAATATCCGATGTCGTTGGTGTGGGGACACATCCCATGCTAGTGATAGGTGTCCCAAAGAGTATGGTGTTGTTCAGAAATCGTACGGAGCCCATAAATCTTTTGGCTACTTTACTGTTCCTCCTTTGTCGCACTCTTACGCGGCTTCCGCACATTTGGTGTCGGCGAAGCCGGTAAAGCAGTGTTTATTTTGCAAGAGTAGGGAGCATGCCTTGAAGGACTTTGCTGATTATCTTCGCCAATTGGCGGATGACGATGAGTCGGATATCTAGATCGTCCCATCTTCGAATTCTGCGAGCACAGGTCCTTCCTCTGATTATGTGTCACTTCCACCTTCATTTCTTGAAGGCTCTGGAATCGACAGGTGCATCAGTGTCCCTCCTGACTCTGTTTCTAATGCGACCCCCCATACCTTTTCGGTTCATGTACCACTTTGCGTGGATTTGTGCCCTTCTGTGGAGAGTGAGCCTGAACCCTTAAGAAGCACGTCTTCTCCCACTACACACGAAACTACATCTATTTTTGATGTTATCATTGAGGTCAATTTGCAAGATGTTGCAGACCTGCGCAGTTTCGTGCCCACTCTCATGGAGGAGGACAGTCTCGATTGTGCTGAAGCAACCGTTTTGGTCCAGTGCGAGGAAGTCCAAGTTATAGAGTAGGCCATTGCGTGCGCTGTTGATTCTAGTGAAATCTTCGATGATATCATCAGTTTGTCATTGCAACACCATATGGGGGATGAAGCCGGGATTATCCCCTCAGATGAGATTTCTTTTAGTTTTTCTTCCAATTTATTTCCTGACCCCCTTTCTTTATATACAAAGATGCAGGATGCCCCTCCTCTGGTTGATTAGACCTTATGCATGGAGGAGACAAAAGCCTGGCGGGTTGAGGAAGGTACAATGAAGGAACATCTTGTTTCCTCTTCATCGTTGGTGCTTCCCCTTGAGGATTGGTTACAAGGGGGCAAGCAGTTTTTCATTGAAGACATAATACTGGAGGAGAAAAAGAGAGCGAAAAAGGAGGAGATTTGGGGTTGGAGGATGAGCATCCTACTTAATTTCCACCACTACTACCAGGTCCCCAGACCTTTTTCTTTCTTCAGTTGTTACTACTTCAAATCAGCTTATAGCTGATTTGTTTTGAGCTTGTAATAATAATTAGGATTTATTGACTTTTGCTTATTCCTAGACTTTATAAACTGCTTTATACAGGTATTTCTCCACCTTAAGGACATAAAACAAAAGGGCTCTTGGGAGACAACCCAATGGAACTTCCTAGTTCCACTTGCTTAGTTTATTATTTCAGATGTTCTTGTGCTTTGTTTTTGCTAACCTTTCAGGAGATCGGTTGATTGTTGCGGAAGAGATTCTTAACGCCAATTCTTCAGGTATGCTCACTTCTGAGCATGGGGTACACTCTCCCTTTTCTCCTTAGTCTAATGTTTAAATAATCATATTTTAGATTATGCTTTCATGTAAGTCTGGGGGAGAGTGAGAACCATGCACGTGCACGCACGCACGCATTCCGGTAGTGTTATTATTTTAGCTTTCAGTTTATTTCAGTTTATCAATTTTTTGCGTGGCACGCACACACTGCCCCCACTATGCACGCACTTACTTGCGAGTGCTACCATGCCAAATTTCCTTTTGGGATGGAGCCGGGAAGTCAATTGTGTTAGCTAGTAATTGTGGTTTGGAGTACGATGTTGACTCCAGTAGTGTTCTAATCGAATACTCATGTTTTGCATAGAATTTTGTGTAGAAGTTATTTCTATTTTCATGCGTTGTATCATTATCCTTATCTAATCTAGAAATTAGAGTTTTATTTTACTCAAAGCATGAACCTGTGCCGATCTATCGGTAGTGTAGGTGAGTTGGTATCGAACGCTAGATTCATATTTATCGAGTCAGGAGAAAGAGTTATCTTTCTCGGTGGCTAAGAACTCGCCCCTAGCAACTCTCGAAACATAGGCACCGGGTTGTCCTAACACATTAGCATGATGTAGGTCATTCTTTGGACCGTTTGAGCTTTGAGCCAAAACCAAAAATTCACCCTTGCTAACCAATTTTGAGCCTATCCCACCTTTTCTATTTAGCTCCACCGCTCTCGCTTAAGCCAAGATTACCAAACTTGTATGCGTACATGTTTCGAGCTTTATAGTATAACTGATTATTGTGCTGTGCTGTTATTTTTGGATACACATTTGGATTGCTTAAGTTGAAGAAAAAAAAGGTATTAGTGAGCTGAAAATTGAAAAGATTAGCGCTTCAAAAGAAAAAAAAATCTGAGCTTTATATTCTAATTCAGAAATTCTGAATTGTTTGATAGGAATTACTTTATATTGGGTGTTGGCGATGAACACATCAACATTATTTGTTGTCGGGGTTTACAAATTGTATTGCTCAAATGTGTTAGTTGCGTTAGCCTTCGAGTTTATCATTGTATATCCTACCGCAACCTAAGCCACATATTTACCCGAAAGCCCTATTGACTTGTGTGTAGTTTTACCTAATGCTGTGGAGAGAGTGCGAAAGTGCGAGCTTATAGCTCCTGACACCGATGGATTTCGGTGGAGTTAGTTCCGTATCCCATATTTTTCGAAGTACTCGTATGAGCGCGTCCCTACATTCTCCCTACACGTGACTGGCAGATCACACTTGGTTCAGCTTTTGAGTAAACTAATTTCTTATTTACTATTTTGGATATTTGTAAATTACTTTGCATAGTAGAAATTTCTTCTACGAGAGTTTTATGCACATCAAATACACAATCACCTTTCTAACCCTTGTTTTTCCCGTCCGCCGAGAGTAGTTTTCTCGGGACGCGCAAACAGGTAAGTCTGGGGGTGTGATGAGTCCGGTTTATATAGTGATTTTCGGGCTCATCTGGGTTGTTTATCTGTCCTTTGCACTTCATTTACTGCTCATCTATGCTTATATTGATAGCATTTCATATTCTCAACTATAGTGCATTCCCTACCCTCTTCGTGGCGTAATTTTGTTATATATTACTTTATGCATGTTCTATGGATCCTGTGGTGTGCACGGATCAGTGGTCTAGCATGTTTTTCATGCAGATACAAGGATCATGTGAACGCTCGGAATGGATTGGGGTGAATTTGGCCTAAAAAACCACTGATCGTGCATTTTCCTTCGCGCACGATCAGGCGCACAACCACTGGTCATGCGTTAATTCCCTATCTTTCCCTCTGTTGCAGGTTGACTGCGCACGATCATAGGACTTCTTCGCGCACGACCACTGATCGTGCGCCACTGACCATGCATTAATTTCCTATCTTTCCCTCTGCTGCAGGTTGACCGCGCACGATCACAAGCATTCCTTCACGCACGACCACTGGTCGTGCACCATTGATTGTGTGCAGTGTATACTCTGCTCCGTATTTAAAGACCGGCTCCACGATTCTAGGTCATTCAACACAGTTTAGGCGCGAGTTCTTCCTTAAGCTTCCGCCATTTTCCCTCTCCAAGCTCCATCCATCCATTTTCTTCCTTGGGAAAGCTTCATCCATCGATCCTAAGCTCCATCAAGGCTCCCGGAAGCATTCCCCTCCATCTACAACAAGTATTTCAAGGTGTGGCATCTCCATTGGGCTAAGTGGAAGAGACCCAGCTCTGAGAAGAAGACGGATGACGTTTGGAGGTAGTGATAGCCTCTGAACCCCGGAAGCAACCAAGGACTAAGCTCGTAGGAGGCGTGACGACCCCCCATTCCGACCAAGATCTACGGCGAGGCTTCTCATCTCGTGGTTTCCTCTACCCTCTCTCTTTTTGGAAATGTATTCTTAACTGTTGTAATGAACTGGATTAATCTCTATTTGTCTATGATCGGAAGCTTATTCTTGTTTTATTCTTCACTTCATGCTTTGTTGTGATGCGCTCTGTCCCCACTCCACTTGCATACACATGTTCTAGCTAGCCATCTAGCAATTGCTAGTAGTGATGTTGGCGAAGAGGTGAATACGACCCTCACAAAAGCCTGCACTGTGGCCATTTCACCCACATACCGAAGCGCGGCATCGCGACCGCTGCACTCACCCCCACTTTGTGAAGCGGTGCTTTCGACCCACATTTCTCTTATTTCTGCAATTGCTTAGGACACCAATAGCAACGCCCTTATTTTTACTTTCTTTTACTCGTCGTAACAATCACCTCACTCTATTTTCTTGTCACCACAACTTGCATTCCCTAAGAGATCGATATCTGAGGAGTTGCCTCCCAACTATTACTTGCATGCGACCGGTGCACTTGCCGTGACGCATCAGCCGCATAACCTGGGAAAACCTGTTGAAAATGTTGAAGTGGAAGTTGGCGGTCTGGGAGGAGGTCGCGTGGTCTGGTCTAACCGCGCGAGCTTGCGGTCTCCTTCTGTGGTCTGACCTATTCGGTCTAGCCGCTGGCTTATTTGGTCTGACCGTCGTTCTTTATCCAAGGTTGCCGAGGTGAGGCCACGCGGTCTGGATTGTGAGACCGCGTGGCGAGCTGTTCTGTATTGTGCCAGTTAAGCTGTTGACCGCATAGGGTGGTTGTTCTGGAAGGGACAGTCCGGTCTGGTGACTGTCCGGGTTCTTGTTGGTGCGCGCGGACTAAAGTCTTCTTAGTTGCGCGGTCTCTGATTTTGTGTTCGCATAAGCTGGTCCTTGGCGATCTGCCGGTATATACGGTCATTGGTGTTTGGTCGACTTGGCGGGCTGTTGCCCTAGTCGACTTGGCGGTGTTCGCAGTCTCTGGAGGAGGTCTTGTATAGGCGAACACTGGTGGTGGGCATCATGACCGTGTGATTTGTCATGATCGCGCGACTTCTTGGAGGAGTGGCGATCACCTGGTCATTTGAAGTCGGCAAGCTCACAAAGCGCAGAGAGATCGTCTGCTGATCTTGCGGGTTGACCGGTCTTGGTCGCGCGATAAGAGCGATGACTCTATCTCATAGGGTGGTGACTAGATCAGGTCGTACGCCTATAACTAGGAGCCACTATAGCAGCAAAATCAATCGCACCAAGTGTAAGCTGAGCTCGCGCCTATTTCTTGCGGTCTCATTTTTGTGACCGGCCGGTTTGCTGATTGAACTTTCCTTGTGCAGCTTCTGCGGATAGTGCGGACAGCAGCGGTCACCTCTTCTTCTAAAGTGTCCGGGCAGCATCGCAGCTTACAGTGCGGGTTGCTGGAGTTCGGGGGAATCAGTGGAGTTCGGGAGGTCGCGGCTTCAGTGGTGTTGATCAAGTCATTGTTTGTCTGTTCGTGTGGTCTCTTTTTCTAGTAATGCGAACACCCTGACCGCGCGGTCTGATGGATTCTGTGATCAGACCGCCAATTATCTTTCTTTAGCTTGTATCTTTCTTTTTGGTTTTGTGTACAGGCGAAATCATGTCTCGCCATGTATACCTCGCTCTGTAATGAAGATTTTTGATATTATCAATAAATATTGCTTTGCTTCATGTGCTTCGTGTTGTTGGCTATAACTTTGAGTTGTACGATTCTTGCTCACTCCTAGATCTATGGAAAAATTCACAAAACCATACTGTGATGGCCGCATGGCTAGAAAGGGCCGCGCGGCAGAATCTGCATGACTTGAGGGAGCCCATCGGAGAGGGGCATGCGGTGACAGGCGCACAACCAAAGAGGGCCGTGCGGTGGGGGTTGCACAACCGAAGAGAGGCTACGCACGCACGTCCTAGGTGACCCTGCGATGGGATTGGTTGGGGCGTGTGTTGTTTCATCGCGACGTTAGTGGGTGAAGTGGTGCTCTGTCAGCGGGTGGTTTGGGGCGGTTTCCTCATTCCCCACTAAAAACACTAACATTAATGGGGAATCATGGCTATCCGCACACCCATTATGATGGGGAATTCGCTATTCGCATACCAATTTTCCCTATAAATTTTGGTGGTCCTTATCATTTGCCTTCCAAATTCTTGGAGTCCATGACCTATGCAAGAGGAGTTCGAGGATTTTTATTTTCATATTTCTGCTCGTTGCGGCTTTGTGGAGGTGGGAAGTGCATCAAAGCCATGCCAGAAGTAAGGGATTTTGATTGCATGTGCGTAAGATGGAGCGAGGAGGAGGTCGCTCACTAGTAGTTGGGAGAGTTCCATGCAGGCTTGCGACTTGGGTTGGTCAGACGGTGGTGGGGCCGTATGGCTAGGTGAGGAGACACACAATTGGCCACCGGCGAGGCCGCTAAACTGGGCTTGCCTTACGACCTCATGATTGGCCGATGACGAAGCCGTGTGGCTGGGCACGCCTTGCAACTGCATGGTCCGCCGCTAGCGAGACCGCGTCAAGCAGACAGTCGGAGGATGTGCGTGCTCGTACAACCTGGTGTCACGGTGTGCACTGGTGTGGGCTGGCACCGCCATGCCCGCTGGTGCGACCCTGTGCCTTCACGCGCATCGACGTGTTATCTGTACATGTGGGTGTGCACCTTGGTGCGTCGCTCGGTCCAATTTGCCCGAGCGGTCGCTCTCTCCTGCTTTGTTTTTGCCGATAGACACAATTGCTCGCTCGAGCTAAATTTTGTCGGTGCTTCGCCATCACGAGTTTGTCTTTTTTCATTAAATGTGTGTGTTTTTTTCTAACCCGTGGTCCTCTGAATTCTTAGGTGCCAAAGTGAGGTGCTCTGGGGAGACCGATGAGGATACAGTCCATTCTTAATGGGGAGCGAGTTGATGCATGGAGAAAGCGTTAAAGATTACCTGCGAGCGTGGAGGTGAAGATCCCGTATTCGGAGGAGCGCACACAAAATCCTCAAACCGGTTGGATTACACTTTCAGAAGGGTGCTTGAAGTCGGGGTTCCGTATCCCTCCTTCAGAGGAGGCAATTGAGATATTTAAGTTCCGTGGTGTGCCGATTTCGCAGTTTACTTTTTCTGGGAAGACGCGGATCATCGGGATGATTGTATTCTTCTGAGAGCACGGCTCACAGTTCTCCATAGAGGTGTTCAAGGATTGGTGCGATTTCTCCACTACACAGGAGGTCGAATCAAGATTCTGAGTAATAAGAGGTGGCTTCATTTGGAGTATCAGACCGACTATCGCCATGAGAGCACTTTATACGGTATATTTGGAACTCTTGGGATCTGGCTAAGTTGTGGAGTACACTTCTTAAGCATTGTCTCCACGTAGCGGACCGAGAGCGTGATTTCACGCCAATTCTAGGTTTTGTGGACCCAGTCCCCTTGCTTGCTCTCTCTTCCGTATTGGTACTTTTGTGGAGGAGAATTATTTATGTGCAACCTCTCTTCGGACGCTGAGCTGGCGGCAGCCATACCTATGGCTCGTGATAAAAATGGAAGCTGGTGTTCAAGTGCGGGGAACCCGGATCGGTCCCCACTTCTTCTGAGCCTCAGAGTTATTTATTCAAGGTGGGTCCTAGCAACCCCATGAGGGAGGCCAACCATGTTGTTTTTGATGTTGAGGATATTCTGATTTCTCCTGTTGCTGAGTGTCCCATCTGTGTCTTGCAATTCTTTGTCCTTTCATGCACTTTTTTGAGAAATGTGGTTAAAGCTAAAATTATATGTATGCTAAACAAGTGAATTCAGAGTCCTTTGTCATAAAAAAATCAATTAAATAATAAATGACAAGGAAACTCCACCAAGAACTACCCTCCTGATAAGACATAATAAGCATTGTGAGGTTGAGCACCTTGGAGAGAATTGTAAAGTGTCCTGTGCAAACAATTTAGTACACCACTTCTCTTTTTTACACAAGATTATAAAACTTACAGAATAATATTAAGTGATCCCCTAAGCACTACTTTGCTCCTTATAAGTCTTAATAAGCATTGTATGTGCGAAGCACCTTGGTAGTTGTACAATTTAATTTGTGTGCATTGAAATTTGTGGAAGTACCTTTATTTATGCCTTTCAATAATGTTGTGTTTTATTCTATTACAAAAGTCATGTGCTTTGATTAATGCACTTGTATACTTTATCAAAACACACTTTGTACGCACAAATTCAATACTTTCTACAAACTTAAGTAAATGCACTCGATGACAAAACATGATCTCTGTAATGTTTATTTTTACTTGAAATGCAAATTATCTTACAATCTAGTTATCTCCTTCTGATATTTAAAATCATGCTTGCAATTTTATAATGATATAACATTGTTTGTATAACATTTTGTTGGATCTTATGGAGCCCTTAGAGGGTGGGGGTGAATTAGGGGTTTACAAATTTTAAATAAAACTGAGAAATTTTTTGTGATAATTGCAGAAACAAGAAACATTCTAATTCTGTTCCTACCGCTAGCGTTAGTGTTAATGTCAGGCATTAGCTCTCCAGAAAATAAAACTCCTTGAAAAATGTGCAAAAGAATTTTTTCTTATAAATGCTTGAATAAAATAAAATTCTTGAAATTCTGAGAAGATTAAATATGATTTTATTTCAAAGAAAGAATATAATAATTTGATTTCAATGAAGCTTGAAATCAAAGCTTTAATAAAAATCACTTTTTCTTCCTTCACCGGCCCTTCTCCTAAGGACCGGCTGGCTATAGCCTATCTTACCACAGATATGGCTTATAGCCTCCCCCTAGATCTACACTAAACCTAGTCTCCACACACAAGGCGGCGAATTTCCTTCTAAACCTTCTAAGGCCTAGTCGCCACACACAAGGCGGTGAATTCACTACTGTTACAAAAGAAAATGGAAGAATACAAAATAAATTTAGAAATAAAAACTCCATATATTGAAGTGCTCTGAAGGAGATGATGAAGAATAACCATGAACATCATCGAAGTTGAAGCGTGCGTCCTTCTTCAAGTTTGACAATTTGAAAATCTCCTTCTCACTCTTGATCTTCAAGGATGGTGTTGGGAGTGCTCTCAGAATCTGGGGATGAAGGCTCTCACAAAAGGTAGAAATGATAGCTTTAGATATGGTAGCCTTAAATGAATAGATTTGCTCCTTAAATAGGCTCGGGAGCTAACGCCAATGGTAGCGATACCGCCTGGCGGTAGCGTATCGATGAGACACGTAGATGATATCATGGAGATCTTGGTGGTAGTGATAATTCCCAACGGTAATTGCAGATCGTGTTGATCATGGTGGAGATTGTGGCACTACTTCCCCGCGGTATTGATAATGCGAGCGGTAGTGATACCGCCTAGCGTTAGCGATAAATTCAGAGTTCTGTCTTCATACTGCATCGCACTCTTAGGGGTATTGTACCTATAGTTCCTGCACTCTATAAACACAAGAAAAGCAAGATCAAATACATTATGGGATTTGTTATTCTCAAACAAGGGATGCGGAATGCATGCTCCAACAATCTCACCCGTTTGATAATAACAAATCCTCTAAGAAGAAAGCAACAATTACTAGAGTTGTGATTATAGTAAATGATAAGCGTGATAACCATGCAATATACTCCCCCTATATGGATTCTCCCTTTATATAGATGCTTTCAATAATTTTTAATGTACTCCGCCTAAATATTAGATTTCTTCAATTGGTTCTCCCCCTTTTGGTATTGTCAAAATTGGGTAGAAGAGGGTTTTAGCAAAATCTTTCATGTGCACTATGTAGATATGAAAGTAAATATTTAACATTTTGAGTTTACTACTTAAAAACAAAATATGCATGATCAAGCACAAGTAGTAAGTGCAACGGAAATAGTGTAAGAACTCATAAAAAACATCTTTTTAGAAGGTAAAAATATATAATAGAAAATGAGTTTGAAATTTGAAAAAATAGATGTTTGAAATTAAGTACAAGAGATGTTTCTTCAAAAATATGCAAGCATGATTTGAAATATCAAAAAAGGATATGCTTTACAAAGTAAATTAATTTACATTTCAAGTCAAAATAAACATTGTAAAGGTCGTGCTATGCTATCTTTTGCATTTACTCATGTATGTAGAGAGTAGTGAAGATATGCTTTATGGTCCAATTTTTATGAGTAGAAGTTTTATATAAGACAATGATGTGTACAAAAGGTTGTTTTGATAAAGTATACACGTGTATAAATCAAACCACATGAAAGCATGTAATGTAAGAACACACCATTAAATATACATAAATAATTTTACTTCCATAATTTTCAATACACACACACACATATATATAAATATATATAAATATTTAGAGATGTGGTGTAATTTTTGTTTGCACAAGACACTTTACAATTCTTTCCAAGGTGCTCAACCTCACAATGCTTATTAAGACTAATCAGGAGGGTGCGTAGTGTTTGGTGGAGTATTCATTGTCATATTTTTATTTGACTTTTTATTTTAGCGACCAAGGACTCCGAATTCACTTGTTTTGCAAATATATAATTTTTTTAAACCACATTTCTCAGAAAAAACAAGTGCATGAATACAAAGGATTGCATGAAATAATTCAATGTTGTCTAGGTAATGTATTTATGTAATTCACCAAGTTATGCTATTACACTACACAATCATGCCAGAATAAGATAACAAACGCATGTAGGTTATCATAAAGTGAGTGAGATAATCATTATAAAATATAAAACATTACTCATACTTAGAGGCATGCTATAAAAATTCCTACACATGTGTTATACAATAAGTTCATTGCATATTATAAGATAAAATTCAAGGCATGACAAAATCAAAATAATGTTTTTAATAAACTTGAAAGTAAAATTATCCATTGTAAATAATCTTTAAATGATAAATCTAATCATCCTTTACTTTGACATTGAAGTATAAGCAAATTTTTTGTGTTTTTAAAGTTTTTGAAATAAACATACAGAATAAACAAGTACAAAGAAAAAGTAAGCAAAACATTTTTTTGGAAATTTTAAATTATTTTGTAATTTTCTCTTTGTTTTTGAATTTTAGTCAAATAAAAAAAAATATGAAAAACTTTCCGAAGGCAGTGGAAATATACCAAAGTAGTTGTTCAAAAAGGGGAAAAAATCAGAGAGGGATCTGATATGAGAAGAATTAGGCTAACGCTGGTGTTAGTACTAGCGCTAGGCGTTAGTAATATAGATTTTATTTTTTGCTCAAAATACATATATTTCGTGATTTGTTTCTTCCAATTTTGTGATTATGATTTATCATTATGGGGCATATGAAGTATAGCAAGAAAATTAAAAAAAATAAGCAAAAAGTTGCGGATTAAATATTTCAAGGTAAGATGTCCAAAACTCCAAATTCTAATCTAAGCATATGAAATCTAGCATCGGGGAGTGGTTTGGTAAAAATGTCCGCAAGTTGAGAATCGGTCCCAATGAAGCTAATTCTTACTTGTTCCTTTTTAATATGAATTCTAATGAAATGATGTTGGACATATATATATTTCGATATAGAATGATGTACTAGATTGTTTGTAAGATCGATAGCGCTCTTATTGTCACATTTTAATTCTATGTTATTTGGATGAACTCCAAAGTCTTCTAAAGTTTGAGTTATCCATAAAGCTTATACAGAACAACTACCTAGTGCAATATATTCGGCCTCGGTGGTGGAGAGAATAATAGAATTTTGTTTAATACTCGACCATAACACAAGTGAAGGGCCTAAGAATTGACATGATCCACTAGTGCTCTTTCGATCTAATAACAACCCGCATAGTCTGAATAAAAAAAGTTATATAGAATAAAATCATTATGTAGATACCATAAACCTAATCTAGATGTACTAATTAGATAACTAAAAAATTATTTAACCACTTTTAAATGTGATTCTTTGGGGTTAACTTGAAATCTAGCACATTATCAAACGTCAAACATAATATCGGGTCTAGATGCACTCAAATATAATAATGATCCTATCATTCCTCTGTATAATGTTTGATCAATAGAAATACCGACTCATCTTTTCCTTACTATAGTGATGCACTCATTGGAGTATTAGCTTGCTTTAGGTTTTCCAAATCTTTTGAGTATATCATGAACATATTTAGATTGACAAATAAAAATACCATCATGTCTTTGTGTGATTTGAAATCCTAAAAAAATATGTAGGTTCTCCTACCAAGCTTATTTCAAATTCATTTTTCATCACTAAAACAACATTATTACACAACTCTTCATTACTGGCTCCAAAAATAATATCATCAACATAAATTTGCAAAATTATCAAATCATTATTACAATGGTTAATGAACAGTGTGTTATCTACACTTCACATAGTATATCTGTGCTTTAATAAAATGATGTTAATCTTTCGTACGAAGCACGT
This sequence comes from Dactylorhiza incarnata, assembly GCA_033032865.1. Classification (NCBI taxonomy): domain Eukaryota; kingdom Viridiplantae; phylum Streptophyta; class Magnoliopsida; order Asparagales; family Orchidaceae; genus Dactylorhiza; species Dactylorhiza incarnata. The sequence continues at coordinate 10,222,715 of JAWHQI010000028.1, read as the reverse complement.
GACGCTTGTTTCAAATCATAAGGCGCCTTTTCTAATTTATACACATGATTAGGACAATTTTCATTAATAAAACATTGAGGTTATTTTATGATCCCATTTAAAAATGCACTTTTAACATCCATTTGATATAATTTAAACCTTTTAAAACTCGAAAATGCAAGAAAAATTCTAACAGATTCATGCCGAGCAACATGTGCAAAAGTTTCATCAAAACCTATCCCCTTGATTTGTGAATAACCTTGTAATCCCAAAGTCACCGTTTATTTTTTTTTTAAAATCCATTTAACACTAACAACCGGATGATTAGATGACCTCTCTACAAGTTTCCAAACATTATTACATTGAAATTGATTAAGATCTTCATTCATATCTAAAAACCAAAATTTATCATTTAAAATAGTTGAAACATTTTTTGGTTCTATTTCGGATACAAAGCAAAAGTTTGAAATGACTAATGTAAAGAAGAAGAATAGTTACCCCTTTTGATGGTTCTATAAGATCCCTTGGATGGTCCTTTGAAAATTTGAGCTCACTTGGATGAACATATTCTTCTTTCTTCCTCTTTCTCCTTTTCTTCTTCTTCTTCTTTTTCTCCAAGTGGTTCAACATCCTCATGCTCCAAAGGGGGAAGAGGTTCCTCTTTGTTTCCTGTAGGATTAGTATCTACCCAAGGAACATGCTCGTCAAATCTAACATGAATTGACTCTTTAACTATTTTAGTCCTCTTAATATATATTCTATAAGGCTTACTAGTTGAAGAGTACCTAATGAAAATTCCCTCATCACATTTTTCATCAAATTTTTCTAAAGTATCTTTAGTGTTTAATATAAAGGATTTGCAACCAAAAACATGGAAATAAGATACATTAGGTTTCTTTTGAAAATATAGCTCATAAGGTGTTAATTTTAAGAATGGGTGAAGCATGACACGATTAATAACATAACATGAAGAATTTACAACTTCAACCCAAAATTATCTAGGTAACCCATATTCAAAAAGTATATTGCGTGCTAGTTCTTGAAGGGTTCTATTTTTCCTCTCCACTACACCATTTTGTTGTGGGGTGCGTGGAGCGGAAAAAATTGCTTAATTCCTAGATCATTACAAAAAGTAGTAAACTTATCACTTTCTAATTCTCCTCCATGATCTGAGCGTATGCATTTAATTTTTAAATCAATTACATTTTGAATAAGAATGCATAGTTTAGTAAAATAAAAAAATGCATTAGATTTGGAAGAAAGAAATATAGTCCAACAAAATCTTGATAAATCATTAATTAAAACAAAAGTGTATTTCTTTCCACTTATACTAGAAGTGCTAACCTGTCTAAATAAATCCATACGAATTAGTTGAAGTGGTCTAGTAGTAGAAATAACATTTTTTTCTTGTAAAGAAGATCTTGAAATTTTTTCTTTTTTGGCAAGGCGTGCAAAGAGAAAATAAATTTCCATTTAGCATTGGTAGTCCTTTAACAATTTATCTTTTGATAATTTTAAAATTAGATTGGCACTTAAGTGACCAAGACGCCTATGCCAAAGTTCTAATTCTTTATTTTTTGAAATAAAACATTTTATAGAAGAATGAGAAAGATCATTAAAGGAAATCATATAGACATTATGCAATCAAGGTGCGGTGAGAACGATATCATGTGTTTTAGAATCTATGATTTTGCTAAGATTTATAGAAGATTCAAATAAAATATTTAAACCTTTATCACATAATTGGTTAATTGAAAACAGATAATGTTTTAAACTTTCTACAAACAATACATTAGAAATAGAAAATGATTCATTACCCATGGTACTGATGCCCATGTTCCTTCCTTTGTCGTTATCTCCAAAAGTCAACATCCCCCTTTCTTCATCATGTGGCTAAGGAGCTTTGTTTTGTTGCTCGTCATGTGTTTGGAACAACCCGAGTCCAAATAACACACACCTTCTTTGTCCTTAGCCTGCCAACATACCTAAAAGGGAGATGAGAGTAATGACCCAGCTACCCAAGAGGTTCCTCCCATAGAGTAGGAGGAAACCTTAGGTAGCCAGATTTGTTTTAAAGTAGTTCGACCTTTCTGTTGGAACATGGTTTTTTGCATCCCTTTGATTTGAGAATAACAAATCCTACTTGTATTTGATCTTATTTGACATTGTGTTTTTAGCATGCAGGTTTGAACTAGTATGACACTATCTTGCAGCGCATTATTGGTCTGGAACTGCCCACAAACAGAAATTATGATTATGGTCTAACGCCAGGCGTTAAGACTGAACGCTGGGCATTGACGATCGACCGAATGGCTTGCTGATCGATGAGATGGCTTATCGATCGATGAGATGGCTTATCGATCTATGGGATGGCTTGCTAACTGATAAAATGAAAGAGGTTTAACGCTAGGCGTTAGGTCTTAACAGTGGGCGTTAACGCTCAATGATTATGGCAAGGAGGGATGCAGTCGCGATTGAAGGAGCACTTTAGGAATCATCTGACCTAACGCCAGTGTTGGGGTTGCCTAAAATAAAAGTTTCCTAAAGTACAAAATCTCCTTCCCATTTTGAAGATCTGAGGCATCAAAACAATTCCATACTGGGTCAATGCCAGACGTTAGCCTTAACGCCGATGTTAGCTTGCAGTCCTATAAATTTGTAGACTTCATCTTCTCAAACTAATGATTGAAGAGAGCCCTATTCCGGCACTATAGAAACTCAGAGAGGGCCATATTTTCCAGGCTATCATCTCCCACAAAAATTTGAGCGAAGAATTCATGGAGAACTGGATCAACGTTTACTCAACGCGAAGAACGTACGCTTTGAATTCGCGAATATTCAACGAGCCTTCGCCATCTCCAGAATTCTTCATAGGGAGTTTTGATTTGTGTTTTGTTTTTTATTTATAACCTTCTTATTATAATCGTGAATTAAATTTGCCTCGTGTTGGTGAGTAGGTCTGGGTAGGACTTAGGGAGGAATTCGTCTCGTGTTGACGACTGGGTCTAGGGAGTAGATCTTGGGGGTGCTCGTGGCCTTTCTTGGGATAGAAGGGATAGAGCGGCTTGAGGCCGTATCCGGGAAGTATAGGCTAAATACAACCGGTTCTTGGTGAGAAGAGTCGGTATAGAAAATAAAAAGTATATTTTACTTTATCGCCTACGATTTCTAGCGTCATATGAAATCGAATTTTGTAATCCTATATTTCAAGTTAATAAAATCATGTCTTTCATTTATAGTACTTAATATTCTCTTTTGTGTGTTGTTATCGTTAGTGTAATCACTTCTCATTTCAAGTATTTTAAAATATATAACAAAAGTTTTAAAACCCTTATTCACCCCCCCTCTAAGGGCGCCTCAAGATCCTACAAGTGGTATCAGAGTAGGGTTATTCCAATATAGTCTAACAACCGGGAATAATGGCACTCCGTGATCTCGCTTTCCATGAAGGGCAAGGAATAAGTAGACCTCCACTTTTCACCGGAACTGATTATAACTATTGGAGAACGCGAATGCATTATTTTCTAATAAATTTAGATCTAGACTTCCGGGCTAGTGTTGAAACACCGTATACTACTCCTACTTATGTTGTTGGAGAAGAAACCATGGAAAAGCCTAAAGATAGATGGGATGATGGGGACAAAAATAAATGAAAAAATAATGCTAAAGCTTGCATGCCTTATTTTGCGCATTAGATTGGACTGAATTTAATAGAGTTTGTGCTTGTGAAACTGCTTATGACATTTGGAATTTGCTTGAACTAACTCATGAAGGTACCTCTCAGGTTAAAGACTTTAGCTCTTACAACTGGAGTCGGAGTTTGAAAGATTCAGAATGGATACAGAAGAGGACGTTGACTCGATGTACACATGTTTTACCAAGATCATGAACGCCTCAAAGATCCTTGGAAAAACCTTCTCGAACGGTGACTTGGTGAGAAAGATCCTTCGATCTCTCCCTCCAAAGTTCAATCCAAAGGTGACAGCTATTTTGGAATCGCATGATCTAAGATGGCTTCAGATTAAGAGCCTCATTGGGAACCTCAAAAGCCATGAGGTAGAACTCAAAATCCAAGATTAAGAATACACCAAAGAGCCAACGAAGAAAGCCTTGGCACTAAAGTCAAGGAAAGAGGATGACAATGAGGAAGAAGATGAGGAGAGTCTCTTTGTGAAAAATTTCATAAACTTCATGAAGAATCCAGAAAGGAGGAACACCTTCCGCAAGTACTTCCGAAAAGGATCATCTTCCAAAAAGGAGAAAAAGGAAAAATCAAGCGACGACGGTGAAAAATGACCCTCTCCTGAGTGCTTCCACTACAGAAAGATCGGGCATATAAGAAGCCAATGGCCAAAGTACTTAAAAGAATAAAAAGAGAAGCGACATAAAGGATGGGAAAAGAACATGGTTCTGAAGGCTACAACGTGGGATGATTCTTCATCCGAAAGTTCAAATGGGTCATCTTCAAGCGATAGGGATGAGGCAAATCTATGCCTCATGGGGAAGAGCCATGAATCAACGGACAACGAATGCAGTGTCCAAAGCAACACTGAGATAATTCCTACTTCCTGACCTTTATTTTGAGTGCATGAAAATATGTAAATCCTTTTGTAAAAGCCTACAAGATCTTGATCTTCTAAGAATTGAAAATAAAATTCTTTTAAAATAAAATAAAAAATTAAATAAGGAAGTAAAAACATTGGGAAAATAGATAGAGACTAGCCAAGGAAATAATCATAGCTTGCAAGGACAAAAGAACTTGAAAATAATCTTTCTACGGCTCGCTCAAATATCGAATCTCTCACAAATCAAAAGAGAGACTTAGAAAGAAGTTTGAAAATCTCTCTTTCTGAAACTGAAAAATGAAAAGAAAAATTTCACAAACAGGTATGGAAATTTAGTAAGTAAAAACTTCGCTTTAAAATCACTATTCAATGATCTTAATTTGGCAATAAACAAATTTGGAGTTGGCCAAAAATCACTAGATATGATTTTGGGCAACCAGTGCCATGGTTCTAGAAAGTTTGGGCTTGGATATGGTTCGGAAAGCTACCGCCCTGCGTTAACCTGTAACTCCGACGTTATCTCTAGTTCCAGAAACAAATATTCTTGTTATAATAACATTTCCGTCACCCCTTCGACTTCAGTGTCTGCCAACGAGGGCCAACAAAACTCTCTGAAAAAGTTCTCAACCACTTTTGTTGCGTGTGCCAATTGTTTACTTTTTGGGCACACCACAAACTCTTGCAGGAAGAAGGGAAAGCGCACTTTAAAACAAATCTGGGTGCCTAAGGTCACCACCTATGTTATGGGAGGAACCACATGGGTATCCAGATCTTCACTAACATCTTCTTCTTAGGTGTGTTGGCAGACTAAGGACAAGGAAGACATGTGGTACTTAGACTCAGGTTGCTCCAAGCACACGACGGGCGATAAAGCAAAGTTCCTTAGCCTCACAAAGAAGAAAGGTGGAACCTTGACGTTTGGTGACAATGGAATAGGAAGAATATTAGGCATCGGTACAGTGGGTAACGACTCCTTCTCTCTTACAAATGCTTTATTTGTAGAAGGCTTAAAACACAACTTAATTTCTATTAGTCAAAATGCGATAAAGGTCTTAATGTGTTATTTGAGTCGTCTACTAATTTGTGCAAAATTATAGATCCTAAGACTAATGATATTGTACTCAGTGCACCAAGAATTCATAATGTCTATTTAATCTCTTTTCATGATCTATCACGTGTATCACTAAAATGTCTAATTACAAAAAATGAAGAACTAGAATTATGGCATAGGCGTCTTGCTAACACTAGCACCAAGTTGATCTTAAAATTGTCAAAAAATAAAATAAAAAGGGGTTTACCAATGCTTAATGGAAATTTATCCACTTTATGCCCACCATTCCAAAAGGGAAAATTTTCTAAAACATCCTTAAAAAACAAATATTAAATGTCCACCACTAGTCCTCTACAACTAATTCACATGGACTTATTTGGGCCAATCAGCACTTGTAATCTAGGTGGTAAAAAGTACATATTTGTTTTAATTGATGATTTTTCTAGATAAACTTGGACATTATTTCTTACCTCCAAATCTGATGTTTTTTCAGAATTTACTAAACTATGCAATCACATTCAAAATGAATTAGAACTAAAAATTAAGTGTATTAGATCAGATCATGGAGGGGAATTTGAAAACGATTGTTTCACCACCTTTTGTAATAATCTAGGTATTAAACATGAATTTTTCACTCCACGCACCCCCCAACAAAATGGTGTGGTGGAGAGGAAAAATAGAACCCTTCAGGAACTCACACACACTATACTATCAGAGTATGGGCTGCCTAGATCCATTTGGGCCGAAGCTGTAAATACATCTTGTTATCTCATAAATCGAGTCATGCTTCGCCCAATCCTAAAATTAAGTCCATATGAGTTATATTACAAAAAGAAACCTGATGTATCTTACTTTCATGTCTTTTTATATCAACGCTTTATCCTAAACACCAAAGATGCATTAACATAATTTGATGAAAAATGTAATGAAGGAATATTTCTTGGTTACTCTTCAACTAGTAAAGTATATAGGATATACAATAAAAGTTCTAAAATGGTTGAAGAGTCCATTCATGTGAGGTTTGATGAATTTGTTCCTTGTGTGGATTCTAATATTACAGGAAAAGAAGAGGAATCCCCTTCACCCTTGAAGGAAGATAATATAGAACAACTTGGACGTGACAAAGAAATAGAGGTTGTGCAAGAAGAGATCACACCTCCAAACGTGCTTAGATTCACAAAAGATCATCCAAGAGAACTTGTCATTGGAGAACCATCAAGAGTGGTAACAACACGCTCTTCCATTCATGAATCTTTCTCTAATTTATGCTTTGTTTCCGAAATTGAGCCTAAAAATGTTTCTACCGCGCTAAATGATGAATTTTGGTATTTAGCGATGCATGAAGAATTAGAACAATTTGAACGTAATAAGGTTTGGAATCTTATAGAAAGACCATCAAATCATCCGGTAATAGGCTTAAAATGGATTTTTAAGAATAAATTAGATAGTGAATCTAGAATTACTAGGAATAGAGTCCGTTTAGTAGCACAAGGTTATTCAGAAATCGAAGGAGTAGATTTTGATGAAACCTTTACACCCGTAGCTCGCTTAGAATCCATTCAAATTTTTCTTGCCTTTGTAAGCTTCAAAAGATTTAAACTTTTTCAAATGGATGTTAAAAGTGCCTTCTTAAATGGAATCATTAAAGAAGAGGTTAATGTTGAACAACCCCCCGGTTTCATAAATGAAAAATATCCTAATCATGTGTTTAAACTAGATAAAGCACTATATGGTTTAAAACAAGCGCCTCGTGCTTGGTATGAAAGATTAACTTCATTTCTATTAAAACATGATTATGTAATGGGAAGTGCCACAATACACTTTTTATCAAGCATGTAAATAATAATCTAATCATATTACAAATTTATGTAGATGACATCATTTTTGGATCCACTAATGATCAATTATGTAATGAAGTTGTAAGTGTAATGCAAAAACAATTTGAAATAAGCTTGGTAGGAGAACTTACCTATTTTCTTGGCTTTCAAATCAAACAAAGAAATGATGGAATTTTTATAAAACAATCTAAATATGTTCATGACATGTTAAAAGGATTTGGATTTGAAAATTTAAAACAAGCCTCCACACCTATGAGTGCCTCTCTAAAATTAGGAAAAGATGAAGCCGAAATTTCTATTGACCAAACACTATATAGAGGAATGATAGGGTCGCTATAATATCTAAGTGCGTCTAAACCCGATATTATGTTTGTCGTTTGCTCATGCATTAGATTCCAAGCCAATCCTAAAGAGTCTTATTTAAAAGCGGTCAAACAAATTTTTAGACATTTAATCGGCTCATCTAATCTAGGCCTATGGTATCCTTATAATGAAACATTTATTTTACATGGATATTTTGACTCTCATTATGCTGGGTGTTCACTAGATCGTAAAAGCACAAGCGACACATGTCACTTTTTAGGCCCCTCACTAGTAGCTTGTTCGTGTAGGAAATAGAATTATGTTGCCCTCTCCACCACCGAGGCCGAATATGTCGCACTATGAAGTTGTTGTGCATAAGCCCTTTGGATGAGTCAAACACTATAAGACTTTGGGCTACATCTAAATAATATTGAATTATAATGTGACAACAAAAGTGCAATTGACCTAACAAATAATCCTGTTCATCATTCACGATCCAAACACATAGATGTGCGTCATCATTTCATTAGGGATCATATTAAGAAAGAACATATGAGAGTTAGCTACATAGGGAGATAATCTCAACTTGTAGACATTTTTACAAAACCTCCCCCCGATGCTCGTTTCAACATGCTTTGATTAGAATTAGGAGTCTTAGATATATCAAATTGAAACCCATCAAATGCTATTTCTCCTCAAAAATAACTTCCGCACTTCTTTAATTAATCCTCTAATTCTAAACATATTTCACTCTTTCAAAAATTTGAGTTTATAAATTTTTAATATTAAAACTGCTAAGTCCATATAGATGTGTAATGAAGTTGTAAGTGTAATGCAAAAAAAGTTGTAAGTTGTTAGTTTACATATTTTACTTTTGTTGCTACATTATTAAAACCTCTAATTCTAAACATATTGATGTGCGTCATCTACATAAATTCTAAACATAATAATTAAATATCTTGTGAAAGGGAGATTTGGGATGTCACCTCATCATATCTCCTAGTACCAGTTTGAACCCTTCATAGAGTAGACCTTGGGAAGTCCAAGATCCACTTTAAATTGCTAAGTCCAATAATAGTCTCACAAAAATGGGGGAAAATCAAAAATCAAATATTGAAGATAAATTTTTTTTAAAATCACCAAAATATGCTTAAATAGCCTTCTGGTCAATTCCAAATTCTCTGAAATTTCTACACTATGAAGGTCTATATACATACTCCATATTCCGGAGAATTTGTTTTCAAAAATCTCAAGAAAGAGTGACCTGGTTGTGCGTTAAGTACTTGACGCCAGGCATTAGCTCCTTTTGCCAAATTGAAATTCTGATTTCTCTGCACTGTTTCTGGTATTTTTGTAATGATTTTTCTCTATTTCTTTTCTTAGATTTGAAATTACTTTGTTATTAATTTGGTTGTTTCATTCTAAAATACGAAAAAAATTCAAATAATTCAAAAAAAATAAAAATATGTTTTTGTTATTTGTTTTTTCTTTAAATATATACAAAACTATGGTTTGACAATATGACTTCACAAGAGCAAACTTCTTAGTAATTTTGTTTCAAATTGGTCAAAATTGATTAGGCATACACTTAAAGATTTTCTTTAATGTCTAATTCTAATTTCATATTTCCTAAACATTATTTTATTTTGTCATGCCTTGACCTTAATCTGATTATGTGCAATGAAATAGTCTATAGAAAATTGTGTATGATTGCCTAGCATGACTCTAAGTATGAGTAATGTTGTATGCTAATCAATGATTCACTCACTTGCTATTTTGGTAATCTACATGTGCTCATAATCTTAGTCTTACACAATTGTGTAGTGTAATAGTTTTTAACATATTAAGTTGCATGTCTAAATTACCTACACCATCTTTCAAACAATAAATTTCTTGCACACATAGAAGTGCTATTTCAATATTGTTAATGTTTGCAACAACAAGTGAATTCGGAGACCTTTGGCGCAAGCTCTAAATAAAAAAATAATGAAATCAATGGCCAAAGATAACTCCACCAAACACTACTCACCCTCCTGATAAGTCTTAATGAGCATTGTGAGGTTGAGCACCTTGGAAAGAATTGTAAAGTGTCATGTGCAAACATATTCTTTTTATCACTTCGGACTGGAATTCTCAAAAGCTTGGAATGCACGAACCAAAGGAACCAATTTATAGAAATTCACTGTCGCCTGGGCGACAGTGACTGTCAGAATTTTCCGACAGTGCTAAACTGCCGCTGGAGTGCCGTCGTGGGTGGAGTCGTGGGCAGTTGTTGTAACCGCCGAGCTGTCGCCTGGGCGACATCGATGTCGAATTTCCGACAGCGCTAAACTGCCGGTCGTGGGTGAAGACGTGGGCAGTTGTTGTAACCGTCGAGCTGTCTCCTGGGCGACATCGATGTTGGATTTCCGACAGCGCAAAACTGCCTTTCGTCGATGCGGTGCACCTCATAAAAGTGAAGAATGTTAATTTCATTCATATTCTCCAAATTTATATTATGAAAATGATTTTTATCAATCTTATGCAAATAATTTTGATAATAATTACTATCATAATTTTTCCACTTTTAATGAAAATAATTGTTGCAACTTTGACGAAACTATGTTTTCAAATTTTCACATGAATAATTTTTTAGTTTTTAATAATTTTTCTTCTAACTCAGAAGTAGATTCTTCTTGGTGGCAAGCTCACCCGAATAGTTTCAGGAGCGACGAAGATAAATCTTTAGATCCAAATTTTTGTTCTTCTTCTTTTGCGTCGCAAGTCTCGTACTCTAATTTTGGGGAATTTTCACAATTTCAATTTGATACTCCTCCCCAAACTTTAGATTAGAATATTATTTCTTATATTGAATTTTCTTCATTTTTGGATAATTTAGTTATGGAGGAACATGATTTTTATGTAATCCTTGTTGGGTATTGTGCCCTCAATGTTCCTAGATTTGAAGAAGGAACACAAGTATAGATAAGCCAAGTTGTTTTTTATGTGTGTTTTAGTTCATGATGTGACAGGTATGTCAAGACTATATATTTAGTATCAAGACTATATTTTTAGTATCAAAACTACACAAGAAGTAAAAAAATCACTAAGTCAAATATGGGCTTGACCCTTAACAGACATATCGTTGAGAAAGGAAACATATCATCGAAACTGTTTCAATAATACCATTTTAAAGAAGCTTTATCATTGAGAAAGCTAAGTTCAGATGTCTAGACGATATCGACTTGAAGATGACATATCGTCTTGAAGATTGAAGACATATCATCTAGAAGGAAACATCTCGACGATATCGTCTAGAAGAAGCAGTATTATTGAGATAACAAGTAAAGTCTTGAAGAAGAAAGTATGTCAAGGATATCATCGTATAGATTACATATCATTGAGATGACTAAGACGATATCGACATGAAGGAAATTTATCGTCTTGACACATGCTGAACTACATTTAATGTGACGATTTTCTCGGAAATTGAAATATATGTAAATTGCACGCCGCCTATCTTGTGCGCTAACCAAGGAATATTAAATGATATATTCTCCACAGAATATAGCCATTACACAACATTAATGAAGAATATTATTCACTTCGATATTCTGCAAGTTCCAAGAATGGAAAAACATTTATGTTAATATATTATGTCGTTTCTATTAACATTCCTATCTGCCGAAATAATTATCCAATAATTTAATAAGGGCCTTTATGCAAAGTTACAAAAGAATATAAAAGAGAGAAATTGTCGATTTCAGAATACACTTGATATAGTTATTCTCTCTCATTCTTATTCTCACACATACAAGCATACATGCAGAAAAGAGAGAAAAGTACTCAACAAGAAGACTTCATTGCTGTGCCGTGAAGATCAAAGAAAAAGAAAGAAGGAATCTTCTTCTCTAGTTGAAAAGTCCATCTAAAATTTCTCTGAAGAAGATTCTCAAGAACAGTTCTGAGATTTAAAAGATCTCCGGGCTTATATTTGCAAGAAGAAGAAGAAGACCTTTCAATGCTCATATCTTGAAGCCTTCTATTCTGCAACAGAAAAACACCTTTCTTGTTTTGTAGGGTTCTTTGTGAGCCTGAGCTTGTAAGATCTTGTAACAGATCTGAGTGTTGGTATGGTTTTGTGTGAGCCTGAGTTTGGTAGGGTTCTTTGGGAGCCTAAGTTTGATAAGGTTCTTTGTGAGCATGAGTTTGGTAGGATCTTGGTGAAGATCTGAGTTGTTGTACAAAAATTTGAGTTGTTGGTAGGGTTCTTTGTGAGCCTGAGTTGTAAGATATGCTTATTAAGAAGAGATTTGAGTTGGATAAGTTGCCTAGTCTAGCACATTGCTAGATAGGTGGGAGGGACAGTGGAGTACCTCTTGACACATTGTCTTGAAGGGAACCACTATAAATACAGGGTTTTTTGTGTTGCTTATGTGCTATGCTAGCTAGAATTTTTAAAGTTGCAATTAATATTAAAAGTACCTAATCACCCCCTCTAGGTGTATGACAACCCAAATCTTTCAATTGGTATCAAAGGTAGGTTGAGTTCAAAGGCTTAACAGCTTAGAACAAGATCTACGAGTTTATTGGGTTGTGATCACAAACAATGGCTGGTGAGCATCATAAGGAAACGAGCTCAATGAAGCTGCCCATCTACTCCAAAAATAACTTTGTTACCTAGAAGCAGAGAATCAAGTTGTACATGGAAGCTTCAGACCGTAGAGTCTATATGACAAGTGAAGAGGGACCCTATATTCCCATGAATATCCCTGTGAACCCAATAATAGCTTCTACACCCAAAACCCTATCCCAGTTCACCAAGGATGAAGTAGCCTTGGTCACCATGGACAAAAGGGCTAAGAACATCATTGTCAATGCAATTGATGATTCAACCTTTTGGAATCTAATTCATTATAAAACAACAAAGGAAATGTTGGATTCCTTGGTTGTATACATGGAAGGAACAAAAGAGATCAGGGATGACAGAAAATCCCTTCTAAATCAGGAGTATGAATCCTTCCGACAAGACAAGAAGGATGACATAGCTACCTGCTAAGAAAAGTTCTTCAGGATTGTTAATGGGCTAAAAACTTATGAAAGAGAGCTCACCAATTATGGGCTCAATGACGAGTTTCTGAGATCTATAAATAAAGAATGGGGTATGAATTTGTATGCCATCAGGGAAGTTGGCAATCTGAAAGGTAAGGAGCCTCAACAACTAAATTGAAATCTTCTGTCATATGAGTTGCAGTTAAATGTTAGAAAGGCTGAAGAGGAAAGCTCCAAGGCTCACATCAGAGAATAGGGAGGGACCTTTAAAGGTGAAGATTAAAGAAAGAACAAGACTGTGGAGCCTGTTTATATCTCAAAGGAAGAGACCTTAAGCAACTCCAGCTCAGAGCTCTCTGATGGAGATCTTTCAATGCTGACCAAGTATTGTAAGAAATTATTGAGAAACAGAAGAAGATGGAACAGAAGATATGAAGCTTCTCCCTCTAGTTTTAGGAGAGAAGACAAGTCTAGGACCATACACAGATCAGGAAGGTATGATTCCAAATCTAACAAACATATTTCTTCTTACATTGTTTGTTACAGCTGTAAAATCCTGGACATATCATTGCTGAATGTCAATTCAAGAGGCAAGAGAAGAGTGAAGAGAGAAAACACTCAAGGAGCAGGAAGACAGAGAAGAGCCTTGTGGCTAAGAATGTGAGAACACTTAGTGACAATGACACTGAGTGCTCCTCATCAGAATCAGATAGCCATATAATTTCTATGACCTGCTCAGATGAAGAATGTTGTGGTGAAACCCATCATAACCAGGTAATTCCTAAAGGCTCTCATACTATATCTGACATAGATTGAGATGCCTGCTCCTCTTCAACTAAAAGAGAAGAAGATTCTGAATACATTGAGAGGTTTGGTGCCCTACTTGAATCCCTTAAGAAAGGAAAAGCTCTCTATAAGGCCCAAGCAGCTGAAATCTTCTCCTTGAGTGACAAGAGAGATGAGCTACTTGAGAAAGTAGCTGAACTAGCTCAAGATAAGACCAAACTGTCAATGTGTACATTGAGCACCAACACTTTAACTGAGGTTATTAAGCATAAAAATAATAGGATCAAAGAACTGGAGGATAAGCTCTTAGAGGAAAGGAAAATTGTGACTAGTTATTCCAAGCCAAAAACTGATCTTAATTTGATTGATGACTTTTCACAAACAAATAAGAAAGGTTTGGGCTACTCTCAAATTGAAAATAGTGGGAAATATGCTCAAGGGAAGACAGTCTTTAAAAAAATGATCATACCCACAAATTCATATGATCACAGTAGCATCTATGGATGCAAAGAGAGCAAGGAGACAGAGAGTGGTCTTAAGCTCCTTTCTACTTGGCTCAGCAAAAGACAATCTTTCCTTGGGAAGAGTGCACTATCTGCTCAACCCAGTCAGACCAAGCACTATTGTTGAAAAAATTGAGGTCCGGAGATGAAGTAAAAATTCGGAACACACTTCACAAATCCTTTACAAGTGTAGCAGAACAATGACAATGAGAAGACCGAAAAGTGCTATGGAATTAACTATCTCTTTACAATGCGAGGTATACATGGCGAGACATGATTCATAAGAATCACGGAAGAGAGAAGCACAAAACACAAAGCTGCAGCGACCTGACAATTTGAGACCGCCAGACCGCGCGAACAGACAAGACATATGAAAGCTCCTGAGACCGCGCGAACAGAATACAAGCCGCACCTGTCAGACCGCAACCACAGACCGCTGACTTGCTGCTTTATTCCTCTGCTGAAAAACAAATAGTTAGCACTTCTTGATCGCCCAGACCGCACGGTCTTGACCACAGAAGAACCCGCGAACTCTGAACAAAGAACTGCTACCTGCACAGACCGCAACCCAAGACCGCCTGGCCACTTAAGACCGCCTGATCAACTGAGTTCGCTGCACAAACCAAGAACACCTAAACACAGTCTGCCCGGACTGGTTTATTCAAAGCTGGAAGAAGGAGACAAGCTGACCGCGAGATGCTAGGCGCTAACCTGCGAACACAAAAACCGGTAAGACAAAATCTCAGACCGCACGACCTCAAAGTGAGACCGGCACAATCAAGCCAACTTTGGTTCTTACAGTTCTCGTTAATAATGACGGGCCCTGCACCCCTATTTATAGGTGAGTATACGGATGTCATCACCGCACAAACCGGGATTCAATAACCGCCCATCAGATCGCGAGCGGTCTCGCAAAGCCGACCGCTCGAGCTCAGCATAGCTCATAGCTCCTTTATTAAACCTTGCGGTTATAACCAAACCACTCGGTCACTGCAGTCTCAACAAGAAGACCGCCCGGTCTTCTTCCAAAGAAGACAGACCAAGAACATTTGGCCGACTTGAACAAGTCTCCAGAACAACCTTCGCAAGCCTCCCAAACAGATAACTGTCTCCCAGATCAGACTGCCTCAAACAAACCGCTGAGACAGAACCAGACAGAGAACTAGCGCAGACTGCGCGGTCTCTGCGGTCTCCAATCCGCAGACCGCCCAACACCATTCCACTTCCACTTCAAAAATTTAACACTCCCCCTTGAAGTGGGAAGTGGAAGTCAGCGCAAGCAAACTCCGCAATCGACCAAAAGGTCCCTTTGCCAGCGGATTAGTAAACATGTCAGCACCGTTCTCCTTGATCTGCACATGCTCCACAATAAGAGATCCCTCCAACACCTTCTCAAGAATGAAATGGTGATGAATCTCTATGTGCTTCGTACGCGTATGACAAACTGGATTGTTCACCACTTTGAGAGCACTCTCGTTGTCACCACGTAGCAAAGTAGGACCTCGCACCTCCCTATGAATGTCCACCACAAGCCTCCTAAGCCAGATGGATTCCTGAGCCGCCAAAGTTGATGCTTTGTACTCCGCTTCCGTGGTAGAGGCAGACACAGAATCCTGCTTCTTGCTGCACCATGATATAGCTGTAGAGACTGTCATAAAGACATATCCAGACATTGTTCTCCGATCATCCGAATTTCCTCCATAATCAGCGTCCATGTACCTATGCAAGCAAAAGCCTGAATCTCTCCCGTAGAAGAGACCCAAATCCGAGGTGGATATGACATACTTCAATATACTCTTAGCTACCACAAGATGAGGCTTCCGAGGCTCTGCCATAAACAGACTCAGCCTACCAACTGCATAAGCAATATCTGGCCTCGTGATCGCTAAGTATATCAAGCTTTCGACCAAATCCCAGAACACCAAAGGATTGGTAAGAACCATCCCTTCATCTCGACATAGATGAACTCCAACCTCTAGTGGAGTAGAGCTGCTTTTCCCTCCTTCCGTGCCGAATCTCTTCACGATTCGATCCGCATAGCCTTTTTGGGAAACGAGCATATTGCACTCTTTCCTCTCCACTTCGAGCCCAAGGAAATGGTGGAGCTCACCCAAATCCTTCATCTCAAATCTGATAGCTAGATCAGCACGAAGCCTAGCTACCTCTATCTCAGAATTTCCCGTGACGATCATATCGTCAACGTACAGCAACACCAAGACCTGAAGCTCCCCCGTCTTCTTTATGAATAAGCTTGAATCAGAATCAGATGCAAAATATCTACAGAACTGGAGGTATTCTACGATCTTCCCGTACCAAGCCTGAGGCGCTTGCTTAAAGCTGTAACGAGCCTTCTTGAGCTTGCAAACATATCTTGGGTGCTCTTCGGATACATAACTAGGTGGCTGATCCATGAAGATATCCTTGTCAATCTCACCATATAAGAAAGCATTCTTCACGTCGAGTTGCCAAATCTTCCACCCTTGGCAAGCTGCCAATGCGATCACCACCCGGACCGAAGTGATCTTGGCAACGGGGCTAAACATTTCTTCATAATCCTCCCCATACTTTTGAGAGAAACCTCGAGCTACAAGGTCATCCTTGTACCGCTCAATACTTCCATCAGCCTTCTTCTTCAGTTTGAAAAGTCACTTGCAAGTCACCAGAGTAACCCCCTCAACCTTAGGCACCAAGTCCCAAGTCTCATTCTTCCTGAGGGAAGCCATCTCTTCATCCATGTCTCCTTCCCACTCCTTGACTCCAACGACATTTTCATAACAAGATGGCTCTCTCTCATCCAGGGGACCTGCGAAGAACATGAGACAAAGCTCACCAAATTCCCGCCCGTATACCGATAAGGTGGAATAATAGTCCTCTTAGACCTCCTCAGAGCTTGACTCTGAACCACCTCTTCCACTGCAGCTTCTGGACTTGCTCTCCTCTCAGGTAAATATGGAGCATTGATCCCCCTGCTTCCAGAACCTGAAGCACCAGACCCAGAGCTAGAAATACCTGGAGGGCATGGAGAAATAGGCAACTCCACCAGAACTTTCTTTGCAGCTTCCTCTGGTCCATCATCCACCATGTATCCTTGTGACTCAACAGAAGAGCTACCTTGGTATGACGTGAGCTCGTCAAATACCATATCCCTAGAGACCACATATCTCCATGTCTCAGGATCCATGCATCTCCACCCTTTCTTCTGGTCATCATAACCGACGAAGACTAGTTTCCTTGCCTTAGCATCTAGCTTCATTCAAAGGGCATCCAGAACATGCACGTAGCAGGTAGAACCAAACACTCGAAAGTGTTCCACGTTTGGCTTCTCCTTGAACATCAACTCATGAGGGGTATTCATGTTGATGGGGATGAGAGGCATCCGGTTGATAACATAGGCCGCACAAGACATTCCCTCTGCCCAGAAGGACTTTGGGATAATCTTAGCATGAAGCCAACATTTGCAAGTCTCCGTCAGGTGACGGATCTTCTGCTCTGCAATTCTGTTCTGTTGTGGAGTGTGAGCACAAGAAAGCTCCCTTTGGATGCCTTGCTTCCTGCAGAAGTTAAAGAACGCTTTGGAGGTGAACTCCCCTCCATTGTCTGTTCTGAACTTCTTCACCCGCAGGTTTAGTCGACCTTCCACCAGCTCCTTGAACTCCACAAACCTCTCGAACACCTCCGACTTCTCCCTTAGAAAATATACCCAAGTATATCTGGTGAAGTCATCAACCAAAATCAGCATATACCTGCTACCTCCAAGACTGGCAGTATTGGTTGGTCCAAGCAGATCACCATGGATGCACTCCAATGGTCTTTTACATCTGCTTTGTGATTTATCAAATGGAAAGCGCTGAGCTTTACCAAACTGACAACCTGCACAAACATGACCATCCCCGATAGATGACAAGCTAGGCAGACCTTTCACCAGGCCTCTTCCCGCCATAGCTTTCAACTTATCCATTCCAACATGCCCAAGTCTTTCGTGCCAGATAACAGCGTTGTCGTTAGCCCTCATCTTATCCACATAGGAACTTGTTGAAACAACAAACAAGTCCTTCACCCTTTTCCCAATATGAGTGACCTCAGCTTTCACGGCTGAAATGTTATGGAGAAATTTCACTTCTGTTGGACCAAACAGAACGTGATAGCCAGCATCCACTACATTGGTCACCGAGAAGAGGTTCTTCTTCATCCCCGGAACATGATAGTCACTCTTCAATGTAAGAGTACCTCTTGTTGGATCTTACGACGCCCTTAGAGGGGGGGTGAATAAGGGAATAAAATTCTTTCTATAATTTTCAAGATAATTACTAAATTGTTTTATAATGAAGGAGATTGAAATAAACAATTTAGATTTAGAATTGAAAACTTAGAACACAATATAATAGAGATTACGCCAAATGATTGAAATCAAGTAAACACAAAAGAGACATGATTATATTATATGAAAAAGTGTTTACATAAATTTGATTTCTATATCGCTAGAAATCGGAGGCGTACAAATGTAAATTTCTTTTTGTTTACCAATCCTTCTCCCAAGGATCGGAATGCTATCACTTGTCTCTCCCTAGACCAAGCCCAAGCCTATCCTCTAGATCTTCCCAAGATCTAGACGTAGCACACAAGGCCACGATTTCCCACCAAGCCACGCAAGGACCTGGACGCTCCGCACAAGGAAGCGATTTTCCCCTAAGCCACGCAAGGAATTAGACGCTCCGCACAAGGAAGCGATTTTCCCTACCAATACAAAGTAAAATGTATATAAATGAAAATACAAGATAAAATAAGAACTCCCTAGAAATTCAGATCTCTGAAAGGAAGGTTGAAGCCTCGAGATGATCCTTGATGTAGAAGCGCGTCCGATCTCGTCTTCAATTTCAAACCTTCTCAGCATAAATGAGAGTTCATGAGGTTCTGGAGCTCTCTGGATGGAATGCACTCAGGAAGGGACTTGAAATTCTGAATTGGTTGTAATGCATGAACACAAGGTGTCAATTTATAGAAAATCGCTGTAGGAAATTCCGACAGTGACTGTCGGAAATTTCCGACAGCGTTAAACTGCCGCTGGAGTGGCGTCATGCGGGCAGTTGATGTAACCGTCGAGCTGTCGCCTTTCGTCATGCTGCCGTGGAGGGAAGTAGTTGTAACTTCTCTGCTATCGCCTAGGCAACAGCGGCTGTCGAAATATTCTGACAGTGAAATTTCCCATATTTAAATTTAGCTCCAGCCTGTCGATTGAGTCGTTCTCATCTCCGAAATGGGGTGGCATGTTCTGTAACTCTTCCTGGATTGAAAGTTATGGCCATTTTAAGATCAGCACACAAAACTCATCCAACCTGAGACTTGTCGTTCTCGGATCTTGCCCATGAACGAGGACTTGTCTCCTCATTGAACCTGTACAACCTGGTCACTATAAACACACAAAAGACTAGATCAAATACATCATGGTATTTGTTATTCTCAAACCAAGAGATGCGGAAAGCAAGCTCCAACAATCTACCCCTTTTGATAATAACAAATACCCATATGAGAAATTAGTGAGTTTATAGATAAGTGCGATAAAAGATATGCATGAAAAGGAAAAATCATCGGCATCGGTGTTGTGGGTAACGAAAATTTTTCAATTTCAAATGTTTTATTTGTAGAAGGATTAAAGCATAATTTGATTTCTATTAGTCAATTATGTGATAAGGGTTTAAATGTTTTATTTGAATCTTCTACAAATTTGTGCAAAATTATTAATTCCAAAACAAATGAAATTGTTTTTACCGCACCTAGATGTCATAATGTATATATGATTAAATTTCTTGATTTTTCAAATTCTACTTTGAAATGTTTTCTATCAAAAAATGATGAATTAGATTTATGGCATAGGCGACTTGGACATGCTAGTGCCAAGTTAATTTCAAAACTTTCAAAAGATAAATTAATAAAAGGTTTACTGCGTGATCGATTTTACTCCCCCTAAATAACTATGTCACTAGATTTCTCATTTTA
This sequence comes from Dactylorhiza incarnata, assembly GCA_033032865.1. NCBI lineage: Eukaryota > Viridiplantae > Streptophyta > Magnoliopsida > Asparagales > Orchidaceae > Dactylorhiza > Dactylorhiza incarnata. Next base: position 10,202,665 of record JAWHQI010000028.1, on the reverse strand, counting down.
TTCTCCCCCTTTTGTTATTACCAAAAGTGGGTTGTCATGATCGAGCAATATCACTCCCTCTACATAGATGCTTTCCAAGAAAACTTTTTAATGTACTCCCCTTAAATTGTATTCTCCCCCTAAATGTATGCTCCCCCTAAATGTTATAATTAATTGCAATGGTGCATTCTGAAAAATTGAGATTAGTAAGAGATTTCTTGAATTTATATTTCTCCCCTTTTTTTTTGATATTATCAAAAGTTATTTTGAAATAAAGAATGAATAATTATGAAGAAATAATAAATATGGGAGTATATAAGAGTAATAGATTTTATGTCGAGAAGAAAAATAGGATGCAATCAAAAGCTTGTTAAATACTACTTGTTGAGAAAAATATAGGCATGATGTAACATAAAGTAGTAAGCAACATAGCTAACATGATAAAGTAAGCATTCTATTTTAAGATACCACTTGCTTAAAGGAAAACACAGTGTTAAAAATAATAAGCACTCTTAAACATAAACATCATTTTAGAAGATAAAACCATATAAAGGATAATGAGTTTTAAATTTGAAAAGTTGATGTTTGAGTTAAAGATTGAAGAGATGCTATTCCATTAAGATAAAAAAAAATTGCAAGCATGATTTCATAATATCAAGAAAAGATACACAAACTACAATGTAATAAAATTTTCATTTCAAGTAAACATAAACATTGAAGCGGTCATGCTTTGTTATCTAGTGCATTTACTTAAGTTTGTAGAGATTTGAGTAGATGAGCATTAGGATCCAATTCTCATGAGTAGAAGTTTTATGAAAGATAATGATGTGTACAAAGTAGTGTTTTGATAAAGTATATAAGTGAATCAATCAAAAACACATGACATATATAATGAAATAACACAACATTAAAATACACAAATAATATTACTTCCACACTATTTCAAAGCACATGAATAAATAGTACAACTACCAAGGTGCTCTGCACACACAATGCTTATTAACACTTATCAGGGTGCAAAGTAGTGCTTGGGGGATCACTTTTATACTTATTAGCTTTATTTTCAATTTTTTTTGTGATCCGGTGTACAAAAGAGAACTGGTGTATAAATTGTTTGCTACAAGACACTTTACAATTCTTAGCCAAGGTGCTCAACCTCACAATGCTCATTAAGACTTATCAGGAGAGTGAGTAGTGCTTGGTGGAGTTTTTCTTGTCATTTATTATTTGCTTTTTAGTTTAGTGACTAAGGACTCCGAATTCACTTGTTTTGCAAACATAGCATTTTAAACCACATTTCTCTAAAGAATAAGTGCATGAAAGACAAAGAATTGTAATAACCAATTCAATGTTGTGTAGGTAATATATTTAGGCATTTTAATTATTTATGTTATTACACTACACAATCATGTAAGAATAAGATTGTAAACACTTGTAGGTTATCAAAAATAAGTGAGTGAATGAATCATTATCAAACATAATACATTACTCATACTTAGAGGCATGCTAAACATTTCTACACATGTTTATCTACAATCAATTTCATTGCACATAACAAGATAATTCTCAAGGCATGACAAATACAAAACAATGTTTTTAAGAAACTTGAAAGTTAAATTAAACATTGTATTTAATCTTTAATTGATATAATTAATCATCCATCCTTGACAATGGCAATGAATAACAATCAGTTTTTTTTTTATTTTTTTTATAAATTTTTGAATTTTTTTTATATATGCACAAAACAATAAACACACATAAAGAAAAACATATTTTGTTCTTTGAAATTGTTTTGTAATTTTGTATTTGTTTATATATATATATATATATATTCTCTGGAACTCATAGAAATCTTTAATAGCCCTTTCAGTAAATGATATTCTATGCCAGAGAAATAAACAAAAATAATGTATGAGAAAATACATATATATATATATATATATATATATATTTTTTAAAAGAAATAAAATTTTGTTTTAAAAGGAATAAAAAGATAAACTTTTTAGAAACACACAAAATATTAAAATAATACCAGAAATAATTCAAAACACAAAAAAAATATTTTGGAGCAAAGGAGCTAACGTCGGGCATTAACTTCTTAACGCCAAAACAGAACTGCATTTCTTGATGTTTTGAAAAATATTTTTCTCAATTCATTTGTATTATAAAGAGACCTTCCTTCAGTTGAAATTTCAGAGTATATTGATTAGATTTGAAGGCTCCTTTAGCATGTATTTGGTGATTTTTCAAATACTTGTGTTTGGTAAAATCATTTAAGCTCAAAATATTAAAATATGCAAACACATGATGCAATGTTAGAATAAAAAATATGCATGATTTATGTATAAAGAGTGAGATAATTTTCATGCAATGAATATAATATAAGTATATCTAAGATCAAGATACCTTAACTACATGACTACACTCTAGCCCCGTACTAAGTGACGGATGGGCATGAGGAGCTGCACACATGCCGTAGGTTGGGGTGTTAATCCCATATGCATACAAAAGACGACGCTCAACCTAGCACTCTTTCCCCCAGTGCCTCTCAAGGCCCCACTGGAACCCTCCCCGGTTAAGGACAAGACATGACTTAGAGGTTAGGTCTCTAATGCACACAATCCTACGCCCTCGCTATTGTGAGACACATGTCATAGGTTTATTGATTATAGACATACTAAGCGTGTAAGCCTTACATATATTTACTGTGTTATAATTTCACGATTAGTTTTGGATTTGCAATTTTATCGAAGATTGTTGATTTTAAATCCGTTTAGAAAAGTTTTATTCATGCAAATAACTACAAAGGAAAATAAGATTTTCATATTTTAATGATATAATTTACTTTAGCATTGCAAGATATAACTAGCATGAGCATTGATTTCTATCTATGGTACGTGATAATGCTAGTGTGATGAATTAGGACAACATGGTGCAAAGCTAAGTAAAGATGGACAAATATAAGATTGAGTTGCATGTATTCAAACATAGAGTTTTGAATTTTCATAGACCTAGAAAGAAGTGACAATTCTATTTGATTTCATCTTGTTGATATCAAGTTAATTCATAGGTCTAAAGATAATGAGATTCATGCAAATAATAAAGATGCACATCACACACACAAAACAAGATATGAAACTATAATACCAATGCAATCATATATTTCATAATTCCTAAGGTTGATAGAATTAGTTGATTTAAGATAGGTCTTGATGGATCATGAATTATGATATATGATTATAGTGAATTTTAGCATAGGATATTAATAGATCATGGTGGTGATTGTGAAATCATATTTATCATTTTTGAAAATTTTCTTTTGATTTTAATTTTTAGAAATTAGACTAAACAAATACAAGGTATTTGACAATAATGATAGTAAAAATAATTTTTCAGAGAAATCAGAATTTTTTTTAGGAAAATATGTTACCGCCAGCGTTAGTGATAACGCCTGGCGTTAGCAACAAAGTTACTATATTTGATTTAAAACACATTGTTTTTGATATTATTTGATTCTGATTTTTCTCGATTATGATTTTCAATATAGGGGCTATTATATGCAGCAACGAAAAATAGACAAATATGCAATTAGTTGCGCATTTAATATTTTAGCCTAAGACCCCTAAAAATCCATTAAAATCCAATTTTGAAAGTAATTTCATTAGTCTTGATAATATCATTTAGAAAATTTAGCATTCAATTTATAATGATAATATAAGACATTTATAGGCAAAGGATTTAAAAAGGATAAAACAAAAAGAAAAGATAGATTACTTAAAAATTATGACTTTATGTTTAATTTAATTCAATTTTGATTTGATAAACATTAGGCTTAAAATGTAAAAGTCATATTTCATAATATATCTAAGTGACCGTAGCGTGTTGGCTCAAAAATAAGAAAACAAACAAAAGAAAAAACAATTAAGCATATCATGAAGTAGAGAATTGATATTTCATTTTTAATTGTTTCTACTTCATGCAAATGATAGGATACTAATGAATAAGAAATTTAGGTATCCAAAGGGGACCATGAGGGATGGTTCCTTTGGGTACCCAAATACGACATGATGATTTTTTAGGAGACAAGGATAAATGAGCCCTTTCTATTAAAGTTGATGTGTCATTTTTCTTTAAGGGTCTCCATTCATACCTTGGTTGTTTATCTTTAAAATTCATATTATGATTATGTGACATCTTTATATGATTGTATTTGTTTGAAAAATAATTCATTTGAGATTTATGCGTATTCAAATTATTTTTCAAAATAGATTGATGTTGATAATCATAATGAATTTTATTATATGGATTCTTTGAAAATTTATAAGAGTGATTGTATTTCTTTAGAATTGAATGTTGAAAGAGTGAGTTACAAAATGTTTTAAATGATTGGTCCTTATTTAGATGATTTTCATTTCCACTCTTTCTTATAGACCTACTCTTATAATATGAAGTTAAGCTTTTAGACTTTTGAAAATTTGATAAACTAGAAAAAAGAGATTTTTCATTATATGAAAATTTTTGAATAAACATTTTTAATGATTCTAGTTTATCCTTTAAATTATCATTTTCTTTTATCAATTTTTCATTATGTTCTTTTGAAATTAAAAGTCCTTTTTCTAAAACCTTGAGTTCTTCTTTAAAAGAATTATAATCAAAACAAGGTTTAGCATTTTCAATTAAAGAGCATGAACAAGAATTTGAAACATCAATATAAGATTCTACTTTAGTGTTTGCTTTTAAAGTTTTATTTTCTAAACGTAATTTGGAATTAGCATGTTTCAACTTTGAAATTTTACGTTTAGCAAATTTAAGCACACGAAATGTAGAAATAGAATTAGTTACTAAAAGAGAAGATTTAGATTTTCTTACCTTGCTATAGTTTCCGTCTTCTCTTTTGCTTGATGTTTTGTCATCAACTGAGTCCAATATTGTGATGTTGTCTTCTTCATCTTTCTCTTCCAAACAAGAGTGTCCATCATCCTTTCCGCTTGATGAGTATTCTATGGATCCATCCTTTGTGTAGCTTTCTTGAATATTTGCATAGGCTTGCATATTCTCCGGTTCTTGTGAATGTTCCGTACCTGTAGAAGGAAAATCATAAGTTCTTTCAAGAAAACTACAAATTTCATATGCAGTAGGTAAAGTATAAATAAGTTTGAAAATATTTTGGTCAAACGCACAAAATATACTATTCATAGATTTTGCATTTAAAATAATTTCGTTTCTAGTTAGTACGCTAGATGGCTTTTTAATAGTAATATTCCAAACTTTTTCATCTAAGGCCTTAAGAAATTTTTTCATTAATATTTTCCACTCTTTAAAATTTTTGCCCATAAATAAAGGTGGTGATAATATTTTTTCATTTATATTAAAATTTTCCCCACTAGTAGAAGCGAGATCATGATCAAGAGACGTCATTATTCCCGGTTGTTAAGCCGATTTGGAATAACCTCGCTCTGATACCAATTGTTGGATCTTACGGCGCCCTCAGAGGGGGGGTGAATAAGGGAATAAAATTCTTTCTATAATTTTCAAGATAATTACTAAATTGTTTTATAATGAAGGAGATTGAAATAAACAATTTAGATTTAGAATTGAAAACTTAGAACACAATATAATAGAGATTACGCCAAATGATAGAAATCAAGTAAACACAAAAGAGACATGATTATATTATATGAAAAAGTGTTTACATAAATTTGATTTCTATATCGCTAGAAATCGGAGGCGTACAAATGTAAATTTCTTTTTGTTTACCAATCCTTCTCCCAAGGATCGGAAGGCTATCACTTGTCTCTCCCTAGACCAAGCACAAGCCTATCCTCTAGATCTTCCCAAGATCTAGACGTAGCACACAAGGCCACGATTTCCCACCAAGCCACGCAAGGACTTGGACGCTCCGCACAAGGAAGCGATTTTCCCCTAAGCCACGCAAGGACTTAGACGCTCCGCACAAGGAAGCGATTTTCCCTACCAATACAAAGTAAAATGTATATAAATGAAAATACAAGATAAAATAAGAACTCCCTAGAAATTCAGATCTCTGAAAGGAAGGTTGAAGCCTCGAGATGATCCTTGATGTAGAAGCACGTCCGATCTCGTCTTCAATTTCAAACCTTCTCAGCATAAATGGGTGTTCATGAGGTTCTGGAGCTCTCTGGATGGAATGCACTCAGGAAGGGACTTGAAATTCTGAATTGGTTGTAATGCACGAACACAAGGTGTCAATTTATAGAAAATCGCTGTCGGAAATTCCGACAGTGACTGTCGGAAATTCCGACAGTGACTGTCGGAAATTTCCGACAGCGTTAAACTGCCGCTGGAGTGGCGTCGTGCGGGCAGTTGATGTAACCGTCGAGCTGTCGCCTGGGCGACATCGCTGTCGGAATTCCGACAGCTCAAAACTTCCTTTCGTCGTGCTGTCGTGGAGGGAAGTAGTTGTAACTTCTCTATTGTCGCCTGGGCGACAGCGGCTGTCGGAATTTTCCGACAGTGAAATTTCCCATATTCAAATTTAGCTCCAGCCTGTAGATTGAGTCGTTCTCATCTCCGAAATGGGGTGGCACGTTCTGTAACTCTTCCTGGATTGAAAGTTATGGCCATTTTAAGATCAGCAGACAAAACTCATCCAACCTGAGACTTGTCGTTCTCGGATCATGCCCATGAACGAGGACTTGTCTCCTCATTGAACCTGTACAACCTGGTCACTATAAACACACAAAAGACTAGATCAAATACAATATGGTATTTGTTATTCTCAAACCAAGAGATGCGGAAAGCAAACTCCAACACCTCTATCATCGTTCAATAAAATCACACCCTCCTTCTCAACTGCATGAACAGTATCATCAGCCGTAATGATAACATCATTACCTGTATATGTCTGCAACGAGGAGAACTTCGACTCATCCCCGGTGAGGTGATGACCACACCCAGAGTCCACTATCCAATCGTCGTGATAGTTGATGGAAGTCATAGCCCGAACACACGTGCCCATCATGAATGCACCTCCACAACCACAACTACCTTCAGAATTAGAACCAACCTCCTCCTTCCCTGCAGCATGCCCTGGCTGAAAATTGACCTACCAGTCCCTTTTGAAATGACCAAGATTATTGCACATGAAGCATCTAGGTCCTTCCTGCTTCTTCCCATCACGCTTAGGAGCATAGCTCCTCTCCTGCTGATATGAAATAGATGGACCATCATCTCCAGATGTCTTCTTCTTCTTGTCCCATCTCTTCTTCTTGCCAGAAAAGAGAACCTCACCTTCTCCCTCAGAGACAAACATCCCAGCCATTTACTTAGCTAAACTTTCCTGCAAAGCAAGTAAGTTCTCCAGCTCTAGCAACGAAGGCTGATTGGCCTAGCCTTGAACAGAAGTAACAAAGGCCACATACTCCCTCCGTAAGCCGCGGATTATGTGCCTCTTCAGCTTAGCTTCTGAGATAGGCTCATCCAGGTCCGAAGATGAAATCTCTGCGCAGTGGTTCTTCATCTTCAAGAAGAATGCTGAGATAGACAAATCCCCCTGAGTTGCTTTCACCAACTCATTTTCCAAGAACTGTAGCCTAGCTACATTCTTCTTATTGAACAAGCCATCCAAGGCTGTTCAAATCTCAGCAGCTGATCCAAACCCGGTGATGTGATCAAACAACTCCAGAATAATAGCTCTCTTGAGAGTGAACTCCACCTTAGAATTCGTTCTTCTCTAAGCCTTCATGAGCTCAGCATTCCCTTCAGCAGGAACAATAGCTTGTCTTGCTTCTCCTCCTACAACCTCCCACAAATCCTCGCCAAGAAGATAGCTCTCCATGCAAGACGTCCACTTCTTAAAGTTAGACTGCGTAAGGAGCTCAATACCGAGACCTATAACATATCCTCCTTCCATTGCTATCCCACTGATTGCTAACCACTTGAGAAACCCGAGAGAAGTATCAGCAATTTCTGCTCACAACCTCAGCAATCTTGCTTTGATACCATGTTGAAAAAATTGAGGTCCAGAGATGAAGTAAAAATGCGGAACACACTTCACAAATCCTTTCACAAGTGTAGCACAACATTGACAATGAGAAGACCGAATATTGCTATGGTATTAACTATCTCTTTACAATGCGAGGTATACATGGCGAGACATGATTCATAAGAATCATGGAGGAGAGAAGCACAAAACACAAAGCTGCAGCGATCTGACAACTTGAGACCGCCAGACCGCACGAACAGACAAGCCAGACGAGAGCCCCTGAGACCGCGCGAACATAGCACAAGCCGCACCTGCCAGACCGCAACCACAGACCGCCGACCTGCTACTTCATTCCTCTGCTGAAAACAACCAATTCGCACTTCTTGATCGCCCAGACCGCGCGGTCTTGTTCTCAGAAGATCCTGCGAACTCTGAACAAAGAACTGCTACCTGCCACAGACCACAACTCAAGATCGCCTGGCCACTTAAGACCGCATGATCAATTGAGTATGCTGCACAAACCAAGAACACCTAAACACAGTCCGCCCGGACTGGTTTATTCAAAGATGGAAGAAGGAGACAAGCTGACCGCGAGCTGCTAGCCTGTCACAACCCGCATTTTCTCCGAATTTAAGAATATCAGAGTAAGAGAAAATACACGGCATGATGCCACGTCATACGGGAGACAACTGTAGACGCTCAGGCGGGAACCTATTACTTAACTAAACAAACATGATTATATGATAAGTCATCATTTGAAATCATTAATTAGGGGTTTTGAGATAAGAACTGTGTCTCTCAGTTCGTGGATCAACTAGTCCACCGAGAAAGTATATATAATTGCAGCGGAAAGTACTTGATTTAGTTTACTTAAAGTCCTACATGTATGCAAACGACGGAGCATGAAGTAAATGATATGCACATAACTAGGCGTACTGTAAGAGTAGAAAATACCTTTAGGGGACTTTAAAGTTAAGGGTTTCTGTTAGAAAGAATGCAATGAGGATGAAGAAAAATCATTTTATAACTATAGTGCACCTAACATAAATCATTCCCAGAGGGTAAGATACACAAGATCTAAAAGTAGTGGCATAATCTGGCAAATAAACTATAAAGTATAAAAAGGGGCACAATGGGCGTCAACAACATGACACTAACCCATTGGCACCAACTAGTATGTCTGAGCACAAGAAGTGACTAAAAACAACTACCTCACAGCAGCGGGGTGAACAGCTACTAAAACTCTGAACTTCAGGCTACACCACTAGCCGTTACGGCTCTGAACCTGAGGCATTCAATAAAACAATGAACGCCTCAGCAACGAATTACAAGTGGCAGAAAACTAGCAGAAAAACAAGCAAGGCATAAGGGGTACCAACCCAAGCCAAATTTACCGAAAGAGAGCTCTAAACAAAGAGTCAACAAGCATCAAGTGCACTAAATACCAAAAGAGGAACAACACGTTCATTTATTTAGTTTCATCAATTAAAGAGACTGATCAGCTCAAATTATATGGGAGCGGTTAACTACCTCCGCTACCCAAAGCCCAAAACCAGGTGGGGGTACCACTAGACCCAACCACCCAAACACGACTACCGTGCAAGGCTATAATATTTCCCCCACTGTCCCCCAAACACAACTACTGTGTACTTTGCCTTGACCCTATTTCTTAGGGCCTTCCAGTGATTATCCTTTCGAGCAGCGTCCCGTGTATAATTAAAATTAAAGTAATAAGAACTACTGTCTTTAGCCTTACACAGTAGTTGTGTTTGGGGGATAGTGGGGGAAATGTTATAGCCTTGCACGGTAGTCGTGTTTGGGTGGTTGGGTCTAGTGGTACCCCCACCTGGTTTTGGGCTTTGGGTAGCGGAGGTAGTTAACCGCTCCCATATTATTTGAGCTGATCAGTCTCTTTAATTGATGAAACTAAATAAATGAACGTGTTGTTCCTCTTTTGGTATTTAGTGCACTTGATGCTTGTTGACTCTTTGTTTAGAGCTCTCTTTCGGTAAATTTGGCTTGGGTTGGTACCCCTTATGCCTTGCTTGTTTTTCTGCTAGTTTTCTGCCACTTGTAATTCCTTGCTGAGGCGTTCTTTGTTTTATTGAATGCCTCAGGTTTAGAGCCGTAACGGCTAGTGGTGTAGCCTGAAGATCAGAGTTTTAGTAGCTGTTCACCCCGCTGCTGTGAGGTAGTTGTTTTTAGTCACTTCTTGTGCTCAGACATACTAGTTGGTGCCAATGGGTTAGTGTCATGTTGTTGACGCCCATTGTGCCCCTTTTTATACTTTATAGTTTATTTGCCAGATTATGCCACTACTTTTAGATCTTGTGTATCTTACCCTCTGGGAATGATTTATGTTAGGTGCACTATAGTTATAAAATGGTTTTTCTTCATCCTCATTGCATTCTTTCTAACTGAAACCCTTAACTTTAAAGTCGCGTAAAGGTATTTTCTACTCTTACAGTACGCCTAGTTATGTGCATATCATTTACTTCATGCTCCGTCGTTTGCATACAAGTAGGACTTTAAGTAAACTAAATCAAGTACTTTCCGCTGCAATTATATATACTTTCTCGGTGGACTAGTTGATCCACGAACTGAGAGACACAGTTCTTATCTCAAAACCCTTAATAAATGATTTCAAATGATGACTTATCATATAATCATGTTTGTTTAGTTAAGTAATAGGTTCCTGCCTGAGCGTCTACAGTTGTCTCCTGTATGACGTGGCATCATGACGTGTATTTTCTCTTACTCTGATATTCTTAAATTCTGAGAAAATGTGAGTTGTGACATAGCCGCTAACCTGCGAACACAGAAACCGGTCAGACAAAATCTCAGACCGCATGACCACAAAGTGATATTGGCACAATCAAGCCAACTTTGGTTCTTACAGTTCTCGTTAATAATGACGGTCTCTGCACCCTTATTTATAGGCGAGTAGACGGATGTCATCACCGCACAAACCGGGATACAATAACCGCCCATCAGATCGCGAGCGATCTCGCAAAGCAGACCGCCTGAGCTCTGCATAGATCACAGCTCCTTTATTAAACCTTGCGGTTATAACCAAACCGCTCGGTCACCGTGGTCTCAACAAGAAGACCGTCCAGTCTTATTCCAAAGAAGACAGACTAAGAACATCTGTCCGACTTGAACAAGTCACCAAAACAACCCGCACAAGCCGTCCGGACAGATAACGGTCTCCCAGATCAGACCTCCTCAAACAAACCGCTGAGACAGAACCAGCCAGAGAACCAGCGCAGACCGCGCGGTCTCTGCGGTCTACAATCCGCAGACCTCCCAGCACCATTCCACTTCCACTTCAAAAATTTAACAACTATAAGAAAATCTAGATAAAATAGATTTGAATGTTGGTGATGTAAGACCCCTTTTTTGCATTCATTCTCGGGTCTTACAACCCAGAACCGCCATCTTGCGGTGGCACCACCTCATGGGATGGTCGCCACTACAATAAGCCAATTCTGCCGGCTAATCAACATCATCCAGGACAACCACATATCAAAGTAATAGAAGCGATAAATGAAACGAGACCACAAAGTCACATTATATATATCATAATAAAATTGTCCACGATGAGAAAGTACTAAAAGTAAAAAGGGCTTATGCCTAGTACATCAAAATCCTCACTTTAAAATCACTCATCTCTGTAGCTGCTACTGCGACAAGGCTTATTGGATGCAATGCTTCTTCCTGACCTCCCGTCCTCCTGTCCTGGTCTTCTGAATGGGGTCCTGCTTCTCTGGCATAACACTCCTAAAATGATATGGTCCACTGACCGTTAGTCAAAAGACTATGCCAAATTCCCCATTCCCTCCCCCGGTGACTCCTAGGCACCGGGCGTGAGGAAAAGCGGAGGACAACAAGGGGTAATTGAAAAGCAAACAGGTGACATGGATCTAGCTAACACGTATATATATGTATAATGTACTTTTCTCTAGACATTTTTAGGAGTAAGACATATGTACAAAAGTGTGACAAAAGTATACTACACTAGTTCACGTGGTTCTAGTAACAGTATAAGAAACATCAACCATGGCAACTATATCTAAAGTATATAAAAGGGAGAAACATCATGTGAAAAGAGCGGCTATAAAAGTAACCTTAACTTATATGCGTACAAACAAAACACATAAGTTAAGGGATCTGACACTGAGGTAAACTCATCACATAAAGGAGCCCATACTAATTTATACTATGAGGTCTTGTTTATGCAATGATGATATGCTATGTTGTTCAACGCAATGATGCAACTCACCCACCCGACTTTGTACATACAGACCTTTTTAGTTATCTCTATTTGAGTGTGTCAACTCAGGTACCCGGTTGAGGAAAACAGGGCAGTGGACCGGGAATGTCCATTTCTAGGCTTATGTCACACATCTCCCAGCCTAGACCTTTTGTACGCCCCTAAGAACACACAGGGTATCCACGTATTATTTGGTAAGCACCACCTCTATCTCGCTTCTCAAGTCTCCGCTCAGGTACACCACATTGAGGAAAATAGGGGCAGTGGATTGGGTCATCAACTCCTAGGCTAGTATGACACCTCCCAGCCTATACCTTACGTACGCCCCTAAGAACACATAGGGTATCCACGTACTATCTGGTAAGGACACCTCATAATTATATTTCCCGAGTCTCCAGCTCACCGGACCACCAGTGCTCCGCATATAATACCGATCCTACCGCTCGCTGGACTCAACACATCCTTCCTTATGTAATTCCGAGCTTACAGCTCGCAGGACTTATCCCAACCTTTCTTATGCAAATCCATCCCTTGTTTTGGAAGGGAACTATCTTACCAAGTTTCCCCTACTTAAACTACTCTTGTCTTTGGTTTAGTTGAACTTAGAAGATTCTAGGGTTAATCCTGTAATTCCTGAGGGCTACCCGATGAAGGTCTCGCGACAGTACTAGGGAATACAATGGCCTGAAATCCAAATCCCACTTTCCAGGATATTTACTCTTATTGGTGGCTACACATCATTTTATTCCCGCCTCCTCTCTTGTTACCCTAGAATCCTAAGGTGGGTAACATTAGACCAGACAGACATGCGTCGATGTTCAATTGAACATCGAACCCTATCTTTCTTAGAGGCCGAACATTTTTGCGTGTCATCACTCCATACCTACTTAAGGTCCCAACTCATACATCAATCAAACTTATACTTGTTGATGGGTCATTCCTCACATCTCTATCATATCATTGTCCATTCCCAAATTGATGGTTTTACTAAACGCACCCTAACCCCTTTCCTCTAATAAATGTGACTAATGGTTAATCCCTTAATACATCTATGCCTTCATAATGATCATGGAGTTAATAGTTCTTTGTGCGATGGACAGGAGTGGTCTAAATCACATAGTTCATTTTTTACTATATGCAGACCGGTTTGCCTTTAAGTGAAACCACATGTCCTACCAGGTTGACTATATGATTCCTAACTAAGTATGATACCATTTTAGTTCTAGAGATTCATATTAATGTCAAGGGTCTATGTACAAATTTCTATGATATTCCAGCAATAATAATTCAAGGAATGAATTTCTCAAATCATGAGTCCAAATGCTACTTTGTGAAGGAAGTATGAAGTATACTCAGAGATTAAATCTAATAAAATTTTCATGGCTTTATACTGATATAAAAAGACCTTGTACAAAGTTTCATAACAATCCAGCATAAGTAATTCATGGAATTAATTTCTTAAGTTATAAGTCCAAATGCTACTTTGTGAAGGATGTATGAAGTTTACCCAGAGATTAAATCTAATAAAATTTCCATAGCTTCTTACTGATATAAAAAGACCTTGTACAAAGTTTCATAACAATCCAGTATCAGTAATTCAGGGAAATAATTTATCAAGTTGTCAGTCCAAATGCTACTTTGTGAAGGAAATATGAAGTTCACTCTGAGATTAATTCTAATAAAATTTCCATAGCTTCATATTGATATGAAAAGACCTTGTACAAAATTTCATAACAATCCAGCATCAATAATTCAGGGAATTAATTTCTCAAGTTATAAATCCAAATGTTACTTTGAGATGGAAGTATAAAGTTTACCCATAGATTAGTTCTAATAAAATTTTCATAGCTTCATACTGACATACAAAGACCATATACAAAATTTCATAACAGTCCAACATCAGTAATCCAGGAAGTTAATTTCTCAAGTTATATGTCCAAATACTACTTTGTGAAGGAAGTATGAAGTTTACTCAATGATTAATTCGAATAAAATTTCCAGAGCTTCATACTGATATAAAAAGTCTACGTACAACTTTCCAAGTCATTTCAGTAAGCTTTGACACTATAAATACTCACTTGGGGTCTATGCGACCAAATCATATGAAATCAAGTTTTCTATGGCAATCAACCCAAAGCTTGATGATTTTCTCCATAGAGTATTGTCCTTTGGTTCTAGGTGCATGTTTTAAATCTCATGAAGGTTGACGAAGGGAAAACCATTAAAATCTCAAAACAGTATTACTTAAGAACCTTATTGATCACCTTTTATCACCAAGATTTTTGGCATGTGAATTTCATTTTTATACAAGAGTCCGATTGGGCTCAACTATTAACTAGGGCATATTCATGGTCTTATTATCATGCCACCCAAAATTTGGTGTAAGATAAGATGATTTACCTATGTAAATCTAGTGTTACATGGTAATGCTATATGCACACCAAATTTCCCTTACACATGCATGTGGAATACACCAACATGCAAGGGTCCAAATGGCCTTAAATTCTTACCATGGAGTATATTTGGTCTAATTAACATGCTACCCGAAATTTGGGTCAATTTGAGTTGATTTACCCATGTAATTATAATGCTACTTGGTAATGCTATATGCACACCAAATTTCCCTTACACATGCATGTGGAATACACCAACATGCAAAGGTCGAAATGACCTTAAATTTTAACCATGGAGTATATTTGATCTAATTAACATGCTACCCAAAATTTGGGTCAATTTGAGTTGATTTACCCATGTAAATCTAATGCTACTTGGTAATGATATATGCACACCAAATTTCACTTACACATGCATGTGGAATACACCAACATGCAAAGGTACAAATGACCTTAAATTTTAACCAGAGACCATTATTCACATAACTAGCCTACCAAAGGAGATTTGGGGTGATTTGAGTCAAAATAACCCATAATATACACCATGCATGGTTTATTAAATTTCTACAAGAACTTTAGAAAAATGTTCCCCGAAAATTCTCAAAGTTTTGCAGAGGTTCTATTAGGGCAGATCACATGCATGCCCAAAATTTCAGCATGTTGGGAGTTGTAGAACTCCTTAAATGAATTTCCCAAGTTCACAACAATTTTATGTCACAAAGTATACAGATTTTCTAAGACATAGGTAAAATGTTTTCCAAAAAGTCCCAAACTTTGGCAGGGGATGAGTTGGGGCATGAATCATGCATGTCCAAAATTTCATCTTATTTGGAGTTGTAGAACTCCAAATTTCACTAAATTCAACTTGGGTGTTATATGCACACCATTTCCCATACACTACACCTACATGCATATGGTACTTCCCAAACATGCGCATGTCCAATTGGTCTGGAATTTTTACCAAAGACAACTCATGCAATGATGAGATTCCCAGAAATGATTTGAGGTCTTTAGAGGTCATATACCCATATAAAACTCCCAAGCATGGTTTATGAAATTATTACCAAAACTATAGAAAATATTTGTCCAAAATTCTCATTTTTGGGCAGGGTATGTGTTGGGGTATACCCCATGCATGGCCAAAATTTCTGCCTTATTGGAGTTATAGAACTCCTTAATTTAATTAATTAGTACTTAGGGCACTTTTTGTACACAGCCCACCAAAATTTGTGCTGAGGGAGCTACTGTGCTCCAAATTGGGTGAACTCAATTTCTTAATATAGTAGAGACCTAGGGATACATGTTCCATGTTGGGCACATTATCTGAAGTATCTTTAAGTATTTTCTATAAATTGTTTAAAATCAGGCAGCATTTTCTAATTAATAGCTATTATAATAAAATCTGGTCTGCGTATAAAGGCCTCCCCAGATCCAATGGCAGGGAGATCATCTTCCTCCCTGAGCTGACAATCCTGATTTCGCCGCCATGGAGGGATTTCAGACCCAATTTTTGGCCAACTGGAGCCTTCTCTGGCCAAATGGCCGACGCAACCACCTTCGGCCGAGGGTTGGCTGTCATTTTGCCGAAGGATTAGAGGCCGGAGGTGGCCTATATGCGAAATGGGGGTGGGACATTAAAGAGCTAGAAAGCTCAGAATTGGACATGGTCAAATCGCAATTCTCATCAAAATTCGAATTAGAAGAGATGGGGATCTAGCACTAGGGGATGAGGAAGGGAATACATGCCTCAATTTGAAGATTCATGCACATACAATCCAGATTTCTCCATGTCCGACTTGTGGATCTCCAATGGTGATCCAAGCCTTCTGAGCCCAATTTCTTCTCCAATGTTGGGGCTTTTTATCCTCTCCACTCCAGGAAGCTAATGGTGGGTAAAATTGAGCTGGGTGAGTCTATATGCATGGCAGCCATTATTGGCGATTTCAACAATGTTGAAGCTCCTCATTCAGCCACTCCCAGAGCTCCAAGTGGGCATGAAAGTTGCAGGAATTTAATCTCAGAGCTCGACTACAGTCTTTGTGAGGTGAATTAGTCTCAATTGTGTGCTTCTCCATGAAATGCCATTAAGGTGGTTGGTCTCTTTGTCTCCTCCTCCCCCACATATGCCACCTTACCCCTTTCTCTGCTTGGATTCTCTTGGGGAGCTCAATTCCCTACTTTGGAGGAGGAATGGGTTGCCATGTGGAGGGAATTCCCCAAACCATGGTTGTTCCTTTGTGAAAATTTGGGGTTTTCCAAAGTCAGACCTTCCATGTCACCCCCATTTAATTTTTTGAGGGTAATCATGGTCAATTGCATTTGGGGTACAAGATGGGCCATTAGGATTGGGCTGAACCCATTGGAATTGGGCTTAATTACTTAAATTTCAATTTTGGCTTAGTTTGACCAAATGTTGACTTTTTGGATTGACTTGGTTTAGTTGAGGTGGTGACTACCCTCATAGGATGGTCTTGGGTCCCTTAACACCACTCAATATTGGTTGACTCATAGTGAGGTCTTGGTTGAGCTAGTTGATCCTTTTATGGTTGATATGACCTAAGTTGACATATAGTTGACTTTGGCAAAAATGATTGAGCCCCCTTGATTATTATTGACCTTATGATCTCCCTTTGTGGTTAGGAGGGTATTAGTTGAGTCAATTGGTCATTTGAAGTCTTTCTGAACCAATTTAAAGTAAATTGACCCATATTGAGCTAGAGTTGGCTTTTGTCAATTTGATCAACTGGGTTGACCCAATTGGATTCTAAATGACTCAAGGGACTCCCTGAGGGGTTTAGGAAGGGTTGGTGGGGTCAACTTGTCATTTTGAAGCTAAATATCAAGTCTTAAGCCTTGGAGTCAAATTTGTCTATTTGCACACCAAAGTGATTTTCACCTGTTCACCTTGGTTCTTAGGGCTAATTTGGCCTCTTAGAGTAATGTCATGACCTTGTCATGAGAAGATATATCTTAGGGGCTAGTTGTTCTGGGGATGTTATAAATCCTAATAAATGAAGAAATAATTTCCTCCCCGAAATTTATCTTAGGTCTACGGGAGCTAGAATTCAAAATCTGCTCGGAAGATTTAATAAATTTTGTGTAACATGACTCCCAATTAACAATGTAAACGGTTAGATCTAATCCACATCACCTCATCCTCAATTTTTCTCCTAAGTGCACTTTTGTTAGACCTCGTTATGTTCGTAATCAAGATCTCCTACCAGAGGGTTCTTAAATAATCCCCAATTCGATGAAGACATACGTAGTGGGGGGAAGACATAGATTGATGTGAACTTACACATTCACAAGGCGAGTGCATAACTCAAACGAGACTTATAATTTACAGTATGATTTCTTCGTAAGCGCACAGTTCTCGATCCGGAGGGTATATCGTCGAGTTCATCGACAATATTTTCAATACCAACCTTAAAAACACTTTGGATCTAAACTCTCTCGTGGTTCACAATCATTGCACACGTGATGTAGGTACTCTTATTTGTTAGGTGTTTGCAGTTAGGATCTGATCTACCTTCCAAGATCATGATATGTTTATAGTTTATGTAATATTGGTTATTCGAATTTTGATACATTGTTCATCTATTTAACATTTCAGGTCATGACCAATCACGCTTCTAGAATCTAAGATGATATAAGTAAATTTAAATATGACCACAGTTGTTATGGAATTCATGGCCACTCAAGAGATGATCAAGCTTAGTTCCAGTATTCAATTTCATGTTGTTCATCAATTTCAAAGCTCAGAAAATTCATATATTGTAAATCCCTCAAGATTACTTCCTGAATTGTACATAATCACGTTAATGACCTACAATCACAAATCCAGGTTCTTATCCTAAATCCAAGTGTTATTGATGGTTAATTCTATAGTCGTCATTTTGCTAAACGCAGACCAAGTTCAAATATTACATAAGACATATCTTCTATGAATCATCTATCAATATTATGTGGCCCGATAAATGAAGAAACAAGATTAGCCTCCCGTAAATCTTATGATGAGTTTCTTATATTCGAAAATATGGACATTTCACATATGTACATAATCCTTATGTGTATACAGTCTTTGGTTTGGAATTATACTAATTAAGTCCTCGTACCTAAGCACATGTACGACATTCCTTAAGATTTTTGGATATTGTAAGGTTCTCTCCCTCAAAACTACCATTTATCGTAACTTTTCCAAGGGTCGTGTGCCTATTAAATGGTCTTCTCTAGGTTGAAATTCTCATTCCACATTCAGCACCCTTTCTTTGTGATGGATTTTATGAGGATGGAAGTGGGGAGTATCAACTTCTAGGCACATGAGTTAAACCTACGAGTCTCCTACTAATCCGATAGTAGGTACACAAGCACCAAATCCTCTTAAGATGGTCCTGATTGTTCATGTGAGGGGTATTAATATTACTTGGGAAGTGACATGAGAGTATCAGAGAGTAAGCTTGAACAATTGCGCATGCTTTCCACTTTTTCATTTAGTCACTTTGGCGTATCCTACTTCTTGACCAAATCGTACCTGCGATCGATGTCGGACTAGGATACCTTATGAAATGTCTTTCTACGTCAGACCAATATGGTGTACTAGTAGGTTGGCCTAATCTCATCGTTAAGTGGACAGAGTTATGTGATTTCCCGTATGGGCACACCATTGCTTCTGCTGCTAGTTTGTCCCCAAACTAAGCTCGAGTGGGGTGGCCCAAGGTTTGTGGACCTCTTTACTTGGATCGATAGTCGACTAAGCTGATACCAGTTTGTAGGACCCCCTTTTTTGCATTCGTTCTCGGGTCTTACCGCCCAGAACCGCCGTCTTGCGGTGGCACCAACTCACGTGATGGTCGCCAACACAATACACCGATTCTGCCAGCTAATCAACATCATCCAGGACAACCACGTATAAAAGTAATATAAGCGTTAAATGAAACGAGTCCACAAAGTAACATTATATATATATCATAAAACAATTGTCCATGATGAGAAAGTACTAATGTAAAAAGGGCTTATGCCCATTACATCAAAATCCTCACTACAAAATAACTCATCTCTGTAGCGGCTGCTGCGACAAGGGTTATTGGCTGCAATGCTTCGTCCTGTCCTGGTCTTCTAAATGGTGTCCCGCTGCTCCGGCATAACACTCCTAAAATAATATGGTCCACTGACCGTTAAGCAAAAGACTAAGTCAAATTCCCCATCCCCTGCCATGGTGACTCTTATACACCGGGCGGGAGGAATAAGTGGAGGATAACAAAGGGTAATAGAAAAGCAAATAGGTGACATGGTTCTAGCTAATAAGTATATATGCATAAAGTACCTTTTCTCTAGACATTTTTAGGAGTAAGACATATGTACAAAAGTGTGACAAGCATATACTACAATAGTTCACGTGGTTCCAATAACATTATAAGAAACATCAACCATGACAACCATATCTAAAGTATATAAAAGGGAGAAACATCATGTGAAAAGAGCGGCTATAAAAGTAACCTTAAATTACATGCGTACACACAAAACATATAAGTTAAGGGTTTTGACACTGAGGTAAACTCATCGTATAAAGGAGCCCATACTAATTTATACAATGAGGTCTTGTTTATGCAATGATGTTATGTTGTGCAATGCGACGATGCAACTCACCCACCCGACTCTGTACGCAGAAACCTATTTAGGTCCCTCTGTTCGAGTGTGTGAATTCAGATACTCGGTTGAGGAATATAGGGCAGTGGATCGGGCAAGTCCACTTCTAGGATTATGTCACACATCTCCCAGCCTAGACCTTTTGTACGCCATTAATAACACACAGGGTATCCACGTACTATCTGGTAAGCACCACCTCTATCCCATTTTTCGAGTCTCCGCTCAGGTACACCCCATTGAGGAAAACAAGGGCAGTGGATTGGGTCCTCCACTCCTAGGCTAGTATGACACCTCCCATCCTAGACCTTATATACGCCCCTAAGAACATGCAGGGTATCCACGTACTATCTGGTAAGGATGCCTCTTAATTGTATTTCCCGAGCCTCCAGCTCATCGGACCACCAGTACTCCTCATATAATACAGAGCCTACCGCTCGCTGGACTTAATCCATCCTTCCTTATGCAATACCGAGCTTACCGCTCGCAGAACATAACCCATCCTTATGCAAATCTTCCCTTACTTGGGAAGGGAACTATCTTATCAAGTTTCCCCTACTTAAGCCACTCTTGTGTATGGTTTAGTTGAACTTAGAAGTTGTAAGGGTAAATCCTGGACTTCCCGAGGGCTACCCCGTGAAGGGCTCGCGACGGTACTAGGGAATACAATGGGCTGAAGTCCAAATCCCCATTTCTAGGATATTTACTCTTATTGGTGGCTACCCATCATTTTATTCCCGCCCCCTTTCTAGTTACTCTAGAATCCAAAGGTGGGTTACATTAGACCGGACATACGAGCGTCGTTGTTCAATTGAACATCGAACCCAATCTTTCTTAATGGCCGAACATTTTTTCGTGTCATCACACCATACCTAGATAAGGTCACAACTCATACATCAATCACACTTATACTTATTGATGGGTCATTCCTCACATCTCTATCATATCATTGTCAATTCCCAAATTGATGGTTTTACTAAACGCACCCCAACCCCTTTCCTCTAATAAATGTCACTAATGGTTAATACTTTAATACATCTATGCCTTCATAATGATCAAGGAGTTAATAGTTCTATTTTTGATGGACAGGAGTTTCTAAATCACATATATCAATTTTTACTATTCGCAGACCGGTTTGCCTTTAAATGAAACCACATGTACTACCATGTTGACTATATGATTACTAACTAAGTATGAGACCATTTTCATTTCAGAGATTCACATTAATGTCAAGGGTCTATGTACAAATTTCTATGATATTCCAGCAATAATAATTAAAGGAATCAATTTCTCAAAACACGAGTCCAAATGCTACTTTGTGAAGGAAGTATGAAGTTTACTCAGAGATTAAATGTAATAAAATTTCCATAGCTTCATACTGATATAAAATGACCTTGTACAAAGTTTCATAATAATCCATCATCAGTAATTCAGGGAATTAATTCCTCAATTTATAAGTCCAAATGCTACTTTGTGGAGGAAGTATGAAGTTTACCCAGAGATTAAATCTGATTAAATTTCCATAGCTTCATACTAACATAAAAAGACCTTGTACAAAGTTTCATAACAATCCAACATCAGTAATTCGGGGAATTAATTTCTTAAGTTATATGTCCAAATGCTACTTTGTGAAGGAAGTATGAAGTTTACTCAGAGATCAAATCTAATAAAATTTCCATAGCTTCATACTGATATGAAAAGACCTTGTACAAAGTTTCTTAACAATCCAGCATTAATAATTCAGGAAATTAATTTCTCAAGTTATATGCCCAAATGTTACTTTGTGAAGGAAGTATGAAGTTCACTTAGAGATTAATTCTAATAAACTTTCCATAGCTTCATACTGATATAAAAAGACCTTGTACACACGTTCATAATAATCCAGCATCGATAATTAAGGGAATTAATTTCTCAAGTTATCAATCCAAATGTTACTTTGAGAAGGAAATATGAAGTTTACTCAGAGATTAATTCTAATAAAATTTTCATAGCTTCATACTGATATAAAAAGACCATATACAAAATTTCATTACAGTCCAGCATCAGTAATTTAGGGAGTTAATTTCTCAAGTTATAAGTCCAAATACTACTTTGTGAAGGAAGTATAAAGTATAATTCTAATAAAATTTCTAGAGCTTTATAATGATATAAAATGTCTATGTACAATTTTCCAAGTCATTTCAGTAGGCTTTGACCCTATAAATACTCACTTGGGGTCTATGTGGCCAAATCATATGAAATCAAGTTTCCTAGGGAAATCACCCCAAAGGTTGATGATTTTCTCCATAGAGTATTGTCCTATAGTCCTAAGTGGATGTTATAAATCTCATGAAGGTTGGCCAAGGGAAAACCTTTAAATTCTCAAGACATTATTACTTAAGAACCTTATTGATCACCTTTTATCACCTAGATTTTTGGCATGTGAATTTCATTCATATACAAGAGTCTGATTGGGTTCAACTATTAACTAGGGCATATTCATGGTTTTATTATCATGCCACCAAAAATTTGGTTTAAGATAAGTTGACTTACCTATGTAAATCTAGTGCTACATGGTAATGCTATATGCACACCAAATTTCCCTTACACATGCATGTGGAATACACCAACATGCAAGGGTACAAATGACCTTAAATTCTTACCATGGAGTTTATTTGATCTAATTAACATGCTACCCAAAATTTGGGTCAATTTGAGTTGATTTACCCATGTAAATCTAATACTTCTTGGTAATGCTATATGTACACCAAATTTCCCTTACACATGCATGTGGAATACACCAACATGCAAAGGTCCAAATGACCTTAAATTTTAACCACGGAGTATATTTGATCTAATTCATATGCTACCAAAAATTTGGGTCAATCTGAGTTGATTTACCCATGTAAATCTAATGCAACATTGTAATGTTATATGCACACCAAATTTCACTTACACATGCATGTGGAATACACCAACATGCAATGGTCCAATAAACCTTAAATTTTAACCAGAGACCATTCTTAACATAACCAGCCTCCCAAAGGAGATTTGGGGTGATTTGAGTCAAAATAACCCATAATATACACCATGCATGTTTTATTAAATTTCTACAAGAACTTTAGAAAAATATGCCCCAAAAATTCTCAAAGTCTTATAGAGGTTCTATTAGGGCAGATTACATGCATACCAAAAATTTCAGCATGTTGGGAGTTGTAGAACTCCTTGAATAAATTTCCCAAGTTCACAACAATTTTTTGTCACATAGTATAAATATTTTCTAAAACTTAGGAAAAATGTTTTCCAAAATTTGCCAAACTTGGGCAAGGGATGAGTTGGGACATGACTCATGCATGTCCAAAATTTCATCCTATTCGAAGTTGTAGAACTCTAAATTTCACTAAATTCAACTTGAGTGCTATATGCACACCATTTCCCATACACAAGACCTAGATGCAAATGGTAATTCCCAAACATCCACATGTTCAATTGGTCTAGAATTTTTACCTGAGACAACTCATGCTATGATATGGTTCCCACAAATGATTTGAGGTCTTTAGAGGTCATATACCCATATAATAATCCCATGCATGATTTATGAAATTATTACCAAAACAATAGAAAATAATTTTTCCAAAAATTCTCATTTTTGGGCAGGGTATGTGGTGGGGTATGCATGGACAAAATTTCAACCTTATTGGAGTTATAGAACTCCTTAATTTAATTAATTAGTGCTTATGGCACTTTATGTACACAACCCGCCAAAATTGGTGCTGAGGGAGCTACAGTGGTCCAAATTGGGTGAACTCAATTTCTAAAAATAGTAGAGACCTAGGCCTACATGTTTCATGTTTGGCACATTATCTGAATTAGCCTTTAAGTATTTTGTATAAATTGTTTAAGATCAGGCAGCATTTTTAAATTAATAACTATTATAATAAAATCTGGTCTGCGTATAAAGGACTCCCCAGATCAAACGGCTGGGAGATCATCTTCCTCCCTAAGCCGACAGTTCTTATTTTGCCGCCCAGGAGGGATTTGAGACCAAATTTCCGGCCAAGTGGAGCTATCTTAGGCCAAATGGCCGATGCCACCAGCTCCGACCGAGGGTTAGTCATCGTTTACCGGAGGATTGGAGGCCGGTGGTGGCCTATACGCAAAATGGTGGCGGGACATTAAAGTGCTAGAAAGCTCGGAATTGGACATGGTCAATTTGATATTCTCAACAAAATTCGAAATATAAGAGATGAGGATCTAGCACTAGGGGAGGAGGAAGGGAATACATGCCTCGATTTGAAGCTTCATGCACAAACAATCAAGATTTGTCCATGTCCGACTTGTGGATCTCCAATGGTGATCCAAGCTTTCTGAGCCCAATTTCTTCTCCAATGTTGGGGCTTTTTCTCCTCTCCACTCCAGGAAGCTAATGGTGAGGTAAAATTGAGCTGGGGGAGGCTATATGCCTGGAAACCATTATTGGTAGTTTTAATAATGTTGCACCTCCTCATTCAGCCACTCCCAGAGCTCCAAGTGGGCATGAAAGCTGCAGGAATTTAATCTCAGAGCTCGGCTACAATCTTTGGAAGGTGAATTAGTCTCAATTGTGGGCTTCTCCATGAAATGCCATTAAGGTGGCCGACCTCTTTGTCTCATCCTCCCCCTCATCTGCCACCTCACCCTTTTTTCTACTGGGATTCTCTTGGGGAGCTCAATTCCCTGCTTAGGAGGAGGAATGGGCGGCCATGTGGAGGGAATTTCCCAAACCATGGTTGTTCCTTTGTTAAAATGGTGGTTTTCGAAATTCAGCACTTGCATGTCACACCCATTTAATTTTCTGAGGGTAATCATGGTCAATTGCATTTGGGGTGCAAGATGGGCCTTTAAGATTGGGCTGAACCCACTAAAATTGGGCATAATTCCTTAAATTTCAATTTTGGCTTAGTTTGATCAAATGTTGACTTTATGGGTTGACTTGGTTAAATTGAGGTGGTGACTGCCCTCATTGGATGGTCTTGGGTCCCTTAACACCATTTAATATCGGTTGAGTCATAGTGAGGTCTAGATTGAGCTAGTTGACCCATTTATGGTTGATTTGACCTAAGTTGACATATATTTGACTTTAGCCAAAATGATTGAGCCCCCTTGATTATTATTAACCTGATGGTATCCCTTTGTGGTTAGAAGGGTATTAGTGGAGTCAATTGGTTATTTGAAGTCTATCTGAACCAATTTAAAGTAAGTTGACCCATTTTGAGCTAGAGTTGACTTTTGTCAACTTGAACAACTAGGTTGACCCAAATGGATCCTAAATGACCCAAGGGACTCCCTGACTTGTTTAGGAAGGGTTGGTGGGGTCAACTTGTTATTTTGAATCTAAATATCAAGTCTTAAGCCTTGGAGTTAAATTTGTCTATTTGCACACCAAGGTGAATTTCACATACACCTTGGTTCTTAGGGCCAATTGGCCTCTTAGAGTAATGTCATGACTTTGTCATGATAAGATGCATCTTATGGGCCTAGTTATTCTGGGGATGTTATTGGTGTCGTGGTAAGGTAGGGCATTTTTCCTTAGACTGTTGGTTTAATCCAACTGTCCAGAATTCTCCTCACATGAAAATTAGCAGGAAAGTTGTTAATTTTCCATTTAGATCATTCTCTAACAAGCACCTAGGACCCAAGAAAGGATTGGGTCCTAAGGAAGTGTAGCTGTCTTGCAGGTATGTCCAAAAACCACCAAGACTCCTGTGTGGTATTTGTATAGAGGGTATTCCAGGCACATGACTGGGACTAGAAGCCTATTGATGGAGTTTACACCTTTAGAAGATGAACCCAAAGTCAAATTTGGAGGATCTGACAGAGGTGTAGTCAAGGGCTATGGTAAGATCACTAATGGTAGTATTACTATCACAAGGGTATCTTATGTTGAAGAGTTACAACATAACCACATTAGCATAAGCCAACTATGTGACTTGGGATATGTTGTTGCCTTCCACAAGGATAAGTGCCTGATCAAGGATTCTAAGAATGTTGAATCTATCATAATAGGCACTAGGAGTGGCAATATCTATTGTTTGAATTTCATTTGTATTAGAATGGATGAGTATGTGTGTCTTGTAGCAAATGATGGAATGTCTACTTGTGTAAAGTGGCACAAAAGACTATCCCACATTAACTATAAGTGTCTTAAGAAGTTAATTACATAAAATTTGGTAAGGGATGCTCCTAAGTTTGATTGTCTAGAAATGGGTCCTTGTCATGCATGTAAAATGTGCAAACAAATAAGGGCTACATTTAAAAGCATACATGACAAACAATCCACTAGGTGCTTATACCTGCTGCACATGGACCTATGCCTTAAGACAGTGCTCAGCCTAGGAGGGATGGATTATACATTGGTTATTGTTGATGATCACTCTAGGTTTGCCTGGGTGTTCTTTTTAAAACACAAGTCTGGTACCCTAAATAAATTCAAGAATTTTGTCAGACAAATTCAGAATGAAATAATCAACTCTTTGGTTAAAATCAAAAGTGATCATGGAACTGAATTTCAATCTGGTTCAAGGAATGAATTTTGTGAAGAAGAAGAAAGTATCCTACATGAGTTTTCTTCTCCCAGAACTCCACAGCAAAATGGGGTTGCTGAGAGGAAAAGTAGAACACTTATTGAGGCTGGTAGGACTAAGCTAAGTGACTCCTCACTTCCAGAATACCTCTGTGGTTAGGCAGTTAACAGTGTATGTCATATGCAAAATAGTGCACTCATCAATATGAACCATAATATGACTCCCTACGAGCTGATTAAAGGTAAGAAGCCACCACTAGCTAACTTCAAAATTTTTTGTAGTAAATGCTATGTGCTGAAGAATAATAAGCATTACATTACCAAATTCTCTGAAAAGAGTTATGAAGGAGTCTTTGTAGGATATAACAAAACTAGCAAAGCCTACAGAGTCTTCAATAAGAATGCTCTAACAATTGAGGAATCTGTTCATATAGTTTTTGATGAGAGCAGCATGCTGTATAACCCTCTTTCTAGTTGCTCATCCAGTACAGGAATTTAAGCAGGATTGGAGACTGATGAGTACTTCTTATACTCATCTTTTTATATATTTTTAATACTATTTTTATTTGAATTCACATAATATATTTAATTTATCTCATGTAATTTGTTTATTTACATTTATATGACCTAACTTAAGCTTATTCTGGTTTTTTTACAGGTTTTCTGGGCATTTTGAGCAAAAATTGCAAGTACATGCCCAAGGTCATGGGCGTGACCAAGGGCATGACAGCATAAGATGTGTTCCAGACCTGCTGCTGCCACCCCAGGCTCATTCTGCGAAGATTCGCCAAGTACAGGCCCTTGGCCACAGGCGTGATCAAGGGCGTGACACAGGTCACGGCCACGACCCGCCTCCAGCAGCCAGATCAGCCTGCCAAGCCATTTAAAGTTACACGCCCCGGTCATGGGCGTGACCGGGGGCATGACATCTAGTTTACAGGTATGATCCCTCCCGCGCCACTTCCCGCCAGACACAAATTTGAAGATTACACACCCTAGGTCACGGGCGTGACCTAGGGCGTGACGCGTACGTAACGCCTGCATTGAAGCCAGATGGTGCCATCTCCGCACCAGCTTCTATCACGCCTCTTACGAGGGCGTGTAACATGAATTTTCAGCCTATTTAAAGCCAGCTCCTCTATAACTTAGGGGACGAATTTTGGGGAGTTCAATCCTTCATTTCTTGCTTTGATTTCATGTTTAAGCAATTCTTGTATTTCTCTTTCTTACGTAGGGAATGAATTTTGACGAATAGGAAAGGAAGCAGCCGAAGCCAGTCCGCAGAGGTCGCCAAGCTGGTCCGCACGGGCTGATCAGGCTGCGCGGTCAATTGTCCTTCCGACCTGAACCTGCTTCTCACTGCTTAGTGTGCGCAGGTCGCGCAGTCTACTGCTCAGTCCGCACAGGTCGTACAGTTCATGTTTAAGCAATTCTTGTATTTCTCTTTCTACTACAATTGTAAGTTTCAATTCGTGTACTATTCTATTACAATTGTAACTTTCATTTCAATAGTTTGCAATTTCAATTCCATAGTTTGTAATCTCTTTTGCAAAAAATAATAAAAATCAGTTGTTCTTCTTCATAATCTCTTCATAATTTCATCATGAACTCTTTCATGTTTGTTGATTCCTCCATCTCCATTAGTAACTAAATTTCTTTTAGTACTCGATCGAGATGATCCAAGGAATACGATAATTTGTGAATTAATGTAGAATCTCTCTTTCTCTATTTTATATTACTTATGATTTATCCTTGATTTTAATGAAATGAGATTATATCTTCAATATATAATTCTCTTTCTTGTTTTTTGTTCTTTAGTTAGCCGAACAAGCTCGTAAGACGAATCAATCATTCAAGGATAAAGAGAGTTATATGCAACCCTCGAGAGAGGATGACATAAATCTCCCGAATTTGAGTTAAAACTAATAGAGGGGTTCACTACGATAAAGCGAGTTATATTGGTTTCGATTCTAGAATGAAAGTTCGATTGATCAACCTAAACTCAGTCGAATGTATCTGTACAACCCTCATATTTTCCGAGTCGGTGTGACCCGATGCGGATGATGTCGTGATAGAAAGGGTGACTGTGACGCAGCGGACCGAACCGACGGAGGTCATCAAGACTAGAAAAAGAAGGCCCGGGGGGGGGGGGGGGGGTAGACCTCCTTGGACGAGTGGACCTTAGGTCCACTCACCCAAGGCCCCGGGCGAGTGGACCCTTGGTCCACTCGCCCAAGGACCCGGGCGAGTGGACAATTGGTCCACTCGCCCGAGTGGGGGGAGAGAGTGGACCATGGGTCCACTTGCCCAAGGGTAAGGGTGAGTGGACCTATGGTCCACTCGCCCTGTGCAGCTGGGCGAATGGACCGAGGGTCCACTCGCCCGATGGGTTGAGTGGACCATAAAGTCCACTCGCCCAGTAAGGGAGGGGGACCTCGGTCCACTCGTTTGACCCCCGACAAGGGGGGGGAGTGGACGTCTCGTCCTTCACTCGCCCCCTCTTGTTTTGACCGTCCAGGTTTGTGGTTGAGCTGCGGATAGCAAAATTTTGGCTATCCGCAACCCAATTTTGGGAAGTATATAAATACACCCCCATGGGCACCTTGGGAAGGGTTGGTCTCTACTCCCTCGCGTGAGTCTTGTGAGCAAGCACTACCACCTCCACCTCCCCCCCCCCTTTGTCAGTGAAGGTGGATTGTGAGGTGATCCTTAGTGCCCTCCAAGGTGCCAGGCTCAGCATTGGCTTGGGAGGGGAAGTTCCTTGTGAGCTTCTGGGTGTTTGGTGGGACCTCCACACTGCAGCTTAAGGGGTCCATTTGCGGACTTAGGTGTTCTTCAAGGGCAAGGTTCTTCGGTTCTTAGTGACTGGTCAAGGGTTCAGTTCTCTGGTTTCAACATTCTGTTGCGGTGAGCGTGGATGCAGCTTGTTCAAAAAGCCCTGAGTAAGTCTCATGGCTGGAAGCAATGAGCTGGGGGACTCTCCCCCTGCCAGCGAGTATGCGAAGAAGGGTGATTTTGATGAGTTTAGGAAGACGATCCAGGAGCACTTGCAGGCCGCACTCCCCCCTCACAGCGAGTGCTCAACACCACTCGCACCCGTGATTGCCTCGCCCTTTCCAATGGAGTCGGAACAAGCACATCGGTAAGGGAAGGAGCTAGCCACAGGTGAGGGCTCGGGTCTCCAAGCGAGAGTGCTTTCAACAGCTCTCCCGGGACCGGTTACCCCAGTGGGGAAGTGGAGAGAAAGCTTTCGACTCGCTAGGGAGGTTGGGGAAGTTCCTTCTGCGAGCTGATCATCTCTGCTCCCGTTCTTGATGGGTTCAACGAGCCTGCCATGTCTTATTATGCGGGGAAGGATGACCCAATTCAGCACCTCTAGTTGTTCGAATACATGGCCTCGATCAGACAAATGTCAGATGCCTTCAAATGCAGACTCTTCGCCGACACGTTCAGGGGGAAAGCAAGGGACTGTTTCCACCAGCTCCCGGTGGGAACCATCTATGGCTTCGAGGACATGCGTCGGAGTTTCTTTCTAAGGATCTCCACTTCAAAGAAGAGGAGGAAGGGGGCGGAAGCGTTTTTTTTATTCGTCAAAGGTCAGGAGAGATGTTGGGAAGTTACATGGATAGGTTCTAGAAAGAAGTGCTCCTAGTCATCGAGGTGCCCGAACACACCCTGCAACTGGTCTTCACCCAAGGGTTGCAGCAGGGGCTGTTCAGGATGAGTTTGACTCGGGACCCCTCGGTGTCTTTCGAAGAGCTGATGGAACGCGTTGCCCGGGAGATCGAGTGTGAAACCACAAATCAGGTGTTCATGGCACAGTTGGCCAAGGGAGCAGAAGAGGAGAAGAAGGAGGAGAGGAATGAGCGGGGAGGAAGAAGGAGAGAGGAAGTGAGGAGTCAGGGACACCAGGGACCCCCCGCTGGGTCAGAGCAAGGCTGGAGGTCTCAACCACCAGCCGCCCGACCAGCCTGGAGGCCGCCTGGGGGACCATCCAATGGCCAAGGAAGAGGCCACTTCCATGAAGGAGGAGGCTACCTTGGGAGGCAGGGATGGTTTCACCCGGTGGGCTGCAGCCCGACGCAAGGCCGCTGCAAGCCATACCCCTAAAGGCTATGGCAATCGGACGAAAGAAGGGAGGGAAGAAGATTGTGACTTCCATCAGCAGGAAGGTCACGCGACCGCAGCCTACCATGAATTCCTCGAGACGAGAGAAGGATGGAAATCCCCAGCAGGAGGAAAACATCTCTGCCTGGAGGGTCCAAGGCGAAGAGGAGAAGGGAAAGAGAAAGAAGAAGAGGACTTGTGCGAAGAAATAATTAACGTAGGGGCCGTGGGAGGGATCAGGGTGATCCACGGAGGAGTGGGTATAGAGGCCACCCGAAAGTGGAGCCTCCATACCATATACCGTAGGAGCATTGCTTCAACCTTCCGATCCCCGCCCCCTAGTGAGAAGATCACCTTCTCGGCCCAAGATATGCCGGCCCACGAGGATCCCTTCTGCGACACACTCGTCATTAAGGATGCAATCGAAAACTTCACGGTCTCCTGAATCTTGGTCGACAACGGGAGCTCGGTGAACGTGGTGTTCAAGAAGGCTTTTGACAAGATGAAGGTCGAGTCGAAACAGGTGTTGGCGTCAGACGGGCCACTCTTCGGGTTCTCCGGAGAAAGGAAGGAAGAGGAAGGGGGAGTCGAACTCCTCGTCACTTTGGGGGGTATGTCCAAAAACTGCCAGTTCGTCATCGTGGATGCGCCGAGTAGTTACAACGCCAGGTTCGGGCATCCCTTCATCAGCGTGTACCGGTGCGTGTCGTCCTCATACCACCAGTGTTTGAAATACAGCACTGGAGGAGTCCAGGTCCGGGTCAGGGGAGATCCCAGGGAGGCGCGCCAGTGCTACATCGCAGCTATCAACGCGGTCGAGTGGAGGAAGAAGGCATAAGAGATGGGAGAGGTGATGAAGGAGAAGGTCGGGGAGTATGTGGCCATGTAAGCGCAAGGAGGCGCGATGTAATGAACTTGTATCGCCTTGACTATGAATGGAAACAGTTTCTTTTTTTTCAGGTAACAACTATAGGTAAGATCCCGGACTAGAGACCATTCTCCGGGCTCAGTCATGCCGGCAGATGGGAGACTCATTGGTCGACTCGCTACTTGACTAAGTGGCTTGGGAAGGTGTCGAGTTCCTCTGCCTCCAGGTGAAGGTAAGCACCAAGGACGTGGATGGGTACTCCGCCCCCAGTTGGTAAGATCCCCGACTAGAGACCATTCTCCGGGCTTAGTCATGCCGGCAGATGGGAGACTCATCGGGTCGACTCGCTGCTTGACTAAGTGTCTTGGGAAGGTGTTGAGTTCCTCTGCCTCCAGGTGAAGGTAAGCACCTAGGATGTGGATGGGTACTCAGCCCCCTGTTAGTAAGATCCCTGAATAGAGACCATTCTCCGGGCTCAGTCATGCCGGCAGATGGTAGACTCATCGGGTCGACTCGCTACTTGACTAACTGTCTTGGGAAGGTGTTGAGTTCCTCTGCCTTCATGTGAAGGTAAGAACCAAGGATGTGGCTGGGTACTCCGCCCCCACTTGGTAAGATCCCCGACTAGAGACCATTCTCCGGGCTCAGTCATGCCGGTAGATGGGAGACTCATCAGGTCGACTCGCTACTTGACTAAGTGGCTTGGGAAGGTGTTAAGTTCCTCTGCCTCCAGGTAAAGGTAAGCACCTAGGATATGGATGGGTACTCCACCCCCAGTTGGTAAGATCCCTGAATAGAGACCATTCTCCGGGATCAGTCATGTTGGCAGATCGGACACTCATCGGGTCGACTCGCTACTTGACTAAGTTACTTGGAAAGATGATGAGCTCCTCTGCCTCCAAGCAAGCTAAGCCCCAAGTATGTGGACAGGTACTCCACCCCCAATTGGTTTGGAAAGCTGTTGAATTCCTCCACCTCCAAGTGAGGTAAGGACCTAGGACGTGGACTAGTTCTCTTCCCCCAGTTGCTTTTGTGAGATGGTTGAGTTCCTCCGCCTCCAGGTGAGGTATGCACCTAGGACGGGGACTAGTTCTGCGCCCCCAGTTGGTTTGGGAAGATGATAATTTTTCTTCCACCTCGGGTCAAGTTTAGTTCAACCTAAGGAGTTGAGCTTTCTCCACCTCTAGTTGAGCACGTCTCACAAGAGGGTTGTTTAGTGGAGAAAGGTTTGCCTTCCACCTCAGGTCGAGCTTGTTGGAGCCTATGTTCCGCATCTCTTGGTTTGAGAATAAAAAATACCGCATTGTATTTGATCTAGTATTTTGTGTGTTTATAGTGTGCAGGTTGTACAGGAACTATAGCTACACATCCCTATGAATAGTTTGCTTATTGGAAATGACTCTCTGGAAAGATAGCTAACGCCCCGCGTTACCATCCGTCGAGAAAGGTATCCGCTGAGATGAAATGTCATTGAAAAGAAATCCGTTGAGAAGGCAGAGAGAAGGCAGAGACAATGCCAGGCGTTAGTACTTAACATCGACGCTAGCCGTTCGACAAACTTTGCTCTCCATTCGACAAAATTCCGCCTGAAGAAATTGCGTTCGATGAATAGGACCTGCGTTCGACGAACTGGACCTCCGTTCGACAAACTGGACCTGCGTTTGATGAACTGGACCTGCGTTCGACGAACTGGACCAACGTTCGACGAACTAGACCTGGGTTCGACGAAATGAGAAGGCCGATCGATGAATTTGAAGGAGAACGACTCAATGCCAGCGTTGACTCTTAACGCCCGCGTTGAATTCACAAACTGCCACGATCTTGACGGTTGCGCGATTTTAGCCACGACAATGCACGTTCACTAACGCCAGCGTTAACACTTAACGTCGTGCGTTAGCTTCCTGAGGCTATTTAATGTACAACCCCTCTCATTCTCTACAAGTGAGATGATTCCAGAATTCTGATACTTTGGAGAGAGGTTTGTGTACAGCAATTAAGAGATCTCCCTTGGGCTAACATGAAGATCTAAAGAAGATATTGAAGGAGAAGGTCTACAATGCATATTCCATACGAAGGACGATCGTTTCAAGAACGCCAACATCTACAACGACTTCGTCTTCACCTTCAGAATTTCTTGGGGAGTTTCTCTTTACTTATCTTGTAATCTTTATTTTTCCTTTTGTAATTTGTGTGGAGAAATCGTTCTGTGAGAACGTCGGATTCCAGGAAGGATTTCATGGGTAAATTCGCCTTGTGTTGGCGACTAGATTCTTGTGCGGCTTAGGGGGTAATTCGATGCCTTGTGCACAGCGACTAGGTCGAGGGTAGATCTAGGGGGTGGCTAGAGGCCTTATCTGGGGATAGATAGGCTATAGCCAACCGGTCCTTGGGAGAAGGACCGGTGAAACATCAAAAAGTGTTTTTACATATTCTCGCCTTGATTTCTAGCGTTATAGAAATTAAACATTTGTGTATTCAATTTATTATGAAATAAAATCATGTCCTTTAATGTTCTATTCAATTGATTTTATTTCCTCTTCAAGAATGTATTAATTTCTATTTTCATCAAAGTATCAAAATTAACATTTGTATAATTATCTTTGAAATACAATAATTATTTTCATTATCTCTGATTTTCTGGAATTGTATTTCATTTAATATTTCATAAGTAAAATCATTGTGGCAATCTTTTGTTCTGAGGAATATTCTCTGGAGAGCTAACGCCCAGCGGTAAGACTTAATGCCAGGCGTTAGCAACAGTCAACAAAAAGTTTTGTTTCAATTATTTAAGAAGGAATATTCATTACAATCCTATTTGGAATATTAAAATATATTTTTCTATAAACTATTCTGAAACTTCAGTCTCAAACTCTGATAAATTTAATTAATATTTTCTTTGTTGCATATGATAGCCCCTATAATGAAAAATCATAATTGAAAAATTACAAAATTGATGAATATGATTTCACACACTCCATCTTGATCTATTAATATCCTATGCTAAAATTCACTATTATCATATATCGTAATTCATGATCTATCAAGAATTATCATAAATCAACTATTACTATCAACCTTAGGAATTATGAAATATATGATGGCTATTAGTATTATAAATTCATATCTTATTTTGTGTGTGTAATTTGTATCTCTATTATTTGCATATATCGCATTATCTTTAGACCTAAGAATTAACTTGATATAAACAAGATGAAATCAAATAGAATTGTCACTTCACTCTAGGTCTATGAAAATTCAAAACTCTATTTTGAATACATGCAACTCAAATTTATATTTGTCCATCTTTACTTAGCTTTGCACCATGTTTTCCTAACTCATCACACTAGCATTATCACTTACCATAGGAAGAAATCAATATCCATGCTAGTTATATCTTGCAATGCTAAAGTAAATTATATTACTAAAATATGAAAATCATAATTTCTTTTGTAGTTATTTGCATGAATAAAATGTATTCTAAATGGATTTAAAATCAACAATCATCGATATAATTGTAAATCCAAAACTAATCATGCAATTATACCATAGTTAATATATTTAAGGCTTACATGCTTAGTATGTCCATAATCATTAAACTTATGACATGTGTCTGATGCCGCGGCCCCTCCACTTATTCATGAAGATGATCCAGTTGCCGAGGCGCAACGACACAAGGACTTGAGGCGCCCTGTTGATGCTAACGGAGGATCACGTTACAACCTCCGCCCGCGGCGTGCCAAGCCTGCTTAATGACCTCTCATTTATTTAAGGCGTTTATTTTATCTATTTATGGATATAAAATTATTTCATATGATGGAAATAATTTTATATTTCATTATGCTCTTGTTTTATTTTATTTTCTTGCGTTTTTGAACTATTGGTGTGCATTTAACCATTTGGATGGCGGAGATTCTAAACGCCATCTTGAATGGCTGAATTTTGATGTAAACTCCTATTTAAGGAACCCTCCTTGATGAAATAGATTATTGAAGAGCAAAACCCTAAAATTCCCCCTTGTGGAATTTCGGCCAAGAGGTTGGAAGCCTCCTAGCCGCCGCCCCTTCCCCCTCTTGTGGTGTGACGCCGCTCCTTGCCTCCTCCATCCTTCTTCGGTGCGACGCCGGCGTGGAGTTCCTTGGTGCGACGCCAACGGAAAAGGTTGCAAACCCATTCGGTGTGACGCCGGTGGATCCGTGGAGAGAGTGATTCTCCCACCATATCTTGTGTGCTTTAGATCCGGGTTGGGTAATCTCTATTCCTGTAATCTTGTGTGATTCATGCTTAGTTTTGTGGAGGATTTATGCAACCGTCTTTTCCGCGATTTTAAAATACATCGCCGCTTTTCAAATCATTTCTTTGTCATCGATCTTCACTAGATCCGGATCGGGAAGATCCATTGCGTATGGCAAACCTAGGCCTTTAAATCCTTTGTTTGCCCTCACAACGGATCGGATCTTTGATTTAATTTCTTGGGAGTTTGCGTCTTAAGCCTTGAATCGCTGAATTAGAATTTAATCTCTTCTATTTTGATACGTTTGTGATTGTTCAATCCGTTATTACGATTGCTAGAATGCTTTTGTAGGTGCGGATAGATCTAGGTTGTTGAAGGCGAACGAGAGATTTTCTCGTGGCCGTTTCAAATAAGACTAACCCTACTTTTTTTGATGCAGCACGCCCAGGGCCGACCCACCCTGGCTCGGCCAGAAGGAACACGTTCCAGTCGCACTGCCGGGCTGCAGCCCAAGCACCCCAACCCGTCTCCGGCCCCAGCATAGAGCCGATAGGTTGTTGAGGTCAGGGCTCGATCCCCCGACCTCCTTGATAAAGAGTCTTCAGGCAGACTCTCATCACCAACTGAGCTGCACAGTTGGTGATGAGAGTCTGCCTGAAGACTCTTTATCAAGGAGGTCGGGGGATCGAGCCCTGACCTCAACAACCTATCGGCTCTATGGTGGGGCCGGAGACGGGTTGGGGTGCTTGGGCTGCAGCCCGGCAGTGCGACTGGAACGTGTTCCTTCTGGCCGAGCCAGGGTGGGTCGGCCTTGGGCGTGCTGCATCAGTGTCTCACAATAGCGAAGGCATAGGATTGTGTGCATTAGAGACATAACCTCTAAGTCATGTATTGTCCTTAACCGGGGAGGGTTCCAGTGGGGCCTTGCGAGGCACTGGGGGGAAAGAGTGCTAGGTTGAGCGTCGTCTTTTGTATGCATATGGGATTAACACCCCAACCTACGGCATGTGTGTAGCTCCTCATGCCCATTCGTCACTTAGTACGGGTCTAACGTGTAGTCATGTTGTTGAGGTATCTTGATCTTAGATATACTTATATTATATTCATTGCATGAACATTATCTCACTCTTTATACATAAATCATGTATATTTGTTTTTTGTTCTAACATTGCATCTTGTGTTTGCATATTTAATTATTTTGAGCTTTAATGATTTTACCAAACACAAGTACTTGAAAAATCACTAAAAACATGCTAAAAGAGCCTTCAAATCTAATCAATATACTCTGAAATTTCAACTGTAGGAAGGTCTCTTTATAATACAAATGAATCATAAACAAGATTTTTCAAAACATCAAAATTTAGTGTTCTGTTTTGGCGTTAAGAAGTTAACGCCTGGCGTTAGCTCCTTTGCTCCAAATTTTTTTTTTAATTATTTCTGGTGTTATTTTAATATTTTGTGTGTGTTTTATTTCACTGTTTGTAAAAAGTTTTCTATCTTTTTATTTCCTTTAAAACAAAATTTTATTTCTTTTCAAAAAAATGTATTTTCTCATGCATTATTTTGGGTTTACTTCTCTGGCATAGAATATTATTTACTGAAAGGGCTATTAAAGACTTCTATGTTTTCTAGAGAATATATAAAAAAAATCAAATACATAATTACAAAACAATTTCAAAGAACAAAAATATTTTTTATTCTCTTTATGTGTGTTTATTGTTTTGTGCTTTTATAAAAAATTATTAAAAATTTATAAATAAAAAAACTGATTGTTATTCATTGCCTTTGTCAAGGATGATTAATTATATCAATTAAAGATTAAATACAATGTTTAATTTAACTTTCAAGTTTCTTAAAAACATTGTTTTGTATTTGTCATGCCTTGAAAATTATCTTGTTATGTGCAATGAAATTGATTGTAGATAAACATGTGTAGAAATGCTTAGCATGCCTCTAAGTATGAGTAATGTATTATGTTTGATAATGATTCATTCACTCACTTATTTTTGATAACCTACATGTGTTTATAATCTTATACTTGCATGATTGTGTAGTATAATAACATAAATGATTAAAATGCATAAATAGATTACCTACACAACATTGAATTAGTTATTACAATTCTTTGTCTTTCATGCACTTATTCTTTAGAGAAATGTGGTTTAAAAAATGCTATGTTTGCAAAACAAGTGAATTCGGAGTCCTTAGTCACTAAACTAAAAAACAAAAAATCAATGACAAGGAAAACTCCACCAAGCACTACTCACCCTCCTGATAAGTCTTAATGAGCATTGTGAGGTTCAGGACCTTGGCTAAGAATTGCAAAGTGTCTTGTAGCAAACAATTTATACACCACTTCTCTTAGTACACCGGATCATAATAAAATTTAAAATAAAGCTAAAAAGTATAAAAGTGATCCCCCAAGCACTACTTTGCACCCTGATAAGTCTTAGTAAGCATTGTGTGTGCAGAGCACCTTAGTAGTTGTACTATTTATTCATGTGCATTGAAATATTGTGGAAGTAATAGTATTTGTGTATTTTAATGTTGTGTTATTTCATTATATATGTCATGTGTTTTTGATTGATTCACTTGTATACTTTATCAAAACACTACTTTGTACACATCATTATCTTTCATAAAACTTCTACTCATGAGAATTGGATACTAATGCCCATCTACTCAAATCTCTACAAACTTAAGTAAATGCACTAGATAACAAAGCATGATCGCTACAATGTTTATGTTTACTTGAAATGCAAATTTTATTACATTGTAGTTTGTGTATCTTTTCTTGATATTATGAAATCATGCTTGCAATATTATCTTAATGGAATAGCATCTTTTCAATCCTTAACTCAAACATCAACTTTTCAAATTTAAAACTCATTATCCTTTGTATGATTTTATCTTCTAAAAATGATGTTTATGTTTAAGAGTGCTTATTCTTCTGCTAAGTTTACCACTTATGCTCATTCATGTCTATTTATTTTAACACCATAGTTTCAACAAGTGGTATCTTAAAATAAGAATGCTTACTTTATCATTTCTGTTATGTTGCTTACTACCTTATGTTACATCATGCCTATATTTTTTCTCAACAAGTAGTATTTAATAAACTTTTGATTGACTCTTATTTTTCTTCTCGACATAAAATATATTACTCCTTTTTATACATACTCACTCCTAAAACCCTCTTTTGATACTACCAAAAGGGGAGATTAAATTGCATAAATCTAATATTTAGGGGGAGTGCATTATAATAATATTAAACTCAAAACAAAGGGGTATATTTGTAGGGGGAGTAATCATATAGAAGGTGCATACACTATCATATGCTCGATCATGAAAATCCTTCAATAAGTGGTTCTTTATCTATCTTAAAAGATATACGCTCATCCCTACCCACTTTTGCTAATAACAAAGGGGGAGAAGAAATTGAGAAATCTAGTAAAATAGATATTTAGGGGGAGTAAATTATAAGAGAACACTTATGTAGGGGGAGGACTTCATATAAAAAGAGTATGCATTATTGTTATCAAATCTATCATGCTTTTAACCTGTTATTCATGCATATTTTATTACCACACTTATCTATAAACACAAATGGTTTTAAGCTCACTAATTTCTCATACAGGTATTTGTTATTATCAAAAGGGGGAGATTGTTGGAGCCTATGTTCCGCATCTCTTAGTTTGAGAATAACAAATACCGTGTTGTATTTGATCTAGTATTTTGTGTGTTTATAGTGTGTAGGTTGTACAGGAACTATAGCTACACATCCCTATGAATTGTTTGTTGATTGGAAATGACACTCTGGAAAGATAGCTAATGACCCGCGTTAGTAGTTAACGCCCCGCGTTAACATCCGTCGAAAAAAGTATCCGCTGAGATGAAATGCCTTTGAGAAGAAATCCGTTGAGAAGGCAGAGAGAAAGCAGAGACAACGCCAGGCGTTAGTACTTAATGCCGACGCTAGCCGTTTGACGAACTTTGCTCTCCATTCGACGAAATTCCGTCTAAAGAAACCGCGTTCGACGAACAGGACCTGCGTTCGACGAACTGGACCTGCGTTTGACGAACTGGACCTACGTTCGATGAAATGAGAAGGCCGATCGACGAATTTGATGGACAACGACTCAACGCCAGCATTGACTCTTAACGCCCGCGTTGAATTCACAAACTGCCATGATCTTGACGGTTGCGCGATTTCAGCCACGATAGTGCACGTTCACTAACGCCGGCGTTAACACTTAATGCTCCGCGTTAGCTTCCTGAGGCTATTTAATGTACAACCCCTCTCATTCTCTACAAGTGAGATGATTCCAGAATTCTGATACTTTGGAGAGAGGTTTGTGTACAGCAATTAAGAGATCTCCCTTGGGCTAACATGAAGATCTAAAGAAGATTTTGAAGGAGAAGGTCTACAACGCATATTCCATACGAAGGACGATCGTTTCAAGAATGCCAACATCTACATCGACTTCGTCTTCACCTTCAGAATTTCTTGGGGAGTTTCTCTTTACTTATCTTGTAATCTTTTATTTTTCCTTTTGTAATTTATGTGGAGAAATCGTTCGGTGTGAACGTCGGATTCCGGGAAGGATTCAGTGGGTAAATTCGCCTTGTGTTGGCGACTACGTCCTTGTGTGGCTTAGGGGGTAATTCACAGCCTTGTACGTGGCGACTAGGTCGAGGGTAGATCTAGGGGGAGGCAAGAGGTCTTATCTGGGGATAGATAGGCTATAGCCAACCGGTCCTTGGGAGAAGGATCGGTGAAACATCAAAACGTGTTTTTACATATTATCGCCTTGATTTCTAGCGTTATATAAATTAAACATTTGTGTATTCAATTTATTATGAAATAAAATCATGTCTTTTAATGTTCTATTCAATTGATTTTATTTCCTCTTCAAGAATGTTTTAATTTCTATTTTCATCAAAGTATCAAAATTAACATTTGTATAATTATCTTTGAAATACAATAATTATTTTCATTATCTCTGATTTTCAGGAATTGTATTTCATTTAAGATTTCATAAGTAAAATCACTGTGTCAATCTTTTTGTTCTGAGGAATATTCTCTGGAGAGCTAACGCCCGGCGGTAAGACTTAACGCCAGGCGTTAGCAACAGTCAACAAAAAGTTTTATTTCAATTATTTAAAAAGGAATCTTCATTACAATCCTATCTGGAATATTAAAATATATTTTTCTATAAAATATTCTGAAACTTCAGTCTCAAACTCTGATAAATTTAATTAAGATTTAAATGCCATAAAACACTTATTCACCCCCCTCTCCCCTCTAAGGGCGCCGTAAGATCCAACAGAGCTCGGCTCGACTAGAGGTGTTGAGTTTTTCTCCACCTCAGGTCAAGTTTAGTTCGACCTAAGGTGTTGAGCTTTCTCCACCTCCAGTTGAGCACGGCTCACAGGAGGGTTGTTAGGAGGAGAAAGGTTTGCCTTCCACCTCAGGTCGAGCTCATCTCGACTAGAGGTGTTGAGTTTTTCTCCACCTCAGTTCAAGTTTAGTTCGACCTATGGTGTTGAGCTATCTCTACCTCCAGTTGAGCTTGGCTCACAGGAGGGTTGTTAAGTGGACAAAGGTTTGTCTTCCACCTCAGGTCGAGCTCGGCTCGACTAGAGGTGTTGAGTTTTTCTCCACCTCAGGTCAAGTTTAGTTCGACCTAAGGTGTTGAGCTTTCTCTACCTCCAGTTGAGCTCGGCTTACATGAGGGTTGTTCAGTGGAGAAAGGTTTTACTTCCTCTTCAGGTCAAGCTCAGCCCAACTAGAGGTGTTGACTTTTTCTCCACCTCAGGTCAAGTTTAGTTTGACCTAAGGTGTTGAGCTATTTCCACCTCTAGTTGAGCCCGACTCACAGGAGGGTTGTTAAGTGGAGAAAGGTTTGCCTTCCACCTCAGGTTGAGCTTGGCTCGACAAGAGGTGTTGAGTGTTTCTCCACCTTAGGTCAAGTTTAGTTCGACCTAAGGTGTTGAGCTTTCTCCACCTCTAGTTGAGCATGGCTCACAGGAGGGTTGTTAAGTAGAGAAAGGTTTGCCTTACACCTCAGGTCGAGCTCGGCTCGACTAGAGGTGTTGATTTTTTCTCCACCCCAGGTCAAGTTTAGTTTGACCAAAGGAGTTGAGCTTTCTCCACCTCCAATTAAGCTCGGCTCACTGGAGGGTTGTTAAGTGGTGAAAGGTTTGCCTTCCACCTCAGGTCGAGCTTGGCTCGACTAGAGGTGTTGAGTTTTTCTCCACCTCAGGTCAAGTTTAGTTCGACCTAAGGTGTTGAGCTTTCTCCACCTCTAATTGAGCTCGGCTCACAGGAGGGTTGTTAAGTGGAGAATGGTTTGCCTTCCACCTCAGGTCGACCTCGGCTCGACTAGAGGTGTTGAGTTTTTCTCCACCTCATGTCAAGTTTAGTTCGACCTAAGGTGTTGAGTTTTATCCACCTCCAGTTGAGCCTGGCTCACAGGAGGTTTGTTAAGTGGAGAAAGGTTTGCCTTCCACCTCAGGTCAAGCTCGGCTCAACAAGAGGTGTTGAGTTTTTTCCACCTAAGGTCAAGTTTAGTTCGACCTAAGGTGTTGAGCTTTCTCCACCTCCAGTTGAGATCGTCTCATAGGAGGGTTGTTAAGTGGAGAAAGGTTTGCCTTCCACCTCAGGTCAAGCTCGGCTCGACTAGAGGTGTTGAGTTTTTCTCCACCTCAGGTCAAGTTTAGTTCGACCTAAGGTGTTGAGCATTCTCCACCTCCAGTTGAGCTAGGCTCACAGGAGGATTGTTCAGTGGAGAAAAATTTGCCTTCCACCTCAGGTCGAGCCCGTCTCGACTAGAGGTGTTGAGTTTTTCTCCACCTCATGTCAAGTTTAGTTCGACCTAAGGTGTTGAGTTTTATCCACCTCCAGTTGAGCCCGGCTCACAGGAGGTTTGTTAAGTGGAGAAAGGTTTGCCTTCCACCTCAGGTCAAGCTCGGCTCAACTAGAGGTGTTGAGTTTTTTCCACCTCAGGTCAAGTTTAGTTCGACCTAAGGTGTTGAGCTTTCTCCACCTCCAGTTGAGCTCGTCTCATAGGAGGGTTGTTAAGTGGAGAAAGGTTTGCCTTCCACCTCAGGTCAAGCTCGGCTCGACTAGAGGTGTTGAGTTTTTCTCCACCTCAGGTCAAGTTTAGTTCGACCTAAGGTGTTGAGCATTCTCCACCTCCAGTTGAGCTCGGCTCACAGGAGGATTGTTAAGTGGAGAAAAATTTGCCTTCCACCTCAGGTCGAGCCCGTCTCGACTAGAGGTGTTGAGTTTTTCTCCACCTCAGGTCAAGTTTATTTCGACCTAAGGTGTTGAGCTTTCTCCACCTCCAGTTGAGCTCGGCTCACAGGGGGATTGTTAAGTGGAGAAAGGTTTGCCTTCTACCTCAGGTCGAGCTCAGCTCGACTAGAGGTGTTGAGTTTTTCTCCACCTCAGGTCAAGTTTAGTTCGACCTAATGTGTTG
Source organism: Dactylorhiza incarnata (assembly GCA_033032865.1). Lineage (NCBI taxonomy): Eukaryota > Viridiplantae > Streptophyta > Magnoliopsida > Asparagales > Orchidaceae > Dactylorhiza > Dactylorhiza incarnata. The sequence goes on along the minus strand of JAWHQI010000028.1, from coordinate 10,159,183 downwards.
AGCTTTGTCCACCTCCAGTTTATCCTGGCTCACAGGAGGGTTGTTGAGAGGAGAATGGTTTGGTTTCCACCTCAGGTCGAGCTCGGGTCGACTAGAGGTGTTGAGTTTTTCTCCACCTCAGGTCAAGTTTAGTTCGACCTAAGGTGTTAATCTTTCTCCACCTCCAATTGAGCTCGGCTCACAGAAGGGTTGTTAAGTGGAGAAAGGTTTGCCTTCCTCCTCAAGTCAGGTTCACCTGAAAAACTCTACAGGAGTATCCCGTGGGCAGGGCCCTTCGTGGATTCCCCTAAGGTCCCACCTACTCATCAAATAGGTGGGTTCGACTTTCTTTCCGAGCTTAAGGCAATCTCGAAAAGAGCGAGGATTGTGTACAACCCTCATATTTTCTGAGTCGGTGTGACCCAACGCAGATGAGGTCGTGATAGAAAGGGTGACCGTGACACAGCGGCCCAAACCGACGGAGGTCGTCAAGACCAGAAAGAGAAGGCCTGGGGGGGGGGGGGGGGTAGACCTCCTTGCACGAGTGGAGCTTGGGTCAACTCGCCCAAGGCCTCGGACGAGTGGACCCTTGGTCCACTCGCCCTAGGACCCAGGCGAGTGGACCATTGGTCCACTCGTCCGAGTGGGGGGAGCGAGTGGATCATGGGTCCACTCGCCCAAGGGTAAGGGCGAGTGGACGATAGGTCCACTCGCCCCGTGCAGCTGGGCGAATGGACCGAGGGTCCACTCGCCCTGTGGGTTGAGTGGACCGTAAGGTCCACTCGCACAGTAAGGCCGGTGGACCTCAGTCCACTCGTTTGACCCCCGGCAAGGGGGGGAGTGGACGTCTCGTCCTCCACTCGCCCCCTCTTATTTTGACCATCTAGGTTCGTGGTTGAGCTGCGGTTAGCAAAATTTTGGCTATCCGCAACCCAATTTTGGGAAGTCTATAAATAGACCCCCATGGGCACCTTGGGAAGGGTTGTTCTCTATCCCCTCTCCCTCATGTGAGTCTTGTGAGCAAGCACTACCCCTCCCCCCTTTTGTCAGTGAAGGTGGACGGTGAGGTGATCCTTAGTGCCCTCCAAGGTGCCCAGGCTCAGCATTGGCTTGGGAGGGGAAGTTCCTTGTGAGCTTCCGGGTGTGTGGTGGGACCTCCACTCTGCAGCTTAAGGGGTCCGTTTGCGGACTTAGGTGTTCTTCAAGGGAAAGGATATTCGATTCTTAGTGACTGGTCAAGGGTTCTAGCTCGGGTCAAGTAAGGGTTAGCTGCATCTCACTTTCGAACGTCGAGACCAGTTCTCTGGTTTCAACAGTATCCTCGAGAGAGGTGCATTTAGAATTCAAGAACCTCCACGGTCGAAGTGATTTTCTTAAAGGAATTAGATTTTCTATTTCTTCTACTATTATTTTCATTCCGAGGTGATTAGAAGATCGTGTGCTAGTCTTTTTACACATTGCTTAATCATCATTCTAATTCACCATTCTTTTCTTATAAAAAAAACAACCAACACAAAATCTTAATTGATAGAATAATAGAGATTTTCTTGAAGTAAAAGTACTCAGCTCGCCCGGATTTTTTGTACGATCTTGGTTTTTATAAACCTAAACTAGTTTCGATATGGTGCACTTGTCATTGTCGTTTGCAGGCATAACTTTGCGTCCATCAAGTTTTTGGCGTCGTTGTCGGGGACTTTGAGTTGATATTTCGAAAAAAGGAATATCTATTAATTTTCTCGCTTTTTTACTTTGTTTTAATATTTTATGGTGAAATTATATTCTTGGAAAGGGAGGTTTGGGATGTCACCCCAGCATTTCTCCTAGTACCAGTACAAACCCTTCACCGGGTAGACCTTGGGAAGTCCAAGACTAATTTTAAATCACCTAAAATAATAATAATACATATATAATAATAATATATTTATATAAATTTATAATTAAATTTTAATTTTCTCTTTCCCTTCTTTTCTTTTTATAACTACTTTTTTTTAATTACTTTCCTTTTCTTTTAGTTTATGACCCGAAGAAACTCTTCAATTAATCTTGAATTGTGTTTTGATCCAGAAATCGAGCGCACCTTGCGGCGATGTCTCCGATTTAGTGATCTACCAATAATTCGCAAAGAGTCAATCGGAGAAACTAACGAAAGAATAATGGAAGATCCCGACCATAATGAGGCCTCTATACGGACCATGTCCTATTATGCGAGGCCAAATTTGGAGGGAACAATCTAGTATTATTTTCCCGAAGGTGGTAAATAATCATTTTGAAATTAAAATGAGTATCATTCAAATGGTACAAAAAACAGTCATATTTGATTGCTTACTAGATGAAGATCCTTGTTCGAACCAAAAATGCACCAAGTCCACACTTGCTCAAGATAGAGAAGGAGTGAGGTGATTGTTGAGCAGTTGGTTACTTTGAGTTGTGAGTGATGAGATGAGAAAGAGAGGAGAAGAGAGGGCAGCTAGCATGCGGCGTGTCCACACTTCGCCCGCCGCGACAAATACCACTCTTGCGGCGGGTTTTTCCTTGATTAATAATCCTGTATTACAGCTTGAGGTTTTAGATACATAATAATAGAGAACTACAAAGAGAAATGACGAATAGGAAAGGAAGCCGCCGAAGCCAGTCCGCAGATGTCGCCAAGCTGGTCCGCGCGGGCCGATCAGGCCGCGCGGTCTACCGTCCTGCCGACCTGAACCTGCTTCCCACTGCCTAGTGTGCGCAGGTTGCGCACTCTACTGCTCAGTATGCATAGGTCATACAGTTCATGTTTAAGCAATTCTTTTATTTCTCTTTCTACTACAATTGTAAGTTTCAATTCGTGCACTTTTCTTTTGCAATTGTAACTTTCATTTCAATAGTTTACAATTTCAAATCCATAGATTGTAATCTCTTTTGCAAAAATTAATAAAAATTATTTGTTCTTCTTTTTAACCTCTTCTTGATTTCATCATGAACTCTTTCATGTTTGTTGATTTATCCATCTCCATGAGTAACTAAATTTCTCTTAGTCCTCGATCGAGATGATCCAAGGAATACCATAGTTTGTGAATTAATGTAGAATCTCTCTTCCTCTTCTTGATATTACTTTAGATTTATCCTTGATTTTAATGAAATGAGATTATATCGTCGATATATAATTCTCGTTCTTGTTTTCGTTATTTAGTTATCCGAACAAGCTCGTAAGATGAATCGATCATTCAAGGATAAATGGAGTTGTAAGCAACCCTCGATAGAGGATGGCATAAATCTCCCGGATTGGAGTTAAAACCAATAGAGGGGTTCACTATGATAAAGTTAGTTTTAGGGGTTTATATTCTAGAACGAAATTTCGATTGATCAACCTAAACTCAGTGGAATGTATCCTCGAGAGAGGCGCATTTAGAATTCAGGAAACTCAACGGTCGAAGTGATTTTCTTTAAGGAATTAGATTTTCTATTTCTTCTACTATTATTTTCCTTCCGAGGTGATTCGAAGATCGAGTGCTAGTCTTTTTACCAATTGTTTAATCGTCATTTTAATTCACCATACTTTTCTTATAAAAAAACAACAAACACAAAGTACTAATTGATAGAATAATAGAGATTTTCTTGAAGTAAAAGTACTCAGCTCGCCCGGATTTATTGTACGACCTTGGTTTTTATAAACCAATACAACTTTTGATACGGTACACTTTCCATTATCATTTGCTAGCATTGCTTTGTGTCCATCAAGTTTTTGGCGCCGTTGCCGGGGACTTTGAGTTGATATTTCGAAAAAAGGAATATCTATTAATTTAATCGCTTCTTTACTATGTTTTAATATTTTAAGGTGCAATTATATTCTTGGAAAGGGAGGTTTGGGATGTCACCCCAACATATCTCCTAGTACCAGTGCTAACCCTTCACCGGTTAGACCTTGGGAAGTCCATGACAAATTTTAAATCATCCAAAATAATAAAAAAAATATATATATATATATATATAATATATTTAGATAAATTTATAATAAAACTTTAATTTTCTCTTTCCCTTCTTTTCTTTTTCTAGCTATTTTTTTTTTATTTCTTCCTTTTCTTTTAGTTTATGATCCAAAGAAACTCTTCAATTAATCTTGAATTGTGTTTTAATCTGGAAATCGAGCTCACCTTGCGGCGACGTCTCTGATTTAGTGATCTACCAAAAATTCGCAGAGTCAATCGGAGAAACAAATGAAAGAATAATGGAAGATCCCAACCATAACGAGGCCCCTATATGGACCATGTCCTATTATGCAAGGCCAAATATGGAGGGAACACAATCTAGTATTATTCGCCCGACGGTGGCAAATATAAATTTTGAAATTAAAATGAGTATCATTCAAATGGTACAACAAACAGTCATATTTGATGGCTTACCAGATGAAGATCCTTGTTCGAACCAAAAATGCACCAAGTCCACACTTGCTCAAGATAGAGGTGTGAGGTGATTGTTGAGCAGCTGGTTACTTTGATTTGCGAGTGATGAGATGAGAAAAAGAGGAGAAGAGAGGGCTGCTAGCATGCGGCGAGTCCACACTTTGCCCGCCGCGGCAAATGCCACTCTTGTGGTGGGTTTTTCCTTGATTAATAATCCTGTATTAAAGCATGATGTTTTAGAAACATAATAATAGAGAACTACAAAGAGAAATTACGAATAGGAAATGAAGCCGCCGAAGCCAGCCCGCAGAGGTCGCCAAGCTAGTCCTCACGGGCCGATCAGGCCGCGCGGTCTACTGTCCTGTCGACCTGAACCTGCTTCCCGCTACCTACTATGCGCAGGTCGCGCGGTCTACTTTTCAGTCCGCACAGGTCATACAGTTCATGTTTAAGCAATTCTTGTATTTCTCTTTCTACTACAATTGTAAGTTTCAATTCGTGTACTTTTCTTTTGCAATTGTAACTTTCATTTCAATAGTTTGCAATTTAAATTCCATAGTTTGTAATCTCTTTTGCAAAAATTAGTTGTTCTTCTTTTTAATCTCTTCTTAATTTCATCATGAACTCTTTCATGTTTGTTGATTCCTCCAACTCCATGAGTAACTAAATTTCTTTTAGTACTCGATCGAGATGATCCAAGGAATACTATAGTTTGTGAATAGATGTAGAATCTCTCTTTCTCTTCTTTATATTACTTAAGATTTATCCTTGATTTTAATGAAATGAGATTATATCGTCGATATATAATTCTAGTTCTTGTTTTCGTTCTTTAGTTAGCCGAACAAGCTCGTAAGATGAATCGATCATTCAAGGATAAAGAGAGTTGCATGCAACCCTCGATAGAGGATGACATAAATCTCCCGGATTGGAGTTAAAACCAATAGAGGGGTTCACTATGATAAAGCGAGTTTTAGGGGTTTATATTCTAGAACGAAAGTTAGATTGATCAACCTAAACTAAGTTAAATGTATCCTCGCGAGAGGTGCGTTTAGAATTTAGGAACCTCCACGGTCGAAGTGATTTTCTTAAAGGAATTAGATTTTCTGTTTCTTCTACTATTATTTTCCTTCCGAGATGATTCGAAGATCGAGTGCTAGTTTTTTTCCCATTGCTTAATCATCATTTTAATTCACCATACTTTTCTTATAAAAAAAAACAACCAACACGAAGTCCTAATTGATTGAATAATGGAGATTTTCTTGAGGAAAAGTACTCAGCTCGCCCGGATTTTTTGTATGACCATGGTTTTTATAAACCTATACCACTTTCGAAATGGTACACTTGTCGTTGTCATTTGCAGGAATAACTTTGCATCCATCAGGTTTTTGGCGCCGTTGTCGGGGACTTTGAGTTGATATTTTGAAAAATGGAATATCTACTAATTTTATCGCTTCTTTACTTCGTTTTAATATTTTATGGTGCAATTATATTCTTGGAAAGGGAGGTTTGCGATGTCACCCCAGCATATCTCCTAGTACCAGTGTGAACCCTTCCCCGGGTAAACCTTGGGACGTCCAAGACTAATTTTAAATCATCTAAAATAATAATAATAATAATATATACATATAATAATATATTTAATAAATTTATAATAAAATTTAATTTTCTCTTTCCCTTCTTTTCTTTTTCTGGCTACTTTTTTTTAATTTCTTTCCTTTTTTTTAGTTTATGACCCGAAGAAACTCTTCAATTAATCTTGAATTGTGTTTTGATCCGGAAATCAAGCGCACCTTACGGCGACGTCTCTGATTTAGTGATCTACCAATAATTCACAAAGAGTCAATCAGAGAAACTAACGAAAGAATAATGGAAGATCCTGACCATAACGAGGCTCCTATTCGGACCATGTCCTATTATGCTTGGCCAATTTGGAGTGAACACAATCTAGTATTATTCGCCTGACGGTGGAAAATAATAATTTTGAAATTAAAATGAGTATCATTCAAATGGTACAACAAACAATCATATTTGATGGCTTACAAGATGAAGATCCTTGTTCGAACCAAAAATACACCAAGTCCACACTTGCTCAAGATAGAGAAGGAGTGAGGTGATTGTTGAGCAGCTGGTTACTTTGATTTGCGAGTGATGAGATGAGAAAGAGAGGAGAAGAGCGGGCTGCTAGCATGCGACGAGTCCACACATCGCCCACCGCGGCAAATGCCACTCTTGCGGTGGTTTTTTTTTATTAATAATCCAGTATTACAGCTTTAGGTTTTTGATACATAATAATAGAGAACTACACAGAGAAATGACGAATAGGAAAGGAAACCGCCGAAGCCAGTCCCCAGAGGTCGCCAAGCTGGTCCACATGGGCCGATCAGGCCACGTGGTCTACTATCCTGCCGACCTGAACCTGTTTCCCGCTGCCTAGTGTGCCCAGGTCGCGCGGTCTACTTCTCAGTCCGCATAGGTCGTACAATTCATGTTTAAGCAATTCTTGTATTTCTCTTTCTAGTACAATTGTAAGTTTCAATTTGTGTACTTTTCTTTTGCAATTGTAACTTTCATTTCAATAGTTTGCAATTTCAATTCCATAGTTTGTAATCTCTTTTGCAAAAGTGAATAAAAATTAGTTGTTCTTCTTTTTATTCTCTTCTTTATTTCATCATGAACTCTTTCATGTTTGTTGATTCCTCCATCTCCACGAGAAACTACATTTCTTTTAGTACTCGATCAAGATGATCCAAGAAATACTATAGTTTGTGAATTAATGTAGAATCTCTCTTTCTCTTCTTTATATAACTTAAGATTTATCCTTGATTCTAATGAAATGAGATTATATCGTCGATAAATAATTTTCGTTCTGTATTTAGCCGAACAAGCTCGTAAGATGAATCAATCATTCAACGATAAAGAGAGTTGTATGCAACCCTCGAGAGAGGATGACATAAATCTCCTGGATTGGAGTTAAAACCAATAGAGAGGTTCACTACGATAAGGCGAGTTTTATGGGTTTATATTCTAGAACAAAAGTTCGATTGATCAACCTAAACTCAGTTGAATGTATCCTCGAGGGAGGTGCATTTAGAATTCAAGAACCTCCACGGTCGAAGTGATTTTCTTAAAGGAATTAGATTTTCTTTTTCTTCTACTATTATTTTCATTCCGAGGTGGTTCGAAGTTCGAGTGCTAGTCTTTTTACCCATTGCTTAATCATCATTTTAATTCACCATAGTTTTCTTATAAAAAAACAACCAACACAAAGTCCTAATTGATATAATAATAGAGATTTTCTTGAAGTAAAAGTACTCAGCTCGCACAGTTTTTTTGTACGACCTTTGTTTTTATAGACCTATACTACATTCGATACGGTGCACTTATCGTTGTCATTTGTAGGCATAGCTTTGCATCTATAAAGTTTTTGGCGCCGTTGCTGGGGACTTTGAGTTGATATTTTGAAAAAAAGAATATCTATTAATTTTATCGCTTCTTTACTTCGTTTTAATATTTTAAGGTGCAATTATATTCTTGGAAAGGGAGGTTTGGGATGTCACCCCAGCATATCTCCTAGTACCAGTGTGAACCCTTCACCGGGTAGACCTTGGGAAGTCCAAGACTAATTTTAAATCACCTAAAATAATATATATATATATAATATTTATAATAAAATTTTAATTTTCTCTTTCCCTTCTTTTCTTTTTCTAGGTACTTTTTTTTTTAATTTCTTTCCTTTTCTTTTAGTTTATGACCCGAAGAAACTCTTCAAATAATCTTGAATTGTGATTTGATCCGGAAATCGAGCGCACCTTACGACGACGTCTCTGGTTTAATGATCTACCAATAATTCGCAAAGAGACAATCGAAGAAACTAACGAAAGAATAATGGAAGATCCCGAATAGAATGAGGCCCCTAATAGACCATGTCCTATTATGTGAGGCCAAATTTGGAGGGAACACAATCTAGTATTATTCGCCCGATGGTGGCGAATAATAATTTTGAAATTAAAATGAGTATCATTCAAATGGTACAGCAAACAGTCATATTTGATGGCTTGCCAGATGAAGATCCTTGTTCGAACCAAAAATACACCAAGTTCACACTTGCTCAAGATAGAGAAGGAGTGAGGTGATTGTTGAGCAACTGGTTATTTTGAGTAGCGAGTGATGAGATGAGAATGAGAGAAGTGAGGGCCACTAGTATGCGGCGGGTCCACACTTCGCCCGCCGCATCATTTGCCACTCTTGCGGCGGGCTTTTCCTTGATTAATAATCCTGTATTACAGCTTGAGGTTTTAGATACATAATAATAGAGAACTACAAAGAGAAATGTCGATTAGGAAAGGAAGCTGTCGAAGCCAGTCCGCAGAGGTTGCCAAGCTGGTCCGCACGGGCCGATCAGGCCGCCCGGTATACTATCCTGCCGACCAGAACCTGCTTCCTGCTGCCCAGTGTGCGCAAGTCGCGCGGCCTACTGATTAGTCTGCACAGGTCATGCGGACCACTTTTCAGGTCGCACGATCAAACTCTTTGTGATCGTAGGTACTACTCTGTCTACTTATCCCCACGGCTCCTCCTCCTTTCTAAAGAGGTATGGGGGCCTATTTATAGTCCTGGGGAGGAAACTGCTAGAATCAGATGACATCATCACTTAGGCAGTCTGGAATGGCAGTCCACCTCTTGCTGGGCGAACTGGGATGGATTCTGCCCCTGCTGAGTGTACTAAAGGAGGAGTCCGCCCCTCTTGCTGGCGGACAGGGCGAGTCTGCACCTGCTGGGCGGCCTGAAGTAGGAGTCTGCACCTGCTGCTGGTGGACTGAAGGAGGGGTCTGCCCTGCTGGGCAGACAGGAGGTTGAGTTCGCCCCTTGTGGTGGACGGCGAGTTCGCCCCTGCTGCGGGCAGACTAAAGGAGGAGTCCACCCCTGCTGGGCAGACAAGATGCCGAGTCAGCCTCTGCTGGCGGACAGCGAGTCCTCCCCTACTGCTGGTGGACTAAAGGAGGTGTTCGACCCTGCTGGGTAGACAGGAGGCCGAGTCCGCCTCTACTGGAGGATGGCGAATCTTCCCATGCTGCTAGCGGACTGAAGGAGGAGTCTGCCCTTGTTAGGCGGAGAGGAGGTTGAGTCTGCCTCTGCTGGCGGATGATGAGTCCGCCCCTACTGCTGGCGTACTGAAGGAGGAGTCCGCCTCTGCTGGGCAGACAGGAGGCCGAGTCCTCCTCTGCTGTCCAATGGTGAATCCACCCCTGCTACTGGCAGACTGAAGGAGGAGTCGCCCTGCTGGGCGGACGGGAGGCCATGTCCGCCTCTGATGCCGGACGGCGAATCTTCCCCTGCTGCTGGCGGCTGAAGGAGGAGTCCGCCCCTGCTAGGCGGGTAGGAGGCCGAGTCCGCCTCTACTGGCGGACGTTGAGTCTGTCGTTTCTGCTGGAGGACTGAAGGAGGAGTCCGCCCCTGCTGGGCGGACAGGAGGTCGAGTCCACCTCTGCTAGCGGACGGCGAGTCCTCCCCTACTGCTGGCGAACTGAAGGAGGAGTCCTCCCCTGCTGGGTGAACAGGAGGTCGCTCATATAATGTGAGTGGTTAGAAGCTGAAGGTTGCACTTCTGTGGGATCTGTACTTCCTTAATCGCATGACCTGTATGAAAAATTAGAAAAAATCACCTTGAACAGGATCGCCGATTTCTGGGTAAACAATCACAATCTACATTTATTAAATGTCTTGGAAATTTGTGATACGTTTAAGATAAATGGTGTCACCGATGACGCCATTCATTTGCGTTTATTTCCTTTCCCTTTGCGGACTAAGGTCAAGCAGTGGTTGGGTTCTCTTCCTAGAGGCTCCATCACTACGTGGGCCGAAATGATAGAGAAATTTTTAACAAAATATATTCCTCCGGCAATGTCCACAAAATTACATACGGACGTTCTCTCATTCACGCAAATAGATTCGGAGTCTCTCTACAACACATGGGAGCGCTTCTAGGAACTTTTGCGGAGATGTCCTCATCATGACCTCCAGATGTGGCAACAAGTTCAAACATTCTACAATGGTTTGAATCTCCAAACGAGGCAAATGATTGATGCAGCGGCTGGGGGAACTCTTAATAACAAAACCCAGATGTCGCTCAAGAGTTTTTCGAGGAGATGGCCATGAATGCGTTTCAGTGGAATGCACCATGGTAGCGCCCTAATAAGCCAACCTTACTCTTTGAATTCGAGGCCACCCCTAACTTAACGCACTAAGTAGAATGGCTTACTAAGCAAGTGACGGAGATGTCTGCTTCCTCCGCCACTAATTGGGCTAATAATAATAATAATATTAAAAATAATTTTAATCAAGAGCATATAGATTATATGGGGAACTCCTACCGCCATCCTTATAACCCGAATAATAATATTCCTCTCAATAATAGCTATAATCCGGGTTTAAGGAATCATCCAAATTTTTCATGGAGCAACCCCAACAATGCTCAACGCCCACCACAAGTGAATCCTCCCAGATTCGCTCCACCACCGCACAAGCCCTATTTACTTGAAGGGGTCTTCACTAAATACGTTGCCTCCAACGAGTCCAACATCTGTAATCTATCTGAATCTAATAAAAGCTTGGAAAATCAGATTGGACAGCTCGCCAAGATGTTCTCCAAACGCCAACAAGGAGCTCTGTCGGGCAATACTGAGCCCAATCCACGGGAGAGCACCTACGCAATAACCCTCCGCAGCGGAAAGGAGGTAAAATCTACAAATTTGGTTGAGCCCGAGGTAAATATTTCAACCCCCCCCCCCCCCCCCCCCCCCCCCCCCCCCCCCCCCCCCGCATTTTATTTCTTCTGATTTAGCTTCGCGCAAAATTCAAAATCCTTTTATCCCTTATTCTTTTAAAATTCAAAACGAGCGCAATGAGGAGCAATATAAAAATTTTATAAATATTTTAAAACAAATTCAAATTAATGTTCCATTCTGCGAGGCACTCTCTCAAATGCCTAAATACGCAAAGTATCTCAAGGATTTACAAAATTAGAGAAAAATATCTCAAGAATAATAAGAGAAAAATATTTAGCCAAGAGTTCTCAAAAATATTAACTAGTTAACAAAATTGAGTAATAAGTAAAAAAAATTAGAATTAAAATTTATAAAAACCATAACTTTGAAAAAGCTAAAGGAAAAAGTAACTTACTAATTATTGCTCTCTCCATAACATAATTTAAATCTAGAGCAATGATATTGGGTTAGGGGGGGTGGGGGTTCATAAAATTTGGCATAAGAAGAGATCTTTGAATGAAGGTGATGGACTTTATCCTTTTCACCAAAGTAGTTTTTTTTCTAATTTGTGAAATTATAAACTTCTCTTCTAATAAAAACCCAAAATGTATATGTTTAGGAGTAATGAATTTTATCCTCTTACTCCATGCCATATAATCTTTTAAAAATTATTTTGGGTGCATATGTTTAGGGAATAATGAATTTTATCCTCTTATTCCCATGACATATGATCTTTTAAAATACCTTTTTTGTATGCCATCAAAGGGGTATGGTAGAGAAAAGATTTCTAGCTTATAAATTAAATTATTTTGAGAGCAAATTTTAGTAATTTAAACTTTCCTAAGATTTTAAAAGCTTAAGGTAGAAATAATTAAAATCTAAATGTGTTTAAGCAAGATTACTAAAAAATTGTACCTATTTAAAATAAAAGAGAAGAAGTGATAAAGAAATATCTCTAATCAAATTAAAATCGTAAAATATTTCTTAACACTAAATCACTTAAACAAAAATTAGATTTCGCAAACCATGATGGAAGAAATGATTAGCAAAAAAAATATAAATGCTTATAAATAAACTCTAAATGATTTTGGAAATAACAAAAACCAAAGTAAGGGCTTATTATATTTTTGGGATTTTTCCAAGTTATTTTAATTTTTTTTATTGAAATTTTTGATATTATCTTTTTTGGATTTTTGATATTATCTAAATAATAAAAATGCTAAACATAAACTAAAAAAAAAACTAAATTTTTTTGTTAGTTCTTAGACTTCCCGCGGTCTACCCGGTGAAGGGTTCACAAGGTACTAGGAGTGTGGTGGGATGATATCCCAAACGTCCCTTTCCAAGATTTAAATTTTCGATTATCTAATTTTTTTGAATATTTTTGGGTTTTCTAATTTTTTTGAAAAATCTAATTTTTCTTTTGTAAAAGACAATAAAAAGGAAATAAACTATGTACAAAACGAAAATAAACAATGTACACAGTAAATATTTAGGAATTTTGGGATATTAAATTTTTTTTTGGAAATTTTCTACGATTTTATAATTTAAGAGAAAGGGAAAATACAGCCCCAAACTTAAAATTCAACATTGTCCCCAATGTTGATAGCTAAGTATGGAGAACAATAAATTAAAATACAAGCACAAGATTAATGAAAGAAAAATAACAGGGAGGGGAGAAAGAATGACGTCCCTGATTTGGAGACGGACGATCACCACGATTTCCTGTAACATTACTTTTAAAACAATAAAACAAAACACAAAATAAAAGAAATGAAACATAAAAGTTACTTATTATATTTTTTTTTGTTTTGATTAGTTTTATAATGTTTTTGTGTTCTCAAAAATTTTTTCAAAAGGAATTTTTTTTTATTTTTTGAAAATTACTAAAAAAAAGAGGAAGGAAAAGAAAGGAAAATATTTTTTTTCTTTAGCTAAACAAACAAGAATAAGAAAAAGGATAAAAGTAATAGCGCTCTCTTTTTTCAAAATATCGACAAAAAATAATCCCCAGCAACGGCGCCAAAAACTTGATGATAAAAATTTAAGTTTTGCAAAATCCTTTCTGCGATGCGACAAGAATTCGACGGGCGTGTTCGAGGCGTCTCGCCAGTAATCCTACTTCGAGGAACTAACCATTATCCTACCTATCGAGATGATAAAAGTAATAGTCTTTCCTTTTTCAGAATATCGACGTTTACGCCGCGGCGGCGGAGCCGAATTCTCTAAATATTTAAAAAAAGTAAAGGAGAAAGTTTTTGCAAGTTTTTGTTAATATAATCCAAACTACTCATCCAAAAAGGCAAGTGTACCTTATCCCGTATAGCATAGGATATTTTACAGAGAATATCAAGGTCGTATTTAAACTCGGTGCTGTCGAGTACTTCTACTTCGAGAAAGCTAACTATTATTTTATCGGAAATAAAATTTGATAAGGGAAGCGTAATTAAAACTAACTAAAAAGAGAACAACAAAAATAAAATAAAGAAGACAAGACTAAATTAAGAGGAAGAAAGAGAATTTGCAAAAATTAAAGGAAGCTTAAATTTTCATTACATAAAAAGAGAGATACATGAAATTAAACCAAGTTACATTGCATTGAAATAAAACTAGGCTAACTTGCATGAAATGAAATTCCAAGAAATTAAACAAAGAAAATTGCATTAATTAAAAACTAAGCATAAACATGGAAATAAGAAAAATTTGTACAAGAAGATCCCAAATGGGCAGTGGGAAGGGACTGGAATGTTGGAGTAGAGCCTCTGAATTTATAGGAAAAATTTCCAGGTTACACGCCATCGGTCACGGGCGTGACCTAGGGCGTGTAATACTTGTTCTGCACGGCTGCGACATCGGCATGGGTCCTGTGTGATAGTGTCGCGAAAAAGGATATTACACGCCCATGTAACTTTGGTCACGGGCGTGTACTTAGGCGGCTTCATCAATGCGGCGTGGGCTTGAGTGCGGCACTGCAGCAAAAAGAGATCACGCGTGAAAAGTCATGGGCGTGACCTATTGGCCACGGGCGTGACTGGGTCAACTCCATCAATGCGGCATGGGCTTGAATTCGGCGCGGCAGGGAGTAGGGATCACACGGGAAGTCACAGGCGTGACTCTTTGGTCAAAGCATGACTTGGGTCAACTCCTCGACAGCATCTCCACGTCTCGACGGCAGCCCGCTGGGAAGATTCTATGTTTACATGCCCTTTGTCACGGGCGTGACTCTGGGTCACGGGCGTGACCTGGGGCGTGACTTGCGGTGTAGCAATGGATTCGTCGAACTCAACTTGGTTTTTGTCAAACGCAGATCTTTAGGTTACACGCCCTTGGTCACGGGCGTGACTGAGGGCGTGTACTATGGAGTTTGTCCAAAAACACCAGAAAATCTGCAAAACAAAAAGTAAAACTACATTTAGAATAGAAATTATAAAAGAAGTGATTTTAAACTAAAATATAAATAATATTTGCAATTTTAAATTAAAACTAAACTAAATACTATAATTAAAATACGCATAAATACAACTCATCAGGGGACCTTTATCTTCCGTAGGAGTCTGACGACGGTTTCATCGATATGGACTGGCTCCAAACGGACTGATCTTTTGGATGCTATCGGGCCCAAAGTTGATGCAATATGTTTCTCTAGGCGAGGTAAGGATCCCTATGTGAGTAGATATGAAAGATGTTGCGTAGGTTTGCGAACTCTTATGGCAGCTCCAGCCTATATGCCATGGGGTCGACCGGCTTCTAGGATCATTTAAGGCCTCATAATTTGAGGACTGAGCTTCTTCTGTCCTCACATTCGCGAGACACAATGCACCAGACATATCGTTAAGAAAAATATGTCTCCATCTTGTAATTCCACATTCTGATGCCTAGTATTGTAATGCTTAGCATACCGGCTCTAAGCCTCCAGCATCCGGTCACGGATCATCCAAACTAGTGTGTTCATATCGTCTATGTACTATGATCCCAGTACCCTCGGACCCTCATCTTGGACCCAAGATAGCGGCGTCAGGCACTTCCTCCCATATAGACACTCATAGGGAGTCATACCAATACTTGTCTGGTGGTTGTTGTTGTAGGAGAGCTTGATCAAAGTCAACAACCGCTCCCAGTGATTCCCAGTATCCAAGACGTATATGTATGCCAGTATGTCCCAGTTATCACAATTTCCTCAATAATTAAAACTCTCGTTTGTGTGTATGGACAATGACTTTATAATTTTTTCTCCATATGATCAGACTCTTATTCCTTCGGGTATGCTTGAGTAAACAATCAACACAACCATATGATTTACCTAAACTTATTTAATGAGACTTATGACATTGTTAAGCGGTCCATCATCCTTAAAATTCAAGAGGTCGTACCCGTGAATCTTTTGAGTTTAAATTAAACAATAACTATTAATATTGAAATTTATAAAATGAATCCCAATCAGTTTTCCACACGCAGTTTTATTTAGAAGGTATAAGGGTAAAATATCTTCAAAAAGTAAGATTTGTAATGAGTCGATTTCATCATAAGGAAGATCTCATAAAAACCCATTAATTCTCGTGTAATTTCTGTTGGAGTTTCTGAGGTGATCTCAAAGCAATCAACAGTTAGCCTTACTACCAACGCAATATGAGCCTATAGGGTCGCACATAAAAGCGTTTGGAGAAAGGATTGTGTTGGCCTTACTCATATTGGATATGAGTGGAGGACCAATCCTGTGACTGCTTGGAATTAAGTTGAGAATTTCTCAACGGGAAATCGTTTAAAGGGAATAAACGAATGGGTTTAAAAAAGACAAATTCGGCTAAAGGGTTTAACCGAACTGTGTCAATTTCGGCTAATGTGATTAACCGAATTATGTTGTTTTCGACTATGAGATTCGGCTAATGTGATTGACCGAATTATGTTTTCGACTAATGAGATTCGGCTAATGTGATTAACCGAATTGTAATAGATTCGACTAAAGGGTTTAGCCAAAATATGTCAGTTCGACGAAATGGTTTCGACGAAATGATATAGCTGAATTTATATAGACGAATTTGTCAAAATGGTTTCGCCGAATCTGAGTCGAATTCGGTTATTTTGTTTAGTCGAATTCGGCGAATGTAAATCTGGACAGAAATGTTCTATTTTTCCTCTGGTCTGCGGATAGCCTGATTTATGCATTTTAGTATAAAAGGGCATGCGATTTTAGGTTTACGATGGACTTAATATTTTCGCGATTCAGACGAAAATAGCCGACCGGAACCGTTCTGCGCGAGGGCCTCTCGTTCTTCCCGTTCGCCGCCGTCGGTCGCCGCCTCCCCTGGATCAGACCTAGGAGTCCGTGGGGACGTTGAGAGCTTCCTTCTCCGACCTAGTTCTTGTACGACAAGAAGCTAGGGTTCTCCTTTTGCTTGTGTGGACTTCTACAGAGGGATCGATCCATTTCGATTCTTGAAGAACTCAAAGGCAGATCTTGGATTTCTGTTTGGAGCACCTTGGTTGAGTGTTGACTCAATCC
Source organism: Dactylorhiza incarnata (assembly GCA_033032865.1). Lineage (NCBI taxonomy): Eukaryota > Viridiplantae > Streptophyta > Magnoliopsida > Asparagales > Orchidaceae > Dactylorhiza > Dactylorhiza incarnata. The sequence continues at coordinate 10,142,558 of JAWHQI010000028.1, read as the reverse complement.
CGCAAAGGTACTTTGTATTGCGATTTGCTTATTCTCTTGAATCATGAAAACCGCAAGATCCGTTAGTCTCTTTTGGGTTGTTCTTGTTTTTGTTTCCGCTACGCATATTCGATATGTCATCCTGTTAGGGGTAGAGAAAACCCAACAATTTCATCGTATATACATTTGATAATAAAAAAATTGTTCCTCATAGTCACGAATCTTCCTAATGGTGACTATAATGTCATTAAACATATGTGCACTGGTTCTTTATGCTATCACATTCATAATTGAAGGATCATACATAAAGTATACATCTTCAATAAATCGTCCGCCAATTTCAAATTTTCCGGGGTTATTATACTTCTAATGTCATGCCATAGCAAATTATTCGTAATTGTTCAAACATCATGAATATCACTACGTGTCCTCTAGTCTACATAGTATAAAGTTCTGCAATTACTCTATCTTATTTGACAATATGTTACCTTATTTTAATCCGCAAGTTTCCAATATAATGAATAATTCAAATTTGAAAGGGCTTGATTCTTTATAGAGTAAACCATATGTAAATAACCTTCGAATGCCCTGAAATGCAGAAATCCCAGCTATAACTATAACTTACAGGGACCTGATTCCAATTCACATATCCTATGATGCGATATATTTGTCCCAAGCAACTAGCTTGACAACCATATGTTTCTATCAATTTGACTAAATTCAAGTATTTGTTCGACCAATGATATTACACTGTTTGTCCCGACAATTTTGTAAATCATCGTCTCTGAATTGAGGATGGAAATCTATGATACCACACCTCACATGGGATTATTTATATTTTGTTCATCTCTTAAGATCACGAGGACCTATTGACAAGTTCCACTCCAATCCAATCCATATCCGACTTAAGCATACACTAAATTCATAATTCGTGTCGGTTCTCTCTTGAACTCTTCATGAGTTTATTAATCGAATCTTTAACCGAGAAAATAATTACTAATAGTATGTTACAAAAATTGAGTTAAGATGGTAGAGAATCTAGGAATATACTTTGTTAAGGCAATAAGTATCACACCACCATAATTGTATGTAAAACTCTTTCTACAACTAATGTCGCCACGAATTTAGGTATTTTAAAAGAAATTTTCTCAATTTGCTTGTTGATTTGCAAATGATTTACACCATTTCTTGGATTAAGGAAGGCACGATCGCTCCTTAGGTTGCGTGCTTAGTAGTTATTTACTTCATTAAACTCAAAATTTGAGAAATCTCCAGAAGTCTTATATTGTTGAAACCTGAGAACTGGTCTCGACGTTCAAAAGGGAGATGCAGCTAACCCTTACTTGACCCGAGATAGAACCATTGACCAGTCACCAAGAACCGAAGAACCTTACCCTTGAAGAACACCTAAGTCCACAAAAGAACCCCTTAAGCTGCAGCGTGGAGGTCCCACCACATACCCGGAAGCTCACAAGGAACTTCCCCTATCAAGCCAATGTTGAGCCTGGGCACCTTGGAGGGCACTAAGGATCAACTCACCGTCCACCTTCAATGACAGATGGAGGGGAGGGGTAGTGCTTGCTCACAATATTCACGCGAGGGAGGGGGTATCAACATCCCTTCCCAAGGTGCCCATGGGGGTCTATTTATAGACTTCCCAGAATTGGGCTGCGGATAGACAAAATTCTGCTATCCGCAGCTCAACCACGAACCTGGATGGTCGAATCGAGAGGGGGGGTTGAGTGGAGGATGAGACGTCCACTGCGCACTTGTTGTGGGTCCGATGGGTGGACCAATGTCCACCACCTGATCCAGGTGAGTGGACCTTATGGTCCACTCGCCCTACTGGGCGAGTGGACCTTAGAGCCACTCGCCGAGCTGCCCGGGCGAGTGGACAACAGGTCCACTCGCCTGCAGGCTTAGGGGCGAGTGGACCTTGAGTACACTCACTCCCTGCATTAGGCGAGTGAACTCAAGGTCCACTCGCCCCCCCCCCCCCCACTCGGGCGAGTGGACCCAAGGTCCGCTCGCCCAAGAAAGCTTGCCCCCGGCCTTCTCTTTTTGATATTTCACGACCTCCGATGGTTCGGTCCGCTACGCCCCCTATCTGCGCTAGGCCACATCGATCGGAAAATATGAGGGTTATACACAATCCCCGCTCTTTTCGAGCTTATTTTATGCTCGGAAAGAAAGTCCAACCCACCTATTTGACGAGTCAAGTGGGGTCTTGGGGGGATCTACTGAGGGCCACGCAAGGCGGCTATAAAAAGCCTCGAAAGGGGGAGGTGAGGAGAGCACCATCCCTGAGAGCTCTCCCTCCCCCCTTCCTTCGAGTTGGATGGACCCTCCTTGCGACTTCAGAGCCCGTTTCAAAGCCCTTGCTGGGAGGGACAAGAATGACCTGGCAGAGCTCAGGGCCATGGTTAGCGGTCTTTCGCCCTCCCCTACTCGATCGACGGTTTGATCACCGCGGAAGAAACTCCAACCCGACCTGGTGAAAGAGGTGGCATTGTAATCCTCCCACGGGGTGACCGACTTTGTCCGGGATCTGGAGCTAGACGGGGTATCGACTCATTCCTCATCTTTGCTTTCCTTTCCGTTGTTGTACCGCGCTAACTGAGACATGCTTCTTGAATGCTAACAACTTATTTCGAGCCACCCTGAGGGGACCAGCAGTGTGATAGAAACGTCAGGCTCGGGCGTTCGAGCAAGCCCCGCCGCTCTTGTTCAGGATCCTGCTGCCATCTCAACTTCCCACGACAACCCTTCCTCGAAAAGACAAGGGATCGAGGATTCGCAAGGTAATGTTACTGCGAGAGTCTCTATTGGGTTGAGTGCTTCGGCGTCTAATGCTATACTTTTGCAGGAGGGGACAAGACCTCGACGAGTTAGTCAATCCGGAGGGAGGTCTCCCCAGCACTCATCTCCCCTACTATGGTTGAGGAACCTGCCGAGGACCAACCAACGTCCTCGAGCATCTGAATCATTTGGCCGATACGGTGCGGAGGCAGGAGGCCTTTCTTCTCGAGCTGCGAGAGGGAAGATGGTCTGTCGGAGCTGACCCTCCTGCGCGCTGGAGCGGCGGATTGAGAGGTTGGAAAACGAGCTCAATCTGTTAAGGGGGGAGGTCCAGCTTGTGTCCGCAGGCATAGCTGCGCCACTCGCGGACCACATACGTCGGGTGGAGGCTACTGTTCACACTGTGAGCGAGGTGGTTGCTGCAGTGAAGGAATGCATCGGGTCTATGCATGGGGTGACGTCATGCACCCAGGATCAGGGTTTCTGGAAGTGGACGCCACGCTGATCGGCTTTTATTTGTGATTTTCTACATGCTATGTAATAATAGGGATTAGCCTTGCATGGTGGTTCAGTCCACCTTGCGACCGGATGCTTTTACCTTGCTCAGCTTCTATTATAATGCTTCGTTGCTTTCTTTCATTCGTGCTTTGCTGGTCGTCGTGTGTTTGATAATTAAATGCCAGGGTAAGCGACACGATGCCGGGGTAGTGTATCAGAGGATGAGGGGCAGAGGCCTTAGATGGGCGCCCTCTAGATGAGGTAGAGGAATGGGGTTAGGGGGAAGCATGGGCGAATGGTCCTCGAGGTCCTTGCCCCTAAACCAAGCGAGCAGACCATAGGGTCCACACACCTCTGCCGGGAGAGTGGTCCACGAGGACCACTCCCATGCACTGGGCAAGTGGTCCACGAGGACCACTCCCATGCACCGGGCGAGTGGAACTCATGGTGCACTCGCCCGTGCATCAGGCGAGTGGACCTCATGTGTAACACCTCCCCTGTAATGACCATATAATATGGGTCCGGCCGGGACCCCACAGCATATAACCGCCACAGCTTTGGTATTAAAAGATGATATTAACTACCAAACCTCAAAACTCAGAGAATACAGCGGAAACAAACCAAAACCACTGAGATTGTCCACAGTACAAAGGAGTCCAACTGGCCTTAAGGCCTTACAAAAACCAACGTCCAAATCATCAAACATTCAATACTAATAAGACATCCCAACAAAAGGGGAAAGATAGTTTTTCCTAAACTACCTCGGCATGCAAGCCGGATATAACAAAGTACGAAGAAAGTAATGCAGAAAAACAACTAAGCACTTCGTGAGGCTTTAGGCCTTTTTGGCCGGCGCGCTGGGTCCAGCCTGCGATTCTTGCCCTGCAACCAAATCACAAAGAGCGTTAAACGAGGGTCAGCTATGGCTGACCACAAACAGTGTAACAACATCCCTCCTCCCGGCCGTCCTAGCGGACCCCGGGGAACTACTTCACCCTGCAAGTCAGCACTTCATATGCACATGTACATGAAAGGAAACAACATAAAAATAGGTGTGAGTGTCACAAACAGCATCCACGTTTCTATGTTGAGAAGATAAATAAAAGGGGCCTACCAATGCAAAATGAATGCAAACCCAGGTTTCACCCAAGGCACCCTAAAGCGTATGAATCTAGCACATCATCATACATCATCCATACCATCCAAACCAAAGGGTATTCGTCACTACCCCAACGGGCACCACCGGGCCCATGGCCAAGAAACTCCACATGTTCTTGCCACCACAAACATCAACCACAGGGTATTCAATTCATCACTACCCCAACGGGCACCACCGGGCCCATGGCCAAGAACCTCACATGTTCTTGCCACAATCATAGGGTACTCATCAGTTCCCCCAAAGGGCATTGTAGCCCATGGCTAAGAACTCCACCTGTTCTTGCCACCATCAATCACAACCATTCTCATAAATGTCACTATAATCAATACAGAATGGGGGGATTTGTCTCGTCGGGACACCCTCCACACATTACTTGCAATATCACGGGCTGGCCAGCCGACATCGAGACAATTCCGCACCTTCACAATACAAACGGGCATCACGGCCATAACTCACGCACAATATTTCCCCGCCCACAAACCAACATTCGTTCTCATACGAAAATACAAGGGCATCAGAATGACGTTTTCGTCGTAATCGGATTTCTAGCAAAATCCCTAAAATGCGCGTCGAACAACATCACCGTATCGGACCAACGGTCGCAAATCCGGCTTCACCCACAATGCCTAATCCGCTAACGGAGCGGATCTCTAGTGCAAATCATGTCGGGGACGGACTCAATCAACCCGATGGTTCCTTTTGAACCAAGGTGACCCGGATCCCTCTCACTCGATGGATCCGGTGCCAAAATACAGAAATTAAAGGGATGCCATGCACGCATCCTAAAGACCGGGAGGAGAAATGTCATTACCTTTTGAGATCTCCTCCTAGCCATGAGAAGCTTGCAAACAAACGGTGGAGAAGAAGCGCCTCGACGCCCTCTACGCGTTGCCGGTCTCGGATCGGCGAACGGAGCTCCGAAGCTCCGGCAATGGCGGATTCCCCTTCTTCTTCCTCCTTGCCTCCTCCTCCTTTCTCCAACCTAGGAGAGAGAAAGTCTTGGAAATAATGAGGGTGTAACTCCTATACTAAGCCCTAAAACCCCCCAGCCATCCATCGCAGCCGTTGGATCAAATCCCAACATTTTTGGATGGCCGGATCATCTTCCCCGTCACTTTTCGCGGAGCAGAATAAACAGTGCGCACGAGCAGCGCCGCACGGTCAGTGAACATGCGCGGCCAACATCCCCTGATCGTGCGCTACACGATCAGCCGACCTTCAACCCTTGTGAATTAACGCACGATCAGGCGCATGACCACTAGTCGTGCGCGAAGGAGGCCAGTGAGCGTGCGCAAAGAACCTGCTACGGAATTTTCAGCCTATTCCGAGCGCGACGCTACCACTCCGCCTACCTCGCTGGACTACGATTTTTGGGGTGTTACAACTCCACCCCCCTTAAAAGAATTTCGTCCTCGAAATTTCAGAATTTAAACAAGAAATTCATAAAGCATACCTGGAGCAAAAAGTTCCGGGAAATCCTCTCGCATCGCTTGCTCACGCTCCCAAGAGAATTCGTCTTGCCCGCAGTTGTCCCATCGCACCTTTACAAGTTTGACTTCCTTGTTGCGCAACTGTCGGACTTCCGAATCCTCCACGCCAACCGGACGAACCCTCGTCCCCAAATCCTCCATCACCGGCACCGTCGCCGCTTCGACTATGACGCTCGGCTCCACCAGAGCTTTCCTCAACACAGAGACGTGGAGGACATCATGTAATCCACTCAGCTGCGGATAACGCCAAACGATAGGCTGCTTCGCCTATACGTTCTGTAACCTCGAATGGACCCAAATACCGCGGACTCAACTTCTTGAGTCTCCGCACCCGCGAAACACCCTTGAACGGCTTGATCTTCAGGTAGACCATGTCGCCCACTGCAAACTCCACATTTCTGTGGCGCGCATTGAAATACTTCGCTTATCGATCCTCAGCAACCTTCACGCGCTCCTGAACCGTCCGCACAATCTCGCAAGCATCTTCCACCACTTGCTTTCCCAACAGCTTAGTGTCTCCCACCTCTGCCCAAGACATCGGCATTCGACACTTCCTTCCATACAAAGCTTCATAGGGCGCCATTTTGATACTCGCCTGGAAGCTATTGTTATAGGCAAACTCCACCATGAAGAGGTGGTCTTCCCATCCTTTACCAAAGTCGAGAGCATACATTCTCAACATGTCCTCCATCGTACGGTTCGTTAGCTCCGTCTGACCATCGGTCTGCGGATGGAACGCGGTACTAAACTTGAGCTTTATGCCTAAGCTCTTCTGAACTAGCCTCCAGTCCTTCGAAGTGAAATGCCCATCGCGATCACTAACGATGCTTTTCGGAATCCCGTGCAACCGCACAATGTTTCGAACATAGAGCTCCACGAGCTTCTCCACGCTATCGCCCTTCTGATTCGGAATGAAGTGAGCCACCTTGGTCAGGCGATCCACTATCACCCAAATCGCATCGTTACCCTGCTGCGATCGAGGCAAACCATGTACAAAGTCCATGGAGATATCGTCAAATTTCCACTCGGGGATAGGAAGAGGCTTCAAGAACCCGCCCGTCCTTTGACATTCAGCCTTTACTACGGCACACGTCTTACACCGACTTACATACTCAGCTACATCCCGCTTCATCCCAGGCCACCAAAAGGATTTCTTCAAATCCGCGTACATCTTTGTACTTCCTAGATGAACGGAGTACTTCGTAAAGTGAGCCCCAACATCAACTCCTCACAGAGCTTGCCAAAATGCGGAACACAAACCCTTCCGTCTCTTTTCATGATCTCACCAACAACCTCCAAAGCATTGCCTTCGCTTTGCTGATCCTCCAACACCAACTATTGGCACTCCTCGTCCGCACTGGTCGCCTCTCGGATTTGATCAGTTATATCACACTGCATTTCAATCCAGTTAAAATGAGCCGCCACAATTTTAGCGCAAAAATTATCGCCGCCAACTCCAGATCGTGGACGGGATAATTCCTCTCATGAGTCTTTAACTGACTTGACCCATACGCTATCACCTTGCCGTGCTGCACCAGCATGCAACCCAACCCTCAATCTGACGCGTCGCTAATGATCTGAAATCCTTCCGTCCCACTAGGAAGACTAAGAATTGGAGCAGACATCAACCTTTCCTTCAAATTCTCAAATGCACGGGCACACTCCGGTGTCCATACGAACCTTTGGTCCTTGCGAGTGAGAGTGGTGAGGGGCAACGCCATCCGCGAAAAGTTCTCCACGAACCTTCTATAATAACCGGCTAGTCCAAGGAAACTCCGGACTTCCGCCACGATTCTCAATACAGGCCAACCCCTAATGGCTTCAATCTTCGCTAGATCTACCGCCACCCCATCTCCACTAATTACGTGACCCAAGAAAGCCACCTTCTCGATCCAAAACTCGCATTTCGAGAACTTAGCATAAAGCTGATTCTCCCTTAGAGTCTGCAATACCAGCATCAAGTGAGACTCATGCTCTGCCTCTGTTTTTGAGTACACCAAAATGTCATCAATAAAAACCACCACGAACGAATCTAAGAACGGGCAGAAAACCCTGTTCATCGAACTCATGAACACAGATGGCGTGTTCGTCAGTCTGAACGGCATCACCGAAAACTCATAATGGCCATACCGAGTCCCAAACGCTGTCTTAGCGATGTCCTCTTCTCGAATCTTCAACTGGTAGTACCCCGACTTCAAGTCTAACTTGGAGTACACCACCGACCCTACTCACTGGTCGAATAAATCATCGATTCGCGGAATCGGACATTTATTCTTGACGGTCAACTTATTCAATTCACGGTAGTCGATATACAATCGCATACTTCCGTCTTTCTTCTTCACAAACAAAACCGGCGCGCTCCACGGCGAAGAGCTGGGCCTAATGTACCCTTGCTCTAACAACTCCTGCAACTGAACCTTTAACTCAGTCAGTTCCTTCGGTGCCATCCTAAACGGAGGACGCGCCACCGGCCTCGCACCAGGTACCAACTCGATCGAAAAATTGATCTCACGCTGAGGGGGTGCTCCCGGAAGCTCCTCGGGGAATACGTCCTCAAATTCTTCCACCATCGGAACTTCTCCAATGGCCAACTTTCTGGAGTGAGTCTCCAACAAAGCCAAAAATGCCTTGCCTCCTTGGTTTACCGCATGCCTCATCTGCATAGCGGAAATCAGGGAGCAAGCCACTCCGCTTAGGCCTTCGAACTTGACCTCTGCTCTACCCTCACCTCTCAGGGTTACCACCCTCAACTGGCAGTCGATACTAGCTCGCTGCGCAGCAAGTCAGTCCATCCCCAAGATAACGTCGAATTCGGCTAGTGGCAGAATCGCTGCTACCAACACGAAATCACAATCGCCAATTTGCATCACAATGCGTCCCTTCCTCATGGTAGTCATGAAAGACCCATTCGGCATACGCACACTCAGCTCCACTTCTGCCTCTACGGACTCAGCACCAATCTTCCGGATAAAACTTTCCGCAAGAAAAGAGTGTGACGCTCCCATGTCGAACATCACTCGAGAGGGGTAACCAAAACCAGCACGAAACCTTGATACGCGCATAATAAATACGAAAGGTCGCAACCAGCTTTAAAATAACAAACGAAGATCTAAACTTTTCGTACCTGCCGTCACATCGGGTTGACGAGACATCTCTTGCTGCCCAAGGGCAGATTCACCAGGCTGCACTGGAGGAAAGAGTGAAGCGCTCAACTCCACCGATTTTCCCTTTTCCGCATAACTAAGACTGGAACGCACCGACTATTCCAGCCCCTGCTCCGACTCAGCTCTACCCTCGGAACAGAACCGAGCGATGTGGCCCACCTTGCCACACCTAAAGCACGACATGGGTCCCTTGGAGCGGATCTCCCCAGAAGCTGCACCGCTTCTCTCACTAAGCTTACCAGAACGAGATCTTTTCCTTCCTCGGCTCCCCTCCGATTTCCACTGTGAAATGGGAGGTTTCCCATTACCTCGCCCTTCTCCAACGTCCTTTTGACACAGGACTTGGTCAGAATATCTCTCCAACGCTCTAGGAACTGTCAACTCTTGAGCTCCATCTAGTGTGACTGGCGTCGCACCCGACGGCACTCTCACCGCTAGAGCTGACACTAAAGCTTCTGCTAGTATACGACAGAAATCAGTCGGGGATATGCCCATAATCATGATGCCCGGAGCAGTAGCACTGCTCCCCGAAGGCTCCTCCTGCCTCCTCGACATCCCCGCATTGTCGCCAACATCCTAGCATAAGCAAGGAAACACATTAATCAAGTTCTATTCGCAAAACTCGAACACAGGGATACTCATAATCCCACACAATACTCCTATGTGGACAATCTCTTATGCGATCCAAATACACTAGACCTTGCAAGAATACTCTAACCTCACTCTGATACCAAATTGTAACACCTCACCTGTAATGACCAGATAATATGGGTCCGGCCGGGACCCCACAGCATATAACCGCCACAACTTTGGTATTAAAAGATGATATTAACTACCCAACCTCAAAACTCAGAGAATACAGCGGAAACAAACCAAAACCACAGAGATTGTCCACAGTACAAAAGAGTCCAACTGGCCTTAAGGCCTTACAAAAACCAACGTCCAAATCATCAAACATTCAATACTAATAAGACATCCCAACAAAAGGGGAAAGATAGTTTTTCCTAAACTACCTCGGCATGCAAGCCGGATATAACAAAGTACGAAGAAAGTAATGCAGAAAAACAACTAAGCACTTCGTGAGGCTTTAGGCCTTTTTGGCCGGCGCGCTGGGTCCAGCCTGCGATTCTTGCCCTACAACCAAATCACAAAGAGCAGTAAACGAGGGTCAGCTATGGCTGACCACAAACGGTGTAACAACATCCCTCCTCCCGGCCGTCCTAGCGGACCCCGGGGAACTACTTCACCCTGCAAGTCAGCACTTCGTATGCACATGTACATGAAAGGAAACAGCATAAAAACAGGTGTGAGTGTCACAAACAGCATCCACATTTCTATGTTGAGCAGATAAATAAAATGGGCCTACCAATGCAAAATGAATGCAAACCCGGGTTTCACCCAAGGCACCCTAAAGCATATGAATCTAGCACATCATCATACATCATCCATACCATCCAAACCAAAGGGTATTCGTCACTACCCCAACGGGCACCACCGGGCCCATGGCTAAGAAACTCCACATGTTCTTGCCACCACAAACATCAACCACAGGGTATTCAATTCATCACTACCCCAACAGGCACCACCGGGCCCATGGCCAAGAACCTCACATGTTCTTGCCACAATCATAGGGTACTCATCAGTTCCCCCAAAGGGCATCGTAGCCCATGGCCAAGAACTCCACCTTTTCTTGCCACCATCAATCACAACCATTCTCATAAATGTCACTATAATCAATACAGAAGGGGGGATTTGTCTCGCCGGGACACCCTCCACACATGACTTGCAATATCACGGGCTGGCCAGCCGACATCGAGACAATTCCGCGCCTTCACAATACAAACGGGCATCACGGCCATAACTCACGCACAATATTTCCCCGCCCACAAACCAACATTCATTCTCATACGAAAATACAAGGGCATCAGAACGACGTTTTCGTCGTAATCAGATTTCTAGCAAAATCCCTAAAATGCACGTCAGACAACATCACCGAATCGGACCAAAGGTCGCAAATACGGCTTCACCCACAATGCCTAATCCGCTAACGGAGCGGATCTCTAGTGCAAATCATGTCGGGGACGGACTCACTCAACCCGATGGTTCCTTTTGAACCAAGGCGACCAGGATCCCTCTCACTCGACTGATCCGGTGCCAAAATTTAAAAATTAAAGTGATGCTATGCACGCATCCTAAAGACCGGGAGGAGAAATGTCGTTACCTTTCGAGATCTCCTCCTAGCCATGAGAAGCTTGCAAACAAACGGTGGAAAAAAAGCGCCTCGACGCCCTCTACGCGTTGCCGGTCTCGGATCGGCGAACGGAGCTCCGAAGCTCCGGCAATGGCAAATTCCCCTTCTTCTTCCTCCTTGACTCCTCCTCCTTTCTCCAACCTAAGAGAGAGAAAGTCTTGGAAATAATGAGGGTGTAACTCCTCTACCAAGCCCTAAAACCCCCCCAGCTATCCATCGCAGCCGTTGGATCAAATCCCAACATTTTTGGATGGCCGGATCATATTCCCCGTCACTTTTCGCGGAGCAGAATAAACAGTGCGCCCGAGCAGCGGCGCACGGTCAGTGATCGTGCGCGGACAACATCCCCTGATCGTGCGCTACACGATCAGCCGACCTTCAACCCTTGTGAATTAATGCACGATCAGGCGCACGACCACTGGTCGTGCGCGAAGGAGGCTAGTGAGCGTGCGCGAAGAACCTGCTATGGAATTTTCAGCCTATTCCGAGCGCGACGCTACCACTCCGCCTACCTCGCTGGACTACGATTTTTGGGGTGTTACATCATGTTCCACTTGCCCATGCCTCGGTCTAGTAGACCTCATGGTCCACTCACCCACTTTTGATCCCCCCTATAAATACCCCCCCCCCCCCCCCCTTTCTTCCACTTCACCATCACATTCGCCCCCCTTCCCTTGTTTTGCATTCCCCTTGAGGTCGACTCTCTTCTTTCTTCCTTACCCTGCGAGATGGCTCCCAACCGCCCTCCTATCACTAGAAATGGTCGTCAGCAAAGCGCGGCTAATTTTTCCGAACACTCCTTCCCTGAAGGGAAGGTATCTAAAGAGGAGTTCTCGGCATTCAAGAGCTCCCACCTTTCCAAGGGGTGGACGTCTCGACGTCCATCACCAGGCGTGGCCATTAACTCTTTCTATGAGGACTGGCTTGCCTTCCCACTTGCCCACTTCGAAGATGGTCTATGGCTTCCCTTATGGCCTAAGGTGAAAGAGTTCCTGAACAACTTCTGCGTTGTCCCTACTCAGGTCAACACGAACACGATCTCGATGTTAACGGCCTATGCCTGCTACCTGCGAGAGGAACGGGTTGAGTTCGACGTAACCGTATTTCACAAAGTGTTCGTCTTTTGAGCAACCACTGATGGGGTATGTTTCCTGACCGGCACGCACATGAAGGTGTGCGAGACCTACAACAAGGTCCATCACTGGAGCGACATTTTTGTGTTCATCCAAGGTGACCTTGGTGACATCCCCCTCTCACCCATCCAGAGGCCTGAGAAGGTCTGCAAGGCCCCTCACTTAGGTGGGGAAGCAGCCATGTTTCATAGCTACCTTGAGGGTGCGAGCTTCGAGGTTGAGCACCTCTGGAGGAACATCGACTGGCTTACCTACGTTGAGCCTGGGACATGTATCCCCTCCCTTCTGATGTCTCTTACTCTCCCCCTTTGTTTTCTTTTCACTCATATCCATGGGCACTTACCCATACCTTGATTCTCGCAGGTGAGCGGGCTCTTCCGTGGCACCCTCCCTTTGCAAAGGGGAGCTCTTCATCCGCACGCTGGTTTGTCAAGGAGGCTTCCGCTGCATGCGCTTTCGCCCCAAAGGTCCCCGTGCCGAGGCAACGGAAAGAGAAGTAGCAGGTGGTGGAGGAGGATACGCTTTCTTCCCCGCCAAGAGGACCAACAATGCGGAGGGGAAGTCTGTCCGCAGTGAGGACTTAGGTGTAGCGCCGAGTGAGAAGGGGCAACCGAGTGATCCTAACGCGTTGGCCAACCATCCCAACTTTGATATGGGGGGGAACGCTACCGACTCTTTCGGTGACCCTATCCTACACTGGGATGAGGTCACGAACTGGGTGTCGATCACCTCCCAGCAACCCTCCTAGATAGAGAGTGAAGCTATCAGGGATGCCGCGTATAACCTCTCCTTTGGCCTCTATGGACGGCAGGATGCGTCCGCCTACAAGAAAAAGTCCATTCGTGATCTTGCCTGCATGAGCTCGCAAGCCTTGCTTCGTGCAGCCGAACATTCGTACATGACTGCCCGCCGAGGTCTTAGTCTCTCGAAGAAGCTGAGGCAAGCCGATGCGTCGAGTCAGGGTGCCGAAGTGAGGGCTGCTGACCTTACCACACACCTAGTCACCGCTGAGAGGCTCCTGGAGCAGTCATCCGGGGGTCTTGTTTGTGATCGCTTTGGTGACCCTTCCCTTTTTCTTCACCTCTCCTTTCTTCAGAGGCTGTAACCTCTTCACCTTTTTTCACCTGTAGGGATTTGAGGTTGCTGACTCACTCAGGAGGTGATGCGAGGAGTTAGATCGAGAGGTGCATGTCCTGAGGGCTCAGCAAGCTGAAGCCCAGAGGCAGTTGCGGGAGGGGGAGAGAGGTGGATCTTCGCGTACGGCTGCGCTTGTCCCACCTTCCTCTGCTAGGCCTGAGAGCTCCCGAAGGAAGATTGCGATGAAGACGGCCGAGGCCTTGGTGGTTTCCCTTCATAGGGTGGATGCCCTTCGGGACGATTGAAGGGGGCTATCTGCTAGCGATATCCTTTTCGAGCTCTACCCCTCCCCCGCGCGTCCCAGCTCGACCCCTTCCAGCGGATGTTATTCCCCCTGAATGCCGGAGTTGCTAGGAACCTCCTCTCTTTTTTATTTTTCATAAGCAACGAATAGTTTGTATTTTCATCCGTGTGCTAACTATTAAGGGCAAAGCACTTGCCTATGTAATCTATGTTATCCCTGAACATGCAACTATTTGGTGAACCTTCAAGCTTCTTCAACTCTTCGCTGTTCAAATATTACAATTACCTGGTTTGAGATCTCTTCCTACGATGGAGAGAATTTACTATCTTGTCATACCTTAGACCGACTTGTCAGACAAACCAGAAGAGGAGAACCGGTCCACGTCCTAGGTGCATAGCTTACCTGGAGGCAGAGGAATTCAACACCCTTTCAAACCAATTGGGGGCGGACTACCCGTCCACATCCTAGGGGCTTAGCTTGCCTGGAGGCGGAGGCACCCAACGCCTTCCCAAACAAATTGGGGGCGGAGTACCCGTCCACATATTAGGGGCCTAGCTTACCTGGAGGCAGAGGAACTCAACACTTTTTCAAACCAACTGGGGGTGGAATACCCATCCACGTCCTAGGTGCCTAGCTTACCTGGAGGCGGAGGAGCTCATCATTTTTCCAAGTCACTTAATCAAGTAGCGAGTCGACCCGATGTGTCTCCCATCTGTCGGCATGACTGAGCCCGGAGAATGGTCTCAAGTCGGGGATCTTACCAAATGGGGGCGGAGTACCCATCCACTTCCTAGGTGCTTACCTTCACCCGGAGGCAGAGGAACTCAACACCTTCCCAAGCCACTTAGTCCAGTAGCGAGTCGACCTGATGAGTCTCCCATCTGTCGGCATGACTGAGCCCAGAGAATGGTCTCTAGTCGGGGATCTTACTAAATGGGGGCGGAGTACCCATTCACGTCCTAGGTGCTTACATTCACCTGGAGGCAGAGGAACTCAACACCTTCCCAAGCCACTTAGTCAAGTAGCCAGTCGACTCGATGAGTCTCCCATCTGCCAGCATGACTGAGCCCGGAGAATGGTCTCTAGTCGGGGATCTTACCAAATGGGGGCAGAGTACCCATCCACGTCCTAGGTGCTTACCTTCACCTGGAGGCAGAGGAACTCCACACCTTCCCAAGCCACTTAGTAAAGTAGCGAGTCGACCCGATGAGTCTCCCATCTGCCGGCATGACTGAGCCCAGAGAATGGTCTCTAGTCGGGGATCTTACCAAATGGGGGCGGAGTACCCATCCACATCCTAGGTGATTACCTTCACCTAGAGGCAGAGGAACTCAACACCTTCCCAAGCCACTTAGTAAAGTAGCGAGTCGACCCGATGAGCCTCCCATCTGCCGGCATGACAGAGCCCGGAGAATGGTCTCTACTCGGGGAACTTACCAAATGGGGGCGGAGTACCCATCCACGTCCTAGGTGCTTACCTTCACCTAGAGGCTGGAACACCCTGCCAGTACAAATAATATAACAGTAGGTCCGGCCGGGACCCCACACTATACTAACCACACTAGCTAGGCGTTAAAAGGAGATATACAGAAAAGAACTACACCAGAGTATACTAAACATAAGCGGAAGCATAAAGATTTAATATTTCTTTTAAATTAGTCCACTATCACAGGAATGAAACAATAAAGTGTAGAGTTACGGCCTTAAGGCCTTACATTCCAAAACGTACAAAACTCCCTAAACATACTTCGGCACGCAGGCCGGCAATACATGAAAAGCAGAAAAGAGGCTGTCCTTCGAGGGCCAACACAGCAACAGGGCCACCGCCTGCTATTTCCCGCTAGGCCCACCTGCACCTGCATAAGAAGATTACACCAAGAGGTGGTAAACAAAGCAACGGTCAGCACAGCTGACCAAATTATAACGACCCCACCCCTTTCTCGGGGTGGCGGAGCTTCTTCCCTGCAAACAAGCCGTACTAGCAACATGTACTAGTATAAGGACGGTGCAAGCTACACAAGGTGAGGTTTCAAACACAATCAATCTTCTAGGTGTAGCATCAAATAAAGTTGATCCTAGGAATGCACATAATGTTGATTGGGTTCACCCGGAGGTTCCCCACAACCGCCTAAGCAACCGCATGAGGCTAACACATCATCATTTAAAAACTACACAAACGCGGGTATTCACGACCACACGCTCCATGCTCACATGGCATGAATCCAGGGTACTCTTTCGAGAGCATCAAATCCACTCTAAGTTCGGAAACCTTAGGTGGTTAAAGAGCTTCTGCCCGTCTAGGTGAACACCTTCCGCGGCCTCTCCCATGGTCGTACGACGTCGAAGAGGTGCTACCTCGCACTGATTAGCATGGAAACAGGGTTCGGCTCAGCTTTGCACGTGCTCTCGCCGTCGTGTCGCTCGCACGACGCGGGTACGGCTTCGCCTAATCCCATAAGGTTTTAGCACAGGCAAGTGCTACACAAAACATAAGTTACGCACCTAATCCATTCATGAGGACCTAGGCTTCACAAATAACAATCGGGAAGGAGGTAGAAAACCACTCCTCATCGAAATCTAGTGGTGAAGGTTTGCATTCAACCACTCTCAAGCATGGGGCTTTTGTTAGGAGCTCCAACAGCCGTCTAATCTCAGGTCCCGCAATACGATAGCAAATCACACGGAGACATTCTCCGGCACGCATTCTAGGCTTAACCTAAATGCAACGTCGCAATCCAAGCATCACTGATCCGGGCTCACGGCCACGAATAGGCTTCACACACAATGCCTAAATCTGTTCGACTACTGGATTTCTACATGCAAAAATGTCGGGGACGGACACAATCAACCCGGAGTTCCGAAGAACTAGAGGAAATCCTACACTTCACCCAATTGGTGAAAGGGAGTCCTCATGCAAGCATAGAAAAAGGAATGAGAGGACAAGGGACACGTCCTAAGACCGGGAGGGAGAATCGTTAACCTTGGAAGCCTTAGCGCCATCAATCCAAGATTCCAATTGGAGGGGAAGAACCGCACCGGGCTGCACTTTCCACATCTGGAAATGTCTCGCGAATCGGAGCTCCGGAGCTCCGTCAATGGCGGAACCTCCTTCTTCTTCCTCCTTGCCCCTTCTTCTTTCTGTAGCTTAGGAGAGAGGAAATCTATGGAAATATGAGGGATTAACCCCTCTCCAAAGCCCTAAGACCCCCCAGCAACAGATCACAGCCGTTGGATCAAATTCCAAAGATTTTGGTCGGCCGGATCGTCATCTCCGCTTATTTTTACGGAACAGAAAAAACAGGGCACACGATCACTGGCGCACGACCAGTGGTCGTGCGCGAAGAGGAGAAATGGTCGTGCGCACTGCTTTGGACAGTGAGCATTCCGACGGCTCTCTTTGCCTCGACAAGAGCGCACAATCACTGGCTCACGACCAGTGGTCGTGCGAGAAGAGGAAATATGGTCGTGCGCACTTCTTTGACTAAGAAATTTCAGCCTACTCCGAGCGCAGCACTACCACTCCGCCTACCTCGCTGAACTACGATTTTTGGGGTGTTACAACTCCACCTCCCTTAAAAGAATTTCGTCCCGAAATTTCGAAAACAGTATTAGCAGAAATTACAGTTATAATTACCTGAGAGAAATAGCTCGGGGTACTCCGCAAGCATCGACTGCTCTCTTTCCCAAGAGAGTTCCTCTCGCCTGCAATTATTCCAATGGACTTTCACCATCCGAATGGACTTGTTCCGCAACTGCTTCACTTCAGTGTCTTCAATGCAAATGGGTTTGACTTTCGTCGCTAGCCCACCATCTACCGACACTTTGCTGACCGCAGCAACAAGATTTGGCTCCTTTACAGCCTTCCGCAACACAGAGAGGTGGAATACATCATGCAACCCGCTCAGCTCAGAAGATAGAGCAAGCCGGTAGGCAGCTTCACCAATGCGCTCCAAGATCTCGAAAGGTCCTAAGTACCTCGGACTTAGCTTTTTCAAGCGTCGGATCCTCGATACTCCTTTGAACGGTTTGATCTTGAGATAAACCCAGTCGCCAACGGCGAACTCGACATTCCGATGATTTGCATTGTAGTATTTTGCCTGCCGATCTTGGGCAATGAGCAACCGCTCCCGAATAGCCCGAATTAATGTATTTGCCTCCTCCACATCCTTGCGTTTCAACCACTTAGTGTCGCCCGTTTCAGCCCAAGATAACGGTGTGCGACATTTCCTACCATAAAGAGCTCGAAAGGGGCCATCTTTATACTTGCTTGGTACCTGTTGTTGTAAGCAAACTCAATCATATAGAGATGGTCCTCCCATCTCTTTCCGAAGTCCAGGGCGCACATCCTCAGCATGTCCTCCATCGTCCTATTGGTCCTTTCGGTCTGTCCATCGGTTGGCGGGTGGAAGGCCGTGCTAAACTTCAGCTTGGTACCCAATAATTGATGAATCAGCCTCCAATCATTTGATGTGAACCGCCCATCGCGATCACTGACGACGTTACGGGGAATCCCGTGCAACCGTACGATGTTATCGACGTACAACTTTGCCAGCTTCTCCACAAAATCATCCTTCCGGTTCGGAATAAAGTGTGATACCTTCGTCAATCGGTCCACGATCACCCAGATGGCGTCGTTTCCATGTTGCGATCTCGGCAATCCGTGCACGAAATCCATCGAAATATCATCGCACTTCCATTCCGGAATCGGCAATGACTTCAGAAACCCACCGGGACGTTGACATTCCGCCTTCACCAATGCGCAAGTATGACACTTGGCCATGTAGAGGGCAATGTCTTTCTTCATACCCGACCACCAGAAGAGTTTCTTCATAACCATGTACATTTTTGTGCTCCCAGGGTGGATCGAGTACTTGGAATGATGAGCCTCGTACATCAACTCCGCCCGTAATGTACCAACATTTGGGACGCACAATCTGCCATTCTTCCACATAAGGCCATCTTCGAAAGAGAAATCAGCATTTGACCCATCAACGGTCTCCGCTTTATAGCGTTTCATGCTCTCATCCAGCTCCAATGCTTGTCGAACTTGGTCAGCGAGGTCGTATTGAACCTCCATCCAGTTCAAGCATGCTGAAGGAGACGCTCTACTATCGACGCAAAAGATCTCCATAACTTCTAGCTCGCGGATTAGACGCTCATCGTGCATCAAAATCCAATTTGCTTGAGCAGGAGCCCGACGACTCAACGCGTCCGCAACTACATTTCCCTTACCAGGAGTATATTTGATGTCGAAGGTGTAGTCCCCAAGGAATTCCATCCACCTGCTCTGACGCATATTCAACTCCCTTTGATCCAGTAGGTACTTGAGGCTCTTGTGGTCAGTAAGGATATCGATCTTCACGGCATACAAGTAATGCCTCCAAAGCTTGAGGGCAAAAACCACGACCGCTAGCTCCAAATCATGGACCGGGTAGTTCCTTTCATGAACCTTCAGTTGTCGGGAGCCGTAGGCAATTACCTTTCCGAACTGCACTAGGACGCAACCCAAACCACTCCTCGAGGCGTCACTATAAATTTCGTAGCCCTCCGTACCACATGGCGAGCATAGAATGGGTGTTGTGGTCAGACGGCTCTTCAGTTCTTCAAAAGCTCGAGCGCACTCGGGCGACCAGTCGAACTTGTGATCTTTCCTAGTCAGTTTAGTGAGAGGGAGTGCGACCCTCGAGAAGTTCTCCACAAAGCACCTATAATAGCTGGCAAGTCCTAAGAAACTTCGGACTTCCGCTACGTTTTTCAACACAGGCCACGCTCGGATCGCTTCTATTTTTGACGGATCAACAGCAATTCCATCCCCACTAACAACACTACCCAGGAATGCTACTGACGATAGCCCAAACTCGCACTTGGAGAACTTGGCATATAATTGACTCCTCCTCAGGGTGCTCAAAACTGCGTGCAGATGCTCTGCATTCTCCTCCTCCGACTAAGAGTATACCAAAATGTCGTCGATGAAGACGATCACAAATTGATCCAAATACTCTCGGAACGTTCTATTCATTAAGTCCATAAATACCGATGGTGCATTAGATAGACCGAACGGCATAACAGTGAACTCATAGTGCCCAAAGCGGGTACTGAACGTTGTCTTTGGAATATCACATTCCCTTATACGCAGTTTGTAATAGCCGGACCTTAAGTCTAGCTTAGAGTATACCGTCGACCCAACCAGTTGGTCGAATAAATCGTCGATTCTTGGAATCGGGTAACGGTTCTTCTCGGTCAGCTTGGTCTGCTATTACTAGGACAACACCAAAGCTGGGCTTAGGCCCCGAATCCTTCAACAAGGTGAAGAACATCTTCGCGCTTTCCACAGCTTCTCCTATCCGCGCTCATTCAAGATCTATTGGGCAGCATTACCTCCAATCTATCCTTGACTAAGGTAAACGACACTCCGATTCATAACACAAAGTCCTTAGACAGATAAGAGAGTGATGCTCCCGCACTAACAGAGCTCTCGTTGAATAGTCGATAATTAGGACAAGGCCTAATTGCACACAAATGCAAGACATAAAATTTCGCTGTCATCGGATACGGTGGCCACACTGCTAACTCTATCCGCACACGGGGTAGAAATCATATTAAAAGATGATCACCCATACCTGTGGCAACATCGCATTGTTGAATGACCTCTTGCTGGCCATAGGAGTAGACTCTCTGCTGGGTTAGAGAATGCTGGGAAGTCGAAGACTCCACCGCCTTGCCTTTTTCCATAAAAGCCGAACCCATCACACGAGCATAGTCCACTTCTCCGCTTTTTGCCTTTGGGGGACCACTTCGACACACTCGGGCTCTGTGTCCCACCTTTCCGCAAGTGAAACAAATTAAGGAACACCGTGCAGTCCTAGCTTCCATAGAGTTAAACTTTTTCTTAACTCTTCTGAACTCAGACTTGGACTGAGAGACCGGCGCATGAAACTCTGACTTCTTTACATTGAAGTCTTTCACGCGCTGCATACTCTTCATATCCATTTCCAAAGATTTTGCTGCTTTCACTAAGACGTTGAAGCCAAGTAACATTAGACCCACAAGCATTAGTCTTAGGTCATCTCGCAGACCATTGTAGAACTTGATGACCTTGGTCTCCTCATCTTCCCACATAGACCTCTCATAGCAGCCCAGACTGATGAACTCATTCAGGTACTCGTCCACTGAGTGCGCTCCCTGCTCCAGGTGTAAACACTGGTTCTGTAGTGCCAAATTCTCTGTTGAGAGCATGTACCTCAGAAGGAAAGACTCATGTATGTTTTCCTAAGAGATTTCGGTAAGTTGTCTCCCACCAAACTTGTGCACCAACCCTTCTTCACACCAAAGTCTTGCTTCTCTTATAAGTACGAAGGTGGCTAAGGCTACCAACCTCTCTTTGCTTATAAGCATTGACATTAATGTCCTTTTTATTTCTGACAACCACTCTGCCGCTTTCTTTGGGGATTCGGTTCCCGAGAATGTTGGATGGTTAAAGCTCAGGAAGTGCTTTAATTGCTGGTCACGTGCTCGTCCCACAACTACTTGCTCAACTCGACGTTCCACCCTCGGCTCTACCGCATGTTCCACTATAGCAACAGTTGCAGGGGCCACATCCGGAGTCGGAGTAGTAGGCTGTGCAAGCCTCCCAGACTGAGTGTTGATCATTGCGAAGACCGCTTCAGCGACTAACCTGATCATCTCAGTAGAAGGAGTGATCGCTGGTACCTCAACAAACGCACTACTTTCAGCAGTGTTACGGGGTTGAAACTGCCTCGCACCACTCCTAGTCACCTATAATCGTGGAAGACACAATTTAGTGACTGAAAACAAGGCGAACGACAATCATGGAACGCTCAGGTTCCGCAAACATGTATGTTTTTCCATTCCTAAGTGCACATTCTTATTAGTTTTTAACGTTTTGGATGAGCGCACATCCCGTGCACACTACCCCTTAAAAGGAATTCGTCCCGAATTCACTAAACTACAGATCGACGCCCTAAGTCCGATACCAAATTGTAACACCCTGTCAGTACAAAACATATAACAGTAGGTCCGGCCGGGACCCCACGCTATACTAACCACACTTGCTAGGCGTTAAAAGGAGATATACAGAAAAGAACTACACCAGAGTATACTAAACATAAGCGGAAGCATAAAGATTTAACATTTCTCTTAGATTAGTCCACTATCACAGGAATGAAACAATAAAGTGTAGAGTTACGGCCTTAAGGCCTTACATTCCAAAACATACAAAACTCCCTAAACATACTTCGGCACGCAGGCCGGCAATACATGAAAAGCAGAAAAGAGGCTGGCCTTCGAGGGCCAACACAGCAAAAGGGCCACCGCCCGCTATTTCCCGCTAGGCCCACCTGCACCTGCATAAGAAGATTCCACCAAGAGGTGGCAAACAAAGCAACGGCCAGCACAGCTGACCAAATTATAACGACCCCACCCCTTTCTCGGGGTGGCGGAGCTTCTTCCCTGCAAACAAGCCGTACTAGCAACATGTACTAGTATAAGGAAGGTGCAAACTACACAAGGTGAGGTTTCAAACACAATCAATCTTCTAGGTGTAGCATCAAATAAAGTTGATCCTAGGAATGCACATGATGTTGGTTGGGTTCACCCGGAGGTTCCCCACAACCGCCTACGCAACCGCATGAGGCTAACACATCATCATTTAAAAACATCACAAACGTGGGTACTCACGACCACACGCTCCATGCTCACATGGCATGAATCCAGGGTAATCTTTCGAGAGCACCAACTCCACTCTAAGTTCGGAAACCTTAGGTGGTTAAAGAGCTTCTGGCCCGTATAGGTGAACACCTTCCGCGACCTCTCCCATGGTCGTACGACGTCCAAGAGGTGCTACCTCGCGCTGATTAGCATGGAAATAGGGTTCGGCTCAGCTTTGCACGTGCTCTCGCCGTCGTGTCGCTCGCACGATGCGGGTACGGCTTCGCCTAATCCCGTAAGGTTTTAGCACATGCAAGTGCTACACAAAACATAAGTTACGCACCTAATCCATTCATGAGGACCTAGGCTTCACAAATAACAATCGGGAAGGAGGTAGAAAACCACTCCTCATCGAAATCTAGTGGTGAAGGTTTGCATTCAACCACTCTCAAGCATGGGGCTTTTGTTAGGAGCTCCAACAGCCATCTAATCTCAGGTCCCGCAATACGATAGCAAATCACACGGAGACATTCTCCGGCACGCATTCTAGGCTTAACCTAAATTCAACGTCGCAATCCAAGCATCACCGATCCGGGCTCACGGCCTCGAATAGGCTTCACACACAATGCCTAAATCCGTTCGACTATCGGATTTCTACATGCAAAAATGCCGGGGACGGACACAATCAACCAGGAGTTCCAAATAACTAGTGGAAATCCTACACTTCACCCATTTGGTGAAAAGGAGTCCTCATGCAAGCATAGAAAAAGGAATGAGAGGACAAGGGACACGTCCTAAGACCGGGAGGTAGAATCATTACCCTTGGAAGCCTTAGCGCCATCAATCCGAGATTCCAATCGGAGGGAAATAACCACACCGGGCTGAACTTTCCAGATCTGGAAACGTCTCGTGAATCAGAGCTCCGGAGCTCTGTCAATGGCAGAACCTCCTTCTTCTTCCTCCTTGCCCCTTCTTCTTTCTCTAGCTTAGGAGAGAGGAAAGCTATGGAAATATGAGGGATGGCCGAGAACCAGAAGCTGAGAGATGCCGCTGCTTGGCCACCTCCCGCGGAGAGGGACAATCAACACATTTACTCCTCTCCAAAGCCCTAAGACCCCCCAGCAACAGCTCACAGCCGTTGGATCAAATTCCAAAGATTTTGATCGGCCGGATCGTCATCTTCGCTCGTTTTTACGGAACAGAAAAACAGGGCGCACGATCACTAGCGCACGACCAGTGGTCGTGCACGAAGAGGAGAAATGGTCGTGCCCACTGCTTTGGACAGTGAGCATTCCGACAGCTCTCTTTGCCTCGACAAGAGCGCACGATCACTGGCTCACGACCAGTGGTCGTGCGAGAAGAGGAAATATGGTCGTGCGCACTACTTTGACTGAGAAATTTCAGCCTACTCCGAGTGCAGCACTACCACTTCGCCTACCTCGCTGAACTATGATTTTTGGGGTGTTACAGAGGCAGAGGAACTCAACACCTTCCCAAGCCACTTAGTCAAGTAGCGAGTCGACCCGATGAGTCTCCCATCTGCCGACATGACTGAGCCCGGAGAATGGTCTCTAGTCGGGGATCTTACCAAATGGGGGCGGAGAATCCATCCACGTCCTAGGTGCTTACCTTCACCTGGAGGCAGAGGAACTCAACACCTTCCCAAGCCAGTTACCATAGGCGTTACCTGAAACCTTTTTCATTTGTTAACGAGGAGCTACATGTTTATTACAATGCGCCTCTCTGGGCCTACTTGGTCACATGCACCCTGACTATCTCCTTCATTACTTCCTCCATCTTCCTTGTCTTCTTATTCCTTTTCTTTCTCCTGGTCCCTCCTGCTTCCCTTGTCAACCTGGAGGCGGAGGACTTATTCCTGAAACCGATCTGCGTAGCTTCCCAGCGTGTCCCCCTGCTTCTGTCGAATCAAGAACAGGGCCTCCACACCCTCCCACCTCTTCTTCAAGGTGGAGAATCTCAGCAAGAAGCTTCAGCGTAGGTCCTTGAAGCTGTAGATTATACCTGATGGGAGCTGGTGGAACCAGTCTTTTGCCTCTCCTAAGAAAGTGGCAGCGAAGAGCTTGCACTTGGAGGCATCCGCCATCTTCCTGATCGAGGCCATGTCTTCGAACCACTGGACATGTTGGAGAGGGTCGCCCTTCCCTGCGTAGTATGACATGGCAGGCACGCTGAACCCGTCTGGAAGGGCAGCTGAGATAATCAGCTCATAGAAGGGACTTCCCCACCTTCCCTGGTGAGACGGGGGCACTCTCCCAACCCCTTCACCGGGGCAGCTAGTCCTGGGTGAGCTGTTGAAGAGCACTCGCGCTTGGAGGCTCAAACCTTCCTCCGAGGTCGGTTCCTTCCCTTCCCGACATGCTTGATCTGTCTTATCTGCTTCCTCTTCCCCCGTCAATGGTCACGACCTATTGGGAGGATGTGGATTCCTTGGCTCTTCGCTTCCAGCTATGGAATTGCTCAGAGCTTTCCGAACTAGATGCTTCCACGCTCACCGCACCAGAATATTGAAACCAGAGAACTGGTCTCAACGTTCGAAAGGGAGATGCAGCTAACCCTTACTTAACCCGAGCTAGAAACCTTGACCAGTCACCAAGAACCGAAGAACCTTACCCTTGAAGAACACATAAGTACACAAACGAACCCCTTAAGCTGCAGCGTGGAGGTCCCACCACATACCCGGAAGCTCATAAGGAACTTCCCCTCCCAAACCAATGCTGAGCCTGGGCACCTTGGAGGGCACTAAGGATCACCTCACCGTCCACCTTCAAAGACAGGGGGAGGGGAGGGGTTGTGCTTGCTCACAATATTCATGCGAGGGAGCGGGGTATCAACATCCCTTCCCAAGGTGCCCATGGGGGTCTATTTATAGACTTCCCAAAATTGGCTGCGGATAGCCAAAATTCTGCTATCCGCAACTCAACCACGACATGAATGATCGAAGGGAGAGGGGGGGAGTGGAGGATGAGACTTCCACTCCCCCCCTTGTTGGGGGTCGGATGGGTGGACCAAGGTCCACCACCTGAGCTAGGCGAGTGGACCATATGGTCCACTCCCCCTACCGGGCGAGTGGACCATAGGGCCACTCGCCCAGCTACCCGGGCGAGTGGACCTAGGGTCCACCCACCCCGGGCGAGTGGACCATAGGTCCACTCGCTTGCAGGCTTGGGGGAGAGTGGACCTTGAGTCCACTCGCTCCCCGCCATAGGAGAGTGGACCCAAGGTCCACTCGCCCCCCCCCCCCCACTCGAGCGAGTGGACCGATGGTCCACTCGCCCAGGGCCTTGGGCGAGTGGACCCAAGGTCCGCTCGCCCAAGAAAGCTTGCCCCCCCCCCCCGGGCCTTCTCTTTTCGATCTTTCACGACCTCCGATGGTTCGGTCTGCTGCGCCCCCTATCTGCGCTAGGCCACGTCGGCTCGGAAAATATGAGGGTTGTACATATACCATCTTCCTTGATTTCAAGAGATGCGTGCAAATATAACTAGGAATCCCCCAATTATATCTCAAAGAATTCATTTACAATTCTCATTGTTTACTTATCCTCCTAACCTTAGAGCAATAAGGATAATGGATAATCATTCTTGAAAGGCTCTATCCTCTTAATTTGATTGAGAATTTATAGCGGTCACTACATAGCATTAATAATCCACATTTCTTAAGATGAAGGAATTATTCAAGTATCCCGACTTCTAGGGAGGGTTGATCATCAAACTGATTATGCATACTTCAATTTCTCTTCTTCAACCAAGTAACATTTGAATACTTTAAGATCAATATGTTTGTGGTGAACATTTTCAAAAATAAGGTCTAGGAAACCCAAGTCGGGACCTAATTAGCCCAATAAACAAAAGGATTAGCTGAAGGAGAGTAAGGGTTTATGTCAGGTACATGTCCAAAATAAAGCAAAAGAACACTCTCTCACTCTACATCTATGTGGAATCTAACAAAAATCGCATCAACCTGTTGTTGGGTGTAGTAGTAGTGCGCGAGGACTGCTCCTCAGTTCTTGCCATCACGTCCTGCTAGTCGTACTGCTGCTCAAGGTCCTCAGACCCATAGTGTTACGGCCACATCCGAACGTTAGTCAAAAAGACTAAGCCAGTTTAGCCCTCGCCTCACCCGCGAATCATAGGTACCATGTGGGAGGATGAAAAGGAAGGACAACAAGAAGAATGGCAAGCAAGTGACATGGAACTAGCTAACAAAACTATCTACTATAGCAGTGTATACAAATAAATGAAACAAAGCTAGCAGTTCTGTAAACAGGTAGAACAGTAAATATAAAAGGGAGAAAGAGTAAAGGAGAAACAACAATGTAACCTTAACTTATATGAATGCTTATACAAACTTATAAGTTAAAGGATCTTGCACTACGGTAATCTCATCATATAAATGAGCTCATACTAATCTATTTGATGAGGTCTTGTTTATGAAATGAAGTTATGCTATGTTGTGCAATGCAATGATGCAACTTAGACACTCGACTCAGTACGTACAGATTTTTCAAGTTCCCTCTGTTTGAGTCTATCAACTCAGGTACTCCAATTGAGGAAAACAAGGGTAGTGGATCGGGCACACCCACTTCTAGGATCCTATCATCACCTCCCATCCTAGACCTTATGTATGCCCTAAGAACACACAGGGTATCCGCGTACTATCTGGTAAGCAACACCTCTTAATTGTATTTCCCCGAGCCTCCAACTGGCCGAACTATCCAGTCCTACTTAGATAACACCGAGCCTACCTCTCGCAGGACTAACCCGTATGGATATCATAATTTCCCAATCCTCCAGCTCGCAGGACTAACATTTCCCGAGACTCCAGCTCGAAGGACAAATATTTGTTATGAGGTTTATCTTATCAAATTCTCCTACTAAAACTACTCTTGCCTATCGTTTAGTTGTATAGAGAAGTTTATGGTGAATCTTGGACATCCCGAGGGCTATCCGGTGAAGGGCACGCATTGGTATTAGGGAATACAATGGGCTAAAACCCAAATCCCACTTTTTAAGATATTTACTCTTATTGGTGGCTACCCATTCTTATATACCCACTTCCTCTCTAGTTACCCTAACTTCATAGGGTGGTTTACAATTACTGAGACATGGAAGCGATGATGCTCAATTGAACATCAATCCTTGCCCTTTCTTAGTGACTAACTACACCTTCACATCATCACTCAATCCCTACTTAATGGTTCCATACTCCGATGTTTAATCATAACCTTTAGTTGTTGGTGGATCACTTCTCATATCATCTAACATATCGTTATCAAAAAGCCCATATTGATAATTATACTAAATGCACTCCAATCCGACTACTAAGTGTTGACACTAGTTGGTTAGTCTACTAATCAATCCATGATGCACATAATGTTCTAGGGATTAATAATTTTGTGTGCAGAGATCAACTGGGGTTTAATTCAAATATTTCACTTTTGCTATCCACAGACCAAATTGTCCTCAGGTATGATACATGACCTAAAAGGGAGCTACATGATCCTCCTAGCTAATATGTATTCAAATAAGGTTCCAGAAGTTGTAAAAGTGATAGAGTTCAGATTCCCAAATTTTTCCTTTAATTAAAATCATATTTGGGCCTAATCAATTCCTTTATATTTAGGGGATCCATCAATTTATACATGAAGTGTCAATTACCATGACCCAATAGGTCTAATAAAAGTTGTTGACTTTAGTTATGATCCAAGACAATGTTCAGTAGAGTTTCATAATTTTCTCTCTAATCATTTTCCAGGAAACTAATTAAATGTCCAATGGAACTATTTATATCATTGTGAAGGATCTACTATAAATATTCATCCAAATGCTAAAAATAAATTTTCCAGCAATTTGTATAACTCTAAAATAAACATCAACAAGGATTGGATTTTTTCTAACAATATTTGATCATCAATACTAAATAAATCATATAAGCCCATTATTTCCACTTTATGAAGGAACCATTGCGAATCATCAGAAATGAAATGTGACAAAATCATCAGGACATCATTATGATCTAAGAATTATGCTGACCAAGTTTCATAACTTTCAATTTTCAATTAACCTGCAATATTATTAATTATAAGAAGATTATCAAATTCCACTTTGTGATGGAACCACTGTAAATTCTCATCAATTAAATAAAATAAAATTCCCAGAGGCTACAAATAATCACAGAAGTCTAATTACCTAGTTTCATAATTTTCTAGATCAATTTGACCAACATTTACAATTAAATAAGACATTAAAATTCCACTTTGTAAAGGAACCACAGTAAATACTCATCAATTAAATATAATAAAATTAAAGGGCTACTTATGATCGCAAAGTTCTAACTACCTAGTTTCATGCCATTCAAAATTCCTTTGTCCATAAAGAGGTGGGGTAAAGTAATTGGGGGTAATTTGAATAAGTGTAATTTAGTGGACTATAGTAACACTAAAAATTCCAATTAAATTTTTCATAGTGCAATTTCACCCTCTAAAGTGAATCCCAAAGTTTCATAATATTCCAGGAAGATTTGTTATTTAATTCCTAATTACAAAAATTAGATCCACTAGTTCATTTTACACTTGAGGAACTATAAATACTCATCTAATAGTTCTAGGAAAATTACTATAGATTGCAAATATTAAATAACTAAGTATGTTAGAGGTTCATAATTTTATAACTCTATTAGACCACAATTACTTCAATAATAAAGAAGGGGACCAAATGGTGATTATAACTGCAACCCTAAGATTTTGACTTCCAAATATTCTAGTTAATTTACCTAGGATATAACATGACAGAATAATGCTACTGGCAATGTTTCATGGATTTTGCAACTATTCTTGACACATTAATCTCATTAATACAAAAGCGTAACAATATGAGAAATAGATCAATTGTCAACAAAATTCAACTCCAAATGTTCTAAAACCCTCTGAGAAGGTGTGTTTTCACCAAATTTGTACATGTACCAAATTTTACAAAAATTGGCCAAGTGGTTCTTACTAAAACCACAAAGTATTATATTTGGCTAAATGCACACCAACCTCCTTAAACCTTACTTCATGCAAGTTGCATTCACCAACATATAGAGTTTTAATTGACTCCAAAATTTTACCATGGTCTTATAATGACCTAATTGATAGTTTATTAGGATGTAGTCTTAATCACCAGGCCCATACTCCTTCTCAGCGGTTTTCCTCTATCTGCAGCTCACCAGGCCCATACTCCATCTCAGCAGCTCCCCCTTAGCATGATGATCCTCTCCTTAAGTAGATTTTGTTGTAAGATCAATATGGTAAGGAGATCCATCATCATTATTATCAGCATCATCCTCATTATCACCATTATCAGTAATCTTATCATCCTCATCATCATTAGCATATTTGTCTAAATCTGATGAGTCCAAGAAATTGAGAACATCATCAGGTTGTTTGTGACCTGGTGAATCCCGGAGAGCTGGTTCATTATCGGGATTAAGCTTAATTCATCTTTCAAGATTTAAGATGAGTGTGTCAATCTTACTTTGCATGTCCTCAGGAGAAGGCACTTTGTCCTCATCAATCCTGTGAGAGACAGCTTCACCATCATTATTATCATTTGCAACATCCATTGAAGATGGTTCTTATTATTGCTTCCCCTCAGATAGGGGATCCATCTGACCTTGAGGATCTGAAGGTCATATTATTGATGAGTCATTAGTGATTAACTAATAGATTGGTTAAGATTAGATAACTTTAATAGTAATGTGGTGTTTAAAAATTAATTACCAGGGGTGCTATCTATCTCCATGACATTTGGATGGACAGGCTCAGCAGGCATATGTGATGCATCTGCAACATCTTTATCACATGAGGTGTTCTCGGTCTTGTCATCCATATTAGCATCCTTTTCAGGACTTCTGTGAGATCCAAGATAAACACCAGCATCCTCATTCTTATCAGATTGGTCTAACTCAGAACTAGATATAATCATTCTTGGCTTCATTATTGCTTTTGATTTCTTTTTCTCCTTCTCCTTTGCCTCGGAGGGCTAGCTCATGGGGAACACCCTTGTGAACCTATCTAGGGTCTTTATTTATATCCTCTTCAGGTAATGGATATTATTTACTTTTAAGCCCTTATACATTTCAGGATAAGTTTGGATCAAATAGAGGGAGAGAATTCTACACATATTAGGTGCTTGCAGACATTCCATAATTCTTTGAAATATATCTTCTCCCTAGGAATTCTTCTTTGTCAGAATGATTCTAGTCATAAGGTCAAACATGTAATGGGAGATTGTGTCATGAGACCCAGGCTGGCAGAGAATTGCTTTTCCCACTATATCTGACAAAAGTTTGCCTCTGTGATTGAAGAATTTTCTTTTCAATGATCCAATCTTGGCATCACTGTATTCAGCCCACTTCAGAGCCTTTTTCTTATCCTTGTCAGAGATCTCTTCCTCCTCATCCTGACTGCATGAGTGAATTTGTAAGGCTTTTTAAATTTTGGCTGAAGAAATGTTCACTCTTTCTCCTCCTATCTTAGATTTTAAGGATGAATTGGAAGAAGACAGCTTTGCATTGCTGAACCATTCCAGAACTTCAGTTCTGATAATGACAGTTGGTTCAGAAAGAAGATACTCCAGACCTTGGGCTTCCAGGAGTTGAATCACTCCCTTTATTTCATCTGGAACATGGTTAAATCCATTAATGACAATTCCATAACACTCCAGAAGATCCTCTGAACTCTTTGGCGCCATTTTTGCTGCAGAGAAGACGATGGGATGGAAGATAATACGATTTGTCTTGGCGGCTTGGGATGAAGGGTTTTGCATCTTTCTTTAATTAACAATTTTCTATTTATATATCCTTGAATTATGTTTTGATTACCCTCAATGATTAAAGTTTAGAGAACTTATTATATTAATGGTATTTAGATCATTTGAGGTTGCATTTAGACATTCTATAATTGAACCATCCCGTCTCAACGGAACCGCTGAGACGGCGACCTAAACTGCTGGGACAGAGCACTGTCAACCGCTGGGACAATTTAGCTGTCTCACCGGTTCAGCTGGGATTTTTCCCAAATGTCTCAACGGCTCAGCTAAAAAAATCTCTTCTGTTTTAGCTGACCTTACTACTTAATCATTAATCCATTTGAGATTTGATTGTTTTATGTCCTAACCATGTCACTAAGAGTATTGATGTGACAACATTTTATGTCATAACCTAACATGCATAATATCATAGATGACTGATAGAACGGAAAATTTGTCACTATTCAATATATAACATACCTAGTTCAATCTTGAAAGCAATAAATTTAGCCTCATCCAATGGATTTGAAAAGATATCAGCAACTTGATTGTCAGTAGGGACAAATTCAAGGCAGATATCTTTACATTCAACATGTTCTCTAACAAAATTATATCTTATCTCTATGTGCTTAGTCCTGCTATGAGAGACAGGATTCTTAGCAATAGAGATAGCACTAGATGAGTCACAATATAGAGGAGACTCACTTACCTTGAGGTTGTAGTCCTCTAACTGATGTTGTATCCACAAATGTTGTGCACAATATCAACCTACAGCAATATATTCTGACTCAACAGTGGATATTGTCATACTGGTCTGCTTCGTGCTGCTCCAAGATATCAACCTCCTTCCTAGGAACTGATAAGTTCCACTTATGATTTTCCTGTCTTCTTTGATCCTGCAAAATCTGCATCTGCAAATCCAGTCAGTTCAAAATCATTGTTCTTAGGGTACCAAAGGCCAAGATGTAGGCTACCTTTAAGGTATCTCAAAATTCTCTTTGCAGCTAAGTAGTGAGATTCCTTAGGGAATGCCTGGTGTAACACCCTCCCTATTACATAGCATATAGCAGTAGGTCCGTCCGGGACCCCACGCCATATGAAACGAACAGAAGAGCGCGTTACTTAATTAGCATTAAACAGTTAATAGCAACCATCTCAGCACCAGGAGTCACACAACGGAAGCATTTAATTTTATTTAAAATGAGTTTATACAATGTCCATAATAGCCACTAGGAATGAAATACATTACATAATCTTTACCAGGTTTGTTTACATAATATAGGTGGCTTCCAAACATCGTCGCGCAGGCCGGCCACACATGAAAAACAGTAAACAAGAGCATTGGCCTTCGAGGGCCAGTATAGCACAGCAGTAGGGGATTCAGCCCGCTATTTCCCGCTAGTCTCGCCAGGACCTGTACAAACAAATCCACCAAGCGGTGGGAAAACAAGTAACCGGTTAGCTTTAGCTGACCCATATTTATAATGACCCCACCCCATGCTTGGGGCGGCGGTGCTCCTTCCCTACAGGCAAGCAACAGTAGTATATATATATATCACAGGTGCGTCTAAGCACCGCATAGAAGCATTCATAACAAAGTGACATCCACACTCGGCAAGTCATCGACAAGTCCTTTTTCAACTTGGATTTAGGCTTACACGCTTTGTCCACTCTCGGCACGCCATCGACAAGTCCTTTTTCAACTTGGATCTACATGAGCTGACTCTCGTCAAGATTGGCCGACCTTGACGAGTCTTAGTCCCAAACGGCACATCGTGACCCGAGGTTGCAATCCTCATCACAAGATGGCTAAGGGAGGGGGGGGGGGGGTGGTTCCAGATGCCTAGGGATTACATCAACCTAAAACGGGTACGACTATCCCTAACCTGCTCTTGACCCGTAAGGTCAACGAAGCAGGGTACACGGCCCTCCAGCTTCTGCTGCTCAACCCAGTTCATGGACATAGGCTTTACAGGCTTCAAACAGCTCACTAGGAGCTACCACCGGCGTTAGCTCTAACTCCCAGCGTTAGTGACAGAACACAGTTCTGCTACCCTTTTTCGGGTATTTTCTGGGAAACACCTCCAGACCTCTTTGTAGTACAAATCAGTACACAGAACCCGAAAAACACAGTATAGATCGCGGAGTCTTCTCCAGAATGCAATAACATATCAACATCACCAATCCAGACCAACCTGTCCAGATGGGCTTCACAAAGCATGCATATGCACGTACTTCAATTCCGGACTCTATATGCAATTTCTACGGGGATAACATCGACCCGTCGGCAGAAATCTATCCACTCGCTAGTGGAAATCTGCCTACTACTATGCAAATCAAAGGACGAACGTGTCCAAGGATTAGGGGGGAGAATCGTTACCCTCGGCGCTTGTTTCGGTGCCATAGATCTGAGAGGAACTCCGCTGGACTCTTTTGAAATAGCTTCCTCTTCACTAGATCGACGATGGCAAACAAGAAAGCAATCTCCCCCATGGATTTGCTCTCAACACAACAAAAGGCTAGCCCAAAAAGACCTCCTTCCTTCTGATCTGCCTTTGGAACGAGCTTGGAATCAGAACTTAGAAGGGAAACTGAATTTGGCTGCCTTTTATAATTTCCTAGCTAACGCCGGCGTTAGCACCTAACGCTGGGCGTTAGCCCTTAAAGCGGTGGCTGAGTTTATCCACAGCCACTTAAGAACATCAAGAGTTTGACTGCGTTCGACGAACGACGAACTCTTTGAAGCTGTTTTTGACGAACTGCCTAAAGCTTGCGTTCCACGAACGGCTGGCTGCGTTCGACAAACGGCTAGAAAGCTGCATTCGACGAATAGCTGGCTGCATTCGATGAACAGCTAGAAAGTTGCGTTCGACGAACAGATAGAAACCTCCGTTCGACGAACGGCAGTTTGCGTTCGACGAACAGCTAGAAAGCTGCGTTCGACGAACGACTAGAAACCTGCGTTCGACGAACGGTTTTCTGCATTCGACGAACAGTTAGAATGCTGCGTTCGACGAACGGCTAGAAACCTGCGTTCGACGAACGTTTGTCTGCGTTCGACGAACAACTAGAAAGCTTCATTCGACGAACGTCTTGGACTAACTCCTGGCGGTAGTACTAACGCTGGCGTTAGCTTTCAGCCTTAACAACCTGCTGATTTCAGTGCACTGGAAATTGAGGTGTTACACCTGGTACCTAACATAAACACATGTAGCATATATAATGCCTGGTCTACTAGCAGGCAGATACAATAGGGATCCAATAATGCACCTGTACATGAATTCATCAAAGGCCTTGCACTTCTCATCCTTGTCCAGGGAAATGTTGTACCCATGGGAGTTTTCAGGGTGGAAGTTGATTCCATCCCAAACTTCTTGATAAGCTCCCTAGTATATTTAGTCTGAGAGATGAATATCCCCTCATCAGACTATTTCACTTGGAGGCCTAAAAAGTACATGAGCTCTCTCATACTGCTCATCACAAACTCCCCCTACATAAGGTTGGCAAACCTTTTGCATAGATTGTCATCAGTAGACCCAAATATTCTGTCATACACATATAATTGGACTAGAAGACACTTGCCCTTTGTTTCCCTAAGAAACAATGTGATATATATCTTTCCCCTCAAGAACTGATTCTTGATGAGAAAGCTAGACAGGGTCTTATACCAAGCCCTAGGGGCTTGCTTTAGACCATATAGAGCTTTCCTAAGTAAATATAGATGAGAAGTGAGGGTTGGATGCACAAAACCTGATGGGTGTTCAACAAATACCTCTTCCTTCAAGTCACCATTGAGGAAGCCAGATTTGACATCCATTTGGTATACTTTGAACCCCTTGTGGCAGCATAGGCACGGAATAGCCTAATTGCTTCTAACCTTGCAACTGAGGCAAAGGTTTGATCAAAGTTTATACCCTCTTCTTATCTATTGCCCTTGGCTACTAATCTAGCCTTGTTTTTTATTATGATTACATTTTCATCCAACTTGTTTCTGTATATCCATTTGGTGCTAATGATGTTGTGTCCCTGAGGTTTTGGCACCAACTTTCATACCTTGCATCTCTTAAATTGAAGAAGCTCATCTTGCATGGCTTGAATCGATAATGTATCTTGATTGGCCTCTTCAAACTTCTTGGGCTCCATTTGTGATAGGAAGCTCAGGAATAGAGCTTCATTGTGAGCCCTGCTTCTGGTTAGTACACCTTGGTTCTTGTCTCCAATGATTTGTTCTCTTGGATGATCCCTTAAGTGTCTTGTTGCTGCAGGCAACCCGTCCTCTATTTTATGTATTTCATCTACTAGTTCAGCAATATCTTTAGCATCCTGCACCTCTTCATCTTCAAGAATTGCAGCATCTGTATAGACTTTGCTGCTACTGGGTATGTCTTGTACACTTATCTTTTCCATTGCCTTTTCACTTCCTATCAAAACAAAAGAACTAGACCAGCCCTTATAGATTAGGCTGGTCTTATCAAACACCACATGCATAGACTCTTCTACAACATGAGTTGTCTTGTTATAAACTATATAAGCTCTGCTATGTGAGCTATAGACAACAAGAACCCCCACATTGCATTTTTCTGCAAACTTTGTTAATTGAGATTTTCCATTGTTTTAAATGTAGCATTTTGAACCAAAGATTCTAAAATATAAAATTGTTGGTTGTTTGCCTTTCAGAATCTCATAGGGGGTAATCCCATGAACCTTATTGATGGAAGCTCTATTGAGAACATAACATGCAGTATTGACTGCCTCAGCCCAGAAATATTCTAGGAGTGTGGAGTCACTAAGCAATGTTCTCTCAGCTTCTATCAAGGTCCTATTCCTCCTCTCAGCCATACCATTTTGTTGTGGAGTCCTTGGGGAGGAGAACTCTTGGGTGATACCAAATTCTTGACAAAACCTAGTCATGGCTTTAGATTTAAATTCTGTGTTATGGTCAGTCCTAGTCCTTACCACAATACATTGTAAGTCATTCTGAATTGCCTAGACATGGTTTATAAAGAAATTTAAAGTATCATATTTCTTCTTAAGGAAGAATACCCATGTATATTTTGAGTGATCATCAAAAATCACCAAAGTATACAACTTCCCACCTAGGCTATGAATTGGCAAAGGACCAAACAAGTCCATGTGCAATAGATATAGACATCTTTCAGTGTCTTTGGAGCCAATACTTTTAAAGGTGGCCCTTGTTTTCTTACCCATTTGGCAAGCATGACAGGGACCACTTTTAATACATTTCAAGTTTGGACTATTCCTAACAAAGTCTTTAGAGAATAGTCTATACATTGTCTTGTAGTTAATGTAGGCAAGTCTCTTGTGCCATTGAACACGAAGAGACTCACTTTCAATATCCACAAGACATACAGATGATAGAGAATTATTGCATATAAATTTAAACAATAAATATTCCCACTCCTAGTGCCTGAGAGAATGGTCTCTAAGTCATTAGACTGTTTTATCAAGCACTTGTCATTATGGAATTCAATGACATAGCCAAAGTCACATAGTTGACTTATGCTTACTAGGTTGTGTTGCAACCCTTCAACATAAGCTACCCTTGTGATTGAAACTATTCCAATGGAGATCATACCATAACCTTTGGTGATTCCCTTTTCAGATCCACCAAAGATGACTTTAGGTCAGTTCTTCATAGCTGTGTAGTCCTGTAAAAGACTTCTGGTACCTGTCGTGGTTCTTGAGCACCCACTGTCCAAGTACCATATTTGATTAAGAATGGTACTTGAACTAACCTGCAAGAAGGAATTTAGTTACCCTTAGGAGCCCAAATAATTTTGGGTCCTAGGTTCTTGTTAGCAAGATAAGATGAAGTCACACCTGCTGCACCCTTTGCAGGAAGGCTCTTCTTTGCACTTAGCACATTGGAATTGTGCCAACAATCTATGGAAAAGTGTCCCACCTTACCACAGCACCAACATTCATGAATGTTGTATCTCCTCTTCTGAACATGTCTTTAGGAATAAGCATAAATATGCTTGTGTTCAGGAGGGGAGAAAGCAGCAGTTTTTTTATTCCTTTCAGTAATGATCTGGCTGAGTGTTAATCTGTTGATAGTCTTATCATCCTTTGTCTAAATGGCATCAGATTGCTTTAGCTTGGGAGCTAGGCAAGATTGGATGGCATCAGACACTGAGCAGCAAGGCTTGTATACAGGTTTCACAGCAGTCATATTCTTTGCTGGAATGAACTTGGAAGAGCTAGCTTCCTTACTCTTGAATGATGGAACTTAAGTACCAAATACAAATGGTCCAGGTTGGGTCATTTGAATTTCTTCATGGGGAGCCTTCATAGCACTCATTCTCATTCCCTTTCTTCCACTATGGGAAGGAGTGTTTTCCTTCCTATAGGAGCTTCCATTCTTCCAGTGACCATATATACTGTCATGGTCATACCTGTTAAAGGGAAGTAATACCCTTGAAAGGTGGTATGAGGCTTCGCCTAGCTTATCCTTGCTCTTTTATCCACTCCCTTCTCCTACTTCCATTTTATTGAACCCTAGTCCTCTTCTATTAGTTTGAGAGGAAAAGGTGTCAATAATGGGAAGCACAGATTTGGGCTTGGAGAATTTAGCCACGAGGCTCTTTTCTTTGAGAAGCTTCTCCTCAAGGTCCTTGATGACCTTGTTCTTTTGGGATATGGTGCTCTCTTAGAAGCTTTGAAAGAGAGCAAGAAGCTGGCCAAGAGTCAAGCCCATGAAATTGCTTCCCTTATGGTGCACTCTTGCTTCCCTTAAATTGTTTCCCTTAAGTTAGCCAAGAGTCAAGCCAATGCAGAATATATCTAGGCTCTTTTGTCCATTGCAAATAATGCAAGTTCATCCTTAGTTAAGTCATTAAAAGCCTTGGCCACTCTTCTAGTTGGATCTATGGTGGAGGCTATTTGAAAAGTGAAAGGGCCTTGCTTCAAAGTGATGTAGATTCTAGGGTCTGATGCTTCCATGGACAACCTTACCCTTTGCTTCCATATGACAAAGTTTTCTTTGTTTCATATGGGCAACTTCATAGACCCCATCTCCTTCTGCAATCCAGTGGAGGCCATTGGATTAAGATATGACTACTCATTTGTAGGATCTGGTCAGACATTTATGTCCTTCTTGACTAACCTACCTCTGATACCATTTGATAGTTTATTAGGATGTAGTCTTAATCATCTAGAGGTGGGGGTGAATAGGTCTCTTTTATTTTAATCCTATGCCTAGCTGTTTTCAGAGATTATGTTAATTATAAATCAAGCACACAGAAAACACACAAGTATTTATAGAGGTTCCTCAAGACAGAGTGTCTTGAGTAGTCCTATTTTCCCCTTCACCTTTCTAACAATGAATTAGACAAGGCCAACTCCTCCTATCTCATCTCCAAGAGCATACAACCCAGATCCCTCGGGATCTCTCAGGTTTTCTCAAAACCCTACCTCAGGCTCAACAGCCCTACCTCAGTGAAAGTATCTAGTTGCGGCCTAAATCACCTAGAGGGGGGTGAATAGGTGGATTCTATGTCTTTATGCGGAATTAAAAATTTAACACAGAAAAGCAAACAAACAACCACAGCACAGACACAAGGATTTTATAGAGGTTCCCCGATGTGGGTAGTCCTCTTTCCTGCCTCGCCTATCTAGCACTACGAGGCTAGACTCGGCTACTTCACCAAACTCAGATTATAACTAATCTTACACCTCGGAGTCAAAACTCCTACAACTCGGAGTATACCACTCCTACAACTCGGAGTAAACAACTCCTACAACTCGGAGTATAACAACTCCTACAAGTAATCTCGGAGTGAAAACTCCTACAAAAGAAAAGATAAGGGAACACAATACTTCTTCTTAACCTCTAAAGAGATTAACTTCAGATCTTGAAAACTGAGTCTTCTTCTTAACCTTGAAAGAAAGCTTGGCACTTGAAAGAAGTGGAAGAGAGAAGACTTGGCTAACCAGATCTGAATAGGCCCTTTGACTTACTTGAAAGAATCTTCAATAAGGAGAGCAACAATAATATCAAAGGCCTTCTTCTGAGAAATCTCTAACAACAAGAGGGAAAGGATCTTGAGCAGCAAAAGTTAGGTCTCAGAAATCTTGTTCAGCAAAAGGGAAAGGAGATCGACTTTTAGCTTTTTCTGAACTGTCGGCTGAAGAGAGATGTTTAGATCGAGAAAAAGAATTATTATGTGTGTAACCCCTTGCCCTAAAATAAGGATTTATTTATAGGGAGGACTTCAACGGCTAGTGCAACAAAGAAGGGAGAGGCGACACGTGTACTGATCATGGTGGCTAACTCTAATTTTCGAAAACGAAACAAAGATTTGAAATCCGTCTGTCCGTCATTCGTCGGGACTTCACGTGAACATCCGACGAATTGACTTATCTGCAGAATTTTCTTCACAACCCAGCCAAAATGACCTCTGTCAGCATTCATCGGGATTCGTCGGAATGACCCGAGTCATCTCGACGAATGGACTTGGCTTCAGAAATTTCTTCACAACTCAGCCAAAACGACCTCTGTCAGCATTCGTCGGGATTCGTCGGAATGACCCGAGTCATCTCGACGAATGGACTTGGCTTCAGAAATTTCTTCTTTCTGGATTCGTCGGGATTCGTCAGAGTGACCCGAGTCATCTCGACGAATTGACTCAGCATAAATTTCTCTTTTCTTCTGAAAACCTGCTCCACTCCTCAACCTTGAAAACCTTCAGTTATGAGTATATGAAGTGCACCCCAAAAGAGAGATTACACATGGACCAACACTTTGTTCTATTCAATGAGGGATTACATTGTTTAGAACTGTGTTTGATGATCCATTGCAACCTGACTTTGGTGAGCACTTAGCATTAAGGCCTGTCATAACACATCTAAACAAAAGTCATCAAATACAAATACAATTCATTTTAGTTTACTAGGGGACATCTTCAAATCAAGGTGATTGTGGACACAATACTCAACAATCTCCCCCTATTTGAAGATGTCATAACCCTAGGCACTAACTTGAATTGCACAGAAAGAATACTAAATAAGAAAGCACAACCCAGGCAGTAATATATAAGGAAAAACAGAATAGGACTGAATGTTTTAACATAATCACAAAATAAATGTGTATATATATATAAGCAAAGAAAACATCATGAATCCAGATAAGCACAGCTTATTCATGACCTTTGCCTTTCTTCTTTGCAGCCATTCTGCCCACTGCCTCAGCCTTCTTCTTCAGTTCTGAATCCATTCTCTCAAAGAATGCCTTTGGCTTAGGCCAGTATTTGTCAGGAGCAGACTCTTTAGATCCACCATTCTTGAAGTGAATCCTTCTTTCATTTGTCCTCTTCTCAAACTTGCTCCATTCTTCTGAACTATAATGGTCACTGACTTTTTCATTCTGATTGCTGACTTTATCAAAAGCAGAGAGAACAATACTTTTGTAGATGGGGCTCCAACATTCTTGGAAGTTTCTAGGAGGAGGCTTATCATAAAAATCTCTGATCTTCTTAAGTGGATTAGACCTCTTAGCAGATGGCTTATCAGCAAAAAGCTTCCTTTTTAAGGACTTCTCAGAGGGATCAGCAAAAAGAGAGCTGTCAGGATCTTGAACAGGGAAAGGATCATCCCAAAATTCTTGATAAGTTGAAGCAGGGATGACTTCATCAGCAGAAACAGGATCCTCAACAAGATTTGGAGAGAAACTAGGAGCCCTGGGTCCTGGAGCACTAGATGAGTGAAGATCTGATCCTTTATCCACAACAGTAAACCCAAGCATTTCAGCCACTTGCTTGAACAGCCAGCTTTGGCCTTCATAAGTATACCAGTTCACATCCTTAACATTTTGTAAGATGTTTTCCTTGAGATCTTGCATTTGAAAAGCTACACTTTCATTCAACTCATCCATTTTGCTTGCACTTTCTTCTAACTTGGATACCACACTCTCCTCCCCCTTTATGACATCTTCATGTAGGAGGGTATATAATCTCTTCAGTTGATTTTCAACTTGATCATCCAAGTAAGTGATTCCTTGATCATGAGCAGAGCTAAGAGTAGAGAGAGCAGTAGTCAAATGTAGAACATCTTCACTAACCTGATGCAGATTCTTGAGAGCATGCCCAACAGCTTTATTTGTATGATCCAAAGCTTTCCCTGCAGATATCATCCAGGCTTCTTGATCAGTCTTGAATCTTCCCATGTCATGCTTGATCTCAGCCAATTCCTGCTTTAGAGAACTATCAACAGAGTCAATCTTCTTATAGACTTGCTCGATAGAGTGATCAAAGTGATCAGTCTGACCCTTTAGCAGCCCTGCTATGGACTTCAGCAAAGAAGAGTGAGAGCTAACCCCAGTCTCAACCTCTTCAGGAGAAAAACTATTAGCTACAAAACTTGAGGACTGTGCTATGTTGTCAAGCACAGTTGCTCTTGGAGAAGTGCTCTTAGCCACAAAAACTTCTGGAGGAGGCAAAAGCAGCACAGAAGGAAAGACCTCAGGAGGAACAGATTCAGCCATGAAGATATCTTCCTGGTCTTTCTCCCCCTCAGAAAGGGACATCTCCTTAGCCAACCTCAGCAGGGCACCAAGGCTCCCCTGCTCCCCAGATTCAGATTGCTCATGAGGAGAGTCTGGCAAGATTTCATGATCTTCAGAATGAGAATCAACTATGGCAGGTGATCTCCTTGAACCTTCCAGCTGAGGAGCTTCAACAAAATCAGCAACATCCTCTGGGCCCTCCAGGACAAGATCAGCAGCAGGGGCAACAGAATCAACAGGATCAAGAGGTGCTTGATCAGCATCACTGGGAGGAACATCTTCTGCAGCACCACTTCCTACACCAATGTCTCTTGGGGTTGGAAACTCCCCCTCAACATGTGCATCTCTGCCCTGAGCAGGAGCTGGACTAAGTCCACTCCCCCTGGAGGATTGCCCTGCTTCAGGAGACCTATGCTCATCAGGCAGAAGGGCCTCATCATCACTTACAGCAGCCCTAACTCCAGCATTCACCAAGCCCTTGGGAATTACCCTTTCCCATTTTGAGAAAATGGTTGAGTTGATCTTCTTTGTGTGGTGGATGGGGAGACCTCTTCCAAGATTAAAAAAATCTGGATTGTTACTGTGGAGAAGTAGACTGAGAATTCTTCCAAAATTTGGAGCAAGAAAACTTTCTTTAATCTTCTCAAAGATTACTTCACCAAAATTGAAATTCTTCCGACAAATTATAGCGGTGTGAATTTTGAAAGCTTCTTCAGAGAGGTAGTCATGAGATCCTACCTAGCATAATAATACTTTTCCTATAATATCACACAGAAGCTTACCTCCATCATTCATGAACTTTCTTCTGATTTTGGAGCTTTGATCAAGAATGCCACAGAATCTTCTAGCTCTGAAAATATCTTCAACAGACAATTCTTCTGATTCAATTTCAGGCATCCTCAATGATCGGTTGATACCACTAGCCTTCAAAATGATTTTGCAAGACCGAATAGAGCTTTTGATCTTCTTACCTTGGCCTGAGATTTTGGCATTGCGATAG
Organism: Dactylorhiza incarnata; assembly: GCA_033032865.1. NCBI lineage: Eukaryota > Viridiplantae > Streptophyta > Magnoliopsida > Asparagales > Orchidaceae > Dactylorhiza > Dactylorhiza incarnata. The sequence goes on along the minus strand of JAWHQI010000028.1, from coordinate 10,099,707 downwards.
AACTCCAGAATGTCCGGTTCTAGGATTTTTGCCGGCTCTTCTAGGATATAACTGAGCCCGGCGACATCGAGCATCATAATCACGTTTCGAAATTCATCTGAAGCTGTGCGGAAGGCGCCTCTCACCAACTCTCCCCCTGAATGCAAACCACCTGAAGCTTTGGGCGCCATTGATGTCGTCGACGCCGAGGAAGAGAAACAGAGGAATAGCGAAAGGAGGAGACGAACGGTCGGGTAGGGTTTCACGGAGGTTCTCGTGAAATCATGATGTTTTCTTTGATTTATATATATATATATATATATAAATTTAAGTAGGGAGCGTACCTGAAGGACGATAAAATCGTATTTAATAGGTAGATGATTCCGCGGGAGATGAATTGGTAGGAGAAAAAAAAATTGTCCCGTGAACATCCGTGAAACTTCATGAAATTTTCTGAGTTAACACGTGAAATCTCGTGCAATTTCGTGAAATCTCAACAGTCTCAACTTCAAGAGTCCTTGTTAAGCATTCCAAGTTCCATTTTGAAGAAATTGAATTTGGTTTCGTCCAGAGGCTTCGTAAAAATATCTGCAATCTGTTTGTCAGTATTAACATATAACAAATTTATGTCCTTACTCTCAACATGTTCCCGGATGAAGTGGTAGCGAAGCTCAATATGCTTCGTTCTACTGTGAGAGACGGGATTATTTGCAATGGCAATAGCACTTGAGGAGTCACAGAACATGGGGATTTCAGAGAGCTTTAAATTATTGTCCTCAAGCTGATTTTTTATCCACAAAAGTTGTGCACAGCAACTGCCGGCTGAGATATACTCCGATTCAGCAGTCGATATTGCAACACAATTTTGCTTCTTGCTACTCCAGGAAACGAGCCTTTTTCCTAAGAACTGGCAAGTTCCCGAAGTGCTCTTCCTATCATCTTTGCTACCTGCAAAATCAGCGTCTGAAAAACCAATTAGTTCAAAATCATTGCTTCTTGGGTACCATAAGCCGACATTTGGTGTAGCCTTAAGGTATCTCAAAATCCTCTTTGCTGCGGCATAATGAGATTCCTTACAGTTCACCTGATACCTGGCACAAACACATGTTGAGAACATTATATCAGGCCTAGTAGCAGTGAGATAGAGCAAGGACCCAATTATGCTTCTGTACTTGGTTTCATCAAAGGGTTTCCCCTTTTCATCCTTGTCCAGAGACATACTTGAGCCCATTGGAGTCCTCATTGAGGTTGCACTCTCCATTCCAAATTTCTTAAGAAGCTCTTTGGTGAACTTCGTCTGAGAGATGAAGATTCCATCTTCAGATTGGTGCACCTGGAGTCCTAAGAAATATTTCATCTCTCCCATACTGCTCATTTCAAACTTACCTTGCATCAAGTTAGAGAACTTTTTACAAAGTTTGTCATCAGTAGAGCCAAAAATAATATCGTCGACATAGATTTGCACAAGCAAAATCTCGTCTTTAACTTCCCTAAGAAACAATGTCTTGTCTATTGTTCCTCTTGTGAATTTGTTCTCAAGGAGCAACTTAGACAATGTCTCATACCAGGCACGAGGTGCCTATTTGAGACCATACAAGGCTTTATGTAAATAATATACATGATCAGAAAGGTTAGGATCTACAAAACCTGGAGGCTGAGCTACATAAACTTCCTCTTTAAGGTCTCCATTTAGAAAGGCGGACTTTACATCCATCTGGAAAACCTTAAAGCCCTTATATGCAGCATAAGCCAGAAATAATCGGATGGCTTCAAGTCTTGCTACTGGTGCGAAGGTCTGATCAAAGTCAATCCCTTCTTCTTGCCTGTATCCTTGAGCAACCAGTCTTGCTTTGTTCTTGGTGATGATGCCATTTTCATCAAGCTTGTTCCGGTAAATCCATTTGGTTCCAATCACATTCTGTCCTTTGGGTCTAGGTACCAACTTCCAAACATTACATCTCTTGAATTGGTTGAGCTCCTCTTGCATAGCAAGGATCCAAGAGGGATCGGTGTTTGCTTCTTCAAACTTCTTCGGCTCAATCTGTGAAAGAAAACTTAAATGTAAAACTTCGTTAGTTGTACCTCTTCTAGTTTGAACTCTGCTTGAAGGATCTCCGATGATTTGATCAGCTGGATGATCTCTCAAATGTCTGATCAATCCAACATTTAGATGACCATGAGGTTCCTGCACTTCAGGTACACCGTCATCTTCCTGAGGGTCATCATCCTCACATGTAGAAGGAGCATTTACTTCAATAGATTTTGGAACGTCTTCTTTTACAACTTCTTCTAAGTGTAGTTCTTTGAACCTTGCATCTGCATCTTCAACAAAGACACTAGAAGAGCTGCTTTGAAGCATAATCGTCTCATCAAATATAACATTATAAGTTTCTTCCACAACCAGGGTTTTCTTGTTGAAAATCCTATATGCCTTACTATGGCTACTATAACCTACAAAAATACCTTCAAAACATTTTTCACTAAACTTAGTTTTATAATACTTTCCATTGTTAAGCACGAAGCATTTATTGCCAAATATTCTAAAATAAGACAGAGTTGGTTTCTTGCATTTCAGAAGTTCATAGGGAGTCTTATGATGATTTTTGTTGATTAGTGCTCTGTTTTGCACGTGGCAAGCAGTGTTGATACTTTCAGCCCAGAAGTACTCTGGTAGTAAAGAATCACTCAACATTGTCCTGCAAGCCTCTATGAGTGTTCTATTCTTTCTCTCGGCAACACCATTTTGCTGTGGAGTATGGGGAGAGGAAAACTCATGAAAGATACCCTGACTTTCACAAAATTCAGTCATGGCCCCAGACTTGAATTCTGTACCATGGTCACTTCTGATTTTGACCACAGAGCATTCTAATTCATTCTGAATTTGCCTAACGAATGAGGTGAAAGAATCATAGGTGTCTGACTTGTGTTTCAGAAAGAATACCCAAGCAAAACGTGAGTAATCATCGACAATGACCAGCGTATAAGACTTACCCCCTAAACTCCGAATTGGCATGGGACCAAATAAGTCCATGTGAAGTAGATATAAACATCTGGTAGACTCTTTGCCAATAATGCTCTTAAAGCTAGCCCTCGTCTGCTTGCCCATTTGGCATGCGTGACAAGGTCTCTCTTTAATGCACTTAACATTTGGAGCATCACGAACTAAGTTGTGGGAAAATAACATATTTATGGTTTTGAAATTAATATGTGCTAGTCTCTTGTGCCATTGGTCACAGAGAGATGCACTATCTTTTGCCAAGAAGCACACTGGTGTAGAAGTATCTAAACATAGAAAATTTAAACAAAAAATATTTCTACTCCGAGTGCCTGTTAAAATAGTTTCTGACGTATCAGACGACTTTATCAAGCACTTGTCCTTGTAGAATTCTACCATGTAGCCTTTGTCACAAAGTTGACTTATGCTAATGAGATTATGTTGTAATCCTTTAACATAAGCCACGTCTGTGAAAGTGACTATACCATTTGTGATCATACCGTAGCCTTTTGTGATTCCCCGATCAGATCCGCCAAAAATAACTTTTGGACCATCTTTCACAGGGGTATACTCTTGTAGTAGGCTTCTTGTTCCGGTCATGTGCCGTGAACATCCACTGTCCAAGTACCATATTGGATTTGTGTTGGCCTTTGGACATTCCTGCAATCAATAATCAATTGCCCTTAGGAACCCAAACCGATTTGGGTCCTTGGCTTCTTGTTAGATGACCACCACTTGGAATGTTAACATTGCGAGGGGTCATTCTTGCATTTTTAATCCGTGGAGTCGTGACATTTCTCGGATTAAACCAACAATCTATGGCAAAGTGACCAACCTTGCCACAACACCAACAATCGAATCGATTGTATCTTCTTTTTGTCTCCTGTTTTGCCTTTTGAACGGGAGGTGCAATAGGAGTGACTTTCTTAGTGGAAGTTTTCTTAGAAGTGGGGGCCTCATGGTGACAGCACACACATGGCTCCAACTTCTTCTCAACAGATTTGGGTGCAATCGTTTTAATTTTTGGTGCTTTCTTGTGAGCTGATCCGTGAACAAATGGACCATGATCTTTGAGGATTATTTCCTCATGAGGAGCTTTGAATGGAGAGTTGTCAAAGTTTCGGGGAAAGCTCCATCCTTGATATCTATTACTAGGTTCAACATGTGTTGGCCTAGCAAAGTGACCGTAGGATGAATCAAAGTCAAACGGGTTTGATGGAAAAATGACCTTCCTGAATGAAGGTTGACTTTGATTAGCAGTTCCCTTGCCTTTCACGGCTCTCTTCTCAGCAGCCTTACTACTTTCAGCCTTATGACCAATTCCACTACCCTTCGCAGGAGCAGAGAACCTATCAATGAATGGAAGAATAGTCTTAGGTTTCGAGAAGCTTTCTACGAGCTTCCTTTCTGCCTTCAACTTATCTTCTAGTTCATTTATAGTTTTCTCCTTTAAATTCAACAACTCAGTGGAGTTTTTCAGTTCGTCTTTCAAGAGTTGGATTTCATCTTTGAGTGGAGTTAATTGTTCAACTTCCTCCCTCAAAGCTAATTCCACTGTCTTGAGAGATTCAATTTCTTTTGACTTGGATTTGACGACCTTGCGGCACTTGTCAAATCCTTTCACAAGGGCTTCATACTGAGTTATTAACTTAGAGTCCTCCTCTGAGGAGTAGCCTTCATCTGCTACGGATGCAGTCTCATCTTCAGAAGCAAACAGAGGAGTATGAGAGTTTACCTTCCCCTTATAAGAGGAGTCGCATATTTCTTCGTCTAGATGTGCCATTAGTCCAAAGTAGGCTTCTTCATCTGAGCTTGACGCATCAGAGTCACTGTCGCTCAGAGTCTTTGCCTTTTTGGCGAGGAGGCTCTTTTCTTTCTTCTTTCCTTTAAAGGATCTCTTTTCTTCCTTCTTTGATCCTTCTTTCTTTTTGTATGGACACTCGGCTATTACGTGTCCTGGCTTATTACAGCAATAACAAATAATGTCAGTAGAATCAAATTTGTTTGGTTTAGATTTATACCTGTCATTATAGTAGTCCTTCTTGTGATGATCACCATCACGTCTTGATCTTCTGTGATCAAATGCAGTGGATTGCCCTCTATTCTGCTTTCTTTTATTCAGAAGTCTTTTGAATTGTTTGGAGAGAAGAGAAAATTCTCCATCAGACATCTCTGAACCTGAGGGGCTGGCATCAGACACATCCTCATCAGAAGATGGTCTCTTGACAGGTGGGAGAGCCTTGCTCTTTCTTGAGCTTTCAGCTTTTAGGGCAAAGGACTTCTCCCTTCCAGAGGCTCTGACCCCCTCTTCTTCAGCTTTGCGGGAATTTAGCTTCAACTCATGGGACAGGAGCTTACCAAACAACATTTGTGGCTCCGTGGTTCCGAGCTTTCCGAATTCTCTGATGGCTATAACCTTGGTGTCCCATTCTTTCGTCAGGGATCTCAGAAATTTGTCATTTAGTTCGCCAGTTGTGAATTCTCTATCATAGTTCCTAAGACCATTTACGATCTTGAAGAACTTCTCGTAGGTGTCAGAAATGGAGTCTCTTGGATCTTGCTTGAATGCTTCGTATTCCTGGTTCAGCAACGATCTTCGGTCATCCCTCACTTCTTCGGTCCCTTCCATCAGAACGACTAGTGAATCCCACATTTCTTTAGCAGATTTGCAGTGAAGTAGATTTTGCAGCATTGAATCATCAACTGCACCTGCAATGATATTCTTAGCTTTCTTGTCTAGGGCCACTAGAGCGATCTCATTTTTGTTCAGTTCCAACATCTTCTTCGGGATCATGATGGTGGAGTTTATTGAAGATGGTTTCATCGGAATATGGGGACCTTCTTCCATGATCTGAAAGATTCTTGGGTCGGCAGCTTCCATGTAGAATCTTACTCTTTCCTTCCACATAGGAAAGTTCTCTTTGGTGCAGACTGGCAACTTGACGGAATCCTTGGCCTTATCCATTCCAGACATATTTGCTTTAGCAACTAGATGAGGAGTCTTGTTCAAGGTGTTGGCCTTATAGCGAATAACCTGCCTCTGATACCAATTGAAAGTATCTAGCTAGTTGCGGCCTAAATCACCTAGAGGGGGGTGAATAGGTGGATTCTATGTCTTTATGCGGAATTAAAAATTTAACACAGAAAAGCAAACAAACAACCACAGCACAGACACAAGGATTTTATAGAGGTTCCCCGATGTGGGTAGTCATCTTTCCCGCCTCGCCTATCTAGCACTACGAGGCTAGACTCGGCTACTTCACCAAACTCAGATTATAACTAATCTTACACCTCGGAGTCAAAACTCCTACAACTCGGAGTATACCACTCCTACAACTCGGAGTAAACAACTCCTACAACTCAGAGTATAACAACTCCTACAAGTAATCTCGGAGTGAAAACTCCTACAAAAGAAAAGATAAGGGAACACAATACTTCTTCTTAACCTCTAAATAGATTAACTTCAGATCTTGAAAACTGAGTCTTCTTCTTAACCTTGAAAGAAAGCTTGGCACTTGAAAGAAGTGGAAGAGAGAAGACTTGGCTAACCAGATCTGAATAGGCCCTTTGACTTACTTGAAAGAATCTTCAATAAGGAGAGCAACAATAATATCAAAGGCCTTCTTCTGAGAAATCTCTAACAACAAGAGGGAAAGGATCTTGAGCAGCAAAAGTTAGGTCTCAGAAATCTTGTTCAGCAAAAGGGAAAGGAGATCGACTTTTAGCTTTTTCTGAACTGTCGGCTGAAGAGAGATGTTTAGATCGAGAAAAAGAATTATTATGTGTGTAACCCCTTGCCCTAAAATAAGGATTTATTTATAGGGAGGACTTCAACGGCTAGTGCAACAAAGAAGGGAGAGGCGACACGTGTACTGCTCATGGTGGCTAACTCTAATTTTCGAAAACGAAACAAAGATTTGAAATCCGTCTGTCCGTCATTCGTCGGGACTTCACGTGAACATCCGACGAATTGACTTATCTGCAGAATTTTCTTCACAACCCAGCCAAAATGACCTCTGTCAGCATTCGTCGGGATTCGTCGGAATGACCCGAGTCATCTCGACGAATGGACTTGGCTTCAGAAATTTCTTCACAACTCAGCCAAAACGACCTCTGTCAGCATTCGTCGGGATTCGTCGGAATGACCCGAGTCATCTCGACGAATGGACTTGGCTTCAGAAATTTCTTCTGTCTGGATTCGCCGGGATTCGTCGGAGTGACCCGAGTCATCTCGGCGAATTGACTCAGCATAAATTTCTCTTTTCTTCTGAAAACCTGCTCCACTCCTCAACCTTGAAAACCTTCAGTTATGAGTATATGAAGTGCACCCCAAAAGAGAGAATACACATGGACCAACACTTTGTTCTATTCAATGAGGGATTACATTGTTTAGAACTGTGTTTGGTGATCCATTGCAACCTGACTTTGGTGAGCACTTAGCATTAAGGCCTGTCATAACACATCTAAACAAAAGTCATCAAATACAAATACAATTCATTTTAGTTTACTAGGGGACATCTTCAAATCAAGGTGATTGTGGACACAATACCCAACACTCAGGCTCAACAGCCCTACCTCAGACACAACAGCCATACCAACTCAGACCTATCAAGAAGTCCTACCTCAGATCTCCACTAAGATCTTACACTCAAACTGAACTCTCAGCTCTACACTCAGGCCCAACATCCCAACTCCTTTGGGCAAAATGCCCTACAAACTCAGAACAAATATGTTCCTACAGAAGTTATGAATGAAGTTTACAACAGAAGATGAAAATAGATAACTCTTTCAAGCCTTTGGTCTTCTGTTGCAGATTTACTGCAAATGCAGTCTTGAAATAGGAAATAGGTAAGTAACTTCAATCGTTCCCCTTTCTGATCCTTATCTTCAGTAGATGAATATGGATCAACTTGCTCTTCTTGATTCACACAGGAAGAACAAAACTTTCTCTCGTTGCAGCTTCAGGAAGCAGGAAAAGAAATCTTCTTGACAGCCGTCAATGTAACAATAGAGGTAAGTTCTTTTTCCAAAAAGCATCCTTCTTCAAAGCCCTAAGTTGTTCTTTTATACTCCTTCAGTCTTCAATGGCTATCAGATGACCCCTAACAAAGTATGGAGGTGATTGGAGCACCTTATCTTGCTTTTCTATGACTTGCGCCAAAAGCAAAACCTGCCAGCACATTTGAATCTGTCTCAGAGGTTGGGCTGAGATAGCTTCCAGTCTCACCAGCTACTTCTATCTCCGTCTCAGCGGATCCGCTGAGACAGACATTTGTCTCAGCGATTTTCCTCTATCTGCAGCTCAGCAGGACCAGACTCCTTCTCAGCGGCTCTTGGCCTTGTCTCAACAGTTCAGCTGAGAGTGAGAACTCATCTCAGCAGTTCTGGCAGTAAACCACTGAACTTATTCCACACATTGGAATAACCTAACCATGCATCGTCATGAGGTAAAATAGGGTTTATCAAATACAACATGTACTTCGTATTGAGTGTGATGCTTCTTCAAATCAAGGGAACATTGAGGGTAATATTCCCAAAACTAATGGACCTCCCAACCAAAATTTGGGTCTATATGAGTTGTCTAACAACTTTAATTCCAATAAATCATATATTAGACAAAACTATTGAAATAGTTGCCCCAAAAATTCTAAATTTTGGGCACATATTGTGTCTAGGGTACATGCATACATGGTCAAAGTTCATCTTCATACAAGTTACCATGTGAATGTTATTCACCATCAAATTTTTGTCCTTCCTAAGGACCAGTCCCACTAGAACTGCCCTACAGGTAGCTCTAGGATCCCAATTGGTTTGATTTCAATTCCAATGAAAATGAGCAACCTGCTATGACAAACCATATGAAATAAATATAACTATGGATTACATAAATCATTAAGCATGAATCTTGAAGCAATTTGGATGGGATCCAGTTGTCTTCTTCTCTGAGCCGACGGTGGAGATCGTCCTGTCCTATAGCTCTTTCAAACTCACTTTCCAAGTCATCTGGCCACTTCCCTGGCCGGCCACCATGACCACCACCTTCGTTGAGGTTGTGGCTATTGATTGACGGTGGTGTGCCCGCCGAAGGTGGCGATTTCTGGCAAACCCGCCACCAATAATATGTCCAAAATTTTCCATTTTTCTCGCATTGGATCGGGCTCAATTGAGCCCGATTTCTCTCCTAATGGATCTAGGATGCTTGCACAAGGGGAGAGGAGGAGAAACCGACCTAGATACGATCTTGGCGGTGGGGTTGATGTCTATGTGCCATGGCCAGTGATCTTGCGTGACTTCCACCTCCTGCTCTCATTTCTCTAGCAAAGAGGACAAACTAAAGCTTCGTTTCAACTGCCAAGAGTGTTTTTAAGCTGTTGAATGTATCAATTTTGGCTGGTGGTGGTTGTATAGAGGAGAATTCAGAAGGGGGTGGTCAGCCAAGGCTTTGAATGGCTCCTCCTTGATGGCAAATGGCTGGCATTGATTGGAGATCAGTCCCAAGGCATGGGGAACACCTTAGTTGCCTTTGGTAATGAAGAGGAGGTGCCAAGTGGCAACCATTCCATGAATTCCTCAACTTTATTTTCCAAATAGGTGAAATCCCTATTTTTCCCTCATTGAAATTCCTCCATTCAAAATCAGAGGGGTTTACAGGGTCACTTGGCTTGTGCGCTTGCTGGATGGGCCTTGGGCAAAGCCTTAGCCCATTTGGATTTGCTTTTGGCTTTTAATTTCTTCTTTAGGGCTCAAGTTTGACCATGGTTGACTTAGGGGTTAACTAGGTCAATTTGATGGGTTGACTAGTCCAATGTGTTGGTCTTGAGTCTCTTGATACCACCCAATGTTGATTGGGTCATGTTGATGCCCTAATTGGGCCAATTTAGCTAATAGGTGTGATATTGACCAAAATTGGGGAAAGTTTGACTTTGGTCATAGTGGACCAATTTGTAACAACTTGATGGGGATTTTGGGTCCATTGGGTCTTCTATGATGTTATAAGACTAGGGGTGAGGTCAATTTCATGTTTTGGGTATCAATTGGACCTATTGGTGAAGGTTGACCTATGTTGACCTAAAGTTAACTTAGGTCAATTTTGACCAATTGGTGACCACATTATGGGTCTTTTGGTTCACTTGGGTCTCTCTTAGGGTTGGGACTGTTAAAAAAGTTGAGGTCCAGAGATGAAGTAAAAAATGCGGAATCACTTCACAAAACTTTCCACAAGTGTAGCACAATAATGACAATGGGAAGACTGAATAGTGCTATGGTATTAACTATCTCTTCACAATTCGAGGTATACATGGCGAGACATGATTCATAAGAATCACGGAGGAGAGAAGCACGAAACACAAAAGGTAAACGAGCTGCTAAGACCTGACAACTTGAGACCGCTAGACCGCGCGAACATACAAGCCAGACGGTAGCCCCTGAGACTGCGCGAACAGAGCATAAGCCGCACCTGCCAGACCGCAACCACAGACAGCTGACCTACTGCATTATTCCCCTGCTGAAAACAACCAGCTCGCACTTCTTGATCTCCCAGACCACACGGTATCCAGATCACAGAAGAACCCACAAACACGGAACAAAGAACTGCTACCTGCGACAGACTGCAACTCAAGATCATCTGGCCACTTAAGACCGCCTGATTAACTAAGTCCACTGCACAGACCAAGAAGACCTAAACACAATCCGCCCGGACTGGATTATTCAAAGCTGGAAGAAAGGAGACAAGCTGACCGCAAGTTGCTAGCCGCTAACCTACGAACAAACAAACCGGCCAAACAATGATCTCAGACCGCACGACCTCAAAGTGAGACCGGCAGAATCAAGCCAACCTTGGTTCTTACAGTTCTCGTTATAAATGACGGGCCCTGCACGCCTATTTATAGGCGAGAAGATGGATGTCATCTCTGCACAAACCGGGATACTATAACCGTCCATCAGATCGCGAGCGGTCTCACAAACTAGACCGCCCGAGCTCAGCAAAGCTAACAGCTCCCTTATTAACCATACGGTTATTCACAAACTGCCCGGTTATCGCGGTCTCCCTAAGATAGACCGCCAGTCTCATTGCAAAAGCAAAGAACTCCTTCAGTAACCAGACCGACTAGAATAGTCGTCAGACCGCCTGGTCAATGCAAGAAGGCAGTCCTACTTGTACATCTGGCCGACTTGAACAAGTCGCCAGAACAAACCAGCGCGAGCTGCTTAGAAACAGCAATCTCCCAGATCAGACCGCCCAGACATAACCGCCCAGAGCACAAGCGCAGATCGCGCGGTCTCTGCGGTCTCCAACCTGCAGACCGCCAAGCACTATTCCACTTTCACTTCAAAAATTTAACACTCCCCCTTGAAGTGGGAAGTGGAAGTCAACCCAAGCAAACTCCACAACCGACCAAATGGTCCCTTTGCCAGCGGCTTAGTAAATATTTCAGTAACGTTCTCCTTGCTCTGCACATGCTCCAAATAAGAGATCCCTTCAACACCTTCTCACGAATGAAATGGTGATGAATCTCTATGTGCTTCGTACGCGCTTGACAAACTGGATTGTTCACCAGTTTGAGAGCACTCTCATTGTCACCACGTAGCATAGTAGGACCTCGTACCTCCCTATGAATGTCCTCCACAAGCCTCCTAAGCCTGATGGCTTCCTGAGCTGCCAAAGCCGACGCTTTGTACTCCGCTTCTGTGGTAGAGACAGACACAGAATCCTGCTTCTTGCTGCACCATGATATAGCTGTAGAGCCTGTCATAAAGACATATCCAGATGTCGATCTCCGATCATCTGAATCTCCTCCATAATCAGCATCCATGTACCCGTGCAAGCAAAAGCCTGAATCTCTCCCATAGAAGAGACCCAAATCTGAGGTGGATTTGACATACTTCAATATACTCTTAGCCTCCACAAGATGAGGCTTCCGAGGCTCTGCCATAAACCGACTCACCATGCCAACTGCATAAGCAATATCTGGCCTTGTGATCGTCAAGTATATCAAGCTTCCGACCAATGCCCAGAACACCAAAGGATTGGTAAGAACCTTCCCTTCATCTCGCTAAAGATGAACTCCAACCTCCAGTGGAGTAGAGCTGCTCTTCCCCCCTCCATGCCGAATCTCTTCACGATTCGATCTGCATATCCCTTTTGGGAAACGATCATACCGCTCTCTTTCCTCTCCACTTCGAGCCCAAGGAAATGGTGGAGCTCACCCAAATCCTTCATCTCAAATCTGATAGCTAGCTCAGCACGAAGCCTAGCTACTTCCACTTCAGAATTCTCCGTAATGATCATATCGTCAACGTACAGCAGCACCAAGACCAGAAGCTCCCCCGTCTTCTTTACAACTAAGCTTGAATATGAATCAGAAGCAAAATATCCGCAGAACTGGAGGTATTCTGCGATCTTCCCATACCACGCCCGAGGCGCTTGCTTCAAGCCATAAAGAGCCTTCTTGAGCTTGCAAACATATCTTGGGTGCTCTTCGGATACATAACCAGGTGGCTGATCCATGAAGATATCCTTGTCAATCTCGCAATATAAGAAAGCATTCATCACGTCGAGTTGCCAAATCTTCCACCCTTGGCAAGCTGCCAATGCGATCACCACCCGGACTGAAGTCATCTTGGCAACGGGGCTAAACGTTTCTTCATAGTCCTCCCCATACTTCTGAGAGAAACCTCGAGCTACAAGGCGAGCCTTGTATCGCTCAATACTTCCATCAGCCTTCTTCTTCAGTTTGAAATCCCACTTGCAAGTCAATGGAGTAGCACCCTCAACCTTAGGCACCAAGTCCCAAGTCTCATTCTTCCTGAGGGCAGCCATCTCTTCATCCATGGCTCCATCCAACTCCTTGACTCCAACGACATTTTCATAACAAGATGGCTCTCTCTCATCCAGGGGATCTGCGAAGAAACATGAGACAAAACTCACCAAATTCCCGCTCGTATACCAAAAAGGTGGAATAATGGTCCTCTTGGACCTCCTCAGAGCTTGACTCTGAACCACCTCTTCCACTGCAGCTTTTGGACTAGCTCTCCTTTCAGGTAAACATGGAGCATTGCTCCCCCTGCTTCCAGAACCTGAAGCACCTGACCAAGATATAGAAATACCTGGAGCACCTGGAGAAATAGGCAACTCCACCAGAGCTTCCCATACAGCTTCCTCCGGTCCACCATCTACCCTGCTTCCTTGTAACTCAATAGAAGAGCTTCCTTGGTATGACGTCAGCTCGTCAAATACCACATCCCTAGAGACCACATATCTCTGTGTCTCGGGATCCATGCATCTCCATCCTTTCTTCTGATCATCATAACCTACGAAGACTAGTTTCCTTGCCTTAGCATCTAGCTTCGTTCGAAGGTCATCCAGAACATGGACGTAGCAGGTAGAACCAAACACTCAAAAGTGTTCCATGCTTGGCTTCTCCTTGAACATCAACTCATGAGGAGTCTTCATGTTAATGGGACTGAGAGGCATCCGGTTGATAACATAGGCCGAACAAGACATTCCCTCTGCCCAGAAGGACTTTGGGATACTCTTGGAATGAAGCCAACATTTGCAGGTCTCAGTTAGGTGACGGATCTTCCGCTCTGCAACTCCGTTCTGTTGCGGAGTGTGAACACAAGAAAGCTCCCTTTGGATGTCATGCTTGCTGCAGAAGTTAAAGAACACCTTGGAGGTGAACTCCCCTCCATTGTCAGGTTTGAACCTCTTCACCCGCAGGTTTAGCCGACCTTCCACCAGCTCCTTGAACTCCACAAACCAATAGAACACCTCCGACTTCTCCTTCAAAAAATATACCCAAGTATATCTGGTGAAGTCATCAACCAAAATTAGCATATACCTGCTACCTCCAAGACTGGCAGTGTTAGTAGGTCCAAATAGATCACCATGGATACACTCCAATGGTCTTTTACATCTGCTTTGTGATTTGTCAAATGGAAGGCACTGAGCCTTACCAAACTGACAACCTGCACAAACATGACCATCCCCGAAAGATGACAAGCTAGGCAGACCTTTCACCAGGCCTCTTCCCTCCATAGCTATTAACTTATCCATCCCAACTTGCCCAAGTCTTTCGTGCCATATAGCAGCGCTGTCGTTAGCCCTCATCTTATCAACATAAGAACTTGTTGAAAGAACAAACAAGTCCTTCACCCGTCTCCCAACATGAGTGACCTCAGCTTTCACCGCTGAAACATTTCGGAGAAATTTCACTTCTGTTGGACCGAACAGAATGTGATAGCCAGCATCCACCGCATTGGTCACCTAGAAGAGGTTCTTCTTCATTCCCGGAAATTATAGACACTCTTCAATATAAGAGTACCTCTATCATCGTTCAAAGAAACCATACCCTCCTTCTCAACTACATGAACAGTATCATCAGTCGTAATGATAGCGTCATTACCTGTATAAGCCTGTAATAAGGAGAACTTCGACTCATCCCCGGTGAGGTGATAACCACACCCAGAGTCCACTATCCAATCATCCTGATAGTTGATGGAAGTTATAGCCCGAACACACGTGCCCGTCATGAATGCACCTCCACCACCCCCAACTACCTTCAGAACCGGAACCAGCCTCCTCCTTCCCTGCAGCATGCCCTGGCTGAAGATTGAGCTTGCAGTCCCTTTTGAAATGACCAAGCTTGTTGCACCTGAAGTATCTAGGTCCATCCTGCTTCATCCCATTACGCTTAGGAGCATAGCTCCTCTCCTGCTGATATGAAGTAGACTGACCATCATCTCTAGATGTCTTCTTCTTCTTGTCCCATCTCTTTTTCTTGCCAGAAAATAGAACCTCGCCTTCTCCCCCAGAGATAGACATCCCAGCCATTTGCTTAGCCAAACTTTCTTGCAAAGCAAGCAAGTTCTCCAGCTCCAGCAACGAAGGCTGATTGGCCCAGCCTTAAACAGAAGTAACAAAGGCCACATAATCCCTCCGCAAGCCGCGGATTATGTGCCTCTTCAGCTTAGCATCTGAGATAGGCTCATCCGGGTCCAAAACCAAAATCTCTGCGCAGAGGTTCTTCATCTTTAAGAAGAACATTGAGATAGACAAATCTCCCTGAGTTTCTTTTGCCAACTCATTCTCCAAGAACTGTATCCTAGCTACATTCTTCTTATTGAACAAGCCATCCAAGGCTGTCCAAATTTCAGCAGCTGATCCACACCCGATGATGTGATCAAACAGCTCCAGAATGATAGCTCTCTTGAGAGTAAACTCTACCTTAGCATTCGTTTTCCTCTAAGCCTTCACGATCCCCGCATTCCCTTCAGCAGGAATAATAGCTTGTCTTGCTTCTCCTCCTACTACCTCCCACAAATCCTCGCCAAGAAGATAGCTCTCCATGCAAGACTTCCACTTCTTAAAGTTAGTCTGCGTAAGGAGCTCAATACCAAGGCCTCTAGCATATCCTCCTTCCATTGCTATCCCACTGATTGCTAACCACTTGAGAAACCCGAGAGAAGTATCAGCAATTTCTGCTCAGCAACCTCAGCAACCTACCTCTGATACCATGTTAAAAAACTTGAGGTCCGGAGATGAAGTAAAAAATGCGGAATTACTTCACAAAACTTTGCACAAGTGTAGCACAACAATGACAATGGGAAGACCGAATAGTGCTATGGTATTAACTATCTCTTCACAATTTGAGGTATACATGGCGAGACATGATTCATAAGAATCACGGAGGAGAGAAGCACAAAACATAAAAGGTAAACAAGGTGTTGTGACCTGAAAACATGAGACCTCCAGACTGCGCGAACAGACAAGCCAGACCGTAGCTCCTGAGACCACGCGAACAGAGCACAAGTCGCACCTGCCAGGCCGCAACCACAGACCGCTGACCTGCTGCTTTATTCCTCTGCTGAAAACAACCTGTTTGCACTTCTTGATCGCCCAGACAGCATGGTCGCTAGATCACAGAAGAAACCGCTAACACAGAACAAATAACTGCTACCTGCAACAGACCGCAACTCAAGATCGCCTGATCAACTGAGTCCACTGCACAGACCAAGAACACCTAAACACAGTCCGCCCGGACTGGTTTATTCAAAGCTGGAAGAAAGGAGACAAGCTGACCGCGAGCTGCTAGCTGCTAACCTGCGAACAAATAAACTGGTCAGACAAAGATCTCAGACCGCACGACCTCAAAGTGAGACCGGCACAATCAAGCCAACTTTGGTTCTTACAGTTCTCGTTATGAATGATGGGCACTGCACCCCTATTTATAGGCGTGAAGATGGATGTCGTCACCGCACAAACTGGATACAATAACTGCCCATCAGATCGCGAGCGGTCACACAAACCAGACCGCCCGAGCTCAGCAAAGCCAACAGCTCCCTTATTAACCATACGGTTATTCACAAACCGCCCTGTTATCGCGGTCTCCCTAAAACAGACCGCCCGGTCTCATTGCAAAAGAAAAGAACTCCTTCTGTAACCAGACCGACTAGAACAGTCGTCAGACCGCCTGGTCACTGCAAGAAGGAAGACCTACTTGTACATCTGGACGACTTGAACAAGTCGCCAGAACAAACCTGCGCAAGTTGCTTGGAAACAACGATCTCCCAGATCAGACCGCCCGGACAGAACCGCCAAGAGCACCAACGCAGACCGCACGGTCTCTGCGGTCTCCAGCCTGCAGACCGCCCAGCACTATTCCACTTTCACTTGAAAATTTTAACAGGGACCTATTGCTAAGGTCAATTTGAGTTGGTGAGTCCAATTTGAAGTAAATTGGCCTAGGTTGATTTGTGCACTTTTTGGGGTGCTCATAGCAATTTTCCTAATTTCAAGGTAACCTAGGGTCATACCATGGCCTCTACTCTTAACTCAAGTCCTAAACCTAACCTAAGGGGGTCTAGAACGAATAGGGAAGTTACACCACCTACTCTATGGGAGGAACCACTTGGGTATCCAGATATTTAGTCTCATCTTCTTTTTAGGTATGTTAACAGACTAAGGAAAAGGAAGACACGTGGTACTTGGAGTCGGGATGATCCAAAGACATGATGGGCGATAAAGCAATGTTCCTTAGCTTCACAAAGAAGAAAGGAGGAATGGTGACATTTGGTGACAATGGAAAGGGAAGAATTCTGGGCATCGGTACAGTGGGTAACGACTCTTTCTCTATTACAAATGTCTTATATGTAGAAGGCTTGAAACATAACCTAATGTCTATTAGTCAACTATGTGATAAAGCTCTTAATGTTCTATTTGAATCTTCTACGATTTTGTGTAAAATTATAAACCCAAAAACTAATGATATTGTACTCACTGCACAAAGAACTCACGTGCTTCACTAAAATGTCTAATCTAAAAAAAATGAAGAACTAGAATTATGGCATAGGCGTCTTGGTCACTCTAGCACCAAGTTGATTTTAAAATTGTCAAAAAATAAAATAATAAGAGGTTTACCAATGCTTAATGGAAATATATCCTCTCTTTGCCCACCTTGCCAAAATGGAAATTTTTCTAAAACCTCTTTAAAAATAAAAATGAAATCTCTACCACTAAACCCTTACAACTAATTCACATGGACCTATTTGGTCCAATTATCACTTGTAGTCTTGGAGGTAGAAATTACACGTTTGTGTTGATTGATGATTATTCTAGATTTACATGGTCATGATTTCTTACCTCCAAATCTGATGCTTTTTTTGAATTCACAAAATTATGCAATCGTATTCAAAATGAGTTAGATTAAAAATTAAATGCATTTGCTTGGATCATGCATGGAGGGGAATTTGAAAATGAAAATTTCACTACTTTTTGCAATAATGTAGGCATCAAACATGAATTTTCCGCTCAACGCACCCTTCAACAAAATGGTGTGGTGGAGAGGAAAAATAGAACTCTTCAGGAACTTGCACACACAATTGTTGAAACCGATTTCTCGGTCTCTTGTGGAGTTCGGGGCCCTCACCGAAATGAGGGGCGGCTAGCCCTTACTGATCCCTCGGAGAAGACAGACGGGAAACTAAGAAAATGACTAAGACCTTAGTCGCAGCGAGGAGGTCCCTCCACTAACCCGGAAGATCGTTGAGCGCTTCCCCTCCCAAGCCAAAGCTGAGACTCGGGCACCTTGGAGAGCTCTAGGAATGCTAACCAAAGAAAGCCTGAGGAGGGAGAAGCTGAAGTCTAGTCCTCTCCAAAGGTGCCCTTGAGGTCCTATTTATAGGTTTTCTGGTTTGGCCTGCAAATAGCAGGATTCCGCTTTTTGATTTTACTATTCGCACCCCAAATGTGTCTGCTAACAGCCAAACTCCGCTGTTTGGAGAGGCTAAAGGCAGACCACCAAGGGTAAAAGGGTAATTTGACCCTATTGGCTCATGGGCAAGGGGCTGCGAGAACCTCCCTGTAAGATGCTCTCGCGGGCCTCCTTCGCGAGCCCTACTCGCAATGCCTCTCTTAGGCGATCGCCCTGCGAGGACCTCGCTGGCCTCCTGGCAATTTCGGCCGAGGTATGATCTCGCGAGCCCTCCAGCGAGACCGTCTTTTGATTTGGCCCCCCACTAAACACATTTCGCCGGACACCTAACTGGTTTGTCAGCCCTCGCCGGGCCTAGTCCCCTGAAGATATCTGCCGAGGTCTGGATCTCGCAACTCCTGTTGCGAGACCGTCCCTTTGGCTTCAATGAGCATATAACACTTCGTCGACTTCAGATGATTCCGCCGAACAGGGGTATGGTCGACGAGGCCGGGGAAGTTCGACGAACTCACACGCGAGTGCCTGTCTCGCTGACCCTTCTCGCTCGCCCTTCGGCGAGCTCCATTTGCTGCCTTCTTTAGACCGTCTCCTTGCCTGGCGAATATCGGGGTTGTACACAATCCCCGCTCTTCGTGAGGACATTTGTGCTCGCGAAGAATCATCCAACCCCTGGTATTCGCCCGCTCCTTGATGACCTGTCGGGAATCTTTGGTGGGACCCACCCTATGGGCTATAAATATCGTCCAGAGTCTCTAGTGGCGTGTGCTACTACTTCCCTTCCTCTCCCTTTGCCTGATACTGTAGCTGCCTAGGGATGCCCATTTCCGAAGAAGCCGAGGCTCGCCTGAGGGCGATGAGAGCCGGCGGGCTACCCTCTAGGACTAGGGTCCCCGCCTGGATGAACCGGCTGCCCCCTGCCCAGTCGCCGAAAGCTAAGAAGGCGAAAGCAGCTCATCGCACCGGAGATGACTCCGTGATGCTGGATTCCTCCCCGGACGATCGCCACCATGAGAAGGTATGAGATACTCCAGTTCACGTCAATAAATTGCTTGTCATTCATTTCTACTCGCAGGATGCTTTGCCGAGCGAGAACGTTGGAGAACCCGCTGAGGGGTCTCGCAAGAGATCGTAGGCGGATATGAACCTCGCTGGGAAAAATGTCACCGGTATGATCTTAATCTCGCGTACCGTAATGTATCTTGTCAACTATGTACGATCTCCGTTCCTCATTTCTTACAGTCTCGCCCCTGAAGTCTCCGGCCCGCCAGGCATCGTGGCCGCCGTCTCCGCCTCCGCCTCCTCCAGACAAAATCATAGATAAGCCCGGGTTCCAGCTCCTGACGAGCGAGGAGACCGGTGGCTCCGCGCCGCCAAAGATTCCCCCGACCAACAGCGCAGCCTACCCTGCCGGCCTGGGCAAATCTCTCTACCCTCACTACGGTAACGTGTTCCAGGGCCGCCCTTCGACTTCTCGCCCACCTCTCGGTAAGCATTCTGACCTCGCTGAAACCCTGCGCGAACTCACACTCGCCATCTAATCTCTGTAATATCTTGCAGACAATGCCGAAAACCCGCATACCGATTCTGAACTGTGCGACGACGAGATGTCCCCCCTTCCTGACCAGGTGGAGGAATTCTTAGGGGATCCGCGAGATCCCGAGATGATGAAACAGCGGGCCGTGGAGTTACTGAGGAAGCATGGGCGAATGCTGATGGACCTCAACATGCAGGCGAGATGTGACAGGGAAGCCGCGGAGGATAGGCACGCGATCCTGGTGGAGGAATGTGCGAGGCTCCTGCAAGCGAGACAGCGCGATCAGGACGAGAACGCCACGACGCCAGAGGTGCACATAGTGAGGATGAGAGACTACGCCTACCTCATGGACCGGGAGGGTCGTTTGGCAGAGGACTATTATAATTCTAGGGTACCGCCGAGGTCCGGGTCACGGGGTGGGTGCCGGTGGAAATGGCTACCCCACGATTCAAGCTAGCTGCTATATCGTGAAATTATTTGTAACAGTTGTCGTCGTTTTTGAACAATCTCGCTACGTTTCGTGACTCGCATATTCGCCACTCATGCTGGCTTTTATTTCTCTTGACAATAAGTATCATAATCTTTTATGGTTTTTTGCTCGCTGTCAATGAATCTATTTTACTTTTATGTTATATTGTGCTCGCGAGGACCCTCTGTTCTCGCAAAACGTATCCTGCAGAAATGTTGTTTGCACTAACCCCGCAGGTCTCTCTCGCCCGCATACATGATGTGATGTTTTTGCTGATATCAGCGTCCGCCGACGCTTGGACTTCTTCCCGCCATTTTGCTTTGGCTATAAATAGGCGGCCATAACTGAGCCAACCACCGCATTTACTCTCGACCTTCTACCTCCCCTGTTTCAGAGCTCTCGCTCCTTCCTGTCCTCGCTTTTCTTCCTTTCTCGCAGGTTATTAGAATGGGCGGCGACGCTGAGTCAGAGGGTCGGCGAAAGATCGCGAAGGCTTTCGCCGAGCATAGCTTCTTCAACTGCAACCTGACCGATGAGGAGTACTTGAGCGCGGTCGCCGACTATGTCACCCATCCCTTTGAGGCACGCCGTCCTAGCGAGGACGACGTGATCAACGACCCGTTGGTCGACGAGATGGCCATTCCCACCGCCCATTTCACGGTCGGTCTGCGCCTTTCCCTGTGGCCGGAAGTTCGCCAGGTAATAATCGCTCTCACTTACTTCCTATTTTTTGCAACTCGAGTCTCGCTCGCCATGTGGACTAATCCTATTCTCGTTGCTTATCAAGTGCTCAAGCACTATGGCGTTGTTCCAGGCCAGCTCACACCTAATGCCATGGCGGTGGTTACAGCCTTCGCCTGTTACCTTCACGAGGAGAGCATCGAGTTCAGCCTCCCGGTCTTCCGGAAGCTGTTCTCATTCCGCGCCTACAAAGATGGGACGACCTACTTCGTGGGCACGGGTCCTAAGGTTGACGAGACCATCAACAAGGCCCACTTCTGGGCCCAGAAGTTCCTCATCGTTAAGGGGAACTTCGGCAACATTCCCCTCTCACCGGTTCAACATAGTTAGAACACCTACCGGCCCACCGCCCTCGGCGGCCACGACGCCCTCCTCCATCAGTTCTTCTGCAAGAAGAACTTTGAGGTCGTCTATCTCCGCCGCAATCTCGATTCACTGCCTCCAGTTCTCGCCGGGGAAGGTAAAGATCTAGGCTTAACACATACAATTTTATTCCCTACCATATCGTACTTATCAAAATTTTAATGTTTATTTCTAGGAGAGGGGGATTTTCCCCTCCATCCCCCCTACGCGAGCAACCGAAAAACCGACTCTACCATGGCTCTCGCTACCATGGGGCGAAAGCTTGCCGAGGCGCCTTCACTCCGGGTGAGCCCTCTTCTCGCAAGAGATCGGGGGCTTCTGGTAGTCACGCTGCCCCTTCGAAATCTCTGCCAAAGAAGAAGAGCAAGAAGAGCGGGGTCTCGCTCGCTCCCTCGAAGGGTAAGGAGCCCCGCGAGGCCGCCTTTGATGAGTTCGACCTCACCGGCCTCTCTGCGGGGGGGGGGGGGGGGGGGGGTGAGGACGACGAGCCCTGCCAGGAGGTGGCTAGAACCTCCATCCTCCCCATCCCGGTAAACCACTATAACTTCGGCCACGGCCAGAGGCGCCGGGACGAGACTGGCGAGCTCCTTGTCAACTGGAAGCCGGAGACCAACAGGGTGGATATCTCCTCCATCCTCCCCTCCTGGGTGGAGAAGGAGATCGTTAGCTACCACGCCATCGACCTCGTGTTCGCTCTTTATGGTCATGAGGATGCGGGGTCTTATAAGGATGAGACTGCGAGAACCCTCGCTTTCGAGAGCGCGAGGCCGCAGTTGCGCTCTGCCGAGCTCGCCCATATGACGGGGAGGAACTGCATACAGCTGGAGCTTCAGAACGTGGAGCTCGCGAGGGCCTATCAGAGGCTCCTTGCTGAGAACATGCAGCTGAAAGAGAAGCTGCTCGTCGCGGAGGGTAGTGTGGTGAGTTACTTGACTTTCTCATCTTCCTTTCTTTTGGCCGTTTCGCTTTTTTGATTGAACTTATTTGCAGGATGTCGAGTCCATCGGGAGAGCCGACGCTCACATCAAGGATTTGGAGGGCGAGGTGGCTGGGCTGAAGGCCCTAAACTGCGACCTCACTCACGCCGTCGTTCCCACCTCTCCTCGCCGTCTGAAGGAAGACCGGCGAGCGCGAGACGAAGAGGTCCGCTTGGAGACTACAGAGTCGTCTCGCTACATCTTCTCGATGATGAAGGCGGCCGACCTCCTGGCCGATGATGTTGTCGACATGACTCTGGAAGACGTCATCCCGGAGCTCTTCCTCCCTCTTCCACCAGTGAAGGACAGTGATGACGAAGAAGGGACTGCGAGCGGTTCCTGAAGCTCGCCGTCATTCCTCTTTTTGTTGTAATTTTTGATCGGCGATCGCCGAAGATTGTAACCGAACTATGAAATATAGAATGCAAATTTTGCTTTGCTCATTGTGCCTTCCCTTTTCCGTTTTGTTATTTTTACGCGTTGAATGTCTCGCCCTCGCTTATCTCGATATCCGCCTTCGCGGAGGTTATTCTCGCGATGATTGTTCTCGCGCCACACGTTATTGAATAGATAGGTATAGGATACTTTGGCTTCTCGGGCCTTTCGCCGTTTGCCTTAGGATTACTACCCTTTTAGTTATGCGTATTTTCTCTAGGTTTTGCAGGGCATTTTTCCTCTTGGCGAGAGCTCGCCTCTTACCCGGTGTCGGCAACCTTTCTGCCGAGGACCGGATGTTCTGGATCGCATAAGATTGATTCTCGCCACTCACATAGTATCGTGCAAAATCTCTCTTTGCCGAGCGAGCAGGCCTGCCGAGCGAGAAGGAGTATTCCAGCATAAAGACTTGTCATCCTTGCTAGCCTCTCCAGAGATCAACCTGAACCCCCCGTCTAGTGAGAGCCCGGGAGCGGAATCGATCTGGAGCATTCCAGCACCAATACTTGTCACCTTGCCAGCCTCTCCAGAGATCAACCTGAACCCCCCGTCTAGTGAGAGCCCGGAAGCGGAATCGATCTGGGGCATTCCAACACCAATGCTTATCACCTCGTCAGCCTCTCCAGAGATCAACCGGAACCCCCCGTCTAGTGAGAGCCCGGGAGCGGAATCGATCTGGGGCATTCCAGCACCAATACTTGTCACCTTGCCAGCTTCTCCAGAGATCAACCTGAACCCCCCATCTAGTGAGAGCCCGGGAGCGGAATCAATCTGGGGCATTCCAGCACCAATACTTGTCACCTCGCCAGTCTCTCCAGAGATCAACCTGAACCCCCCGTCTGGTGAGAGCCCGGGAGCGGAATTAATCTGGGGCATTCCAGCACCAATACTTTTCACCTTGCCAGCCTCTCCAGAGATCAACCTGAACCCCCCGTCTAGTGAGAGCCCAGGAGAGCAATTGATCTGGGGCATTCAAGCACCAATACTTGTCACCTTGCCAGCCTCTCTAGAGATCAACCTGAACCCCTCGTCAAGTGAGAGCCCGGGAGCGGAATCGATCTGGAGCATTCCAGCACCAATGCTTGTCACCTTGCCAGCCTCTCCAGAGATCAACCTGAACCCCCCGTCTAGTGAGAGCCCGGGAGCGGAATCGATCTGGGGCATTCCAGCACCAATACTTGTCACCTGGCCAGCCTCTCCAGAGATCAACCTGAACCCCCCGTCTAGTGAGAGCACGGGAGCGGAATCGATCTGGGGCATTCCAGCACCAATACTGTTTGAGACCTGCCAAAGGATTGCTCCAAAACGCATGTGTTGAGTAGGAAATATGAGAAATTATATACAAAAAATGGCTAAGGATAAAACCTTTTTAAGTCATCTCCACTTCTCGCTCGGTCCAGAGGTACCCCTTCTACATTTCGGAGGTGATTGTAACGCCCGTGATTTTTCCGGTATTTGTTTAATTCAGTGATGGCGTGTTAATGACGTCGGGGCGTTACTTTTAACGCCGAGTTAGCGGCGCGTTGCCGTTTGCGTGTTTTCGCGTCCGTTTGGGTCTAGTCGACCAAATTTTGCGACGACCCGGAATTGGAAAATTTTACGATAGGAAATTAGATTATTTAATTTTAGACTTGTCTATCAAGTTTCGTCGCGGTCCGAGCCATTTTGGAGCCTCGACGCATTTTAGAAGTTTTGTATATATTTAAAGCTCGTCGTAACTTCCGCCATTCATATCTCGAAAACGGCACGTCGGATTTTGATTCCAACTTCGCCGTAGGATTCGTAGCGCCGCCGTTTACCTAAGGCGGAATTTTCGTTGGATTCGGCGTTCGTTATTTTTTTGTGATAAAATAATAATAATAATAATATTATTATTATTATTATAAAAAAAATCAGAATGTATATGTATATCGTTCATTATTAGAAGCATGCGTCGACTCATCCTCCCTCTTGCGTCGACTTCTTCTTCCCCTCTCAACGCATGTGTCGATTTACCCCTCCCTCTTGTGTCGACTTCACCTCTTCCCCCTGCGTCGACTTCCCAGCCTTGCGTCGACTTCCCCCTGCGTCGATTTATCCCTCCCTCTTGCGTCGACTTCCTCCCTTAGCAGCATGCGTCGACTCCCCTTAGCAGCATGCGTCGACTTTTTTTTCATTTATTTATTAATAATAATAATAATAATAATAATAATAATGATATTATTATTATTAAAGTTATGTGATGTTGCCAAAAGAAAACGAACCTACTTCTTCCTCATTCTGTCTGAACCAGAGAGAAAAGCGAGCGACGGGAGTGGCGTTCTCGTGAATCTTCCGGACGCCACCGACGAAGCTCCGGTGGTCGAAATCGCGATCCGAGCATAGATTCGGAAAGCTCTCGACGAGAGCTTCGTCCTCGTGGTAATTTCCTTCCGCTTTGTGAAACTTTTTCGTTAGGTCTTTTGTACCCTAACCTTTTCTAGCCCGATCTCTTGTAGATCTTGACTCCTCTCGCCTTCTCGTAACCCGATCTACAACGGGGAGCGATTCGGAGAGTTTTTCCAGCAAAACCTAAGGCAAGTGGTGTTGTTGCCCTTGCTCTTTCTCTTTGCCATATAACCGCTCTAAGCCGGAGCTGTTGATCTAACTGCGCCGTATCTCCGTTTTATTCTCTATTTTTGCTGCTAATAACTTGATATTATGCCAGTTAATAAGAGAAACAAAAAGATTTTTGTTAGCTTCATATCTCTTGATTTTCTCATTTGCTACTTGCCTTATGATATGATATGTCCTGTTGGGCCTCGCCCCTTCCCCTTTGAAATTGCATGAAAATATGAATTCTGTTGGAGGTCGTACACGATGTTGGCGGAGCCACCGGTGCGATGCTCTTTAATTTAATACATTCTGTTGGAGGTCGTACGCGGTGTGTTTTTTGCCCCCGGTGTAGTGCTCTTTTAAGCTTTTGATTAGGAGGCTATACACGGTGTGGTTTTTTCCCCCGGTGCGGTGTCCTCTTAAGCATTTTGATTGGGAGTCCGTACGCGGTGTGGTTTTTGCCCCCGGTGAGGTGCTCTTCTTTTGGATGAGCTGATCAGTCTCTATAATTCTGAACAAGAGTTACATGATTAATAATTTGAAAACGGATAGCTTTTCTTTTGCTTATGGCGAGTTTTGTCATCGACTGTATTCTCACCTTTGTTTGGTGAGCATATTCTGCTGATTTTTTTTTGTTAGTTATTCTGCTGTTTCTTTTTGCTGATGATTAGATACTTCTGCTGTTCCTTTTCCTGTCGATTACTTGCTGCTAGCTTTGTCATGACTGAACCTTGCAGCTTCTGTTTCCCTCCAGTCTCGCGGAGGTTTGCTTACTTTCTTATTTTCTGCACCACTTGTAACTTGCTTCTGAGGTGTTCTTTCTTTGAATGCCTCAGGTTCTGGACAGTAGCAGGTTTTAGTGCAGAGCTGCTTTAGTTGCTGTCTCCTGACTCTCTTGAGGTAGAGTATTCTGTGTACTTGTCGGTCCATGGGTTCGTGTCAGGTGTTGACGCCCGTGGTGCCGTTTAGTTAGATTTTTGTTTCACTACTGCTGTTACTTGTGGTTCACTTTTGAACAATTGTTCTGGAATGGTTAGACATTGGTTGGCTTTATGGCCCTTTGTTAGATATGTTAAGGTAATTGTTGCATTGCATATCATGTTTTGAAATATTAATCACACTACTTTCTGTGCGTGATAAACCTACTTTTATATATAGTAAATCCACACATTCGATCTTGCATGGTGCACCTCACTAGTTCTTCATGTTCACTTAGGCCACTAAGTAATTAAATCAAGTATTTTTCCGCTGCGTAAAACTATATTTTAAAAGCGTGGACTAGTTGATCCACCTAGCCGAGGGACGCGGCTTGTTAATCTTTTTGCATAAATTATATTTAAATCTCTTTGAGTTAATAATAATATTTGCTTGACTGCGAAGAAGGATGAATTGCCTTAACGTCAGTAGACGTCCCTTACGTGACGTGGCATCACAATGCGTAGCTTTCCCTACTCTGATAGCATTTTAAATGTTGGGAAAATGCGGGTTGTGACAGTTGGTATCAGAGGGAGGTTCTGTGAAAAAGGTAGTTGGGTGGGTTGGCGTGTGAGCCAAACAACCGCTATCCTAAGCAGAACCTCTTAAGATCATTTCATTGTATACACACACCGATATGTCATCAATATGTCTTGACCGAAGCATAGTCACTACACTCATAGCATGATAAGAAGTATACGGGGCATATTATGTAGTATGGGATGCATAATATGTGTTTGTATATGGATCCACCATAGGTGGCAACGTGTGACGGTTATGTAGTATGGGATGCATAACCACCATTACATGCATGCCCATTAGCACGTTTCTTTTTCGTTACATGTAATGTTATGTAGTATGGGATGCATAACATTACATGTGTACGCCGCTCATAACATGCATTAAGGCCTCTTTCTAGAATGCATAGCACTGCATACATTCATATCATCGCATAAGCACGCGTGCCAAGTTAAAGACATACCAGATGACATATGTACACACATGATTTGAAAAGAAATTTAAATGTTCATGCACTCATGTCATAGCACAAGAGTCAATAGGATGATGGTGCATCATCCTAAGTTAATCATGGCATCATTTCATGAAATTCCAGAACAAGGTAACAGCAATAGCAGGTTGTTTTCTTTCCTGTTCCGAATCGATCCATGAATTTTTCCGAGTCTGTTTGGCTTAAGCTTTGTAAGCCTGTTTTTGATTGAATGTCCATCCTTCTTGTAGACATGTCTCGTAGGAGAGTGACACGATCGACTCCCCTACTTGAGGGAGAGTCTTCTGGTGGTCAGAGTGAGTTCGTGATCGAAAGCCTGCGACAGAGCAATGAGGCTTTGACGAGACAGTTGGTCGCGATGTAGGCTCAGATTCAGTCTTTGGTGTTTGCTGCCTCGGTGCAGCAGCCAGTTGTGCAAGAACCGATGGTGAGTCCAGCCGCTCCTGCTCCCCTAGAGCCTCTAGTGGCATTGCCACTGGAGATGAACTTTATTTCACGCTTTCAGCGGTTGGGACCTCCTACCTATGATGGTAGGGCAGACTTCATGGCCCTGGATGATTGGGTGATCAGCATGGAGGAGATGTTCTCCTATTCAGGTGTCTCAGAGGCTTCGAAGGTGATGGTGGCTGCTTATCAACTGAAGGGTTTGGTGAAAGGTTGGTGGATTAGGTAGAAGGAAGGTCTCACCGAGGGATGCTCCTGGGAGACGTTTAAGAAGTTGTTGCTTAAGAAGTTCCTCCCATCGGTTGACCGCGACCGATTGATGAACAACTTTCTGCATCTGAAGCAGAGGCAGCTCACCGTCAGTGAGTATGAGATAGAGTTCAGTAAGTTGAGTAGTTTCGCCCCCGAGTTGGTGGCCTCGGAGGAAGGTAAAGTGAAGCAGTTTTTGGGTGGTCTCACTGGCGACGTCCAGCAGTGGGCTAGCGCCTATGGGTCAAAGACTTATGCTGAAGCGGTGGAGGCCGCATTGAAGGCCGAGTCTATTGAGAAGACGAAGATTCGTGGGCAGCAGATAAAGAGTGATAAGAGGAAATCTGATGATCGGGAGAGTTCTAAGGCGTCTCACTCGGACTCGAAGAAGAGGGGTGTGGGGCACTGTAGCTTCTGTGGCAAGCGGGGCCACCCGTTCGAACGGTGTTTCAAGAGGCGCGAGGCGCTGGAGCCGTTAAAGGTTAGTGCAATTCAGGACGCACCTAAGGCGATCCCAGTGTTCTCTTTCTGTTCCAAGCCCGGGCATGAGGCGGCCCGATGTTACAAGAGGGCCGGTTGTTGTTTCCAGTGTGGGCAAAAAGGACATCGTAGGGCAAACTGCCCGAATTCACAGACCGTGACTTCAGCAGTTCCTCTGCAGACCTTGCCGCCGCCCCCGCAGTTCGTGGGCAAGACTAAAGGCAAGCTTAATGTGCTGACTAGAGAGGAAGCTCAAACCTCAGCGCACGTAATATCTGGTTAGTTCCTTTCCTCCAAGCTTGTTCTCTTTTTTTTCTGAATTTAGTTAGCTTACTAGTTGTCTAGTGACGCATGCTTATTTAGGTGAATTCAAGGTGAAGAATAAGTGGGCGCGTGTCCTGTTTGATTCGGGAGCGTCTCAATCTTTTGTTGCTAGAAGTTTTGTTGATAGGCACCGATGGTCCGTTGATCGGTTGGATGGTGCCTTGTCCGTTAAGTTTCCGTCTGGATATCAGGTTACGTCAAATCGGGGTATCCGGGAGTGCCCCATTTCTTTGGGTGGTGTCCAGGTTCTGGCAGATTTGAAGATGCTAGATTTGGCAGATTTCGACGTGATTCTCGGGATGGACTGGTTGTCCAAGTATGATGTCGTGATCAAGTGCAAGGAGAAGCGGCTAGATTTCAAGTTGGGTGACGGACGTCCTTTGAGTATTTATGGTTTACCTCGGGAGAGTTCTCCGATTATTTCTGCGGTACGTACCCACCGAGCTTTAGCCTCTGGTTGTTTGGGTTTTCTGGTTTCTATCTGCGCTGTGGATGCTTCTCGTGTGGAGCCAACCGTGGAGGGTATCCCGGTGGTGCGAGAGTTTGCCGATGTTTTTCCGGACAAGCTTTCCGCTCTACCTCCTGAAAGAGAGGTGGAGTTTTCCATAGACCTCGAACCAGGCACCCGGCCCATTGCCAAGGCACCGTACCGCATGGCGCCTCGTGAGTTAGAAGAATTACGTGTTCAGTTGGATGAACTTTAGGAGTGTGGTTTCATCAGACCGAGTACTTCTCCATGGGCTGCTCCTGTTCTCTTCGTGAAGAAGAAGGACGGTTCCATGAGGCTGTGTATCGATTATCGAGAGTTGAATAAGGTATCCGTTGCCGCGGATTGATGATTTGTTCGACCAGCTGCGTGGGTGCACCAAATTCTCGAAGATTGATCTTCGTTCAGGCTACCACCAGTTGAGGGTTCGTGAGTCAGACATTCCTCTGACGGCTTTTAGATCCCGGTACGGGAATTTCGAGTTCCTCGTGTTGTCCTTTGGTTTGACCAACGCGCCTTCTGCGTTCATGGATCTGATGAACCGGGTATTCAAGGACTTTCTTGACCGTTTTGTGGTCGTCTTCGTCGACGACGTTCTCATCTATTCTCGCAGTGATGAGGAGCATGCCTATCATTTGCGTCAGGTTCTGTCTGTCTTGAGAGAGCATAAGCTGTATGCTAAGCTGAGCAAGTGCGAGTTTTGGCTGCCTCAGGTGTCCTTTTTAGGACATGTGGTGAGCAAGGATGGAATCTCTGTTGATCCCGCCAAGATTTCAGTGGTGATGGATTGGAAGAGACCTTCTACTCCAAAGGAGATCAGGAGTTTCTTGGGTTTGGCCGGATATTATAGGAGGTTTGTGGAGGGTTTCTCCACATTGTCCGCTCCGATGACCCGGCTTACGCAGAAGAATGCCGCCTTCATTTGGAGTGATAAGTGTGAGGAGGCTTTCCAAGAGCTTAAGAGAAGGTTGTGCTCTTCCCCAATTCTCATTCTGCCTATTGAGGGAGTGGAGTTTGCGGTGTATGTTGATGCTTCCCACATCGGACTTGGATGCGTTCTGATGCAAGAGGGGAAGGTGATCGCCTATGGATCTAGGCAACTAAAGGTTCATGAGAAAAATTACCCTACCCATGATTTGGAGTTTGCGGCGGTGATCTATGCCTTGAAGCTGTGGAGACACTTACTATATGGCGCTGTGTGCAAGATTTATACCGATCATAAAAGTTTGAAGTATGTATTCACACAAAAGGAGCTGAATTTGTGCCAACGCCGGTGGTTGGAATATGTTGCTGATTATGAAGTGGACATCCTTTATCATCCCGGTAAGGCCAATGTGGTGGCCGATGCGTTGAGTAGGAAGACGGCTCAGATCTTCAATTTATCTGTTCAAGCCTTAGTTGAGGAGTTTCTTTTGATGGATATTTCGGCGGTGAGCCGTGGCGAGCGCACTCGTTTGGAGGCAGAAGAGCCTTCGTGGATCACTCTCACAAGGTTACGTCAGAAAGAAGACCCAGATCTTCAGCACCTTCGGGGAAGGACAGAGAAAGGAGAATTATCTGATTTCTCCATTGATGAGCTTGGTACCCTCTTGTATAGAGGTAGATTTTGTATTCCGGCGGTGGAAGATATTCGAGTTATGATTTGCAGGGAGGCTCACGGATCTAGTGTGTCCTACCACCCGGGTTCCACCAAGATGTATAGAGATCTGAAGCAAATCGTGTGGTGGTCGGGCATGAAGAACGACATTGCCAAATTTGTATCGGAGTGCTTCACATGCAAGCGGGTGAAGGCCGATCATGGCAGACCTGGAGGAAAACTGACCCCTTTGGAGATCCCCATGTGGAAATTGGAAAGCATATCGATGGACCTTATCACGGGTTTGCCGAGGTCCCCTCGTGGACATGATTCAGTCTGGGTTATAGTTGATCGATTGACGAAGTGTGCGCATTTCGTCCATTTCAAAGTCGGCTATTCAATGAAGAAGATAGCGGAGTTATATTTGGATGAGGTCATTCGTTTGCATGGAGTGCCAGTGAGTATCGTGTCAGATCGAGACTCCAGGTTTACGTCGCGATTCTGGCAGAGCTTACAGGGGGCTTTGGGCACCGACCTCAGGTTTTCGACCGCATACCATCCGCAGACCAATGGTCAGACGGAACGAGTTAATCAGATTGTGGAAGACATTATCAGGTGTTACATTTTGGAGCATGGTGGAGCTTGGGACGAGCGCCTCAGACTCATGGAGTTTGCATATAATAATAGCTTCCAAGAAAGTCTGCAGATGGCCCCTTTTGAAGCGTTGTATGGGAGGCGCTGCAGGACTCCCTTGTTTTGGGCCGAAGTCGGTGAGAGACCGTTGCTAGGTCCGGAAGCTTTAATGGAAATGGAGGAGGCGGTGACTAATATTCGGGAGAAGCTCTGCGTTGCTCAGGGGCGGTACGAAAAGTATGCCAATCAAAGAAGGGCAGATCTGGAGTTTGCGGTTGGGGACAGTGTTTTTCTGAAGGTCTCTCCGATGCCAGGCGTTAAAAGATTTGGGAAGAACCACAAGTTGGATCCCAGATATGTTGGGCCATTTCAGGTCATTGAGCGCATCAGAGTGTCCGCTTATAGATTGGAGTTACCTGTTACCTTCCCTGGCATCCATGATGTGTTCCATGTGAGTCAGTTAAGGAAGTGTGTCCGCAGCAATCGTCAAGTACTCGATTCGGTGCCTCAGATTCAGCCCAATTTATCTTATGTTGAGGAGCCTGTTCGCATTTTGGAAACCCAAGAGCGGGTGTTGCGTAGGAAAACCATCCCCATGGTAAAAGTCCTTTGGCGAAATCATGACGTCGAGAGCGCAACATGGGAGCTGGAATCGGCTATGCGGGAATCTCATCCGCACCTCTTCTTTTAATAGCTCAGGTAAAAATCTCCATTCCTTGTCCTGCACCATTTGATTATCTATCCTATACTTCCTTTCCTGCACCATGTGTCTATTTTTAATGTGATGATAAATCTCATTTTCTGCTCTACGTCAAGTTTCGGGACGAAACTTTCTTTTAGGGGGAGTGGCTGTAACGCCCCTGATTTTTCCGGTATTTGTTTAATTCAGTGATGGCGTGTTAATGACGTCGGGGCGTTACTTTTAACGTCGAGTTAGCGGCGCGTTGCCGTTTGCGCATTTTCGCGTCCGTTTGGGTCAAGTCGACCAAATTTTGCGACGACCCGGAATTGGAAAATTTTACGTTAGGAAATTAGATTATTTAATTTTAGACTTGTCTATCAAGTTTCGTCGCGGTCCGAGCCATTTTGGAGCCTCGACGCATTTTAGAAGTTTTGTATATATTTAAAGCTCGCCGTAACTTCCGCC
Source organism: Dactylorhiza incarnata (assembly GCA_033032865.1). NCBI lineage: Eukaryota > Viridiplantae > Streptophyta > Magnoliopsida > Asparagales > Orchidaceae > Dactylorhiza > Dactylorhiza incarnata. The sequence goes on along the minus strand of JAWHQI010000028.1, from coordinate 10,067,104 downwards.
ATTCATATCTCGAAAACGGCACGTCGGATTTTGATTCCAACTTCGCCGTTGGATTCGTAGCGCCGCCGTTCACCTAAGGCGGAATTTTCGTTGGATTCGGCGTTCGTTATTTTTTTGTGATAAAATAATAATAATAATATTATTATTATTATAAAAAAATCAGAATGTATATGTATATACGTTCATTATTAGAAGCATGCGTTGACTCATCCTCCCTCTTGTGTCGACTTCTTCTTCCCCTCTCAACGCATGCGTCGATTTACCCCTCCCTCTTGCGTCGACTTCACCTCTTCCCCCTGCGTCGACTTCCCAGCCTTGCGTCGACTTCCCCCTGCGTCGATTTACCCCTCCCTCTTGCGTCGACTTCCTCCCTTAGCAGCATGCGTCGACTCCCCTTAGCAGCATGCGTCGACTTCTTTTTTTTCATTTATTTATTAATAATAATAATAATAATAATAATAATAATAATAATAATGATATTATTATTATTAAAGTTATGTGATGTTGCCAAAAGAAAACGAACCTACTTCTTCCTCATTCTGTCTGAACCAGAGAGAAAAGCGAGCGACGGGAGTGGCGTTCTCGTGAATCTTCCGGACGCCGCCGATGGAGCTCCGGTGGTCGAAATCGCGAGCCGAGCATAGATTCGGAAATCTCTCGACGAGAGCTTCGTCCTCGTGGTAATTTCCTTCCGCTTTGTGAAACTTTTTCGTTATGTCTTTTGTACCCTAACCTTTTCTAGCCCGATCTCTTGTAGATCTTGACTCCTCTCGCCTTCTCGTAACCCGATCTACAACGGGGAGCGATTCAGAGAGTTTTTCCAGCAAAACCTAAGGCAAGTGGTGTTCTTGCCCTTGCTCTTTCTCTTTGCCATATAACCGCTCTAAGCCGGTGCTTTTGATCTAACTGCGCCGTATCTCCGTTTTATTCTCTATTTTTGCTGCTAATAACTTGATATTATGCCACTTAATAAGAGAAACAAAAAGATTTTTGTTAGCTTCATATCTCTTGATTTTCTCATTTGCTACTTGCCTTATGATATGATATGTCCTGTTGGGCCTCGCCCCTTCCCCTTCGAAATTGCATGAAAATATGAATTCTGTTGGAGGTCGTACACAATGTTGGCGGAGCCACCGGTGCGATGCTCTTTAATTTAATACATTCTGTTGGAGGTCGTACGCAGTGTGGTTTTTGCCCCCGGTGCGGTGCTCTTTTAAGCTTTTGATTAGGAGGCTATACGCTGTGTGGTTTTTTCCCCCGGTGCGGTGTCCTCTAAAGCATTTTGATTGGGAGTCCGTACGCGGTGTGGTTTTTGCCCCCGGTGCGGTGCTCTTCTTTTGGATGAGCTGATCAGTCTCTATAATTCTGAACAAGAGTAACATGATTAATAATTTGAAAACGGATAGCTTTTCTTTTGCTTATGGCGAGTTTTGTCATCGCCTGTGTTCTCACCTTTGTTTGGTGAGCATATTCTGCTGATTTTTTTTTTGTTAGTTGTTCTGCTGTTTCTTTTTGCTGATGATTAGATACTTCTGCTGTTCCTTTTCCTGTTGATTACTTGCTGCTAGCTTTGTCATGACTGACCCTTGCAGCTTCTGTTTCCCTCCGGTCTCGCGGAGGTTTGCTTACTTTCTTATTTTCTGCACCACTTGTAACTTGCTTATGAGGTGTTCTTTCTTTGAATGCCTCAGGTTCTGGACAGTAGCAGGTGTTAGTGCAGAGCTGCTTTAGTTGCTGTCTCCTGACTCTCTTGAGGTAGAGTATTCTGTGGACTTGTCGGCCCATGGGTTCGTGTCAGGTGTTGACGCCCGTGGTGCCGTTTAGTTAGATTTTTGTTTCACTACTGCTGTTACTTGTGGTTCACTTTTGAACAATTGTTCTGGAATGGTTAGACATTGGTTGGCTTTATGGCCCTTTGTTAGATATGTTAAGGTAATTGTTGCATTGCATATCATTTTTTGAAATGTTAATCACACTACTTTCTGTGCGTGATAAACCTACTTTTATATATTGTAAATCCACACATTCGATCTTGCATGATGCACCTCACTAGTTCTTCATGTTCACTTAGGCCACTAAGTAATTAAATAAAGTATTTTTCCGCTGCGTAAAACTATATTTTAAAAGCGTGGACTAGTTGATCCACCTAGCCGAGGGACGCGGCTTGTTAATCTTTTTGCATAAATTATATTTAAATCTCTTTGAGTTAATAATAATATTTGCTTGACTGTGAAGAAGGATGAATTGCCTTAACATCAGTAGACGTCCCCTACGTGACGTGGCATCACAATGCGTAGCTTTCCCTACTCTGATAGCATTTTAAATGTTGGGAAAATGCGGGTTGTGACAGTGATACCCCCCAGACTTGAGCACTTCACTTACAATGTATGGACCCTCCCAATTGGGGTTGAGCTTTCCTACAGTTGCCCCCTCCCAACCGCGTCGACCTTCTTCAAGACCAGGTCCCCTTTTTGAAAGTGCTTTATTCGGATGTGCTTGTCAAAATACCGGGCCATTCGCCGCTTGATTTCCTCCTGCCGGATTGTGGCCTGGTCCTGGAGTTCCTCCACCAGTTCCAAGGATAACCTTTGTTCTTCATCATTGGCCACCCGCCACTCTTCATCCCCTTCACCTGCGGCGGTCACCCTGGGGGTCTTTACTTCGAACTCAATGGGAAGGACTACTTCGGAGCCATTTGAATGTTTGAACGGGGTCTCCTCGGTGGCGGTGTTGGGAGTAGTCCTCAGGGCCCAGAGAACGGATGGTAGTTGCTCTACCCAATTTCCTCGGAGATTCTCCACCTTCTTCTTTAGTAGATTGACGATCACTTTATTTGCCGCTTCCACCTGGCCGTTGCTTCTCGGGTGGTGAACCGACGCGAACCTGATGTCAATGCCGAGCTGGGTGCAGAAGCTAACGAATTCCTCGCTAACGAATTGCGGCCCATTGTCCGACACTATAGCCACGGGGAGGCCGTGCCTGCAAATAACTTCTCCCCATACAAAGTTCCTCACAACTTTAGATGTTACCTTGGCGAGCACCTTCACTTCTACCCACTTGAAGAAATAATCGATCATGACCAGCAAGAACCTTCTTTGGCAACTAGCTTGGGGGAAAGGGCCAACTAGGTCCAACCCCCATATGGCGAAGGGCCAGGGGCGGTGATGGTTCAGAGCCTCTAAGCTGGGAGGAGTTGGAGTGGAGGATAGAGCTGGAACTTTGAACACCTCCTTGCGAACTCCGCCGCATCCTTACTGAGGGTGGGCCAGAAATAGCCTTGCCTCAACACCCTCCCTTCCAGGGTTCGGCTCCCGGAATGACTCCCACACTCCCCGGAGTGAATTTCTTCAAGGACTCTCGGAACCTCCTCCTCTGAAACGCAACGGGCCAGGAGTCCCGAGAGAGTCTTCCTGTATAGCCCTCCTGCATGCAAAGAGTAATAAGCCGACTTATACCTGAAGCGTCGCTTGTCTATGTCTTCTTCAGGGAACTTCCCTGATGATAGGAAAGAGATGAAGGGATCCATCCACGAGACTCGCTGATCCACCTCCATCAGTTCCCCTTCCTCGATGGAGGGCCGGAAGAGTTCTGAAACCGTCCCTCCTACTCGAGGACCGAACTTGGCTAAGAGGTCTGTGGGGTTGCTTTCTTCCCTCTGCACATGTTTGATAGAGAACGTGTGGAACTGCCCGATGGCTCCCTTGACCTTCTCCAAGTACCATAGGAGGGTCAGATCCTTCGCCTCAAACTCTCCCTTGACTTGGCATGCTACCACCATGGAGTCCGTCGAGACCTCCACATCTTGCACTCCCACTTCTCGAGCTAACCGCAGGCCCACTATCACCGCCTCATACTCTGCCTGGTTGTTGGTAATTGGAAAATGGATGTTCAAGGCTTGCTCGATCTTTGTCCATTGGGGACTCACTAGAATGATTCTCCCTCCAAAGGAGTGCTTCCCTGAGGCACCGTCCACCAACATCCTCCATGCCACTGGGGGAGGCGATTCATGTTCCCCCATCTCAGTCGTATAGTCGGCCATGAAGTCCGCCACCGCTTGGGCCTTGATTGATGTTCTGGGCACGAACGAAATATCGAACTCGCTCAGCTCCATGGACCACTTTGCCAATCTTCCTGAGTGCTCCACCCCTTCCATGACCTTGCGAAGCGGGTAGTCTGTTACTACTTTGATTGAATGTGCCTGGAAATACGTCCGGAGTCTCCAAGACGCCACCACTAACGCAAAAGCCAATTTCTCCAAGATTGGATACCGGAGCTCCGCCTTTTTCAGCACTTGGCTGACATAGTAGATGGGGAACTGTTGTCTTCCTTCCTCTCGGATCAATACAGAACTCACCGCTTCAAGTCCCACTCCCAGGTATAGGGATTGGTCTTCTCCTGACCTCGGCCCTTGAAGTAGGGGGGTTTGGGTGAGCTGTTCTTTTAAGGCTTGGAAGGCTCCCTCGCATTCCGGAGTCCATTCAAATTTTTTGTTTCCCCTTAGCACTTTAAAGAAGGGTGCACATCTCTCTCCTGCCTTGGAGAGGAACCTGCTGAGTCCAGCCAGCTTCCCGGTGAGGCCTGAACCTCCTTTGGGTTTCTCGGCAATCCCAACTCCATTATCGCCTTGACCTTGTCCGGGTTAGGCACCACTCCTGCCGGGGTGAGTAAGTGGCCTAGGAACTTCCCTCGGCTAGCCCCGAAGACACACTTCAAGGGGTTAAGTTTCATCTTGTGCTTTCGTAGGGTTCCGAACGTCTCCTCGAGGTCTCGGAGGTGACACCTCAGGTCTCGGCTCTTTACCATGAGGTCATCGACATAGACCTCCAAGTTTCTCCCCCTTTGTTCGCGAAAGACCCGGTCCATCATCCTTTGATAAGTAGCACCTACATTCTTGAGCCCAAATGGCATCATCTTATAACAGTAGCATCTGTCCCCCGTGATAAAAGAGACATCCTTGATGTCCGGGGGGTGCATGCGGATTTGATGGTAACCTGAAAAAGCATCTAAGAAAGACATTACAGAAAAACCAACGGCCGAGTCAACCAGCGCGTCGATTCTGGGCAGGGGGTAGCAATCTTTCAGGCGTGATTTATTAAGAAGTGAAAAGTCGATACACATACGCCACTTACCTCCTCCCTTCTTCACCATGACTACATTGGAGACCCAGCCTGGATACTGGATCTCTGATACAAAACCTGCTTGTATGAGCTTTTTCACCTCCTCGCGGATTGGTCCCTCCAGCTTGTCCGCCTTGGCCCTTTTCTTTTGGCAGATGGGGCGGGTGCCGGGGTCGAGGTTGAGGCGGTGGAAAGCCACATCCGCATCGATCCCGGGCATCTCCACGGCGCTCCAAGCGAAGACGTCCACGTTCTTCTATACGCAGGCCAGGATCTCGGCCTGCTCCTCCGAACTGAGCTCTCCGCAGACTCGGACCTTTTCCACCACCCCAAGCCTAGTGGTGACTTCAAACTCCACGACCTCATCCACGACCTCCAACCTGGATTGCTCTCCCCAAACACTTTCCTTCTCTCCGCCGCAAGCGAGCGCTTGGGCTCCTTCCTCCGTCTCTGCCTCTCCTACCATCATTAGCTCTTCTGCCCCTCCTTCCCAGGCACTCTCTCCTTTCCCCTCTTCTTCTCCTCTCTCCACCCTGGGCCTCTCAGCGACCCCTTCCTGGGCCAGAACTTCCTCTCCCTCTATCCTCTCCTTGAATGCATTCTCTCCTCCGGCTCCTGCCGCCTCCTCCATCACTTTGTCGAACTCTTCCGCATCTCCCATCCAGGTGATGGCATTGACAGCCATCACATAGCACTGTCTTGCAATCTTGGGGTCTCCCCGGACCCGGACCTGGATTCCTCCCGCGTTGAACTTGAGGAATTGGTGGAAAGTGGATGGGACACACCAAAACGCACTGATGAGAGGCCATCCGAAGATGACGTTGTAGCTGCTCGGGGCATCCACTATCACGAAGCGACAGTTCTGGGACTGCCCTCCGAGAGTCACATAGAGTCCCACTCCACCCTCTACCTCCTTCCTTTCTCCCGCAAAACCAAATAAGGGACCATCCGAGGCCAACACCCTCCGGGCCTCCACCTTCATCTCGTCAAATGCCTTCTTGAAGACGACGTTGACCGAACTTCCATTGTCAACTAGGATCCGGGAGACGGTGAAGTTTTCGATGGCGGTCTGGATGACCAGCGCATCGCAAAATGGGTCTTCATAGCTTGGCATGTCCTTCTGGGAGAAAGTAATTTTCTCCCCTGGGGGTGGAGCAGTGGATGTGGAGGCCACGCTCCGTCGGTAGATAGTATGGAGGCTAGCCTTTCGGGTTGCCTCCACCCCTACCCCCCCCCCCCATGGATCACTCTGATCCCTCCTCTACTCCCCACATCAACTCTGTCTTCACACCTTTCTTCTTCATCCCCTCGAGGCTCGACCTCTTCAATTCTTACTTGCTGCGGTTGCCTTGGCGCGGGCTCTCGCCCCCTCTTTGTTTCCAAGAACTCTGGGCAGGTGGCCGTCGCGTGACCTTCCTCATCGTGGAAGTCACAATACGGCAACGTCACCTCCCTTGCTTCCTCTTCCGCCACCCTATTCCTCCTCCTTCTTCCTGCCCCTACTTCCTCCCTAACCTCTTCTCTTCTTCCTCTTCCTCCTCTTCCCCGCCTGATCGCCATGGCTTGCTGAGGTGGGGGAGGAAACTGCCTCGGACCCTGCCTCCACCCCAACTGGTGGGGCCTTGCTTGTCCTCCGTAGAAGTTACCCCTTCACGGGCCGTAACCCCTTCCCTGACCTTGTATCCCTTCGGCACGTTGCCTCCACTCCCCCTCCGGGGCCCTGGGCTCTTCCCTTCTCCTTACCTCCTGTTGCCTGACCTCCGGCTCACTGTGCTTTGCTAGCCTCTTGGTGAGCTTCAGGTTGGCCTCCTCACTCTCAATCTCCTCCGCCACCCTCTCCATTAACTCTTCGTAGGAGACGGGGGTTTTTCTCTTCAAAGCCATCTTAAAGAAATATTCCCTCAGCCCGACCGTGAAAGCGAGCTGGAGTGCAAACCCAGGCATCTCCTGAGTGAGTAGCACCTCTTCCTGGAACCGATCTGCGTACCGAGCCAACGATTCTTTTGGCTCCTACATCACCTTGAAGAGGGACTCATCGTCCTTCTTCCTCTTCTTTGCAGTTGAGAATCGCAACAAGAAGCTCCTGCGCAAATCCTCGAAGGCGTAGATTGACCCTGTAGGGAGTTGATGGAACCAGTCCCTGGCCTTTTCTTTAAGGGTGACGGCGAAGTGCCGACACTTAAAAGCATCCGACATCGGCCTGATGGAAACCGAGCCCTCAAAAGACTGGAGATTTTGGACGGGGTCATCCCTGCCGTTGTAGTACACCCTGTCCCACTCTCCGAATCCTGCCGGAACAGGTGCAGAAAGTACCAACTCGCAGAAGGGGCTTCCCCCTTCTGCCACCCTGTCTCGCTCCATGCGACCCCCAAGCTCTCTCGCCAGACTCGGGCTCGCTGGGATCACACTCGCGAGAACTGCGCTCGCCTGAACCACTCCCACAGTCGCCATACCCTCTGGGCACGCGCTCTCCTGCACAGCGCTCGCCGGCATAGAGCTCGCTGGCACGGAGCTCGCCGACACTGAACTCGCCGGACTGGCGAATAGTACTCACCCTTCCATGTCTTGAACTGAAATTCCTGCGACTTCCTTTCCGGCCCTCCCCCACCGGGGCATTCTCGTCAACCGCTGCTGGGGGAAGGGTCGCCTGAGGTGCTGGGGTCGCGAACTCGCTTCGCATCACTGCGACTGCGAGCCCGAAGGTGTCAAGCACCTCCCTCCTGAAGTCCGCGAACATCCTCAGCGTCACCACCTGCGGTGGCTCGCTGAACCCCTCGCCTTGATCCTCGCCTCCTGTCATGCCTGCTCCTTGGAACTTTCTTGGACCAGCCACACTCCACGCTCACCGCACCAAAATGTTGAAACCGATTTCTCGGTCTCTTGTGGAGTTCGGGGCCCTCACCGAAATGAGTGGCGGCTAGCCCTTACTGATCCCTCGGAGAAGACAGACGGGAAACTAAGAAAATGACTAAGACCTTAGTCGCAGCAAGGAGGTCCCTCCACTAACCCGGAAGATCGTTGAGCGCTTCCCCTCCCAAGCCAAAGCTGAGACAAGGGCACCTTGGAGAGCTTTAGGAATGCTAACCAAAGAAAGCCTGAGGAGAGAGAAGCTGAAGTCCAGTCCTCTCCAAAGATGCCCTTGAGGTCCTATTTATAGGTTTTTTGGTTTGGCCTGCAAATAGCAGGATTTTGTCTTTTGATTTTACTATCCGCACCCCAAATGGGTCTGCTAACAGCCAAACTCCGCTGTTTGGAGAGGCTAAAGGCAGACCACCAAGGGTAAAAGTGTAATTTGACCCTATTGGCTCATGTGCAAGGGGCTGCGAGAACCTCCCTGTAAGATGCTCTCGCGGGCCTCCTTCGCGAGCCCTACTCGCAATGCCTCTCTTAGGCGATTGCCCTGCGAGGACCTCGCTGGCCTCCTGGCAATTTCGGCCGAGGTCTGATCTCTCGAGCCCTCCAGCGAGACCGTCTTTTGATTTGGCCGCCCACTAAACACATTTCACCGGACACCTTACTGGTTTGTCAGCCCTCGCCGGGCCTAGTCCCCTGAAGATATCTGCCGAGGTCTGGATCTCGCAACTCCTATTGCGAGATCGTCCCTTTGGCTTCACTGAGCATATAACACTTCATCGACTTAAGATGATTCCGCCGAACAGGGGTATGGTCAACGAGGCCGGGGAAGTTCGACGAACTCACACGCAAGTGCCTGTCTCGCCGACCCTTCTCGCTCTCCCTTCGGCGAGCTCTGTTTGCTGCCTTCTTTAGACCGTCTCCTTGCTTGGCGAATATAGGTGTTGTACAACAATGCTATCCGAGTATGGGTTGCCTAGATCTATTTGGGCCAAAGCGGTAAATACCTCTTGCTATGTAATAAATCGAGTCATGCTTCGCCCAATTTTAAAATTGACACCATATGAACTATACTACCAAAAGATACATAACATATCTTACTTTCATGTTTTTGGGTGTAACTACTTTATTTTAAACACCAAAGATACCTTAGGAAAATTTGTTGAGATATGTAGTGAAGGAATTTTTCTTGGATACTCTTCAACTAGTAAAGTATATAGAATATACAACAAAAAGTCTAACAAGGTTGAAGAGTATAATCTTGTTAGGTTTGATGAACTTATTCCTTTTGTAGATCCTAATATTGCAGGAAAAGAAGAGGAACCCCTCTCCCCCTAGAAATATGAGGACGATGAACCACTTGGAGCTGATAAAGAAAGAGAGGCAGTACAAGAATATTTCGTGCCTCCAAGCGTGCTTAGATTTACAAAAAAGCATCCAAGGGATCTTATCATTGGAGAACCATCAAGAGGGGTAACGACACATTCTTCCATTCATGATTCTTTTTCTAATTTATGCTTTGTTTCTGAAATAGAACCCCAAAATGTTTCAACCGCTTTAAATGATGAATTTTGGTTTATTGCTATGAATGAAGAACTATATCAACTTGAACAAAATATGGTTTGGAAGTTAGTAGAAAGACCATCTAATCACCCGATAATTGGTGTAAAATGGATATTTAGTAATAAATTAGATGAAGATTCTAGAATCACTAGGGACAAAGCTCGATTAGTAGCACAAGGATACTCTCAAATCGAAGGAGTAGATTTTGATGAAATATTTACACACGTTGGTCGCCTTGAATCTATTATAATTTTTCTTGCTTTTGCGAGTTATAAGAAGTTTAAATTATTTCAAATGGATGTAACAAGTGCTTTCTTAAACGGGATAATTAAAGAAGAAGTTTATGTTGAACACCCCCCCCCCCCACGGTTTTATTGATGATAATTTTCTACTCATGTATAGATTAGAAAAGACATTTTATGGTTTAATGGAAGCGCCCGGTGCTTGGTATGAGCGTTTAACACCTTTTTTATTGAAGCACGGTTTTAAAATGGGTAGTGCCGATAACACACTCTTCATTTAGCATATTAATAATGATTTGATCATTTTACAAATTTATGTTGATGATATTATTTTTTGAGCCACTAATGAAGAGTTGTGTATTGAAGTAGTACAAGTGATGCAACATGAATTTGAGATGAGCTTAGTTGGAGAACTCACATATTTTTTAGGTTTTCAAATTACACAAAGAAATGATGGAATCATTATTTGTCGAACCAAAAATGTACATGATATGCTAAAACATTTTGGATTAGAAAACTTAACACTAGCTAGTACACCAATGAGCGCATCACTAAAATTAGGAAAGGATGAAGCCGGAATCTCAATTGATCAAACTTTTTATAGAGGAATGATTGGATCATTATTATATTTGAGTGCTTCTAGACCCAACATTACTTTTTCCATATGTTTATGTGCTAGATTTCAAGCTAATCCAAAAGAATCTCATTAAAAAGTGGTGAAACAAATTTTAAATATTTAACCGGAACATTTAGATTAGGTCTTTGTCACCCAAATTGTGATTCTTTTCTTTTAAATGGATTTTCTGATTCTAATTATGCGGGGTGTTCATTAGATATGAAACGCGTTAGTGGCACATATCATTTCTTAGGTCGTTCACTAGTTGCATGGACAAGAAAAAAATTGGTTGCTCTCTACCACCGAGGCTGAAAATATCACACTAGGAAGTTGTTGTGCACATGCGTTATGGATGACTCAAACCTTGGAAGAATTCGAAGTTCATCTAACCAAATATTGAATTAAAGTGTGACAACAAGAGTGTTATTGACCTAACAAACAACCCCGTACATCACTCAAGATCCAAACACATAGACGTCAGACATCACTTCATTAGGGATCACATAAAAAGTAACATGTTCATGTAACTATATAGGAACAGAATCCCAACTCGTGGATAGCTTTGCCAAGCCTGTACCCGATGCACGATTTGCCTTACATAGGCTAGAATTAGGGATTCCGGACATCTTAGCTTAAAATCGACAACCCACATTTTGTGTGTATTCTTGTCTGATTTCTTTGCTCTAATAAATAGTCCTTACACTGAACAATCATAATCAGGCGAAATTTTTCAAAAAACACACATTTTTTCTAAAAAAACAACTTCTGTTACTATCGCGCAGCGGTAAGTTTTACCGCTGGAGGTTGTCTAAAATCCTGAATTTCCTATTAATTTTAAAAGTTCTATATTTATGTTCATTTCCTGATATTCTTTAAATAATAAAAACAAAAAACTGTAAAACAAATAAAATTCAAACAAAAATAAGTTTTTCTTTATATTTATAAAAATCAACTACAAAATTGAAAAAAACAAACTAAAAACACAAAATATGTTTTTCAATTGTATTAATATTCTTCTCAAAAATTTCAAAATTTATAAAAACTGATTACTATTCATTGAAATGCTTCTAGGATGTTAGGTTTATCTTTTCAAGATTAAAATACAATATTAAATTCTAAATTTCAAATATCTTAAAGCATTGTATTGTGCCATGCCTTGAACATTATCTTGTAATGTGCAATGAAATTGATTATAGAAATCATGTGTATGATTGTTTAGCATGCCTCTAAGTATGAGTAATGTTTTATATTTGATAATGATTTACTCACTCACCTCTTTGATAATCTACATATGATTTTAATCTTACACTTGCATGATTGTGTAGTGTTACAACTTAACATTATTGGATGTGTGCTTAGTTTACCTACGCAACATAAAAATCTTTTTCATGCACCCATATTTCAAGAAGTGTGTTCAATTAAAAACTCTATGTTTGCAAAAATAAGTGAATTCAGAGGCCTTTGTCATTAAGCTAATAATCAAATAAATAATTGACAAAGATAACTCCACCAAGCACTACTCGCCCTCCTGATAAGTCTTAATGAGCATTGTGAGGTTGAGCACCTTGAAGATAATTGTAAAGTGTCTTGTGCAAACACTTATATACACCACTTCTTCTTATACACGGGATCACCAATAAATCAAAGAAAACATAATATATGTGATCCCCCATGCACTACTTTCCACCCTGATAAGTCTTATTGAGCATTGTGTGTGCAGAGCACCTTCGGAGTTGTACTATTATTATCTGCATTGAAATCAAATATATCTTTTTGGGTGGAAGTAATTCTAAAACCACAATTTCAATAATGTTGTGTTTATTCCATTATACATGTCATGTGTTTTGATTAAATCATTTGTATACTATTTTTAAAAAACACTACTTTTACACATCATTATCTCTTATAAAACTTCTACTCATGAGTAATGGACTTTAATGCATATTTACATTTTTTTTCTACATAGTAGATGAACTAGACAGCTTTGCATGATCTCTACTATGTATAAGTATACTTGAATTACGAATTTAGAAAATTGTAGTTTCCTATATTGTTTTGATAAATTACATCATGCTTGAATTAATTTTGTTTACCAAAAGCATATCTTCGATTTCAAAATCACAAACAACTTATTTCAAAAATTACCACTCTTATTTATTTTCTATGCTTGCCAATTTCTAAAAGGATGTTTCTTTTAAAAGGGTGCTTATAATATTTGAATTTATCTTTCGCTACGCCTTGTATACTCACTCTTGCTTATTTACTCTTTAAACAAGTGTTATTGTATTTTGATAACAAGTGATATTTTGATCTTGGTCTTTACTTGATAAAACATCTAATTTCTACTAGACTAACACTCTTACTCATTTACAATGCTTCAAACTCCTATAAAGATGTTTATTTACAAAATCTCGAATCATGCTTTCCACTATTCTTACTACTTGTACACTCGATCATGAATATTTTCTTACCGAACAAGTGGTCTTGTTTACTAAACTAATGATACTTCACAACGTCAACTCAATTTTCTTTTAGTCACTCAACATGGGGTATCACTAAGTCATAAATCTTTGTCATGCTCTTTCCATTCTCTACAAATATATTACACCTTAAACTTTTTTTTTCTCCACACTCTTTTGATAATACCCAAAGTGGGAGAATAGCTTTGAAAGAAATTCACTCTTAATGGGAGTACAATACATTGAATGCTCTGATGTAGGGGGATACTCATATTGGGGGAGCATATTCATACTATCACGCTTATCCTTTACTATAAACACATCTTTTATGGTTGATTGATTTCTTTCTAAGAGGATTTGTTATTTTCAAAAGGGGGAGTTTATTGGAACATGATTTCCACATCTCTTGCTTTGAGAATAACAAATCCCATTGTATTTGATCTTGAATGCCATGCATTTATAGTGTACAGGAACTCCAGCTTTCAAGCACCTATAAGCACGAAAAAGAAAGACGACGATCATCTATCATTTTGATACTCTGCTGCTATCGGGGAGCGTTAACGCTACCACTGACGGTAGATTCTACATATTTGGAAACATCGTCGAGAAGGGAATATCGTCGAGAAAGGAATGTCGACCAGACTCAATATAGAAACTCTTACTATGACATGTTAAGGTTAACGCCCGGCGGTAACTTACGGAAGTCCAACCATAATGTTGTTGATTGAGGAGGAAAAGAGGAAGGAGATCTGACGGCCAGGAAAGATATATCACTAACACGGCGCGCTAGTATTGTCGTGGCACGGTTGGAGGGGATCCAAATTCTGGAGCAGAAATGTTGCCAAAGATGACGCAATCTGCATGCCATCTTATTGCCTAAAGAGGCTACCGCATGACGATAGCACTACTGTTGGTGTTAGGATCCGAGTCAATTTAAAGAGCGGTCCTCCTCCATTTTGCGGTGCTGATTTGATGACACATCTAAGCCACAACTCATATGCCTTCGTGAGAGCCTCCTCCTTGAAGCCAAGAGAACTCCATCAATGCTCGTGAATGCTAAGAACTTGAAGAAGGATCAATCACCCATACATCAACTTCAAGTCCAACTTTTAAGGGAGTTTTTGATGTTTTTGTTTTTATTATTTATAACTCTTATCTTCTGTCGATAGAGAAATTCATCTGTGGTTGGCGACTAGGGTTTTACGAGGAATAGGGAGAATTCGACGCGTGGGTATGGCGACTAGGTCTAGTGTTAGATCTAGGGGGCCGACTAGAGGCCTCATCTGGGAGAGATAGGCTAGAGCCAACCGGTCCTAAGGAGAAGGGTCGATATAGAAAACAAAAATGGTTTTTACATAAGACTAAATTCCAAGTGTCATTGGGATTAAGTTTTGTAATCATTTTCTAAAGAAATGATATTACTTGTTTTCTCTACTATTGACTAGTTATCTTTGATCCTTGATATCTAAAAGAAAAGGGATTTTCTGTCACATATGCCGAGCTATAACTCTACCACTGGCAGTAGCAACAGAGTTTCCATCTCTTATGCTTAGTGCAACCCAGTTTCATAAAAAGCTTATCTCATTGTCTTGACTGAAATATTTTCATAAAATATAGTCAACCTATTTGAAAATTTTCACTTAAGTCTTAAATGTTTTAAAACCCTTATTCACCCCCCCCCCTACTCTAAATGAGCCTACAGATCCAACAATACTAGATGCAATTAATTTGGCATTAGAGACACTGATGTTTCAATTCTCCTCTCTATACTTGGAGTTCTCTGAAGATTGCTATCGAAAGTTTTGTGTTCAACATCACAGGTTAAGAAACCTATCTACCTAGACAGAGGCCATTGAAATGGAGTTGAGATCGTCGGCGCTACCTGTTGAAGTCATTATATCCTTCTTCAATAATAAAAGTAGGGGGAAAAGTGCGACAACAGACCCCCTCCTGATTTAGTGTACATAATAATTGAGTACCAGTATCAACAATCTCCTTATATTTTTGAAGGAGAACCAGCTATCACCTCTCAATTCTTCCTGACACATGCACCATCCTCTCCACACAGATTTTTTCCTGCAATCCAGGGGATTCATCAAATCAGGGGGAGTCATCAAATCAGGGGGAGTCATATTTGTTTTCAAATGATGTGGACTATTGGGCTAGTTTGAAAGAGTTCTCAGTAGTTGATGATTCACCCATCCTTAAGAACACAGAAATCATGCATGCTTCTGAAGAATCAACAACAGTACTATATCCTGTGTCTACTCATACTTCTATTCAAATTTTGTACTCTCCTGATCCTAGTATAGCCGTGCTTCCTCCTGTCCCTATTCTAACAATTACAGCATCAGCTCCCAGACAAAGGGACACATTCAGAGGAAGAAACACATTCAGAGGAAGGCCTTAAGGGAGAAACATACCTATCTGGGAGAGGTATACTTAGGAACAGAGAAAATAGTACAAAAAGGATGGGCCATACAATAAAACTAATGAGAAAGTTCAAATACCTAAAAATCAGATGAATAAGATGCCTCTCAAAGAGAAATTGAGGAGAAGTAAAGGAAATTCATTTAAAGACTCAAAAAGGGGAAGATGATGTGGAAGAAGAGAAAATAAAAGAGGCAATCCAAATCCCAAGTACACTATTTGACTCTTCAAAATATGTTCCCAAGAACCCTCATGATAAAATACTGAAAGACAATGGAAAACTTGACAAAAGGGGTCTTGGATGTATTCAAGACATAGAAGATCAGCCATACAAAAAGAAGAAAAGATTGTTTTCAAGACATCTCCAACTCCTAGTATCACACAGTCAACATTCACAGTGCCAGATCCATATTCAGAAGAGCTTGACCTGGTTGAAATATATGAACTGACTGCTAAAATCATCATCCTTTGATTCAAGACAAATGATGTCTACACTAATGCAGAAACTAACTTGGGGAAATTATTCAAAGGGCATGACAGAATCCAGAAGAATCCAGAAAAGGTCAAACCAGCTAACTTCAAATATGTTGAAACAAAGTTTAAGAAAGTCTATGAGGCCTTATCTACATTTCGCAAAAAGAAAAACTAGAATACTTATTTGGTTAACTAATTCTGATGAACACTCATTTCTATTAATCAGAAGTGTTAGTTTATGTTATCATTATGTTATAGTATATTTGTAAGTACTCTGCTTTATTTTATAATATGATTGAAATCACTTAAAATATTTTTAAAATTTGTTAAGATAAATAGGGGGAGATTGTTGGGAAAATTTCTCTGGATTTATCATACAAATTATGTAAAAGTGATTTCATCATCTAAGATTCATTACCCATGATGTATAGTAAGGGTAATATGGTCATTAGATGTCCTAGGATGTCACACTCATATTGAGGAGTCAAAGACCAGTCCAAAGGAGTGCATAATCTAGTTGAGTTAATTCTGCGTTGACTAGAAGTCGATGCAATTTTGACTTCATGTCGAAGTAACTTTGAATAGAAGTAAGGGTAACTCAGACTGGTAGTCGATGTATCAGTTGAAGTCGACGCAATGTCGAATTGTAATTGACGCAGAAGCTTTAGTAAGTCAAAGCAACATTTGACGTCGACACAACTTCCAATTATATTCAACGCAGAAGTCAGAGATAAAAGTCTAGGTCTTCATTTCGATGAATACGTTGATAAGGAATCGACGCAACATCAATATCAGAGTTCATTTCAAAATTGATGAAGATGTCGAAGCAGCTTCTATTAGAACTCAGAGGTGTGTCGATAAGAAGGTTAAGTTATTCGATACAACCTCGAATATTGACACATATTTAGAAAACTTCCTGGATTCAATTCTGAAGCTTTTTTAGAAGATATACATGGAAGTAATTTGAATTCTCACGGGTTGTTTATAAACAAAAAGGGAAAGAAGCATTTTAGAGATACAATAAAGATATATTTGGAAGTGATTCAAAAAGGTTTTGACGGGCTATCAACAAAAATAGAAAGAAAGCAATACTACCTCTTGGACATTCCTACTAGGGAAACGACAAAAGAGGAATGTAATTCATCAGTATTCGACAGAAGAAAAAGTATACTGAATTGAATAGAGAACGATAATAATTCAGCAACCATCTTCTCCAGCTCTCTATTTACAGAAAAGAAAGAACAGATCTCTGTATTAGATATTATATACAAGGCTTCTTCTTATCACTGCTTGAAGCATACAAATATTCATAGATCATCTTAGGATGAAAGCTTTCATAATCCTTGCATCTCTCTCTTAATCAAGGATTTATTTATTGAACAAAGATTCAGAAAACACTAAGTGCCAATAATCCTAATTGATTTTTGCGGGGGGATTAATTTAGAGAAGAACAATCTTCATCTTCTTCTTCTTCTTCTTTACTCTAGTTTCTACTTATGTTAACTGGAGTAAAGAGTCCTTAGAATCCCTCTTCAAAGGATTCAGTGGTTCAAGATCTCCTTAACAAAAGATCTAGTCCTGGTTCAAGATCTCCTTATCAAAAGATCTAGTTTTGGTTCAAGATCTCCTTATCAAAAGATCTAGCTTAGTTCTAAGTGTCTCCTTAACAAAAGACTCAGACCATGATTCTAAGAGTCTCCTTATCAAAAGACATAGGCACTAGATAGTATATTCCTACCATGGTGGTAGAAGAGTTTAGTACCCATATTTGGGGGAACCACTATAGATCTTGTCTCATCTTCGCTATAAATTTTCTGTGTGTTTCCCACATTTCTGTCATTCTGTGTTTGTTTTATTCTGGTTGGATTTTTAATGCATAGTTATTAGAAATATTTTATTGTTCTGTGCATATTTTGTGAAAAGTTTTTTAAAACTCTATTCACCCCCCCCCCCCCCCCCCCCTTCTAGAGAATACTGAGAGGACTCACTATGCACTTATAAAAATCTTTCAAGAAGCCAAGATTCTTCTACACAATAAATAGAGCATGAAGGAAAAAAGGCTAAGTAAATTCAAGATGAATGGTGGTCTTCTAGATGATATGAACTATATTATCATATGGTCTACACGCTATTTGAAAGTTGGCGGCACCCTGTCAAGATGCTATTTTACTTATGAAGAATTTAGATTTTACTGAAATTATCCTTTAGCCTTCCACCAACTTTATGAACCAAAGTAGATGATAGAAAAGAATGAGTGCCAAGCCTAACATAGCCTAGGACTTATGTTAACATGATGTTTTGCATAATGAGGGATTACATTGGCAAAACTATGTTTGAGTGACATTAACCCTAAACCTATGCTAGTTTTGCACTAAGTTAAACCAATAAATATGATAACTAAAACATTTATCAAATACAATGTGTGTTCATCTTTGACCCGAAGTCTTCTTCAAATCAGGAACATTGTGGGAAATTTTCCCAACAGTTTTTCTATATAAGATACCTGGGAGAAGATAGTAATGTGCTGCTTTCAACCTAAAACGCTTATTATACTTTACTGATGGATGAAAATCTCCAGTTATGTTGTAAGGAATGAATGGATTCATCCGACACAAATGCTGATCAATTTGCATGATTTCTCCTTCTTCGATAGCTGCACAAAATTGTTCTAAAGTAGTTCCTCCTGAGAGAACCCCATCCTTTGCTAACGTATCTGCTTCTGTGTTCTTGAACTGTGGTATATGTTGAATAGTTAAGCACTTGAAATTTCCAATTTATTTCTTTACCAGTAATTGATATTGCTTAAGGATTAGATCTCTTATCTCGAAAGTCCCCTTTACTTGAGATGTCATAACTAGTGAGTCTATTTTGACCTCAATGTCTTATATACCCAATTCTATCGCAAACCTGAGCCCAACAAGAAATGCTTCGTACTCTTCCTAATTACTGGTAGTACGGAAGTAGAAATTTAATGCTTGATCCAACCTGACCCCATTTGGATTGATAAAAACAACACCAGCTCCTGACGCGGTTCTTCTTGAAGCTTCATCTACATAGGTAGTCCAAGCTAAAGGTGTCCTAACTTCTTCCTTTGTGTTGTTCTTTGTTATATCTACCATGAATGCTTTGATTGCCATCCTCGACACATAAGAGATATAAATTTCACTAAGTTCTATAGCCCACTTAGCCAATCTATGAGAATTCCCTAGCTTCTCTAGCATAGTTTTGAGAGGAAAGTTTGTGACCCAGTGAATTGAGTGAGCTTGGAAATAAGGTCTGAGTTTTCGAGCTGAGATGATGAGAGACAATGCTAACTTTTCAAGAAAGGGATATCTATATTTAGGATTTTTCAAGATCCTACTAATGTAGTAAATTGGGTACTGCTTCTTTTTCTCTTTCTGAACCAATACTCAACTCACCGCATCTGAAACAACACTAAGATAAATAAATAACACTTCCCCTTCTCGAGTTCTTTAAAGTAGCGGAGTTGATGGTAACTGATTCTTTAATTGATCAAAGGCAAAGTCTTATTCCTTTTCCCATTCAAACTTTGTTGCTCAATGCAGGGGTTTGAACAATAGAACACACTTATCTCCAGAGCGAGATATGAAACAGCATAATCCTGCCATCCTTCCATCTATCTGTTGAAGATCTTTAGGAGTTTTTGGAGGTGATATATTTAGAATTGCTTTTACTTTATCTGGATCAGGCTGAAGCCCTTTGGTAGGAAAGAGATGACACAAGAATATCCCCATACTCGCCCTATAGACACATTTTGAGGGGTTGAGTTTCAAGTTAAAGGCTCGTAGAGTGGACAATATATCTATTAGCTTACTTATATGAGAGGAAAGCATTTGGATTTTGATTAGAAGGTCATCCAGCATACCTCAAGATTCCTATCTTTTTGCTTTTTAAACATGAGATCCATCATGCATTATTAAGTTGCGCTAGTATTTTTGAGCCCAAAAGGCATTACACGATAACAAAACACAATTGTCAATTGTAATGAATGAAGTATGACTGATGTCAGGTTTATGAATTCTTATTTGATGGTAACTAGATAATGCGTCCAAAATATTCATGCTGGAATACCCTACTGCATAGTCAACTAAAGAATCTATCTGAGACAAGGGATAGCAATATTTGGGGCATGCTCAATTTAATTTTTTAAAATCTATGCACATTTGCCATTTTCCAATGAATTTTTTAACCATTACAACGTTTGATACCCAATCGGGGTATTGGATCTCTTGAATAAAATTTGCCTTGAGAAGCTTGGCAACCTCCTCTCTGATAGGTTGAGTGAGAGTTACCGCCACCACAGACTTCTTCTTCTTCTTGATGGGCTTGAATCTTGGATCGATGTTCAAGTGGTGGAAGCAACATCTAGATCAACTCCTGGCATGTCATTCGCTGACCAAGCGAACACATCCAGGTTCTTGAGGAGGCAAGATATCAGCTCCACTTTTTCTTCCTCAGATAACTCCACATTGATAAAGAGGAACTTTTCGTCACTTTCTTCTAAAGTTGTCACATTATGGATGGCCTGAGCAGGTTCCAAGTGAGCTCCATCCTTCTTTTCTTTTGGGGACATCTCTTCTTCTGCTTCCATTATTTCTGTATCTTTGGAGCACTTATTAGGAGTCACTAAAGGAATATTAGAGGTAAGTTCAGCTTGGGGAGGACATGTCCTGATGTCTTTGATAGTTTGTACATAGCACTCCCTTGTTAACTTTGAATCAATCCTGACCCGGAACTGCTTCCCCTCCATTGTGAACTTTATCACCTAGTTGAAGGTGGAGACGATAGCCTGGTACTCATTCATAATTTGTCTCTCAATGATTTTGTTGTAGCTATTTGGTGAATCCATAATGACAAATAAGATCTGCCTGGTCACCCCTCCTAATATTATGGAAAGAGTAATGCTTCCTTCCACCTCCTTCCCCTCTCTGGAGAAGCCGTAGAGAGGTCCATCATTTGTGAGATGAGCCTTGCTAGTCTTCAGTGCTTTGAAAGCTCACTTGAATAAAAGATTTACCGAACTACTACTATCTATCAAGATTCTTGACATTGTGTAGGTCCTGATGACCGCCTTGATAAACATGACATCATTAAAAGGATTAGCAGTCAGAGGGAGGTCATCCAAATTAAGGATGATTGTCCCTTGAAGGGGAGCCGAGGAGGAAGCTGATGTAACTTCAGAATGAAACAATCTCGCCTTGTTAGCATTATGGGAAGACATGAGCCCAGTCCCCCCATGGATACAAAAGAGCTGCCTAGTGGGCCTTGATCTTCAGCATCAATGCACTCATTAACGCAATTGACATTCCCTAAGGAGCCAATGTCATCTACTTCTTCGCACTCCCAAGGACCTTAGAAGTGAACTTCAGCAACCTCCTTACCCTTTGCAGAAGCGAACTTATCTACTTCTTTCCGAAGAACCAGATCTTGAAGCTTGCCTTCCTTCAACAGCCTCTAAATAATGATTCAAAGGGCTCGACAGTTCTCTATCAAATAGCCTCTTTCTTTATGGTATTCATATTAGAGGTCCAGATTCCAATTTTTGACATCAAACTTTAGCAGCGCAGGCTTCCTGGGAAAGGCTGCTTTTGGAGAATCTCAACCACCTCATTCATCGGGATGACAAGATAGGTACTCTTGCGAGTCATCATATTATGGCTGAGAGTTGTAGAGTGGAGGTGGAGTCTGGCATGGTGAAGTGGAAGGAAGGAAGTGATGGGGGCTGGCTGAGGCAGAACAGGCATCTGAGGCCTTATTTGATGAAAGTGTTGATGGTTGCAGTGGGGGCGATGATGATGAAAATTTCTTCCCCTTTGGGTTGGGGAAGGAACACTTCACGTGGAGGTCTTGTAAGATGTTGAGGAGCATAAAGGATTGAAGCAGCAAAGGACTTTTGTATACTGATTGAGACAATGAGGAGATTAAATTGAGGTTGGAAATGTATCCCTCGATGACCGATTAGCCATGATGATCAACTCCTTATATGAACTTGGCTCTTTGCTAATTACCTCAAAGTTGAAGAGGCCTTCCTGAAGGCAATAGGTAAGCGCAACTTGGTACATAGAGGGATCCACTTCATGAATCCCTATGATCTCCTCCTGGAACTTGTCAATGAAGTGTCACATAGTTTCATTTTCTTCAAGCTTGATCTAGAAGAGGGATGTTGGTTGACTCTTCATTGAGGTAGCACACCTCAAAAGAAGCTCCCGTCAAAGGTCCGCGAAGCAGAACACCGATTAAGATGAAAGCTAATAAAACCATTCTCTGGTTTACAGTCGAAGGTCGTAGCCAGCAACTTACACTTCATCCCATCTGAGAGGGTCTTATAGAGATTGCAAACTCTACATCCTGAAGATGGTAGATGGGTTATTCTATTCCAGAGAAGATAGGAAGACTAGGATCTCTAAATGCATTAGGAATAGGCTCCCAACAAACTCGATCTGAGAACAGGGAAGGCTCCTCTTCATCCTTGGCGGGAGGATTATCATAGCATTCCTGGAAGTTCAACACACTAGCTAGACCTCCTTGGGTAGCTGCCTTGAAGAAGTTTTGATAACAAGAATCAAATTCATCCATCTAAGGCTACAGAGGCCGGTGCGGGCAGAGCGGGATGGCCGTCAGGAGGGACCTGCAGGCTAGTAAATGGGCTGGAGCGCCAACTGGAGTCATGGATGTAGCAGTCTGAGGAACTAACCGCTGCAATAACTGATTCAGTGCATGCATTATTAAATCCATCTGATGTGTGGTCTCTTGACGAGCTTGCTCGAACTTGGCTTCCAGAGCATCGAATGTGGTCGCATTCCCTGAACTAGTTCTTGCCCTGCTGGCGGGTACTGCTAGGCTTCACGGTCTGACATCTTAACTGCTTTGTTCCTCAAGATTGCTAATATGCAGGTCGCGTGTTCGTTCTTTTGGCACAAAAATGGTACATCCATACACTAATGCTTTGAGGGGGAAAGAGAACTGAGGATTGCTTGTTATTCTCAGTTAAGACAACCAACCTAGAAAGATGAAAAGATTTTGTAGAGCGGCAAAACCAGATTTACTCGTAGTGGCGAATATCACTTACTGCATGCAATAATATTTCATCAAAAAGGTGCGGTTACAGAAGAGAGGTCACCTTAGCCGGTGAATAAGTAACCAAGAAGAGAGTAGAGTCGAGACCGTAGCCGGAGTAACCAAGCTTAGAGATTTAGGTCAGCTTGCCCTCTGGTATTGTTCACGCCTATTAATGCTAGTGGGGGCCTGCCCGAAAGGGCAGATCCTAAGATTATGGCCTGCCCAGGGTACAGGAAAATCGGGCAGGGATGAGCGGTTATATGGTGTGCAAATAAGAAAATGAACTCTGATCGTGCGGTCCGACGATCAACTTAGAAGCTATCTCTCCTCTTCCTAGAGGTAGTTGTTGAACTGTCTTGAGTACCTTGTGCAGTTATTGGAAAGGTAAACCACTTTGACTAACTGGTAAGAAGAAGGCTGGTTGCTGAATTCTGCCTAAACAGTCACCTTTGGCAATGATTGCAAAGGAAATATCAAAGCAATTAGTCAGTTGGTAGATTTTCTTTTTCTATTTTAAATATTTTATTTATCGATTATTTAAAATATTATCTAATTTAAATTAGTTAATTATGCGATAAATAGTTGAATGTCATGTTTGAATCGTCTACTAACACAAGCAAAATTATATATACTATTACAAACACTGTTTTATTTATTGCACCTAATGTTTACACCATCACTTCTGTTGATATTTCATCTTCATCTCTAAAATACATTTGGCTAAAAATGGAAATTTAGAACTTTGACATAAAATAAATCATCCACAAGCATGTAAGAAAAGATGAACGATATAGTTTTTAAAATTAACGACAAATAGGTAAAAATGAAAGTTAAAGTAACAAACTATGAATTTTTAGATCAAGAAAATGAAGCATAAAATTAATGATGACATTGAGTATCCAGAGAAAGGAGTTTATCATTGGAACAAAGTGCTTCATGGGAGTAGACCTTATCTAAAAATAGAGGAAACTTTGAGTTTTATGGCAGGGAAGACATTTGGATGATGCTGGGGGGGGGGGGGGGGGGGGGGGATGCGACTAGATCTTGGTCGAGGGAGGTGTACGAAGACTGAGGTGGTAGGAGGGTGGTATCAGTGTGGTTTTCAAGCACCTAAGACCCTATGATATGGTAAATAAGGTACTGGAGGTAACAATGGAGGCTAGCGAGAGGATAAATGACAAACATAGGTGGTATCAGGTTAGGGATCAACAAAATGTCTGACCTTCATAGACTAGAGGCAGACGAAGGTCAGTGAGCCTCCCAGTTGTGGTGGCAGCGTGAGGAGAATGTACGTTGTCCGGTGAAAGAAGAAGTGGTTTCAACGATGTCACACACAAAGATGGAGTTGGAACGAAATTTCGAAAATAGTGCAATTTCTCTATTTTTGTTTTGTCCAAGTTTCCTTTCGGGAGTGGGGGCTGACTCATTAACTGGATTTAGGTTTTAGTTAATTTTCGTAGGGATTTCATTGGATTTAAATGTGGCCATTAAATTAGTATATTGTTTAAGAGATGATGCTTTTTTCAATTACAATATTTCTAAGGCTTATTCTTTTTTTGTTATTCCTATAGTTAAAAGGCTACATTAAAGATGAAAAATAGATAACTAGTTAATTTTGAATATGCTTCATTTTAATCGATTTTTTGTGTATTTGCCTTAATTAGCACATTACTTGGGGACATATTGGATGATCACACAAATAAGCCATAATAACGAGCCCAAATTATATGTGCAACACAAAATAAATAGGTACACACGTGATACACAATAAATGTACGCCAAAACATCCGTGATATATATGTAAATAAAATAAAATGAACATGAGATGCAGGTTGCATCAATTCTTCAAGTAGTCATTGATGGAACTCATCTATTTGAGAGAGACAAGTATGTTGATGGGTTTGCTGTGAAGAGGTTTCCCGAAGCAGGGGTTGAAGGGATGACACATTGATCTGGTATTCCCACGGTGTGCACTGATTGACAATAAATTGAGTATAGTGTAAGCCGCATTAGGGGGTCCTCGCGGCCTTCAAAAAGAGGAAAATTCATCTTGACATTTTGGGGAGCACCACTCTCTTCTGAATGATTGTTTTGAAATTTTGACAGATGCATATTCGGTGGTAATTTATGAGAGGAATATGAGGCGGCTCAATGTGTTGGTGGGGTTTAGTCGAGTCGAACAGTGAGGGATTCAAGGAAATTAGTGTTTGTTGTCATCATCTTTTGCAACATCTTTATGAATTGAGCCATGGTGAGGCAGTTGTCTTCCATGGGAGTCAGTGCCAGGGTTGGGGAACCTCGACCAGTAGGAAAAAGGTCTAAACCCCATGCGTGGAAGTCGACACCTACTGAAGAAGAACCCAAAAGGTGCAACTACATTAAGATCCTCCCACATGAAGAAATCATTGGGAGCAGATTATGTTTCTGTGTGTAATCAATGATGTATGTAGATGGAGGAGCGCCGCGGGCAGGAGGGGTCAAAGGGTCGTTGGTGGAGCCTTTAGGCCTTAATACCAAGTTGATTGTAACAAAAGTGACCATGTTTAAGTCTCTAACACTAGATAACCACTATTACAGAAATATCAAAGGCTTGTAGATACTAAAAAACTGTAATATCAATACAAATTGAGCTTGTGTGTTTAGAGTAATTAGAATCTCTTGAATTTTGTATATAGTTGATTACACTTGACAACTGTATATCTTTATTCGTTGAAGTGTGTCTCGATAATTTTGATATGAAGCAAACTTTCAAGTAACAAATTTTTGGTAATCCTTGGAGTATTATTTATCTAGTTTGTTCATTTTCCCTTATCTAGATTATGTATTTATGTTTATGTTGATGCTTGCAATACTTTCTTTAGTTGCAAGAAGTTTCTTCTACAATGTTGTCCATGGTGGTCATGTTAGACGCAACTATCGAATGGGGGATAGGTCATGAGAGGGACACCAGATCGTTAGTCCCTTACCTATTTCATTCCAATAATAAGATAGATCAAAATTGCTTACAAGGCTTGAACTCCTCCTTTACATACTAGGAGGGCCTACCATTAATGCATAAACAATGGAATATAAATAAATTTCTAATAATACTTTCATTCTAACACTATAGTGGAAGCTCATGATAGACATGATTAAACTCGTGTGTATCGCTAATCAGGTGTGGGATTATCCGTGCTCATATCAACACTTTGGGGTTCCATAAAGACCTGGTCCTCAAAGTTAAAATATGGGAACTAGGCATGGACCTCATTCGTCATGATCCTTGTGGCTTTCTCCAAGAGAGCCCCACTAAATGAATGATAATATGTTGTACTGGCTGACCATTGATATTCTTCATGTGTGACCCCGGTGGTCTCATAATGTGGGATGGAGTCCACCATCAACCTCTATAACAAGGTGGATTAAAGAGGGCGATTTCTCAAATCCATTTTGAGAAGAGAGACATGATAAAATGGCTGTATGCGACTGGAGGGAGGGGCTAAAAGTGCTCAGTGAGTCCTCTGAGTATTCTATAGAGGGGGGTGAATATATTTTTAAACCTTTTTCACTAACAATTGTGCAAAACAATAAAACTTCTAATAACTATGCATTCAGTTGTCCAACACAGAATAAAGCAAACATAGATTGCAGAAACTAAATAAAGGGACAACACAGAAAATCATAGCAAATATGACAAGAGCTATAGTGGTTCCCAAAAATATGGGTATGAAAGATTTGGGTTGCCAATAATACACCTAGAGGGGGGTGATTAGGTATTTTCAATATTATTTGGCACTTTAAAACTAACTAGCAAAGCAAAAAGGCAAACACATAAAAACACAGAGTTTATAGTGGTTCCCTTCAAGACAATGTGTCAAGAGGTAGTCCACTTTCCCTCCCACCTATATAGAAGTATGCTAGACTAGGAAACTTCTCCAAAAGCTTAGATCTCTATCAACTATAGCATATCTTACAACTCAGACCCACAAAGGTTCCTACCTCAGCTCTCACACAGAAAGCCTACACTCAGGTTACAAGACCCTACAATCAACTCAGACTTTACAAGTATAACACAAATTCAGATCATATCCAAGATCCTACAAGCTCAGGCTCACACAGAACCCTATAAAGTAATGAGAGTATTTTTTCTGATTCAGAAGAGAAGGCTTAAAAGATAAAGTTTGGTGCAGTATAGTCTTCTTCTTCTTGCATATATAAGCCCAGCAGTCTTTTGGATCTCTAAAGCTTTCTTAAGAATCTTCCCTTTATTGAATATCAGATGGACTTGTCTTGTTCAGAGGGAGGATTCTATCTTTGTTCTTCAAAACGCAGTGATGAAGACTTCTTGCTTTTAGAGCATTTTCACTTTTCAGATTTATCAGAGTGAATATGAGTGTGAGAGAGAGAGCAAACAAAAAGCACTTCTAAATTCAAAAATTTCTCTATTTATATTTCTCTGCAATCTTGCATTTAGGCCCTTGATAAATATATTATTCCACATGATATTTACGAGAAAGGAATAAAATATGAAACGACACAATAGAATATAATGAATGATATGCCATTTTGGAACTTGTACAATTGGAAGTATTTAGAATTCTTCATTAAAGGTTGTGCAATGGCTATTATGCAGAGAATATATCATTAAAGTATTCATTGATTAAAGGGCTTGATAAATGATGAAAGTGCACAGTTAACCTCACTAGAATTCTCTAGAGGGTGGGTGAATAGAGCTTAAAAAATATTTTGTGCAATGTTAATATATATATGTGTATGATCACAGATTATAGCTTCCCACACACCAACAAGAATTAAACAAGTAAAGAAAGTAAATGCAAGAAAAGAAATCATAGCACAACACAAGAAAATATAGTGGTTCCCCAAACTTTGGGTAGTCCACTCTTCTACCCCCTTGGTAGGAATTCACTATCTTGTACTGAGTCTTTTGATAAGGAGACTCTAAGAACCACCCTGAATCTTTTGACAAGGAGACTCTTAGAACCAACTGAGTCTTTTGACAAGGAGACTCTTAGAACCAGTACACTGAATTTTTTGAAGAGAGATTCTAAAAACTCTTTTACAATGTTTAAGTAAAAATAAGAAAGAAGAAAGAAATAAGAACAAGAATGAATCTTCTTCCTAGCAAGAAGATTGGAAGCACAAGAAGTAGTGAATGAAATCTCTCTTCTATAGTGAGAAGGAGATTGTAAAAAACTTTTCTCTCTTTTGAGAGAGCTTTCAGAGTTTGCAGTAGAATGGCTTCAGAAGAAGAAGGAGAAGATGAAGGCTTTGTCTCTGCAGCACACTATCACTTTTCTCAGCTTATCTCTCTATTCTCTTGGGAGCTTTTCCTCTATTTCAAATGTATGTGGTAGATCACTCTCCTTCATATTTACTTAACCTTATTTTTCTTTCTTAGAATTCATATTCAACTTATTTCTAGGGGTTAAGAGAAATCATTTCCCCAACAATCTCCCCCTATTTGTCTTAACCCTACTTAGAGAGAAATTGTATTAGCATAAAATCAACCCAGCACAACATTTGTATAGAAAAGAAATATGTCACTCAATCAAAAGTGAAATTTAGAAGAAAAGATCATATAAACAAATTTTCAGAATCATATAAACAGATTTCATGTTCATACCAAGTAGTATTCAACTATAGGGTAAGATATATCAGCATTGTTTTCAAATATTACTCAGGAGGGGTAAGAGGGGTCTTTCTTTTTCTCTTGAATACTACTATTTTAGGAGAGGAGGGTTTCTCTTTCTCATTTGTAGGAAGTTCACCTAGCTCCCCCTGAGCAGATTGCTCCCCCTGGGATGGAACTTCCTTTAATCTTTCTACTTCTTCTATTTCTCTATCATCTCCAGCTCCAGTTGCATCTAGCTGTCCATTTTCATTTCCAGCTTTATTCATATCAGTATCCAGCTCCCCCTGATTTGTCGTTTCTTTATCTTTCTTCCCAACTGCCATATCTTCCTTTTCAGTTTCTGCTCTGCTTGCCTCCCCATGACATGCAGCCTCTCTTGCTATATGAAGTACCTCTATAGTTTGTTCATCATTGTGCAGCTCAGGTACTATCTCATTCCCAAGAATTTTGTCAGATTTTGAAGAAGG
This sequence comes from Dactylorhiza incarnata, assembly GCA_033032865.1. Lineage (NCBI taxonomy): Eukaryota > Viridiplantae > Streptophyta > Magnoliopsida > Asparagales > Orchidaceae > Dactylorhiza > Dactylorhiza incarnata. The sequence continues at coordinate 10,038,171 of JAWHQI010000028.1, read as the reverse complement.
AGGGGACTTGTGAGAGAGAGATTTAGGATTGGAGGGCTGCTCTTCATCTAGATTCTCCCCCTTCTTGACCTTCTTGGCCAGGGAGGTTAAGAAAGACCTTGTCACTCTAGAGGAAGAGAGATAGGTCTTTAGGCCTTGCACAGAGGCACTGACCCCAGCTATTTGGGTGTGCATGTGAAGGATGGAGGAATGAATTTGGGAATGCTCATCCAGCATCACTTGGAATTTTTCAGCTGCTGATTTGATGCACTGAGTGATGAGAGCCTCAGTGGATGCAGATGATTCATGGTGTGAAAGGTGAGGAGGTGATGGAGGAGGAAGAGGGGATAGAGGAGGAGAGAAGTGAGTTGATTCATGAGGTATGGGTGATAATGGAGGTGGAGAAGATGGGAAATTTGGAGGAGGAAGAGAAGGAGAAACTGCTGTTTGAGCAGGTGTTTGAGAAGAGGTAGGTAGAGTAGGAGTTGTGAGGGTAGTAGAGAGTATTTGAGTGGATTATGGTGGTAGAGAAGGGTTGTCTCTTTGAGGAGGAGGAGGAGGAGAAGGAGGAGAAGGAGTTCTTTCAGGGATGGAACCAGGCTTAGGGATTTGCCTGGTCCACTTAGAAAAGAGAGCAATTGACATCCTCTTCCCTGGAGGGATGAGGATTTCTTTTGACTTACATAGGTCAGAGAAGGAGTGGAAGAGTACTTGGCTCATGATTCTCATGTAGGCATTTTCCTTGTGAGAGTATTTGGAAGCTATCATTTTGAGAAGACAGCTGGCCCAGTCCACCTTCTTCTTCAGCACAAGGGCCCCCATGATGTTCAGTTGCTGCTTAAGCACTGCATCATGGGTTGATATCTTGCATAGTAGTATCTTCCCTACTATATCTGCCAGCAATCTGTACTCATCAGAAAAGTCTATCTTTTTCAGATGGATTGGCCTATCTTTTGAGAAATTCATGGTGGTGAGCAAATGCTTGATTTCATCAGGTGTGAGTTCAATGGATTCATCACCTAATAGGGAAATAATTAAGACTTGTTTAGTCATTCATTTTAGAGGCTCTTTTTCTTTCCTTATTTCATTCAAACAAAGATGATATTAGGATATACCTGATGGTAGATCAAAGGTGGCCCTAATATGTTCTGCTGAGATTGAGACTGGTGTCTCATATAGTGTTCCCTGGATTTCTCCTTGTTCAGATATCTGAACATGAGTTATTAGCTCTGTGAGCTCTGATTCCAGGAGCTTGCACCTAGTGGAGATGAGCTTGTCCAGTCCTGCTTCAGTAAAGAGAGCAATGATGCTCTTGTAGCTTTCTGCGGCTGCTTGGAAGGACTCAAGGTCAATGTCGAAGCCTGAATTGGTCTTTGGAGCCATTTTAGGTTAATGAAAGAGAGAGGAAGAAGTCGGCTGGTCTGAGGAGCAAGAAGGATGAAAGATCCAGAGTAGTGAAGGCTTCTAACTGAAGAGACTATTTAAGTCAGGTGAAGCGTCGAAACTGGGCTCAAGTCGAGGCTCATTCGGTACTTCCGTGGATGTGACCGAAAATATTTTGGTATTGCCGCTCGTTTTCATGAAGTCGACGTTACGTCGAGTGGAATTCGACGTGAGCGTCGATATAGTCTGATTTAGGATGATAAGGTTTCCTATCGACGTATGCGTCGAGTGGAGTCGACGCATGCGTCGATTTTACTTATTGAGTTGAGTTATCGACGGTGCGTTGATTAGAGATCGATGTGACTTTTAATTTTCCAGAAGAATTCTAGGTGTCTAGTTCTAAGTCAGCCTTGGACTAATTTTTACAGATAGTTTGATTGGTTGTACCAGCATTGTTTGGCAAGGTGGCCACTTTTGTTACATATATGGCACTTGATTTTCTTATTATTATGATAATTTGAGTTTAGAGAAGAATAGAAGGGTTGATCAGGATAGAAAGTTTTATTTTGGTTAGGATAGAAATTTTGGTTAAAATGGGAATTTTGGTTACCATGTTTAGGGTAGAAATAATGACAGAGGTGTTGATTAGGATAGAAATCATGATTGGGATGAATGGGTCCTGAATATGGGTTAGGATGAAAGGCTTTTGGAGGAAAGGTATTTAAGTTGCTCTGAACTTTTGTGCGTCGATATCTATTCGACGCATGTTGATAGTTGCGTCGATTTATATTCGGTGCATTCCTTCGATTGCGTTGATCTGGTATCGACGCATGGAGGAAGTTGCGTCGATTGGATGTCGACGTATCTTTATTCAAGCGTCGAGTAGAGGTCGAGGCATCTAAGAGGGTACGTCGAGTAGAAGTCGACGCATTATCATTCATGCGTCGATATGAAGTCGACGCGACTGTGTCTTCATAAATTTTCATTTTATCTTTTTCTATTTTTACTCCTTTGTATGTTGTTTCTTTTGGTTTAGTTGTCTCTTCAGATGAAGTTTGTGAGTCATCAGCTGAATAATATGATGTTTCATCAAATTCCTTTATTTCCTTGAAGAAGTGTTCTTTCTTATGTTGTGATTCTTTTTCTTTGTTTGCTTATTGGATGGGTTTAGTGAATTTTACAGGGCTCATCCATGCAGGCTTGTTGGATGGAATTAGGCTGATTGATGGATCAGCCCCTAGCCCAAGATTTTTGTGTCTTATTGTTTGTTTTTCAGTGATTTCTTTAAGAGTTTGGCTTCTCATTTTTATTGATTCTTCAAAGGCCTTTGCCTAAGAAACCTTATCCTTAAGGAACTGATTTTTTATTCTAGCCCTTTCTATTTCCTTCTCTCTTATGTTAGCCCTTAATACATGATCTATTGAGCTTATATCCTTTTTATTTCTTTGGTTCTTGACCACATGAATTTATTCTTTTAGGTCCTTGATTTCTTGTTTAGCTTTTAATTGATCTAGACACATTCCCATAAAATCATTTTTGAATTTATCACCTTGAAAATCTATTTCATCAAAGATGCTTACCTCATCCTTATCCTCAGATTCCTCTATGAGAATAAGGCTATTTTCTTTTTCATCTTCAGAAGATATGCTTTCTTCTGATCCTGTCTCACTCCAAGATTTAGCACCATCATCATTCTTGGGGCCTTCAAAGGCAATCAAGCATAGGTCTTCTTGCCTAGATTCTTCATTGTCACTCTCAGAGGATGAACTGTCCTCTAAGTCTGTTTCACTCCAGGCTTCTGCAATAAAGCCTCTTTCTTTATTCTTCCCCTTTTTCTTGAGATCTTTTCTTTTCAGATCTTTCTTTGTTTCAGCATTCTCTGGACATTCTGGGGCAATATGTCCAGGTTTCCTGCAAGAATAGCAAATAATTTCTTTAGTGGGAGTTTTGTCATAACTTGGTTTTGACTCCCTACTTTTTGATCCATCTGTTTTGACCCATTTCTTAAATCTTCTGGCTAGGAAACTGAATAGTTCTTCTTCAGTGACAGGAGTCCTTTCTTCTGTTGCCTTTAAAGCTATGTTCCTGTCTTTTGAGGAGATTAGAGTGTTTTCTCTTCTTTTCTTCTCTTCTCTAGTTTTCAGTAGTTGCTCATAGGATTTGAGTTTTCCTAAGAGAGCATCTGTAGAGATTTCCTTTTGTCCTCTTGTGTCTCTTAGCCCATATTCTTGAGTCCCATGAACTGGGGAGACTCATTAGCAATTTGTCATTAATCTCAGTGAGGGAGATCTCTCTATCCAAGTTTTTCAATTGGTTGATGATTAGACTGAATCTGTCATACATCTCAGAGATACTCTCTTCATTCTTCTTTTGGAAGTTCTCATATTGGGAGATCAATAGGGCCTTCTTATCTTTCTTTTCATCAGCACTTCCTTCCACCATCTTTGTAAGAGCATCCCAAATTTCTTTGGATGATTCACAGTCAACAACCCTTTGAAAGATGTCATCTGAGAGAGTTGAGACAAGTATGTTCATGGACTTTAGATCATATGTTCTAGCCTTCTTCTCATCTTCTGTCCACTCAGATTTTGGAACAAGTGTTTGTGTGACATTGCCACTTGCATCGTTTCTATAGGGCTTTGGGGGACCTGTCACAGTAATATTAAACAAGTCAGCATCAATGGAATTCATATAAATTCTGATTCTTGTTTTCCAAACTGCAAACTTTTCAAGATTGCACATTGGTGGTCTGGTGGAAGCATAATCTTTGATTTGTGCCATGAAAGTAGTTAAAAATATATATATATAAAAACAAGAGGTAGGATCTTTTTGATCAAGGAGTTAACCTTTTTAGATCAACCTCCCTCTGATACCAATTGAAAGTGCACAGTTAACCTCACTAGAATTCTCTAGAGGGGGGTGAATAGAGATTAAAAAATATTTTGTGCAATGTTAATATATATATGTGTATGATCACAGATTATAGCTTCCCACACACCAACAAGAATTAAACAAGTAAAGAAAGTAAATGCAAGAAAAGAAATCACAGCACAACACAAGAAAATATAGTGGTTCCCCAAACTTTGGGCAGTCCACTCTTCTACCCCCTTGGTAGGAATTCACTATCTTGTACTGAGTCTTTTGATAAGGAAATTCTTAGAACCACCCTGAGTCTTTTGACAAGGAGACTCTTAGAACCAACTGAGTCTTTTGACAAGGAGACTCTTAGAACCAGTACACTGAATTTTTTGAGGAGGGATTCTAAAAACTCTTTTACAATGTTTAAGTAAAAATAAGAAAGAAGAAAGAAATAAGAACAAGAATGAATCTTCTTCCTAGCAAGAAGATTGGAAGCACAAGAAGTAGTTAATGAAATCTCTCTTCTATAGTGAGAAGGAGATTGTAAAAAACTTTTCTCTCTTTTGAGAGAGCTTTCAGAGTCTGCAGTAGAATGGCTTCAGAAGAAGAAGGAGAAGATTAAGGCTTTGTCTCTGCAGCACACTATCACTTTTCTCAGCTTATCTCTCTATTCTCTTGGGAGCTTTTCCTCTATTTCAAATGTATGTGGTAGATCACTCTCCTTCATTTTTCTGCCGACCTCCTCTTTTTATAGCTCTGTTTTAGTCAAATAATACTATAGGAGGAGAATCAATTAGCAATCAGACAAATAGAAAGAAAGAAATATTTCCATAATGACATTTTCTGTAGAAGGAAAGAATGAGTCCTGATTTCAAATAATATCCAAAGTAGAGTTAATCAGATTAGCCAAGAATCAAATAGAAGGAAAGAATGATTCAGACGGCTATAAAATATTAACATTATTCCATACAAATCAGATCTACTGAAAGAAGGAAAGAGATCTGGCGCATATTTAAATCTGTCATATAAATCGACGTGCATCGATTACCATTCGACGTAAACGTCGAGTTCTTCTTGGCTGAACGTTGTGGAAGGTACGTCGACTAAGATGCGTCGACTTCATTAGATACGTCGACTAGAAATCAGAGTAGCGTCGACAACACATACGTCAAAATCTTCCTAAAGTTACTTCGACTCAATCTGAAGGAAACGTCGACTACATTTCGACGTTGCGTCGAATAGTATTCGACGCATATTTACTTAACCTTGTTTTTCTTTCTTAGAATTCATATTCAACTTATTTCTAGGGGTTAAGAGAAATCATTTCCCCAACAAATGACACGTGTAATAAGTGCAGATCAATTTCCAAGAGAATCTGTGCATTAAATGCTGCTCGACAACTGTCAAGATGACAAACTTCCTTCAAGACGATATCGTCTTGATCATCAAGACGATATATGTTCTTCACGACGATGTTGTCGACCTACTTCTGCCTTCACAACTTATTAAGACATATAGACGATATCGTTTCGTATAAACAACAGCGTCTAGATGCTTCAGTCTACACGATGTATATTTAATCATCAAAACAATATGACTCCTTCAAGACGATATCCTCTAGACCTTTGTCTGCACTATTTTTACTTACCCATTTCAAAGATAGAGCTTCTTCAAGATGATATACTTCTGACTCAGCGATATAATATCTCAGCATCAAGATGATTTTTATCTTAGATGATTTTCACTTCTATTATAGTGTTGATATACTGAGAATGTAGATTTGATACATCTGTCACATCATGAATTAAATCATAATGTCACAACCCGTATTTTCCCGAAATAAATTGTAGTATCAGAGCAAGGGAAAATACGCGTCGTGCTGCCACGTCCTGTAGGGGCAACTACAGACGTTCAGGCGATCATTCAACGAACATTTTGCCATAGAAATGAATTTATAAAAAGGGATCATCTTTTAAGATTTATTGTAAAAAGGAAGGAAATCGTGCCCCTCGGTCCTGCGATTCACTAAGGCATTCTTCATAAAAAGAAATATGCGCGCACAGCGGAATAAAATATGTTCATTTTATTCCTAACGGCGCTGAAGACCAGAGACGTCCCCAGGGCGATCGCCGACCTACATTTAATATATAATAAGGAGTTATTAGTTTTATTTAAGTTTACGTCTTGCAAATAAGTGATAATTAGTGGAAGATGCGGCAACAGTTAAAAATAACTTTTTTTATAAAGTCAAAGAACTGCATTTAATATTCCAAAAAAAAGGCTTTCCCAGAGCTTACATGTACAAATAGCCAAGTAGCAGTAAAGGAAAACTAGCAGTAGCAGCAACATAGAACCCAAACAAAAAGCCGTATGGGCGTCAACATCTGACACGAACCCGCAGGCGAACAAGTCAACAGGCAAAAGACAAGCTACAACAAAAGAAACTGTATCCTTACCCACTGGAGAGGGAAGGCCTCGACGATGAACAGTACGACCCTGCTAACACTCCGGCAGTAGCTACAAACCTGAACCTGAGGCATCCATAAGAAAAGAATCCCTCAGCCCAAAGGGTGCAAGAAAACAGCATGGGTATAAGAAAAGAAAAGTGCAAGGTAACAAGTAGCGTAAGCAGTCTGAAAGGAGTATATAGTACATATATATACACACATATACTCATATATATAACTATATATATACGCTTATATAAGGATTTCAGTCAGTGAAGTTTAAGGAGATTTCGCATACACCCGATCCGATGGACAAAGGTACAAATAAACTTTCTTGGCATACGGTGCAAAACGGACCAGTGGTGGCGGACCCAGACAATGTCACTACCCACACACATAAAGGGCACATTCACCCCAAATAAGAAATAGGTGCCGTGGTGGTGGTGGGGGAACCCATTGTTCCCTGTACCCATCCTACCAACCATTATTAAAAGAGCTGTGATGGGGGAACCCAGTGTTCCCTGTACCCATCCTTTCGTTTCAAACAAATCCGCTGCCGCTTAGCCAAGAAATAACAATAAGGAATATGCAGAATTAAGCACGCATCCACCATTCGGATCAAGTAATAAAAATCCCAAGGGGGCAGCCCCCTAATCAACAAGGTAAAGGCAGCCCAAGGCAAAACAGCCCCCAAATCAATACCAAATTCAGCAAATTCCATGTATAGCAACAAGTATAATGCAGCAGGGAGAGAAAACCCCATAAAAATTTTAGATCAAACCCAAGCACAAGTATGGCAGCAGAAATAGGAAACCCAAAGAAATAGTAGATTTCCTAAATTCACATGTATGGCAGCAACAAGATCAAATAAGCAAAATTGACTGAATCTAACCCAAAGCAGCAAGATCACATGTATGGCAGCAGAAATAAGCATCCCCAAAAAAAACTACTATATGCAAACAGCCCCCTAAGAGAGAACCCCAAGGGCAGCTAGGATAGAGAGAAAAGAAAACCCCAAATGAATTAGTAAGTCCAGCCCAAGCACAACCATAGCAGCAGGGGTAAAATAAAACCCCACAATTTAACTAAATCCATATATTCAACAGCACAGATATGGTAGCAAGAAGAGAACCAAACCCCCAAATTTACAAGTCCAACAAAGCTCACGCATAGCAGCAGATATACGGCAGCAGGAAGGAAACAAAAAACCCCAATTTACAAAACCAACAGAGCTCAGGCTTAGCAGCAGGTGTATGGCAGCAGGGGGGAAGGAAAACCCCAAATAAAATTGCAATATAACCCAAGATAGCAGCTCCCATAAGTGAAACAGAAGGAGAAAGCCGGGGTAAGAAAGTTGTAGAAGAAGGAGAAGGGGGAGATGAAGAAGTTTTCTTGCCTGAATCGGAGCCGACGCCACTCGCCGAAGTGAAAACTAAGGTCGGAAGACCCCACAACCGCTGCCGGACCCAACGGGAACTCTCCGCATCCCCGCTCCGGCGACGAAATCAATCCCCGACACCCTCTAAATCCCCTCCGACGGCATACGCCTCCGACTCCCAGAAACCCTCGCTCTCCCACTCTCCCAGACATCCCGAGGCTTGCACGGGAAGAAAAGAAAATAAATGAAATAATGCCCTCCTGCCCCTCATATCATGCTTGCATATGTATATATTTATATGCACCTTTATTAAACAAAGCCATGCGCCAATATCTGTATATTAGTATGTATATACATATATAAGCTCTTTTTTTTCCTTTTATATAACTTGTACGCCATAAATAATGTATATATATGTTTATAGTTTTATATAAGTAAGATTTATATATATTTATATATAGGTTTATGTATCCCTATACACATGTGTATATATATATATAACGGTATAAAAGTAGCGCCCATCACAACCCTTCCCCTATAAAACTTCAAGCATGCCTACCCAAGGGAATACATTTATAATAGCATGTTTATATATAAGAATTTTCATACATGCTTATAATTGCATATGTATTCATATACGTATTTATATACACATTTACATTTATTTATCCGCATTTACGCCCCCGTCTAAAAATAACTCGCCGGACGACGACGACGTTTCTAAAATGGTAACGCCCCCTCACATTTACACTACGCAACGATAATTTCATAATTAAGACATTACCGTCTTGAATTCCCCGCTTAAAAGACTAAGAAAACCTGGGGCGTTACAGCCTCCCCTCCTAACAAAAAGTTTCGCCCCGAAACTTTGCAACAACAATATCAAACAAGGAAATGCGCAAGAGACGAAGACTCACCGGGGAAACTAGCCGAAAAGATGAGGATAGGACTCCTTCATTGCTGACTCTAGCTCCCAGGTTGCACCCCGAACATCCTGATTATCCCAAAGGACCTTGACCATAGGGATGGTCTTCCTCCGCAACACTCGATCCTGCCTTTCCAAAATGCGAATGGGCTGCTCTACAAGCGATAGATTGGGCTGCAGCACTGGCACAGAATCTAGAACATGGCGATCGCTGCGGACGCATTTCCGCAGCTGGCTCACATGGAATACGTCGTGCACACCGGGAAAAGAGGCCGGTAACATCAATCTGTAAGCAGCAGTCCCGATGCGTTCGACGATCTCGAATGGGCCTACATATCTGGGGTCCAGCTTGTGGCTCTTTCCAAACCTCTTGACGCCTGCCATCGGGGACACCTTAAGGAACACCATGTCCCCCACTGCAAACTCCAGATCACTCCTACGCCGGTTGGCGTACTTCTCATAACGCTCCTGAGCTATCCACAGCTTCTCTCTGATCTGCGTCACAACAAAACCCTTCTCCTCCAAAGCCTCAGGACCCAGAACAGGCTTCTCGCCCACCTCAGCCCAGAACAGGGGAGTCTGACATCTCCTCCCATACAGCGCCTCAAACGGAGCCATCTGCAAACTCTCCTGGTAGCTATTATTGTACGCGAACTCCATGAGTCCAAGGCGTTCATCCCAAGCTCCGCCATGCTCTAGAATATAGCACCGGATCATATCCTCCACGATTTGATTAACCCTCTCTGTCTGCCCATTCGTCTGCGGATGATAAGCTGTGGAATACCTGAGATCGGTGCCCAAAGCCCCTTACAGACTCTGCCAAAAATGGGAGGTATACCTAGAATCACGATCAGACATTATGCTCGTCGGAACCCCATGTACCCTGATGACCTCCTGCACATACAGAGACGCAATCTTCTCCATCGAATAACCGGTCTTATATGGCACGAAGTGGGCGCTCTTGGTCAACCTGTCAACGATTACCCAGACTGCATCATGCCCCCGCGGAGATCTCGGCAATCCAGTAATCAAATCCATAGAGATGCTCTCCCACTTCCACAGGGGAATATCCAACGGCGTCAACTTGCCTCCGGGCCTCCTGTGATCTGCCTTGACGCGCTGATAAGTGTAGCACTGCGCCATGAATCTCGCAATATCGCCCTTTATGCCGGGCCACCACACAATCTGCTTCAGGTCGCGATACATCTTGGTAGAGCCAGGATGATAGGATAGGCTGGAGTCATGAGCCTCCTCACAAATCTTCGCCCGAATCTGCTCCGTCGCAGGTATGCACAGCCTGCCACGGAACCTCAAAGTACCCTCCGCATCAATGGAGAAATCTGGCAACTCATCTCTCTCAGCCCTGCTCCGGAGGTGCTGCAAATCCAGATCATCCCTTTGGTGCAACCTCGCCAAAACAATCCAGGACGGCTCCTCAACCTCCAAACGAGACGGACCACCACTGGGCTTCACCGCGATGCTCATTAGAAAGAACTCCTCCACCAGGGACTACATGGCGGGTTGGCTTCTTCAGGACTGTGCCAGTCTGGCGTGACCGCACAGGTTGGTCCAGGTTTCCAGAATTCCGGTTTGGTGGCTGTCCGGGTTTTCTGGTTGTATTCGCGGACTAAGGCTCTTAGTTGCGCGGTCTCTGTTCTCGGTCTCAGGAGGAGGCTGGTATGTGAACAGGTGTTTATGGTCTTGTGGCGAACAGACAGTGTTTGCGGTCTCAGGCCAACACTGGTGGTGGGCGGCTTCTTGGCGGTCTGGCGATCTCCTTGTGGATGTTGTACATGTGTGTCACATCCCTTTGTTTGAGAATAACAAATCCCATATTGTATTTGATATTGCTTGTAGTGTGTTTATAGTGTGCAGGAACTATAGGTGCAATACTCCACAGGTATAAAGCAGCTTGGAACAATCTTTTGAAAGGAGCAGCACTAACGCCAGCGCTATCGTTAACGCCAGGCACTAGCTCAGTTGGTTCCATCTCAGCGGCTTCATCTCAGCTTCCGTCTCATCGGTTAGCCTCGTCTCAGCGATTCCTTAGCGCTACCGCCAGCGCTAGCGCTACCGCCAGCGCTAGCGCTACCGCCTGGTGCTAGCTTGAGCTTGTGCAGATCGCCACGCCACCGACGGTTCTGCAACCGCTCAACACGACCGCTACCACCAGCGCTATCGCTACCGCAGGCGCTATCTCAAGTTCGTGCACAGAGCCACGCAGCCGACGGTTTCGCAACCGCTCCACACGAATGATACTGCAGGCGCTAAGTACTTCCGTATGAGCTAGCTCCAAGGCCTATAAATTGAAGCCAACTTCGATCATTTTGATCATCCATCTCAGAGAGGTTGCTCGTGCCACAATTCCAGTGATGTTATGCTGCCGAAGATGGATCTCCCACAAAAAGCTTAAGGAGAATTTTGGAGGAGGACAACATCATGCTACATCCGAAGGACAATCTCTCCAAGAGGATGCGAAGATCGCACAGTCTTCTATAATCGAGCGTCCCATCCCCGGTGCTGCGGTCTCAATATGGCAGACCACACAGTATTCTTCCAAAGAAGGCAGACCAAGAACATCTGGCCAACTTAGGACAAGTCGCCAGACCAAATCGCGCAAGCTGCCAGGATAGCAGCGGTCTCCCAGATCAGACCGCTCAGAACAACCCGCCTGAGACAAAACCAGCCAGAAAACCAGCGCAGACCGCACGGTCTTTGCGGTCTCCAATCCGCAGACCACTCAGCACCATTCCACTTCCACTTCAAAAATTTAACACTAAATTGTTATTTTGCTCACATTTATTCCTAAACAATATAGTAATTTCCATAAAATTATAAAAAGAATTTGTATTCCCTTATTCACCCCCCCCCCCCTCTAAGGGCGCATATCGATCTAACAGGTCTTATCCCTCTTAACCTGAGGCGGGGGCGTGGCAGGTTGCGGAGTGATCCAGTGGGCGAGCTCGACAGCTTTAGCCTTCTGGACCATCTGCGAGGTCTTAAGGTGAGCAAGTATCTCCTCCTTCTTGGACATCTAGCAGGGAATAGTGGCGTGCGGGGAAAGGAGTGAGAGGGAAGAAATAGTTCATGCACCAGCCGGAAGGAAGGTTATTTATAGCAGTGGGCATGGGTCCACCAAAAGATTCTCACAACGTTACCAATAGGCCGGCGAACACCAGGGGATGGATGTTTCTTTGCGAGCCTAAAGTAGCCTCACGAAGAGCGGGGATAGTGTATAACCCCGGTGTCCACCAGGGGTGAGCAGAGACAAAGGAACCGTCATGCGAAAGGAGTAAGAAGGCTAGCAAGCCAGAGTGCCGGGTGAGTCGGGCTCTTGCCGGTAGCTCGTAGGAGGGAGAGCGGGACAAGAGCCTTATCGGTTACTCGTAGGGAGGCGAGCGAGCCGAACCTCTCGGTTTGCGAGGGATATTCTTATGGCCGGCTTGCCAAGGAATGGTCCATGGTCATTTTTACCTAAAAGTCCCTGGTGGTCTGCAGTTAGGCCCTCCAAACAACAGAGTTTGGTTGTTGGCAGACCATTTTGGGCTGCGTATAGTAAAAGAGTAAGATGAAATCCCGCTATTAGCAGACCATATTTGAAAAACTATATATAGACCTTGAAGGGCACCTGGGGAGAGCATTCTGATATCAGATTTTTGAGCTTCTTCCTCCCTAGGTTATCTTGACTTAGCTCTCAGGCTCTTCAAGGTGCCCAGTCTCAGCTTTGGCTTGGGAGGGGAAGCGCTCAAAGATCTTCCGGGTGTGTAGTGGGACCTCCTCGATGCGGCCAAGGGTCTGTGTTTAATTCCGAGTCTCTGGTCAGTTCCTTCTAAGGAATCAGTAAGTGCTAGCTGCCCCTCATCCTTGAGGGCCAGAGCTCCACAAAGAAGCCAAATCCTAATTTCAATATTTTTGAAGGTTAGCATGCTCCCAGTGAGGCGAGTAAAAATTGAGATGGTTGAGTAAATTACCTGGCACACTTCTGGCCAGAGTGGGAGTCGCAACCCGTTCTCAAAATGAGCAAAGGGGATGGCAAGATCGTCGGTGGACGGATCATTGAGGGTGGCGGTGTTCGGCGGGTGGCGAGCTACAAACCTCGAAGGGATGTACTTGTCCACTGTGGCAAGGAACACGTCACCGGTGAGCGAGGCGCCGAAGAAAGTGTGGTCGCGAAAAGCCCCGGTGCACCTGGCTCGCCTTTCGGATTCGCCCTCGATAACCATGATGGTAAACATTGTGAATCGGGAAAAGAGCGAGTGCGAGCTGAAACTTGTGAGAGGGCCTGGAAGAGAAAAGAGATGCTAAAGAACAATTAATACGATAGTTAGAAAGTAAAAGATGACGGCTATTTGTAGAAATGAAAAGGGCGGGAAGGATACGAAACGCCGGGGGGGGGGGTGCGGATAGCGGAATCGCGCGGTGATTTTTTCAGCTTCTTGGGGCCTATCCGCTCCAAGCGTGTTAGCGTACTGGCGAAATTCACTGAGTCACCGCCGACGAGCCAAAACTGCAGAAAGGAAAAGCGAAAGTCGTGAGGGAGAGGAGATATCTCGCGATCCAGACCTATTCAAGCAAAAAACAAGCAAGGTGTGAGCGCTATTAACATAGCGATAAAAATCATACGAAGCGAGAAAGAAAGCTCGCAAGGGGGCGGGAATATCCTTATAACAATGTCCCTAATTGTTCAGAACCCCCAGAGGCGGGGGGGGGGGGGGGGGGGGGGGGACAATAGCAAGAGCATGAAAAAGACAACAACGAAAGATAGTTGTTCAGTAATTGTGCCATTTCCAGCGGCCGCGACCTCGCACACCGGAGCACGGTGGAATCCTCAGATAGTGGTAGTCGTCGACCGATTGGACCTCGCACTGCATCAGCCACATGTAGTCCTCGATTCGCGCGAGGTGCACCCCAGTTGAGGTGACCTCACCGCGAGCGACCTGCTGAACCTCGACGAGGATGCGGGCATTTGCAACCTCCATGGCGGCAATCCTCTCCTCATAAGTGGCCCTGTTAATCCGGTCCTGATCGTATAGCTCTCGCAGCATCAAGGTGTGCTTCTGAAATATCTCGGCGACTCGCCTTTTCATCTATTCAGGGTCGCCATGGTCCCCCAGGAAATCTGCGACCTGGCTCGGCAAGGGTGGGGGCGACATCTCCACCACCACATGATCTGACTCGGTAGTCGGGGTTGGAGGAACACTTGCAAATGAAAGATAGTCAGAATAAGAGGCAGCGAGAGAGATAATCGGCAGAAATTATTTAACCTGGCAAGATGAGAATGGTACTGGGTCGCAGGCGAGAAGAGCTCGGCTGACCCTTGAAGGCCTCAGTAAAGGATAGGGTGATGGACTTTCCCAAGCCAGGGCGGTGCATCGTCCCGTCATCAACCCGGGGCTCGGCAAGTAGCGAGCCACCCGGGCTCTGTTGGCCCAGATTGCCGAACCTGGGGGTAATGATGTTCATTTTTGGTGTGTGTGTGGGGGGGGAGGGGCGAGCCCACCGGAGTGGGGACTCGCCTCTCTGAGCTCATGAGAAGAGACTCTGCGAAAAAGAAATGAGGCGGGACAGCGTTCAAAGAAGAGCGAGAGAGGATAAGATAAACGTATTACCAGGACACAAGGGTGAGGCTCGCAGGTCAGTGGTCCTCACATCAGGGGGGGATCAGTCCTCCCTGGGGATGGGGGAGAGACCCCGTTGGAGATGGCCTGATAAGGTTCTTTTCTACAGGAGGGTCCTGCGAGCAAGGAAACAGAGTTAAGAGAATAATATTTGGGATATCAAGTCCTTTTTTAGCAGAACCTGCGAGGCGATCTCGTGGCGGGGAGAGGGAGACAGCGGAGATAAATCATCCTCCACGGACGGCCATCGGATGGTCTTAGCCCTCTTATCCTGAGACGGGGGAGGAACAAGTTGCAGAGAGAACCAGGGGGCGAGCTCGGCAGCTTTAGCCTTATGGACCGTCTATGAGTCCTTACGGCGAGCAAGTATCTCCTCCTTCTTGGACATCTCGCAAGGAATAGTGGAGAGCGGGGAAAGGAGTGAGTGGGAAGAAAATGTTCATGCACCGGCCGGAAGGAAGGGTATTTATAGCGGTGGGCATGGGTCCCACAAAAATATTCTCACCACGTCACCAAGAGGCCGGTGAACCCCAGGGGTTGGATGTTTCATCGCGAGCCTAAAGTAGCCTCACAAAGAGCAGGGATTGTCTACAATCCCGGTGTTTGCCAGGGGGTGAGCAGATACAAAGGAACCGTCAGGCGAAAGGAGTAAGAAGGCTAGCGAGCAAGATTGTCGGGCGAGCCGGGCTCTCGCCGGTCACTCGCATGAGGGAATGCGGGCCAAGAGCCTTATCGGTTACTCGTAGGGAGGCGGGCGAGCCGAACCTCTCAGTTCGCGAGAGAGATTCTTATGGGCGGCTCGCCCAAGAAGGTTCCATGGTCATTTTTACCTAAAAGCCCCTGGTGGTTTGCAGTTAACCCCTCCAAACAGCGGAGTTTGGGTGTTGGTAGACCATTTTGGGCTGCGTATAGTAAAAGAGTAAGGCGGAATCCCGCTATTAGCAGACCGGATTTGAAGAACTATATATAGACCTTGAAGGGCACCTGGGGAGAGCATTCCGATCTTATATTTTTGATCTTCTTCCTCCCTAGGTTATCTTGGCTTAGCTCTCAGGCTCTCCAAGGTGCCCGTCTCAGCTTTGGCTTGGGAGGGGAAGTGCTCAAAGATCTTCTGGGTGTGTGGTGGGACCTCCTCGCCGCGGACAAGGGTCTGTGTTTAGTTCCGAGTCTCCGGTCGGTTCCTTCTAAGGAATCAGTAAGTGCTAGCTGCCCCTCATCAAGCATACCTAGTGCATTGATGAAGAACTTGTGCTTACTTTCATCAAACGGCTTAGTGAAGATATCAGCCCTTTGAATTTCAGTAGATATGTATTAAAGGTTGATCTTACCCTTCTCTACAATTTCTCTGAGAAAGTGGTGCCTTATCTCTATGTGCTTAGTTATACTGTGAAGAAAAGGATTGGAAGCAATTGAAATAGCACTAGAGCTGTAACAATAAATTGTGGAATTGTCAAGGGAAAAGTTGTAATCCAACAACAGATTTTGCATCCACAAAATTTGATAACAGCAGCTTCCTGCAGCTACATACTCAGCTTCAGCTGTAGAAGTGGAGACTATGGTTTGCTTCTTGCTAAACCATGAGACCAGTCTAGCACCCAGAAACTGACATGTTCCTGAAGTGCTTTTTCTATCCATCATGCATCCAACATAGTCTGCATCTGAATAACCAACCAATTCAAATCCAGATTCAGCTGGATACCATAAATCAAGCTCAGGAGTACCCTTCAGATATCTAAGAATTCTTTTGACAGAACTCATGTGAGATTCCTTTGGGACAACCTGAAATCTTGCACAAATACATGTAGCAAACATAATATCTGGTCTGCTAGTTGTTAGGAAGAGAAGAGAGCCAATGGCTACTCTGTAAGTCTTTTGATCAAAGGGCTTACCGTTTTCATCTCTATCCAAAACAGCATTGGTAGCCATGGGGGTTTTCATGACAGAGGCATTTTCCATCCCAAATCTCTTGAATTATTTACTTGTTTGTTGTACTTGCGTGCACTGCTTTACTACTTACTTTTTTACTGCTCTTTACTGCTTACTTGTTTACACTGTTAGAGTAGTGCTTGCATATATACATATACTTGCTAGCTTTGATTTCCCTGTCACCTGCTTTCTGTTTACTCCACTTTGTTGTCCTCTGCTTCTTCCTCCCGCTCGGTGCCTAGGAGTCATGGGGGGAGGCGGGCACAAAATCGGCTTAGTCTTTATGACTAACGGTCGGTTGTGACCGTAGGTGCCCGAGGTGATGGAGCCCTAGCTAGAAGACGAGACAGGACCTGAGGAGCAGATGCCGCACATTACTACCGCTATGAGACAGGTGCTGAGAGAGATGAGTGTTTAGCTTCCGCATGTAGTGTAGTGAGAGAGAGAGTTATATATAATATTTTGGACATGTATCGGGTATAAGCCCTTCTCTCTTTTGTGTTCTGTGCTGTACTATGTTCTTTTCAGTTATAAAGCTGTGATGTGGACTTAGTTTATTCTATTGTCTTTCTTTTCTCTATTGGCCTAATGTTAATTGGTAATAATAGCCGGCAGGATTGGCGTCTTGCGGTGGCGACTAACCCGTGTGTTGGTGTCATCCGTTAGGCGGCTGTTCTGGGCATAAGACCCAGGTAACCCTCCTAGTAATGGGGATGGGGGTCTTACAACTTTATCTCATTTATTTAGTATTGTTCATCATTACCGCACACCACAACACCCACTGGAGCATGTACTTAGCTGTAGGCGCGTATCGAGTATAACACATTTCCTTTGTGTGTTTGGGAAAATGATTGTGCTGGCTATTAAATTATGTGGTGGAGTAAATTGTTCACTCTGGTGTTCCTAATCAAGTACTCATGTGAGTAAAGGGATTTGTGTAGATTAGATTTCTTTTTATACTTTAAGTTTTATGCATTTCTTTTAGTGTAAATATTGTTTACTCTACTTAAATGGTGAATCTGGTGTGAATCAAAAGGTAGCATAGGGATGTGTGTAAAGTATCGTTAGATGCATATTTCTCGAGCCAGGAGGAAGGATAATCTTTATCGGTGGCTAAGAACTTTCTCCATGCGATTATTGAGGCATAGGCATAGGATAGTTCTTTTGCGAGAGAATGACGTAGGCCATCATTTTGGCCCGGTTGAGCCTTTGTGCCATTCCTGATATCTTCCATCGCTAGCCCCTTTGTGCCTACCCAATCCTTTTGTTTAGCTCCACCTATACCTCACCAAAGCCTCAAAGACAATCTTAGTCGCACACCCAAATGCGAGCATTTTGTTCAGATTTTAATTTGGGGTGTTGATGTGGTAAATTTCTTTTGTGAAAATGTGGTTGTGCTTTATTGCTCAATTTGCTGAAAATGAATTGAAAAGACAAAAATGAGAAAAAGAAAAAGAAGTGAAAAGAAAAGAAAAAAAAGAGATGAGCTTAATTGAAAAATCATTGTATAAATTTATGATTGGGAGTAGGCGGTGCACACACCCATGTTGTTAAGTTCAAGTCTGGGGGTGTGGTGTACCCTATGTTTGTGTGGTGCTTGAGGATAGTTTTTTGTATTAGCTCATTTGGGTTAGGTGCGTAAAGCCCACTTGTTTATCGTTGTATACCCTACCTGAACCCAAGCCCCATTTAAGGCCTAAAGCCCTACCGACTCATGCTTTGAACCAATCTAATGTCGTTGAGAGAATGTGACCGGGCGAGCTTATGGTCTCCGACACCGATGGATTTCGGTGTAGTTTGTCCGGAACCCCAACTTGAGCAATGTTCGTCTCAGCGTTTATTTTACATTCTCTGTATGTGTGATCGGATGATTCACCGCGACTCCCATTTTGAGTAGAAGTAATAGTTATTTACTCTATTAGAAATTTATAAACTATGTGTATAATTAGAAATCCTCTCTACTATTTTTCTATGCACATGAGCATGTAACTTCGCATGGTACTACATTTTGTAATTTTTAAGCTAGCTATTCCATTTTCCCGCCTGCTTAGGATTTGTTTGCTCGGGACGTGCAAATAGGTAAGTCTGGGGGTGTGATGAGTCTCATTTATATACACTTTTATGGACTCATCTGGGCTAGTTTTCCTACTTTTGCACTTCATTCTTAGTTCTTAATTGCTTATATTTTACTCATTCGCGCTTTCACTATTAGTGCAATGTCTTGCCCATTGTGGTGCGCAATTGCGCGCTTTGTTGTTAGGGGCAAGCACAATGTGCTCCCTATTCTTTTTATGCGTGTATGCTTGAGCTGGAGGGGTATTCCCAGCTATGTTGTGGCTGATGCAGGTGGACGGTTCATCCATTTTTTTATCCAGAATTCATGTCTGCGTATATCGCACGGTCGTGCGTTTTCCTTGACGCACAATCGTATGTGATCGTGCGTTCTCTTCTGTGGTGGAAAATGATGTTTTATCGTTGATCGTGCATCTCTACGCACGGGCAGTTGCCCGTGCGTGAAGGAATCGCATGATCGACCTGTTTAGCCTTATTTTTGGCCATCTGGATTTGTCCGTGCATTTTTACGCACGGTCGGCTTCGACCGTGCGTGAGTAAAATGCACGGGCGCGCCTGCTTCGTCTTCTTGGCCTTTTTTCTCGATTAATATCGCACGGTCCACGCACGGTCGTGCGTTCGACCGTGCGTGACCAATTTCTGACCAATTTTCTATAAAAGCTGTAGATCTTGACCTAATACAGAGTTCGCCCGATCCATCTTCTTTCCCGCGCCTAAGGGTTCCAGCTCCGTTCCAGTCCGCTGTTCCATCACTGCCCACCATTTGGAGGTGCTCCGGACACATTCTCGGCTCAAATCTTGAGCCGGAGCATCCTCTTGGCCGCCTCCATCATCCAAGTGCTTCAAGGAGAGGATTCCGCCTCCATCTTCATCGCCAAGCAAGAGCTCTTCGTATCAGCCGTGGCCGGATTGTAGTTTACCGGAGAATACGGGTCCATTGGGAGGAAGTGACATCCCTCCTCTAGCCCGGACGATAGTTGGGACCGAGCTAGGATGCAGATTGACAACCTGGTGATTCCTACCGAGAATCTACAACAAGCCTCCGGATTCGGTCGTATATCTTGCCTTTCTCTCTTATTTGTGTTTATGTATATGAATGTAATTCTTATTATTTGATGATGTGGAACATATGAATTTTTATTTGTAGTGTTTATTTCATGTCTATGTGAAATTTCTCTTTCATTTATATGTTTATTTGAGGTGCGCCACCAACTCCACTCCACCCTCCACTTCATTCCGCTAGCCAACTCGCCCATTCCGTGTGCCTACTCTTCCATCCGCCAAGCTAAGCGGTGCTAACGACCCATGTAATCCAGCTCGACTCCGCCGGTGCGAACCATTCCATCCGCAAGCCTTCTCGTCCATCCTCCCTTGTGAAGTAGTGCGTTCAAGGCCTACGTAGTTTTCCATCCCGCCTGGCGAAGCATTGCATAGTGGCATTGCATAGGAGTAGTTATAGTTATTTTATTTTATTTACAAAACCAAAATCCTTTTCGTCCGCATTCCATCTATCACAAGGACTTCGATCTCAAGTCCTCCTCAATAGATAACTCCACCTTACTGTGTTCCTTTGAAATTCAATACTTGGGGATTCACTCCCACATCTTTTTATTACTTGAATGATCGGTACACTGCCGTTTCGTGCCGTAGTCTCGCTATCGCCTATAGTGGTGTACTAGATTTTGCGTATCAATGTGGTCTTTGATGAAACTAACATGTTTAACAAGGGGAAGGAAACTTCCACTAGCACTATTCTGCAGGAAGAAGACTAGCTAGCATAAAAAGTTGAAAGGATGAGCATAGTGGACCATCCATCTGTGTTTCAGTAAAAAGGACAATAGGAGAGTGACACTGTCTCAGGTGAAGATTCTGCAGTAGATGAAGGGGGAACAACAGCACCTGGGCTACTAGCCACAAACATCATCCCAGTAAATGAGGATGAAGCCCCCACTGTCACTGAGCAAGTGACACCTCAGGAAGAAGAGAATCTCCTAGATTACTCCACAATATCCAGGATAACTCAAAAAGATCGTCCTCCAACACAAGTAATTGGAGACTTGACAGCTGGAGTCAAGAAAAGGAAACAACTCACAAGTGAGACAATGCTGCAATGTTTTGTATCACAATATGAACCCAAGAAGTTTGAAGAAGTAGATAGTGACCCTCACTGGATATTGATGAGTCCAATTTATATACTGATTTTCGGACTCATCCGGGCTATTTTTCCTGCATTTGTACTTCAGTTTTTGTTAGTATTTGTTTATATTCACCATGTTCATGCTTTTACTTGAAGTACATGTTTAGGCCCATTTTGGTGTGCAATTGCACGCTACATTGTTGGGGGTAAGAAAAATGTGCTCCCCATCGTATTTTTATTTCATGTTGGAGCTGGAAGGGTATTTCCAGCTGCGTTGTGGTTGATGCAGGTGGATGGTTCATCCATTTCTATCCAGAATTCATGACTGCGCATATCGCACGGTCGTGCATTTTCCTTGACGCACGGTCGAATGCAATCGTGCGTTCTCTTCTGGGGTGGAATACAATGTTCTGTCGTTGATCGTGCATCTCTACGCACGGGCAGTGCCCGTGCGTGAAGGAATCGCACGATCGATCTATTTAGCCTTGCTTTTTGGCTTTTCTGAATTTACCCGTGCGTTTTTGCGCATGGACAGTTTCGATCGTGCGTGAGTAAAATGCATGAGCAATCTGGGCCGCATCCTTCTTTTATTTACGATTAATATCGCACGGTTCACGCACGGTCGTGCGTTCGACCGTGCGTGACCAAATTTCTGATTATTTTGTATAAAAGCTGCAGCTCTTGCCCTATTCCGGATCGACCTTTTTCCTCGCACCCAGAGCTCTAGTTCCACACCATTTTCGCTGCTCCATCACCGCCACCTTCGGGAGGAGCTCCGGCCGCCATTCTCTTACAAATCTCAAGCCGGAGCATCCTCTAGGCCTGCTCCATTGTTCGTGCACCTCCAAAGCTCCATTTTGAGGGATTCCGTGCTGCACTTGTGAGGTTCTCCAGTGAGATCGTGGCCAAAGAAGATTGATGGACAAGATAGGTATAATAGAAGAAAGTGACAGCTCTTCCGGACCCCGGACGGCAGTTGGAGCCCGAGCTCGGACAAGGATTGACAACCCTAGATTCCGGCCGTGAACCCCCGATGAGTCTTCGTGCTTTGGTTGTAATCTCAACCTCCTTTACATTGTAGTGTGTTATTCCTTAATTATTTGGGTGTATGAACAATGTTTGCTAAACCTTGTGTTGTTATTCAATATTTCATGTCTATGTGAAATCATTAAGTGTGGTTTATGCAAGTGAAGAGCGCCCCATTCCATCCACCATTCCGCCATTGTGTTCGTTCGCCGCACTAGCTATTGCTAGTGGCGTGCTTGTCGATGAGGTGCTTGCGACCCTCATTCCGCTAGCATACTCGTCCATCCGCCCTTGCGAAGCAGCGTGCTCAAGGACTGCCTAGTGTCCATCCTTCCAAGCGAAGCATTGCATAGCGGCATTGCATAGGAGTAGTTGTAGTATTTTCTTTTATTTTCCAAAAGCCAAATCAACTCTCCCGCCTTCCATGCGAATTAAGGACTTCAATCTCAAGTCCTTCCTCAATAATAAACTCCACTTTACTGTGTTCCTTCGAGATCGATACTTGGGGATTCACTCCCATATTTTATATTACTTGAACGATCGGTACACTGCCGTTTCGTGCCGCAGTCTTGCTACCGCCTATAGCGGTGTGCTAAGATTTGCGCATCAAGTTTTTGGCGCCGTTGCCGGGGAACACAGTCGTGTGAGTTTTCTGGAGAGGGAGAATCTGAGATTAAAGCCCTTCCATTTGTGTATTGTATTCTTTTGCTTTATTTCTTCTTAGTCTGTTTTTCCTGTTTTTATTAGGTTGCTCAGTAAATTTTTGTTGGGTGTATTATTTTGCACAATAGCGTGTTCATTTTGAATCTTTTCATCTTCATACTATGTGGGCTTCGTTTAATATTCGTTGCCACTTTTGTGGAGATAAAACTCATGCTAGTGATAGATGTCCAAAGGGAGATAGTAACCCTAGCACTCAATGCCCAGTACATGGAGCACCGAATTCGTCCGGTACTCCATATGGTGTGCGTAAGTCCTACGACTACTCGGTCGCTCCGCACATGCCCTTTTCGCATTCATCTCCGGTTCAATTTGAGCCGAAGAAAAATGCAAAACAGTGCTTGTTTTGTCGAAGCATGGATCATGCCTTGAAGGATTGCGCTGTATTCCTTCGCCAAATGGACGAGGATGATGAGCCGGATATCCGGATCGTCCCGACTCCGACTTCTGGCAGCACACTTCAACATCTGTCTATGTGCCCATTTCACCTTCAAGCTTTGAAGGGTATGAAGTGGACACAGTCACCAGCTGTGTGGCTGATCTAGGCTCTGACATAGCTGAGCCCACCTCCCCTGCACATATATCACCATGCATAGATTCGATTCTTTGTGAGGAATCGGTGCTTGACTTTTTTCCAAGCCCTATTCCTCCCCCTATTGTGCACTCTATTACATTTATTTCTGATAAACATTGTTGAAGATGCGTCGCAAGAAGAGGCAGGCAATCTTTGTGTTGTGCCTATTCCTATGGAGGAGGACAACTTTCTAGGTGAAGAGGATTTTCCTCAGCACCGGTGGAGGAAGTCCAACTCCTGGGGAAGGTCACCATTGATCCCACCGAACCTTGCGGCGTTGTTAACAATGCCAACATTATTTTACTTCCCCAATCTGATGGGAGTGAGACCGGGACCACTCCCCCGATTTTAGATCATTTATGTCTTTCTTCTCTTTTATTCCCTAACCCCCCGTCTCTATCCGAGCTTATGCAGGTTGAGCCTCCACAGGTAACCCAGGAGGACTTGGAGCATGATGCTCAAGTCAATGATGAGAGCATCCTCTTATGTGAGGAGGTTGATCCCCCCTCCGTAGAGGAATATCCACTCATTGCCTTCTCCTCCTGCTGCCTCCCTGGAGATGACACTTTGCTGGGCAAGGATTTATTTTGTGGTGAGATGAGTGAGGACCAGTCTTCCTCCCCTTCTTACTTCCTATTTCCTCTACCTGTGTTCAGCAGGTATTATTATTTAGGTAGGGGAGTAACTATTCTATCGCCGTATTGGTACCCGCTACCGACACACATATTAGAACAGTTGCCTCTCCACTTCTCCTTCTATACTCCCATTAGCTAGATATTTTTAGGTTTGAATAAGTCGTGCTGGGATGACAATAACCTAAGTAGTTATCTTAACTTTTCTTGCAATTTTTATTTCATCTAGTGTAGTTTAGTTAGTGTTTTTCATTTTATTTTGTATATTTTCTTTTGTTTTTGCAGAGCTCACCCATGCAGGTCCTTCTTCTGGATGGCGGATGCTGCAACTTTTTCTTGGTTTACACGCCAATCTTCTGGTATGCTCACTACGGAGCATTGGGTACTCTCTTTCCCTAGACTTCATTTTAAATTTCATGGTTATATCTTGTGTTGGATTGTTTAGATTAAGTCTGGGCGAGAGCTGCTTTTTGTTACCCACTGTGCAAGCACACGTTGCATTGCATACTAAAAGTAATTTTATCACATTTATTTAGTATTGTTCATCTTTACCGCATACCACAACACCCACTTGAGTGCGTACTCATCTGTATGCATGCTCTGAGTTGAATTTAATTCTTCTGCATATTTGGGAAAGTCTAGGTGATGGCTTAGGACTATGTAACAGAGTAAAATGTTGACTCTAGTAGTGCTCCTAGTCGAGTGCTCGGTTGCATAGAAATTTGTGTAGATTAGACTTCTTTTTATACTTATGGTTTTATATTTTTCTACTAGTGTAAATGTTGTTTACTCTACTCAAATGGTGAACCCGGTGTGAATCAAATGGTAGCATAGGGATGTGTGCAAACAATCGCTAGACTCGTATTGCTTGAGTCGGGAGAAAGGAGAATCTTTCTCGGTGGCTAGAACTTGCCCCAAGCGATTCTTGAAGCATTGGCATAGGATAGTTCTAGTGCGTGAGAATGACGTAGGCCATTATTTTGGCCCGGTTGAGACTTTGTGCCATTCCTGATATCTTCCCTCACTAGCCCCTTTGTGCATACCCTATTCTTGTGGTTCAGCTCCACTATTGTTCACCAAAGCCTAAACTCCAATCCTAGTCGCACACCTTGATGCAAGCACTTTGTCTAAATTTTAAATTGGTGGTGTTGATTGTGGAAATACAATGTGAAAGTATGGATGTGCATCTTTGAAAATTTGCTGAAATCACTAAAGAAAGAAAAAGAAAAAAAGGGAGAAAAAGAAAAAGAAGTGAAAAAAAAAGAAAAAAAAGATGAGCTTAATGGAAAAAATCTTTGTATAAATATATGATTGGAAGTAGGTGGTGCACACACCCATGTTGTTAAGTTCAAGTCTCGGGGTGTGGTGCGCCCGCACATATTATGGCTGCTTGGATAGTGCTTTGCGCTTGCTCATTTGGGTTTAGGTGAGCTCAGCCGTCGTGTTTATCTTTGTTTACCTCACCGTAACCCAAGCCCCATCTCTAACCTAAAGCCCTACCGACTCTCGCTATGAACCAGTCTAGTGTCGTGGAGAGATTGTGACCGGGTGAGCCTATGGTCACCGACAATGATGGATTTCAGTGGAGTTTGTCTGTCACCCCAATCTTGAGCAATACTCATCTCAGCGCTTAGTTTACTTTCTCCGTATGCGTGACCAGATGATTCACCGTAGTTCACTATTTTGAGTGGTTGTAATATGCTTTTACTCTTTTAGAAATCTATAAATTATTTGTGTATAATGAGACATCCTCTCTATTATCTTCTTTATGCACGTGAGCATGCGACTTCGCATGGTACTCTATATTGTAATTGTTGAAATTTTGAAGTGAAGTAGAGACTGGGCGGTCTGTTTTTTGGAGACCGCCGAGACCGCGCGACTTGTGTTTATTCTGCCGGTCTGGTTCTGCCGGTTTGCTCTAGCGGACTGATGGTTCTGCCGGTCTATTACTTGTAGCTGTGGTCTGTTCCCGAGTTGATCTGCTGGTTGGTCTGTCTTCCTTGTTGGAAGACCGGGCAGGTTGTTCTTATATGACCATCTATCCGGGCGGTCTGTCCTGGCGATCTGGCGACTTGTCTGAAGTTGGACAGATGGTTCGTGGTTGCTCCTGGTGGTCTAAGGGAGGAGTACCTTTTGTGACCGCGCGGCTTGTGTGCGATCTCGTGTTCGCACGACCTTTGCGTGACCTGTCTGCTGATTTGTGCCTTGGTGGGATGATCGTCCAAGTAGTGTGGTCGCGCGGTCTGACTTATGAGACCGCTGGCGATCTGACAGGTGGTGATTGTATCTCTTCTGTGCGGTGACGACATCCGTCTACCCGCCTATAAATAGAGGTGCAGGGCCCGTCATTCCTAACGAGAACTGTAAGAACTGAGCCTGGGCTAATTCGTGCGGTCTCACTTTGAGGTCGGGCAGTCTCGGAAGCGAGTTGACTGTTTGTTGTGTTCGCAGGTTTGCGGTCAGCAGGTTGCGGTCTCCTTCCTTGATGATTCCCAACGGCTTGAATAAACAGTTCGGCAGTGGTCAGTCTGCGAACTGGTTTATGTTCGTTCTTGTGCTGTTCGCAGCGAGCTCAGTGATCAGGTGACCTTCAGCGGTTAGGCGGTCTGAGTTGCGGTCTGGCGATAGCTTCAGTTCTTTGTTCCAATAAAGCTCCAGTTCGTGCGGTCTGAGGTGGCGGACTTGCAGTGCAGGCAGCTTGTCGGTTTTCTGTTCACGCGGTCTCAGGACAAGCCGGGCGACTTCTGGAGTCGAGCGGTCTGTGCGGTCTCAGCTTGTCTAGCCGCCAGTTTTTTGTTTTGGTGTGTTTTGTTCTTCTCGCCTCCGTGATTCTGATGAATCATGTCTCGCCATGTATACCTCGCATTGTAAATGAAGTTTGTGTTTCAATAAAGTTTGTTGTGTTGCTGTGTGGCATTGTGGTTGTTTGGCTTTAACTCAGTTGATGCAACTCCTGCTTACTCCTAAATGGTTCAAATCAAAAATTTTAACAATAATAGTAAGCTATCTACTTTTCTTTTCCCTCTTGCTTAGAATTTGTTTGCCCGGGACGCGCTAACAGGTAAATCTGGGGGTGTGATGAGTCCAATTTATATACTGATTTTCAGACTCATCCGGGCTATTTTTCCTGCATTTGTGCTTCAGTTTTTGTTAGTATTTGTTTATATTCACCATGTTCATGCTTTTACTTGAAGTGCATGTTTAGGCCCATTTTGGTGTGCAATTGCACGCTACATTGC
Source organism: Dactylorhiza incarnata (assembly GCA_033032865.1). Lineage (NCBI taxonomy): Eukaryota > Viridiplantae > Streptophyta > Magnoliopsida > Asparagales > Orchidaceae > Dactylorhiza > Dactylorhiza incarnata. Next base: position 10,011,255 of record JAWHQI010000028.1, on the reverse strand, counting down.
TGGGGGTAAGCACACTGTGCTCCCCATCATATTTCTATTTTCATGTTGGAGCTGGAAGGGTATTCCCAGCTGTGTTGTGGCTGAAGCAGGTGGATGGTTAATCCATTTCTATCCAGAATTCATGACTGCGCATATCGCACGGTCGTGCGTTTTCCTTGACGCACGGTCGAATGCGATCGTGCGTTCTCTTCTGGGGTGGAATACGATGTTCTGTCATTGATCGTGCATCTCTACGCACGGGCAGTGCCCGTGCGTGAAGGAATCGTACGATCGATCTGTTTAGCCTTACGTTTTGGCTTTTCTGAATTTACCCGTGCGTTTTTGCGCACGGACGGTTTCGACCGTGCGTGAGTAAAACGCACGAGCAATCTGGGTCGCCTTCCTTCTTTATTTACAATTAATATCGCACGGTTCACGCACGGTCGTGCGTTCGACCGTGCGTGACCATATTTCTGATTATTTTGTATAAATGTTGCAGCTCTTGCCCTATTCCAGATTGACCTTTTTCCTCACACCCAGAGCTCTAGTTCCGCGCCATTTTCGCCGCTCCATCACCGCCACCTTTGGGAGGAGCTCCGACCACCATTCTCTTGCAAATCTCAAGCCGGAGCATCCTCTAGGCCTCCTCCATTGTTCGTGCACCTCCAAAGCTCCATTTTGAGGGATTCTGTGCTGCACTTGTGTGGTTCTCCTGTGAGATCGTGGCCAAAGATGATTGACAGAGAAGACGGGTATAATAGAAGAAAGTGACAGCTCTTCTGGACCCCGGACGGCAGTTGGAGCCCGAGCCCGGACAAGGATTGACAACCCTAGATTCCGGCCGTGAACCTCCGATGAGTCTCCGTGCTTTGGTTGTAATCTCAACCTCCTTTACATTGTAGTGTGTTATTCCTTAATTATTTTGGTGTATGAACAATGTTTGCTAAACCTTGTGTTGTTATTCAATATTTCATGTCTATGTGAAATCATTATGTGTGGTTTATGCAAGTGAGGAGCTCCCCATTCCATCCACCATTCAGCCATTGTGTTCATTCGCCGCACTAGCAATTGCTAGTGGCGTGCTTGTCGACGAGGTGCTTGCGACCCTCATTCCGCTAGCCTACTCGTCCATCCGCCCTTGCGAAGCAGCGCGCTCAAGGCCTGTCTAGTCTCCATTCTGCCAAGCGAAGCATTGCATAGCGGTGTTGCATAGGAGTAGTTGTAGTATTTTCTTATATGTTCCAAAAGCCAAATCAACTCTCCCGCATTCCATCCGAATTAAGGACTTAAATCTCAAGTCCTTACTCAATAATAAACTCCACCTTACTGTGTTCCTTCGAGATCGATACTTGGGGATTCACTCCCACATTTTATATTACTTGAACAATCGGTACACTGCCGTTTCGTGCCACAGTCTTGCTACCGCCTATAGCGGTGTGCTAAGATTTGCGCATCAGATATCTGCTATGCAAGACGAACTGACACAGTTTGAAAGGAACAGGGTCCGGACATTGGTTGAATGTCCAAAGAATTACCCAGTTATTGGCACCAAGTGGGTGTTCAAAAACAAAATGGACTCAACAGGAGTCATAATCAGGAATAAGGCTTGATTTGTGGCCCAAGGGTACATGGAAGAGGAAGGAATTGACTTTATCCAGACATTTTGTTCCAATGGCAAGGATGGAGGCAATCAAAATGTTCCTAGCATATGCTGCCCACATGAAGATCAAAGTATACCTGATGGGTGTCAAGAGTGCATTTCTCAATGGAAAACTTCAAGAAGAGGTGTATGTGGAGCAGCCACCAGGTTTTGTCAATCCAACTTTTTCCTCTCACTACTAGAAAATTGACTTTTAGTGACGAAAATTTTCATCACTAAAAATTAGATTTTTGTCACTAAAGACAATTAGTGACCAAATTCATTCTGTCATGAGATGGTCACGATAGCCCCGCCACTAAATGTAATTAGTGAACAAAAAGATTTTTGTCACTAATTGTACATATTTAGTGACCAAAATAATTACAGTCACTGAAAAAAAAATTGGTGACCAAATTGATTCGGTCACTAAATGTAATATCAGTGACCGAATTTGCTCGGTCACTAAATGAACTTTTAGTGCCCAAGTTGATTTGGTCACTAAATGAAGTTTTGGTGACTGAATGGATTCGATCACTAAATAAAATTTTAGTGACCAAATTAATTCAGTCACTACAAGTGTATTTTTAGTGACGAAATATCACCATTATAAAACTGCAAAATATTGTAAAAAAAATTATAAATTATTTTTTCATTTAAATCAAAAATATCTTATAGAGATTACATAAATTCTATTATTAATTAAAATTTATTTCAATACTACAGCAAATGATTTAGTTATAATTTTTTAAAACTATTTATTAGTGGTCTAGCCTAAATTAATTAGATTTTCTCATATGTTTAATGATTTTATTATAATAAAAAAATATTTAGGAGGAGGACCTAATTTTTATGACTAGTGACCAAATTAGTTTTTGTCACTAAAACTTAGTTATAGTGACCAAACTTTTAATGTGTCACTAAAGACTTGTATTTAGTGATCGAGTTTATATTTCGTCACTAAAGGCGTGTGCTTTGTGATGGAGATTGTATTTCGTCACTAAAGATACACTTTTAGTGACGAAATTTTTTTCGTCACTAAAGATATGTCTTTAGTGACGAAATATATTTCATCACAAAAATTTTGTCACTAAAAGCCAGTTTTCCTGTAGTGTCTTGTGTATATAGACTAGATAAAGCACTTTATGGTCTCAAGCAAGCTCCAAGAGCTTGGTATAAGACCTTATCCACATTTCTCCTGGAACACAACTTTGAAAGAGGGAAGGTGGATAAAACCCTTTTCTCAAGAGCACATAAAAAGCAGCTACTACTTGTACAAATATATGTAGATGACATCAGATTTGGATCTACTGATCAATCTCTCTGCAAAAGGTTTGCCTACCTAATGAAGTCTAGATTTGAAGTGAGTAGCATGGGGGAATTATCCTATTTTCTTGGTCTTCAAGTGAGACAAAATGCAGATGCCATTTTCATATCCCAATCCCAATTTTGGAGCTAGTTTCACTCTTTGGTACCACTGTTGTGGCTACGACAGCAGTGGAGCGGGCAACTCCACTTCCTAGGAGGTTATACACACTACCAGGCCTAGACCCAATGTACGCCTCGGTACACGTCTTAGGTGCACTCTAGAGTCTTGCGTACTCTTTGCTGGTATCCACCAGTCTTTGAGGTCAACTGTGCGTTTTCGGGGATCGTCCTCCAGACTGCAGTATAAATAACCTACTGGCCCCTCAAACCCTCACACCCAACTAAGTCAACGTACAACCGTCGGTGTGACGACCGATCCAGTACCGAAGACCTGCCAAATATATGTTCTTATGCACATGCAATTTATCACCACCCGAGCCTTCAGCTCGCAGGAATAACCCGTCCTGATATTCAACCTCCCGAGCCTCCAGCTCGCAGGACTAACTCGTTCTGATATACAACTTCCCATCCCTTAACTCAGGATGAAGTTTACCATATCTCTTATTCATTTAGTTAGACTAATCTTGTCCAAATATTGTATACTTAAAAGTTTAGGGTGAGTCCTGGACTTCCCGAGTTTTACTAGGTGAAGGGCTCGCAGCGGTACTAGGGAATGCAATGGGCTGAAACCCAAATCCCCCATTCCAAGACAATTACTTTTATTGGTGGCTACCCCATTCTAAGACCCACTCTACTTATTACTTTTTATACCTAGGTGCTTTAGGACTCATCCTTCGCCTTAACCCTAAGCCAACGTTCTCTTGAACGGTGCTTGACACTTAAGGTCTCACATCCTATAAGTGGTGTATACTTGGTGGTGGTTATAACACAATCTTGCTGATTTCCTATGTGGTCATGCTGGTCAAATCTCCATATTAAGTTTTTACTATCCGCAGACCATGATGAAATTGAACTAGGTTTGATCCCGACGATGCTCTTCTATCTATACCATGTCCATGTGAGTTCTATCTTTTACCATGGGCTCACAACGGAGAATTTAGGGTTTGACCATAATTTTGATATACTCCATATTGGTTTGACCTCAATTCTTATTTATCATAAAAAGGTGACATGATGACTTTACACATGAAGTACTAGATTTTAACATCCAAAAATTCTAGGAAAAATACAGTGGCATTATAATGATATAAGAACACTAATTCCAGAGTTCCATAATTTTCCAGCAGATTAAAACCCTTAATCTCTATTTATCATTAGAAGGGTGACAAAATGACTTTACACTACAAGTACTAGATTTTTACTTCCAAAAATTCTGGAAAAAATACTGTGGCATTATAATGATATAAAAACATTAATTCCAGAGTTCCATAATTTTCCAGCAAATTAAAACCCTAATCTCTATTTATCATGATAATGGTGACAAAATGACTTTACACTACAAGTACTAGATTTTGACTTCCAAAATTTTTGGGAAAAATACAGTGGCATTATAATGATATAAAAACACTAATTCCAGAGTTCGATAATTTTCCAGCAGAGTAAAACCCTTAATGTCTATTTATCATGAGAAGGGTGACAAAATGACTTTACACTACAAGTACTAGATTTTGACTTCCAAAATTTTTGGGAAAAATATAGTGGCATTATAATGATATGAAAACACTAATTCCAGAAGATCATGACTTTCCAGGAATATATCACCATAAATATTTCACAAATTAAAAGGGGTGATAAACTGAATAAATGAAATTTCTTCCATAAATACTATATCCAAAATTTTAACAAAATTCACAGAGTTTCATAATTGAGTTCCGAAGCATAATCCAGGGTTTCAGCACTTTCTCAAATATTTTGCCTAGTAAATTTTACATTATTCAGATTTGAGACATAATATAATTTTGATAATTCCTTGAGAAATAATCCATGTAATTTTCTACCATAATTTGCAGAGATTTGAAAAGACATAACAAGTGATTCTATAGAGTTTCATAATTTATTTTCTAGTTCTAATGATGAAAATTTCATAACTACACAAATGTGACATATGGCAAAATAATCAAAATCATGAGATTCTTGATGCTAGAAGTCCTAAGATTTTCTAGGGTGATGCATTATACCATAATTAGGGTGTGTAAAAAATTTCATAGGTTAACTCTAAGCCATTTGGGCTAAATACACAAAATATCATTTTTGCTATTGGCACACCTATTCTCTTTTAGGTAGAGACATGCAATGGAAATTTACCCTACCAACAGAGATCCATTTGGTCTCAAATTTTAACCACAACCTACAATTGGGTAGATAAGAGTGACACCCAAATTTGGGTTCCGTTGGAGCTATATTCTTCCATAATCGTCATTTATTTGAATTTATATATTTTGAATAAAACCTTAGGAAAATGATTTCCTAAAAATATGATTTTTAGGTGAAATCTAGATGCATAGCTCATGCATGCATGGCCAAAATTTTAGGTCCATCGGACCTACCATTTATGATAAATATCCAAAACGATTTCTGTTTTCTATTTTGACCAGCCTCACTAAAGTGAGTGTTGTGGTCCTACATTGATCCAAATGGTCTGATTTAACTTTCAAATGAAAGTAGACATCAAGGCCTACAATAGTTATCTCAGGCAACTTTTCCTAAAAAGGCATCTAAGAGCCTCAAATTTCAGCATGAACATACAATAGCAAGTGTGACATTTAATTTCATTTAATCAAATAAGTATGTATATGAGATAAGTCAGCACGAATATGGAAGCAAACTGGATGGCATCTGGTCATCTTCCCCAGCCAGCCAATGGTCCATATCGATCCCGCCTGGTCCAACTTCAAATTTTATTTCCCGGCAACCTCCGGCCTACCACCGCTGGCCACCGCCTCCACCACCTCCGTTGAGGTGGTGGCTAACGCCAGGCGGCGACACGGCCGCCGGAGATAGCCTCTCCGACGATCCCTAGCAAGAAGAGAAAGCTCGGTTTTCTTCCACTACCTCGCATGGGATCGGGTTCATTTGAGCCCGATATCTCTCCTAAGTGGATCTAGAGACTAGCACGAAGGGAGGGGGGAGAAACCGACCTATAAGAGGGCTTGACGGCGAGTGTTGTGGTGGTGCGGCATGGTGGCGGCGAGCTCCGGTGATCCTGCTCAATTCCCTGATTCTCCACCGTTTTCTCTGCTCCAAGGCACTAGCTCGACTACTTGGACCTCTCTGAAGTGGATGGAAAGCTTCAAATGAAGTGAGGAGGGATGGATATATGAGTTTGGACTGGGTGGTTTTCGACCTCTCACTTGGATGTTCCTCCCAGCCACCACATGGCACTCAGTCAGCACAAAACGGCTGGGAATTGATGTGGGGTCTCAGGGAAAGCTTTGGGCAGAGGAGAGGAGGGCCACATGGCAAGCCCTCCCAATTTTCCTTCTTGTCCTTAATGGAAAAGTGGGAAAATACCTCCTTACCCCTTTGCATGTCATTGCATGTTGGGGATAGGGGGCAAGGCTGGTCAATAGGTACTTGGGCCTCAGAATGGGCTTTGGATGAGGGTCTTAGTCCACTTGCATTTGGTTTAAATCCAAATAAGCCCAATTTAGGCTTAATTGACCCAATGTTGAATTTTGAGTTGACTTGGTCAATTGGGTGGGTTCACTGGTCCAAGGTGTTGACATTGAGTCCAATGACACTAACCAAGATTGGTTGGGTCATGGTGAAGACCTAAGTGAGCCAATTTGGTCAATAGGTGTGATTTTGACCAAAATTGGGGAAGAGTTGAATTTGGTCAATTTGTTTAAATTGAAGACCCCATGATGGGGCTATTGGGTCCATATCACTCCTTTAAGTGTTTATCATCTATTGGTGAGTCAATTTGCAAGTGTGAGTTCACATTGAGCTAGTTTGACCTAAGTTGACTTGAATCCTATAGTAGGCCGCATGTGAGCTCATTGAACTCAATGTGTCCTAAGGTCACTACCTAGCCCAGACTCACATCACTCACCACTTGTCTCACCCTAGTTGAAGTTAAGGGTTCTAGTAGGAAATGGGATGTTACAAATCCCAATAAACAAAAAAAATAATTGCGTCCCCGAAATTTAAGTTCGGGTCTACGGGTTCTTTACACAACGTAAGTAAATAAATCTTGAGAGGGTTTAAGTCATACCTGAAGCGAAGAGTCCCGGGTACTGTTGTTGCATGAGATCCATAGGCTCCCATGAGTGTTCTTCCCGTCCATGGTTGGACCACAGCACCTTGACCAAGGGGACCTTCTTCTTCCGCAGAACTCAGACTGCTGTATCGTCAATCCGGACTGGCTCCAGACGGACTGGCTCCTTGAACTCCACAAACTTGGCAAACGCCCCCGCCTTGTCTTTCAGAAAATAAACCCACACATATCTGGTGTAGTCATCGATCAGCACCAGCATATATCTGCTGCCTCCGAGGCTTGGGGTAGCAGTCGGTCCCATCAAGTCACCGTGGATACACTCCAACGGCACACTACTCCTTGTCTGTGACTTATCAAACGACAGTCGATGAGACTTGCCGAACTGACATCCCGCGCAGACATGACCCGTTCTACGACACACTGGTCATCCAGACAGCCATCGAGAACTTCACCGTCTCCCAAATCCTCGTGGATAAAGGGAGCTCGGTCAATGTCATCTTCAAGAAGGCATTTGACGAGATGAAGGTGGAAGCCAGGTGGGTGTTGGCCTCTGATGGCCCATTATTTGGGTTCTCGGGGAAGAGAAAGGAGGTAGAAGGAGGAGTGGTGCTTCGTGTCGTTTTGGGAGAACAGTCCCAGAACTGTCGCTTCGTCATAGGGGATGCTCCCAGCAGCTATAGTGTCATCTTTGGATGGCCCCTTATCATTGCATTTCGATGCATCTCCTCCACCTTCCACCAGTGCCTTAAGTTCAGTATGGGTGTAGTTCAGGTCCGGGTGAGGGGAGACCATAAGGTAGCAAGGTAGTACTATGTGACTGTCGTGAACATCATCGCCTGGATGGCGGAAGCTGTGGAATGGGATAGGGAGATGGGGAGGTCGGCAAGGTCGGAAGAGGTAGGAGAGGAGGAAAGGGGAGTAGAAAAGGGGAGGTTCATGACCACGGATGGGTCATCGAGAGACCTGGGGCAGCATAAGTAGGATAAAGAGGAGGAGATGGTCAAGCCCGGGAAGGAAGGGTAGAGGAGCTGATGGTGGTTAGGGAGGAAGAGATGGAGGAACGTGAAACTCAGGCGCTTTTTTGCGGTGAGAAGAAGGAGAGTGATTGGGGGGAGAAGTCCAGGCTGGAGGCCGTGGAGGAAGTAGTTGAGCTGGAGGTCGTCTCTCGGGCGGGGGCGATAGCAAAAGTGAAGATTAGTAGGGAACTCAGCCCTGAGGACCGGAAGAAGATCCTAGCTTGGGTCTAGGAGAACGTGGATGACTTCGCTTGGAGCACTGCGGAGAGGCCTAGGATCGATGCGGATGTGGCATGTCGCCGCCTCAACCTCGACCCCGACACTCGCCTATCTGCCAGAAGAAGAGGTCCATCGCAGACAAGCTAGAGGAGCCCATCTGGGAGGAGGTGGGCAAGCTCCTCATAGCAGGCTTTGTATCTGAGATCCAGTATCCAGGCTGGGTCTCCAACGTAGTGATGGTAAAAAAGGGTGATGGTAAGTGGAGAATGTGTGTGGATTTTTGCCTATTAAATAAATCATGCCATAAGGATTGTTACGCCCTGCCTCGAATCGACGCGCTGGTAGACTTAGCTGTCTATTATTCTCTAATGAGTTTTGTAGATGCTTTCTCAAGTTACCACCAGATCCGCATGCACCCTACCGACGTCAAGGATGTCTCCTTCATTACAGGGGATGGGTGTTGCTGCAACAAAATGATGCCCTTTGGGCTAAAGAATGCAGGGGCAACTTATCAGCGGATGATGGATAGGGTGTTCCGAGAGCAGAAGTTGAGGAACTTGGAGGTTTACGTTGACGACCTCATGATCAAGATACGGGACCTCGAGTCCCACCTTCGGGACCTCAAAGAAACTTTTGGGACCTTGTGAAAATTTAAGATGAAACTCAACCCCCAGAAGTGTGTCATCGGGGCTAGCCGAGGGAAGTTCCTAGGCCACTTGCTCACCCCAGCCGGCGTGGATCCTAACCCTGATAAAGTAAAGGCGATCCTGAAGCTGCGATCACCAAGGAATTCAAAGGAAGTCCAGCGCCTTACCGGGAAGCTTCCTGGTCTAAGAAGGTTTCTCTCCAGTGCGGGGGAGAGGTATGCATCATTCTTCAAGGTGCTAAGGGGAAATCAAAAATTTGAGTGGACCCCGGAGGGTGATGGGGCTTTCCAAGCATTGAAGAGGCAGCTAACCCAGGCTCCATTGCTCCAGGGGCCAAAGCAAGGAGAGGACCTATCCTTGTACTTGGGGGTAGGGTCCGAGGCGGTAAGCTCCGTGCCAGTCCGAGAGGAAGGGAGGAGGCAACTCCATATCTACTATGTCAGCCGAGTCTTGAATAAGGCCGAGCTTAGTTATCCCATTTTAGAAAAGCTGGCCATCGCTCTCGTGGTGTCGGCTCGGAAGCTCCGGCCCTACTTCCAGGCTCACTCTATTAAGGTGGTAACCGACCACCCCCTTCGCATCATGGAGGGAGTGGAGCACTCAGGATGGTTGGCTAAGTGGTTGGTGAAGCTATGTGAATTTGATATCTCTTTTGTGCCCAGACTCTTGATAAAGGCGCAAGCAGTGGCAGACTTCTTGGCCGACTATGTGATCGAGGTGGAAGAAACTGAGCCATCCTTCCCGACAGCATGGAAGATGTTGTTCGATGGAGCATCAGGGAGACATTCCTTTGTGGGGCGAGGGAGTCATCCTAGTAAGCCCCCAGGTAACAAGGATAGAGCAAGCCATCAACATCCACTTCCCGCTCACCAATAACCAAGCCGAGTATGAGGTAGTGATAAAGGGCCTGTGACTGGCCCGGGAGTTGGAAGTGCAAGACATGGAGGTCTCGACGGACTCCCTGGTAGTTGTATGTCAGATCAAGGGGGAGTTTGAGGAAAAGGAACCCACTCTCCAATGATATCTGGAGAACGTCAAGGGGATCATCAGGCAATTCCACAGTTTCTCCATTCAGCATGTGCCAAGGGAGGAGAGCATCCAAGCTGACCTCCGGGCCAACTTCGGTCCCTGGGCAGGAGGGACGATGTCGGAACTCTTCCGGACCTCCATCGAGGAGGGGAGTTGATGGACGTAGATCGGCGAGCGTCGTGGCTGGATCCTATCATCACTTCCTAACATCGGCGGAGTTCCCAGAAGGGGATGTGGACAAGCGACGGCTCAGGTATAAATTTGCATAATATGCCTTACATGCAGGAGGACTATATCGGAAGACTCTCTCGGGGCTCCTAGCTCGTTTTGTCTCGGAGAAGGAGGTTCTAAGGGTCCTGGAGGAGATTCACTCGGGGGAGTGCGGCAGCCACTCGGGGAGCAGAACCTTGGAAGGAAGAGTGTTGAGGTAAGGCTACTTATGGCCTACCCTCAGCAAGGATGTGGCGGAGTTTCCCAAGAAGTGCTCCAAGTGTCAGCTTTACGCTCCCCTCCAGCTCCTACTAGCTCAAGGACTCTGGACAATCATGGCTCCGTGGCCTTTCGCAATATGGGGATTGGACCTGGTGGGTCCCTTCCCCCAGGCAAGTGGCCAGAGAAAGTTTATGCTAGTGATGATCGATTACCTCTCCAAGTGGCTAGAGGTGAAAGCGCTGGCTAAGGTAACTTCTCAAGTAGTTAGAAATTTCATATGGGGGGAGATAATTTGTCGACATGGGCTCCCCTAGCCACCGTCACGGACAATGGGCCGCAATTTGCCAGCGATGAGTTTGTCAGCTTCTGCACCCAGCTAGACATAGATCTATGGTTCGTGTCGGTCCACCACCAAAGGAGCAATGGGCAGGTGGACAAGATCATCGTTAACTTGCTAAAAAAGAAGGTTGAAAATCTAAGGTGTAACTGGGTGGAACAGCTACCCTTGGTCCTCTAGGCCCTGAGAACCACACCAAACACAGCCACATGGGAGACTCCGTTCAAGCTCTCCCATGGGTCTGAGGCTGTCCTCCCGATTTAGTTCGAGGTGAAGTCACCTAGGGTGGTCACTGCGGGTGAAGGAGATGAAGAATGGCTAGTGGAAAATGAAGGAGAGAAAAAACTGTCCTTGGACCTGGTGGAAGATCTGAGGGACCTGGCCACCATTCGACAGGAGGAGGTTAAGCGACGGATAGCCCGATACTTCGACAAGCATATCAGAGTAAAGCAGTTCGAGAAAGGGCACTTAGTCTTGAAAAAGGTCGATGCGGCCGGGAGAGGAGCCGCGATGGGGAAGCTCAACCCAATTGGGAGGGGCCTTACATTGTAGTTGAAGTGCTCAAGTCGGGAGGGTACCACCTCCAGAATGTGGAAGGGGTACCTCTTAGCCTCACTCGGAGCAGGGATGACCAGAAGCATTTCTACCCTTAAAACTTTCATGATAGTGTATTTATTATATGTTCTATTCATCATTTGTTAGTTTCAATGTTCTTTCTAATCACGGGTCCTCAAGGAAAGTATGAGTTGGAGTGACCCAGATCGATTCCGCTGCCGGGCTCTCATTAGACGGTGGGTCAGGTTGATCTCTAGAGAGGCTGGCTGAGAAAAGTATGAGATGGAGTGCCCCAGATCAATTTTGCTGTCGGGCTATCATTAGATGGTGGGTCAGGTTGATCTATGGAGAGGCTTACTGAGAAAAGTATGAGCCGGAGTGCCCCAGATCGATTCCGCTATCGAGCTATCATTAGACGCTGGGTCAGGTTGATCTCTGGAGAGGCGGCCGAGAAAAGTATGAGCTGGAATGCCCCAGATCAAATTCACTGCAGGGCTATCATTAGACGGTGGGTCAGGTTGATCTCTTGAGACGCTTGCTGAGGAAAGTTTGAGCTGGAGTGCCCAGATTGATTCCACTGTCGGTCTCTCATTAGACGGTGGGTCAGGTTGATATCTAGAGTGATTGACAAGGTAAAAAGGGTGCTAGACTCAGGATAACATGCTCTCACAAAAATGGCATGGCCAGGCTCTCACCTAGCTGGCAAGGTAGCAACCTCCTCCGATGGCAGGAAGGTAGGAAAAATATAAAAAAGGAAAATCTCAAGGGTCAGTTATGCGACTGGCCCCAGCAGAGGAGGCACTCGCATGGTAAGACACTTGCTCGGCATTTATTCAAGTGGCCCTAGGAAAGGGGGCTTTCGCTCGGCGAGTAAGTCCAAGGAAACTCTTCGGCTAAAGGAGAGTATGAGGGTTACACAAGGAGAGTCATACTCTAAGCATGGTTGCTCTCTAGGCAGAAACATGGTGACTAAGCCAAAAAAGTTAATAGACACATTGGTGGGGCGCGAGTGTTGGTATACGAGTACGTGCTGGCGGTTGGTGAACACATCGCTTGCGAAAATGAGAGTCGTGGTGTGCGAGTTTGAGCAAGTAGTTAATAAATACCTGTCAATTGGCAAAGTCCAGCGAAGGCATGCGGGTGTGCGAACAGGAAATGAACCTATCCCGGGATAAGCTGTGAGTGGCTCGAGAGGTCTAATCTGCGCGATTTTGGCGTTATCCCCAATATACCAAGGTTTCACGAGTTTTAAAAGACATGGGCATAGCAGGTATTAATGTGCGAAGTATCCGCGAGGTTCTGTTTGCGCAAAACTAACAAATTCCGATTAGCGAGAGATTTGCGAGTGTGGGTAAGCGAGGGGCGCAAGAAGCCTAACGCATGGGGAGCGCGTTTGCATGCTACGGTGAGGCAAAAACAAACAATCTAAGGAAAGAATAGCGGAAAGTAAAAACAAAATTCATTTCACTTCATAAAGTAAGATTACAAATTTTACGGCGTTCTCGCAAGTCCAAAAGGTTAGAAAAAAGAAGGAAATATATTCAATCTTGAGTTCCATCCTTGGACTGCTCGCTCCCGCTATCTTCTGGCTCAGGTATCAGCGCGAACATCTCCGGGACCACTTCCTCGACAGTCAGCTAATCCGCCTCGGCTGAGAGAAACTTGGCCCCCTTCAAGGTGCAGAAGATATGCCTCGCCGCACTGATCGCGGATTCCTGCATGAGTTCCACTTGCTCGCGCAACTCAGCCTTCAAGGCCGAGGGGCTGCGAGGAGGCAGAGGGTGAGCAGGGCAGGCGAGCTCAAGATTCTGGGCCTTCAGCGCATCGATCTACTTCTCCATCTTAGTGGCGCGGGCAATGTAACGCCCCTGATTTTCGTTAATTATTTACGTTGCCGCTGTGACGTAATTTTTGGCGTAAGGGCATTACATCAGCTCGTCAGGTTTAGTTTTGGGCCTTAGCTTAGTTAAAGTATATAATTTAGATCGAGCGTGTGAGATTTCGCATCGTTTCAAGTTGTAGAGAAGATTTTGTGTAGTTATTGAGATCTTAGCTTCGGGAGGCTTTATCCCGAGTTTGGCTCGTCAGAATTGAATTCTGACTTCGCCGTTGGATTCGTAGCGCTATTTTTCAGTTGGGGGCAAATTTTGTAGAAATCCGAGGTGATCTAGTCACCCTCGCAGTTTAAGTGAAAGGGAGTATTATTTAATTAATTTAATATTAAATTAGGTTTTTATTATAAAACCTAAAGTTCTCTCCCTATTCATCTTCTTCCTTCGTCGATCCAAACTAGCTGTCAAGCGAGAGAGCTAGAGCGGCGTGTCGTGGAGCTTCCGGCCGGCGATTCGAAGGCTGTATTAGTCGGAATCGTGTTTGGAGAGTGGATTCAGAAAGCTCTCGGAGAGATCTTCGTTCTAGTGGTAAGCTTTTCCCGTTTAGTGAAATTTTTGGAGTTAAGGTTGCGACCTAAACCCGCCCCCCCCCCCCCCCTTTTTGCTCCGAAAAGCTTCAGGTTTTCGTGCTCGAGTATTTCCTTGGGGGAGCGGAGGGACTCGAGTTTTCGCAAGGTTAAGGCAAGTGGTTTTTCTTCTCTCTCTCAATTGTTTCTTTAAGCTTGTTTCCCTTCTCATTCTGAGTCCCTATTTGGGATTTCTCGAGAAGTGCTTGTCCCTGCCTTGATTTTTCTCGAGAACAACATAGTCCCTATTTGGGATTTCTCGAGAAGTGCTTGTCCCTGCCTTGATTTTTCTCGAGAACAACATAGTCCCTGTTTGGGATTTCTCGAGAAGTGTTTGTCCCTGCCTTGGTTTTTCTTTTGCTTCCTGACGTTCGTCGAGTAGCCTTGCGTTCGACGAACGGCTTTAAGTTCGTCGAATAGCGTGTACGACGAACGGCTTTGAGTTTGTCGAACGGCACGTTCGACGAACGGCCTTGCATTCATCGAAGTGCCTTGCGTTCAACGAATGGCTTTGACTTCGTCGAATGGCGCGTTCGATGAACGACCTTGCATTCGTCGAACGGCCTTGCGTTCGACGAACGTCCCAGCATTTATCGAACGGCGCGTTCAACGAACGGCGTGGCTTTGATCCCTCCCCTTTCTTTTTCTCAAGAAATGGCATCTCCTGCCTTTTGATTTCTCGAGAAATTGTTTTCTCTGCTTTTGATTTCTCAAGAAATTGGCATCTCCTGCCTTTTGATTTCTCGAGAAATTGTATTCTCTACCTTTGATTCTCGAGAACCCTTTGACCTTAGCCCTTGACTTTTCGAGAAATGTTTGATCTTAGCTCTTGATCTCTCGAGAACCATTTGTTTTTAGTCCTTGATTTCTCGAGAGCTGTAGGTTCTTAGCTTTTGATTCCTCGAGAAATGCCCTCTACTTCTTAGTACTTGAGACATGCCTTAGATTACTTCTCCTTCTACTTCGAATTCTCGTACCCATTGTGGTTAAAATAAACTTATGTCTTCTCTTATGAATTGTCTTATGCAGTGTTAACTTCATTTGTGACCCTATCCTTAGGGTATCCTGGTGATTGTTTTTCTCGGGCTTCGTCCCGTGCCTAATTAAAGAAATTAATTAATAAGAATCGTTGTCTTTAGCCTTGCACGGTGGTCGTGTTTGGGGGACAGTGGGGATTTGTTGTAGCCTTGCACAGTGGCCATTTTATAGGTGAACCGCAAGCTTGGCCTGTGGTCCCTTGGGCCGTGTTTGGGTGGTTGGGGATAGTGAAACCCCTACCCATTTTTGGCATTGGTTGGCAGAGGATAAAGGACCGCCGCCGCTTAACATGAGCTGATCAGTCTCTTTAAATTAATTTAACAAGATAAATGAACTTTGCTTGTTTCTCTCTATGGTATTTGGTGCACTTGGTGCATTGTTTAGTTTTGTGCTTGGAGCTTCCTTTCTTGTAAGCATTGGGCTTGGGTTGGTACCCCTTCTGCCTTATTTACATTACTTCTTGTTCTTCTACCACTTGTAAATTCCTTGCTGAGGCGTTCTTTGTTTTATTGAATGCCTCAGGTTCAGAGCCTTAGCTGCTAGTGGTGTAGCCCAGAGTCTTAAGGAGTGTTAGCAGCTGTTTTACCCCGCTGCTGCGAGGTAGTTGTTGTGAGTTTTCTTCATGTGTCCAGACATGCTAGTGTGGATCCAACGGGTTAGGGTCAGGTTGTTGACGCCCGTTGTGCCCTTTTGGTACTTTATAGCTTACTTGCCGGTTAAATGCCACTACTTCTAGATCTTGCGTATCTTGCTCTCTGGGGATGATATATTCCTAGGTGCACTATAGTTATAAAATGGCTTTTCTTTCTTCCTCATTGCGTTCCTTTCAACCGAAATTCTTATCTTTAAAGTCGCCTAAAGATATTTTCTATACCTATACTACGCCTAGATATGTGCATATCATTTACTTTAATTATGTCCTGCCATCACATGCATTTAGGACCTTAAGTAAACTAAATCAAGTACCTTCCACTGCAATTACATATATTTTCTCGGTGGACTAGTTGATCCACGAACTGAGAGACACAGTTCTTGCCCCAAACCCTAATATATGATTTCAAATGATGACCTATCAAGTGAACATGTTTTGATAAGGTAAGTAATAGGTTCCCGCCTGAGCGTCTGCAATTGTCTCCTGCAAGACATGACATCATGACGCGTATTTTCTCTTACTCTGATTTTCCTAAAATTAGAGAAAATGAAGGTTGTGACAGTTTGTATCAGAGGTAGGTTGTTTGACAAGTCGGTTGTAACGCCCCAGGTTTTTCTTAGTCTTTTAAGCGAGGAATACGAGATGATAATGTCTTAATTACGAAATTATCATTGCGTAGTGTATGTGAGGGGGCGTTACCTTTTCGGAAACGTCGTCGCCGTCGTAGTCCGGCGAGTGATCTTGATTGAGTTATATGCGGTTATATATATAAATGTTCATGTATAGGGCTCTTACGGGTAGGTGTATGCAAATATAAAATATATATATATATATGTTTAGGTGTGCGTATGGAGTTTTCCTTTTCTTTACATGTATGGGCAAACTTATTCAGTTATGTGTTCATGTAGGAGGGTTTGCATATAGATAGGTATGTATAATTATATATATATGAATATATATATATATATATAATTATATATATTTAAGAGTGATATTATGCTTAGTTGGCTGGGAAGATTTATAAGTGGCAGGAAACCTTTTTTCTCCTCATTCTCGGTTCTCCCCTTCCCCCGATGACCCCCGACCTTTCGAGTGCGCGCTGATGGCGAGCTAGTGTTGTCGTCGGTCGGTGTCAAGCGTCGCCGGAGCCGTCGGAGGCGTGAGGATCGTGGTCACCGGGACTAACCTTCGTCGCCGGGGCTAAGGATCTGGGCGGCTCCTTCCTCGCTCATCGTGGTTCGGCCGTTCGCCGTGGTTAAGGCAAGAAAACTTTTCCCTTCCCCCCTTCCATCTCTTTTGCTGGATCTTTTCTTTGTTTGTAGTTCCTGAATCCTCAAGTGCAGAACTTCTAATTCTGTTGACAAAATCTTTGGATCTTTTAGGGCTTGATCCTCAAGTTTTTTTTATGGCAGAATCCCTACTTGGTTAGCTAATTCCGGATTTTTTTGTTAGGACTGCTATATGCATAATCAATTTACTTTTCTTTTTGTTCTTTTTCCTCCTTGTTGAGGAGGCTGCTGCTATAGGATTTTACCTTGGGCTGCTGTTACACTTGGTTGGGGGTTGCTCCTTGCTTTAGTTAAATTTGAGGGAGGGCTGCTGTACTGAACCTGCTGCTTCTTCCCTGTTGCTGAAATTTCTTGGTGCCGCTGTTGCTATACATCAAAAATTTTCCTTGGAATTTAATCGTTTCTGTCTTGGATGCCGCTGCTTGGGTTAGATTCAGTCAATTTTGCTTATTTGATATTTCTGCCGCCAACATGTGCTGCCATACATGAGAATTTAGGAAATTTACTAATTCTTTGGGTTCCTATTTCTGCTGCCATACATGTGATCATGCTGTTTTGGATTAGATTCATTCAATTCTTTTTATCATCCTGTTGCATTGTGATAGATTCTTGGTGGGTTGTGAAGGGCCCAGCTATATATATATATATTTATATATATATCTATACTACTATATAAGAAAATAGGCTTATCGGTGTAATGCCCTGCCAATCAATACCCACCGTCCGATCTAACAATGAAATTTCTCTATTTAAACCCAGCCATCCGATCTGATTTCATCACAACATCTCAGTCGTTCGATCAACCTGGAACGTTGATTCAATCTCGACCGTCCATTTTTTCCCTAGGTCTCCTAAACCTACCTTGATAGGGTGTCTTAAACCTATAAATTTTATAGGACACCTACCTTACAAAGTGAAATTACTATCTTACCCCCACTATTTTGAAAAAAACAGGTTGCGGGCGGGGCAGGCATGTGGGCCCCGCTTATTACAGTTATAGGGTCTTGAGCGGGGTTTAAACTGTTTTTTAATTTAAAAATTATAAATTTTTTAAAGAATGCGGCCACCCGGGATCGAAGTGGCGACCTCCCATACAGGAATGTAAACCTTTACCACTCTGCCTACAATGGAGATGTGAAAATCTCAGAACTATTTTATACATATAATAATAAATTGATATACATATTATGCCTCATGGGTTATGTTTTGTGCAAATTTTTTATATAGCATTAATTTTTTTTCTTTCTAATATATATATATATATATATTTATATATATATATAACGGTTCAACCCCGGTTAAACCGGTTGGACCGATTCGACCTTGAACCTCTCTGCCGGTTCGATGCCCGGTCCAATTTTCAAAACCTTGATATTATTTTTTTTTAAAACATTTAAAAAAAAACTTGCTTTTTAAAAAAAACACATTTAGAAATCACATCATCCGTTAATTCATTTTCTTTAAAATGAATTTAAATTTATTAATTAAATTAATCATTATTAATTATGAGTCGGGCACCCCGAAGCCCGTCGGGCGCCCCGATGCCCGCCAGTGCGGGCGAAGCCTGCCGTGGGGGCGGGCGAAGCCCGCCGCTGCTGGCCGGGTACTGTCGCGCGGGGCACGGGGGGCCCCCCGTGCGCTGTCACTCGTATATATATATATATATATATATATATATATATATATATATATTCGATGCAAATGTCTCATTTGGCTTGCCTATTGCCATGCTAACAGTTGGTTGTGGCTGCCCTTTGCTTGTGTTACCTGGGGGGCTGTTTTGTTGGGGGTTGTTTATTGTGGCTATTTTGCTAGCTTGGGCTGTTTTGCTTGAGCTGCTCTTTACCTTGATTGCTGGGGCTGTTTTGCCTTGGGCTGCTTTTACCTTGTTGAATAGGGGGCTGCGCCTTAATTTGTTTTGTTTGCTTAATGGGGGTACTTGTTTAATTCTGCATACCTTCCATAATTTCTTGGCTAAATGTTTATGGATAGTTTGAACTGGAATGATGGGTAAGGGAATGATGGTAAGGGGAACGATGAGGTCCTCCATCAGAGTTTTGTTAATAGTGGTTGGTAGGACAATGGGACCACCACCACGGCGCCTTTGTTTAGTTGGGGTAAATATCCCCTTTATGTGAGTGGATAGTGACATGTCTTGGGTCCGCCACCACTGGTCCATTTTGCACTTTATGCCAAGAAATTTATTTAAGCTATTGTTCATCGGATCGGTTTTATGCGGGATCTTCTTAAACTCCTATTGCTGAAATTCTTATATAAGCGTATATATATAGTTATATATATGGGTATATGTATATATATATGTATTTATATATCTCTTTCTGATTGGTTATGTCACTTGCTACCTTACTTGCTCTTACTTTTATCCATAGTGTTTTCTTGCACCCTTTGGGCTGAGGCATTCTTTTCTTATGGATGCCTCAGGTTCAGGTTTGTAGCTGCCGCCGGAGGTTGTGCGGGGCAATTCTGTTCGCTGTCGAGGCCTTCCCTCTCTAGTGGGTAAGGTCGTTGTTGGTTCAGTTTCTGTTGGGTAGCTTTTTCTTTTGGACTGTTGATTTTTTTTTCCTTGCGGGTTCGTGTCAGTTGTTGACGCCCGTATGGTTTTTGTTAGCTTACTTGCTTACGTTGCTGCTAGTTCTTTTTCTCCTGCTTATTATTATTTTGTACTCATTAACTCTGGGAAAAGCCTATTTTGCTGTATATTAGCGTAGTTCCTTAGCTTTATAAAAAGTCATTTCTATAACTGTTTGTCACATTTACTATTAAGTATCACATATTCGCGAAACTTAAACTAGGTAAAATGATACTTATTTATTATGTACTAAATTTAGACCGGCGATCGCCCTGGGGGCGCCTCTAGTCCCCAGCGCCATTAGGAATAAAATGAACCTATTTTCTTCCGTTGTATACGCATGTTTTTATAAAGTGCGGCTCAGTAAACCGCAGGGCCGAGGGACACAGTCTCCTAACCCAAATGAAATAAACTTTAAAAGATAACCCCTTTTTTTAAATTTGTACCTTTTTGTAACAGAAAATGCTCGTTTGAGTGCTCGCCTGAACGTCTGTAGTCGTCCCCTACAGGACGTGGCATCATGACGCGTGTTTTCCCCTTCGCTCTGATAATATAATTTATTTCGGGAAAATACGGGTTGTGACAGTTGGTATCAGAGGGAGGTTAGCCGGGTTTCCGGGAATGGTCTGGTTGGCCCGGTTAACCGTCCAGTGAGGATTGTTAATCATTGCAAACACTCACCGATGGGTTATCGGTAGATCTCGGCTGAAGCACAAACACTACACTCATAAGCATGAAAGAAGTATACGGGGCATATTATGTTGTATGGGATGCATAATATGTGTCTGTATATGGATCCTCATAGGTGACAACATGCGACTGTTATGTAGTATGGGATGCATAACGTAGGTCGCATGCGTGCCCATTAGATTTTCTTTTTCGTTGCATGCGATAATATGTAGTATGGGATGCATAAGATCGCATGTGTACGCCGCTCATAGCATGCATTAAGGCCTTTTCTTAGTTTGCATAGCACTGCATGCATAGCATAACATTGCATAAGCACACGTGCCAAGCTAGAGATCTACACGATGACACACGTACACGCATGATTTCAAAAGTAAAATGCTAGGTTTATTTGCATTCGGGTGAGGTGCACGAGAGGCAAAGGATGGTATACCATCCTGAGTATAGCATGATATTATGTATTTACTTTTCCCAGAGAAAAAGCAGTAGCAAAAGCAAGTATTTGTATGTCTTCCTTTCCTAGAGGTTTGAGTCCAACCTTATCCTGTTGTTGTTGTTGTCCCTGTTAGGTATGGCTTCTAAGCATCGGCCTGCGAAATCTGTTCCCCAGTCTGAGGGCGAGACATCGGGTGCGCAAAGTGAGGCAGTGATCGAAGAGCTGCATCTGAATAACGAGACTTTGACGCGGAAGTTGGTCGCGATGCAGGAGCAGATACAGACGTTGTTGACTGCCACTCAGCGGCAGCAGCCCGTGGCTAGTCAGTCGGAGGCTGCCTGTCCTACACCCCTAGTTCCCCTTGCCGCGTTGCCGCCAGAAATGAATTTTATCACGCATATCCAAAGGCTAGGACCCCCGACTTATGACGGGAGGACGGACTTCATGGTGCTCGATGATTGGATCCTGGCGATGGAGGAGATGTTCTCGTATTCTGGCGCGTCGGCGGACCAGAAGGTGATGATTGCTGCCTTCCAGCTGAAGGGTTTGGCAAGGAGCTGGTGGATCCGGGAGAAGGAGGCTCTTGTAGAAGGTTGCTCGTGGGAGCAGTTCAAGGGGAGGCTGATGAAGAAATTCTTTCCCTCTGTTGAGCAGGACCGCCTGATGAATAGCTTCTTACATCTGAAGCAGCGACAGCTCACGGTAGGGGAATATGAGGTCGAGTTCTCCAAGCTGAGCAGATTCGCCCCGGATTTGGTTGCGTCTGAGGAGAACCGGGTGAAGAGATTTTTGGGAGGCCTTCGCAGCGAGATCCAGCAGTTGGCCAGCGCTTACAGGTCCGTGAGCTTTGAGGATGCAGTGGAGGCTGCGCTGAAGGTAGAGGCGATCGAAAATTCCAAGAATAGAGGGAAGGAGCTTAGGAAGGAGAAGAGAAAGGCGGGCGATGGGGGCAGCTCCGCCCCGAGTAAGAAGGGGAAGGTTGTGTGCAGTTTCTGTGGCCGTGTGGGCCACCCCTTCGAGAAGTGTTTCAGGAGGCAGGGTGTGCAGGAGCAGCAGCAGCTGATGGAACTTCAGGGTGCCCCGAAGAATGATTTGTTTTGCACTTCATGCAAACTGAGGGGGCACGACGTCAGTCGTTGCTGGTCAAAGGGGAAGGTTTGTTATCAGTGCGGACAGAAGGGGCATGTGAAGTCCAAGTGCCCGCAGCTGCAGTCGACCGGCCAGCAGCTTGCCCTCCCAGCTGTGGCACCGCCACCGCCTCAGCAGCAGCAGGTAGATCGAGGGAAAGTAAAGTTAAATGATGTGACAAAGGAGGAAGCGCAGTGCTCGAACCAGGTGATATCAGGTTCGTCCTCGTTCTCGTTATAGTTTAATATCGTTATGTTTAACTGGTTGCTATATCTATGCCTCATCCGTGTGTTGTTGCATGTCCATACTGATTTGTTAGGCGAGTTTAAGGTTCGAGAATGTTGGGCGCACGTTCTGTTTGACTCGGGTGCCACCCACTCCTTTGTGGCAAAGAGGTTTGTCGATCGGCATCGCTGGGCCCTGGAGCGAGTTGATGGTCTGTTTCGTGTCAAGTACCCGTCCGGCGATTCAGTGGTGTCAGATCTATGGGTGAGGCAGTGTCCGATCGTGTTGGATGGATTTGTGAGCCATGCGGATCTGATGGTGATCGACTTGGAGGACTTCAACGTAATTTTGGGCATGGATTGGCTATCCCGTTATGACGCTGTGATCCAGTGCAGGGACAAGCGTCTGGATTTCTTGATGGATGATGGCCAGCCCAGGAGCGTGTTCGGCTTCCCGCATCAGACTTCCTCTGTTATGTCGGTAATCTGTGCCCAGGCTTTGGCGGAATTTGATGGCCGGGTCTGTGTTGTTTCCGTGTTGTTTGCAGTTTGTGCTTCGGTGCCCTGTGTGGAGGACATTCCTGTGGTGCGGGAGTTCCCGGACGTCTTTCCCGACGACCTTCCTGGTCTCCCTCCTGAGCGAGAGATTGAGTTTGCGATAGATTTGGAGCCCGGGACCCGCCCTATCGCCAAGGCACCCTATCGGATGGCACCACAGGAGTTGGAGGAGCTGCGCACTCAGCTGGATGAGCTTCTGCAGCTTGGATTCATTAGGCCGAGTTCGTCTCCTTGGGGTGCGCCGGTTCTGTTTGTGAAGAAGAAGGATGCATCGATGAGGCTGTGCATCGATTACAGGGAGTTGAACAAGGTCACTATCAAAAACAGGTATCCGCTTCCCCGGATTGATGAATTGTTCGTCCAGTTGCAGGGTAGCTGCGTGTTCTCGAAGACCGACCTCCGATCCGGCTACCATCAGCTGAGGATTCACGACTCAGACGTTCTGCGGACTGCCTTCCGGTCGCGTTACGGACATTTCGAGTTCCTGGTGATGTCCTTTGGGCTGACGAATGCGCCCTCGGCTTTCATGGATCTGATGAACAGGGTGTTTCGGGATTTTCTGGACCAGTTCGTGGTTGTTTTCATTGATGATGTGCTGATCTATTCTTCGAGCGAGGAGGAGCACGCTCGACATTTGCGGTTGGTGTTGTCTACCTTGAGGGCACACAAGCTCTATGCCAAGGTGAGCAAATGCGAGTTCTGGCTTTCGCAAGTATCCTTTTTTGGACACGTGGTGGGCAAGAGCGGCATCTCTGTGGACCCAGCGAAGGTCGCTGCTATTTTGGAATGGAAGAGGCCGTCGTCGCCGAAGGAGATCCGGAGTTTCTTGGGGATAGCTGGTTATTATCGGAGGTTTGTGGAGGGTTTCTCAGGCATTTCCGCGCCTCTGACCAAGTTGACGCGGAAGGAAGTGGCTTTTGATTGGAGCGAGCAGTGCGAGGAGGCCTTCCAGGAGTTAAAGAGGAGGCTGTGTTCCGCACCGGTCTTGGCTCTCCCGGTTGAGGGAGTGGAGTTCCAGGTTTACGTCGATGCTTCGCTGATAGTCCTTGGTTGCGTCCTCATGCAGGAGGGCAAGGTCATTGCGTACGGGTCGCGGCAGCTTAAGGTGCATGAGCGGAACTACCCGACGCATGATTTGGAGTTTGCTGCGGTGATTTATGCTCTAAAGTTGTGGAGGCATCTCTTGTATGGAGTGGTGTGCAAGATCTATTCAGATCACAAGTGCCTGATTTATGTATTTTCTCAGCGAGAGCTGAACCTGCGCCAACGTCGGTGGATGGAGTATGTGGCTGATTATGACGTGGAGATCCTCTATCACCCCGGCAAGGCAAATGTAGTGGCGGATGCCCTGAGCAGGAAGTCAGCATCTGTTTTCGGACTCTCTGTGCAGTCCCTGGTGGAGGAGTTCTTCCTGATGAGCATCGCGGTGAAGCCCAGTGGTGGTCCGTCTCTTTTGGTGGTTGAGGAGCCGTCCTGGATCGTTTTGGCAAGGTTGCACCAAAAGGATGATCTGGATTTGCAGCACCTCCGGAGTAGAGCGGAGAGGGATGAGTTGTCAGATTTCTCGATTGATGTGGAGGGTACTTTGAGGTACCGTGGCAGGTTGTGCATACCCACGGTGGAGCAGATTCGAGAGAAGATTTGTGAGGAGGCTCACGACTCCAGCCTATCCTATCATCCTGGCTCCACAAAGATGTATCGTGACCTGAAGCAGATTGTGTGGTGGCCTGGCATGAAGGGCGATATTGCGAGATTCGTGGCGTAGTGCTACACTTGTCAGCGCGTCAAGGCGGATCACAGGAGGCCTGGGGGCAAGTTGATGCCGTTGGATATTCCCTTGTGGAAGTGGGAGAGCATCTCCATGGACTTCATTACTGGATTGTCGAGGTCTCCGCGGGGGCATGATGCAGTGTGGGTCATCGTTGACAGGTTGACCAAATGTGCTCACTTCGTGCCGTACAAGATCGGTTATTCTATGGAGAAGATTGCGTCTCTGTATGTGCAGGAGGTCATTAGGCTGCATGGGGTTCACGCGAGCATAGTGTCTGATCGCGATTCCAGGTATACCTCTCGCTTTTGGCAGAGTCTGCAAGGGGCTTTGGGCACCGATCTCTGGTATTCCACAGCTTATCATCCGCAGACGAATGGGCAGACAGAGAGGGTTAATCAGATCGTGGAGGATATGATCCGGTGCTACATTCTAGAGCATGGCGGAGCTTGGGATGAACGCCTTGGGCTCATGGAGTTTGCGTACAACAATAGCTACCAGGAGAGCTTGCAGATGGCTCCGTTTGAGGCGCTGTATGGGAGGAGATGTCGGACTCCCCTGTTTTGGGCTGAAGTGGGCGAGAAGCCTATTCTGGGTCCTGAGGCCTTGGAGGAGATGAGTCTTGTTGTGACGCAGATCAGAGAGAAGCTGTGGATAGCTCAGGAGCGTTACGAGAAGTACGCCAATCGGCGTAGGAGTGATTTGGAATTTGCAGTGGGGGACATGGTGTTCCTAAAGGTGTCCCCGATGGCAGGTGTTAAAAGGTTTGGGAAGAGCCATAAGCTGGACCCCAGGTATGTAGGCCCATTCGAGATCGTCGAACGCATCGGGGTCTCTGCTTACAGGTTGTTGTTACCTGCCTCTTTCCCCGGTGTGCACGACATTTTCCATGTGAGCCAGTTGCGGAAGTGCGTCCGCAGCGATCGCCATGTTCTGGATTCCGTTCCAGTGCTGCAACCCAATTTGTCTTTTGTGGAGCAACCTGTTCGTATTTTGGAGAGGCAAGATCGGGTGTTACGGAGGAAGTCCATCCCTATGGTGAAGGTCCTCTGGGTTAATCAGGATGCTCGGGGAGCGACCTGGGAGCTAGAGTCAGCAATGAAGGAGTCCTATCCTCATCTTTTCGGCTAGTTTCCCCGGTAAGTCTTTGTCTCTTGCGTTTTTTCTTCGTATAGAATTGTTGTTGCAAAGTTTCGGGGCGAAACTTTTTGTTAGGAGGGGAGGCTGTAACGCCCCAGGTTTTTCTTAGTCTTTTAAGCGAGGAATACGAGACGATAATGTCTTAATTACGAAATTATCGTTGCGTAGTGTATGTGAGGGGCGTTACCTTTTCGGAAACGTCATCGCCGTCGTAGTCCGGCGAGTGATCTTGATTGAGTTATATGCAGTTATATATATAAATGTTCATGTATAGGGCTCTTACGGGTAGGTGTATGCAAATATAAAAAAAATATATATATATGTTTAGGTGTGCGTATGCAGTTTTCCTTTTCTTTACATGTATGGGCAAACTTATTCAGTTATGTGTTCATGTAGGAGGGTTTGCATATAGATAGGCATGTATAATTATATATATATGAATATATATATAATTATATATATTTAAGAGTGATATTATGCTTAGTTGGCTGGGAAGATTTATAAGTGTTAGGAAACCTTTTTTCTCCTCATTCTCGGTTCTCCCCTTCCCCCGATGACCCCCGACCTTTCGAGTGCGCGCTGATGGCGAGCTAGGGTTGTCGTCGGTCGGTGTCAAGCGTCGTCGGAGCCGTCGGAGGCGTGAGGATCGTGGTCACCGGGACTTACCTTCGTCGCCGGGGCTAGGGATCCAGGCGGCTCCTTCCTCGCTCATCGTGGTTCGGCCGTTCGCCGTGGTTAAGGCAAGAAAACTTTTCCCTTCCCCCCCTTCCATCTCTTTTGCTGGATCTTTTCTTTGTTGGTAGTTCCTGAATCCTCAAGTGCAGAACTTCTAATTCTGTTGACAAAATCTTTGGATCTTTTAGGGCTTGATCCTCAAGTTTTTTTTATGGCAGAATCCCTACTTGGTTAGCCAATTCCAGATTTTTTTGTTAGGACTGCTATATGCATAATCAATTTACTTTTCTTTTTGTTCTTTTTCCTCCTTGTTGAGGAGGCTGCTGCTATAGGATTTTACCTTGGGCTGCTGTTACACTTGGTTGGGGGTTGCTCCTTGCTTTAGTTAAATTTGAGGGAGGGCTGCTGTACTGAACATGCTGCTTCTTCCCTGTTGCCAAAATTTCTTGGTGCCGTTGTTGCTATACATCTAAAATTTTCCTTGAAATTTAATCGTTTCTGTCTTGGATGCCGCTCATTGGGTTAGATTCAGTTAATTTTGCTTATTTGATATTTCTGCCGCCATACATGTGCTGCCATACATGAGAATTTAGGAAATTTACTAATTCTTTGGGTTCCTATTTCTGCTGCCATACACGTGATCATGCTGTTTTGGATTAGATTCATTCAATTCTTTTGATCATCCTGTTGCATTGTGATAGATTCTTGGTGGGTTGTGAAGGGCCCAGCTATATATATATATATAAATATATATATATATATATATATATATATATATATATATATTTATATTCGATGCAAATGTCTCATTTGGCTTGCCTTTTGCTATGCTAACAGTTGGTTGTGGCTGCCCTTTGCTTGTGTTACCTGGGGGGCTGTTTTGTTGGGGGCTGTTTATTGTGGCTGTTTTGCTAGCTGGGGCTGTTTTGCTTGAGCTGCTCTTTACCTTGATTGCTGGGGCTGTTTTACCTTGGGCTGCTTTTACCTTGTTGAATAGGGGGCTGCACCTTAATTTGTTTTGTTTGCTTAATGGGGGTACTTGTTTAATTCTGCATACCTTCCATAATTTCTTGGCTAAATGTTTATGGATTGTTTGAACTGGAATGATGGGTAAGGGAATGATGGTAAGGGGAACGATGAGGTCCTCCATCAGAGTTTTGTTAATAGTGGTTGGTAGGACAATGGGACCACCACCACAGCGCCTTTGTTTAGTTGGGGTAAATATCCCCTTTATGTGAGTGGATAGTGACATGTCTTGGGTCCGCTACCACTGGTCCATTTTGCACTTTATGCCAAGAAATTTATTTAAGCTATTGTTCATCGGATCGGTTTTATGCGGGATCTTCTTAAACTCCTATTGCTGAAATTCTTATATAAGCGTATATATATAGTTATATATATATGGGTATATGTGTATATATATGTATTTATATATCTCTTTCAGATTGGTTATGTCACTTGCTACCTTACCTGCTCTTACTTTTATCCATGTTGTTTTCTTGCACCCTTTGGGCTGAGGCATTCTTTTCTTATGGATGCCTCAGGTTCAGGTTTGTAGCTGCCGCCGGAGGTTGTGCGGGGCCGTTCTGTTCGCTGTCGAGTCCTTCCCTCTCTAGTGGGTAAGGTTGTTGTTGGTTCAGTTTCTGTTGGGTAGCTTTTTCTTTTGGACTGTTGATTTTTTTTCCCTGCGGGTTCGTGTCAGTTGTTGACGCCCGTATGGTTTTTGTTAGCTTACTTGCTTACGCTGCTGCTAGTTCTTTTTCTGCTGCTTATTATTATTTTGTACTCATTAACTCTGGGAAAAGCCTATTTTGTTGTATATTAGCATAGTTCCTTAGCTTTATAAAAAGTCATTTCTATAACTGTTTGCCACATTTACTATTAAGTATCACATATTCGCGAAACGTAAACCAGGTAAAATGATACTTATTTATTATGTACTAAATTTAGATCGGCGATCGCCCTGGGGGCGCCTCTAGTCCCCAGCGCCATTAGGAATAAAATGAACCTATTTTCTTCCGTTGTATACGCATGTTTTTATAAAGTGCGGCTCAGTAAACCGCAGGGCCGAGGGACACGGTCTCCTAACCCAAATGAAATAAACTTTAAAAGATAACCCCTTTTTTTTAAATTTGTACCTTTTTGTAACAGAAAATGCTCGTTTGAGTGCTCGCCTGAACGTCTGTAGTCGTCCCCTACAGGACGTGGCATCATGACGCGTGTTTTCCCCGTCGCTCTGATAATATAATTTATTTCGGGAAAATACGGGTTGTGACATCGGTCGGGCAACAAATTCTGATATAGTATAGTTGTTTTGGTTTCATTGCATACACACACCGATGTGTCATCAGTACATCTTGGCCGAAGCATGAACACTACACTCATAGCATGATAAAAAGTTTACGGGGCATATTATGTAGTATGGTATGCATAATATGTGTCTGTATATGCATCCACCATAGGTGGCAACATGTGACGGTTATGTAGTATGGGATGCATAACCATCATCACATGGATGCCCATTAGTACGTTTCTTTTTGTTACATTCGATATTATGTAGTATAGGATGCATAATATTTCATGTGTACGCCGCTCATAACATGCATTAAGGCCTTTATTAGAATGCATAGCACAACATACCTTACATTGCATCGCATAAGCATGCATGCGAAGCTAAAGATTTATATGATGACACACGTATACACATGATTTCAAACGCAACATAAGAAAATTCATGCATTCATGCCCTTTGCACATGAGTCAAGAGGGACGATGTAGTATCATTCCCGAATTTAGCATATCGTCATGAAAATATCACAGAGAAAGGTAGTGGAAATGGCAAGTATCTGTACATGTATGTTCTGAACCAAGCAGTGTAGTTCTAGTGTAAGGTTAAGTTTTAATTATAGGTTTATGTGTATTAGCAGAGATGGCGCATAGGTGAATCCCGACTAGATCGACTCCTCATTCGGAGGGTGAGACGTCCGGAGAGCAGAGTGAAGCCTTGATCGAGAGTCTGCGCCAGAGCAATGAGGCTCTGACTAGGCAGATGGTTGCGATACAATCGCAAATTGAGGCATTCTTGTCTACCGGTGCTAGGCAGCAACCCGTAGTGCGGGCCCTCGTAGTAGGACAGACAACACCTACTCCTCCTGCTCCCTTGGTACCCCCAATAGCGATACCTCCAGAAATGAATTTCATTTCGCACTTTCAAAGGTTGGGTCCTACATCGTATGACAGATGAGCTGACTTCGTGGCCTTGGATGATTGGCTAATATCCATTGAGGAGATGTTCACGTATTCAGGAATCACCGTAGATAAGAAGGTGATGGTTGCCGCGTACCAGCTTAAGGGTCTCGCAAAGAGTTGGTGGTTGAGAGAGAAGGAAGGCCTTTCCGAAGGATGTTCGTGGGAAACCTTCAAAGGAATGTTGTTAAGAACGTTTCTGCCGCCGGTAGAGCAAAACCGATTGATTAATGATTTCCTGCATCTGAAGCAGAGGCAGCTTTCGGTGAGCGAGTATGAAATAGAGTTTTGCAAGTTGAGCAGGTTTGCTCCGGCCTTGGTAGCCTCGAAAGAAGGAAGAGTAAGGAGATTCCTGGGTGGTCTCCGCAGTGACATCCAGCAGCTGGCCAGTGCGTACAGGTCGGAGAAGTACGCTGAGGTAGTGAGGCAGCGCTGAAGATTGAGGCAATAGATAATGCCATGAATCGAGGATCAATAATGAAGAAGGGAAAGAGAAAGGATGGAGAAGAAGGAATTTCTGGTGCGCATGCCTCGGTCTTGAAGAAAGGAGGTGGCGAGGTCTGCAGTTTCTGTGGCCGCTCTGGCTACCCGTTTGAAAAGTGTTTCAAGAGGAAAGGAGTTCAGAAGCAACAGCGAGAGCTGGCAATTCAGGGTGCTCCGAAGGGAGAGGTTCTCTGCCCATTGTGCAAGCAGAAGGGGAACGGTGTGGACCAGTGTTGGACCAAAGACAAAGTCTGCTTTCAGTGCGGACAGAAAGGGCACATGAAGTTTCAATGCCCGTGAGTTCAACCCTCGCTGCAGCCAGTTCTGCTTCGAGCCTTACCGCCGCCGCAGCATCAGGATAAATGAAGAGGAAAGCTGAATGTGTTAACCCAGGAGCAAGTGTAGTCTTCGACCCAAGTGAACACATGTTAGACCTTAAACCAACTGTTAAGTCTTGATTTCTTTTAGTTTCGCTGTATTAGACTAGTTTCTTTTTCGCGCCTATAGGGAGATTTAAGGTAAAGAATCATTGGGCACGTGTTCTATTCGATTCTGGTGCTACCCATTCGTTCATGGCAAGGGCTTTCGTCGAGCATCACCTTTTGACCCCTGAGCTGGGCAACGATTCGTTTCTCATTAAGTTCCCTTCTGGTGATTTGGTATCCTCGAGCCTGTGCGTCCGAAGTTGCCCCGTTCTCTTAGGAAATTTCTTGGTTGTTGTTGATCTCAAGGTGTTAGACCTAGAAGACTTTGACATAATATTGGGTATGGACTGGTTGTCCAGTTATGATGTTGTCATCCGATGCAAGGAAAAGAGTCTGGAATTTGTGATGGACAACGGTCATCCCATGAGCGTTTTTGGATCTCCATGCCAGAGTTCCCTAATAATTTATGTGGTATGTGTTCGGAAACTGTTAAATTCTGGTTGCTTGGCTTACCCTGTTTCGGTGTTAGAAACTGTTAGTGGTTCGCCGTGTATTGAGGGTGTTCCAGTGGTGCGTTAGTTTCCTGATGTCTTTCCCGTCAGTCTTCTGCCTGATAGAGATGTGAAGTTCATTATTGATCTTGAGCCCGGTACTCATCCTATCGCTAAGGCACCGTACCGTATGGCCCCGCATGAGCTAGAAGAGTTACGAACTCAGTTACATGAGCTTTTGCATTGTGGATTCATTTGGCCAAGTTCTTCACCCTAGGGTGCCCCAGTTTTGTTCGTGAAAAAGAAGGACGGTTGTATGAGATTGTGCATAGATTATAGAGACTTAAACAAAGTGACCATCAAGATCAGGTATCTGTTGCCGAGGATAGATGATTTGTTTGATCAGTTGCGTGGTAGCACGGTGTTTTCGAAGATTGATCTTCGATCAGGCTACCATCAGTTGTGGATCCGTGAGTCGGACATTAATCCCCGGACTGCCTTTCATTCCCATTATGGTCATTTTGAGTTTCTGGTTATGTCTTTTGGTTTGACGAATGCACCCTCTGCGTTTATGGACATGATGAATCGAGTGTTCAAAGATTTTCTGGATCATTTTTTTGTAGTCTTCATCGATGATGTGTTGGTGTATTCCAGAAGTGCTGAGGAGCACGCTACGCATTTGCGCTTAGTATTGTCTACTCTTAGAGAGCACAAGTTGTATGCAAAGCTGAGCAAGTGTGAGTTCTGGCTTCCTCAGGTATCCTTTCTGGGTCATGTAGTGAACAAGGATGGAATTACTATAGACCCAGCTAAGATTTCTGCTGTGTTGGATTTGAAGATGCCTTCAACGCCTAAGGAGATAAGGAGTTTCTTAGGGTTGGATAGGTACTACAGGAGATTTGTTCAAGGTTTCTCAGTGCTGTCGGCACCTTTAACTAAGCTTACGCAGAAGAATACCGCTTTTGTTTAGATCGATAAGTGCGAAGAAGCCTTTCAGGAATTAAAGAGGCGTTTGTGCAGTGCTCCTGTGTTGGCCTTGCCGATCAAAGGAAAAGAGTATGCTGTTTATGTGGACGCATATCACTTTGGTCTAGGGTGTGTTTTGATGCAAGAAGGAAAGGTGATTTCTTATGGGTCTAGACAATTGAAAGTTCATGAATAGAATTACCCTATGCATGACTTAGAATTTGTTGCAGTGATTTATGCTCTAAAGCTTTGGAGACACCTGTTATATGGAGTATCATGCAAGATTTTCATAGATTACAAGAGTCTGAAGTATGTCTTCACCCAGAAAGAGCAGAATTTGCGCCAGCGTAGGTGGTTGGAGTATGCAGTGGATTATGAAGTTGATATCCTGTATCATCCGGGTAAGGCTAATGTGGTGCTCGATGCCCTGAGCAGAAAGACCGCGCATATCTTCAATCTCTCTGTGCAGTCCTTGGTAGAGGAGTTTATGTTGATGGATATCTCAGTCGGTAGTAGTACTGCATCTTCGAGCTTAGGAGTTGAAGAGCCTTCTTGGATTACCCTTATGAGATTGCATCAGAAGGAAGATCCTGACTTGCAGCATCTTCGAAGTAGGACTGAAAATGGAGAATTACCAGATTTTTTGATCGATGATAAAGATACTCTGATGTATCGAGGTAGATATTGCATTCCCGCATCCGAAGATATTAGAGTAAAGATCTATAGTGAAGCGCATGACTCAAGTGTTTCATATCATCCTGGTTCCACAAAAATGTACAAAGACCTAAAGCAGATCATTTGGTGGTCAGGTATGAAAAGCGATATAGCAAAGTATGTTTCGGAATGTTTAACTTGTCTTCCACGTGAAGGCGGATCATAAGAGGCCTGGAGGTAAGCTAAAACCGTTGGACATTCCAAGATGGAAGTGGGAGAATATTTCAATGGACTTCATTACTGGTTACCGAGATCTCCCGGAGGACATGATTCGGTGTGGGTCATAGTTGACCGTTTGTCAAAGTGTGCTCACTTTGTGCCTTTTAAGATCGGGAATTCGATGGAGAAAATTGCTGAACTTTATTTGAATGAGTTATCAGATTGCATGGTGTGCCCATGAGCATTGTGTCGGACCGAGATTCAAGGTATATGTCTCATTTCTGGTGGAGATTGCAAGGAGCTTTGGGCACTGACCTTAGATACTCTACCGCTTACCACCCTCAAACCAATGGTCAGACAGAAAGAGTGACTCAGATTTTGGAAGATATGATCAGGTGCTATATTTGGGATCATGGAGGAGCTTGGGATAAGAGTCTTGGATTGATGGAATTTGCCTACAATAACAGTTATCAGGAAAGCTTGCAAATGGCCCCCTTTGAGGCTTTGTATGGGAGGCATTGCCGAACTCCCTTGTTTTGGGCCGAGGTTGGTGAGAGGCCGTTGTTTGGCCCAGAAGCTCTGGAAGAGATGAGCGTTGGCATGACTCATATCCGCGAGAAGCTTCACATTGCTCATGAGAGGTATGTGAAGTATACTAATCGGAGAAGGGTGGATCTAGAGTTTGTCATTGGAGACTTAGTGTTCTTGAAAGTGTCTCTGATGCTGGGCGTTAAGAGATTTGGAAGGAACCGCAAGTTGGATCCCCGATATGTGGGACCTTTCTAGATTGTTGAGCGCATCGGAGTGTCAGCTTATATATTGTATTTACCTGCTTCCTTCCCTTATGTTCACGATGTGTTTCATGCGAGCCAGCTGAGGAAGTGTTTGCATAGTGGTCAGCTTGTTCTTGATTCAGTGCTCGTATTGCAGCCCAATCTTTCGTATGTTGAAGAGCCTGTCTGAATCTTGGAGACTCAGGAGCGTGTATTGCGGAGGAAGACGATCCGATGGTTAAGGTTCTTTAGAAGAATCAGGGTGTCGAAAGCGCAACAGGGGAGCTGGAGTCTGCCATGAGAGAGACTCATCCTAGCCTCTTCTCTTAGATTTCGGGTAAATCTTATGTCAGTTAATCTTTAGATTTGATCCTGTATCTTTCTTGATCTTTAGATTTCAAGTTTCAGGACGAAACCTCTTTTTAGGGAGACGAAACCTCTTTTTAGGGAGAGTGATTTTCGTTAATTATTTACGTGGACGCTGTGACGTAATTTTTGGCGTAAGGGCATTACAGCTCGTCAGGTTTAGTTTTGGGCCTTAGCTTAGTTAAAGTATGTAATTTAGATCGAGCATGCGAGATTTCACGTCGTTTCGAGTTATAGAGAAGATTTTGTGTAGTTTTTGAGATCTTAGCTTCGGGAGGCTTTATCCTGAGTTTGGCTCGTCGGAATTGAATTCTGACTTTGCCGTTGGATTCGTAGCGCCACTTTTCAGTTGGGGAGCGAATTTCGTAGAAATCTGAGGTGATCTAGTCACCCTCGCAGTTTAAGTGAAAGGGAGTATTATTTAATTAATTAAATATTAAATTAGGTTTTTATTATAAAACCTAAAGTTCTCTACCTATTCATCTTCTTCCTTCGACGATCCAATCCATCCGTCGAGCGAGAGAGCGAGAGCGGCGTGTCGTGGAGCTTCCGGCCGGCGATTCGAATGCTGTAGTAGTCGGAATTGTGTTTGGAGAGTGGATTCGGAAAGCTCTAGGCGAGATCTTCGTTCTAATGGTAAGCTTTTCCCGTTTAGTGGATTTTTTGGAGTTAAGGTTGTGACCTACCCCCCCCCCCCCCCCCCCCCCCCCCCCCGCCCCCCCTTTTGGTTCAAAAAACATCAGGTTTTCGTGCTCGAGTATTTCCTTGGCTTTTGGAGCGGAGGCACTCGAGTTGTCGCAAGGTTAAGGCAAGTGGTTTTTCTTCTCTCTCACAATTATTTCTTTAAGCTTGTTTCCCTTGTCATTCTGAGTCCCTGTTTCGGATTTCTCGAGAACAGCGTAGTCCCTATTTGGGATTTCTCGAGAAGTGCTTGTCCCTGCCTTGATTTTTCTCGAGAACAGCATAGTCCTTGTTTGGGATTTCTCGAGAAGTGTTTGTCCCTGCCTTGGTTTTTCTTTTGCTTCCTGATGTTCGTCGAGCGGACTTGCGTTCGACGAACATCTTTGAGTTCATCAAACGGAGCGTTCGATGAACGGCTTTGAGTTCGTCGAACGGCGCGTTCGATGAACGTCCTTGCATTCGTCGAACGACCTTGCGTTTGACGAACGACTTTGAGTTTGTTGAACGGCGCATTCGACGAACGGCCTTGCGTTCGACGAACGGCCCGGCATTCGTTGAATGACGCGTTCGACGAACGGCCTGGCTTTGATCCCTTCCCTTTCTTTTTCTTGAGAAATGGCATCTCCTGCCTTTTGATTTCTCGAGAAATTGTTTTCTCTGCTTTTGATTTCTCGTGAAATTGGCATCTCCTGCCTTTTGATTTCTCAATAAATTGTATTCTCTGCCTTTGATTCTCGAGAACCCTTTGACCTTAGCCCTCGACTTCTCGAGAAATGTTTGATCTTAGCCCTTGATCTCTCGAGAAACATTTGTTTTTAGTCCTTGATTTCTCGAGAGCTGTAGGTTCTTAGCTTTTGATTCCTCAAGAAATGCCCTCTACTTCTTAGTACTTGAGACTTGCCTTCGATTACTTCTCCTCCTTCTTCGAATTCTCGTACCCGTTGTGGTTAAAATAAACTAATGTCTTCTCTTATGAATCGTCTTATGCAGTGTTTACTTCATTTGTGACCCTATCCTTAGGGTAACCTGGTGATTGTTTTTCTCGGGCTTCGTCCCGTGCCTAATTAAAGATATTAGTTAATAAGAACCATTGCCTAAAGCCTTGCACGGTGGTCGTGTTTGGGGGACAGTGGGTATTTGTTGTAGCCTTGCATGGTGGCCATTTTAGAGGTGAACCGCAGGCTTGGTCTGTGGTCCCGTGGGTCGTGTCTGGGTGGTTGGGGATAGTGAAACCCCCACCCGTTTTTGGCTTTGGGTGGCAGAGGATAAAGGACCGCCCCCGCTTAACTTGAGCTGATCAGTCTCTTCAAATAAATTTAACAAGATAAATGAACTTTGCTTGTTCCTCTCTATGGTATTTGTTGCATTATTTAGTTCTGTGCTTGGAGCTTCCTTTCTTGTAAGTGTTGGGCTTGGGTTGCTACCCCTTCTGCCTTATTTACTTTACTTCTTGTTCTTCTGCCACTTGTAAATTCCTTGCTGAGGCGTTCTTTGTTTTATTGAATGCCTCAGGTTCAGAGCTTTAGCTGCTAGTGGTGTGGCCCGGAGTCTTCGGGAATGTTAGTTGCTGTTTTACCCCGCTGCTGTGAGGTAGTTGTTGTGAGTTTTCTTCTTGTGTTCAGACATGCTAGTGTGGAGCCAACGGGTTAGGGTCATGTTATTGACGCCCGTTGTGCCCTTTTGGTACTTTATAGCTTACTTGCCGTTTAAATGCCACTACTTCTAGATCTTGCGTATCTTGCACTCTGGGAATGATTTATGCCTAGGTGCACTATAGTTATAAAATGGCTTTTCTTTCATCCTCATTGCATTCCTTTCAACCGAAATCCTTATCTTTAAAGTCGCCTAAAGATATTTTCTATACCAATACGACGCCTAGATATGTGCATATCATTTACTTTATGTCCTGCCATCACATGCATTTAGGACCTTAAGTAAACTAAATCAAGTACCTTCCGCTACAATTACATATATTTTCTCGGTGGACTAGTTGATCTACGAACTGAGAGACACAGTTCTTACCCCAAACCCTAATAGATGATTTTAAATGATGACCTATCAAATGAACATGTTTTGATTAAGTAAGTAATAGGTTCCCGCCTGAGAAACTGCAGTTGTCTCCTGCAAGACGTGGCATCATGACGCGTATTTTCTCTTACTCTGATATTCCTAAATTTGGAGAAAATGCGGGTTGTGATAGGCAAGGACCTCGTTGGCTGTCTCGGAATCCTGCAAAAGATAGCTCAGTTAGAAGGAGTGGTGAGAAGAAGGGTAGGCGAATCCTCACACGAACTTACCATCCCATTCTTGAGACTCGCGAGAAGGCCCTAGTAGACCTCCTCCTCTTATTTAAGGCGGGCGACCTCATCAGTCGCGGCCTTCAGTCGCACTTGAGCTCATCCGAGTTCGTCTCAACCTGGAGGCACTAGCACCCGCTCATGTGGGCGAGCTCCATGGCATGGAGCTGGGCTCACACACTTTCAAATGTGAGTGCATGCGACGATAAGTCTCTTAAGTCGGCGGCGTTCTCCCGACTGTATAGCCCGAAGGTGAGGGCAAAGGTGTGGCCTGTGATGGTCCCCTGCTCCACCTAGGAGGGGAGAAGAGTCGAGATGGAGACCTTGTTAGCCCCCAAGTCCCATTCGAGCACGGGCTCGCCGATCTCATCTTGGAATTTGGCGCTGAGATAGAAGTTCTGGTGGCCCTTTGGGACGGGTGAGACCGAGCCACCAGTACCTCCCCCAGAGTCCTGCTCAGCTCCCTTCTCGGTAAGAGGGTCCACCACGGGGATAGGCCTAGTCAGGTCCTTGATGGCTACCATTCCCTTTTCTTGAGGGGGGGCTTCGCCCTCTTGGGCGGTGGCGGCGAGTTGGAAGAGTCGCGGCTAGCGAGTGCAGGCCGCTCTTTGGAAGAGGCAGAAGTGCCGGGGGCATCTCGGCACGCCTCGACGGCAGAGGAGGTGAGTGAGAGGCCGTAGGAAAGGGTCCCAATGCTTGTGGGAAGGGGGGATGGCGTGGATGGTATCGCTCCACTGCGAGTGGAAAGTGAAAAGAATCAGCAAAAGAAAGAGACAGAAGGCGACGTAAGAAGCGAGTGCGAGTAAAACCTGTTCCGGGCTGCACAGGGGCTAGCGAATCGACATTTCTTCGGAGGTAGGCGACCTCGAAGTCTGTCGACATGAACCTGAAGAGCTTAGATTCATGGCCGCCGAGCGTAGGCAGACGGTCGGTCACCTCGTTGCGCTGGATGGAGCAGAAGGGGTTGTTGCCGAAAGGCCCCTTCACCAACACAAACTTCTGCAGCCAATAATGGCTCTTGTTGACTGTCTCATGAACCTTGGCATGGTTGCTCGTGAAGAAGGCAGTTCCGTCCTTGTTCGCTCGGAAGGAGAACAGCTTGCGGAAGACCGGCAGGCTGAACTCGATCCGCTCCTCCCTTAAGTAGAAGGAAAAGGCCACGATGACAGCGATCAAGTACGGGGTCATCTAGCCTGGTATCACGCCGTAATATTTAAATATCTGGCAAGTTCCCAATGCATGGTTAGAAAGGAATCTTTTGCGAGTATAAAGGGGAGTGAAAGGGTAGGCGAGTACCTGGCTGACTTCCGGCCAGAAAGGGAGCCTCAGGCCGATGTAAAAGTGGGCCACAGGGATGGCGAGTTCCTCCCCATAAAGGTCATTGATGTTAAAATTTAGGAGATGGATCAAAGACAACAACGGAAGACTTCAATTCAAAACAGTTAACTAGTGACAATGAAGGCAAGAGAATCTCAATTGACTACTATCTTATTACAATGCGTTGCATACATGGAGAGACATGATTTATAAGAAAAAACTAGATTAGAAGACAAAGCAGCAGAACAAGCTTCTGGAGACTATAAATTCTGAGACCGCACAGACCGCTCGAACTCAGCAAGATCATCGGCTTCCCTGAGACTGCATGAACAGAATAGGTCGCTGAAATGAACTCTGTCAGACCGCCAGTCACAGACTGCACAACTTGCTGCTTATTGAACTGCTGAAAAAACAAAGCTGTCCACACTTCTTGATTGCCCAGACCGCATGGTCTCAAGATCACAGAAGTAACCCGCGAACACGAGATGAAGATCTGCTCACTGCTGCAAAACCATAACTCAAGACTGCCTGACCGCTTAAGGTCGCATGTTCAACTGAGTCCGCTGCAACAGACCAAAAACCTCCAAACACAGACCGCCCAGATAAACCGCTGGCGAGCTGGTTTATTCAAAGCTGGAAAGAAGGAAGAATACCGACGGAGACTGTTGGCCGCTATCCTGTGAACACAATAAACCGATCAATAAGCTTCAAACCGCGCGACCTCAAAGTTGAGACCGGCACAATCAATCCACGCTGGGTTCATATAGTTTTTGCATCCGAATGGCTACCCCTGCACCCCTATTTATAGGCAAACGAACGGATGTCATCACCTCCCATGAGGGATCTAGTCACCTTACTTATTAGGACTTATGGTCAAAAAGAACCAAACCGCGCGGTCTTC
This sequence comes from Dactylorhiza incarnata, assembly GCA_033032865.1. Classification (NCBI taxonomy): domain Eukaryota; kingdom Viridiplantae; phylum Streptophyta; class Magnoliopsida; order Asparagales; family Orchidaceae; genus Dactylorhiza; species Dactylorhiza incarnata. The sequence continues at coordinate 9,972,398 of JAWHQI010000028.1, read as the reverse complement.
ATAAGAACAATATTTTACTTGAGCAAAACGGACCAACCAAACCAGTTTGCCGGAGCAACACTTGCAGACCTCCCGGCTTCACCTTCAGACTGCATGGACACTGCGAGTACTTGACCAACTTGGCACCTGATGCTGTCCGCCAAAACTGAGATCCCATAGTTCGCGCGAGCTCGCGGTCTCCAAAAGGAAAACCGCCCGGACTCTCCACTTACACTTCAAAATTCAACACTCCCCCTTGAAGTGGGAAGTGGAAGTCAGCCCAAGTAGACTCCTCAACCGATCAAATGGTCCCTTCGACAATGGCTTCATAAAAATGTCTGTGACATTATCCTTGATCTACACATGCTCAGCCATAAGAGATCCCTCCAACACCTTCTCTCAAATGAAATGATGTTGAATCTCTATGTGCTTGGTTCGAGCGTGACAAACTGGATTGTTCACCATTTTGAGAGCACTCTCATTGTCACCCCGAAGCATAGTAGGACCTCACACCTCCCTATGAATGTCCTCCACAAGCCTCCTAAGCCAGATGGCTTCCCGAGCTACCAAAGCTGAAGCTTTGTACTCCGCTTCCATGGTAGAGACCGACACAGAATCCTGCTTCTTGCTGCACCATAATATAAATGTAGAGCCTGTCATAAAAACATATCCAAAAGTTGATCTCCGATCATCTGAATCTCCTCCATAATCAGCATCCATGTATCCATGTAAGCAAAAGCCCGAGTTCTTCCCATAGTAAAGACCCAAATCTGAGGTGGACTTTACATATTTCAGAATGCTCCTAGCCGCCATAAGATGAGGTTTTCGAGGCTCAGCCATAAACCGACTAACTCGGCCAAATGCATAAGAGATATCTGGCCTTGTGATCGTCAAGTATATCAGACTTTTAACCAATGCCAGAAAAACCAAAGGATCAGAAAGAACCTTCCCCACATCACGTCGAAGTGTCATACCAACCTCCAGTGGAGTAGAGATGCTCTTCCCTCCTTCCATGCCGAATCGCTTCGCAATTCATTCTGCATAGCCTTTTTGGGATACAAGCATACCACCCTCTTTCCTCTCCACTTCGAGTCCAAGGAAATGGTGGAGCTCACCCAAGTCCTTCATCTCAAATCTGATATCTAACTCAACACGAAGTCTGGCTACCTCCACATCAGAATTTCCCGTGACGATCATATCATCAACATATAACAACACCAAGACCTGAAGCTCCACCGTCTTCTTTACGAACAAGCTTGAATCTGAATTAGAAGCAAAGTTTCCGAAGAACTGGAGGCATTTTGCTATCTTGCAATACCACGTCCGAGGCGCCTACTGTCACAACCCGCATTTTCTCAATATTTGCATAACATCAAAGTAAGAGAAAATAAGCGCCGTGATGCCACGACGTGCAGGGGACAACTGCAGATGTTTTGGCAAAATAAACCCTTCGCTTGATTTCGTAAAAGACACATGTGTTTATGTTTGAAAACTTGATTTAAATTTTGAGCTTTAGGAAATCGTGTCCCTCGATTTCTGTGGATCAACTAGTCCACAAGTAAGGAAATATATATTTGCAGCGGAAAATACTTGATTTTTACTTCTTTTCATCCTATATGAGCATGAGGACCCAATAAGGTATATGAATGATATACAACTTCTAAATTTAGTATAGGTTAAGAAAGAAGTTTTCTAACCCTTAAAATACAGTGATATTAAATTAAAAGAGATGATATGAGACTAAACTAAAATGCAGCTTTTATATAAAAATACTTAACATGCACCCTATCATAAAACATTCCCAGAGATCAAGCATACAATTGACCAGCGAGTATTAGCAGAAAATGAACAAGAAGTCTACACAAACAATGAGCATCAACAACCTGACACAAACCCATAGAAGCAAAACAAAAGTCTAACAAAGGAGACTCAGCATCAACCTCACATGCTGCAAAACCACAGCCTAGAGTTATCAGTCAAGCCCGCTAACTGCTACTGCTCCGAGCCTGAGGCATTCAAAGTAAAAGAACGCCTCAGCAAGACGATGTGCAAGCGGCAGCTAAAACGAATGAATCATATACACAACATGTATACATAAACAATAAGGAAAAACAATAAAGAGAAACCTTACATCGAGAGCAATAACCATCCATCTAATAACTGTAGCTTGGCAAAGAGAAAAAATGATAATAATCTATTAATAATAAGCAAGGGAGACTGATCAGCTCAAAAAAAGAGATCAAGGGCATCAATAATGCCGGGCAAAAGAAACTAGGCACTGAGGCGGAGGCTCACAGTCCAATACAAACCATCAGTCTAAAACACAGCCCGGGTGTATGTTCCACAAACAGGCATCAGAGTGGTGGTCCTTTATCCACTGCCAACCCCAGCCTGAATTATTAAAAATAAGCATTTTTTATAATAGATCATATATAGTCTACTGGAATCATGTCAGACCTGATATGCAACTTCTAGAAGAAAGAAGGAAGAAAAACAGAAGAAGAAAAAAAACAGAAAGAAACCTTGAGAATCGACGGGAGGACCCAGCGATATCCCTGAACTCGACGGGAATCTCCTTCTCGTCGATTTCTGGGAAGTCGACGGGAAGCTCCTTCCTATATATTTCCTTGAAGTCGATGGGAAAGGCTTTCCCCGTCGATTACCTTGAAGTCGACAGGAAAGGCTTTTCCCGTCGATTTCCTTGAAGTCGATGGGATGGGCTTTTCCCATCGATTTCCTTGAAGTCGACGGGAAAGGCTTTTCCCGTCGATTTCAACCAGAACCTGAGAAGAAGGGGAAAACACTAAGGCAAGGAGAATAGGAAATCGACGGGACGGAGTATTCCCGTCAATTTTGACTTGAAGTCGACGGGAAAACTCCCTCCCGTCGATTTTTGACTCAGAACAGGAAAAACAAATTTCCTCTCGAACCCTCCTCTCAATAAGGTCATTTTCCTTGGCTTTTCTAACTACTTAGCAGCAGAAATTCAAGAAGTAAACCTCTAAGCTTCACTTTAGAGATTTAGGCACATAATATTCTATAGCTATTTCGGTAATTAAATTAGCTAAAACCTGAAGAAATTTATATTGAAATAAAACTAAATGAGATCTACAGAGATTTATAAGAAAGAGAGAAGAAAAGAAAGGAGAAAACCACCACTTGCCTTTAGTCCTCCAAACTCCAAACCGAGGCGCGGCAAGAAGAACACGAACACAAAGAGCTCGCCGAGAGCTTTCCGAAACCCAGCTCCGACGAAGAAAAAGAGCACCAGAGCTCCCGAGCCGGCGGCCGAAAGGATGACAGAGGAAGGAAAACTCTCCCTCTCTCTAAACTCTCTGATTCAGAAATTTTAGGAAGAAGATGAACAGGAGGCTTGGAAAGAAGAAAAAAGAAGTGACTGGCATTAGATTTCCTAAGCTAGTGGGAGAGATATTTTAAAGTTTAATATTATTCTATTAGAAGTGGGGTAAGATTGGGAATTAAGTATATTATTTTAACATAATGGGGTAGATTTCCAATGAGGGTTTTAATATTGTATACATACATAATCTAAGTGTTCACGGGTTCTTAAGATAGGAGATTTAAGCAGGACATTTATCAATATATATATATATATATGTATATATATATTAAAAATAGAAATTATCACGAGTGGCTAAAAGCTCGCCGATTCGAACGAAATTCACACCAAAGGCGGAAGCCGACGCTACGAACCCAACGGCGAAGTTGAAATCCAAATCCGACGAGCCGATCTCGAGTTATAATTTTTCCAAGGTTTACAGCGAATAATATAACCACAAAACTTCGGAAATGCGCCGAGGCTCTAAAAATGCTCGTATCGCAACGAAATTTGACGAACACATCTAAAATTAATTTATTAAATTTCCTTACGTAAAATTTTTCAAATTTCGACACAAATTCGGGAACTTGGTCGACTCGACCAAACGGACGCAAAAACGCACTAACATCGACGCGTCGTCAACTCTGCTCTAACTTAATGCCCTTACGCCATTATGATGTCACCAAGAAGATTAAATAATTACTGGAAGAACGGAGACGTTATAGTCACCCCTCCTAAAAGAAAATTTTGCCCCGAAACTTCGTAACACAAAACGAAACAAGGTAAGAAAGGAATAAATTAAAATTCGCAAGGGAGGGACACTCACTGAAGTGAGTTAGATGAACAGATGAGGATAAGATTCCCTCATCACAGAATCCAGCTCCCAGGTTGCGCCCCTGACCTCTTGATTCTTCTAGAGAACCTTAACCATGGGAATCGTCTTCCTGCGCAAAACCCAATCTTGCATCTCCAGAATATGAACAAGCTTCTCAACATGCGACAGACTGGGCTGTAACTGGGGCACAGAGTCTAGACATGCCGGTCACTAACCACACACTTCCGCAACTGGCTCACATGAAACACATTGTGAACACCTGGGAAAGAAGCAGGCAATTCCAGCCTATAAGCAGCCACTCTGATGCGCCCCACGATCTAGAAAGGTCCTACATACCTGGGATCCAACTTATGGTTCTTTCCAAATCTCTTAACACCCGACATCGGAGAAACCTTCAAGAAAACCATGTCCCCAGCTGCAAACTCCAGATCAACCCTTCGCTGATTAGCGTACTTTTCATAATGCTCCTGAGCCACACGAAGCTTCTCATGAGCCTAAGATAGAGCAATGCTCATTTCTTCCAAAGCTTTCGAACCCAATACCGGCTTCTCGCCAACTTCGGCCCAAAACAAGGGAGTTCGACATCGTCTCCCATACAGAGCTTTGAAAGGGGCCATCTGCAAGCTCTCCTGGTAGTTGTTATTATAAGCAAACTCCATAAGCCCAAGACATTCATCCCAAGCTCCTCCATACTCCAAAATATAGCACCTGATCATATCTTCCACAATCTGATTTACCCTTTCTTTATGCCCATTCGTTTGCTGATGATAAGCGGTAGAATATCTGAGATCGGTGCCCAAAGCCCCTTGCAAACTCTGCCAAAAGCGGGATGTATACCTGGAATCTCGATCCAACACAATGCACGCGGGCACCCCATGCAGTCTAATGACTTCTTGCACATACAGTGATGCAATCTTCTCCATAGAATAGCCAGTCTTTTATGGAACAAAGTGAGCACACTTGGTCAATCTATCCACGATCACCCACACTGAATCATGACCACGAGGAGATTTTGGTAAACCAGTAATGAAATCCATAGAGATACTTTCCCACTTCCACATCGGAATATCCAACAGTGTCAACTTGCCCCCGGGTCTCTTATGGTCTGCCATGACGTGCTGACATGTATAACACTTTGACACAAACCTCGCAATATCATTCTTCATGCCTGACCACCAGACGATCTGCTTCAAATCGTGGTACATCTTGGTAGAACCATGATGATATGCAAGACTGGAAGCATGAGCTTCCTCGCAAATCTTTGCTCGAATTTCTCCCACAATGAGAATACAAAACCTGCCACGGTACATTAAGGTACCTTCCTCATCAATCAAGAAATCCGGCAACTCACCTTTCTCGGCTCTACCATGGAGGTGCTGCAAATCAGGATCATCCTTCTGATGCAACCTTGCCAGCGTAATCTAGGAGGGTTCTTCAACTTCCATACAAGACGGTCCATCCTTGAACTTCACCACTATGCCCATCAAATGAAACTCCTCCACTAGCGACTGCACAGAGAGGCTGAAAACAGAAGAAGACTTTCAACTTAGGGCATCTGCCACTACAATCGCCTTGTCAGGGTGATATAAGATATCCATATTATAGTCTGCAACATACTCCATCCACCGACGCTGGCGCAAATTCAATTCTTTCTGGGAAAATACATAAATCAGACTCTTATGGTCTGAATAGATCTTGCACGACACTCCATACAACAAATGCCTCCACATCTTCAAAGCATAAATGGCGGCTGCAAACTCCAAATCATGCGTAGGGTAATTCTTTTCATGAACCTTCAGGTGTCTGGACTCATAAGCAATTACTTTGCCTTCTTGCATCAGAACGCAGCCAAGCACGACATGAGATGCGTCAACATAAACTGCAAACTCAACTCCCTCAGCAGGCAAAGTCAAAACTGGGGCAGAACATAACCTCTTTTTCAACTCCTAAAAAGCTTCCTCGCACTTATCACTCCAAATAAAAACTGCGCACTTCTGCGTAAGCTTAGTCAAAGGCGCAGACAGAACTGAAAATCCTTGCACAAACCTGCGATAATAACCCGCCAACCCTAAGAAACTCCTTATTTCCTTAGGCATTGTCGGTCTTTTCCAATCCAAAATAGCAGCAATCTTTGATGGGTTCACAGATATTCCATCCTTGTTCACCACATGACCCAGGAAAGATACCTGAGAAAGCTACTACTCGCACTTGCTCAATTTCACGTACAACTCATGCTCCCTCAAGGTCGAAAGAACCAGATGCAAATGCGGAGCATGCTTTGAAGCACTCTGAGAATACACCAACACGTCATCGATGAATACAACCACAAACTGATCCAGATAATCCTTGAATACCCTATTAATCATATCCATAAAAGCAGAGGGTGCATTCGTCAACCCAAAAGACATCACCAAGAATTCAAAGTGCCCATAACGGGAATGAAAAGCAGTTCGCGGCACATCAGACTCACGGATTCTCAGCTGATGGTAGCCTGAACGAAGATCAACCTTCAAAAATACACAGCTACGTCGCAATTGGTCAAACAGATCATCAATCCGCGGCAATGGGTATCTATTCTTGATTGTCACTTTATTCAACTCCCGATAATCAATACACAATCTCATCGAACCTTCCTTCTTCTTCACAAACAAGACAGGAGCACCCTAGGGCAAAGAACTAGGCCTGATAAAACTACATTGCAACAGCTCATCCAACTGAGCACGCAACTCCTCTAAATCACGCGGTGCCATATGATACGGTGCCTTCGCGATTGGCCGAGTTCCTGGCTCAAGATGTATCACAAACTCTGCCTCTCTCTCAGGAGGGAGACTAGGAAAACTATCAGGAAAAACATCTGGAAACTCTTGCACTACAGATATGTCTTTGATACAAGGCAACTCACATGCAGCATCCAGAAAGGAATCAAGGCAAACACCACCACTGAACTCTGAGAATTCCCGAGAACATAACACAGAAATGATCAGGGAGTCCTGACATTGGAAACCAATCACACTCCTGGGTTGGCCAATATCCATTAGGAAGACTAAATGCTTTGCCTTGCACTGGATGAAAGCGTCATACCTGGATAGCCAATCCATCCCCAAGATAACATCAAAGTCCTCCAGATCTTGCACTTTCAAATCTGCATAAGCTAGGAACCCTTCTAGAAGAATCAGACACCTCTTGATACACTGGTCTGAAACCATTGAATCACCCAACAGAAACTTTACGCAAAGCGGATCACCAACTCAGTCGATGGACCATCGATGACGATCTACAAATTTCTTAGCCACGAAAGAATGAGTGGCACCAGAATCGAAGAGGACACACGCCGAACAATTCCTTACCTTAAACTCGCCTATTCAATCATCATAAGGATATATATAACGAGTTGTCAAAAATCAAAATACAAATGCTAATTAAGAATTAAGCCAAAAACTAACCTGAAATCACCCGGGTAGAACACTGAGCTTCTTCCATGGTCACGGTGTTAAGCATTGCTTTTCCCCACTCCAACTGTTGCGGCGGCGGCAAGGCCCGAAGAGCAACCGGCTGGCCTGTAGGTTGGGATATGGGACAATGGGATTTCAGATGACCCTTCTGCCCGCACTGGTGGCATTGCATATCCTTCAACTAGCAATGGGCTGCATCATGCCCCTTTCGCTTACACGTAGCACAAGCAAGATAACTCTCAGGAGCACCATGGATCACCATCACCTGAAGTTGCTTTTGCGCGCCCTGCCTCTTGAATCACCTTTCGAAAGGATGGCCCGCACGGCCGCAGAAACTGCACACCACTTTGCCCTTCTTATCTGGAGCAAGGCCGCCTCCATCGCCAGCTTTTCTCTTTTCCTTTCTTAATTCCTTTCCTCTACTCTTAGCATTCTCGATCGCCTCGACCTTCAATGCAGCTTCCACCGCATCTGCAAAGCTCATGGACCGGTAAGCACTAGATAGTTGTTGGACCTTACTGTTGAGACCTCCTAGCAACCTCTTCACCCTGCCTTCCTCAATGGCAACTAAATCTGGGGCAAATCCGCTCAACTTGCTGAACTCAACCTCATAATCACCTACTGTGAGTTGCCTTTGCTTCAAATGCAGGAAGTTATTCATCAGACGATCCTGCTCAACAATAGGCAAAAATTTCTTCAACAACATCCTCTTAAATTGCTCCCACGAGCAACCTTCTACAAGTGCTTCTTTTTCTCTAATCCACCAACTCTTTGCTAGACCCTTCTACTGAAAGGTTATGACCATCACCTTCTGGTCACCAGAAACACCAGAGTACGATAACATCTCCTCCAACGCTAGGATCCAATCATCAAGTGCCATAAAGTCTGCCCTCACATCGTAGGCCAAGGTCCTAGCCTCTGAAAGTGCAAAACTAAGTTCATCTCTGGCGGCATTGCTACAGGGGGAACGAGGGGTGCAGGACATCAGAATCTGACTGATTCGTCACCGGATGATGTCGCTGAGTGGCAGTCAACAATACTTGTATCTGCTCCTGCATCGCGACCAACTATCGCGCCAACGTCTCATTGCTAAGATGCAACTCCTCCAACCTGGCCTCGCTATGCACAACTGACGACTCACCCTCAGATGGGGGTACCAATCTCATGGTATGACGCTTTGGAGCCATATCTAAGGAAGACAAGAACAAACAGCCTATCAAAACTAGTCTCAAACCTCTAGGAAGAGAAGACATACCAGCGCTTCCTCTTGCTACTACCTAGCTCAGGGAAAAATTTTATATATGATATTTCGCTTTACTCAGGATGATAAATCATCACCCCTGAATCCCCTGTGCACCTCTCTCGAATGCATGAAGGTTTAATATCTTTCTTTTAAAACCATGAGTGTACATGTGTCATCATGTAGATCTCCGACTTGGCACATGTGCTTATGCAATGTTACGCAATGCATGCAGTGCTATGCAGTCTAAGAAAGGCCTTCATGCATGTTATGAGTGGCATTCACATGCGATCTTATGCATCCCATACTACATATTATCCCATGTAATGAAAAAAAGGAAAAACTAATGGACACGCATGCGACCTACGTTATGCATCCCATACTACATAACAGTCGCATGTTGTTGGGACCATTGCCCACAATGTCCTAGATTTGGAGAAGTCCATTCCTGAGTCAAAGAAATACCTCACAATGTATTTGATATGTTATCTAGAATCACTGTGCAGGAGATCAGGTCAAGCTAAGTGTTCAAGAAATTCATCTAAGTTCACAAGCGTCGAGACACCACACATCGCTCGATGCCTGTGACTCAAAAGCGTCGACCTATGTCTATTGCCTTAAAGGCAAGGTCACTGACTGAAGATCTGAGACTAAGTCAAAGAAACGTCGAGCCAATGAACATCGCTCAACGCCGTGGAATAAGAAGCGTCCACCAACCTCAGTTAGCTCAAAACCAGCAAGAAGCGTCTAGCTAAGAAGGCAAAGATAAAAAAGCGTCGAGCTCCTATACATCACTTGACGCCTTCAGATATGAAGCGCTGAACGTCTAAAGATTGCTCGTCGCCTAAAAAGGAAGCTTTGAGTGTTTCAGTCTAAGGAGAAAGCATCGAGATCCTACACAACGCTCGACGCCTTATAGAAAAGCGTCGACTGAGTTATACTCTGCTCAACGCCTTCTTCCTGAAAAGCTCTAAGTAAAGGATTGTGCAACATTACATCTACAGCAAGCTGAGCCATGTCGAGAGGATGACCATATCTCAACGTCTCATCATTTCTAAAGCCGATGAAGACCGTTGAGGATCTGACATCACGCTGACATGGAGGAGCGTCTCAGATGGCGCGGATTACGGGTTATAAATAGAAGGGATGTTATGTAATTCATTAAGTTTCTAAGTCATTATCTTCTCCATCGTTCAAGGCGAAATCAGAGGAAGTATCCAAGGAAGAATATCCAGGAATTGATCATGATTTGCTGTTGTCATTCATTCCCAATCCTGGAGGTACTATCGTTGCAGTCAAGGATATAAAAGAAGGGTTTCCTTTGAAGAGAGACACAGATTTTCATCCTGCAAATCAAAAGCTCTCAGAGGAAGAATCCGAAGAAACCATCTCCTCTTTCAGAATCGTTCTAACTTGAAGAGATCACTTTCAACAATCTGGTGCTGATAGGTTTCTGAAGAGAGAAGGTCAAGGAGGAAGAATCTGTCTTCCTTAAGAACAACAGTCATCACAGCCTGTGCAATTCAAGAAGATCATTTTGCTGCTGCTGATCTGTTGAAGATTTCTGTCTAATCATTCAGATAGATCAAGAAGACTCAACACATTGAAGATCTTAAGTCTGGTGATATTACTACCTCTTTCAATTCCTGTAGGATCTGAATTGTCAGATCTGAGTGTAGGATCTTTCAAGGATCTGAGTTGCAGGATCATTTGTGATCTGAGTTGTAGGATTCAAGGGTTAATCTGAATGTAGGGCTATTGTTATAAAGGCTGAGGTAGTACTTTGTTAAGTCTGAGTTTGTAGGATCTGTTGAGATCTGAGACTGCAAGATCTGTTAAGATCTGAGCTGTAAGACCTTCTGTGGTCTGAGATCTGGAGAAGATATAAGCCCTATCTGGCACACTACTAGAGGGGAGAAGGGGGAAAGTGGATGTACCCTAGATAGGGGAACCACAATAAAATTCTGTGTGTTTGTGTTGTTTCTTGAAAGCTCTGATTATTATTCACATACACCTAGGATTTGTTAAAGAATTTAAAAGATATCTTAAAATAACCTATTCACCCCCCCTCTAGGTGATTAGCTACCCTTAAATAAAGACTTTCAAGTGGTACCAGAGGCAGGTTGTTCAAGAAAAGGTTTAACAGCCTGAACAAGACCTCCTAAGGGTAGATCTGTTAAAGTTTCCATGGCAAACAGTGAAGGGAACAAAGAATTCACATCTATGAAGTTATCAATCTGCAGAAAAGAGAATTTTGGGATTCGGAACGAAAGGGTTAGATTGTTCATGGAAGCCTCTGACCCTAGAATATACATCACTGTACTAGAAGGACCTTTTATTCCTATGAAGGTCTCATTCACAGATGGAAGCATCAAGACTCCCAAAACATATTCTGAAATGACTAAAGAAGAAGTTATTCCGGCCACCATGGATAAGAGAGCCTAGAACATTATTGTCAGTGCAATTGAGGACTCAACCTTCCAGAATCTAGTACATTGCAAAACTGCCAATGAAATGTGGGATTCACTCATTGTCTACATGGAAGGGATTGAAGAGGTCAGAGATGACAGGAATTCTCTTCTGAATCAGCAATATGAGGCTTTCAGATAAGACAAGAAGGACTCAATAGCAATCTGTTATGAGAAATTCTTCAAAATTGTCAATGGTCTGAAAATCTATGGAAAAACATTTTTAGACTTTGAGCTGAATGACAAATTCTTGAGATCCCTCAACAAAGAATGGGACATCAAGATCTGTGCAATCAAGGAAATGGAAAATCTGGGAAACATACAGCCCCAGAACCTATATGGGAAACTTTTGTCCCATGAACTTCACTTGAACACCAGAAAAGCTGAAGAAGGACACTACAAAGAGAATCCTATTGCTCTAAAGGCAGAAAGCTCCAAGAGAAGCAACGAGAGGATGCCATCACCCCCCAGGGTACCATCTGAATAACAGATTCTGAAATAACAGATGGTGACCAACAACTCTGATTCTGAAATAACAGATGGTGAACTGGCACTCTTCACCAAATAGCTGAAAAGGATGCTGAGAAGAAAGCAACACTGGAAATCAAGGTCTTCTCAGTCATCCAGATCTAAGAAGCACTCCAACCATTCAGATGGATTCAGACCAGACTCCAAGAAGGACAGGTATAATTCTAAACACAATAAAGTTAATTCAGAAGAAATTGTATGCTTTGGATGCTGAAAACCTGGGCACATGAAAGCACAACAAGAAGTCTGATGAGAGGAGGCACAAGTCTGACAAGAGACAAGAGAGGAGCCTGATAGCCAAGAAGGGCAAAGTCACTCTCAGTAACTGTGAGTCTCAATCATCTGATTCAAACAGTGAGGAGGCACTCATGGCACTGATGGCTGCTCATGAAAGTGAAGACATCCTGAACCATAGACCTATGATTAAAGCTCCACTATCAAGGTCTGACAGTGAAAAGGATGAAAAAGAAAATATAGGACTCATGACCCTTAGAGATGAAGAGGATCAGGAGACAACCTCCAATGTGAAGGTACTTGATAGAACTCCTCTATCTGATTCTGAATTTGAATATAAAACCATATCAAAATCTGAGGCACATTCATCTTCTGATGAAAATGACTCAGAATCTAACTTTCATGTAGATGAAATGGTAGAGAAATATGAGTCACTTCTTAAAGCACTCAAAAATAGCAAAAGTATTAACAAGAAGCTACATCAATAAATAACTGAACTAAAGGAGACTAACTCCCAATGCTCTGAGGCAGGTGAGAGTCTGAATCAGGTAAGCAAGGAGCTTAGCAAATTAAAAGTTATGTCCATTATTCACATTCAGACTATATGCACTAAAGAGAAATTAATAAGAGAACTTGAGGCAAAGCTCCTAGCTGAAAGGAAGCTTGTGGCAGAATTTTCAAAACCACAAACTGTCCTTCCCATAATAGACATATTCTCTACACCACACAGATGTGGGCTAGGATACAAAGGGAAGGCAGAAAATAAATCTAAAAATAATGACAAGGCACACATACATCCCATAAAATTCAACAAAGTCATGCTTACCACAAATGAGTATGATCTTAAGAGGGTACATGGACATGGGAAGAATGAGTGCTCCACTAGCAAAGCCCACTCAATTCAACCAAGTATTAGTGTTGCCAAATCACTACACAAAGAAAGGGAATTATTTAATCATGGCCCCTTTATATTTGGAACAAACCCCAAATCAAAAGAAAAGGAACAGAAACCAGTAGTGAAGACTACTGCTGTTAAGAAATCTAAATCAGCAACTTTAACTGAAAAAGTTTATAGAAAATCATATCAGAAAACTCCTTTGATTAGGGTGATTAAACAAGATGTTAGTCAACCCAAAGAGGTGAAAAGACCTCAAAGGAGGTATAACAAATTTGAATGTTGGTGCTGTGGGAAGGTTGGCCATTTTGCTATTGATTGCTGGTTCAACCCAACTGTCCCTAGATTCAATTCTGGAAAACCAGTACTCAGACCAATGGCAACACACACAGCACATAGGATCAAACAAAAAGTAAATATACCAGCTCATGCTAACAAAATTCTAGGACCCAACTTTGTGTGGGTTCCTAAGAAAAGGTAATTTCTTATTGCAGGTATGTCCAAATACCAATCAAACTCCTATCTGGTACTTGGATAGTGGGTGTTCCATGCACATGACTGGAACAAGAAGTCTACTGAAGGAATATACTTCTATGAAGGATGGACCAAAGGTTATCTTTGGAGGGTCTGACAGAGGTAAAACTAAAGGATATGGTAAAATCACAAATGGAATTGTCACCATCACCAAAGTTGCTCATGTTGATGGATTGCAACACAATCTCATCAGCATAAGTCAATTATGTGATCTTGGGTATGACATTTCATTCCACAAGGATGAGTGCCTAATTATGAAAGAGAATGAAATAGTTCTCTCAGGCACTAGGAGTGGCAACATTTGCTGTTTAAGTTTTATATGTTCTGAACAAGAAAATCCCATATGTCTAGTAGCTGAGAATAAAGTCTCTAGTAGTGTGCAATGGCACAAAAGGTTAGCTCACATAAACTATAAGACCATAAATAAGCTCATTTCAGGAGAACTAGTGAGAGCTGGGCCTAAGTGGAAGTGTGTGCAGGAGGGTCCTTGCCATGCTTGTCAAATGGGGAAGCAAACCAAGTCATCCTTCAAACCAATTGGTGAGAAGGATTCCACTAGATGTCTATACCTACTACACATGGACATGCTTGGACCAATGCCAATTCATAGCCTAGGAGGAAAGGTTTACACTCTTGTTATTATTGATGAATACTCTAGATTCACATAGGTGTTCTTTCTAAGGCACAAGTCAGGCACTCTAGAAGTATTCACTAGCTTTGTTAGAAAAATCCAAAATTAAATAGGGAATACAGTGGTCAAAATTAGAAGTGACCATGGAACTGAATTTCAGTCAGGAGCAATGACCAAGTTTTGTGAAAATTTAGGTATCTCACAAGAGTTTTCATCTCCCAGAACTCCCCAACAAAATGGGGTTGCTGAGAGAAGAAATAGAACCCTCATTGAAGCCAGAAGAAGTATGCTGAGTGACTCCTCACTTCCTGAGCACATTTGGGCTGAAGCATTAAACACAGCATGCTATGTGCAAAATAGGTCACTTATCAACAAAAGACTGAATAAGACCCCTTATGAGTTGATGAAAGTTAGAAAACCCACTCTAGCCTACTTCAAAATATTTGTAAGTAAGTGCTTTGTGCTAAACAATGGAAAGCACCACCTTACTAAGTTTGTTGAAATAGCCTATGAGGGAATTTTTGTTGGGTATAGTTCTCAAAGTAGAGCCTATAGAATCTTCAACAAAAGTTCAAATAAAATAGAAGAATTTATACATGTATTTGATGAAACCAGCCTTATTTATAAGGATCTGGGAAGTCTTCCTAGTGATGCAGGTCTAGCACAGAAATTGAAGGAGCTGAATATCAATAGACAGTTCATTGAAGACAATGATGAAACTAATGAGACTGTAGCTATTACTAGAGAGGATGACTCAAGAAGAAGACACTCATGAAGAACCAATTGCTGTTGAAGAACCTCAACCTCCAGAACTTCAAGAACAACCAACTCAAATAGCTGCACCAGAATCTCAAAGGGAAAATGAGAGGTGGAGAATTGCAACCAAGCACCTGAAGGATCACCCTAAAGAACAAATTATAGGAAATCCCAATGAAGGTGTGCAAATAAGAAGAGGAAACTCAATGAATGAGGCTTTGCATCATAGCTTCCTATCCAAAATAGAACCTAAGAAATTTGAAGAAGCCAATAGAGACCCTTCATGGATATTGGCTATGCAAGAGGAGCTAAATTAATTTGAAAGATGCAAGGTCTGGATATTGGTACCAAGACCAAAGAAACACAAAGTCATAGGGACCAAGTGGGTCTTCAGGAATAAATTGGATGAAAATGGAGTGATTGTAAAGAACAAAGCAAGGTTGGTTGCCCAAGGATACAGACAGGAGGAAGGCATAGATTTTGATAGTGTTTGCTCATGTGGCAAGACTGGAGGCAATAAGGCTATTCCTGGCCTTTGTAGCATATATTGGATTCACAGTCTATCAAATGGATGTAAAGTCAGCATTCCTAAATGGTACAATACTGGAGGAAGTATATGTAGAACAACCCCCAGGTTTTATTGACTCTGCTCATCCAAACCATGTTTATTTATTACTAAAAGCTTTGTATGGTCTAAAGTAGGCACCTAGAGCCGGGTATGAGACTTTGTCTAGGTTTCTCATTGAGAATAAATACTCAAGGGGAAAGATAGACAAAACATTGTTTCTTAGGGTAGTTAAAGGTCATATAATACTAGTAAAAATATATGTAGATGACATAATCTTTGGCTCAACTGATAATAACCTTTGCAAAAGGTTTGCAAGCCTTATGCAAGGGAAATTTGAAATGAGCAGCATGGGAGAGCTCAAATACTTCTTGGGACTCCAAGTAAAACAATCTGAGGAAGGATTTTCATTTATCAGACCAAGTACACCAAGGAGATCCTCAAGAAGTTTGGAATGGAAAATTCTACTATAATGAAAACCCCAATGGCAGCCAACATGTCACTGGACAAGGATGACAAAGGGAAACCTATTGATGAAACCTTGTACAGAGGCATCATTGGCTCATTGCTCTACCTAACTGCTAGTAGACCAGACATTGTGTTCTGAACATGTGTGTGTTCTAGGTATCAAGTGAACCCTAAAGAATCTCACTACACTGCTGTCAAGAGAATCCTGAGATATCTAAAGGGTGCTCCAAATCTTGGCCTATGGTACCCCAGGAGCAATGATTTTGAACTAACTGGATTTTCAGATGCAGATTTTGCAGGATGCAAGGAGGACAGGAAAAGCACATCAGGCACCTGTCAATTCCTTGGCAAAAGGCTGATATCCTGGAGTAGCAGGAAGCAGACTAGTGTAGTTATCTCTACAGCAGAATCAGAGTACATATCAGCTGGAAACTGCTGTGCTCAGCTACTGTGGATTCAACATCATCTCCAAGACTATAAAATCCAGCTAAGTAAATCCCCTTTATATTGTGATTCTACTAGTGCTATTGCTATTACTAATAACCCTGTATCACATAGTAGAACAAAGCACATAGAAATTAGATATCACTTCATTAGAGAACATGTAAAAAATGGGGATATCACAATTGAATATGTCCCTACAGACAAACAAGTGGCTGACATATTCACTAAACCCTTGGATGAAACAAAATTCAATATCTTCAAAATTGAACTAGGAATGTTAAATATGGAATGAAATTATCTTGAAACATACAATAGTCTAAAAGGTGAGTGAAATTATATCTGGCGTCTTGGATGGGTACTTAGCGTTGAGCACGTACACTTAGCATCGAGCGCTAAGCGAGGACAATTTGCGTTGAGCGGTCTCAACGCTTCTACACGAAGAGCAAGGTCTTCTCAAGACAGGGTGAATCTGAACCATTTAATCAATCTTGTTAAACAAGTCTTGCGCGCGGCTTTTCAACTTCAAGAACTAGAAATTCTATAAATAGGGAAGACACTTCGTGAGTACCTATGCTTTCTTAAACCTAGAATTCCCAGTTCGAAATTCTCTGCCTTAGAAAATCTCTCCCTCAAAACTTTCAATCAAAAATCAACAACTTCAATGCCTCCCAAGAGTAGTGATTATCTCTACGAAGGAGGAGAGCTCATTCGCAATGGATTCCAAGCAACACCAGAGGAAATCAAGAACACCATAGAGCTAATTTATAAATCATGGATAGAATTCATTCTATCTGAATCGTCTCTAATCTGGAAATGAGAAGTCTTAGAGCTTTTCTCCAATGTAGTAATAGACACCACCAACTCCAAGCTAAAAACTACGGTAAATGGAAATAAAATTAAGATTACACCTTCAAGACTCGCTAAGGCACTAGAACTGCCAAGGATCAAAAGTGATGAAGAAGAAGAAGAGGTGAGTTCTGAGCAAATAAGGTTAGCCCAAGTATGGTGTGGAATTGAAACATCACATGAAATTTCTGGAAGCATACTGAGGAAAGGGATGAATCCAAGAGGAAAGCTGTTGGCAGATATAATTGGAAAGGGACTGTTATGCAAGACAGGTTCCCATGACAAAATTTCGAGGAAAATGTTCGTCCTGCTGACCAGAATCATCCATTCTCTCAAAACTGATTGGGGAAGGGTAGTCTTTGATAGAGTAGTAGAATGTATCCAGGCACCCAACATGGGTAGGATACTATCCCTTTACCTGGTAAAGGTGATCCCAGATTCCCTAAATAATAGACTTGGGTCGAAAATAAACCACATGAAGAAAATGGATATAAAAATGCTGGAAAGATGAGAAAGGATTTTGTCAATACATGCACCAGCAGAGACATCTCCCAAGCAGAAGAAAGTTAAGAAGAAAAAGAAGAAGCAAGTCTCTTCTAGTTCCTCTAGCTCATCCTCATCCAAAAGGAAATCAAAGTCCACCCAATCCACAACCCTGACCTCACAACATCTAAAGAAGAAGAAGTGTCACAACCATGGGACAGTATTCCTGATATCCAAACAGATACTGTTCGAATTTTGGATATTGTTGATGAGATCAACAAAGATCAAAGAGAGAAAAAGCAAGAAGAAGTAGAGAAAGAAGTCCCATCTGGATCCCCTGCTAAAGCTGAGGGGGAGTTTCTAGTTGAGGGGGAGGCTCAGGATGAGCTCCCTACTCAGGACAATGTTGATGTTGACAATACAGCAGGTGAGGGGGAGTCTCAGCATGAGATCCCTGCTCAAGGTTAAACCAATGTTAACAATGCAGAATTTGAGGGGGAGTCTCAGCATGAGATCCCTGCTCCAGAGATCCCTGCTCCTGAGATATTTGCTTTAGAGAACCCTGATGTGAATGCTATGGATGTGGAAGGAGAACCTAAAGCCACAAGGAAAGAGGCTGAGAAGGTTATCAAGATAGAATCCTCCAGCTCACATATGAGCTGTAGAGAAGATTCTTTGTTCAGAGAAGAAAGCAGTAGAAGTGGTGGTGTAGCAAGAGAATATAATATGGACCTAAGCTCTATACTACCTCAGCTGGAGGGTTTGCTCAATGATCAAAGAAGATTATTGTAGCAGTACATTAATGAAAACAACACAAAAATGAAGAATGAAGTAAATTTTCAATTGAAATTGGTGAGATTTGAAGTCAATCATCAGATGAGAGAAATGAGAGAAGAAATGGTGAAGTTCTTCAAAAGAGTTGCTGCATCTATGGATTATACAGCTGATCAGCTAAATTTCATAAAAGAGACTTCAAAGGCAATTAAAGCAACACAGGCAGGTGTTGAAAAGACTGCAGATGATGTTTAAAAGAATCGGGGAATTCTGTGCAATAATATGCAAGTTTTATATAAAGAGCAAGTAGTACAGATTCTCACAGGTACAGCCAAGATAGAAGCTAAGCTGCAACAACATGATACTGATATGCTAGCTAAGATTGATGAGAGCTCCTCTACTCTAAAGAATCAAGTAAAGTTGACTACAAATACTATTGATGACCATCTTCTCAAGGTCAAGAAAACCATTGAAGGAGGAGTTAACCATCTGGAGGGTCAAATTATGTTTCAGAAAAATGTACTCAGGGATCATATAGTTGAAGAAGTCATAAAGGGGGAGAGGTCAATGATTCAAGCCAGCTCTGATCATGTTATTTGGACATCCAATTGCATCAGAGAAACTTTAGGCCATCCTCCCATAAACTATAATGATCAAGTTTCTGAATCTAAGCCTGCATCTCCTACCCAAGTTCAAAAGCAAATTGCTAAGATGTATAGTCCTGAAGGTAAGAACAAAAGTAAGAATATTGTTGATGAACAAATTGAATCTAGCAAGAGGAAATTCAGAGATAAAGTTGAGGCAAGGGATGATTATGAACACTGGTCTCCCTCCTCAAGGGAAATAATCCTGGCAGCATGGGAAGCAGTGAAAGCAAATCCAGGAGAAAGGGTGAAATGGTACTCTGAAGCTGAGTGGAGAAAGCACAGGAAGCAGGAGGTGCTGAAGATGAAGTTCAAAGCTGATAAGGCAGCTGGGAGAGTTCATGCAACTACTAAGGAGCCAATAATATACTTCCCTAAGCCATTTGGCTACTTTCAAAGAAGGCAAGAGGTTGATGAAGCTCAAGTCAAGAAAGCTAGGAAAGGGATAGAGATCAAGGAGCCAGAACATCAATTGAACTTGATATTTTCTTTTAAAAATTTAGACAATGTGTTGTATAATTTGGACAATCTTGATGAGCTCTCAGAGCAAACTGACTTTTTATCATCATATATATATATATGCCTGTGATGTGATTTTTCATTATATTTACATAATTCATTCTGAACTGCTTGTGATGTAGATCATGTAATCTGTGATTCTGTGCTCATATTATAAATTATGCCTGAGATGTTTTCTTTTATTAGAATGATATGGTAATCTGATCTTATAAAGTGTTATATTAATCATGTTATGATTGCCTATGTAGAAAATAGTAGTTATCTTTGTAAAAATGGGTATATCATTGACTAAGGTTATGACTTCTTCAAATAGGGGGAGATTGTTGGGACCATTGCCCACAATGTCCTAGATTTGGAGAAGTCCATTCCTGAGTCAAAGATATACCTCACAATGTATTTGATATATTATCTAGAATCACCGTGCAGGAGATCAGGTCAAGCTAAGTGTTCAAGAAATTCATCTAAGTTCACAAGCGTTGAGACACCATACATCGCTCGACGCCTGTCACTCAAAAGCGTCGACCTATATCTATTGTCTCAGTTAGCTCAAAGCTAGCAAGAAGCGTCTAGCTAAGAAGGCAAAGATAAAAAGCGTCGAGCTCCTATACATCACTTGACGCCTTCAGATATGAAGCGTTGAACGTCAAAAGATTGCTCATCGCCTAAAAAGGAAGCTTCGAGTGTTTCAGTCTAAGGAGAAAGCGTCGAGCCCCTACACAACGCTCAACGCCTTATAGAAAAGCATCGACTGAGTTATAATCTACTCAACGCCTTCTTCCTGAAAACCTCTAAGTAAAGAATTGTGCAATAGTACATCTACAGCAAGCTGAGCCATGTCGAGACGACGACCTTGTCTCAATGTCTCGTCATTTCTAAAGTCGCTGAAGACCATTGAGGATCTGACATCACGCTGACATGGAGGAGCGTCTCAGATGGCGCAGATTGCAGGTTATAAATAGAAGGGATGTTCTGTAATTCATTAAGTTTCTAAGTCATTATCTTCTCCATCGTTCAAGGCGAAATCAGAGGAAGTATCCAAGGAAGAATATCCAGGAATTGATCACGATTTGCTATTGTCATTCATTTCCAATCCTGGAGGTACTGTCGTTGTAGTCAAGGATATAAAGGAAGGGTTTCCTTTGAAGAGAGACATAGTTTTTTATCCTGCAAATCAAGAGATCTCAGAGGAAGAATCCGAAGAAACCATCTCCTCTTTCAGAATCGTTCTAACTTGAAGAAATCACTTTCAGCAATCTGGCGCTGATAGTTTTCTGAAGAGAGAAGGTCAAGGAGGAATAATTTGTCTTCCTAAAGAACAACAGTCATCACAGCCTGTGCAATTCAAGAAGATCATTTTACTGCTGCTGATCTGTTGAAGATTTCTGTCTGATCATTCAGATAGATCAAGAAGACTCAACACATTGAAGATCTTGAGTCTGGTGATATTACTACCTTTTTCAATTCATGTAGGATCTGAATTGTCAGATCTGAGTGTAGGATCTTTCAAGGATCTGAGTGTAGGATCATTTGCGATCTGAGTTGTAGGATTCAAGGGTGAATCTGAGTGTAGGCCTATTGTTATAAAGGCTGAGGTAGGACTATGTTAAGTGTGAGTTTGTAGGATCTGTTGAGATCTGAGACTGTAAGATCTGTTGAGATCTGAGCTGTAAGACCTTTTGTGGTCTGAGATCTGGAGAAGATATAAGCCTTATCTGGCACACTGCTAGAGGGTAGAAGGGGGAAAGTGGATGTACCCTAGATAGGGGAACCACTATAAAATTCTGTGTGTTTGTGTTGTTTCTTGAAAGCTCTGATTATTATTCACATACACCTAGGATTTGTTAAAGAATTTAAAAGAGATCTTAAAATAACCTATTCACCCCCCCCCCCCCCCCCCCTCTAGGTGATTAGCTACCCTTAAATAAAGACTTTCATATGTTATCACCTTTGAGGATCCATATACAGAAACATATTATGCATCTCATACTACATTATATGCCCCGTATACTTCTTTCATGCTTATGAGTGTAGTGCCCATGCTTCAGCCGAGATCAACTGATGACCCATCAGTGGGTGTATGCAATGAATAACGTTCTCACCAAGAGGTTAACCGGGCCAACCACTTTCCCAGCAACCCGACCAACCGCCCTCTGATACCATCTTTCACACCCGCATTTTCTCAATATTTGCATAACATCAGAGCAAGAGAAAATTGTTGGAACATGCTTTCCGCATCTATTGGTTTGACAATAACAAATCTTATTGTATTTGATCATACTTGTTTTGTGTTTATAGTATGCAGGATTCTGTGCTTTTAAATCTCCAGGGAAATGCACTTTGTTGTTGCTACCGCTGGCGTTAGCCTATTTGGAAACTATTGACAGAAAGGAAACAGTGGAGAAAAAGGAATGTCGACGGGTCGCTATGTTTGGCAAGTACTATCGCGGCGCATTAAGACTAACGCCCGATGGTAGCTTTTGGAAACCTCCCGTCTGCAGTTGATTGAGGGGAAAATATGGAAAGGAATATTGGTTGAAGGAAGGATATCGCGCTACCGCGGGGCGATAGTGTTACCGTGGCGCGCTAGGGTGTCACAACCGTTTTTGCTCAAAAGATTCCTTAACTGCCACGATCCGTGTGCGCGTCGTGTCACTACCTTGGGGTGGTAGTACTAGCGCTGGCGGTAGCGGACGATTCTATTTAAAGAGCGGCGCCTCCTCCATTATTGCTTGTTGTTCCAGAATGAAGAAACCTCAGTTTTTCAGAGCATTCTTGAGAGCCTTCGAAAGCAGCCCAAAGAACTCCGTCAACGATCGTGAACACAAAAGAACTTGAAGACCAATTCGATCACATCTACATAGACATCAAGTTCTTCATCTTGAGGGAGTTTTAATTCCTGTTTTTGTCTTGTAACCCTTTTTATATTTTGTTCAATAGAGAAATTCGCCAAAAGGCGACTAGGGCCTTGCGGGGACTAGGGGTAAAATTCGCCTCGTGTCGGCGACTAGGTCTAGGGTGTAGATCTAGGGAGTGCTCGAGGCCTTTCCGGTGAGGGAAGGGCTAGAGCGGCTTGAGGCCTTATCTGGGAGAGATAGGCTAAAGCCAACCGGTCCTTGGGAGAAGGGTCGGTATATAAAACCAAAATATTTTTCATTAGTCGCCTCTTTCCAAGCGTTATTGGGAAAATTTTGTAATCATACTTATTTCAATTTAATGATAATGAAAATATGTTTGTTTTTCCATATCTGATTCGTGCTTTGTGATTTTCATTGTTTTATCTTAAAAGTATTTTTCGCCTGTCGCTAACGCCGAGCGGTAACACTACCGTTGGCGGTAGCAGCAGAGTTTTACTTTCTCTAATAATCACGAAAATTTTAAAACCCTTATTCACCCCCTCCCCCCCTCTAAGGGCGCCTACAGATCCAACAAGTGGTATCAGAGCTAGGTTATTCCAATTCGGTCTAACAACCGGGAATAATGGCGCTCCGTGATCTCGCTTTTCATGAGGGGCAGGGAATAAGTAGACCTCCATTGTTTACTGGAACTGATTATAGTTACTGGAGAACGCATATACGTTATTTTCTGATGAACTTAGATCTAGATGTATGGGCATGTGTTGAAACTCCATACACTTCTCCTACATGTTTTGTTGGAGAAGTAACCATGGAAAAACCTAGGGATAAATGGGACGATGGAGATAAGGCTAGGTGTAAGAATAATGCGAAAACAATGAATGCCTTGTTCTGTGCTCTTGATAGGAATGAATTTAATAGAGTCAGTGCATGTGAATCTGCTTATGATATTTGGAACTTATTAGAAATAACGCATGAAGGTAACTCGCAGGTCAAAGATTCAAAACTATTCCAACTGGAATCTGAATTCGAGAGGTTCAGGATGGATCCAAATGAGGACGTCGACACCATGTACACTCGATTCACCAAGATCGTCAACGCCTCAAAAATTCTTGGAAAGACATTTTCAAACGACGACTTGGTGAGAAAGCTTCTTCGATCACTCCCACCAAAGTTCAACCCAAAGGTGACGGCGATTTCCGAATCGCATGATCTTAGGCGGCTCAAAATTGAGAGCCTCATTGGGAATCTCAAAACCCATGAGGTAGAACTCAAGATTCAAGAAGAGGAGTACAATAAGGAGCCGAAGAAGAAAGCCTTGGCACTGAAGTCAAGAAAAGAGGATGACGACGAGGAAGACGATTAGGAGAGTCTCTTTGTGAAGAACTTCACAAAATTCTTGAAGAATCCGGAAAGGAGAAACACCTTCCGAAAATTCTTCCGAAAGGGCTCCTCATCCAAAAGAGAGAAGAAGGAGAAGTCTAGCGAAGACAACGAAGAGTGACCACCTACCGAGTACTTCCACTGTAGGAAGACCGAGAATATTAGAAGTCAATGTCCAAAATTCCTGAAAGAGCAAAAAGAAAAACGGGCTAAAGGAAAGGAGAAGAAGAAAGCCCTAAAAGCTGCAACATGGGATGACTCTTCCTCCGTGTGATCAAGTAAATCAAGCTCAAGCGATGATGATGAGGCAAACTTGTGCCTTATGGGGAGAAGCAATGAATCAACCGACGACGAGTGCAGTGTCCAAAGCGACATTGAGGTAATCCCCTCTAACTATGATCTCTATTCTGAATATTTAAAAACTTGCAAATCCATTGACAAAAATTTAAAAGATCTTGATCTACTTAAAACTGAAAATAAAATCCTCTTGAAACAAAATCAAAAATTAAGGAAGTTTTTGCTTTGGGAAAGGAGATGGAGTCTTGCCAAAAGAATGATGTTCTTTTGGGAAGGACTAACAAGCTTGAAACTGATCTTTCTAATGCTCTCTCCAATATAGAATCACTCACAAAACAAAAGAGAGACTTAGAAAGAAATTTGAAACTCTCTCTTTCTAATGTTGAAAATGAAAAGAAAATTTTTCCAAATAGATGCGGAAATCTAGTTAGTGAAAATTTTGCACTAAAAGCTAAAATCCATGACCTTAATTTAGCAATAGAAAAATTCGGTGTTGGCCAGAAAAGTCTTGATATGATTTTGGCCAACCAAAGGCATGGTAGTGCAAAAACTGGTCTAGGTTTTGATCCTGCTAACTACCGCCCGGCGATAACTATTAACGCTGGCGGTAGTAACAGACCTCATAATTCTTGGAAAAATCATAAATCTGGAATTTATTTTGCTGATACCCCATCCTCCAGCAAGAGTCCACAACAAAAACTGAAAAAGGTCTCAACCCCTTTTGTGTTATGTGCCAAGTTCCATCACTTCGGGCATACCTTGAACTCTTGCAGGATGAAGGGTCGATGTACTGTCAAGCAAATCTGGGTGCCTAAGGTTTCCACCTATTCTATGGGAGGAACCACTTGGGTATCTGGATCTTTACTCTCATCTTCTTGTTAGGTATGTTGGCAGGCTAAGGAGAAGGAAGACATGTGGTACTTGGACTCAGGATGCTCCAAACACATGACAGACGATAAAGCAAAATTCCTTAGCCTCACTAAGAAGAAAGGAGGAATGGTGACATTTGGGGATAATGGAAAGGGAAGGATTCTAGGTACCGGTACTGTGGGTAACAACTCTTTTTCTCTTACTAATGTCTTATATGTAGAAGGTTTGAAACATAACTTGATCTCTATTAGTCAACTTTATGATAAAGGTCTAAATGTCTTATTTGAGTCTTCTACTGATTTATGTAAAATTATAGATCCTAAAACCAATAGTATTGTACTCACGGCACCACGAACTCACAATGTGTATTTAATTGCCTTTCATGATTTAACATGTGCGTCACTCAAATGTCTTATATCAAAAAATGAAGAACTTGAATTATGGCATAGGCGTCTCGGCCACTCAAGCACTAAGTTAATCTTAAAACTGTCAAAGAATAAACTTATTAAAGGTTTGACTATGCTAAATGGAAATCTGTCTTCTTTATGCTCGTCATGCCAAAAAGGAAAATTCTCAAAAACATCATTTAAGAGTAAAAAAGAAATATCCACCTCAAGACCCTTACAATTAATTCACATGGATCTTTTTTGACCCATTAGCTCATGTAGTCTTGGTGGTAAAAAGTACACTTTTGTTTTAATTGTTGATTTTTCTAGATTTACTTGGACCTTATTTCTTCCACCAAATCTGATGCGTTTTCTGAATTTATAAAGCCGTGCAATCGTATTCAAAATGAATTAGATCTAAAAATAAAATGTATACGATCGGATCATGGAGGGGAATTTGAAAACGATAGTTTCACTACTTTCTGTAATAATCTAGGTATTAAGCACGAATTTTTCGCTCCACGCACTCCCCAACAAAACGGTGTGGTGGAGAGGAAAAATAGAACTCTTCAAGAACTTGCACGCACTATGCTATCCGAGTATGGATTGCCTAGATATTTTTGGGCTGGAGCCATACATACAACATGTTATGTTATAAATCGTGTTATGCTTCGCCCTGTTTTGAAATTAACTCCTTATGAATTGTACTTTCAAAAGAAACCTAATGTGTCTTATTTTCATCTCTTTGGGTGTAAATGTTTTATTCTAAACACCAAGGATGCATTAGCTAAATTTGATGAAAAGTGTGATGAAGGTATTTTTCTTGGTTATTCTTCCACCAGCAAAGCATATAGAGTGTATAATAAAACATCTAAAAAAGTGGAAGAATATATTCATGTGAAGTTTGATGAACTTGTGCCTTGTGTAGCCTCTACTTGTGCAGGAAATGGAGAAGAACCTCCTTCATCATTGGAGCATGATGATGATGATCCACTTGGAGAAGAAAAAGAAGGAGAGATGGTGCAAGAGGAGTTCGTGCCTCCAAGTGTGCTTCGATTTACAAGGGATTATCCAAGGGAGCTTATCATTGGAGAACCATCAAGAGGGGTAACTACACGTTCTTCTGTTAATGAATCTTTTCAAATTTATGCTTTGTTTCATAAATAGAACCGAAAAATGTTTCCACCGCTTTGAATGATGAGTTTTGGTTTATTGCTATGAATGACGAATTAAATCAATTTGAACGCAACAAAGATTGGACACTAGTTGAAAGACCGTCTAATCACCCCGTTATCGGTGTCAAATGGATATTTAAAAATAAATTAGATGGAGAGTCTAGAATAACTAGAAACAAAGCTAGATTAGTGGCACAAGGTTATTCTCAAATCGAGGGGGTAGATTTTGATGAAACATTTGCACCCATTGCTCGCCTTGAATCGATTAGAATTTTTCTAGCTTTTGCGAGTTATAAGAAGTTTAAATTATTCCTAATGGATGTCAAAAGTGCCTTCTTAAACGGGATAATAAAAGAAGAAGTCTATGTAGAACAACCCCCGGATTTATTGATGAAAAATTTCCAAATGATGTATATAGATTAGAAAAAGCATTGTATGGTATAAAACAAGCGCCCCGTGCTTGGTATGAACACTTAACATCTTTTTTATTAAAGCACGGTTATAAAATGGGTAGTGCCGATAACACACTCTTCATTAAGCACTATGATAATGATTTGATTATTTTACAAATATACGTTGACGATATTATTTTTTGAGCCACTAATGAAGAGTTGTGTAAGGAAGTTATTATAGTGATGCAATATGAATTTGAAATGAGTCTAGTGGGTGAACTAACATACTTTTTAGGTTCTCAAATAACCCATCGAAATGATGGAATTTTTATATGCCAATCCAAATATGTCCATGATATGCTACAACGTTTTGGCTTTGAAAACTTAAAACAAGCTAGTACTCCAATGAGCGCATCACTAAAATTAGGAAAAGATGAAGCCGGAATTTAAATTGACCAAACTTTATATAGAGGAATGATTGTATCCCTATTATACCATAGTGCATCTAGACCAGATATTATGTTTGTCGTATGCTTATACGCTAGGTTTCAAGCAAATCAAAAAGAATCTCATTTAAAAGCGGTGAAACAAATTTTTCGATATCTAAGAGGCACATCTAAATTAGGACTTTGGTATCCAAATAATGATTCATTTCTCTTGCATGGGTATTCGGATTCTGATTATGCGGGTTGCTCATTAGATAGGAAAAGCACTAGTGGTACCTGTCATTTCTTAGGTCCTTCTCTAGCTGCATGGTCCAGTAGAAAACAAAATTCTGTTGCCCTCTCCACCACAGAGGCAGAATATATTACACTAGGAAGTTGTTTTGCCCAAGCATTGTGGATGACCCAAACATTAGAAGACATTGGTGTTCATTTAACTAATATTGAACTTAAGTGTGACAACAAGAGTGTTATTGACTTAACAAACAACCTTGTTCATCACTCACAATCTAAACACATTGACGTAAGACACCACTTCATCAGGGATCACATCAAGAACGAACATGTTCATGTAAACTTCATAGGAACTGAATCGCAACTTGCGGAAATCTTTACCAAGCCTCTACCCGATTCACGATTTCATCTACTTAGACTAGAACTAGGGGTTTTGGACATTCTAGCTTGATCTTGCAAAATCCGCATTTTTATGTTTACATATGTCTGATTTCTTTGCTGATCTACGTTGACATCAATCTGGACAAATATTCTCCAAAGAAAAATTCTGAAAAATTTCACGTTTTCCCAAAATTTGGAGATCTGTCACTACCGCCTGGCGATAGAGTTGTACCGCTGGTGGTAGTGTGTATTTTCTGAATTTCCAATTTCTTTTTCCAGCTTCTGTTATTTTCTTTTAAAATTTCCAAAATAAAAAAAACTGTAAAAAAATCAAAATCCAACAATAAAAATGTTTTGTTTTTCTATATATCAAAACCAACTACAAAACTGAAAAAAAAACCAATTAAAACATCAAAAATATGTTTTTCCTTTGTTTCATTTTTTTTATTCTTGAAAAACTTAAAAATTATAAAAACTGATGTAAGTTTCTATGCTTCAAGGATGATATGTTTTATCTTGCCAAGCTTAGTATACAATGTTTCATTCCTTATTTCAAGTATCTTAATAACATTGTTTTTGTATCATGCCTTGATCATTATCTTATATGTGCTTTGAAATTGATCATAAAAATCATGTGTAGTATTGCATAGCATGCCTCTATGTATGAGTAAATGGTTTACATTTGCTAATGATTTTGTTTTCACTAACACCTTTTTGAAAAACTACATATGAATTTAATCTTCTCTTACATGATTGTGTGGTGTAACAACTAAATATTATTGTTAGGCATACTTAGTTTTACCCTCACCACATGTTAAAATCTTTTTCATGCACCTTTTTTTGGAGAAGTGTGTCTTTGCAAAAATCTTTTGTTTGCAAATACAAGTGAATTCAGAGACCTTTGTCGTTAAACAAAAAATTCAAATGAATATTTGACAAAGATGACTCCGCCAAGCACTACTCACCCTCCTTATAAGTATTAATGAGCATTGTGAGGTTGAGCACCTTGGAGAGAATTGTAAAGTGCCTTGTTGCAAACAATTTCCTTTTACACCACTTCTTCTTGTACACCGAATCACAAATATCAAAAAAATCAAAATAATAAGTGTGATTCCCCAAGCACTACTTTACAATTTGATAAGTCTTAATAAGCAATGTATGTGCAGAGCACCTTGGTAGTTGTACTATTTCTTATGTGCATTGAAAATTTTTTATATAGCTTTGTGGGTAGAAGTAACTCTAAAAACGCTTGTTCAAAAATATTGTGTTTATTCCATTATACATGTCATGTGTTTTTTGATTAACTCATATGTATACTTTTATCAAAAACACTATCTTTACACATCATTTTCACTTGTAAGCCTTCTACTCATGAGAATTGGAGTCGATAGCATATCTACATGTTTTTCTCTAAAGTCTTAAGTACAAGCACTAGATAACCTTGCATGATAAATACAATGTATAAGGTTACTTGATTTTTCAATTTAGAACATTGTATTCTTCCATCTTGACTTGATTTCTTATATCATGCTTACATATTTTTTCCGCTACGCCATAAGAGCTCTGTATTGCATATCTTTCAAAACTAATGTATGGCTATGTTACAACTGAAAATTTATTTTTGTGTACTTCAAATGCTACAACATCTATCTTGCAATATCTAAAACTCTTAATCATTTATTATGCTTCAAATTTCCTCATAGATGTTCAATTCAAAACTATATTTTGTCATGCTTTCCACCTCTTTACTACTTGTAAGCTCGATCACGAATACGTTGTCCCAACAAGTGGTTTTGTTATGAAAATATTCTTCACATTCCTTTTGTTTCTCTCCTATCTATTCTCTTTTTCCTAAGCGTTTAACTCCTTATCATGATCATTCCCTCTATACGCTTTTATTGCACACATCTTTGTTTGCCTACCTCTCCACCCTCTTTTGATAATACCAAAAGGGGGAGAATAAACTTGAAAGAAATTACCTTGTTTGGGGAGTTAGGGTCATAGGAAGCTTTGTTGTAGGGGGAGAACTTATTTAGGGGGAGCATTCATTTAGGGGGAGCTTTTGCACATGTCTTAAATTTCATGCGTATCTCTATTATAAACACAAATTCCTCTCAATTAAACTATTTCTTTCTAAAGGGATTTGTTATTATCAAACGAGGGAGTTTGTTGGAATATGCTTTCCGCATCTCTTGGTTTGACAATGACAAATCTTATTGTATTTGATCATACTTGTTTTGTGTTTATAGTATGCAGGATTTTGTGCTTTTAAATCTCCAGGGAAATGCACTTTGTTGTTGCTACCACTGGCGTTTGCACTACCGCTGGCGTTAGCCTATTTGGAAACTATTGACAAAAAGGAAACAGTGGAGAAAAAGGAATGTCGACGGGCTGCTATGTTTGGCAAGTACTTTCGCGTCGCGTTAAGACTAACGCCCGGCGGTAGCTTTTGGAAACCTCCCGTCTGTAGTTGATTGAGGGGCAAATAAGGAAAGGAATACTGGTTGAAGGAAGGATATCGCGCTACCGCGGGGCGATAGTGTTACCGCGGCGCGCTAGGGTGTCACAACTGTTTTCACTCAGAAGATGCCTTAACTGCCACGATCCGTGTGTGTGTCGTGTCACTGCCGCGGGGTGGTAGTACTAGCGCTGGCGGTAGCGGACGATTCTATTTAAAGAGCGGTGCCTTCTCCATTATTGCTTGCTGTTCCAGAATGAAGAAACCTCAGTTTTCAGAGCATTCATGAGAGCCTTCGGAAGCAGCCCAAAGAACTCCATCAACGATCGTGAACGCAAAAGAACTTGAAGACCAATTCGATCACATCTACATCGACATCAAGTTCTTCATCTTGAGGGAGTTTTAATTCCTGTTTTTGTCTTGTAACCCTTTTTATCTTTTGTTT
The DNA here is from genome assembly GCA_033032865.1 of Dactylorhiza incarnata. NCBI lineage: Eukaryota > Viridiplantae > Streptophyta > Magnoliopsida > Asparagales > Orchidaceae > Dactylorhiza > Dactylorhiza incarnata. The sequence continues at coordinate 9,941,447 of JAWHQI010000028.1, read as the reverse complement.
AATAGAGAAATTCGCCAAAAGGCGACTAGGGCCTTGCGGGGACTAGGGGAAAATTCGCCTCGTGTTGGCGACTAGGTCTAGGGTGTAGATCTAGGGAGTGCTCGAGGCCTTTCCGGTGAGGGAAGGGCTAGAGCGGCTTGAGGCCTTATCTGGGAGAGATAGGCTAAAGCCAACCGGTCCTTGGGAGAAGGGTCGGTATATAAAACCAAAATATTTTTCATTAGTCTCCTCTTTCTAAGCGTTATTGGGAAAATTTTGTAATCATATTTATTTCAATTTAATGATAATTAAAATATGTTTGTTTTCCCATATCTGATTCGTGATTTGTGATTTTCATTGTTTGAACTTAAAAGTATTTTTCGCCTGTCGCTAATGCCGAGTGGTAACACTACCATTAGCGGTAGCAGCAGAGTTTACTTTCTCTCATAATCAGGAAAATTTTAAAACCCTTATTCACCCCCCCCCCCCTCTAAGGGCGCCTACAGATCCAACAAAAATATGTCATGATGCCATGCCGTGTAGGGGACAACTGCAGACGTTCAGGAAAAACCAACCCTTCGCTTGATTTCGTAAAAGACACATGTGTTTATGTTTGAAAACTTGATTTAAATATTGAGCTTTAGGAAATCATGTCCCTCGATTTCCGTGGATCAACTAGTCCACAAGTAAGGAAATATATATTTGCATCGGAAAAATACTTGAATTTTAATTCTTTTCATCCTATATGAGCATGAGGACCCAATAAGGTATACGAATGATATGCAACTTCTAAATTTATTATAGGTTAAGAAAGAAGTTTTATAACTCTTAAAATAGAGTGACATTCAAATAATAGAGATGATATGAGACTAAACAAAAATGCAGCTTTTATATAAAAATACCTAACATGCACCATACCATAAAACATTCCCAGAGAGCAAGCATACAATTGACCAGCAAGTACTAGTAGAAAACCAACAAGAAGTCTACACAAACAATGGGCGTCAACAACCTGACACGAACCCATATAAGCAAAACACAAGTATAACAAAGGAGACTCAGCAGCAACCTCACCTGCTGCAAAACCACAGCCTGGAGTAATAAGCCAAGCCCACTAACTTCTACTGCTCCGAGCCTGAGGCATTCAAAGTAAAAGAACGCCTTAACAAGAGGATGCGCAAGCGGCAGCTAAAACGAAATAAACATATACACAATATTTATACATAAATAAGAAGGAAAAACAGTAAAGAGAAACCATACACCGAGAGCAATAACCATCCATCTCATAACAGTAGCTTGGCAAAGAGAAATAATGATAATAATCTATTAATAATAAGCAAGAGAGACTGATCATCTCAAAAAAAGAGAACAATGGCATCAATAACACCGGGTAAAAGAAACTAGGCACTGAGGCCGAGGCTCACAGTCCAACATGAACCATCAGTCCAAAACACAGCCTGGGTGTATGATCCACAAACAGGCATCGGGGTGGTGGTCCTTTATCCACTGCCAACCCCAGCCTGAATTATTATAAATAAACATTTTCTTATAATTGATCATATATAGTCTACTGGAATCATGCCAGACCTGATATGCAACTTCCAGAAGAAAGAAGGAAGAAAAATAGAAGAAGAAAAAAAAACCTTGAGAATCGATGGGAGGTCCCATCGATCTCCCTGAAGTTGACGGGAAGCTCCTTCCCGTCGTTTTTCGGGAAGCTCCTTCCCATCGTTTTCCGGGAAGCTCATTCCCGTTGATTTCCTTGAAGTCGATGGGAAAGGCTTTCCCTGTCGATTACCTTGAAGTCAACGGGAAAGGATTTTCCCGTCGATTTCCTTGAAGTCGACGGGAAGGGCTTTTCCCGTCGATTTCCTTGAAGTCGACGGGAATGACTTTTCCCGTCGATTTTCTTGAAGTCAATGGGAAAGGCTTTTCCAATCGATTTCCTTGAAGTCGACGATAAAGGAATTTCCCGTCGATTTCCTTGAAGTCGACGGGAAAGGCTTTTCCCATCGATTTCCTTGAAGTTGACGGGAAAGGCTTTTCCTGTCGATTTCAACCAGAACTTGAGAAGAAGGGGAAAACACTAAGGCAAGGAGAACAGGAAAATCGACGGGATGGAGTCTTCCCGTCGATTTTGACTTGAAGTCGACGGGAAAACTCCCTCCCGTCGATTTTGATTCAGAACAGGAAAAACAAATTTCCTCCAGAACCCTCCTCTCACTTAGGTCATTTCCCTTTGCTTTTTTAACTATTTAACAGCAGAAATTCATGAAGTAAACATCTAAGCTTTAATTTAGAGATTTAGGCACATATATTTTATAGCTATTTCGGTAATTAAATTAGGTAAAACCTAAAGAAATTTATAGAATATATAAAACTGAATGAGATCTACCGAGATTTATAAGAAAGAGAGAAGAAAAGAAAGGAGAAAACCACCAAACCGAGGCGCGGCAAGAAGAACACGAATACGAAGAGCTCGCCGAGAGCTTTCCGAAACCCAGCTCCGACGAATAAAAAGAGCACCGAAGCTCCCGAGACGACGACCGGAAGGATGACGGCAGAAGGAAAACTCTCCCTCTATATAAACTCTCTGGTTTAGAAATTTCAGGAAGAAGATAAACAGGAGGCTTGGAAAGAAGAGAAAAGAAGTGGCTGGCATTAAATTTCCTAAGCTAGTGGGAGAGATATTTTAAAGTTTAAAATTATTCTATTAGAAGTGGGGTAAGATTTGTAATTAAGTATATTATTTTAACATAATGGGATAGATTTCCAATGAGGGTTTTAATATTGTTTACATATATAATCTAAGTTTTCACGGATATATATATATATATACACACACGAGCAGCTCCGCACGGGTTACGCCCGTGCTCGCTGACTATTAGCGGGCTGCGCCAGCATTCGACAGTACCCGGCCGGCGACGGCGGGATTCGCCTTCAACATATACATATGAGTACTCAAAATGACCATAAAAAATATACATCAATATTTTATAATTTTTTTTATAAACATTTATATTTTGACTTGAAGTCGACGGGAAAACTCCCTCCCGTCGATTTTGACTCAGAACAGGAAAACCAAATTTCCTCCCGAACCCTCCTCTCAATAAGGTCATTTTGCTTGGCTTTTTTATCTATTTAACAACAGAAATTCAAGAAGTAAACATCTAAGCTTCACTTTAGATATTTAGTCACATATATTCTATAGCTATTTCGGTAATTAAATTAGCTAAAACCAGAAGAAATTTATAGAAGATATAAAACTGAATGAGATCTATAGAGATTTATAAGAAAGAGAGAAGAAAGGAAAGGAGAAAACCACCAATTGTCGTTAATCCTCCAAACTCCAAACAGAGGCGCGACAAGAAGAACACGAACACGAAGAGCTCGCCGAGAGCTTTCTGAAACCCATCTCCAACGAAGAAAAAGGTCACCGGAGCTCCCGAGGCGGTGTCCGGAAGGATGACGGTGGAAGGAAAACTCTCCCTCCCTTTAAACTCTCTGGTTTAGAAATTTCAGGAAGAAGATGAACAGGAGGCTTGGAAAGAAGAGAAAAGAAGTGGCTGGCATTAAATTTCCTAAGCTAGCGAGAGAGATATTTTAAAGTTTAGTATTATTCTATTAGAAGTGGGGTAAGATTTGGAATTAAGTATATTATTTTAACATAATGGGGTAGATTTCCAATGAGGGTTTTAATATTGTATACATATATAATCTAAGTGTTCACGGTAACGGCACGGGCCTCTGGCCCTATGTGAGTGCAACGATGTGGGCGGTGACATTTAGCGAGGGCGGCGACATTTGTCATGGGCGCTGACTCTCTCTCTCTCTCGTTGGGGCGCTGACCCTCTTATGAGCGGGCTGCGCCCGCCTATGAGCGGGCAACATTTGTCGTAGAAGGCGACATTTGTCGTGGGGGACGACATTTGTCATGGTGGGCGACATTTGTCGTGGGGGGCATTAATCGTAGTGGGTGGGGGGGGGGGGGTGGGGGGGGTGGGGGGGCGACATTAGGCGTGCGGGGCGACATCTGTCATAGGGAAGACATTAGTCTTGGGGGCGACATTTATCATGGGGGCGACATTTGTCATGGGGGCAGACATTTGTCGTGGGGGCGACATTTATCATGGGGGCGACATTTGTCATGGGGGCGACATTAAGCGCGAGGGGCAACATTAGTCGCCCCCATGACAGTGCACGGGGGCCCCCCGTGCTGTGCACATTTGTCGTGGGCGCCGACATTTGTCGTGGGGGCGATATTTGTCTTGTGGGGCGACATTTATCGTGGGTCGGGGGGGGGGGGGGGGGGGGGGGGGGGGAATTACCATGGGGGTGTGACATTGGTCATGGGTTGTGGCATTGGGGGTAGCGACATTGGTCATGGGCGGGGACATTGGTCGAGAGCGGCAAAATTTGTTGAGAGAGGCTACATTGGTCGTGAGCGGCGACATTGGTCATGCGCGGCGACATTTGTGCGAGGGTGGTGACATTGATCGTGGGCGGTTATGCCCGCATGCTAATAAAACATCCAATTTATTTCTACTTTGAAAAAAAATATCACGGTGTAAATTATGTGAGACAAATGTGTAAACATTACTACCAAATATATTGAAGGCCAGCTGTAGAATAAAATTAAATGAGGAATGACGACTTTTATATATTAAGGACATTATACCTGAGGAATGACAACTAATCAGGAATGACATATTATTAAGCAGAAGAGGTTCGAAATCATTGCAATATAATACCTGAGCAAGACAAATAATCACCGGTAGAAGAGGTTCGAAATCAATGCAATATAATACCTGAGCAAAACAAATAATCATCTGAGCAATCAATGCAAGATAATAACTGGAACAATCCCGAGCTCTCAGTATAGGTTTGAAATGCCAAAGGAAGGGCACCTGTTGAGCAGGTAGAAAAGCAGAGAGGGAGATACTTGTTTACGCGCTGGAGCCGAGAGAGGGAGAGATAGATGTTTAGGTGCTGGAGCAGATAAGGCAAAGAGAGCAGCAATCGGAGAAGCAGGAGGACCTGTTGTAGGAGGTAAGGGAGAGGTTAGATGGTTTTGAAATACGTGTTGAGGACGGTAATGATTGACAGTCAAATGTATGGTTTACGGAGAGGAAGCCACATTTGCGAAACAATACCGAGCTCCCGCGAGGATGTTTGTCACCGCGAAGTGGGTTGCTGTCGGCGTCGGTGAAGACAGAGGCCTTCGGTGTTGGCGACGGCAGAGGCCTTCGGTGTCGGCGATGGCAGAAGCCTTCAGTGTCGGCGAGTGCAGAGACAATGAGAGCGGCGTTGACGGAGGAGAGCAGTAGAGGAGGAGAGTGCGGGAGAGCCAGGCGGTAGGGTTTGTAGAGGAGCACAAAAATGGGCGACGGGATTGCTGCTGCGATTCAAAATGATTCAAATAAAAGTAGGCGGCTGAGGGGTTCAAAATAAAGTAGCGCTGACGTGGTGTTACAAATTGGACGGTGATGCGTATAATGGACGGACAGGATCTAGCCCTTGTCTCACATACCTTACATATTTTTGATACCACGATATTTCTTTTTAAAGTAGTATAGATATATATATACAAACGAGCAGCTCCGCGCGGGTGACGCCTGTGCTCGCTGACTATTAGCGGGTTGCGCCCCCATTCGACAGTACCCAGCCGGCGACGGCGGGCTTCGCCCGCAACATATACATATGAGTACTCAAAATGATCATAAAAAATATACATCAATATTTTATAATTATTTTTTGTACAACATTTATATTCAACAAAAAATCATTTTAAAGTAAGTAATTATATTTTGAAATTAGTTTTTGTAGGCCTAATGATAACTTAGGTTTAGGACATCTACTAAAAACTTTTGGATTTTATGAATTTCCATTATTATTTTTATTATAGGGATACGATGTAATTACACAAATAGTCATTATATTTTATGAATTTCTATTTTTTTGGAGTAAAAGAATCATGATATATTTGGCAATTTTGAATGTTGCACCAAAGACAACTTCTTCTATATAGTAGTTAAAGATATATATATATATATAATCGCGTGGAGACTATGATGACCCCACGCGTGGAGACTGTATGTCTCCACCTCCAGAGAACTGTCCTCCGTGGAGACTTTCCGCACGGGCTTCGCCCGTGCTCGCTGACTCTTAGCGGGCTAAGCCCGCATTTGAGCGGGTTGCGCCCGCATTTGAGCGGGTTGCGCCCGCATTCAGCAGTACCCCGCCAGCGACGGCGGGCTTCGCCCGCACTCGGCAGCTTCGTCCACAACATATACATATGAGTACTCAAAATGACCGTAAAAAAATATACATTAATATTTCAATAGTTATTTTGTAATAAAATATTCATATATACGTAAAAACTCTCTATATAAATTTATATACATAATAGGTTTAGGATAATAGCCTATTATCTGTGTAGGAGCTCTAGTCAAAATATTTTTTATTTGATGAATTTTTTTTATTGGGATATTATGTAATTACATAAATGAGCATAAGATTTATATAATTACAAAATTTTATTAATATATGTTAAGTAATTAACATAAAAGGAGAAAGTTATATTGGACATGTTTTGAATGTTGCACCAAAGATAACTTTTCCCTTTATTGTAGTTAAAGATATATATACTTCGCGGTTCGGCCGGGGCGACATTTGGCAGTGGCGGCGACATTCGGCGGGGGCAACATTCGGCGTGGGCGACATTCGGCGTGGGTGACATTCGGCAGGGCGGCAACATTCGGCGGTGGCGACATTCAGTAGAGCGGTGATTTTCAGCGGGGGCGATCTATATTTATATATGTATATATAAAACTTAATTCAATTTTGTTCAAGAAAATCATGTGGTGTGATGGTTGTTATCTTTGCTTGATATAGTGAAAACCTGGGTTCAATTCTCACAATTGACAATTTTTATGAGATTAAAAAATTGGTCATATGACCCTACTTTTTCAATAAATTTAGGGGTAAAATCGTAATTTTATGTTGTAGGGTACTCTACACCTTCATATTTTTAGGTCACCCCTAGTAGGTTTAGGAGACCTATGGAAAAGTGGAGAGAGAGAGAGAGTGGTTTGATCCGACGGCTGATGATATATCATGCCAGATTTGACGGTCGTAATCATTTCAACGACTTTAAAATTCATGGGTTTGATATTTCTTTATATATGGTAAAGTTTTATATATATATGAGTTGATGTAGGCTGGGCGGGAGGTGACCATCCATGCAGATTAGGTGCCTATGAGCGCATTCAAGCGGGCTGTGTCCGCATTTGATAGTACCCGATCACAACGGCGGGCTTCGCCCACAACAAATACATATGAGTACTCAAAATAAACGTAAAAAAATATACATCAATATTTTATAATTATTTTTTTCAAAAACATTTATATTTTTTGAAAAATTATTTTAAAGTAAGTTATTATATTTTGAAATTAGTTTTTATAGGCCTAATGATAACCTACTATAGTAGGTCTACTAAAAACTTTTGGATTTTATTTATTTCCATCATTATTTTTATTATAAGGATATGATGTAATTACACAAATAGTCATTACATTTTATGAATTTCTATTTTTTTATAATATATGTGAAGTCATTGGAGTAAAAGAATGAGGATATATTTGACAATTTTGAATGTTGAACCAAAGGCAACTTTTCGCTTTAATGTAGTAAAGATATATATATATATTTATATATATATTTACCATATATAAAGAAGTATCAAACTCATGAATTTTAAAGCCGTTGAAATGATTACGGCCGTCGAATATGGCATGATATTTCATCAGCCGTCGGATCAAACTGCTCCCTCTCTCTCTCCACTTTTTCATAGGTCTCCTAAACCTACTAGGGGGTGACCTAAAACTATGAAGTTGTAGAGTACCCTACAACATGAAATTACGATTCTACCCTTAAATTTATTGGAAAAGGTGTGCCATATGACCCATTTTTTAATCTCACAAAAATTGTCAATGGTGAGATTTGAACTCAGGTTTCCACTATGTCAAGCAAAGATGACAACCATCACACCATATGGTTTTTATTGAACAAAATTAAATTAAGTTTTATAGATACGTATATAAATATAGATAGCCGCCGCCGAAAGTTACCACCCCTGCCGAATGTTGCCCCCGCCGAATGTCGCCGCCCCTGCTGAATGTCGCCCCCGCCGAATGTCGCCGCCCCTGCCGAATGTCTCCGCCCCTGCCGAATGTCGCCCCCGCCGAATGTCGCCCAAGCCGAATGTCACCGCCCCTGCCGAATGTCGTCGCCAGCACGGGGGGCTCCCAAGCCCTTTCACTTATATATATATATATATATATATATATATAAATTAAAAAGAAATATCAAATTGAGTTCCATGACAACAATATAAGACATCTTCGCAATCACAGACGTCCAAAAAGGTAATCGGGGTATCCTAAATACTTATCCGGTTAATGCCTACCCATTACTCCTGACCTTCTATTCTCCCCGCCGCAGCTGCGCCCTAATCTCCCCTCGCGATTTCCCTTGCTCTCGCCCTAAGTCCAAGCGGAAACCATCTGCTCCGCCTCCGATCAATCATCAAACTGACTTCCATCGCCGCTCCGCCTCCGATCAAGCATCAAACTCAACTGACACTTCCGTTTCCATTCCTCTGTGATCAACAATCTCAATCCACCGGGACTTCCCAATGCCGATGCCGCTTTTGCGCATGCGCCTCCATCCACCAGCGATCTCCGACCGATGGAACTCCCATTTTTTGACCATCATCCATTCTCTAGGGTCGGGCAGACCTCCTCTCGCGACGCTCATCCCAGGTGACTGCTCTTTAGAAAACTCACGCTCATCTTCATCTCCTTCGTTTTGATAATTTCTTTTCGTATATGTCTCCAGCGAAGAAGAAGAACGTCAAAAAGTCGCACTCATCTCTTCCAAATCCATCCAGCCATCATCTTCTTCACAAGAATTGCCCCGGACAAAAGGTGGTCAACAGCTTCAAGAGCTCTCACTTCCCAAACCCATTACCTACATCCTTCTGGTTCCGACGGGCATCAGGTAAAAGTCTGCTGTTCTACTTCAATGTCAATTTCTACTTTTTATTTTTTTATTGATTCAGAGCAAGTGCCACTGCAGAGAAAACCCTTGCTTCTGTTCATTTCCTAGCATGTTTCTGATCTTAATTCAGTGATTTCTTCATTTCTTTTTTCCTCCCAAGGATTTCCATGGCTGAAGAACAATCTTTCGGCCCTCCATTTTCATCCTTTTCCTCTGAAGGATTCCCACGGATCATTCCTCTATCTATTGTCCCTTCATTTTCTCATATTTATCTTTGATGTTTTTCTTCTTTGCATTCTCAGGTTGGCATGGATTTGAAAGTTTCTAACTACTGGAGCTTCGTTGCAGGTATACACAACTCTATCCTAGGTACATTTTTGTTTATTTCATGCCCAAAAAAGTTAAGCATTGTAATTTTCCGCCTCACCATCCACTTCATCATCTCAGTTTGATAAGTACTACCGTGTTTACAACAAGATGTCTACTTTATTATCATATTAATTACTACTTATGAGCATATTTAAATATGTTCCATTAAAAATTTTCTTAAGGTTCTATTACATTTTTACAAGTCCAAAGCCTTGGAATTGCCATTTACATGTTTGATGGAATGTGCAAAAGAATTGTAAATCATGACAACCAAGGATGCCATCGCCAATGAATTTGATGTAATCTATCATCGTAAGCACGCACACTACTCTTATATATCGTCACGAAGAGGTTTCAAATAGTTGATGATAACAAAACTTCAAATGTTATGTTTACTTATTGCTACATGTAAGAGTGTCATCACGATCTTCACTTCCTTTTGGCGGGCTTCCTTGCCATCAACCTACCATGCTCTGACATCCAGTTTTCTGGCCCAGTGCAACCTCTTCTAATGAAAGTGACACTTGGGCTTCTCATCTATTCCCCAAAGTAAGCATCTATTCTATTTTTTTCTTCACTGGCTGAATTTTAATTCAGGTAGACGTAATACCCATATTCTATGCACACGTTTCTCCATAGTTTCTTTGCCTGCTTGCGCTCCCACTGTAGATTCTTGCATGTGTTGTCTTTTGTAGCTTCTTAGGGTTTAAAATAACCAACTTTTATACGAAAATAAAATTGTAGATCATAAACTATTCCAAATCATTAGCTTTACATAAAAGGGTGGATGGACAATATACAATCGGGGTACAGTTGCAGCCGCACCTAGGGGTTATTTGTTGGTGTCATTAGGAATTCAATAGTGAGCTTCATTACTATCTACTTGAATAAGTTCAGATTTCTTCATCTGATTTATGAAGTTACCGAAATAATTGCATTTCCATTTTTATGATACTCTTGAGATTTATAAGCCTGAATTTCAAGGTCATGAGAGGATTACAATTTACAACTGAGAGGAGGATTACATGAATATCATCAGTGCTTTTTTGCACTACGATAATTTCTATTTGGTGGCTGCAGAATAAAGTTCTGTCACTTTCTTGCCCATTAGAACTTAATGTTTAGGTTGGGGTTTCTTAGAGGCGCAGGATAAGCACACCATATGTGGTATTTTGAGTCGAAGAAGCAGAACTGATGGTGAAGTTTTGTAAAAGGCGACATGTTTGATATTTCATGAGTGCAGTTATGTCATATTGGATGATACTGTTCGATATGTAGGCGCCCTTAGAGGGGGGGGGGGGGGTGAATAAGGGTTTTAAAATTTTCGAGATTATGAGAGAAAATAATTCTCTGCTACTACCGCCAGCAGTAGTGTTACCGCTCGGCGTTAGCGACAGCGAAAATACTTTTATGTTAGAACAATGAAAATCACAGAGCACGAATCAGAGATGAAGGAACAAACATATTTTCATTAAATAATTAAGATTACAAAATCTTTTCCCAATGACGCTTAGAAAGGGACGACGAATGAAAATCTCTTTTTGTTTTATATACCGACCCTTCCCCCAAGGACCGATTGGCTTTAGCCTATCTCTCCCCAGATAAGGCATCAAGCCGCTCTAGCCAATCTATCACCAGAAAGGCCTCGAGCACCCCCATGATCTACACCCTAGACCTAGTCGCCAACACGAGGCGAATTTCTCTACTGAACAAAAGTTATAAAGATTTACAATAAGAAATAAAAACTAAAGACAAACTCCCTCTTAGGTTGAACTCGAAGATCTTGTCGAAGGTGCACCGAAGTAATCCTTTGAGTTGATGCATATGAACTTCTTGTAGAATAAGCGTGTTGGTTCCTTCTTCGAGTTCCTTGCGTTCACGACCATTGGTCGGAGTTGTGTTGGCTGATTGGAAGAGGCTCTCACGAGTGCTCAGAATATAGGGCTTCAATTTGTTCTTAATCAGCAAACCACAATGGAGGAAGCACCCCTCTGTAAATAGAATCCGCAGCTACTGCCTGCGTTAGTACTAACACCCCGCGGTAGACACACGACATGCACACGGATCATGGCAGTTAAGGCAACTTCTGAGCACAAATGGTTGGACCAGCCTAGCGCGCTGCGGTAATGGTAACGCTCCGCGATAGCGAGATTACCTTCCTTCAGCCAATATCTCCTTCAATATTTGCCCCTCAATCAACTGCAGACGGGAGGTTTCCAAAAGCTACCTCCGGGCGGTAGACATACCGCACCGCGGTAGAGCATGTAATTCTTCAAACACAATTTCGTCAAACGGGCTTCTTAATTCGTCGATCTCCAATTTCGTCGAATGGGCACTAGCGCGAGCGTTAGTGCTAACGCTCCGCAGTAAAGCTTGTATTTCGTCGAGCGCCAGTTCGTCGAATGCTAGTTCGTCGAATGCTGATTTCATTTCATCGAACTCCATTTTAGCGGATTCCTTCTCAACGGTTTCCATTTCATCGGACAGCTAGTGCCAGAGGTAGTGTTACCGCGCCGCGGTATCAACAGAGAATCATCCTGATTGTTGCTTTGACGTCTTTCTTTTTCACACTCCTTTGGGGATTGAATGTTGAAGATCCTGCACACTATAAACACAATGCAAGTATGATCAAATACAATATGATTTGTTATTGTCAAACCAAGAGATGCGGAAAGCATGTTCCAACAAACTCCCCCTTTTGATAATAACAAATCCCTTTAGAAAGATATAGTTCAAAAGATAGGAATTGTGTTTATTAAAAAGGATAAACATGAATTTTAAGACTTGTCATATGCTCCCCTTAAATGAATGCTCCCACTAAGTGAATGATCCCCATACAACAAATATTCCTATGAGCTTGACTCCCCAAACATGTGAATTTCTTTCAAATTTATTCTCCCCCTTTTGGTAATATCAAAAGTGGGTGGAGAGAAAGTCAAACATTAATGTGTGCAATAAATGTGTAGAGAGGGAATGAACATGATAAAGAGTTAAACGCTTAGAAAAAAATATATAGGAGTGAAAAAAGGAATGTGAAGAAATTGTCATAAAGAAACCACTTGATGGAAAAAAAACGTATTCATGATCGAGCGTACATGTAGTAAAGAGGTGGAAAGCATGAAGAAATATATTTTTGAAGAGAACATCTATATAAGAATGGTGAAGTATAGTAGATGATTAAGAGTTTTAGGGATAACAAAATTAGATGATGTAGCAATTTAAGTTCATAAAGGATTTTGCTTTATAAAAGTTTTAAGCAAAAAAAAGGTAATGATTTCCAAGTAACCAATCTACCCAGACAATATGTCTACACCCTAGCCCCGTACTAAGTGACAGATGGGCATGAGGAGCTGCATACATGTCGTAGGTTGGGGTGTTAGTCTCATATGCAAACACTAGACAAGACTCACCCTAGCACTCTTTCCACCCAGTGCCTCGCATGACCCCACTGGAACCCTCCCCTGTTAAGGACAAGACATGACTTAGAGGTCAGGTAATCTAATGTCTACAACCCTACGCCCATGGTATGGTGAGATATGAAGTCATGAATAATAATTATTAGAAACATTTAAGCGTTTTAAGTCTGATGATAGGTACATAGCCTATGGATTTATATTTTCATTTGAATTTTTTAAACAAATAACTCACATAGCTATTTTGAAGTCCATTAATGAATCAGAGTTATTGCGGAAAAAATAACATTTTGGAGTAAAGAATACATCCCTTTTGCAATAAAAAAATGATTTGTAATTTACTAATAATAGGATGTTTTTAGCATAAATATTTTCATTGAAATAGATCAGAGTTTTTAGCATGAAAGTGATATATGTGTTAGAATAACCAATATAAATTTTACCTAGCAAGTCTACCATTAGTTGAAAAAGGAATTTTGATATTTAAGACTTGATATAAGCGTGAAAGCGCAAGGTAAAAAATATATTGTGATGATGCAGATGACTTATAGAAATACAAGAAAGCATCTTTTTCTAATCATGATTATTCATAAGAAGAAATATGAGTTAAATTCCAAAGATGAAGATGTTTTTTGTAAATCATTTTGCATTTAAAATCTTTAATTTTGACAATAAAGTAACCAAGCATGAAATAATGTTTTCAAAAAAGAAATTACTACAACGTTATATTAATTCACAAATTCAACACATACAAAACATTGTAGAGAGCATGCTAGGTTATCTAGTGCATTTCATAAATACAGAGTAGTATAAAATTAGCATTATGATCCAATGCTCGTGAGAAGAAGTGTTATGGAAGATAATAATGTGCACATAGGTGTATTTTGAATAAAGTAAACAAATGTTTTAATCAAAAATACAAGAAATGTGTAAAGTAAAGAGCACAATAAAACACAAATAATTTTACTTACACACACTTCAATGCACAAAAAAATGTACAACTGCCAATGTACTTTGCACACACAATGGTCATTAAGACTTATCAGGGTGCAAAGTAGTACTTGGGGGATCACATATTTTATTTTATTTTAATATTGAAATTAGTGATCCGGTGTACTTAAGAGTAAGTGTTTTTTTATTTTGAAAGAAAGATAAGGTTTGCACAAGACACTTTACTATTTTTTCAAAGGTGCTCAACCTCACAACGCTTATTAAGACTTATCAGGAGGTTCAAGTAGTGCTTGATGGAGTTATCTTTGTCTCTTTATTTTATGATTTTTGTTTTGTACAAAGATCTCCGAATACACTTGTTTTGCAAACCAATATAATTTATGAAACCATAACCACTTTTCTTAACTTTTAAAAGTGCAAATAAAGGTAGTGTAGGAAAGATACTTGTGTAATTTTAATTCATTGTACTAATACAAAACATACACAAGCATTCTTAGATTAAACACATATGTTGATAATGCCAAAATAAGTGAGTGAATAAATATCATTATCAAACATAAAACATTTACTCATACTTTGAGGCATGCTAAGCTTGGTTCTACATAACTTTTACAATATCATTCATGCACATGTGTTTAGATGTATCAAAGCATGATAAGGACTATGTTCAAAGTAGTTTGAAAATATGAATCACAACATTGTAGAAGGTCTTAAATGATAGAAGATATCATGCTTGATATTTATAATAAAGTCCATAGAGTATTTTTGATATTTTTTGAAAGATATATTTAAGTTAAAGTTTGAACTCGTATAATTTGATCTTGGACTTCCCGAGGTCCACCCTGTGATAGGTTCGCCCAGTACAAGGTGATGTGATGGGATGATAGCCCAAATCACCCTTTCGCAAGATACATGTAAATAGAAAAGTTAAGTTCAAAATAATAATTTTTGATACTTATTTTTATTTTATATTTTTGTATTTGATTTTTGCATATAGAAATAGAAATCAGACAAATAACCAAAGAATGGAAGTAAGAAAATTATTTTTGTAATTTGACTTTTGTAATTTTGTATTTTAATTTTTCAAAAATCATTTGTAGTCAGAAGTGCAAAAATGAGTAGTACATATAAAATAAGATATTTTTAGTGATTTTTTAGAATTTTAAAATTACAGAAAATTGGATACTTGAGCTAGCGCCGGCGTTAGGTACTAGCGCCTGCGTTAGCTTATAGAGAGTGCTTATTTTAATCATATATCCTAGATTTTCTTCGATTTTGCTTCGGATTTTGCTTAATTATGTTTGAGCAAGTAAGGCCTGTCTAATAAAGTGAAGAGACGAGATGAAATCGCAAGAAGTTGCGGAAGTTAAAATTTTAGTACATGGGTTTCGTATTCATTAAAGCTCCATATTCATTAAACCTTAATTCTTGAGTTTTGCACAACCATTTAAGCTTAATATTATAGGATATGCAAATAGAGAAGATATGATTGAACAAAACAGATATGCATGATTTTATTGATAAGTAGGAGATGACGTTTTTGCAAATAGTAACATGGATATGCCCTAACATATAAAACATAACATAGGTATAAATATTCTTTAGGTGACAATGTTAGTATGATAAATTTGAGATTAATGTAATGTGAAATTTTGATAGTGTTTCAACATAGACCTAGAATGAAGTGAAAATTCTATTTGATTTGATCTTGTTGATATCAAGATGATTCTAAGGTCTAAACTTGACATAAATCACAATACGTACATAATATGCCAACCATAATATGTAATCATATAATTCAAGCAAAAACATATTGATAATTGAGCTTTCTTTTAGATCTTGATCTTTCTTTCAGATCTTGATCTTTCTTTTAGATCTTGATCTTTCTTTTAGATCATGTTATTTCTCTAATTTGGTTGATGTGGGCTATAGAGCTTAATAGCCTAAACTTGATTAACATATCTTATAGAAAATTTATAGTTGAATACTATATGATATATATAGGTAATGAAAATAAGAATAATAGATAGGTCATCAAAATAAAATATGATTTTGAATTTTGATTAATTTGATTTATAAACTCATTAAGTTTTAAGAGATAAGATCATATTTCCTATAATATATAAGATGACCATAACATGATAGTTTAAAAAATAGGAAAACAAAAAAAAAGTAGAAAGACATTAAAACATATCATGAAGTAGAAAAATTTGTTTATTTCATTTTTGAAAATATTCTACTTCATGCATTTGGTGATACCTAATGAATAAGTGATTTAGGTATCCAAATGGGACCAAGTGTGGTGGTTCCTTTGGGTAACCAAATATAACGTGTTTGCTTTGGGGGAGATGGAAATGAATGAGCCCTTATGAGTGGAGTTTGTGTTTCATCTTTAACTTTGGGTCTCCATTCAAACCTTGGTTTAATATTATTTTTATGTATCAAATTTCCATTATGATTATCTTTGTCTTTAAGATTATAATTGTAATAATTATTGAAAGTACTTTTCATAGGAAATTTGTGAACATTTAATTTTATGTTGGGAGAAGATTGATGTTGTAAATGATAATAATGATTGTATTTTGGAATTTCATTTTCAATCTTTTAAAGTTTTTTATTTCCATTGTTTGACTTATTCAACTTTTGAGAAATCATATTCAACTTGCTTTTGGATTTTGCATTATATTGAGAATGTATGTTTTGAGAATTTTTCTTTATGATTTCCTTAAGCAAGTTGATTTTAGTTTTTAATTCATTATTCTTAATTTTGAAATTATGTCTAGCTTTATTATAAGCGATTGTGCTATTTTTAAGAGTAGAAACAATTGAATCAATATGATTTTGATATTTGTTTCTGTATTCCTCAAATGTTTCATCCATTTCTTCAATTTTAATTTTATAGTCATTACACTTAGCACAATCATTTTTCAGAGAAGAGTTTTCTAAACATAATTTTTCATTTTGTTCTTTTACAAATGTAAACTCTTTTTCATGTTCCTTGAATTTTTCTTTAATATTATTACAATCAAAACAAGATATAAAGTTTTCAAATGAAGAGCATGATGGAGATACAAACATTTCATTTTTGGATTCTACATTCACATTGCTGTCAAAGTTTTATTTTCTACACGTAGTTTTGCATTAGCCATTTTTAGTTTCTTAATCTTACGTTTAGTAGCTTGTAGTAATTGTAATATAGAAATAGAAGTACAAAAAATAGGAGATTTTGATTTCCTTACAGCGCTTGTGGATGAGGCAAGATTTGAACATATTGTTCCTTTGTCTTCTTCATCTTCCTCTTCCAAACAAGAGTTTCCATTGTCCTTTCTGCTTGATGAGCATTCTATGAATCCATCATTTGAGTAGCTTTCTTGAATATTTGTGCAAGCTTGTAAGTTCTCCACTTCTTGTGTTTGTCCCATACCTACAGAAGGAGAATCATAAGTTCTTTCAAGAAAATTCCAAATCTCATAAGCGGTAGGTAAAGTATAAATAAGTTTGAAAATATTTTGGTCTAACGCACAAAATATAATATTCATAGATTTTGCATTTAAAATAATTTTGTTTCTAGTTAGTACGCTAGATGGCTTTTCAATAGTAATATTCCAAACTTTTTCATCTAAGGCCTTAAGAAAATTTTTCATTAATGCTTTCCACCCTTTATAATTTTTGCCCATAAATAAAGGTGGTGATAATACTTTTTCATTTATATTAAAATTTTCCCCACTAGTAGAAGCGAGATCATGTTCAAGAGACGCCATTATTCTCGGTTGTTAAGCCGATTTGGAATAACCTAGCTCTGATACCACTTGTTGGATCTGTAGGCGACCTTAGAGGGGGGGGGGGGTGAATAAGGGTTTTAAAATTTTCAAGATTGTGAGAGAAAATAATTCTCTGCTGCTACCGCCAGCGGTAGTCTTACCGCTCGGCGTTAGCGACAGCGAAAATACTTTTACGTTAGAACAATGAAAATCACAGAGCACGAATCAGAGATGAAGGAACAAACATATTTTCATTAAATAATTAAGATTACAAAATCTTTTCCCAATGACGCTTGGAAAGAGGCGACGAATGAAAATCTCTTTTTGTTTTCTATACCGACCCTTCTCCCAAGGACAGGTTGGCTTTAGCCTATCTCTCCCCAGATAAGGCCTCAAGCCGCTCTAGCCAATCTATCACTAGAATGGCCTCGAGCACACCCTAGATCTACACCCTAGACCTAGTCGCCAACACAAGGCGAATTACTCCCTAAGTCCTACCCAGACCTTGTCGCCAACACGAGGCGAATTTCTCTACCGAACAAAAGTTATAAAGATTTACAATATGAAATAAAAACTAAAGACAAACTCCCTCTTAGGTTGAACTCGAAGATCTTGTCGAAGGTGCACCGAAGTAATCCTTTGAGTTGATGCGTAAAACCCTCTTGTAGAATAAGCGTGTTGGTTCCCTTATCGAGTTCCTTGTGTTCACGAACGTTGGTCGGAGTTTTCTTGGCTGATTGAAAGAGGCTCTCACGAGTGCTCAGAATATAGGGCTTCAATTTGTTCCTAATCAGCAAACCACAATGGAGGAAGCACCCCTCTTTAAATAGAATCGGCAGCTACCGCCTACATTAGTACTAACGCCCTGCAGTAGACACACGACACGCACATGGATTGTGGTAGTTAAGGCAACTTCTGAGCGCAAAAGGTTGGACCAGCCTAGCGCGCCGTGGTAACGCTAACGCTCCGCGATAGCAAGATTACCTTCCTTCAGCCAATATCTCCTTCCATATTTTCCCCTCAATCAACTGCAGATGGGAGGTTTCCAAAAGCTACTGCCGGGTGGTAGACATACTGCACCGCGGTAGAACATGTAATTCTTCAAACACAATTTCGTCGAACGGGCTTCTTAATTTGTCGATCTCCATTTTCGTCGAACGGGCACTAGCGTCAGCGTTAGTGCTAACGCTCTCCAGTAAAGCTTGTATTTTATCGGGCGACTGTTCGTCGAACGCCAGTTCGTCGAACACTGATTTCATTTCGTCAAATGCCAGTTCCGGTCTCAGCGGTTTCCTTTGCAACAGTTTCCATTTTGTCAGACCGCTAGCACCAGCGGTAGTGTTGCCGCGCCGCGGTATCAACAGAGAATCATCCTGATTGTTGCTTTGACGTCTTTCTTTTTCACATTCCTTTGGGGATTGAATGTTGAAGATCCTGCATACTATAAACACAATGCATGTATGATCAAATACAATAGGATTTGTTTTTGTCAAACCAAGAGATGTGGAAAGCATGTTCCAGCAGATACTAGAGCATGTATGTGATCATGCATATATTTACAAGTATAGAACAAGCTATATATAATCATTATTGGTAAATTTGTAGTTAGGAACCCGACAAATGTCGCCGCCCGGGAAGAATGTTGCCTCCCGGGAAGAATGTTGCCGCCCAGGGCAGATGTCGCCACTCGCGACAAATGTCACCCCCCAGACAAATGTTGCGGCCACGAGAAATGTCGCCCCCCACGACAATTGTCGCCCACCCACGACAATTGTCGCTGCCACAATAAATGTCGCCCCCCCACAATAAATGCCCCCCCCCCCCCCGACGATAAATGTCGCACCCCACGATAAATGTCGTCCCCCCCCCCACGACAATGTTGCTCCCACGACCAATGTCACCACCACGACCAATATCGCACATACAATCAATGTCGCCGCCCTCGACCAATGTCCCCTCCCACGATTAATGAACCAGCCCACGAAAAATGATGCCACCCACGAGAAATGTGGCCCCCAAGACAACTCTCCCCCCCCCCCCCCCCCCCCCCCCCCCCCCCCCCCCCCCCCCCCCGACAAATGTCGCTCACACAACAAATATGGCCCCAAGACAAATGTCGCCCACACCACCAATGTCGTCACCCACGACAAATATGGCCCACCATGACAAATGTGGCCCCCATGACAAATATGGCCCTCCACGACAAATGTTGCCCCCACAACTAATGTCTCCCCACGACAAATATGTAAGACCCTTTTTTTTGCATTCCTTCCCGGGTCTTACCGCCCTGAACCGCCGTCTTGCGACAGCACCATTACTCCATATGGTTGCCGCCACAATACGCCGATCCTGTCGGCTATTCAACATCGTCCAGACCAACCACAATTCACAGTAATAGAAGCATTAGAAGAGACAAGTCCACAAATCACATTAAGAATATATAAATTACAAGATTACATTGCATTGTCCACGATGAGAAAGAACTAAACGAATAAGGGCTTATGCCTGGTACATGTTCAAATATAGTGCAACAATACTCTCACTCTACATCTATGCGGAAGCTATCAAACTCTGTCTTCATGCATCTGTAGCTGCTGCTGCGACGACGTGTAGTGGTTGTTCTACTTCATCTCATCTTCATGTCCTATCTCTTGAACAAGGTCCTACTGTTCTGACACATCATCCCTAAAATGATGAGGTCCACCGACCATCAGTCTATAAGACTCAGCATATTCCTCACTGCCTCCACCCACGACTCCTAGGCACCGTGCGGGAGGAGGAAGCGGAGGACATCAAAGGGTAAATCAAAAGCAGGTGACATGTGGCTAGACTAGCAGGGTTTATAATTACCGAGCATTTAATGATAACATTTCTATGCTAGGAGAGTATAGTCTGACAGCAATAAGTAAAAGACAATGCAATATAAAGAAGCATGTATAATAAATAAGAGCAGCTACGAATGTAACCTTAACTTATATGCACACACAAAAGCACATAAGCTAAGGGATCTGACACTAAGGTAAACTCATCGTATAAAAGAGCCCATACAAATTTATATGATGAGGTTTCAGAGTAATGCAAGAATGCTATGCTATGATATGCAATGCAATGCTATGCAATGTTGCAACTCACGCACTTGACTCTGTATGTACAGACCTTTAGTTCCCACTTTTTGGAGGTAGCTAACCTTTCGGGCACCTCCCGTCATGGTCAAACGGTGGCAAAGGAGCGGGCGTCTCCTCACCTATGTGGGTAAGTCACACTACCAGACCTAGGACCTAACGTACGCTATGATACCGGTACCCGGTACTCACGAGCTCCTGCGTACTAAACTGAATTGGCCAGGCAGGGTTTAGGGAATCCGTCACATGGGACGTGCAGTAAGAAACCCTGGCCCCCATAAAACCACTAGCACTGCCGAGTCAACAAACTGTTGTCGGTGTGATGACTAAGACAGAACCGAAGACCCACCACATCTTATACACAAGCAACATGTATTAACCCTTACTACCGAGCCTCCAGCTCGCAATTCTTAATCAATATTTATAAAGTAGAGCCTACCGCTCATCAGACTAAATTAGTCTTATATTTAAGCTACGAGCCCACCGCTCGCTAGACTACACCAGTCTAATATTTAAACTACGAGCCTACCGCTCGCTAGACTACAACAGCCTTATATTTAAACTACGAGCCTACCGCTCGCTAGACTACACCATTCTTATATTTAAACTACAAGCCTACCGCTCGCTAGACTACACCAGTCTTATATTTAAACTACGAGCCTACCACTCGCTAGACTTCACCAGTCTTATATTTAAACTACGAGCCTACCGCTCGCTAGACTACATCAGTCTTATATTTAAACTACGAGCCTACCGCTCGCTAGACTACACCAGTCTTATATTTAAACTACGAGCCTACCGCTCGCTAGACTACACTAGTCTTATATTTAAATTATGAGCATACCGCTCGCTAGACTATAACAATCTTATATTTAAACTACGAGCCTACCGCTCGCTAGACTACACCAGTATTATATTTAAACTACGAGCCTACCACTCGCTAGACTACACCATTCTAATATTTAAACTACGAGCCTACCGCTCGCTAGACAACACCAGTCTTATATTTTAACTACGAGCCTACCGTTCGCTAGACTACACCAGTCTTATATTTAAACTACGAGCCTACCGCTCGCTAGACTACACCAGTCTTATATTTAAACTATGAGCCTACCGTTCGCTAGACTACACCGGTCTTATATTTACACTACGAGCCTATCGCTCGCTAGACTACACCAGTCTTATATTTAAACTACGAGTCTACCGCTCGCTAGACTACACAAGTCGTATATTTAAACTACAAGCCTACCGCTCGCTATACTACACTAGTCTTATATTTAAATTACGAGCCTACCGCTCGCTAGACTACACCAGTCTTATATTTAAACTACGAGCCTATCGCTTGCTAGACTACCCAGTCTTATATTTAAACTACGAGCCTACCACTCGCTAGACTACACCAGTCTTTATCTCTGCCTATCCCAAATTTGGGAGGGGGAAACTATATTTCAAGTCCTCATATTTTACTACTCTTGTCTATTGTTAGTTGGTCTTAGGAGCTTGGGGTGAATCCCAGACTTCCCGCGGGTTACCCTGCGAAGAGCTCTCAACAGTTCTAGGGAATGTGATGGTGACTGAAACCCAAATTCACCTTTCTAGGATATTTATTCTTATTGGTGACTATCCATTCTTATTTACCTATTTCCTCTCCAGTTGCTCCATGTCCTATGATGGTTTAACATTTGGCTCGGTTTTCAATTGAACATCGAGCTCTATCTCTCCTAGGGAATGGCTACCTCATCGTGTTATCTCTCGACCACTTCCATTGGTCCCTAACCTTATCCCATCACTCCTTCCTTGTCATGGCTCCATCCCTTTATCTTATCGTTGTAAACCCCGAACCAATGAATTACTAAATGCACCCCAACTTTATGTTAAGTGTTGTCTCCATTGGATGGCCACTAATCACTCTCCACAATGCACCCAACATTCCAGGGATCTATTGCTGTCTAAATCAATTGCTTTAGTTTCTACTATTCGCAGACCAAGGTGGAATCGAACTAGATTTAACTCTTAAGGTGCAACCTTGGTCCAATCAAGTCCTAATGACTTCCAAGTCCTTACTATAGGTTCACAATGAGTGATGAACTAACAACCTCAGATTCTAATTTTCATAATTTTCCAGGGTTATTTAATTGTTATCCCTATTTAAAATGGAAGAGCTGCAACTAGTGATTTACCCATCAACTGTCAACAATTGATCTCTATAAATTCTGATAAATTCACAGTAGCCTAGTATTGATCTAAAAACCTCAAAGCCTAAGTTTCACATTTTTCTAGGGATTATTTAACCATGATTACTATTTAATATGAGTGGGGTGCCAATAAGGATTTACACTACAAGTATCATCTACAGGTCAATATAAATTCTGATAAATTCACAGTAGCATAATATTGGTCTAAAAACCTTAAAGCCTAAGTTTCACATTTTTCCAGGGATTATTATAATCACAATACCCAATTAATACTCAAGGGGTGCAAATAAGACTTATACATCAAGTACTAAAATGTTATCTCAATAAATTCTGGAAAAATTAGTAGAACATAGTATTGACCTATAAACACCAAGTCCTAAGTTTAATAACATTCCTAGTTGATTTTACCTCAAAAAATTCATTAATTTATAAGTGTGACAATTTTTGTTTATTCAAAAACTTTAGGAAAATAATTTCCAAAAATTATGAAACTCACATCTATAGTGTATATCCTCATGAAAAACAAAACCCTAAGATTTCAGAGGCATGCAATGTGATTTCCTACTTCAATTCCATCAAAAATTTCAAAAGCCCAAAATGACTATTAGCACCCCAATTTCACTCTTAATCCCAAACTTCAATTTGAAGCTCAGAGAAATCCACTCATGCACATAAGATGAAATTTTAACCAGAGCCTCCCTAAGCTATAAGGAGTCCATCACCCAAAATTTGGGGTAGTTTGGATAATTCAAACCACTTAAATTAAACATTAAGTAAAAGTCATATTTTGCTTAAAACCAAGGGACATGTGTTCCAGCAAATCTAGGTTTTTGGCAGCACCATGGTGGGGGCATGAATTCATCATGCCCCAATTCTCAGAGCACTTGGATGTATATAACGACCTAACTAATTTTTCTAAGAGCCAAGCTACCAAAATACACCCATTATTCTAAAATAGATTCAAGGGGCTACAAAGCTCAAAATAGCCCAAACTAAATTTCCCGAGTTGGTTAGGTCCTAGACACACATGTTTCATGTTGATGAGATCTCCATAAACTTAATCAATATTTTATTACAAATTCCTACAACTTGCATACAATAGGGGTATCTATGGTCTACACTAGAAAAATTATATATTGAGTTGTAGAAATCCAAATCGAGCAAAGTCAATTTTTATGAGCTCCTTGGGTTCTTAGATACAACATTCATGTTGGACAGTACCCCTGATTCAAAGCCTATAATTTTCCAGATTTATTTTAGGGTCCCAGCACTATATTAGTTTAATAACCATAAAGGAGGAGAAAATTCATACAGGCAGTTATATTGCTCCATAAACCACACAATTTTTACTATAGATAGCTGGGAGCATGGGCTACAACTTTTGTATTCAAAGATTTCCCTAAAGATCAACACAAAATTTTCTATAATTTTTATAAGCTTGGGAAGCAAATCATTTAAACCAAAAATAAATTCAATTATAAATTATTTGCTAAAGAAAAATCAGATGATCCTGATTTCGTCTTCCTCAAGGCGCCAAGGGCTGAGATTTCTCGCGCCTGGGCCATTTTGCAGGCCGTTTTCCAGCCACCCCCGGAGTTCTACGGCCTAACGGCCGACGTCATCACCTCCGGCTGAGGTTTGGCCATCGATTGGTGGTGATATCTCGGCCGGAGGTGGCCTGTAGGAAAAATGGGGGAGGGGATTTGGAGGGGCCTTGGAGCCCGATCGGGGAAATGGAAAACTTGCCATTTCTCAACAAAAATCAAAATGGGAAGAAGGAAGGACTAGCACAGGGGGAGAGGGGGAGGAAAATTGCCTTGATTGGGCTTGAGGTTGAGGGGATCCTGAGCTTGCCATGGACGACGAGCTTGCTTGATTCCCACCTACAGATTTCATTTCTCCATCAAAAAGGATGAATTAAGGCTTCGTTTTGACTGCCAAGAATGTTTCGGAGTTGATGGAGGAGTCAATTTCGGATGGGGATGCTTCTTTTGTTAACAGCCATTGAGGGTGGCGATTTCTTCTATGCTCCACTTCCATGGCAGCCAATGTCAGAACTCCAACTCATCAGGAATCAATTACCCTGTTCAAATTCTCGGCCAGGGGGAAGGAATTTGGCTTGGTGTGGGCTTGGTTCTTGGGTTGCCATTAATGTAGCCAGACTCCTCGTTTCCCATACATCTCCAACCCTCTACTCAGCTGCCACCTCACAAATTTCTGGTGGGATTCCTTGGGGATGTTGGAAGCAGTCCAGAAAAGGAGGGATGGTGGCCATGTGGCAACCAATTCATGGATTCTTCCTTGGATTCCCACTTAGTCGTGGTCGGCCACCACCATGATGGACCCTCCTTGGGCCCAAATGGTTCCTAAGAAATTTAGCCCCCTTGTGGGCTTGATTAGGTGGGGCTGAGCCGAATGGTTCTAGCGTTGGGCTAAGCCCAATGAGTTTGAGCTTGGATTTGGGCTCTCTTGACTTAAGTATACCAAATTGGGACTTTTGAGTTTGGGCTTGACCCAAGCTCACCCTAACCCATGTTACGGACCCATATTGTTGTCTTAGAGTCTACGGACCTATTCCAAGAGGAATTATGTCATGGTGGAGTCATACAGGGCTTAATTGCACCTAATGGCTCATAGGGGCAAATTAGGTATTTTGGTGATTTAGCCCTAATCCTCAAAAATTTAAGGTGCACCTTGGCTCATTTAGGTCTCATATACTACCCTTGGTATTTTAGGAAGGGTTGAGCTAAATCAATTTGGCCAACTGAGGCCAATTGAACCAGAAATGGCATAATTTGTAATTTGGGGCAATTTTGTAATTTTGCCTAGTTTCCAAAATTGACTTGTCCCATGGGTCCAATGTGGACCCATTAGACTCCCTAAATGATCTTGGGGTATTAGGGATGATCAATTTGATCACACAGAGTCAATTGAAGGTTAATTGAAGGTGATTAGTTCAATTTGGCCAAATTGGGGTTTTTGGTAATTGACCCAAATTTCCCAAAATTGGTCAATTCCAATTAGTCCATTTTGTCTCATTAGTCTATCCTGGTGTTTAGGAAGGGTTTGGAGTGGTCAATTTATCATTTAGGAGCAAGATATCAAGTCTTCTTGGTCTTAATTTGGCTATTTGCACACCAAGGTGAGTTTTACCTATGAATACCTTGGTTCTTAGGGCCATTTTGGACTCTTAGAGCAATGTCATGACCTTTTCATGACAATTTGCATCTTAGGGGTCTAGTTGTTCTGGGGATGTTACAGATCCCAATAAATGAAGAAATAATTTCATCCCCGAAATTTAGGTTGGGTCTACGGGAGTCAGAGTTTAGAATATAACCGAAAGATTTAGTAGCTTTAGTGCAGCATGGCTCCCAGCTAATATTGGAAATGGTAGGTCTAGTTCACATCGCCTAATCCTCGAGTTTTCTCCGAAGTGCACTTTCGTTAAATCCTACTATGCCCGTAACCAAGATCTTCTTCTTGGGGGTTCTTAAATAATTCTCAATTGATGATGGTAAACGTAGTGGAGGGAAGACATAGATTGAAGTGAATTTACACATTTGCAAGGCGGGTGTGTAACTCAATCGAGCCATATAATCTATAGTATGATGTCTTCGTAAGTGTACAATTCTCGACCCGGAGAGTATATTGTCATGTTCACCGTCAATATCTTTAATACCATATCCTTACTAACACTTTGGATCTAACTCTCCTGTGGTTCACAATCATTGTACACGTGATGTCAGTACTCTTATTTGTTAGGTGTTTGCAATGATTACTAAATATGCACATTCATTATGTAGATTATTTTAAGAAATTGTGTAATCGACCACGTTATGAGCACCAACAACAATAAATTTGCACAATGAAGCTCACATATCATAAAAAAGAGAAGAAACGAAGTGCTGTTGGCCCCAACTTGAGCACGATTTGACTCATTGCCTGCTACAGCTGCGGTGCAAAAAAATATGTCCTCTAGTGATGTGTCGTCGATATAGGAATTAAGAAATAATAATATATATTTACAAAATTGTAGAACATCGATTAATATATGCATAGTCATACACTATTTCCTTTTTGATAATTACACTTTCCACTTCTGCTCATATAGATACTTCATTTACATAGACTAATGCTGCACTGAGTCCCCCTGTGCCTCCATGTGACAGTAATCCAGACACGGCATTGCCCTGACGCGGCTACGCTCCTGCCGCTCGCAAACACCAATGCACTGTGCTTCATTCCTTTTCTGTATGATCTCCCATGAATGAATGCAATTCTTTAATGCCACCTAAGTTATAGTACTACTCAATTTTATGTTCAACCTCAAGTTTCATGTCCCAGAATGCTAATTAAAGCATGATACATGCCAGAGTTTGATGAATTTACAAAGAGAATGCACTCTATTTTGCTTTTGATGGTCCTACAATTTTTGATGCACTCCATTTGGCTGCTACTGCTACATTCTTCTGAGGTTGGCGCCTCCTACTTAAGTGTCACTATGCTTTTCTGCTTTTTTTAATATATGAAACATCTTCTCTTTTAAAAATAGTAGCTACAGATTTCAATTTTTGTTTATAAGTTATACTTAGCTCTAGGATAATTAATGTCATGATCTTTTTATTCATTGTCTTCTCTACAATGTGAGCATGTTCGCACAGCCTACGGCCGTGCTCGATGCTCTTCGCAGCGACAGTACACTTGCATCGACCGTACCTCTGCCCAAAGTCACCCCTTCTCGGGCGCTCGGTCAATCGACAGTGCGATTAGAATGTTGCACTCGATGGTGGCGAGCAGCGGGGCGACTGTCGTGCGATTTTTGTTAGGCCGGGAGAAGGTTACTGCATGCGGAATGATGACCGCAGTCAGAGTACTATTGTGGCTAGGGTACTATCGTGCATGAGGGTTTGCAAGCTGCAGGATTATCTTCGCGTTGGTATAATGCTGAGGCGTGGCTACTATTGCGCTTGGTATGGCGGCTCCCGGTGCACTGTGGATTGATCGAGCGCCCGAGAAGGGGTGACTTTGGGCAGAGGTACGGTCGCTGCAAGTGTACTATCACTGCGAAGAGCATCGGGCACGGCCGTAGGCCGTGCGAAGATGCTCATATATATATACATATATCTGCATATACATATATATATATGTATATTGAGAATTCGGCAGAGCTGTTCCCAATCTCCCCTTTCCCGTGCTTTTCTTTCATTGCCTAGGAGGGTTAGGTTTCCGTCGGGCGAGTGTCGTGTGGCGCCGGAGCCATCGGAGAAGGGAGTTTCGAGTTCGCCGGGGGCTTGTTTTGTCGCCGGAGCGGGGTTGCAGAGGTTCTAGTAGGCTTCGGTGGTGGTGGTGGTAAAGTCTCCCGGCCATGGTTTACGCTTCGTCGAGTGGTGTCGGCTCCCGATTCAGGCAAGAAAACCACCTCTCCTTCTTCCCCCTTCGTTCCTTGTTTGAGATGGTTTAGGATTCATGATTTCCAGTTTGGATTTTGATTTGGGGGGGGGGGGGGGGGCTGTTGTATGCTATAAAATTTCAGGGGGGGGGGGGGCTGCTATATATAAATCTAATCCCGATTTGTTTTGGGGGCTGCTATATAATTCCAGTTGGGTTTGCTTTAAAAATTTTGCTGGGGGCTGCTTCTTAAAAATAAAAATTTGTTAAATGGGGGTTGCATTACTTGGTTTAGTTTGGATTTTTGCAACCCATCACGAGGGGCTGCCTTATAGCTTTTTGTTTGGGGACTGCTAATATATTTGTTTAGATTGGGGGCTGCTGCTATATAATTTAACTGGCGGTTGCTTCTTATACTTGTTTAATTGGGGGCTACTTCTTATATTTGTCTAGTTGGGGGCTGTGGTTTTATACATTCTTATTGGGGATGCTGCTGTATAATTTGAATTTAGGCTGCCTTGTGTATGTTCTATTGGGGGCTGCTGCTATACATTCTGAATTTAGGGGTTGCCCTATATATGTTCCAAATGGGGGGCTGCCCTTTATATGTTTCAAACTGGGGGGCTGCTTCTTGAGTTTTATCTAATTGGGGCTGCTGTTTATATGCTCTAAATGGGGGACTGCCTTTTTATAATGTTCTCTTTGGGGCTGCTTGACAGAATTTATTATACTTGATTCCATGTTGGATTTATATTGGGGATGGTTTGTATAATCTCGATTTAGGGGCTGCTATATATCCTTCCTGTTAGGTTTTGTTTGGGTCTGCTATGTTTGACTCCAGTTTGGGCTTTAGGGGCTGCTATGTGTAGTTTTATTAACTATATATAGTTTTATTTTTAAAATTATACGGGGGCCGCCATATTTAATTCTATCTTCGACATTATGTTCAACTGTTGTTATATGACCGGTGGGCCGCCTTCAGGATGCAAGTCTCGATAATTCAAGTGGCGTAATCAATTTATAGTTCAATCTTGTTCTTGTTATATGACATTCAATTGCTTTGGTAATATGGCCTTGATTATAAGAGAATATGGATGCCATGTTCGGCAATTATATTTAAATGTTGGTTAAATTATAAAGTCCTCATTGTCTCGCACTAGTAGCCCAGCTATTGGGGGTCATCTATTGCCTGTTCCCTTCTCTTTTAATCCTTTTTCCCAGATTTTTCTCCTCTTCCCCTTTAATTATTGTTTCTCCCCCTTTTTTTGCAAGTGAAGTTCTGTCTGTGGTCTTCCTTGTGTTCTGATAGATTCTCTCAGAAAGGTCATTTTCTGTGTATTCTTGGAAATCAAGTTTCTTCTTATGTCTGTTGATTCATGTTTATACCATAGACTTGTTTAGAAGTTCTCTCTGTGTAGTTCCAGAATTTTCTAGCCTTTTTGTCCAGAATTTATTAGAACTTCTGCCCTGAATTTTTTTTTCATTCTGTCCAGAATTTCTGTCAAGAACTCCCTGGTTTTCTGTGTAATCTGTCTTTTACTTCTGAGTATTTTAAACCCTTTCCGACTCAGTCTTCCATGTAATTTTTGTGTTAACTTTCTCAGTGAAGGGTAATGCTTCCTCTTCACTGTCTTAGCAATCTGGTTGAATGTAAAGATTTCTTTTTTAGTGGTTCTGGGCTGCAAATAGCGGTCCTTCTCTTTAATGGCTTTGTTTCATCAAGCTTAGTTATGCTAGGCTTTCTTGTTGGTTGTGTCCTTCTAGTAGTAGTCCCCTTGGCTTGATTTTGCTGGGTGATTGAAAGTCCTTCATTTCAGTCCTTTCTTCTTCCTTGTCTTCCTAACCTGTTGATTTCATGTTAGTGGTTGTTGTGTTTCCCTTTTTGGGGTCTTATTGGTGTTCTAGGTTCTTGATTCCTGCTTTCAACCCCTTGGAATCTGGATAGCTTCTATACCTATTTAGTTATTCTACCAGGTAGTCTGATAAGACTTCCCTAGGTTTAGAAAAGTTTGCTCGCCCTAAGATCGTGCAATTACTTCTTTTATGAAGTTTCCCATCGACTTTGATATAAGTCTTTCTCGTCGACTTTGATATAAGTCTTTCTCATCGATTTCTTCGCTTATTCTGAATCTTTTCCTCATATATTTATATGTTTTTTTGCCGGGTGTTCCCGGGTACCTTAAGCGATGTTATCCAACATTTTAAGTCCCTTTGGTGGAGACTTTTGATGAAGCTATGCTTTATTCCTTGAGTTGTCCTGTATTTGGTTAGTGATCGCTTATGGTGTCTTGTCGTGCCTTATTCATCATGCGGTTACGAGAAGTTCGTTGGGAGTCAAGTTTGGACTCACCAGGTGTTTTCAAATGAACCGTTGAGTATTGTTCTGGTGTTGGGCCTCCGTGTTAAGTTTATCTTCGTCTTGTTCCGACATCAAGCCTTGCATGGTGTCGGCTTTCTGAAATCTTCGACCTTGTTGTAAGTTGAATGTTGATCAATATTGATTAATTACACCAGGTGCTTGCTGATTCTCTCATCTTGAGTTGTGGTTGCAGCCTTTTGTTATCCTGTTTTTCCCTGTCTGACACTCCTCTATTTGTTCTGTTGGATTTATGAGCTAAGTATGCTATGTTGTCTAATTCTCTGGGATAGTCTTGCTATGTTGTCTAATTCTCTGGGATAGTCTTGGTGAGTGGTTCTTGATCTCTATGATCTTCGTTGTCTAATGTTCTGAGTGTTCTCTGGTGAACCGCAGTGTGGTTTATTTATATACTTATATATATACATACTTATATACATACATACTTATATATATGTTTATGCACCACTGCTTCAGGTGCTATGTGTGAGTCTGTTGAGCGTGTGAGCTAAAATTTACCGCCATAGTGCCTCTTTCGTGATGTTAGTTTGAGTGGATTGGAGTCATCGCCACAACACTCTTGTTTGGTTTTTGGGCTGCGGGCGTTTGTGGAAGATACCACCATCGCAATGCCTTCTTTTGGGGGACGCTCTTCCCTCAAGCTGATCAGTCTCAAATGCTTGTAACTTATATACTTATATGGTATTATGATATTATATGTATAACCACCACCTCTGAGCTGCAAGGGCGGAAAGTGGTTGGCTTTTATTCTTTTGACTATTACCTTCCGGTGCAGGCTTTTCCTCTTACCGAGTTCACTCATTTGAGCTGGCTCAGGTTGTTGTAAGATTATAGATGCTTATCTGAGTAGTTCTCCTTTCTGAAATCTTTATTTCTGATTGCTGCTAACTTTGTGTTTTCTTGTATTTTCTTGCTGAGGCATTATTTTCTTTTGAATGTCTCAGGCTCGGAGCCGTAGCTGTTCGGTTAGTAGAGTTGGTGTCCTCTGGGCTGCAGTTAGTTACAGTGGTTCATTCTCCTCTCTCGGTAGTGAGGTAGTCATTCCTTTTGTTTCAGATATAGTCGTGTACTTTGTTTTTCTATGGGCTCGTGTCAGTTGTTGACGCCCATAACTTTAGTTTTCTAGTGCTAGATTACTTGCTAGCTGTTTTGCTGTTACTTTCGGGTTGTTTACCTACTTGCTCTCTAGGAAGCTTTATGCTAGGATGCATTAGTTACTATATTGGTATAAACATGTCATTCTTGCATATCATGATTTTAGATAAATGTCACATACTTTGAAGATCGTAGAAAATCCTTTCTTTCTATACTAAACATAAACATGTGCATATCATTTCTTAGATGTTGATCTTCATGCTCATGTAGGCTAAAATGAACCTATTTTCCGTTGTGTATGTATAGTTTCCTACTTGTGGACTAGATGATCCACCGGACTGAGGGACACGGTCCTAAGCTAAAATGAAAAATCCTCTTTTTTAATCCAAGCACATTTATGTCTTTTATAAAATAATCGTATGGAATTTTTGCCTGAGCATCTGTAGTTGTCCCCTGCATGACGTGGCATCATGACGCATATTTTCCCCTCACTCTGATAATACTTATTAAATTCGTTGGAGAAATGCAGGCTATGACACCATACTTCTAAGAGAATCCTCGAGCTACAAGGCGAGCCTTGCACCGCTCAATGCTAACATCAGCCTTCTTCTTCAACTTGAAAACCCACTTGCAAGTCACTAGAGTAACCCCCTCAACCTTAGGCACCAAGTCCCAAGTCTCATTCATCCTGAGGGCAGCCATCTCTTCATCCATGGCCTCTTCCCACTCTTTGAGTCCAACGGTGTTTTCAAAGCAAGATGGCTCTCTCTCATCCAGGGGACCTGCGAAGAAACATTAGACGAAGCTCACCAAATTCCCCCTGTATACCGATCTGGTGGAATGATGGTCCTTTTGGACCTCCTAAGAGCTTTACTCTGAACCACCTCTTCAGCTACTTGTTTTGAACTAGCTCTCCTTTCAGGTAAACTTGGAGCATCGCTCTCCCTGCTTCTAGAACTTGAAGCACCTGACCCTGAGCTAGAACAACTGGAGCACCTGGAGAAACTGGCAACTCCACCAGAACCTCCTTAGTAGCTTCTACAAGTCCACCATCTGACCTGCCTTCTTGTAACTCAATAGAAGAGCTACCCTGGTATGATGTCAACTCATCAAATACCGCATCCCTTGAGACCACAGCTCTCCATTTCTCTGGATCCATGCATCTCCAACCCTTCTTTCAGTCATCATAACCAACAAAGAATACCTTCCTTGCTTTCACATCTAGCTTCGTTCTAAGGGAATCAGGAACATGCACGTAGCAGGTAGATTCGAACACTCGAAGGTGTTCCACCGAAGACTTTTCCTTGAACATCAACTCATGAGGGGCCTTCATGTTGATAGGACTAAGAGGCATCCGATTGATGACATAAGTTGCACAAGACATTCCCTCTGCCCAAAAGGACTTTGGGATACTCTTGGCATGAAGCCAACATTTGAAGGTCTCCATTAGATGACGGATCTTCCGCTCTGCAACTCCGTTCTGTTGTGGAGTGTGAGCATAAGAGAGCTCTCTACGGATGCCATGCTTCCTACAGAAGTTGAAAAATGCATTTGAGGTGAACTCTCCTCCATTGTCAGTTCTGAACATCTTGATCCGCAGGTTAAGCCGACATTCCACTAGATCCTTGAACTCCACAAACTTTTCAAAGGCTTCCGACTTCTCCTTCATAAAATATACCTAAGTATATATAGTGACTTCATCAATCAAGACTAGCATATACCTGCTACCTCCAAGACAAACAGTTGTGGTAGGTCCAAATAGATCAACATGAATACACTCCAATGGTGCTTTGCATCTACTTTGTGATTTGTAGAACAGAAGACGATGAGCCTTACCATATTGGTAACTTGCATAAACATGACCTTCATCGAAAGATGACAAACTAGGCAAGTCTCTTACAAGGCTTCTCCCCGCTATAGCTTTCAACTTTTCCATCCCAGGATGTTCAAGTCTTTCATGACAGATAGCAACACTGTCATTAGTCCTCATCTTGTCAACATAGGAACTTGTAGATAACACAAACAAGTTGAAAGTGGAGGTTAGATCTTAAGTTACTCTAGAGGGGGGAGGGGGGTGAATAGAGTATTAAAACTTTTCCTTAGTTTTTATAGCGGAATTAAAATAGTATTATATATAAGTGTAAGCAGTGTGAGAATTATATAAACAAAAATAAATTTAGTAAATGAAATCACAAAACAAACAGCACAAACACAGAAAATGACCAAGCACAGAAGACACAAGGAGTTATAGTAGTTCCCCAATAAATCTGGGTACGTCTACTCTTCTACCACCTTTGGTAGGAATCCACTAGGAGGTTGTTGATAAGGTGCCCTCACACCAGGTGAGCTGTTGATAAGGTGCTCTAACCAAACTGCAGGTTTTTGCTAAGGTGCCCTGTCACTGAGATTAACTTTTGAAGGGAGTTGTAACCCTGTACAAGAGAGGTAAGAAAGAGTTTATAGTGTTCTTCTCTGTCAAGATGCTGAGAGAAGACTCTAGTGGATGTTGTTGTAAAGCTCCCCCTGTCAGATTGAAGTATTTGACAGAAGATGAAGAAGCTTTCTCTTGAAAACTAAGATCTCCTGTAGCAGATTGATCTGGAAAACAGGTTCTTCAGATTGCTTGTTGCTCTTTTAGAAGATCTGAATTTGCAGCAGATTCTGAGTGAATGCTCTTGAGGATGATGTTCTCAGATGTTTTTTTGCTGCTTGTAGAAGAAGATAGATGATATAACTTTTTGAGATCTATATATATATCCTTTGCATTCTGTAATAGAATGACGTTTGAATTCAAACGATTTTGGCAGGTCTTTTTTATTTTTGACCGTGAAAAGATTCCTTTTCATTAAATGTCAACGCTATTGCTGCCTTGGAAAAACGAAAGAAGGGAATATATTAACTGAGTTTAATATCCTTCCTTATCTGTCAGAATACGTTCAAAGATATTAAATAGATCCATTATATTCGTCGTTTTGCTGTTAGGATAAATAGAATATAGTTGATAACAAATCTGGGCTTCAATAAATGATCTGTCGAACGCTGGCTATAATCTGTCGAGCGCTGTCCAGAAGATGTTGAACGCTGGCTGGAAAACTGTCGAGCGCTGTCCAGAAAATGTTGAACGCTGGCTATAATCTGTCGAGCGCTGTCCATAAGATTTTGAACGCTGGCTGAAAAACTGTCGAGCGCTGTCAACAAAAACAGTCGAACGCTGGGAGCCATCTGTCGAGCACTGCTAGCCATTTGTCGAGCGCTGGGAATCTTAGATTTAATCTTAAGTTCTAGCTAATTTATCAGCCTAAAGACTTGACCCTTAAACTATACAATAGGGTCAACTGATCCTAATCAGTACATAGTGATCCTAGCCCAAAACAGTAAAAGGGTTGCTCCAACAATCTCCTCCTATTTTGGTTAGGATACTATTTGACAAGAAAAATTAAATAGATACAGCAGAAAGTATAATCAACAGAGCAACAATGAAATGAAATATATCTGATAGATTAAAATAGATCATCAGATAAGATAAAAATAAATGCTCTGAGTTTAGAAACTTTACATTCATAACCAAGCAATTTATTTAAGGCTTTTTGTCCTGAGAAGGTGGCTTGAATATGATTTTCCTGTTGGGGTCTTCTGATTTCTTTTTGCTGATAAACAAATCTTGAGCACCAATGATTTTCTGTTCTTTGACATGAGGGATAAATGCTTCTGGGTGCATATCAATATATTCCTTAGTATTGAATGCTTTAACTGTTTTGTATTTTTCAAGTTCTTTTCTTCTGTATTCTGACATGGTTGAGAAACTTGAGAAGTTTTTGCCTTCTGCTTTAGCCTTTGTAATCTGTGCATATGCAATTGTTTCTCTCAGTCTTGCCATCTGACAGATTTTCTCTTCTTCTAGATCTGGAAAGTAATAAATATCTTCTGAATCATTTTTGTCTTGAGTGACCTTTTGAGGTACTCTATCTCTGTGAAGAGATCCATCAGAAATGTGAAGTTTGTATTCTGAAGATATTTGAGAAGAAGAAAAGGTTTGACTTTCTTGAAAGATAGGAGCTGATTTCTTAGAGGAAGGAGCACTAGCTGATCCAGAGGCTTGAGAACCACTAGAACTACCAGGTCTCCCTGAATGTTGAGAGCTTGGCTTCTGAGAGGAAGATGATACACATGCTGATCCTGTTGCACCAGCTGCTGGAGGAGGAGGATGATTGTGCTTGACTGGTTTATCAGGGATGTAGCCAGTCTTCTTGAATTTCTTCCTCCTATTGTTCTCATTTCTGGAGAGCTTCATCCAGTGAGGAGTTTTCTCATCAAGAGGAACATTATACAAAATGTACAGAGGAATGTCATTATTTGGATTTGGGGGCTTGGGAGCAGCCTTTGACTTAGCTGTTCTTTTCTTTCTTTTCTTTGAAAGTGTATCATCAGAATCACTGTTGTCATCCTCATCATCAGAGTCAGAAGATGAGATTGGCTTATTGTACAGATCATCAATTCTCTTGATTGCTTCACGAGCCTTTAATCTTTCTTCTTCAGCTTTGTCAAACTCTGCATCTGCTTCTCTCCAGATTTCATCAAAGCTTGGCATTGGTTCTTCATTCCATATAGGAATTGGAGGTGAAGAAGTAATTTGTGGGGCTGTTGTATCATCAAGGAATTCTGCAAGATCGTCTTCATATTCTGCAGAATGATCCTTTATTTGAATGTCTTGAACAACGGATGAAGGAATAGAGGATATGTAATTTTGTATGATATCAGAATGAGTTTTCTGAGGAAGGCAAATCAGAGCCTTTGATAGATCCTCTATGTATACCTTTGGTGATACCCTTGAAGTATATGTGACATCAAATTTTGATAATAAGCTATATAGATCACAGGATGGATGAATGCATATATTATTTATTTCTTCTATAACTTGTGTATCTGAATCAATTATATCTGTATCAAAAATTGTAACTTCTGTATCTTCTTCTGGAGTTTCTTCTGTTTCTGGAGCTTCTTCATAGGACATCTCCCCCTGCCTAGCTTCAGGACAGCCTAAATCTAGGCCCCTAGTAGAAGGGACAGCAGTGGAGGAGGGAAGAGAAGCTATCTTAGCAGATAAAGTAGAAAGTGCCTGAAGAACTGGAGCAAGTTTTGCATCCAGGAGCTGGCTCATTTTAGGAAGGATAAGATCAAAAACTTGATCAGCAATAGAGGAGAGGTTGAGGGATGGATAATCTGGTGGATGGCTAGTGGATGGTTGTGAAGTGGATGGAGATGATATTGGAGGAATGATATTGCTGATGTTGGTGGTATGTGTGTGAATGTCTAGATGGATTGGACTAGGAGAATGAATAGGTGAATGATATTCATTGTGTATTGGAGAGGGAGGTGTGGTAGGTAGTGGTTCTGAAGATAGGGGTGGAGGTGGAGCATCACTGATGTGGCCAGTTGAGAGTGGAATATCATTGATGGGTGATATTGCAGTTGAAGGAGGGGATGAAGAATGAGAATGTGCAGGAGATTGTTGAGCAGGTGGAGAGAGGATATGAGAGGAAGGAGGAACTGAGGAAGGATCTTCTAGAAGGGTAGAGGGAGTGACTTGATCAGTCCTTGTGTCCTCAGAAGCTTTCCTTTTTCTGGAGGCCTCAACTCCTGTATTCTTCTTGGGAATTACTCTATCCCATTTAGCAAAGAGTGCTGAGGTCAGCCTCTTGCTGGCATTTATTGTTACTTTTGGTGACACCAGAAGCTCTGGATGCCTTTCCTGCAGAAAAATTCCTAAAATTCTGCCAAAGCTAACATTCTCCTTGGAAAGCTTCTTCTTAATCAAGTTAAACAGTAGTGATCCCCAGTTCACTTTCTTTTTCTCCATCAAGGCCACCATCAACAGAAATTGGTGCCTTTTAACATAGTCATGTCCTGTTGTTTTTCCTAACAACACTTTGCCAACTATATCTGATAAGAATTTGTATTCCAAAGATAGATTTTTCTTAAGCAGATGATTAGGGTTTCCAGAGGAGTGACCCATTTTGACTAAAGCTGCTTCAAATTCATCAGAACTAATTTCTATATCGTCATCACCATTCACAAGCCCAAAAACTTCAGTTAGAATGGTAGGTGTAAGAGAAACCTGGTGTCCTGAGATTGTGCCCGTCAGACATTCATCTTCATGCTTAACTGTGAAACACCATTCTTTGATTTCAGCTGTGTGAAGCTTTATCCTCAAGCTCATTAACTTCCTCAACTGTTGCTCTTCAAAGAGTTGAAGGATGTCCTTGAAGATTTGATCAGATGTTGCGAAGGATTCCATATCTATGTCGAACCCAGCATCGAACTTCATGGAATAGAGCGAGGCTTGAGAAATCGCTATTGAGTCCTGCAAAAGAAGAGAAAGATCAAGTGCAAAAGGGGAACTGGAGGAAAATGATTTCTGTAGGCGCGAACTTAGAATGAAGTAAAATAGGTGTTATATAGTCGAGGAAATAGGGAGGAGAATTCGAGGAGCGCTGTTCGGCAAAACCTAATTAAATCTGAAGTCGAACCGACTTTAAAATTTTGTCGGACAGTGTTAAAAAAAATATCTTTTTCGTCGACCGCCGTTCAACAAACGAGATTTTCCTCACTGACTCTGAATATGAAGGTTTTTGTCGACCATCGTTCGACAAAAAAAAAATTTGTCGTTCTTCGTTCGACAAAAATTTTGGATAAGATAGAAAATATAATTTTCAACAAATTGAGTCTCCATCTATCATTACCAGTTGATTCATAAAGAAGATATGTTTCTTTTCATCCAAGGGTTTGGTGAAAATATCTGCTCTTTGTAAATCAGTGGAGATGAACTGTAGGCAAATTTTATTTTTATCCACATTATCTCTGATAAAGTGGTGCCTTATTTCTATGTGTTTAGTCCTACTATGGAGAACTGGATTTTGTGCTATAGATATTGCACTAGTATTGTCACAAAATATAATTGATTGATTTAAGTTGATACCATAGTCTAGAAGTTGATTTTGTATCCACAGTACCTGTGAGCAGCAACTGCCTGCAGCAATGTATTCTGCCTCAGCTGTTGATGTGGACACAAATGTCTGCTTCTTACAAAACCAAGACACAAGCCTATCACCAAGAAACTGACAAGTTCCTGATGTGCTTTTTCTGTCTACTCTGCATCCAGCATAATCCGAGTCTGAGAATCCAGTTAATTCAAATTCAGATGCTGTTGGATACCAGAGACCTAGATTAGGACAGCCCTTTATATATCTTAAAATTCTTTTTAATAAAGATAGATGAGATTCTTTAGGGTTAACTTGAAACCTAGCACAAATACAAGTAGCAAACATTATATCAGGCCTACTAGCTGTCAAATAGAGTAATGAGCCAACAATTGCTCTAAACACCTTCTGATCAACAGGTTTCCCTGATTCATCAGCATTAATGACAGTATTAGAAGCCATGGGTGTTTTCATGGGAGAGGAATCAGACATTCCAAACCTTTTTACTAATTCTTTAGCATAATTGGATTGTGTAATGAAAATTCCTGATGAGGTTTGCTTCACTTGAAGAACAAGAAAGTATGATAATTCACCCATGCTACTCATTTCAAATTTAGATTGCATAAGTTTAGAGAACTTTTTGTATAAATTTGAATTAGTAGAGCCAAAAATAATATCATCTACATATATTTGAACTAGCAATGTTTGATTTTTATGTATTCTGAAAAATAAGGTTTTGTCTACTAAGCCTCTACAGAACTTGTTTTCCAATAGAAAATTAGCTAAGGTCTCATACCATGCCCTGGGAGCTTGTTTGAGACCATAGAGAGCTTTATTAAGCTTGAATACATAAGAAGAGTGAGTTGGAGAGATGAAACCTGGTGGTTGTTCCACATAGACTTCTTCCTTGATATCTCCATTTAGGAATGCACTTTTTACATCCATTTGATATACCTTAAATTGTTTATATGCAGCAAATGCTAAAAAATATTCTGATAGCTTCAAGTCTTGCCACAGGTGCAAATGTTTGATCATAGTCTATGCCTTCTTCCTGTGAATATCCTTGAGCTACTAGCCTTGCTTTATTTCTCACAATATTTCCTTGATCATCAAGTCTGTTCCTAAAGACCCACTTGGTGCCAATGAATGGATGGCCTCTTGATCTTGGAACCAAATCCCAAACTTTGTTTCTTTCAAACTGGTTGAGTTCCTCTTGCATTGCAAGAATCCAATTTGGATCTTGTTCTGCATCTTTTATGGTTTGAGGTTCAACTTGTGATAGAAAGCAAGTATGCATCTGATTTTGATGTAGTTGATGTCTTATCTGAACACCTACTGAAATATCACCAATCACTTGTGAAATTGGGTGATCTCTAACTGTGATGTGATCAACAGTTGGAGTTAATTCTGCAGTGGTATTTATTTGGGGATTTTGTTCAGTAATTGTATCCTGTGGAGGATGTTCTGCTGTTGCTTGATTCTGATAATCAACAAGATCTGGATGATCTTCTTCTTCACTATCTTCAAGGTTTTGAGCTAATGGTTGCATTGAATCTCCTGACTGTAGATTTAGTTCATTAAGCTCTTCACATAGAGCTGGTACCTGCAAAGCATTCTTGGTAGAAGAGTTCTTCTCCTTGTAAGACATGTTAGTTTCATCAAAGGAAACATGCATGGACTCTTCTATCTTAAGAGAGAATTTGTTAAATACCCTATATGCTTTGCTAACTATTGAATATCCTAAGAAAATTCCTTCTTCAGATTTTGGTTCAAATTTTCTAAGATATTTCTTATCATTGTTATGAACAAAACATTTACAACCAAAAGTTCGGAAATAGTCAACTTTAGGTTTCTTCCCTTTAAGTAATTCATAAGGAGTTTTACCCTTAAGTTTGTGTATCAAACTTCTATTCAGAACATAGTTTGCTGTGCTAACAGCTTCTGCCCAAAAGGATAGTGGCAAATTAGCATCTGCAAGCAATGTTCTTGCTGATTCAATTAGGGTTCTATTTTTCCTTTCAACTACCCCATTCTGTTGAGGAGTTCTAGGAACTGAGAAGCAATGTCTGATACCTTCCTTCTCACAGAATTCTTGCATAAGAAGAGACTCAAACTCAGTTCCATGATCACTTCTTATCAATGCAACTACAGTAGAGTATTCAATCTGTATGCTCTTAAGAAAGTCTGTAAGAACTTTAAAGTTATCTGACTTTTCTCTCAAAAAGAATACCCAAGTGAATCTAGAGAAGTCATCTATAATAACTAGAGTGTAAGACTTCCCTCCTAAACTCTTTATTGCTATAGGTCCAAAAAGATTCATATGTAGCAAAAATAAGATTCTAGGTGAATCACTTTTAGATAAGGATTTAAAACTGTTTTTGGTTTGCTTACCTAGCTGGCATGCCCTACATAAACCTTCTTTCTTATATGATCCTGATGGTAGACCTCTAACAAGATTATCTTTAGATAGTTTGGCAATTGTTCTAAGATTTACATGCCCTAATCTTTTATGCCATAGTTTCACTAGGTTTGCTTAGCTCATTAAACAGGCAAATATCTGATTTAGAGGAATTGAAATTTACTAAATATATATTACCCTGTCTAATACCTGATAAAACAGTGACATTATCCGATGACTTGATAATGCATTCTGATTTATTAAAGGTTACCTGATAACCTTCATCACATAACTGACTTATGCTGATGAGGTTGTGCTTCAGACTCTTCACATAGGTGACTTCCTTGAATGTTACTGCTCCAACCTTGATTTGACCAAGGCCTTTGGTTTGACCATGGTTGGAGTCTCCAAAGATCACTTTGGGTCCAAGAGGTGCCTTGTAATTTTTCAGATTGGCCTTGTTTCCTGTCATGTGCTTTGAGCAGCCACTGTCCAAGTACCATTTTTGATTTAATCTTGGATGGCCGTGTACCTGCAAGGACAAAAACATAAACTAGTTGTTTTTGACCCAGACTACCTTGGGTTCTTTTGTGTTACCACAAAATTCAGAAATAAATGACATTTCAGGCTGGTCCTTATAGCCTTGTGGATGATATCTCCTTGGAGGTATTATCCATTCAGTGAAAGGATTTTTAGTTTGTTTGGAATTAAGATTTCTAGTATTTCCTGTATAGTATCTGTTCGACAAATTTGGATAAATTGGTCGACTATTGTTCATCTGATGACTATACTGAAAATCTGTTTTCAGACTTCGTCGAGCTCCGTTCGACAAATTTGAATCTTTTTGTCGATCTCCGTTCGACGAATTCTTTTGAATTCTTTTATCCTTAACAGACTTGCTTGAAATATCTTTATCTCTTTTTGCAGCTTCTTTGCTTTTAGCAGAAATAAATTTTATGGTTGAGGAGAGGACATTTCTCTTAATCAGAGATGGCTCACTTGATGAGGCACCCAAGCCCAGTTTGCTATTATTAAGTCTAGCATTGACTATGCTTGTGATGTCCATCAGTTTGATACTTCTCCCATTTAGGGATTCTTCAAATTTCTTGGCCTCAGAAAGTTTATTCTCAATGAGAACAATGTGTTCTCTGGAGGCAGCCAGATCTTTCTTAAGATTTGCATTTTCTTCACTCATCTTTTTCATTTCAGCTAACTTACATCTGAGTGAGATTATTTCTTTCTCAGAGTTGAGTAAGTCTGAGCAAAGGACTTTGAATTCAGCCTTGAATTCATCTGAAGTAAAATCAACATCAGACATTACCTGATCTGCATCATTTTCTTCTTCTGATTCTGAATTTTCTTCATCAGATTTGCTGGCTGAGGCATTGATTGCCATCATGCAGAAGTTCTTTTCTTCTGCATCATTACTAGAGCCTGATGAAGATTCATATTGTGACTCACTGTCTGAGTCATAAATTGCCAGTAGACATTGGCTGTTCTCTTTCATTTCTTCTTCATCAGAAGAACCAGATGAAGATTTTGATTCAGATTCTGTTTCACTCCAGGATGTTGCAACAAATCCTCTTCCCTTCTTTTTATGTGAGTTGGAGGAAGATTTGCTAGAGCCTTTCCTTTCTTCCTTTTCTCTTTTTCTCTCCTTTCTGTCCTTTTTGTTTTGATTCTCTGGACATTCAGGAGCAATATGTCCTGGCTTCCTGCAACCAAAACATATAATTTCATTAGAGTGATTTTTGTCATACCTTGGCTTGTCATAGCTTCTGGATGACTTCTTCTTGAAATCTTTCTTAGCCATATTATAGAATCTTTTGGCTATGAAGCTCATCAACTCCTTTTTGGTAGGAGTTGGTCCTTCTTCTTCTGCAGCCTTGAAGGCTATGCTTCTCTCCTTCTTGAGTGCTGGGGATGAAGTGGATTCTTCAGCTTCCCTACTTTTGACGAGCTGCTCATAAGATTTGAGCTTGCCCAACAAGGCTTCAGTGGTGATCTCATTTAGGCTTCTGGCTTCTTTGATTGGCCAGACTCTGGAGTCCCATGTGCTGGGAAAGCACATAAGAATTTTGTCATTTATCTCTGTGAGTGAGATCACTTTGTCCAGAGACTTCAGCTCATTTATTATGAGGCTGAGCCTATTGTACATATCAGCAACATTTTCTGATTCTCCCTTCTTGAAGTTCTCATATTGAGAGATCAGGTGAGATCTTCTATCTTTCCTTTCATCTGCTGAGCCTGCCACCATGTTGTTGAGAGATTCCTAGATTTCTTTTGCTGAGGTGCACTCAACTACTTTTTGGAATATGTCATCTGACATAGTTAGGGCTAGAATGTTCATGGCCTTTGCATCTGCATTTCTCTGCTTCTTCTGAGCCTCAGTCCACTCAGGAGGTGGAACTGCAGTGTTGTCTGTTGTTGCAGTAGTACTAGTTGTTTCTATAGGTGCTGGAGGTCCTGCAAGAATAACATTGAAAATCTCCTCATCAATAGAGTTCATATAAAGCCTAATCCTTGCTTTCCATAGTGCAAACTTACTGAGATTGCACATAGGAGGTCTTGTGCTAGAATATTCCTTGTTTTGTGCCATGAGTTTTGAATGATATAAAATTCTTAGATAAAGAAGCTCTTAGACAAATTAAGATCTGGTTGATCTTTGTGATTCAGATGTTAGTCTGTAAAGAATCAACCTACCTCTGATACCAATTGAAAGTGGAGGTTAGATCTTAAGTTACTCTAGAGGGGGGGGGGGGGGTGAATAGAGTATTAAAACTTTTCCTTAGTTTTTACAGCGGAATTAAAATAGTATTATATATAAGTGTAAGCAGTGTGAGAATTATATAAACAAAAAAAAATTTAGTAAATGAAATCACAAAACAAACAGCACAAACACAGAAAATGACCAAGCACAGAAGACACAAGGAGCTATAGTAGTTCCCCAATAAATCTGGGTACGTCTACTCTTCTACCACCTTTGGTAGGAATCCACTAGGAGGTTGTTGATAAGGTGCCCTCACACCAGGTGAGCTGTTGATAAGGTGCTCTAACCAAACTGCAGGTTTTTGCTAAGATGCCCTGTCACCGAGATTAACTTTTGAAGGGAGTTATAACCCTGTACAAGAGAGGTAAGAAAGAGTTTATAGTGTTCTTCTCTGTCAAGATGCTGAGAGAAGAC
Source organism: Dactylorhiza incarnata (assembly GCA_033032865.1). Lineage (NCBI taxonomy): Eukaryota > Viridiplantae > Streptophyta > Magnoliopsida > Asparagales > Orchidaceae > Dactylorhiza > Dactylorhiza incarnata. The sequence goes on along the minus strand of JAWHQI010000028.1, from coordinate 9,897,177 downwards.
TCTAGTGGATGTTGTTGTAAAGCTACCCCTGTCAGATTGAAGTATTTGACAGAAGAAGAAGAAGCTTTCTCTTGAAAACTAAGATCTCCTGTAGCAGATTGATCTGGAAGAACAGGTTCTTCAGATTGCTTGTTGCTCTTTTAGAAGATATGAATTTGCAGCAGATTCTGAGTGAATGCTCTTGAGGATGATGTTCTCAGAAGTTTTTTTTGCTGCTTGTAGAAGAAGATATATGATATAACTTTTTGAGATCTATATATATATATATATATATATATATATATATATATCCTTTGCATTCTGTAATAGAATGACGTTTGAATTCAAACGATTTTGGCAGGTCCTTTTTATTTTTGACCGTGAAAAGATTCCTTTTCATTAAATGCCAACGACTATTGCTGCCTTGGAAAAAGGAAAAAAGGGAATATATTAACTGAGTTTAATATCCTTCCTTATCTGTCAGAATACGTCCAAAGATATTAAATAGATCCGTTATATTCGTCGTTTTGCTATTAGGATAAATAGAATATAGTTGATAACAAATCTGGGCTTCAATAAATGATCTGTCGAACGCTGGCTATAATCTGTCGAGCGCTGTCCAGAAGATGTTGAACGCTGGCTGGAAAACTGTCGAGCGCTGTCCAAAAAATGTTGAACGCTGGCTATAATCTGTCGAGCGTTGTCCATAAGATTTTGACTGAAAAACTGTCGAGCGTTGTCAACAAAAACTGTCGAACGCTGGGAGCCATCTGTCGAGCACTGCTAGCCATTTGTCGAGCACTGGGAACCTTAGATTTAATCTTAAGTTCTAGCTAATTTATCAGCCTAAAGACTTGACCCTTAAACTATACAATAGGGTCAACTGATCCTAATCAGTACATAGTGATCCTAGCCCAAAACAGTAAAAGGGTTACTCCAACACAAGTCCATCACCCACTTTCCTACATGAGTGACTTCAGTCTTCACCGCTGATACATTCCAAAGAAATTTCACTTATGTTGGACCAAACAGAACGTGATAGCCAGCATCAACTGCGTTGGTCACCGAGAAGAGGTTTTTCTTCATTCCCGGAACATGATAGACACTCTTCAACGTGAGTGGACCTCTATCTCCATTTAAAAAAACTATACCCTCCTTCTCAACTGCATGAACCATGTCATCAGCTGTAGTAATAACATCATTACCTGAGTATGTTTGCAACGAGGAGAACATCAACTCATCCCCGGTGAGGTGATGACCACACCCAGAGTCCACTATCCAATTATCTTGATAGTTGATGGAAGCCAATACCCAAACACAAGTGCTCGTCATGAAAGCACCTCCACCACCCCAACTACCTTCAGTATTGGAACCAACCTCCTCCTTACCTGCAGCATGCCCTGGCTAAAGATTGACCTTGTAGTCTCTCTTGAAGTGACCAAGCTTGTTGCACCTATAACATCTCGGCCCTTCCTTCTTCATCAGACATAGGGGCATAACTCCTCTCCTGCTGATATGAAGTAGATGGACCATCGCTTACAAATGACTTCTTCTTCTTGTCCCATCTCTTCTTTTTGTCCGAATACAGAACCTCGCTCTCTCCCCCAGAGACTGATATCCCAGCCATTTGCATTCCAAAGCTCTCTTGCGAAGCCTGTAAGTTTTCCAGCTCAAGCAACGACGACTGATTTGCCCAACCTTTAACAGAAGTGACAAAGGCCACATACTCCCTCTACAAGCCGCAGATTATGTGCCTCTTCAACTTTGCATCTGAAATAGGTTCATCCGGGTCCAAAGCTGATATCTCCGCGCACAAGTTCTTGATCTTCAAGAAGAAGGTTGAAATAGACAAATCTCCTTAAGTTGCTTTCGCCAACTCATTTTCAAGAAACTGTAGCCGAGCTACGTTCTTCTTGTTGAACAAGCCATCCAAGGCTGTCCAAATCTCAGCAGCTAGCCTACATCCAATTATGTGGTCAAACAACTCAGGAATGATAGCACGCTTTAGAGTGAACTCTGCCTTAGCATTGGTTCTCTTGAAAGCCTTCACTTGCTCAGCATTCCCTTCAGCAGGTACAACTTCTTATCTTTCACCTCCTCCGACTACCTCCCATAAATCTTCGCCAAGAAGATAGCTCTCCATGCACGACTTCCACTTCTTGAAGTTAGCCTGCGTAAGGAGTTCAATTCCAAGACCTCTTGTATAACCTCCTTCCATTGTTATCACACTGTTTAACAACCTTTCAGAGACTAAAGTAGGATTCTATGGCTGATCATTGCTTCAAACTACCTCTGATACCATGTTAAAATTTCGGAGATGGATCGAAGAAAACAATGGAAGACTTCAAATCAATTCAAAACAGTTAACAAGTCACAATGAAGGCAAGAGAATCTCCATTGACTACTATCTTATAACAATGCATTGCATACATGGCGAGACATGATTTATAAGAGAAAACTAGATGAGGAGACAAAGCAACAGAACAAGCTTCTAGCGACTAGAAATTCTGAGACCGCACAGGACGCTCAAACTCAGCAAGATTTCCGGCTTCCTTGAGACCACACGAACAGAACAGGTCGCTGACCTGAACTCTGTTAGACTTCCAGTCACAGACCACACAACCAGCTGCTTATTGAACCACTGAAAAAACAAAGTTGTCCGCACTTCTTGATCGCCCAGACCGCACGGTCTCAAGATCACAGAAGTAACTCACGAACATGAGATAAAGAACTGCTCACTGCTGCAAGACCATGACTCTAGACCGCCTGACCGCTTAAGGTTGCCTAATCAACTGAGTCCGCTGTAACTGACCAAGAACCTCCAAACACAGACCGCCCAGACAGACTGCTGGCGAGTTGGTTTATTCAAAGCTGGAATGAAGGAAGAATACTGACGGAGACCGTTGGACGCTATCCTGCGAACACAACAAACCGATCAATAAGCATCAAACCGCGCGACCTCAAACTTGAGACCGACACAATCAATCCACTGTAGGTTCTTACAGTTCTTGCATCCGATTGGCTACCCCTGCACCCCTATTTATAGGCAAACGAACGGATGTCGTCACCGCCCATGAGGGATTTAGTCATCTTACTTATTAGGACGCGCGGTCACAAAGAACCAGACCACGCGGTCTTCATAAGAACATTTTTTACTTGAGCAAAACGGACCAACCAAACCAGTTCGCCAGAGCAACACATGCAGACCGCCCGACATCACCTTCAGACCGCACAGACACTGCGAGTACTTGACCAACCTCACAACTAATGTTGTTTGCCAAAACCGAGCTCCTGCAGTCCATGCAAGCTCGCAGTCTCCAAAAGGCAGACCGCACAGTCTCTCGACTTACACTTCAAAATTCAACAATTGATGGACTCGGTCTTTGTCGGGCGGCGAACTGAGAACCTAGAATTATATAGTTCACGATGGTAGAATGGTACTCGCTCTCTAAAAGCAAACAAGTGAAGAAAGAGTGGTCAGTGAAGGTCCAGAAACACTTCGCGCGACCCTCACCTTCACCCCCGTCGCCACCCATGGAGTTGTAGAGAATAGCGAGAGAGAGGAAACCTATGCGAGTACTCAGAGAGAGAATAGAGCGGATCTCGGGGATAATGAATGTGGTGGTTGAGCTGCGGAGTCAAAGCCTAAGAGCATGCGTTGATTGGACAATCAGGCAGCGGCATTAATTGTTGACAGCGCGTCCGCAATATTTGAAATTGTCTCGATGATATTTCCATTGTTAAGACGACATGGATAATATCTCGATGACAAGACTTTGCTGTTGTCTTAGACTTGGACAATTCTTCAAGACTTCTTTCTTCTTCTTCTGACAGAAGCATCTCGATGATAGGAGTCCTGGCGGTTCTGCAAATACAGCGATATGCTATCTCTAACTGTGTCGTTGTGATTTTCTTTCATGCTGGTTGTCGTCATAATCACTCTATCTTCTCGACGACATTATCGTTATGTCGATAAGTTGTTCTACAGAGCTTGTTGTCTTTATAGCAGCTTCTTTGGCCTCTTTGACATCAACTCTCCTTTACGCTGATATTGACGATACTTCTTGATATTGCCTTTTCAACAATAAGGCTACTTTGATGATTTCGACGATACTACACCTTCTTGACGACATACCATCTTTACGACGATGTCAATCGCCACCAGTCTCACTTAGCCTTTCTGACGGCAAGGCTTCTTGTCGACGATATTGTCGACATCTTTGAGTCTTCTTCTTCACGATGACTTACTGATATCATTGTGTATATGTCACAATGATATGTGCATCACGACAATAACTTTCATTGTCATTCTTCTTTGCTTTTGCCCATCATCTCAACGATGTGCCTGTACTTGTTGACGACATGTCTAGTCCTTCTCGATGATATTGTACTTAGTGAAATAACTAAAGTACTTGACATATTATCTGATCTCTGCAAGCATGAACTAGATAGGACATTAAATACAACTTGCATTTATCATTGAGCTGAGCACTTCTTCAAATCAGGAACATTGCTTGGTACTATTCCCAACAATCTCCCCCTATTTGAAGAAGTCATAACCCACTCAATGATAAAGTGCATCTTAAGCATATAAACATATAATGATGACATTGCAACTATGTTTGAGTGAACACAGAGTTTGACAAATATCACTTCAATGATAATTTATAAACCATGACAAATGTTTTAAAGTTTACAATATTTCTAAATTTGCCCCTAATAATTTAGCCATCTAATTCTCCGTTTTCTTCATAGCTGCTTCACTCTTTACTTTCTTGACACTGGCTTCCTGTGCCTTCTCAGTCTGTCTGGTGAAGTATTCAAATGGCTTAGGATGGTACTTGAGAGGAGCAGGAGTGTCTTCTGGAATTCTTCCTGCTTGCTTATTCCTTCTGTATTCTCTCCTTACATCTTCTTGATCTTCAAACTTAGCCCATTCTTGAGGGCTGTATACTTTGTATCTCTCACCTTTTTATTAGCTTTTACTTGCTCCCAAGCTCTTAGAATGATGGATCTGGATTTGGGGCTCCATCTTTCATAGTCATCCTTTTTCTCCATTTCCTCCCTGTACTTTCTCTTCCTCATTTTTACTTCTTAACCCTCCAAACTTCCTTCTCTTTACCCTTATCAGTGGCAGTATCAGGAATGTCTGCATGTTGATCTTCAGCAGGGTAATCTTCCGTAGGCTCGTCATAATGTAGAGGAGGGAGCTTCATTGCTTCCCTGATGGTATTTGTGGTCCAGATGTCATGCTCACCACTGGACTTTATCATTGATCTCTCCCCCTTTATGACTTCTTCAGATATCTCTTTCTGGATTTTCCCTTGAAGGGTTAGGATTCTGTCCTTGAGCATGTGAATTCCTCCTTCCAAGTAAATCTTTGTCTCAAGCAGATGACTGTCTAGATTCTTATTATGGTGTTCTAGACTCTCTTGGATGTTGGTTTTGTGTTCAACCATCCATTTGCTAGTTGCAGTATAGGATGTCTCTATGTTTTTGCCGATCATTATCTGATTATCCATAGCATCAGATAGACCTTGGTGAGTGAGTGTTATCTCTTTGGCAGTGTATTCTTGCAAATTCTTCACATCAATTCTTAGGCTTGCCGTTTCAGCAGACAGTTCCCTTCTTAGCTTATTGATAGCAGAGTCAACATGACTTTCAATTTTTAGCCTTTGCTCTTCCAAAAGCATTTTTATCTGTGACAGTAGGGAGAGCTCCACTGGCCTATTCTCTGGAGGTGTGCTAGCTTCACCTGGTTCCTCTTCAACCATCAGAGATGGAGATTTTCTGATTGGTGACTAGTTTGACTCATTCTCATTTTTAGGACTTGACTTATCTATGCTAGTCTCATCAGCTGGGTTCTCTTCGTTGTCCTCTTGGATTACTGGTTCAGAATGACCAGCATCCTCAGCTCCTATGATCTTATTGATCACTTATTCCACTTGAGCAGGGAGCTCACTGTTCTTCTCCCCCTCAGTTTGAGCACTAGCTTGATATGATCCTGCTGTAATCCTGGATCCCAGACTTAGAGCAGAGGTCTGGAGGGCGACATCCCTTGTCTCAACTGGTATTTCAGAGTCAAATGTGGGTGAGTTGTTGCCTGACTCACTTCCTTCAGATGATCTTTCTCCCTTCCCCTTCACATCTTCTACAATCTTCAACATCTTGGGAGACTTAGTCACAACTTTCTCCCACCTTTCCAGTATCCTGATATCCATCCTTCTCATGTAATGGATTTTTGCACCATGCTTCTTTTTGAATCTTTCAGGGCAGGATAGCAGTAGATAAAATGATAGTAGTCTTCCCAGATTTGGAACTAGAGAGCTGTATTGGATTCTCTTAAAAATAATCTGACCCCAGTTGGTCTTCTTCCTTAGGATTATCCTTGCCATTGTCTCGAACATGGGCTTGGATATCCTATCATGCGACCCTACCTTGCAGAGGAGGGCTTTTCCCACAATGTCTGTCATCGGTTTTCCTTGTTGATTGAAACTCTTTCTTTCCAGAGACCCATAGGTCTTGCTCAAATGCCCGCACCATGCCAGAGCCTTGTCAAGGTCTTCCTGGGTGACTTCTTCATTTTCCTCCCACTTGGCAAAGGCCGGTAGTTTAAGAACCCTATTTAATATCTTGGGAATCACCTTGACCTTTATCCCGTTGATTAAGCTTTTCATGGATGTTCCTTTTGAGAAACCCATGGCATTCGAGTAGAACTCCAGCACTTCTCTTCTTAAGATTACTGTTGGCTTTGAGAGAGCGAACTCCAGGCCGACGGTGTCTAAAAGTTGAATGACGCTCTGAATCTCTTCTAGTCCTTCTGAGAAACCACCCCTCACTACTTTGCATCCTTCATAGAGGGATCCTTCCTTCTTTGGCGCCATTTCTTGATTGATCTAGGAGGATTTCAGCACTATTGACTCGTTCACTCTTCGAGGTGGCGGAGAACACGATGACTTTTTAGGGAAAATGTAGAACATGTTTTAACTTTAAGACATCCGACCCTACTTATAGTTTCGGGACTAGAAGGTGAAGTGTCACTTGTTAAAATTCTGATTAACTTAGATTTAACGATTGAAATTGATTACTTGTGTAATTCTGAGATATCAGACCGGTGCTTAGGTATCGTCGTGATTCTGTCTCGATGTCGAGGATTTAATTCGACGATACTAATAAATATTTCGACGATATCATTTTGTGTTCAACATGATATTATTCTTTTCACTCTTTTGCATGATTAATGCAATGCTTTAGCAGTGCCATACTAATGTGCTCCTTGATTGACAAATTTTTCTTACTTAAGTAAAAATTATTTTTACGAAATGATAAAGATGAGGTTATACATTGAACATTAACACAGTTACCTTCACCTTAGCTTTTAAGTCTTCTTAAGCTAGTAGCTCCCCCTTGATGTGATGTCTCTCTTATTTTTCCTTTTAACTCCCCCTTGAACAGTGCATCTTGGCATGTGGTGAGGTTTTTCTTAGTCCAGAGTTAACCCTGGATCACTTATAGTCCATTAGCCTTGTTTGCTTCTGATTGGCTAAATGGACTTTCCTGCAAAACAGATTTAAAATCCCTTAGGAACCCAAGGTGACTTGGGTCCTAGGTTCTTGTTAGCATAATAGGGAACTCTTCTACTTACCTCAGCTTTTCCAGGAGGTCTCTCCTTTGCACTAGGCACAATAGGGTTGTTCCAACAGTCACTGGCAAAGTGTCCCACTTTACCACATCACCAACATTCATGGATATTGTATCTTCTCTTCTGAACAATTTTTGAATTATGTTCAGTAGAGAAGACAATAGCATCCTTTCTATCTTTCTCAGCTAGGGGCTGACTGGCTGCACTAGTATAGTTATTTCCTCTTGACTTTATCTGTTTGTCAGCAACAGATGTCAGCTTGGTAGAAGATATGGTGTTGATGGCATCAGATATGATCAAGTGAGAGTTGATTATACTGGTGCTACCTGTCTGCTTCTTATCTGGAAGAGATTGGGAAGGTGTTGCTCCTTTACCCTTGAAGGTGAGGGCTGAGGCACCAAACACAAATGGTCCATGATGGGCCAATTGGATTTCTTCATGGGGAGCCTTTAATGCTCTCATCCCCATGTTGGAGTTTCTGAGGTGATCTCAAAGCAATCAATAGTTAGTCTTGCTGCCAACGCAATATGAGCCTATAGGGTCGCACATAAAAGCATTTGGAGAAATTGGAGAAAGGATTGTGTTGGCCTTACTCATATTGGATATGAGTGGAGGACCAATCCTGTGACTGCTTGGAATTAAGTTGAGAATGTCTCAACGGGAAATCGTTTAAAGGGTTTAAACGAATGGGTTTATACTTGACAAATTCGGCTAAAGGGTTTAACCGAATTGTGTCAAATTCGGCTAATGTGATTAACCGAATAATGTTGTTTTCGACTAATGAGATTCGGCTAATGTGATTAACCGAATTGTAACAGATTCGACTAAAGGGTTTAGCCGAATCATGTCAGTTCGACGAAAGGGTTTCGCCGAATTTATATAGCCGAATTTATATAGATGAATTTGTCGAAATGGTTTCGCCGAATCTGAGTCGAATTCGGTTATCTCGATTAGTCGAATTCGGCGAATGTAAATCTGGATAGAAATGTTATGTTTTTCCTCTGGTCTGCGGATAGCCTATTTTATGCCTTGCGTATAAAAGGAACGTGATTAGGGCTTCGGATGATGACGGTTTTAGATCGAGACTTTCGCAATTTCTGGAGAGCCGAAGACGGAAGTGTTCTGATCCCTCTCGATTCGTCCGCCGCCGCTAGTCGCCGCCTCCTCTGGATCGGACCTAGCAGTCCATGAGGACGTTGAGAGCTTCCTTCTCCGACCTAGTTCTTGTGCGACAAGAAGCTAGGGTTCTCCTTTGCTTGTGTGGACTTCTGTAGAGGGATCGATCCATTTCGATTCTTGAAGAACTCAAAGGCAGATTTCGGATTTCTCTTTGGAGCACCTTGGTTGAGTGTTGACTCAATCCCGCAAAGGTACCTTGTATTTCGTTTTGTTTATTCTCTTGATTCATGAAAAACCGCATGATCCGTTGTCTCTTTTGGGATGTTCTTGTCATTATTTCCGCTGTGCATATTTGATATGTCATCCCTTTCGAGGGGTATAGAAAACCCAACAGTGGTATCAGAGCTAGGTTGCGGTCAAATGCGTGTAAATTGGGACATTTAGAAGCGTTCTAAACGCCCTAATTTCTTCTTGGAATATCACATTTGATGTGATTTTGTGTGGTTTCTGGTGGTGGGATTTCAAAATTTTGGTCTGGTCAAATGCGTGTAAATTGAGACCACCGCCAGGGGCGCTGCCCCTTGGACCCCGTTAGGGGCTTTGCCCCTAAGACCCAGCCAGGGGCACGGCCCCTTGGAAACCCGCCAGGAACGCATGTGATTGCGTTGCGATTTTCATGTTTTAGAGGTTGTTTCTCCTCTGCAGTAACCGTCCCCAAAATGGTTTGTGAAACCAAATGTTTAGATTATTGAATCTGACATGAGAGACAAGCTTGTCTACTGCACAAGTGGAGTTGCTTTGCTTGTGTTCCATGCATGTAAATCTGAAGATCTAGAAGGGTTCTAAGTATTCAGATTTAACCCCATTTTATCAAACTGTTGATAATCCTTTTATGTGCACATAGTGTTTTGTGTATGTGCATGGTGATTAAATGTTAATCACGATGAAACGTTCATCTATTGAAAAATAAAATCACTTATCTAATATTAAGTATTCGGATGCCTTCCGATGGATGACACTCTTCCTGCCTCGATCGATGAAGTGTGGACTTGCCAAAGCAAGGTGCACTAATCTATCTTGGTAAGGGTGCGAGCGGATAATTGTGATATCCCACTGTCGACATCGGGTCAAACATAACTAGGTGACCTCAAAGGTTAAGTGCCTAGAGGCATATGGGTGGCATGCTCCATATGATGGATGCGAATAAAGAGTTATTCACCAACCATACAAGAGTTGCATAGTGATGCAATTGACAAATGTTGTCTACCTAAATAACCGCATTATGAGAGGAATGCCAAAGCGGACTCGTGGTGTTGGTGAAATACGGATCTTGTCCACTAAGAGAGTAGCTCGCATAAACTCTCCGAATCGATATCAAGGGTTGTTGATTTGATTAAAATAGTGGGAGCTCTTTAATAAAAGTCCTTATTAAAAAATATATAAAATGTATTTTGAAATATAGTACTAAAATTTCACTTTGCAAAATTCATTGTAGAATTTCCATGGCAAGTGGATCTCACTCCACCCTGTCCCTGAGAGCTATTCTTGAGAAGGACAAGCTCAACGGGACGAACTTCCTCGACTGGTACAGGAACCTGAGAATTGTTCTCAGGCAAGAGCGCAAGCTCTATGTATTGGAAGGTGAAGCCCCCACAGAGCCGACCGGAAATGCTTCGAGAGCAGATAGAGATGCTTACAAGAAGTATCAGGATGATACCTTGGATGTGGAATGCCTCATGCATGCTACCATGTCCTCTGAGCTTCAGAAGCAACACGAGAGCATGTGTGGTTATGAGATAATCGGGCACCTCAAAAAAATGTTCGAGAGGCAAGCCCGGCAAGAGAGGTTTGACATATCCAAGGCATTGTTTCAGTGCAAAATGGGAGCTCGAGACTCAGTAGGGACTCACGTACTCAAGATGATTGGGTATATAGAGAACCTTAAAAAACTAAGTTTTCCCATGGGCCAAGAGTCGGCCACGGATCTGATCCTGCAATCATTGTCGGACAGTTATGAGCAGTTCGTCTTAAACTATAACATGAATGAAATAGAAAAGACACTGCCCGAGCTCCTTGGCATGTTGAGAACTGCCGAGAATAACATGAAGAAGGTCAAGCCTGCCAGCCCCATTTTGATGGTGCATAAGAGCAAGGGCAAGGCCAAGGGATCTAAGAAGACGAAGATTGGATCTAAGTCTCCTCTTGATCCCAAGTCTTCTGCACTGAAAAGGAAAGGTTTGGCTAAGGAAGGGAAGTGCCACCATTGTGGTAAGGCAGGGCAATGGAGGAGGAACTATCCTCAGTATCTAGAAGATCTGCAGAAGAAGAAGGGAAGTATGACTTCCACTTCAGGTATTTTCGTTATAGAAATAAACCTTTCTGCTCCTTCATCCTGGGTATTGAATACCGGATGTGGTTCTCACATTTGTATAAATGTGCAGGAACTGACAAGGAGAAGAATGCTGGGTAAAGGAGAGGTAGACCTGCGCGTTGGAAATGGAGCAAGAGTTGCTGCCGTTGCCGTAGGATTGTATCATCTTTCTTTGCCCACAGGGCTTGTAATAGAACTAGATAATTGTTATTATGTTCCGGCCATAACTAGAAACATTATTTCTATTTCATGTTTGGACATGATTGGTTTTTCTTTCGTAATTAAGAGCAATTGTTGTTCTATTTATAAGAATGATGTTTGTTATGGTGTTGCCCAAATGTTTAATGGTTTATATGTTTTGAACTTAGACCATCCGATCTATAACATAGAAAATACTAAAAGTCTAAAAACAAATGATTCGAATCCTACGTACCTTTGGCATTGTCGTTTAGGCCATATAAACGAGAAGCACATATCCAAGCTCCATAAAGATGGACTACTGGACTCATTTGATTATGAATCATTTAAGAGATGCGAGTCATGTTTGTTGGGCAAGATGACGAAAGCTCCTTTCAATAGTTGTAATGAGAGGGCTAATGATCTCTTGGGTATAATACATAGTTATGTATGCAGACCCATGAGTTCTATGGCTAGAGGTGGGTTCTACTACTTCGTTGCATTTACTGATGATTTCAGTAGATACCGATACGTGTTTCTTATGAAGAACAAATCTGAGACCTTTGAAAAGTTCAAAGTGTTTAAAAATGAAGTGGAGAACCAACTAGGAAAAAGGATAAAAGCACTCCGATCTGATCGAGGTGGCAAATATCTGAGTCATGAGTTTCGTGATCATCTGAAAGAGTGTGGTATTGTATCACAGCTCACTCCGCCCGGAACACCTCAACATAATGGTGTTTCTGAGAGGAGGAATCGTACCTTGTTAGACATGGTGCGATCGATGATGAGTCATGCAGATTTGCCTGTTTCCTTTTGGGGTTTTGCTTTAGAGACTGCTGCTTTCACACTAAATCGAGTTCCACCGAAAACGGTTCTAAAGACACCATATGAGATATGGACTGGGAAGCATCCTAGTATGTCGTTCATCAAGATTTGGGGCTGTGAGGCATACGTGCGACGTCAAATGCCTGACAAGCTGGAACCCAAATCGGATAAATGTTATCTCGTGGGGTATCCTAGGGAAACCAAAGGATACTACTTCTACTTACCGTCTGAGGGCAAAGTGTTTGTCGCAAGGACTGGTGTCTTTTTGGAGAAAGAGTTCTTATCTAGAAAGACTGCAAAGATAGAACTTGAAGAAGTTCAAGAGCCACAAACAATGAACGAACCAAAATTGGAACCTGAGCAAGGACTACAAGAAGTTGTAGCTGGAGAGCCTGCTCAAGAAACACAAGTCCTACGTAGATCTGGTAGACCAAGATTTGAGCCTGAGAGATATGGATTTCTCATGACTCAAATAGGTAATGTGTTGCTTATGGATCATGATGATGAGCTTGCAACCTACCAAGAGGCTATGAATGGTCCCGACTCCGAGAAGTGGCTTGAGGCCATGAAATCTGAAATGGAATCCATGTATGCAAACCAAGTTTGGACCATGGTGGAACCACCTGAAGGGGTACGACCCATAGGGTGCAAGTGGGTCTTCAAGAAGAAGATCGACATGGATGGGAATGTACAGACATTCAAAGGCCGGCTGGTGGCTAAAGGTTTCAGGCAAATTCATGGTGTTGACTATGATGAGACCTTTTCCCCTGTGGCCATGGTCAAGTCCATCAGAATTCTACTTGCTATTGCTGCGTATTATGACTACGAGATCTGGCAAATGGATGTCAAAACGACTTTCCTTAATGGAAACCTCCTTGAGGAAGTGTATATGACACAACCCGAGGGTTTTGTATCTCCAAGTGAAGCCACTAAAATATGCAAGTTGAATCGATCCATTTATGGATTGAAACAAGCTTCTCGAAGTTGGAATCTGCGTTTTGATGAGAAAATCAAAGAGTTTGGTTTCATCAAGAACGAAGATGAGCCTTGTGTTTGCAAGAAGATTAGTGGGAGCATTGTTGTCTTCCTGATATTGTATGTAGATGACATACTGTTGATCGGGAATGACATTCCGACTCTGCAAGTTATTAAGAACAACCTAGGGAAGTGCTGTTCTCTGAAAGACATGGGCGAAGCGACTTATATACTTGGTATTAAGATCTATAGAGATAGATCGAAGAAGTTGCTGGGTTTGACCCAAAGTACATACATTGAGAATGTGTTGAAACAGTTCAACATGCTTGAGTCCAAGAAGGGATTCTTACCCATTTCTCATGGTGTGAGTCTCTCTAAGGACCAATTTCCAAAATCTTTGGAAGATAAGGACTGCATGAAGTTGATTCCATATGCTTCGGCAATTGGATCTATTATGTATGCAATGTTATGTACTCGACCCGATGTCTCATATGCTTTAAGCATGACTAGCAGGTATCAGTCTGATCCAGGTGATGGTCACTGGATAGCAGTCAAGAATATCCTAAAGTACTTGAGAAGGACTAAGGATACATTCTTGGTGTTTGGTGGAGAGGAAGAGCTCGTTGTAAAGGGATACACGGATGCAAGCATCCAGACTGACAGAGATGACTCAAAGTCACAGTCAGGTTTTGTGTTTTGCCTTAATGGAGGAGCTGTAAGATGGAAGAGTTCCAAGCGAAGGACAATTGCTGATTCTACGACTGAGGCCGAGGCGAATGCGGCGAAGGAGGCTGTGTGGATTATGAAATTCATCAGCGAGATTGATGTAGTTCCTAGCATTGTTGATCCCGTAGTTCTCTACTGTGACAACAACGGTGCAATTGCACAAGCTAAGGAACCTAGATCTCATCAGCGCTCCAAGCACATACTTCGGCGCTTCCATATTATTCGAGAGATTGTCGATCGAGGAGATGTGAGCATATGCAGAGTACCGACTGAAGAAAATATAGCGGATCCACTGACAAAGCCTCTTGATCAAAAAAAGCATGATGGTCATGTTATATCAATGGGTATTAGATACCTGAATGATTATCTTTAGTGGGAGCCTTGTGGATTGCATATTTGTTGGTTGTTTGTTCATTGGATGAATTGTAAAATGTACTATGTATGTCATTTTATATTTATGGCAAGTTCTTTTATTATGTCATTTATATCTGTCTGATAAGATTAATTAGCATAATAATGCCCTTAGAGTGTTTGCTTCCATAGGAATTCAAGTACGTGACTTGAAGGTGAGAGCCTATGTTTGTAAGGAACTTCATTCTTAAATGGTCCCTGGTCGGGGTATCATCCTAGAAATTTAGGGCGAGGATGAGACCATAAGACCAGCATGTGCATTGACTGATGACCGGTTCTCACAGGTCATGATATTGTGATATCAAGTCATCACATGGGTACTTGTTAAGAACAAGTTGTACTGGACAGACCCCCCGTGAGAGTACTTTGTGGATTGTCATATGAACGTGTCACAAGTAGGTCTCAAGTGACAATGGTGTTTGTGGTCCTTTGACCTGAATTCATAACATTCATCAGGTGAGGAAGAGCATACTTTGATGCAATCTAAAGTCTTCTCTTGAGAAAGGTTGACGATAAGGGTGGTTGTTGGATATGTTACAAATCATTTGGATGTTTGTGTGTGAGCAGAAATGAGATTTGTCCTCCTGTATGACAGGAGGTACATCCATGGGCCCCTTGATGGAATGAGACTGAGAAATGCCTGGCCATGCTTGGTTGAGTCAATATAAGATATTGAGCTCACCAATTTCAGACAGTCTATTCTAGATTAGGAAATTGGGATTGAACAATTATGAGGGTGACATGGTCCATGCCTCTAGTTCAATCCGGATGTAAAGGACAAAGGGACATGAAAACACTAATACATTGTTCATGACAGGCTTGTTGAGTTATGAACTCTTATTGCTTGGGTAGCAATGATGTATTGCTAGATGTCGCTCATTGTTTGTGAGACTTTTGTTGATACTTTGTGATCAAGTGGGAGACTGTTGGAGTTTCTGAGGTGATCTCAAAGCAATCAATAGTTAGTCTTGCTGCCAACGCAATATGAGCCTATAGGGTCGCACATAAAAGCGTTTGGAGAAATTGGAGAAAGGATTGTGTTGGCCTTACTCATATTGGATATGAGTGGAGGACCAATCTTGTGACTGCTTGGAATTAAGTTGAGAATGTCTCAACGGGAAATCATTTAAAGGGTTTAAACGAATGGGTTTATACTTGACAAATTCGGCTAAAGGGTTTAACCGAATTGTGTCAAATTCGGCTAATGTGATTAACCGAATAGTGTTGTTTTCGACTAATGAGATTCAGCTAATGTGATTAACCGAATTGTAACAGATTCGACTAAAGGGTTTAGCCGAATTATGTCAGTTCGACGAAAGGGTTTCGCCGAATTTATATTGTCGAATTTATATAGACGAATTCGTCGAAATGGTTTCGCCGAATCTGAGTCGAATTCAGTTATATCGATTAGTCGAATTCGGCGAATGTAAATCTGGACAGAAATGTTATGTTTTTCCTCTGGTCTGCGGATAGCCTATTTTATGCCTTGCGTATAAAAGGAACGTGATTAGGGCTTCGGATGATGACGGTTTTAGATCGAGCCTTTCGCGATTTCTGGAGAGCCGAAGATGGAAGTGTTCTGATTGCTCTCGATCCGTCCGCCGCCGACGGTCGCCGCCTCCTCTGGATCGGATCTAGCAGTCCGTGAGGACGTTGAGAGCTTCCTTCTCCGACCTAGTTCTTGTGCGACAAGAAGCTAGGGTTCTCCTTTGCTTGTGTGGACTTCTGTAGAGGGATCGATCCATTTCGATTCTTGAAGAACTCAAAGGTAGATTTCGGATTTCTCTTTGGAGCACCTTGGTTGAGTGTTGACTCAATCCCGCAAAGGTACCTTGTATTTCGTTTTGTTTATTCTCTTGATTCATGAAAAACCGCAAGATCCGTTGTCTCTTTTGGGTTGTTCTTGTCATTATTTCCGCTGTGCATATTTGATATGTCATCCCTTTCG
Source organism: Dactylorhiza incarnata (assembly GCA_033032865.1). Classification (NCBI taxonomy): domain Eukaryota; kingdom Viridiplantae; phylum Streptophyta; class Magnoliopsida; order Asparagales; family Orchidaceae; genus Dactylorhiza; species Dactylorhiza incarnata. Next base: position 9,881,004 of record JAWHQI010000028.1, on the reverse strand, counting down.
AAGGGTATAGAAAACCCAACACCCCAAGCCCTTTCTCTTCCCATAGTTAGGAGCATTTCCCAGACTAAAGGATCTTCCATTCATCCAGTGACCATGGACACTGTCCTGATCATACTTATTAGATGGAATCACTACCTTCTGAAAGGTGGTATGAGGCTCTGCTTTAGTTTTGCCCCTTTCTCCATTCCCAGCACCTACTGCCCCTTCATTGAAACCCAATCCCCTCCTATTTCCATAGGAGGAGAAGTTATCAATGATAGGCAGTATAGTTTTGGGCTTAGAAAATTGAGCCAACAAGCTTCTTTCCTTAAGAAGATCATTCTCAAGTTTCTTGAAAAGTTCTTCCCTATGGCTTCTTTCATCATAAAGCTTGTCTATGATTTTCTTGAGCTCACAGGAATTGGTGCCCTTATTGTGGGACATACCCATTTTCTTATTTATCTCATCCTTAAAAGGTCTGAGTGATTCTAGCTCCTTAGCTTGCTTCCTGACAAGCTTCTTGCTCTTTCTCAGAGCATCCAAAAGATCACAAAACTATTCAATTAGATCAGCATGGCCCTTATTGTTGCATGATGAGCAGTCTTCTGCATCATTCTCAGAAGATGAGCAATCATCTGATGAACTGATGGTCTTCTTAATTGAAGCAGGTAATAAAGGTGTGTGAGTGATGCATACCTGATCATAATGTGATTCATCATGATTTTCTTCATCTGATAGAGCCATCAACCCATAGACCTCCTCATCCTCAGAGTCACAGTCTGTGTGAGTCAAGGGTGCTTTTATTCTTCTTCTGACCATAGAGCATTCTTCATCTTCAGATTCACTGTCTGAAATATACAGGGGTGCTCTTATTCCTCTTCTGACCTCAGAGCATTCTTCATCTTCAGATTCACAGTCTAAAATAGTCAAGGGTGCTCTGATCCCTATACATCTTTCTTCTTTACTATAAAAGGAGCTCCAGCTGCTTTCACTTAAGGATCTGAACTTCCTGATGTCAGATCCTTTGACTTTCTCCATGGAGTTCAGATTTGACACACCCAATAGCAGATCTGCTCAAGCTGTTAAGCTATCTTTGAGCAACCTCGCTTTGATACCACTTGTTGTTTATGGGTTGTCTACTTTATCACCAAGAGGGGGGGGGGGGGGGGGTGAATAGGTTTTTCAAATTATTTTCTTCGCCTTTAGATGTTCTTGATTTCTGGTTGACTGATTTAGAAAGTTAAAAACACAACACAGAAAAGCACACAAAGATCTATAGAGGTTCCTCAAGACAGGGTGTCTTGAGTAGTCCTCTTTCCCTCTGCGCCTACCTAGTAGTGTGCTAGGGTCGGCAAACTCCGCGAAAGCTTCAGGCCCTCAAGCCTTACAACACAGACCCGCAAGTCCAACAGCCTAGGCCCGCAAGCCCCTACTGCCCCCGAGCCCTCAAGCTCGACACTCAGTCCCTCAAGCCCTACACAGCAAAGACCCGCAAGTCTTGCCTACAGCCAAGGCCCGCAAGCCCCTACTGCACCCGATCCCTCAAGCCCGACAATCTTGGACCCGCAAGTCCACTGCCCTGGCCCTCAAGCCTCACAACTCTCAAGCTAGACAATATCGGACCCGCAAGTCCACTGCCCTGGCCCTCAAGCCTCACAGCTCTCTAGCCCTCAAGCTAGACACTCAGATCTGAAAACAGATCTTACAGATTTGGCCCGCAAGCCTAACAACAATGAAGATTGAAGTACACGTTGTTCCTGATGAAGATCGACAACTTAGCCTGATAGAGATTGACTTCTTGAGTTGAAGAGGATGCTTCAGATATGATCTTGACAGCACAGCTCCTTCTTCAATCTTCTACCTTAGCCTATTGAGGAATGGATTCTTATCAGTCGATGTTGATTGACTGGTTCTTGCTTTGCTGGATGTTGACTGGCTATATTCCTTGAACGAAACTTAACAGTTGATGTGGCTTGACTGCAACTTGAAGAACATAGATTGATCATTTTGTTCTTTCTTTCTTTTCACCGCCACTTGTATTGTTAGGTTGTATTCTTTTTCGTTCTTCTCTCTTCTGTGTTCGATGATTTTTCTAGGGCATCACTATTCCATTTTATATGACTGCGAGACCTCCCAACGGTCTTCTGAAAAGGTTTCTGTAAGTGTCAGAGCTCCATTACTTAAGAGCATGCGCTGATTGGACAATCAGGCGGTGGCATTAATTGCTGACAGCGCGTCCGCAACATTTGAAATTGTCTCGACGATATTTCCATTGTTAAGATGACATGGATAATATCTCGATGACAGGACTTTGTTGTTGTCTTAGACTTGGACAATTCTTCAAGACTTCTTTCTTCTTCTTCTGACAGGAGCATCTCGACGATAGGAGTCCTGGCGGTTATGCATATACATCGATATGCTATCTCTGACTGTGTCGTCGTGATTTTCATTCCTACTGGATGTCGTCGTAATCACGCTATCTTCACGACGACATTATCGTTACGTCGATAAGTTGTTCTGCAGCGCTTGTTGTCTTTATAGCAGCTTCTTTGGCCTCTTTGACATCAGCTCTCCTTTATGCCGATATTGACGATACTTCTTGATATTGCCTTTTCAACGATAAGGCTACTTTGATGATGTCGACGATACTCCACCTTCTCGACGACATACGATCTTTACGACGATGTCAATCGCCACCAGTCTCACTTAGCCTTTCCTACGGCAAGGCTTCTTGTCGACGATATTGTCGACATCTTTGAGTCTTCTTCTTCACGACGACTTACTGATATCATTGTGTAGATGTCACAACGATATGTGCATCACGACGATAACTTCCATTGTCATTCTTCTTTGCTTTTGCCCATCATCTCAACGATGTGCCTGTACTTGTCGACGACATGTCTAGTCCTTCTCGACTATATTGTACTTAGTGAAATAACTAAAAGTACTTGACATATTTTTTGATCTCTGCAAGCGTGAACTAGATAGGACATTAAATACAACTTGCATTTATCATTGAGCTGAGCACTTCTTCAAATCAGGAACATTGATGGGCACTGTTCCCAACACATCTCGATCGAGTACTAATAATATTTTAGTTACTCATGGAGATTAAGGAATTAAAGAAAATAAAAGAGTTCATGAAGAAGAAAGAAGAGAATGAGAAAACAAGGGAACTATTTTATTAAATTGCTAAAGAAAGATACAAGCTAGGAATTTGAAAGCTACAAACTAATTAATTGAAAATACAATTTGCAAGAAGAAAAAGGAGTACAAGAACTACTAAAACATGAAAATAAAACATGAAAAGAAGAGTCTAAGTCCTAAAAATTCCTCCTCCTTTTGTTGTAGAGGAGTTGGCTTTAAATAGGCTGAAAATTGGGGTTACTCACCCTCGGTCACGCCCGTGACCAAGGACGTGTAAGGGGCGTGACCGATGCTGGTGCGGATAGTGCGCCTTCTGGCTTCAATGCAGGAATTTCGGTCGTGTCACGCCCTAGGTCACGCCCGTGACCTAGGGCATGTAATCTCTAAAATTGGGCGCTGGCGGGATGCTTCGGCGGGAAGGAGCGCGGGGCGAGTCACGCCCGTGAACTGGATGTCACGCCCCTGGTGACGCCCGTGACCTGGGGCGTGTAACTTTAGATGACGTGGCAGGCTTGCTCTGGGAGCTGTATGCGAGTTGTCGCCGTGATATTGGGTCACGCCCTTGGTCACGTCCGTGACCTCGGGCGTGTAATTTGGGATTTTTCGAGAAATGCTCCAAATTAGCTCCTGGTTTTGGCAGTATGCTCCAAATTGATATTAGCAGTCCACTTACTCCTGAAATATCAAAAATAAACTAATTAGACTATTATTAAAATAAAATAAAGCAAAACTTTATTAATTAATACTAAAATAATCATGTAAAAAGTAGATAAATAAAGCATTACCAATATTATTGCATTAAAAACATTTACAAAGACTTGATCCCAATGACGCTTGGAATTGAGGTGAACGTAAAAACCTTTTTGGTTTTCTATAATGGCCCTTCACCAAAGGACCGGTTGGCTCTATGTTGGGTATTGTGTCCACAATCACCTAGATTTGAAGATGTCCCCTAGTGAACTAAAATGAATTGAGTATGTATTTGATGATTTCTGTTTAGATGTGTTATGACAGGTCTTAATGCTAAGTGCACACCAAGGTCAGGTTGCAATGGATCACCAAACACAGTTCTGGACAATGTAATCCCTCATTGTGTAGAACAAAGTGTTGGTCCATGTGTAATCTCTCTTTTGGGGTGTACTTCATATACTCATAACTGAAGGTTTTCAAGGTTGAGGAGTGGAGCAGGTTTTCAGTAGAAAAGAAAGTTTTTCTAAGTCAATTCGTCGAGATGTCTCGGGACATTCCGACGAATCCCGACGAATCAAGACAGAAGCCATTTGTCTTGTTTAAAGAAGAAATTTCTGCAGCTAAGTCCATTCGTCGGATGTTCTCGTGAACTCCCGACGAATCCCGACAAATGAAAACAGAAGGTGTTTTTCACGGGTTGTTCAGTGTTTTTCTGTGGCCAAGTCTTTTCGTCGGATGTTCACGTGAAGTCTCGACGAATGACGGACAGACGGATTTCAAATCTTTGTTTCGATTTCGAAAATTAGGGTTGGCCGCCACGTACAGTACACGTGTCGCTCCTCCCTTCTTTGTCGCACGAGCCGTTGAAGTCCTCCCTATAAATAATCCTTTATTTTTAGGGCATCACACAGATCTTTCTTTCTCACACGATTTATTCAGAAACAAAAAGCTGTTCTCCTCTTCCTTTGCTGAACAAGTTTTCTGAGACCTAACATCTGCTGCTCAAGAGTCATTCTTCATTGTTGTTAGAGTTTTCTCAGATAAGAAGGTCCTTGATCCTTATGCTGCACTCCATATTGACGATTCTTTCGAGTAGATCAAAGGGCCTATTCAGATCAGGTTAGCCAAGTCTATTTTCTTCCAAATCTTTCAAGATCCAAGCTTTCTCTCTCAAGGAAGAAGAAGACTCAGTTTTCCCAAGATCTGAAGTTAATCTCTGTTGAGGTTTAGAAGAAGTATTTTTGTTTCTATCTCTATTTGATTTCTGTAGGAGTTTTTACTCCGAGTTATTTGTAGGAGTGGTTTGCTCCGAGTTGTAGGAGTTGTTTTACTCCGAGTTGTAGGAGTGGTATACTCCGAGTTGTAGGAGTTTTGACTCCGAGGTGTAAGATTATTTATAATCTGAGATTGGTGAAGTAGCCGAGTCTAGCCTCGTAGTGCTAGATAGGCGAGGCGGGAAAGAGGACTACCCACATCGGGGAACCTCTATAAAATCCTTGTGTCTGTGCTGTGCTTTATTGTGTTCATTTCTGTGTTATATTTTAATTCCGCGTGAAGACATAGAATCCACCTATTCACCCCCCTCTAGGTGATTTAGGCCGCAACTAGATACTTTCAATTGGTATCAGAGCGAGGTTGTTCGCTATAAGGCTATCACCTTGAACAAGACTCCTCATCTAGTTGCTGAAGCAAGTATGTCTGGAATGGAAAGATCAAAGGATTCCGTCAAGCTGCCAGTCTGCACCAAAGAAAACTTTCCAATGTGGAAAGAAAGAGTAAGATTCTTGATGCGATAATTCGGCAAGTGCACCTGTCGCGCAAGTAATAATAATGGGGAAAATCCCCGAGTGTCGGTCTCTTGAGGAACACAGTAAGGTGGAGTTAGGTTTCGAGGAAGGACTTGAGATTGAAGTCCTTAAATCGGATGGAATGCGGGGTAGTTGGGTTGGCTTTTGGAAAATAAAATAAAAGCTATCAACTACTCCTATGCAATGCCGCTATGCAATGCTTCGCTTGGCGGGATGGAGACTAGGCAGGCCTTGAGCGCGCTGCGTCGAAAGGGCGGATGGACGAGTAGGCAAGCGGAATCGAACTGTGCAGGCCTTGAGCGCACTGCTTCGTTAGGCGGGATGGAATACGGGCCGCGATGCCACGCTTCGGTAGGCGGATGGACGAGTAGGCTAGCGGAGTGAGGGTTGCAAGCACCTCTTCGACAAGCACGCCACTAGCAACTGCTAGTGCGGCACACGAACGTGACGGCGGAATGGAAATGGATGGCGGCGCACCTCAAGCAACTCAAATAGATAAATTACACAATCACATAGACATGAAATATATATGTAAATATAACTAATTCAAGTGCCACTTCATCATCATGATTAGATCTAGCTACATATACATCAAAAAGAGAAGAATAAGGCAAGAAATCGACCGAATCCGAAGTCTCGTTGTAGATTCACGGTTGGAATCGCCGGGTTGTCAATCCGCGTCCAAGCTCGGTCCGCAACTACGTCCGGGGTAGAGAGAGCTGTCACGACTCTCCAATGGACCCGTCTTCTTCGTGTCACGATCCGGTAGAGGTTACAAACTTCCTCTTGCTCGATGGAGATGGCGGCTAGATCTCTCTTTGAAGCTCTTGGATGAAGGAGGAGGCCGAGGGGAAACTCCGGCTCAAGATTGGCGTGAAGAACAAGCCCGGAGCACCTCCAGATGGTGGGCGGCGGTGGAGGGGCGAAGTCGGACGAAACTGGAGCAGAAACGGCAGAAAACAGCGAGAGATCCGACCTAAATCGCGAGCAGCGGAATTTATAGGCGCTGGAATTAAACAGTGCGCACGGTCATTGGCGCACGACCAGTGGTCGTGCGCACAGGAATTTTGCGATTGTGCGCACTGCCTGGGTGGAACCTGCAAGATACGAAATTATAAAATAAAATGTTCGCACGACCAGTGGCGCACGACCGGTGGTCGTGCGCACTATCGTTGATGGTCGTGCGCACTGGAGCAAACAGAACTCGGAAATTAAATGGTAAGTGCGCACGATCGGTGGCGCACGACCAGTGGTCGTGCGCAATAGAACCGGTGATCGTGCGCAGTGTTCCTGTGCAGAATTGCACCGGGAACACTTGCACGACTCCTATTCCAGCATAACCACAGATCTAGCCACTGAAAGTGGCACCTAACAGCACAAGAATACTACTAAAGACAAAAAGCACGAAAATCACACCAAAGTGGGCCAAGATGTGCACCTAGCATGGATTATCAAATATAAACTAAAACAAGGCTAAAGTGCGGAGAAATGACTAAATAACGGCCCGGATGAGTCCATAAAAGTGTATATGATCAGGACTCATCACACCCCCAGACTTAACTGTTTGCGCGTCCCGAGCAAACAAATTCTAAGCGAACTAGGAAAGAACAGTAGATGGTTTAATGATTATACTACAGAGTACCATGCGAAGTCGCATGCTCACGTGCATAAGAAAAATAGTAGAAAAGATTTCTGATTATAAAAACAGTTTATATATTTCCAAAAGAGTAAAAGCATATTACAACTACTCAAAATGGTGAACAACGGTGAATCATTCGGTCATGCATACGGAGAAAGTAAACTAAGCGCTGAGATGAGCATTGCTCAAGATTGGGATGCCGGATAAACTCCACCGAAATCCATCGGTGTCGGTGACCATAGGCTTGCCCGGTCACATTCTCTCCACGGCACTGGTTTGACTCAAATGCGTGAATCAATAGGACTTTAGGTTTTAAATGAGGCTTGGGTTTAGGTGAGGAAAGACAAAGATAAAAACGACGGCTAAAGCACTAAACCCAAATGAGCTAATGCGGGAAACTATCCTCATTCACCACACAAACATACGGGTACACAACACCCCCAGACTTGGACTTAACAGCATGGGTGCGTGCACCGCCTACTCCCAAACATAAATCTATACATAAAGATTTTCAAGTAAACATTCCTTCTCTTTCCTTTATTTCTAACTTCTTTTCTTTTTCTCATTTTTTTTTCTTTTCTTATCATTTTCAGCAAATAAACAAAAGGACACATCCACATCTTCACAAACATATTACCACATCAACAACCCAACTCATGAAAATAATAAACAGCTAAAGCTCAAATTTTGGGTGTGCGACTAGGATTGGCTTTTGGGCTTTGGTGAAATAAAAGTGGGGCTGAATCAAAGAACGGGTAGGCACAACAGGGCTAGCGAGGATATAGCGGTAGGGATAGGCACAAAGGCTCAACCGGGCCAAAATGATGGCCTAAATCACATTCACACAATTGACTAACCGTATACCCATGCTTCAAGAATCGCTTGGGGCAAGTTCTAGCCACCGAGAAAGATTCTCCTTTCTCCCGACTCAAGCAATACGAGTCTAGCGATCGTTTACACACATCCCTATGCTACCGTTTGATTCCACCGAATTCACCATTTGAGTAGAGTAAACAACATTTACACTAATAAGAAAAATATAAAACCATAATTATAAAGAGAAGTCTACTCTACACAAATTTCTATGCAACCGAGCACTCGACTAGGAGCACTACGAGAGTCAACATTTTACTCTGCTACATAGTCCTAAGCCATCACCTAAACTTTCCCAAATAAGCAGAAGAATTAAATTCCCTACAGAGCACGCATACAGACGAGTACGCGCTCAAGTGGGTGATGTGGTGTGCAATGAAAATAAACAAAACATTTTAAATGAAATCTTCTAGCATGCAGTGCAATAGTGCACGTGAGCGGGTAAACAAAACTACTCTCCCCCAGACTTAAACTAAACAATCCACAAAACATATGACATGAAAATCAGCATAGGGCTAGGGGAAGAGAGTACCCAATGCTCAGCAAGTGAGCATACCAGAAGATTGGCGTTTAAACCCAGACTAAGCTGCAGCATCCGCCATCCAGAGAAGATACCTGCAGGGGTCAGCTCCGCAGAAACAAAAGAAAATAGAAAACTGAAAAGAAATATTACTAACTAAACATGATTAGATGAAATAAAAAAATGCAGAAAAGAAAGATAACTACTGGGGTTATTGTCATCCCAGCACGACTTATTCAACTTTAAGAGTTCTAGCTAATGGGCCTATGGAATGAGAAGTGGACAGGTAACTGGCCTAATATCCGTGTCGGTAGCGGGTACCGATACGGTGATAGAACAGTCACGCCTCTACCCGAATATAGATACTTGCTCCTCAGAGGTAGAGGGAAAAGAAAGTAAGAAGAGGAGGAGGCCTGGTCCTCACTCATCTCACCAAAACTATCCTTGCCCAGCAAGGTATCGTCCACAGCAGGTCCGCAGGAGGAGAAGGCAACGAATGAGGCTTCCTTAATGGAGGAGGGATCAACCTCCTCGCATAAAAGGACACACTCATCATTGACTTGAGCACAAAGCTCCAAGTCCTCCTGAAGTACCTGTGAAGATTCACCCTGCACAGGCTCGGGTGAAGAGGGGGGATCGAGAAATAAACAAGATGAAGAACATAGATAATCAAAAATCGGGGGAGTGGTCCCGGTCTCACTCCCATTAGGTTGGGGAAGTAAAATAATGTTTGCATTGTCATCAATGATACAAGATTCGGCGGGATCAACGGTGGCCAGGCTTAGGATTTGGACTTCCTCCACCGGTGCTGAGGAAAATTCCTCTTCACCTAGAAGGTTGTCCTCCTCCATAGGAATAGGCACAACACTCAGATCAACCGCCTCCTCCTGCGACACATCATCAACAATGTCGTCAGAGACGAGTGTAGTATGCACAACAGGGAGAGGAGTAGTGCTCGGATAAAAGTCGAGCACCGATTCCTCACAAAGAATCGAATCCACTAGAGGTGGTGGATGCACCGGGAGAATAGGCTCAGCAACGTCGGTGCCCAGATCAGCCACACATCCAGTGACCGTGTCCATGCCATACCCTTCAAGATGTGAAGGTGACAAAGACACATAACCGGATGTTGAAGGTGTGCCGCCAGAGTTAGGAGTTGGGATGATCCGGATGTCCGGCTCGTCATCCTCGTCCAATTGGCGAAGATACTCGGCACAATCCTTCAGGGCATGATCTGTGCTCCGACAAAACTGGCACTGCCTAGCAGGCTTCTTTGGCACAGCGGGGGCTGAGGCCGAAAAGAAGTAAGACGGTAAAGGCTCAGCAGAGTAGCCATAAGACTTACGCGCACCATATGGAGTACCAGACGAAGTAGGTGCTCCATATGCTGGGCTATAGGAAGTATGCCTACTATTCTCCGTGGGGCATTCATCACTAGAGTGGGAGGTAGCTCCACACCAACGACAACGAAAATTGAGATGTGCCCACATAGTGAGAAGATAAAATGATTCAAAATAAAAATGCTATTGTGCAAATACTAAACCAAATAGAAATTACTAAAGCAACCTGAAATAAAACAAGAAGAAGGAATAAAGAGAACAGAAATAAAAATAAAAGATGCAATTTACAAATGGAAGGGCTTTTCTCTCAAATTATCCCTCTCCAGAAAACTCACACGTCTGTGTTCCCCGGCAACGGCGCCAAAAACTTGATGCGATGATTCGGCAAGTGCACCGGTCGCGCAAGTAATAATAATGGGGAAAATCCCCGAGTGTCGGTCTCTTGAGGAACACAGTAAGGTGGAGTTAGGTTTCGAGGAAGGACTTGAGATTGAAGTCCTTAAATCGGATGGAATGCGGGGTAGATGGGTTGGCTTTTGGAAAATAAAATAAAAGCTATCAACTACTCCTATGCAATGCCGCTATGCAATGCTTCGCTTGGCGGGATGGAGACTAGGCAGGCCTTGAGCGCGCTGCGTCGAAAGGGCGGATGGACGAGTAGGCAAGCGGAATCGAACTGTGCAGGCCTTGAGCGCACTGCTTCGTTAGGCGGGATGGAATACGGGCCGCGATGCCACGCTTCGGTAGGCGGATGGACGAGTAGGCTAGCGGAGTGAGGGTCGCAAGCACCTCTTCGACAAGCACGCCACTAGCAATTGCTAGTGCGGCACACGAACGTGACGGCGGAATGGAAATGGATGGCGGCGCACCTCAAGCAACTCAAATAGATAAATTACACAATCACATAGACATGAAATATATATGTAAATATAACTAATTCAAGTGCCACTTCATCATCATGATTAGATCTAGCTACATATACATCAAAAAGAGAAGAATAAGGCAAGAAATCGACCGAATCCGAAGTCTCGTTGTAGATTCACAGTTGGAATCGCCGGGTTGTCAATCCGCGTCCAAGCTCGGTCCGCAACTACGTCCGGGGTAGAGAGAGCTGTCACGACTCTCCAATGGACCCGTCTTCTTCGTGTCACGATCCGGTAGAGGTTACAAACTTCCTCTTGCTCGATGGAGATGGCGGCTAGATCTCTCTTTGAAGCTCTTGGATGAAGGAGGAGGCCGAGAGGAAACTCCGGCTCAAGATTGGCGTGAAGAACAAGCCCGGAGCACCTCCAGATGGTGGGCGGCGGTGGAGGGGCGAAGTCAGACGAAACTGGAGCAGAAACGGCGGAAAACAGCGAGCGATCCGACCTAAATCGCGAGCAGCAGAATTTATAGGCGCTGGAATTAAACAGTGCGCACGGTCATTGGCGCACGACCAGTGGTCGTGCGCACAGGAATTCTGCGATCGTGCGCACTGCCTGGGTGGAACCTGCAAGATACGAAATTATAAAATAAAATGTTCGCACGACCAGTGGCGCACGACCGGTGGTCGTGCGCACTATCATTGATGGTCGTGCGCACTGGAGCAAACAGAACTCGGAAATTAAATGGTAAGTGCGCACGATCGGTGGCGCACGACCAATGGTCGTGCGCAATTGAACCGGTGATCGTGCGCAGTGTTCCTGTGCAGAATTGCACCGGGAACACTTGCACGACTCCTATTCCAGCATAACCACAGATCTAGCCACTGAAAGTGGCACCTAACAGCACAAGAATACTACTAAAGACAAAAAGCACGAAAATTACACCAAAGTGGGCCAAGATGTGCACCTAGCATGGATTATCAAATATAAACTAAAACAAGGCTAAAGTGCGGAGAAATGACTAAATAACGGCCCGGATGAGTCCATAAAAGTGTATATGATCAGGACTCATCAATTCTACATGGAAGCCGCTGACCCAAGAATCTTTCAGATTGTGGAAGAGGGTCCCCATGTTCCAATGAAACCATCTTCTATAAACTCCGCCATCATGATTCCCAAGAAGATGTTGGAACTAACCAAAGATGAGATCGCTCTAGTGGCCCTAGATAAGAAGGCAAAGAACATCATAGCAGGTGCAGTTGATGATTCCATGTTACAAAATCTGCTTCACTGCAAGTCTGCTAAAGAAATGTGGGATTCTCTAGTCGTTCTGATGGAAGGGACCGAAGAAGTAAGGGATGACCGAAGATCGTTGCTGAACCAGGAATACGAAGCATTCAAGCAAGATCCAAGAGACTCCATTTCTGACACCTACAAGAAGTTCTTCAAGATCGTAAATGGTCTTAGGAACTATGATCAAGAATTCACAACTGGCGAACTAAATGACAAATTCCTGAGATCCCTGACGAAAGAATGGGACACCAAGGTTATAGCCATCAGAGAATTCGGAAATCTAGGAACCACGGAGCCACAAATGTTGTTTGGTAAGCTCTTGTCCCATGAGTTGAACTTGAATTCCCGCAAAGCTGAAGAAGAGGGGATCAGGGCCTCTGGAAGGGAGAAGTCCTCCGCTCTGAAAGCTGAAAGCTCAAGAAAGAGCAAGACTCTCCCACCTGTCAGGAGATCATCTTTTGATGAGGATGAATCTGATGCCAGCCCCTCTGGTTCAGAGATGTCTGATGGAGAATTTTCCTTGCTCTCCAAGCAATTCAAAAGACTTCTGAATAAAAGAAAGCAGAAGAGAGGCCAATCCACTGCTTTTGATCACAGAAGATCAAGACGTGATGGTGATCATCACAAGAAGGACTACAATAATGACAGGTATAAATCTAAACCGAACAAATATGGTTCCACTGACATTATTTGCTATTGCTGCAATAAGCCAGGACACGTGATAGCCGAGTGTCCATACAAAAAGAAAGAAGGATCAAAGAAGGAAGAAAAGAGATCCTTTAAAGAAAAGAAGAAAGAAAAGAGCCTCCTCGCCAAAAAGGCCAAGACTCTGAGCGACAGTGACTCTGATGCGTCAAGCTCAGATGAAGAAGCCTACTTCGGGCTAATGGCACATCTAGACGAAGAAATAGGTGACTCATCTTATAAGGGGAAGGTAAACTCTCATACCCCTCTGTCTGCTTCTGAAGATGAGACTGCATCCGTAGCAAATGAAGGCTACTCATCAGAGGAGGACTCTGATTTAATAACTCAGTATGAAGCCCTTGTGAAGGGATTTGACAAGTGCCGTATGGTCGTCAAATCCAAGTCAAAAGAAATTGAATCTCTCAAGACAGTGGAATTAGCTTTGAGGGATGAAGTTGAACAATTAACTCCTCTCAAAGATGAAATCCAACTCTTGAAAGACGAACTGAAAAGCTCCACTGAGTTGTTGAATCTAAAGGAGAAAACTATAAATGAACTTGAAGATAAGTTGAAGGCGGAAAGAAAGCTCGTAGAAAGCTTCTCGAAGCCGAAGACTATTCTTCCAATCATTGGTAGGTTTTCTTCTCCTGCGAAGGGTAGTGGAATTGGTCATAAGGCCGAAAGTAGTAAGGCTGCTGAGAAAGGAGCCGTGAAAGGGAAGGGAGCTGCTAATCAAAGTCAACCTTCATTCAGGAAGATCATTTTTCCATCAAATCCGTTTGACTTTGATTCATCCTACGGTCATTTTGCTAGACCAACACATGTTGAACCTAGTAATAGATATCAAGGATGGAGCATTCCCCGAAACTTTGACGTCTCTCCATTCAAATCTCCTCATGAAGAAATAATTCTCAAAGATCATGGTCCGTTTGTTCACGGATCAGCTCATAAGAAGGCACCAAAAATTAAAATGATTGCACCCAAATCTGTTGAGAAGAAGTTGGAGCCATGTGTGTGCTGTCACCATGAGGCCCCCACTTCTAAGAAAGCTCCTACTAAGAAAGTCACTCCTGTTGCACCTCACGTTCAAAAATTAAACAGGAGACAAAGAGAAGGTACAATCGGTTCGATTGTTGGTGTTGTGGCAAGGTTGGTCACTTTGCCATAGATTGTTGGTTTAATTCAAGAAATGTCACGACTCCACGGATTAACAAGGCAAGAATAACCCCTCGCAATGTTAACTTTCCAAGTGGCGGTCATCTAACAAGAAGCCAAGGACCCAAATCGGTTTGGGTTCCTAAGGGCAATTGATTATTGATTGCAGGAATGTCCAAAGGCCAACTCAAATCCCATATGGTACTTGGACAGTGGATGTTCTCGGCATATGACCAGAACAAAAAGTTTATTACAAGAGTATACCCCGGTGAAAGATGGACCAAAAGTTATTTTTGGCGGATCCGATCGGGGAATCACGAAAGGCTACGGTATGATTACCAACAGTATAGTCTCTTTCACAGATTTAGCTTATGTTAAAGGATTACAACACAATCTCATTAGCATAAGTCAACTATGTGACAAAGGCTGTATGGTTGAGTTCTACAAGGACAAGTGCTTGATAAAGTCAACTGATACGTCAGAAACTATTTTAACAGGCACTCGGAGTAGAAATATTTTCTGCTTAAATTTTCTTTGTTTAGACTCTTCTACACCAGTGTGTTTTTTAGCAAAAGATAGTGCATCTCTCTGTGACCAATGGCACAAGAGACTAGCACATATTAATTTCAAAACTATAAATATGTTATTTTCTCACAACTTAGTTCGTGATGCTCCTATTGTTAAGTGCATTAAAGAGAGACCTTGTCACGCAGGCCAAATGGGCAAGCAGACGAGGGCTAGCTTTAAGAGCATTATTGGCAAAGATTCTACCAGATGCTTATATCTTCTTCATATGGACTTATTTGGTCCCATGCCAATTCGGAGTTTATGGGGTAAGTCTTATACGTTGGTCATTGTCGATGATTACTCACGTTTTGCTTGGGTATTCTTTCTGAAACACAAGTCAGACACCTATGATTCTTTCACCTCATTCGTTAGGCAAATTCAGAATGAATTAGAATGTTCTGTGGTCAAAATCAGAAGTGACCATGGTATAGAATTCAAGTCTGGGGCCATGACAGAATTTTGTGAAAGTCAGGGTATCTTTCATGAGTTTTCCTCTCCCCGTACTCCACAGCAAAATGGGGTTGCCGAGAGAAAGAATAGAACACTCATAGAGGCTTACAGGACAATGTTGAGCGATTCTTCACTACCGGAGTACTTTTGGGCTGAAGGTATCAACACTGCTTGCCACGTGAAAAATAGAGCACTAATCAACAAAAATCATCATAAGACTCCCTATGAACTTCTGAAAGGCAAGAAACCAACTCTGTCTTATTTTAGAATCTTTGGCAGTAAATGCTTCGTACTTAATAACGGGAAATATTACAAAACTAAATTTAGTGAAAAGTGTTTTGAAGGTATTTTTGTCGGTTATAGTAGCCATAGCAAGGCATATAGGATTTTCAACAAGAAAACCCTGGTTGTAGAAGAAACTTATAATGTAATATTTGATGAGACGAGTATGCTTCAAAACAGCTCTTCCAGTGTCTTTGTTGAAGATGCAGATGCAAGATTCAAAGAACTACACTTAGAAGAAGTTGTAAAGGAAGACGTTCCAAAATCTATTGAAGTAAATGTTCCTTCTACATGTGAGGAAGATGACCCTCGGGAAGATGAAGATGTACCTGAAGTGCAGGAACCTCATGGTCATCTAAATGCTGGAATGATCAGACATTTAAGAGATCATCCAGCTGATTAGATTATCGGAGATCCTTCAAGCAAAGTTCTAATGAGAAGAGGTACAACTAACGAAGTTTTACATTCAAGTTTTCTTTCACAGATTGAGCCGAAGAAGTTTGAAGAAGCAAACACCGATTCCTCGTGGATCCTTGCTATGCAAGAGGAGCTCAACCAATTCAATAGATGTAAAGTTTGGAAGTTGGTACCAAGACCCAAAGGACAGAATGTGATTGGAACAAAATGGATCTACCGGAACAAGCTTGATGAAAAGGGCATCATCACAAAGAACAAAGCAAGACTGGTTGCACAAGGATACAGGCAAGAAGAAGGGATTGACTTTGATCAGACCTTCGCACCAGTAGCAAGACTTGAAGCCATCAGATTGTTTCTGGCTTATGCTGCATATAAGGATTTTAAGGTTTTCCAGATGGATGTAAAGTCAGCCTTTCTGAATGGAGACCTTAAAGAGGAAGTATATGTAGCTCAGCCTCCAGGTTTTGTAGATCCTAACTTTCCTGATCATGTATATTATTTACATAAAGCCTTGTATGGTATCAAACAGGCACTCCGAGCCTGGTATGAGACATTGTCTAAGTTTCTTCTTGAGAACAAATTTACAAGAGGAACAATAGACAAGACATTGTTTCTTAGGGAAGTTAAAGGCGAGATTTTGCTTGTGCAAATCTATGTCGACGATATTATTTTTGGCTCTACTGATGACAAACTTTGCAAAAAGTTTTCTAACTTGATGCAAGGTAAGTTTGAAATGAGCAGCATGGGAGAGCTGAAATATTTCCTAGGACTCCAGGTGCACCAAACTGAAGATGGAATCTTCATCTCTCAGACGAAGTTCACCAAAGAGCTTCTTAAGAAATTTGGAATGGAGAGTGCAACCTCAATGAGGACTCCAATGGGCTCAAGCATGTCTCTGGACAAGGATGAGAAAGGGAAACCTTTTGATGAAACCAAGTACAAAAGCATAATTGGGTCCTTGCTCTATCTCACTGCTACTAGGCCTGATATAATGTTTTCAACATGTGTTTGTGCCAGGTATCAGGTGAACTGTAAGGAATGTCATTATGCCGCTGCAAAGAGGATTTTGAGATACCTTAAGGCTACACCAAATCTCGGCTTATGGTACCCAAGAAGCAATGATTTTGAACTAATTGGTTTTTCAGACGCTGATTTTGCAGGTAGCAAAAATGACAGGAAGAGCACTTCGGGAACTTGCCAGTTCTTAGGAAAAAGGCTCGTTTCCTGCAGTAGCAAGAAGTAAAATTGCGTTGCAATATTGACTGCTGAATCGGAGTATATCTCTGCTGGCAGTTGCTGCGCACAACTTTTGTGGATGAAAAATCAGCTTGAGGACTATAACTTAAAGTTCACAGAAATCCCCATGTTCTGTGACTCCTCAAGTGCTATTGCCATAGCAAATAATCCAGTCTCTCATAGCAGAACGAAGTATATTGAGCTTCGCTACCACTTCATCCGGGAACATGTTGAGAGTAAGGACATAAATTTGTTATATGTTAATACTGACAAACAAATTGCAGATATTTTTACGAAGCCTCTGGACGAAACCAAATTCAATTTCTTCAAAATAGAACTTGGAATGCTTAACAAGGAAACTTGAAGAAGGACTGTTGGCATTTCACGAATTTGCATGGAATTTCCCGTAAAAGTTGAGATTTTTTTTTCAAGCAGATTACACGGGTTTTCATGGGTCCAATATTATTATTCTCAGATAGCTCCCGTGGAATCTTATTATTATTAAATGCGATTTAATCTTCATTCAGGTACGCGCCTCATTTCAATTTATATATATATATATAAATCAAAGAAAACGCGTGATTCCACGAAATCTTCCGTGAAACCCTTTCCGACCTTTCGTCTCTCTCGCGCTTTCTCTGTTCTTCTTCCCCGACTTCGACGAGCTCAATGGCGCCCAAGGCTGGACTGCATTCAGGTGGAGAGCTTGTGCGTGGTGCATTTCAGACAGCTTCAGATGAGTTCCGAAATGTTATCTTAATGCTTGATGTCGCCGGGCTCAGCTTTGTCTTAGAGGAGCCGGCTAAAATCCTAGAACAGGACGTTCTTGAGTTCTTTCGCAATGCAAAAATCACCAGTCAAGGTAAGAAAATCAAGAGCTCAATCAGGTCTTGCAAAATCATCCTGAAGGCTAGTGGGATCAACAGACTGTTGAGGATGCCTGAAGTCGAAACAGAAGAATTGTTTGTTGAAGATATTCTCAGAGCCAGGCGATTCTGTGGTATTCTTGATGAAAGATCTCAAATCAGAAGGAAATTTATGAATGATGGAGGTAAGCTTCTGTGTGACATTATAGGAAAAGTCTTATTGTGTAAGGTAGGCTCTCATGACTACCTCTCTGAAGAAGCTTTCAAAATTCACTCTGCTATAATCTGTCGGAAACATTTTAATTTTGGTGAAGTAATTTTTGAGAAAATTAAAGAGAGTTTTCTTGCTCCCAATTTTGGAAGAATTCTCAGTCTGCTTCTCAATGGTAGCAATCCAGATTTTTTTAATCTTGGAAGAGGTATCCCCATCCACCACACCAAGAAAATCAATTCATCCATTTTCTCCAAATGGGAAAGGGTCATTCCCAAGGGTTTAGGGAGTGTTGGAGTGAAGGCTGCTGTTAATGATGGTGAAGACCCTCTGCTTAATGAGAATAGGACTCTTGAAGCAGGTCATTCCTCCAGGGGGAGTGGACATAGTCCAGATTCTGTTTAGGAAAGAGATGCACTTGTTGAGGGGGAGTTTCCAACCCCAAGAGACATTGGTGCAGGTGGTGGTGCTGCAGAAGAATTTCCTCCCAGTGTAGCTGATCAAGTTCCTCTTGATCCTGTTTTTGCTGCTGTCCCTGATGCTGGTCTTGACCTGGAGGGTCCAAGGAATGTTGCTGATGTAGATGAAGCTGCTCAGCTAGAAGATTCAAGGATATCACCTGAAATGGTTGACTCTCATTCTGCAGATCATGAAGATTTGCCAGATTCTCCTTCTGCTCCTTCTAGGAAATCTGAATCTATGGAGAAGGGCAGTTTTGGTGCAAGGTTGGAGTTTGCCAAAAAGATGTCTCTAGCTGAGGGGGAGAAAGACCAGGAAGATATTTTCATGGCTGAATCTGCTTGTCCTGAGGTCCTTCCTTCTGTGTTGTTATTACCCTGGTATCCAGAAGTTCCTGTAGCTGGTAGCACATCTCCAAGAGTAATTGTGCTTGATAAGCAAGCACAGTCTACAAGTTTTGTGGCTGATAAAATCTCTCCTGAAGATTTTGAGTCTGGTGATAGCTCTCACTCCTCTTTGCTGAAGTCAATTGCAGATTTGCTGAAGGCTCGGACTGAGCACTTAGATCAGTCTATTAAGCAAGTTTATAAGAATATTGACTCTGTGGATAGTGCTCTGAGGCAGGAAATAACTGAAATTAGGCATGAAATGAGCACATTCAAGAATGATCAAGAAGCTTGGATGTCAAAAGCAGGAAAAGCTCTAGACCACACAAATCAAGGTGTTGGGCATGCTTTAAAGAATCTGCATCAGGTTAGTGAAGATGTACTACATCTGAATACTGCTCACTCTACTCTTAGCACTGCTCATGGTCAAGGACTCACCTTCTTGGATGATCAACTTGAAAGACAACTGCATAGACTCTATTCCCTCCTGCATGAAGATGTCATAATGGGGGAGGAGAGTATGGTGGCAAAGTTAGAAGAGAATGCAAGTAAGTTGAATGACTTAGATGAAAATGTATCTTCAAAAATGCAAGAGCTCAAGGAGAACATTTTACAAAATGTTAAGGATGTGAATTGGTACACTCATGGAGCTCAAAGCTGGCTGTTCAAGGAAATTGCTGGAATGCTTGGATTTTCTGTTGTAGATAAAGGGTCAGATGTTCCTTCATCAAGTGCTCCAGGACCCAGGGCTCCAAGCTTTTCTCCAAATCCTGTTGAGGATCTTGATTCTGATGAAGAAGACATCCCTGCCTCCACTTATCAAGAGTTCTGGAATGATCCTATTCCTGCTCAAGAGCCTGACAGCTCCACTGTTGCTGAACCCTCTGAAAAGTCTTTGAAAAGAAAGCTATTTGATGACAAGCCATCTGTAAAGAGGTCTAATCCCTATAAAAGGATTAGAGAATTTTATGATAGACCTCCTCCTAGAAACTTCCAAGAAAGCTGGAGCCCCACCTCCAAAAGTATTGTTCTCTCAGCCTTCAAAAGAGTCAGTGATCATAATGAAAAAGTCAGTGATCACTACAGTTCAGAAGAATGGAGTAAGTTTGAGAAGAGGACAACTGAAAGAAGAATTCATTTCAAGTCAGGTGGATCAAAAGAGACTGCTCCTGATAAATATTGGCCTAAGCCAAAGGCATTCTTTGAGAGAATGTAATCTGAACAGAATAAGAAAGCTGAGGCAGTGGAAAGATTATTTGCAAAGCAGAAAGGCAAAGATCATGAATGAGCTGAGCTAGTCTGGAATCATGATGTTTTCTTTGCTTATATATATATACATTTCTTTTGTGTTAAGTTAAACATTCAGTCTTATTCTGTTTTTCCTTAAATATGACTGCCTGGGTTGTGCACTTCTTATTTATTATATTGTTTGTGCAATTCAACTTAGTGCATAAGGTTATGACATCTTCAAATAGGGGGAGATTGTTGGGTATTGTGTCCACAATCACCTAGATTTGAAGATGTCCCCTAGTGAACTAAAATGAATTGAGTATGTATTTGATGATTTCTGTTTAGATGTGTTATGACAGGTCTTAATGCTAAGTGCACACCAAGGTCAGGTTGCAATGGATCACCAAACACAGTTCTGGACAATGTAATCCCTCATTGTGTAGAACAAAGTGTTGGTCCATGTGTAATCTCTCTTTTGGGGTATACTTCATATACTCATAACTGAAGGTTTTCAAGGTAGAGGAGTGGAGCAGGTTTTCAGTACAAAAGAAAGTTTTTCTAAGTCAATTCGTCGAGATGTCCCGGGACATTCCGACGAATCCCGACGAATCAAGACAGAAGCCATTTGTCTTGTTTAAAGAAGAAATTTCTGCAGCTAAGTCCATTCGTCGGATGTTCTCGTGAACTCCCGACGAATCCCGACGAATGAAAATAGAAGGTGTTTTTCACGGGTTGTTCAGTGTTTTTCTGTGGCCAAGTCTTTTCGTCGGATGTTTACGTGAAGTCTCGACGAATGACGGACAGACGGATTTCAAATCTTTGTTTCGATTTCGAAAATTAGGGTTGGCCGCCACGTACAGTACACGTGTCGCTCCTCCCTTCTTTGTCGCACGAGCCGGTTAAGTCCTCCCTATAAATAATCCTTTATTTTTAGGGCATCACACAGATCTTTCTTCCTCACACGATTTGTTCAGAAACAAAAAGCTGTTCTCCTCTTCCTTTGCTGAACAAGTTTTCTGAGACCTAACATCTGCTGCTCAAGAGTCATTCTTCATTGTTGTTAGAGTTTTCTCAGATAAGAAGGTCCTTGATCCTTGTGCTGCACTCCATATTGACGATTCTTTCGAGTAGATCAAAGGGACTATTCAAATCAGGTTAGCCAAGTCTATTTTCTTCCAAATCTTTCAAGATCCAAGCTTTCTCTCTCAAGGAAGAAGAAGACTTAGTTTTCCCAAGATCTGAAGTTAATCTCTGTTGAGGTTTAGAAGAAGTATTTTTATTTCTATCTCTATTTGATTTCTGTAGGAGTTTTTACTCCGAGTTATTTGTAGGAGTGGTTTACTCCGAGTTGTAGGAGTTGTTTTACTCCGAGTTGTAGGAGTGGTATATTCCGAGTTGTAGGAGTTTTGACTCCGAGGTGTAAGATTATTTATTATCTGAGATTGGTGAAGTAGCCGAGTCTAGCCTCGTAGTGCTAGATAGGCGAGGCGGGAAAGAGGACTACCCACATCGGGGAACCTCTATAAAATCCTTGTGTCTGTGTTGTGCTTTATTGTGTTCATTTCTGTGTTATATTTTAATTCCGCGTGAAGACATAGAATCCTCCTATTCACCCCCCTCTAGGTGATTTAGGACGCAACTAGATACTTTCACTCTAGCCTCTCTCCCAACTGGGGCCTCGAGCCTCCCCTAGATCTAACCCTAGACCTAGTCGCCACACCCACGCAGTGAATTCTCCCTAATCATCGTAAGTCCCTAGTCGGCAACCACGACGAATTTCTCTACCGATAAAAGATAAGAGTTACAATGATAAAACTTAAAACCAAAAACTCCCTTTTAAGTTGAACTTGAAGATGATGTCAAAGGCACGTCGAAGTAGTCGTTGGAGTTGATGCGTACGACCTTCACGTATAATAAGTGTGATCGGTCCTTCTTCTAGTTATTTGCTTTTATGAACATAAATGGAGTTTTCTTGGCTGTAGAGAGGAGGCTCTCACAAAAGTACAGGAGTTGTGGCTTTGTTCATCCATCGTCCACTTTTTAGAGGAGGAGAACCGCACTTTAAATATACTCGAAACATAGCACCAATGATAGTGCTAGCCTCTTTAGGCAATAGTCTGTCACACTGATTGAGTCAAATTTGACAACCTTCTTGCTCTAATTTTGGCAACCCCTCCTACCGTGGTGCGGTAGTACTAACGTTCCATATTAGCATTATATGTTTCCTTGTCGTCGGATCTCCTTCCTTTTTTTCTCCTCAAGCAGCAACATGATGGCGGGCCTTCCATAGGTTACCGTCGGGCGTTAGTCATTATTGCACTGTGGTAGAACTTGCTATATTTGAGTCCCACTGACATTCCTTTCTCAACAATATTTGTGTGTCAATAATGTTTCCAAATATGCCGACACTACCGCCAGCGGTAGCGTTAATGCGCCGCATTAGCAATAGAGCATCACATCATCGTCTTTCTTTATCGTACTCATAGGGTCTTGAAATCTGGAGTTCCTGCACACTATACACACATGACAAGTTTGATCAAATACAATGAGATTTTTTATTCTCAAACCAAGAGATGTGGAAAGCATGTTCCAACAAACACCCCCTTTTGATAATAACAAATCCTCTTAGAAAGAAATCATTCAAATAAAAGATTTGCGTTTATAGTAAAGGATAATCATGATTGTATGCATATGTTCCACCTATATAGATGCTCCCCCTATATGAATGCTCCCCCTACATCAAAAATTCATATGTATTTTACTCCCGTTATATGTGAATGTCTTTCAAAGTTATTCTGCCCCTTTTGGTATTATCAAAAGAGGATGGTGTGAAAATACATCGTTTAAGGTTTAATTGTTGATGCTGAATTTGCACCTCCACGATCGTTTCTAGGGAAGCGAGTAGAAAAGAGGAGGCCGCGAGTAGCTGGTTACTTGAGTTGCGAGTGAAGAGGGGAGAAGAAGAGGTCTGGTCGTGCGGCTTATTTGGTGAGGCCGCCTAGCCTGTCTGATAAGGCCGCTCGGCTTGCTTGGTGAGGCTGCCCGGTTTGCTTGGTGAGGCCGGCCGGCCTGGCAGTTAAGAGGTTGCCGGACAGCCCGCTACTAGGTGCGGTCTGATTGGTCTAGCCGCAGGATTTGGACCTCTCGACGGGTGTCATTTCTGAAGAGGCATGGGGGCCTATTTTATAGGCCCGGGGTGGAGTCTTCTAGAAGTTGATGTTGTCAGCGCCAGGAGAACAGAAGAAGAGGTCGCCCGGACTACGACCTCACAGGGAGAGGTCGCCCGGTGTGCGACCTCACATGGAGAGGTCGCCCGGTGCGCAACCTCATAGGGAGAGCTCGCTCAGTGCGCGACATCACAGGGAGAGGTCGCTCGATGCGTGACCTCACAGGGAGAGGTCGCCCGGACTGCGACCTCACTGGGAGAGGTCGCCCGGTGCGGGACCTCACAGGGAGAGGTCGCCCAGACCGCGACCTCACTGGGAGAGGTTGTAACATCCCAATTTGCGTCGCTCTGTTCCCGTCCGCCGCTCATTTGTCTCTGTTACTTCCGTTCGACGAAGGCATTAGGTTACGAAAAAGTCTTACCTAAAGAATGCAACAATTTGGTATTTGATGGGGTGTTTTCTGATGATATGTAAGAATTTAGGGAACATAATTTAATTCCTGTTCTTAATAATCTGCAGCAGGTAGGAATTTGGCGAGAAAACTCTTCTTTTTCCCCTCCTCCTTAATCCCCTTCCACCTTGTGGTGTAGCTGTGGTTTAGAGTTTTTGCTCCAGGAAATTAAATCAGGAAATTTATAGTAGCAATATTTTCTTTCTAGTTCCTGTTATCCTGATGTTTGGGGTTGTGCTAGCAATTTTCCCTAGCTTAAGTTATCAAATTCTCCTCATTTATGCTAAACGATTCTGGGCTGGTATTAGTAAAGTTCCTGGATGGTTTAGCAGATTCCTGGATGAATATATAGGTATTGTTTGGCTAATAAACCTGGATAGTTTTGCAAAAAATCTGGATTCATGAACTTGGATTTAGTTGGCTAGTTTAGAATCCTGGGTTTTGTTAAATTGTTAAATTCTGCATATCCCTTATCAATACTGGTCAAATCATTTATGTGTCAATGGGAGAATTAAAACAGATAGAAAATGAGCCCCGATTCGACCAAGTTGCTTCCGTTCGACGAACGTCGAAGGGCAGTCGATCGTCGTTTGACGAATCTGTAGCCGTTCAGCGCCCGACGATTTGTTTTGCGTTCGACGAACGCGCCGTGCGTTCGACAAATTTGGTGTTCCCATTCGACGAATCTGTAGCTGTTCAGCGCCCGATGATTTGTTCTGCGTTCTACGAACGCGCCGTTCGTTCGACGAATTTGCCGTTCCCGTTCGACAAATCTGTAGCCATTCAGCGCCCGATGATTTGTTCTGCATTCGACGAACGCGCCATTCATTCAAAGAATTTGCTATTCCCGTTCGACGAATCTGTAGCCGTTCTGCGCCAGACGATTTGTTCTGCGTTCGACGAACGCGCCGTGCATTCAACGAATTTGTTGTTCCCGTTCAATGAATCTGTAGCTGTTCAGCGCCCAACGATTTGTTCTACGTTCGACGAACGCGCCATTCGTTTGACGAATTTGCTGTTCTCGTTCGACGAATCAGGGCGTTTTTCTTCCCGTCGCCCGATAAAGCTTGAATGCCTATTTTATGCTTATTTTTAGGCTAGAAGTGGATACCTTGTCCAATAGGGGGCTGACACTGAACCTTGGGGTTCCAACGCATGACATTAGATGTAGGGCTGAGCATTTCTCCCGAGGGGGCATCTTGATCTTGATCTTCTTCTTCCTCTCCTTCTTCTTCATCTTCCGCCATGCCGCAGAGGAGACAACTGCGAACATCGGCCAGAAATTGATGAGTCCCAATTATATAGACATATATGGACTCATCTGGGCCGATTTTCTAGTCTTTGCACGTCACTTTAGACATGTTTTCATTCATATTTAACACTCCATGCTAAGTGCACTTCTAGGCCCGTTTTGGTGTTATTCCTCGTTCATCTTCGTTTCTAGTTGTCATGCTGTGTTAAGTGCCACCTTCAGTGGCTAGACTGGTGTCGTATGCTGGAACAGGAGTCGTGCAGGTGTTCCCAGTACAATTCTGTACAGGAACACTGTGCACGATCACTGGCTCTATCGCGCACGACCACTGGTTGTGCGCCTCTGCTCGTGCGCACTTAACGCCCGTTTTATGAGTTCTGTCTGGCTTATCGCACGACCACTTACGATAGTGCGCACGACCACTGGTCGTGCGCCACTGGTCGTGCGAATATTGTATTTTATAGTTTTCTTCCCTTGCAGGCTCCGTCCAGGAAGGCCCACGATCACAGGATGATAGTGCGCACGACCACTGGTCGTGCGCCACTGACCGTGCGCACTGTTTATTCCAGCGCCTATATATTGTCCTGCTCGCGAATTAGGTCGGGATCTCCGATTTTCTTCCGCCGTTTTCTCGCTCCAGGGCTCCGATTTCGCCCCTCCACCGCCGCCCACCATATGGAGGTGCTCCGGGCTTGTTCTTCACGCCGATCTTGAGCCGGAGTTTCCTCTCGGCCTCCTCCTTCATCCAAGAGCTTCAAGGAAGACCTAGCCGCCATCACCATCAAGCAAGGGGAAGTTCGCAACTCCTACCGGATCGTGACACGAAGAAGACGGGCTCATTGGAGAGTAGTGACAGCTCTCTCTACCCCGGACGTAGTTGCGGACCGAGCTTGGACGCGGATTGACAACCCGGCGATTCCAACCGTGAATCTACAATGAGACTTCGGATTCAGTCGATTTCTTGCCTTATTTCTTGACTCATCTGATGAAGTATACTTTTACTTGTTAACATTAGTATGAAATCATGTCTATGTGATTGAGTAATCTTGTTATATTTTCATTTGAGGTGTGCCCCGTGGTGTGGATTGTTCGTTGTGTTGTGCCGCCCTAACAATTGTTAGTGGTGTGCTTTGCGAAGAGGTGCTTGCGAACCTCATTCCGCCGTTCTCTCCATTCCATCCGTTAGCCTACTCTTCCATCCGCCTACCGAAGCGTGGCATCGCGGCCCGTGTATTCCATCCCGCCTAACGAAGCAGCGCGCTCAAGGCCTGCATAGTTCGATCCGCCTGCCTACTCGTCCATCCGCCCTTGCGATGCAGCGCGCTCAAGGCCTGCCTAGTCTCCATCCCGCCAAGCGAAGCATTGCATAGCGGCATTGCATAGGAGTAGTTGTAGTTATTTTCTTTTATTTTCCAAAAGCCAAATCACCCCGTTTCCACATTTCATCCGAACCAAAGGACTTCGATCTCAAGTCCTTCCTCGAACGTTAACTCCACCTTACTGTGTTCCTTGAGAGATTCGATACTTGGGGATTTACTTCCTTATATTATTACTTGACAACGACCGGTTCACTGCCGTTCGGATCGCAGTCTCGCTACCGCCTATAGCGGTGTGCAGGATTTGCCCATCAAGTTTTTGGCGCGGTTGCCGGGGAACACAGTCGTGTGAGTTTTCTGGAGAGGGAGAACCTGAGAGAGAAGCCCTTCCATTTGTAAATTGCATTTCTTTGTCTTATTTCTTTTTATTCCATTTTCCTGTTTTAATTAGGTTGCTTTAGTAATTTTTATTAGGTGTGGTATTTCGCACAATAGTGTTTTTTTATTTGAATCGTTTTATCTTCGCACTATGTGGGCACATCTTAATTTCCATTGTTGTTGGTGTGGAGCTACCTCCCACTCTAGTGATGAATGCCCTACGGAGAATAGTAGGCATAATTCTTATAGCCCAGCATATGGAGCACCGACTTCGTCTGATACTCCATATGGTGCGCGTAAGTCTTATGGCTACTCTGCTGAGCCTTTACCGTCTTACTTCTTTTCGGCTTCAGCCCCCGCTGTGCCAAAGAAGCCCGCAAGGCAGTGCCGGTTTTGTCGGAGCATTGATCATTTCTTGAAGGACTGTGCCGAGTATCTTCGCCAATTGGACGGGGATGACGAGCCGGATATCCGGATCGTCCCAACTCCTAACTCTGGCGGCACACCTTCAACATCCGGTTATGTGTCTTTGTCACCTTCACATCTTGAAGGATATGGCATGGACACGGTCACCGGATGTGCGGCTGATGTGGGCACCGACATTGCTGAGCCTATTCTCCCAGTGCATCCACCACCCCTAGTGGATTCGATTCTTTGTGAGGAATCGGTGCTCGACTTTTATCCGAGCACTATTCCTCCCCCTGTTGTGCATACTACTTTTGTCTCTGACGACATTGTTGAGGATGTGTCGCGGGATGAGGCTGGCGATTTATGTGTTATGTCTGCCCCTATGGAGGAGGACAACCTACTAGGTGAAGAGGAGCTTTCCTCAACACCGGTGGAGGAAGTCCAAACCTTGGGCATGGCCATTGTCGATCCCGCTGAACCTTGCGGCATTGATGACAATGCCAACATTATTTTACTTCCCCATCCTGCTGGGAGTGAGACCGGGACCACTCCCCCGATTTTTGATTATTTTTGTCCTTCTTCTCTTTTATTTCTTGATCCCCTTTCTCTATCTGAGCCTGTGCAGGTTGAGTCTTCACAGGTACCTCAGGAGGACTTGGAGCATGATGCTCAAGTCAATGATGAGTGTATCCTCATATGTGAGGAGGTTGATCCCCCCTTCGTAGAGGAAGCTCCACTCATTTCCTTCTCCTCCTGCCACCTCCCTGTTGATGACACCTTGCTAGGCAAGGATGTGTTTGGTGAGTTGAGTGAGGATATCTCCTCCTCTTCTTACTTTCTTTTCCCTCTACCTGTGATGGGCAGGTTTTATCTATATTCGGGTAGAGGCGTGATTGTTCTTTTGCCGTATCGGTACCCGTTACCGACACGCATATTAGAACAATTACCTGTTCATTTCCTTTTCCATACGCCCATTAGCTAGAACCTTTAGTTTTTTGAATAAGTCGTGCTGGGATGACAATAACCCCAGTAGTTATCTTAATTTTTCTTGCATTTTCATTTCTTTTCTAATTTTATTTAGTTAATTGCACTTTATTTTAGTTTTCTATTTTCTTTTGTTTTTGCGGAGCTGACCCCTGCAGGTATCTTTTCTGGATGGCGGATGCTGCAGCTTCATTTTAGCTTACACGCCAATCTTCTGGTGTGCTCATTTCTGAGCACTGGGTACTCTCTTTCCCTAGCCTTTTCTGATTTTCATGTCATATATTTTGTGGATTGTTTAGTTTAAGTCTGGGGGAGAGCAGTTTTTGCACCCACTCACGTGCACTCATGCATAGCATGCCAGAAGTATTTTATTTTCAGTTTTATTATTTGTTCATTTTCATTGCACACCACTGCACCCACTTGAGCGCACACTCACTTGTTTGTGTGCTTCCGTTCACGCTTATCTTGGTTTGGAATGTGAAATAGGATGTTAGCATAGGATTGCAAATTGGAGTACGATGTTGACTCTTGTAGTGCTCTAGTCGCATTTCCCTTGCCTGCATAGAAATTTGAGTAGAATTAGATTGTCTCTATATTTTTAATTTACAATTAGTATTCTTGTGTAGTTTTTGATTTATTGTACTCATTTGGTGAATGTAACCGAAATTTGCGGTAGCACGGTGTTGTGTGTAAGCAAGCGCTAGTTGTGTGTTGCTCGAGTCGGAAGGAAGGTTTACCTTTCTCGTGGGCTAAGAACTTGCCCCAAGCGACTCTTGAAGCATGGGTGAGAGCAACTCACTATTGTTAAACGTGATGTAGGCCAATTTTTGGCTAGATTGAGCTTTGTTTTCCATGACCTACGCGTTTACCGTCGCAAGCCAAGTTTGTGCCTACCCTTCCTTTGTTTCAGCTCTTCTTTAAATCACCAAAGCCTGAAGCTTATCCTATTATCGCAGCCAAGTAGTGAGTTAACTGAAATTACATTTCATATTTGGATGTGATGTTTGGAAATTTTTGTGTTGTGAAGAAAATGTGTATTGTGTGCTGAACATATTGTTGTAAACCAACCGGGGGATAAAGAAAAAAAAATGAAGTTAAAAGAAAAAAATCTGTAAAGAATAAAAATGAAAAGAAATCCCCTTGGGCGTAATAGAAAAAAATTCAGTTGGTATTTGTTTGGAGTAGGCTGTTTGCACACCCAGTTTTCAAGCTAAGTCTGGGGGTGTGTCACACTAGCATTGTTCTTGGCCTTGTTTTGGTACAACATTACTTTTTGACTCAATTGGGTTGCGTAGCCGTTTCGTTTATCATTGAATATCATACCGTAACCTAAGCCCAATTATAACCCGAAGTCCTATTGATTTAACTTGTGAGTTTGCTAGCGCCGTGGAGAGAGTGTAACCGGGCAAGCTTATGGTTCTCGTCGTTGATGGATTTCAGCGGAGTTATTCCCGAATTCCGGTCTTTAGCAACACCCTCCTGAGTGGCTTGTTTACTTTCACATCGGGCACGACCGCACAAATTCTTCATGATTCACCATTTGAGTACAAATAAATCTCTATTTACGCATGTATACTTTTGTAAATTAATTAGTATAGTTAGAATCTTCTTTTACAGAATTTCTATTTGCATGGGTATGATACTTCGCATCTTACTCTTTCTTTGCAATTCTCTACGCTGACCACCTTTTTTCCTACTCCGCCGGATTTGTTTGCTCGGGACGCGCAAACAGGTAAGTCTGGGGGTGTGATGAGTCCCAATTATATACATATATATGGACTCATCTGGGCCGATTTTCTAGTCTTTGCACGTCACTTTAGACATGTTTTCATTCCTATTTAACACTCCATGCTAAGTGCACTTCTAGGCCCGTTTTGGTGTTATTCCTCGTTCATCTTCGTTTCTAGTTGTCATGCTGTGTTAAGTGCCACCTTCAGTGGCTGGACTGGTGTCGTATGCTGGAACAGGAGTCGTGCAGGTGTTCCCGGTACAATTCTGTACAGGAACACTGCGCACGATCACTGGCTCAATCGCGCACGACCACTGGTTGTGCGCCTCTGCTCGTGCGCACTTAACGCCCGTTTTATGAGTTCTGTCTGGCTTATCGCACGACCACTTACGATAGTGCGCACGACCATTGGTCGTGCGCCACTGGTCGTGCGAATATTGTATTTTATAGTTTTCTTCCCTTGCAGGCTCCGTCCAGGCAGGCGCACGATCACAGGATGATAGTGCGCACGACCACTGGTCGTGCGCCACTGACCGTGCGCACTGTTTATTCCAGCGCCTATATATTGTCCTGCTCGCGAATTAGGTCGGGATCTCCAATTTTCTTCCGCCGTTTTCTCGCTCCAGGGCTCCGATTTCGCCCCTCCACCGCCGCCCACCATATGGAGGTGCTCCGGGCTTGTTCTTCACGCCAATCTTGAGCCGGAGTTTCCTCTCGGCCTCCTCCTTCATCCAAGAGCTTCAAGGAAGACCTAGCCGCCATCACCATCAAGCAAGAGGAAGTTCGCAACTCCTACCGGATCGTGACACGAAGAAGACGGGCTCATTGGAGAGTAGTGACAGCTCTCTCTACCCCGGACGTAGTTGCGGACCGAGCTTGGACGCGGATTGACAACCCGGCGATTCCAACCGTGAATCTACAACGAGACTTCGGATTCGGTCGATTTCTTGCCTTATTCTTCTCTTATTGATGTGTATGTAGCTAGAACCAACATTTTGATATTCTACTCATTTTAGAATATTTGTCTTAACCTAATTTTTGTCTTAACCCTATTTTAACCTAATTTTTCATTCTTAGAATTAATATTCTACTCATTTTAGTGGTTAAGATAAATCATTTTCCCAACAATCTCCACCTATTTGTCTTAACCCTATTCAGAGAAAAATTGAATCTGCATTTAATCAATATAGCAAAGCATTTATATAGAGAAGAAGTATGCTAAGTAATCAGAAGAAATCATATAACAAGTAATTGTCTTTCACAGGATTTAAACTAGAAACTTCTTGTTAAACATGAAATTGACAAAAGCAGAATAAAGATTTCTAGATAAGTTTTCAATAGCATCAAAGATATAGCCCCTGGCTCTATCAGGATGCTCCTGGACATTTCTGATGATTGTGTGCAGTTTTTCCAGGACATGGTCAGCATCAGGAAGAGTGTCATTTAGAGAATAGCCCTTGCTGATGATGATTGCTGCCTTTCTCAATTATAATATTTTGAGGTTTCTTTTCAGTGGGCTTGGGCTCAGGTGGTCCTTTGTTGTCAACCTTTGGCCTATATTTTCTCTTCTCTGATTGCTGTTTCTCAAGGATCTCAGTCATTTTTCCTTTCCCTTTCCAGGGTGAGTCATGCCATTTGTCTAATCTTGCTGGCTTGCTTGGCATTTTATAAGGAATGTAGATAACTTCTGAACATCCAATACCCCTTTTGTGCTTCTGTCCTTTGTCCAGGACAGGCCCTGCCTGAGGATTCTTCTTCTGATATGCTTCAACATCAAACAATTTATTTGGAAGTTTGATGGAAGATTCAGCAAGAATTTGTTCCTTGGTCATTCCCTTGTTGATCTTTTCCACAAAAGCTTTCCTCTTATCTTCTACTTCCTTCATGGCTGCTTCATATTCATACAGCTCTCTTTCTCTTATTTCTTTATGCCTCTTTTCCATGTCAGGGTCATGGTACTCCTTTACAGGGTTGTTATGAGTGATAACAGGCATCTTATTAAACATTTTTATCTCCTCACAGGTTTTTCTATACTTCATTTCCTTTGCATACTCTTTTCTTCCTTCTTTGGAAAATTTCTGCCAATGAGGGATGGTTTCACTTCTTCTTTTCATTTGTTCTCCTGGTTTTTCCTTAGATAGCTTTTGTGGAGGTAGAGGTAGTAGAGGAGGTAGAGATGGAAGTTGAAGTGGTGGAAGAGGCAGAGGTGGAAGTGTAGTTTTCTCTTTAGAAGGTGAAGGTGGAGAAGGGACTTTTGTAGGAGAAGGAACAGCAGGCAAAATGTCCTCTGGAGGAAAATGTCCTATGGAGGAATATCCTCAAGTAAATGTGTCTTGAGTTTGATATAGTTGGCAGAGAAGCCAGGAGAATGATGCTGATATTCTTCCTCACACAGGGGTGCCTCAATCCAGACTTGTCTTTTTAGGTCATCAGAAAAGGTTGTTTCTTCCTCCCCCTGGACTTCTATATTCTGTACTGCAACAATCTCCCCCTGAACATGTGGGGCATCTATTCTGAATGCTGAATCCACAGCATGATCTCCTTCAGTATGGTAAGATGAGGTCTCTCCAAAGTGTTTGTTGAAGGTGAAGTCAGAGTGATTGGAGAAGATTGGAGCCTATTGTAAGAGAAGAAGTTGGTGTAATACTTTAGAGATAATATTTAGAGTTGGAGAGGAAATTAACCTTGAGCTTTTAAGAGAGATAGAGAACCTGACAAGGGGGGTTTCTGGAGCAACTCTCCCCCTGGTTTATATCCTGCATAAAGGATTTAAACCCTTCTGGCGACAGAGGCTGTTCTTGAATGAGAGCATTAAGCTCAGGAAGAGAAGCAGAGAGATTTGCCAGTTTGGCTGCACAGGTGTTGATCATGGCAGCACACTCGTTGGCGAAGTGGTTCAGTCGAGTCTGGAAGTTATTTACTAGTTGTTCAAGAGCATCGTTCATTGCTTTGATGAGGGCCGATTGATCAGGAGTTGGTGCCATTGATGCAGAGAGAGAGAGAGAGAGGTAGAAGACGAAGTTTTGCCAGTTGAAGAGAGTATATGTTATGAAATAAGAGGTATTATTTAAAGAAATTGAGACATCGAGAAAGGAAACAGAAATCAAGGTATATCAGGTAATCCAATAGTCAAAAGAGGAAGTAAGGATTTGATTCTAATTTTGATAAGAGGTCGACGTTACGGCGAATTATTGTCGACGCATGCGTCGATGTGGAGTCGACGCTCCGTGGAGATATGTCAGCCTAGCGTTTTGTCGACGTGTTCATAGACGTGCGTCGATATAAAGTCGACGGTGTGTCGATATGTATTCGACGTATCTTCAAATACTTTCTTAGATCTTTTAGATTTCCCAACAATGGTGGTTACAGGTTTCCATCAAGCATTCCTAAGGTGTTGATGAAGTAATCCAAGGGTTTTGTGAAGATGTCTGCTCTTTGACTGCCTGTAGGAATGTATTCTAAGGTTATCTTACCTTTTTCTATATTGTCTCTAAGGAAGTGATGTCTGATCTCTATATGTTTGGTTCTACTATGAAGGACTGGGTTGGATGCTATGGATATAGCACTGGAGCTATCACAATAGATCTTAGAGTTATTGATCTCCAATTTGTAGTCAAGAAGCTGATTTTGCATCCATAGGATTTGTGAACAACAGCTCCCAGCAGCTATGTATTCAGCTTCAGCTGTGGAGGTTGAGACTGAGGTTTGTTTCTTACTAAACCATGATATTAATCTGTCGCCTAGAAATTGGCAAGTACCAGATGTACTTTTTCTATCAACCCTACATCCAGCATAATCTGCATCTGAGAAACCTATTAATTTAAAGTTGGTTTCTGCTGAGTACCACAGACCTAGTTCAGGGGTTCCCTTTAGGTATCTAAGAATCCTCTTTACAGAGGTGAGATGGGATTCTTTTGGATTGACCTGAAATCTAGCACATATGCAAGTGGCAAACATAATGTCAGGTCTGCTAGCTGTTAGATATAAAAGGGATCCTATTATTGCCCTATATGTCTTTTGATCTACTGATTTTCCCTTGTCATCCTTTTCTATAATGGCATTAGTTGCCATAGGTATTTTCATAGTAGAAGCTGATTCTATACCAAACTTTTTGATTAACTCTTTAGTGTACTTAGACAGTGAGATGAAGATTCCCTCACTAGTTTGTTTTACTTGTAGTCCTAGGAAATAAGAGAGTTCTCTGATGAGTACTTTTTGTACTCATCTTTTAGTATTATTTTAATATAGTTTTAAATTAAATTCATATAACTTATATGTATTTTCCTATTTGATCTGTTCCTTTTTTATTTTATCAACTAATTTAAGCTTATTTTATGTTTTGCAGGTTTTCTGGGCACTTTGAGTAAAAATCCAAAGTACACGCCCAAGGTCACGGGCGTGACCAAGGGCGTGACATCCAAGTCACGGCCATGACTCGCCATAGCATCCAGAACACGCCTGCCACGTCATTTAATATTACACGCCCCAGGTCACGGGCGTGACCATGGGGCGTGACATCCAGTCACGGGCGTGACTCATACCGCGCCACTTCCCGCTCCTTCCCGCCAAAGATTCCCGCCAGCAGCACTATTTCAAGATTACACGCCCCAGGTCACGGGCGTGACCTAGGGCGTGACGCGTCCGAAATGCCTGCATTGAATCCAGAATGCGCCCTCTCCGCACCAGCATCGATCACGCTCCTTACACGCCCTTGGTCACGGGCGTGACCATGGGCGTGTAACTTCAAATTTCTGCCTATTTAAAGGGAGCTTCTCCATATCATGAGGGACGAATGATTAGGATTAGAATTTCATTTTCTTGTACTATTTTCATGTTTCTAGTAGTTCTTATGCTCCTCCTTTATTTCTTATAATGGTAGCTATTTCAATTCAAAGCTTTTAGTTTCTCTTGTAATCTCAATTTTATGTATTCTGCTTTTTACAATTGACACTAATAAAACCGTAAATTTTAGTCTCTAATTTCCCCGCTCTTTTCGCTATGTTTTCTTCCTCCTCTTCTTATGATTCCTCCGTGATCATGAGCAACTAATCACTTTAGTGCTCGGCTTAGATGATCCAAGGATAATGCAACCTCTTTGTGTTTTAGAATTTTGTTCTTAGTGTTAAAACGCTTACGATTTACCGTGGCCAACTCGTTCCAGTAACGATTTTCGTCTTCTGACGGCCGAGAGGCCCTTAAGACGGAGCGGTCATTAGTAAAGAGAGTCGAACGTACCCCTCGAGAGAGGACATACGTAACTCTTCCGGACGGGAGTAACATCCCAGTGAGGTCCTTCTCTTAAAGCAAGTCTTAAGCCACTTGATTATAGAACGAGAGTTCGGTCGTGTGCAACTTAAGCTTAGTTGAGCCAACCCTTGAGAGAGGAGCACTCATGCTTTTGGAACCTCCGCGGTCGAGGCCACTTTAACACGAGATCGATTTCTACTACACGTTTCTTTTGCTTAGTCTAAGGTGATTCGAAAGCCGTGCGCTAGTTTTTATTAATTAGTAAAATTAAATTACATAAACCCACCCCTATTCTTCTATCGGTAAAATAATAAACATTCACTCGAAGTAGAAGTACTTAACATGACCCGAGTCTAATACGACCTTGATCTTGCGAGATCCTATACTTCACTCGATACGGTACACTTGCCGTTATCGTTTGTAGTTATAATTTTGCACGTCAAGTATTTATATAACTGCGACGCATTTTTATGCATCAAGTTTTTGGCGCCGTTGCCGGGGACATTTGTTGATATTTTGAAAAGAGTGAATTTTATTAATTTTATCATTTTTTTTATTTATTAAAATATATAAAAAAAATTTATTTTCAATTAAAAGCGCAACCTAAATTCTTGGAAAGGGAGATTTGGGCTTTCATCCCATCACATCTCCTAGTACCGCTGCGAACCCTTCACCGGGTAGTCCTCGGGAAGTCCAAGACTAATATTAATCCGCTTTTAAAAGAAAAAAAAATATTTTCTTATTTTTATTTCAATTCCATTCATTTAAAATCCGTTTGTTTTTCAAAAAAAAATGTTTTGGCTATCCGGCGCGCTTGAGAATGCTAATAATGTCTTAGAACTTTCTGCTTCTATTGACGCGCTTCAAGATAAAATCAATAATTTAGAAGCCGCGGTTAGGATAAATAATGTTATTAGGGAACATTCTTCGCAAAATTCTCAAAATTTTAATAACGAAAATAGTTTCCATAACAATTATCAAAATAATTTTTCCTATGAAAGTAATTTTTGTGAAAACAATTTTTCAAATTTCTACGAGAATAATTTTCCTAACGCTAATAATTCTAATTTTCAAAATTCTCAAAATTTTAATAGTGAAAATAATTTTTATTCTAATTATGGAAATAATTTTTCTCAAAATAATTTCTATGATTCTTATGAAAATATTTTTTCTAACTCTTATGAGAATTCTAGCTATAATTTAAATTCTCAAATTTTTTCTTATGAAATTGTTTTTAATTTTAATAAAGGTAATTCTCATGAATCTTATGAAAATAATTTTCATGAGGAAAATAATTATTATAAGAAAAATACTTTTTATAATCCAGATAACGCTGGTGATTCTTTTTCACTCGCCGACGTGGATTATTCATGGTGGGCAGGCCACCCGGATAGTCTTCGCGGCGATGAAGAAATTTCATCTCCTATAAATTTTGATTCCCTAATTTCTCCTCCCTCCCAGATTTTAGAAAATTCGTTAAGTCAAAATTTTTCGTATTTTCATGATAATTCGCTAACGCCACCTATTTTTGAAAATGAAATAAATGAAAATGATGATTCTACGCGTTTTGACATAACGATTATTTTAGGGGAGAAAACCTTTATTTTAAATGAACAATCGGATTTTAATCTTTTTCTTTCACAAGTGACTCCTCGTGAAATTGTTTCTGACCCCTTTGCTTTTGATTCTTCAATTCCTAATAATTTTCATGTAGAGGATGAGCCGTCGCAACTAAACGTCGTCGTGGACCCATTTGCCGCTCATCTACAAAAATTCAAATCACCTCAGGTATGGATAGGTGATTCGAATTTACACTCTCAACCTAAAAGCAACAAGGAGAATCAAATAGCAAGTGGAGGAGTCGCCGGGCAACGGATCACATCCAAGTTCCCGCAACGCATATTCAGGGAGTTGCCCGTGCACCTTAAATTCTATTTTCCTTTTAGCTAACACTAACCGTCTAGCTTAAAGACGGGAAAAACAAAGCGCTCTTGGGAGTCACCCCTTGCTTATCTTTAATTTCTTGTATTCTTCTTTTAAAAGTTTTTCTTTCAAGAATTCTTCATACTTAGTCTTAAACATTGGGGACAATGTTTAATTTTAAGTATGGGGGTGTAGCTTCGCATTCCCTGTATTTTTATTTGATAAAAAAATTATAAAAATCTAATTTCTTGGAAAGGGCGCTTTGCGCTTGAATTCCCATCACAGCTCCTAGTACCTTGCGAACCCTTCACCGGGTAGCCCTTGGGAAGTCCAAGAAATAATAAATAATAATAATAAATACGCCTAGCCTTGTTGTTTTTAATGTTCTAGAAATTTAGTTTGAGGTACGATTATAAGTATTCCTACATTTTTAATTTAGCTAAATATTTTATTTGATCAGAATTTGTTAAATCTAAATCTGAAGTAATTTAGTTTTAAGAAACACTTTATGTTTTTAATTCGATTAGAGAGTTAATTTAGCACTACTTCTCCGTTTAATTTTAAATAGCTTCACTTTGTGGTAAATTGGCTAAACATATTTAGATTTTTTTTGTTATATTCACTTTTAACTTTAAGATCTTAGGAAATCTCATTCCACTAAAAAGTTGCTCTCAAAATAGTTTAATTTATAAACTAGAAGTATTTCTTTACCCTTGGTAAACATTTGTATTTTTTCTTTTCCCCTTTTGTTAGATCATATGTCATGGGAATAAGGAGATGTTAGAGCTTTATTCTCTGGTAAACATATGCAACCCAAAAATAAAAATGAAGAGAGAAAAAATGTGTATATGTCGTGGAAATGATAGGATAACAGTCTATCATTCTCTGGTATTACATATACTAAAAAAAAGAATGAAAAAAAGGGGTTGAGAGGATAAAATTCATCACCCCAATCAAAAATCTCTTCATATCCTTTGTCTTCATTTTCCATTCCGTTTAAACCCATTTCATTGTTTCTAGTCCTAAACTAAATTATTAAGAGAGCAATATTTTGGTAGGTGTCTTTTCCTTAAGATTCTTTTACGTTAGAGTGTCTATAATTTCAATCTAATTTTGTTTGAAAATTTCTATAATTTCGATTGCTAAATAGTTATCTTGAGAAGTAGTTAGCTAAACAAATTTCTCTTTTTAAATTATCAACATAACTTATGACTTAATTCTTGAATTCCTAAAATTTGCCTTTAACATATTCATGGTTTAATAAAATTTTAGTTAATTAGAAATAATATCGATGTCTTGTAATTCTTTCCTCACTCTTTTGCTCTCGAATAGCAAAAACTCAAGTATGGGGGTGTTTGATGAGTACTTTTTGTACTCATCTTTTAGTATTATTTTAATATAGTTTTAAATTAAATTCATATAACTTATATGTATTTTCCTATTTGATCTGTTCCTTTTTTATTTTATCAACTAATTTAAGCTTATTTTATGTTTTGCAGGTTTTCTGGGCACTTTGAGTAAAAATCCAAAGTACACGCCCAAGGTCACGGGCGTGACCAAGGGCGTGACATCCAAGTCACGGCCATGACTCGCCACAGCATCCAGAACACGCCTGCCACGTCATTTAATATTACACGCCCCAGGTCACGGGCGTGACCATGGGGCGTGACATCCAGTCACGGGCGTGACTCATACCGCGCCACTTCCCGCTCCTTCCCGCCAAAGATTCCCGCCAGCAGCACTATTTCAAGATTACACGCCCCAGGTCACGGGCGTGACCTAGGGCGTGACGCGTCCGAAACGCCTGCATTGAATCCAGAACGCGCCCTCTCCGCACCAGCATCGATCACGCTCCTTACACGCCCTTGGTCACGGGCGTGACCATGGGCGTGTAACTTCAAATTTCTGCCTATTTAAAGGGAGCTTCTCCATATCATGAGGGACGAATGATTAGGATTAGAATTTCATTTTCTTGTACTATTTTCATGTTTCTAGTAGTTCTTATGCTCCTCCTTTATTTCTTATAATGGTAGCTATTTCAATTCAAAGCTTTAATTTCTCTTGTAATCTCAATTTTATGTATTCTTCTTTTTACAATTGACACTAATAAAATCGTAAATTTTAGTCTCTAATTTCCCCGCTCTTTTTGCTATGTTTTCTTCCTCCTCTTCTTATGATTCCTCCGTGATCATGAGCAACTAATCACTTTAGTGCTCGGCTTAGATGATCCAAGGATGATGCAATCTCTTTTTGTGTTTTAGAATTTTGTTCTTAGTGTTAAAACGCTTACGATTTACCATGGCCAACTCGTTCCAGTAACGATTTTCGTCTTCTGACGGCCGAGAGGTCCTTAAGACGGAGCGGTCATTAGTAAAGAGATTCGAACGTACCCCTCGAGAGAGGACATACGTAACTCTTCCAGACGGGATTAACATCCCAGTGAGGTCCTTCTCTTAAAGCAAGTCTTAAGCCACTTGATTATAGAACGAGAGTTCGGTCGTGTGCAACTTAAGCTTAGTTGAGCCAACCCTTGAGAGAGGAGCACTCATGCTTTTGGAACCTCCACGGTCGAGGCCACTTTAACACGAGATCGATTTCTACTACACGTTTCTTTTGCTTAGTCTAAGGTGATTCGAAAGCCGTGCGCTAGTTTTTATTAATTAGTAAAATTAAATTACATAAACCCACCCCTATTCTTCTATCGGTAAAATAATAAACATTCACTCAAAGTAGAAGTACTTAACATGACCCGAGTCTAATACGACCTTGATCTTGTGAGATCCTATACTTCACTCGATACGGTACACTTGTCGTTATCGTTTGTAGTTATAATTTTGCACGTCAAGTATTTATATAACTGCGACGCATTTTTATGCATCATTCTCCCATACTACTCATTTCAAATTTCGATTTCATTAGATTAGCAAATCTTTTACAAAGTTTGGGATGAGTTGAGCTAAAAATGATGTCAACTACATAGATTTGAACAAGGAGTTGATTGTTATGGATCTTAGTAAAAAGTGTTTTATCCACTTTTCCTCTTTCAAAAGAATTTTCTAAAAGGAAGTTAGAGAGAGTTTCATACCAAGCTCTAGGTGCTTGCTTAAGACCATATAGTGCTTTGTTAAGTCTATAAACAAAGTTAGGAGAGGAGGGATTTACAAAACCTGGTGGTTGCTCCACATATACCTCCTCTTGAAGGTCACCATTCAAAAAGGCACTCTTGACATCCATCTGATAGACTTTCATCCTCATGAAAGCTGCATAGGCAAGAAAGAGCCTGATTGCCTCCAATCTAGCTACTGGAGCAAAGGTTTGGTTGTAGTCTATTCTTTCTTCTTGTCTATATCCTTGTGCTACAAGTCTTGCCTTGTTCCTGACAATTACTCCAGTGGAATCTAGTTTGTTTCTATATACCCACTTTGTACCAGTCACTGGGTAGTTTCTTGGTCTTTCAACTAAGTTCCACACTTTGTTTCTCTCAAATTGGCCTAGTTCTTCTTGCATGGCCATAATCCAATGAGGATCACAGTTTGCTTCCTCAAACTTCTTTGGTTCAACTTGTGATAAGAAGCATTGGAGCATCATCCCATTGGAGATTTGGTGTCTTGTTCTTACTCCTGTATTGGGGTCTCCAATTACTTGAGATTGTGGATGATCTTTCAAATTGACCCTTGTCCTGCTTGGACTTGACAAATGTTCTTCTTCCTCATTAGTAATGGGATCATTGTCCACCTGTTCTTCCTGAACCATGTTCTCTTGTGGGAGTTGGTTTTGAATGCTCTTTTCTGAACCTTCTTCATGTTCTTGTTCAGATTCCTCACTTAATTCCTCTAGCTGGTTTTCTTTTCTATTATTTGTGTTCTCTAGAACCAGTTGCTTAAGCTGAGTTTCTATGTTGCTGTTTTCCTGTGGAAAAGAGCTGGTGGGAGTTTCCTCCCCCTTAAACAGCATGTTAGTTTCAACAAATATAATATGCATGGATTCTTCAATTTTAAGAGTTCTCTTGTTATAGCATCTATAAGCTTTACTGGAAGATGAGTACCCCAGAAATATTCCATCATCAGACTTCTTGTCAAACTTGGCAAGATGATCTTTTCCATTATTCAGAATATAGCAAGCACATCCAAAAATTTTAAAGTATTTAACAATGGGTATTTTTCCCTTCAGAAGCTCATATGGAGTTTTTCCCTTAGTTTTGTGAATGAGGCTTCTATTTAGAACATAGTTTGCAGTGTTGACTGCTTCAGCCTAGAATGTTTTTGGTAATCCTGATTCTGCAAGTAAGGTCCTTCCTGATTCAATTAAAGTTCTATTCTTTCTTTCAGCAACTCCATTTTGTTAAGGAGTTCTAGGGGCTGAGAAACTTTGTTTAATACCTATATCCTCATAGAAACTACAGATCAACTGATTTTCAAATTCAGTCCCATGATCACTTCTGATAATTGAAACATGAGTGTTAAACTCAGATTGAATCTATTTTATGAATTTTGAGAGAATCTTATGGGTTTCAGAGTTAGCCCTTAGAAAGAATACCCAGCTAAACCTAGAATAGTCATCCACAATGACTAGTGTATAATATTTTCCACCTAAGCTCTGAGTGGATATGGGACCAAAGAGATCCATATGCAGTAAGTAGAGAATCCTAGGAGAGTCATCCTTACCAATTGGTTTGAAGGATGATTTGGTCTGTTTTCCTAGTTGGCAAGGTCTACATGGAGAATCCTTAGAGTACCTACCCTTTGGTAGGCCTCTGACTAGGTTATTCTTTGCTAGCTTACTAATGGTTTTGTGGTTTAAGTGACCCATTCTCCTATGCCATAATTCACTTTTATCAATAATATTGTTAAACAAACAAACTTCTGTGGGTGAGGAGCTAAAATTCACTATATAAACATTCCCTTTTCTAATTCCATTGAGTACTATGGCACCAGACTTGACATCAATAATATGGCAAAGTAGTGTGGTGAATTTTACCTCATACTTACCACTGTCACATATCTGACTTATACTTATCAGATTGTGCTTCAGTCCTTTGACTACTGCCACATTCTTGAAGGTAACTTTTCCTTCTTTAAAATCTCCAAAGCCCCTAGTTTGCCCACAACTAGAGTCTCCAAAGGTCACTGGTGGTCCATGTCTATCCTCAAAATTGGTTAACAGATTTCTGTACCCTGTCATGTGCATGGAGCATCCACTGTCCAAGTACCACACCAGCCTGGAGATGTGATACATCTGCACATAAGATTTTAAACATTAGTTTGGACCCTGCTGAGCTGGGGTCCCTTCCTCCTAACAGTAAAAGATTTAATGAAAGAATAAGTCGGTTTTTCAGAATATCCTTCCTCCTTTAGGGGTATTGGCTTATCATACCAATTTTCTTTGGTAATGTCGCAGAAATAATGTTCATAATAGAAGGACATAGATTGAGAGGACTGTTTGGAAGAGGAGAAATTTCTGTCAGATTGGTTGAGTCGATATGATTTTGACGTAGGCTTATGGTTGCGTCGATATGAAATCGACGTATGCTCAAGGTTGCGTCGAGTAGAGGTCGATGCTTCCTTCATTATGTGTTCACTTTTAGTCGAAGCATGGAAGAAGTTGCGTCGGGTAGAAGTCGACGCACTTTGGTGTAAGCGTTGATTAGAAATCGACGCACGTTGATAAGAATTCGACTCATGTTTATTTCTTTTCTGAGGGTATTTACCTAGGATTCCTTCATATGTAATGGGATTATTTTTATTAAATACAGTGGTTGTTTCTGGATTTTCATATGATCTCTCTCCTGTTGGCTGATTTTCCCTAGTAAGGTGAATATGATGTTTCCAGACAGATTTGCTGGATGATTGAGGTTTAGGTTCTTCATTAGAGTTAAACTCTAGTTGTCTAAGTCGATTAGTGAGATTCTCAGAAATATTCTTGAGCTTCTGACTTCTCCCATTAGAGAGTCTTCAAAGGCTTTTGCCTTTGCTAGCTCATTTCTTAGTGTTAGATTTTCTGTATAGATTTTATCTAGTTCCTCCTCTGAGAGTCCTAGATTGAGCTTATAGTTTTTATATTGTGTATTCATTTGTTTGAGTTTGTTTAATTCATTTCTCAGTTCTTTTATTTCTTTTTAAAATTTGATTAGATCCAAGCAGAATTCTTTGAAATTGTTTTTGAAATCAGTGGAAGAAAAATCTATATCATCAAATATATTTACCATAGATGTATCCTCAGGCTTCTCAGTGGCCATCAAACAGGTTTCCTCTAGCTTGGCCTCTTCTTGATCATTGTCAGATGAGGTGCTTTCTTCAGATTCTGAATCACTCCATGATTGAGCAATGAAACCTTTCTCTTTCTTCTTTTTCTTCTGTACATCTGTTCTTTTCAGATCTTTTTTTTTGCTGATCTCCTTATGACATTCAGGTGCAATATGTCCAGGTTTCCTGCAAGAGTAACATATAATCTATTTAGTGGGTTCTTTATTATACCTGGTTTTTGTGTCTCTTCCTCTGGATCCTTCTGTTTTGATCCACTTCTTGAACCTTCTGGCCAGTAGACTGATCAGCTCCTCATCACTTGTAGAGGGTTCACCTTCAACAGCCTTCAATGCAATACTCTTTTCTTTTGAGAGTGAAGGAGACTTTTCTTTCTCTTCTTTCTCAGCTCTTGTTTTCAACAGTTGTTCATAAGATTTTAATTTACCCAACAGGACATCTGTTGAGATTTCTCTTTGACTTCTGGATTCTCTAATTGGCCAGATTCTTGAATCCCAAGAGCTAGGGAAGCAAGTTAGCAGTTTCTCATTTATCTCAGTGAGAGATATGCCCTTTTCAAGTGTTCTCAGCTCATTCACTATGAGGCTGAATCTGGCAGACATGTCAGCAACACTTTCACTTTCTTTCTTCTGGAAGTTTTCATATTGAGAGATGAGTAATGCCTTTCTGTCCTTTCTCTCATCAGCACTTCCTTCTACGATTTTAGAGAGAGCTTCCCATATTTCTTTAGCTGACTCACATTCAGCAATTTTTTGGAAGGTCTCATCTGAGAGAGTTGAGACTAAGATATTCATAGCCATTGCATCACATGCATGAGCTGTCTTTTCTTCATCTGTCCATTAAGCCTTTGGAGCAAGTGTTTGTGTGACCTTTCCACTTGAGTCCTTCTTGAATGGCTTGGGAGGACCTATCATAATAACATCAAATAATTCTCCATCAATAGAGTTTAGATAAATCTTAATTCTTGTTTTCCAAAGTGCAAACTTTTCAAGGTTGCAAATTGGTGGTCTGGTGGAAGCATAATCTTTGATTTGTGCCATGTGAAAAGATATAGTTTTAAATATATATATATATATATATATATATAAGAGGTAGGATCTTTTTGATCAAGGAGTTAACCTTTTTAGATCAACCTCGCTCTGATACCAATTGAAAGTGCACAGTTAACCTCACT
The DNA here is from genome assembly GCA_033032865.1 of Dactylorhiza incarnata. Classification (NCBI taxonomy): domain Eukaryota; kingdom Viridiplantae; phylum Streptophyta; class Magnoliopsida; order Asparagales; family Orchidaceae; genus Dactylorhiza; species Dactylorhiza incarnata. Next base: position 9,836,620 of record JAWHQI010000028.1, on the reverse strand, counting down.
AGAATTCTCTAGAGGGGGGGGGGGGGGGTGAATAGAGATTTAAAAAATACTTTGTGCAAATATATATATATATATATATATATATATATATATATATATATATATATGTGTGTGTAATAATCTCAGATTCAAGCTTCCCACACACCAACAAGAATTAAGCAAGTAAAGAAATAAATTGCAAGAAGAAAATCACAGCACAACACAAAGAAATATAGTGGTTCCCCAAACTTTGGGTAGTCCACTCTTCTACCCCCTTGGTAGGAATTCACTATCTTGCACTGAGTCTTTGGATAAGGAGACTCTTAGAACCAGCCTGAGTCTTTTGATAAGAAGACTCTTAGAACCAACTGAGTCTTTTGACAAGGAGACTCTTAGAACCAGTACAACTGAATTTTTTGAATAGAGATTCTAAAAACTCTTTTACAATATTTGAAAATGAAATAAGAAAGAGAAGAAGAAATAGAAGAACAGAAAATAATATGTGCAAGAGGGAATCTTCTTCCTAGCAAGAAGATTAGAAGCACAAGTATAGTGAATATGATCTCTCTTCTATAGTGAGAAGGAGATTGTAGCCCTTTCTCTCTTTTAGTGATAGCTTTCAGAAATTGCAGCAGAATGGCTTTAGAAGGAGGAGATGAAGAAAGCTTGATCTTTGCTGCAGCACTATTTCTCAATTTTCTCTCTTTTCACTTGGGAGCTCTTCCTCTTTTTCAAATGTATATGGTGGATCACTCAACTATCATTCTCTGCCGACCTCCTCTTTATTTATAGCTCTGTTCATTCAAAATAATACTATAGGAGGAAAATCAATTAACAGTCCGAGAAATAGAAAGAGGAAAATGTTTCCATAATATTTATTTCTGTAGAAGGAAAGAACTAATTCTGATTTCAAATAATGTCCAAATAAATTTAATCAAATTAGCCAAGAATCAGGTACAAGGAAAAAATGATTCAGAACGGCTATAAAAGAATAATATCATTCCATATAAATCAGATCTACAAAAAGAAGGAAAGAGGTCTGGCGAGTGTTTGAATTTGACATATAAATCGACGTGCGTCGATTACTATTCGATGTAAGCATTGAATTCATCCTGACTGGGCGTCGAGAGGAGAATAAGGAAGGTGCGTCGAATTAGGTGCGTCGACTTCACTAGATACATCGACTAGAAGTCAGAGTAACGTCGACATAGGATGCGTCGAATTCTGTTTAGAATTACTTCGACTCATTCTGAGAGGAACGTCGACTACTTTTCGACGTTGCGTCGAATACTATTCGACGCATATTTACTTAACCTAATTTTTCATTCTTAGAATTAATATTCTACTCATTTTAGGGGTTAAGATAAATCATTTTCCCAACACCTAGGACTGGTAGTGTTCATACCCTCCTAGTAGTGGAGGAGCTCGGCCCACTGTCTCCGTCTGGCCACAACGGGAGATGCCTGAGCGGTTAGCTACCCCTCAAAAAGCGAGAACTAAAGGTCTATGTCGACATAGCAATTATGCGTGGGTGAGTCATCATATCATAATCATTGCATTGCATTCATCCTTCATAATCTATGCATTGCATTCATCCTTCATAATCATAGCATTGCACCGCATCGGGTCCATCATATAAATTAGTATGGGCTCTTTTATATGATGGGTCCCAAATTGGAAACCTTAACTTATAAGTTTGTATGGGCATTCATATAAGTTAAGGTACGATATGACTGCTCACTTCTGTGCTATTTCACTACTTGCTCACACTCTGTCATTGCCATATTACTTGTTTGTTGTGCTTCTTATACATTTGATACGCTGCTTTTTATACGTTAGTTGTGCTTCTTATTACTAGCATTTGCTTATATAATCACTGTTATTTATGTACCGGTTAGTTAGAGTTATTGCAAGTACTTGGGTACTTATACAACCGACATATATGAACAACCATTCCTGTCACCTGCTTTGTATATTATTTCTTATATTGCATCTTTTATTCCTTTCTTACCACCCGGTGCCTTGGATTCGTCGGGGGACTGATGCGCGTCGGCAAGTGCACCGGTCGCTGTCAAGTAATAATTGTGGAGAATAAATTCCCCGGATGTCGGTCTCTTGAGGAATGCAGGATGGGTGATCGAATCGTGCAGTGAATATTGTTACACAAGCGTTTCACAAACACAACAAGGGGTTTTTGGTTGGTTTTCCTAATTTTAACAACAATAAAAGAGATGCGGGTCGAGAACACCGCTTCGCAACGTGAGGTGGATGCAACGGCCGCGATGCCGTGCTTCGTGAGGCGAATGAAGTGGACTCAGGCGCGAGAGAGTGAGGGTCGCAAACACCTCTTCACAGCCGTCATTAGCTCTTGCCAACACGGAGCAAACGCCTTGCGTGCGTGTGTGAGTGAGTGCGCTTGAACGTGGTGAATCACAACCAACCCATGAATAAGAACACAGAAACATTCATTTTCATCAAGTAAATATCACAATATTCATTTAGTAAAAGATTCAAAGGGGTACAATCAAGGAAAGAGGAAGGAGATAACCGGCGGTGAAGACTAGCGGCCGTTCACGGCCGGAATGGTAGGTTGTCGGGCTACCTCCGGACTCGGGCGGACGATGCTTCCGGCGTAGAGGGCTGTCACAATCTCCCTACGTGCTCCGTCGTCTTCGACTCAAGGTCTCTTCTTCTTCTCACCGGGCGGAAAGCGAAAATGATTGCTTGGAGGCTTGCGGATGATGGAGAACACTCACGGGCGATGGAGGATGTCTAGGAATGGACCGAGGAAGCTTCCCCTTGCGTAGGAGATGAAGTAGGGGCGATCCAAGGGGGCGGTCGGCGGCGTACGGAACAGAAATCCCGCTCCCGGAATGAATAATCCGCCCTAAAATCGCAACAGGCGCTTAAATAGGCGCTGGATTAAACACTGCGCACGATCATTGGCGCACGACCAGTGGTCGTGCGCACTGGAATCCTGCGATCGTGCGCACTGCCTGGACAGAACCTGCAAGAGATGAAATTATAAAATAAAATGCTCGCACGACCAGTGGCGCACGACCGTTGATCGTGCGCACTAGCGTCGGTGGTCGTGCGCAATAGGTGAGACAGAACTCATAAAATTACTATTAAGTGCGCACGGACAGTGGCGCACGACCGGTGGTCGTGCGCACTGGAGTTGATGGGCGTGCGCACTGCACCAGACAGAACTCGTAAAAAGGGGCTAAGTGCGCACGATCAGTGGCGCACGACCGGTGGTCGTGCGCACTAGAACAAGTGATCGTGCGCAGTGTTCCTGTGCAGAATTGCACCGGAAACACTTGCACGCCTCCTATTCCAGCACAAAACTAGCCACCGAAAGTGGCACTTAACAACATATGAGTACTATGAAAGGAAATAAACACGAAAACACACCAAAGTGGGCCAAAATGTGCACCTAGCATGGGTTATCAATTATAAACTATAATAAGGCTAAAGTGCGTGATATTGACTAAATAATGGCCCGGATGAGTCCATGAAGGTGTATATAATCAGGACTCATCACACCCCCAGACTTAACTGTTTGCGCGTCCCGAGCAAACGAATCCGGCGGAAGTTGAAAAAGATAATTAAAATAGCGAATTACGCAGGGGAGTACAGTGCGAAGTAACATACGCATGCGAGTAGGAATTCTAGTAGAAGAAGATTCTAGCTATGCTAACTAATTTACGTAAGTACTAAAGCGTACTCAAAGATTTAATTGTACTCAGTGGGTGAATTATGAAGAATTTGACGATCATGCCCGGTATGGAAGTGACGAGACGCTGAGGCGGGTGTTGCAAAAGATCGGGGCTTAGGAATAACTCCGCTGAAATCCATCAACGTCGTGAACCATACGCTTGCCCGGTCACACTCTCTCCACGGCGCTAGCAAACTCGCAAATCAAATCAGTAGGACTTATAGGATTAAAACGGGGCTTAGGTTACGGAATGATATGCAAAGATAAACATGACGGCTACGCAACCCAAATGAGCCAACGGCACACTGCACCTTACAAAACCAAACAACTATGCTCGTGTGACACACCCCCAGACCTATCATGAAAACCAGGTGTGCACACAGCCTACTTTACACATACCAACAGATTTTTCTCTTTAGCTTGGGAGGATTATTTTCAGGATACTCTTCTTTTTTTTCTTTTATATATTTTTCTTCTTTCAAGCAACCTCCAGTTGGTTCAAAATCAGCGGATAGACAATATTTTCTCTTCAAAACACAATGATACCATACACCACACAAGTTGGAAATTATGAGCACAGTTAAAACATTTTTTTGGTTGCGGGCGTAGGATAGGCTTCAGGCTTTGGTGGATGAAGAGGAGCTGAACATAAAAATGGTAGGCACAAATTTGGCTTGCAAAGGCGAATGAAAGGGGCATGGAATAACAAAGCTCAAACTAGCCAAATGGTGGCCTACATCATGCTTGACTCAACAAGTAGCTCTCACCCATGCTTCAAGAGTCGCTTGGGGCAAGTTCTTAGCCCACGAGAAAGATAAACCTTCCTCCCGACTCGAGCAACACACGTTTAGCGACCGCACACACACAACACCGGGTTATCATCAATTTCATTCGAATTCACCACTTGAGTACATTAAATCTAAATTTACACAGAGATACTGCACATAAATTAAATGCATAAAGAAAATCTAATTCTACGCAAATTCTACTATAGCATGCGAAGCGACTAGAACACTACATGAGTCGACACTGCGCTCCAAATAATAATTCCTGTGTTAATAGCCTATTTCACCTTCCGACCAGACTAGTTTAAACGGAACAACACAAAAGAAAGCACGCACTCAAGTGGGTGAAGTGGTGTGTGAAGATGAACGATACTAACTAACTGAAATTAAAATACTTCTAGTATGCAAATGAGATGAGCATGTGCAGTGGGTGACAAAGAAACGGCTCTCCCCCAGACTTAATCAAAACCATACAACATAATGATATGACGGTGAAAATCAAAATTGAAAGCTAGGGAAGAAGTTACCCAATGCTCAGCACGTGAGCATACCAGAAGAATGGCGTTTAAAATCAAGACAATCCGCAGCATCCACCATCGAACACAAAACCTGCAAGCAAAACTCAAAACAACAAAAGCAAAAACAAAAACTGAACTAGGAAAGGTTAGATAAAAGGAAATATAAAAAAAAACCGGAAATCTGGGTTGTCTCCCAGTAGCGCTTTCATTTAACGTCCTTAAGCTGGACCAAATACCTGTATTAGCATTGTTTATAAAGAGTGCAGGAATTAAGAAGACATACTCAAAAATAGTTCATTACAGCAATTAAAAACACGCATCAACTAAAAGCGCTCTTGTGGTGCGCATCTCCTGTAGCATGTAGGCGGGAGGTGAAGGCTTTAGGGCCAGCACTGGTATTACCCAATGCTCCCCTAACCTCCGCCATCTTGCTACGAAGAGCGGCAGCACGAGCGTCACGCAGAAGTTTTTCTTTTTTCAGTTTGGTGACGGTTGGAGATTGCCACCGTTGTGAACTCTCAGATTTTTCCTCCTTAGAATCAGGTGGCGTCACTTCCGGTGTCACTGTGACCACCGGATCGGCCCAAGAGACGGAACGCTTAAACAGTTTATTACACGATTCATCACAAGAAGAAAAATAATCAGCATTCTTGACTAAATCCACATCATCATTTCCCGGACAGCCGTCATCCTCCTTCTCGGCGTCGAATTCTTTCCGAAAGTCAATCACTTCCTCCTCATCAGATTTGAGCTCCTCCATTTCCCCTTTACCTGTTTCTTGGAAATGCGTCTTCCCTGCACAACTCAGAAGTTCATCAGAAATAACAAGAGGGGGAGGAGTGGATGTGTCGGCTCTAGCTTCGAGATGAATGGGCTGCAGCGCCGTGTTAGGTAAGATGACACACCCCGTGGCAAAGTCAAGGGTGGCGCCGCTCTCTTTCAAGAACGGCACCCCCAAGATAGGGATGGATTGATTTTCCCGGGGGCCCAACACCTGAAAGTCCGCGACCACAGTTGTCCCCTCAACTATTACTTCCACGTTTCTCACCTCTCCCTCGGATTGAATAATGGTGCCGTTAGCGAGAATCAGCGATTTCTTTTCCTCTGTGTTAATCTCCAATTGAAGTTTCGCAACATCTTGCAGCGCAATAACATTGCGAGAGGAACCGGAATCGCATAGAGCCTTTGTTTCAACCTGATTGATGGAACACGAGATTGTCAGCTCACTCGGATTGGCATCCACCACATCCCCCAAACTTTTCCCTTGATCAATGGGATTCTTTTCCGTATTACTGGGAAGGGACCCCTGCGAACGCTCAGTTAGCGCTTGGGCCAATTGGCCCAAGTGCGTCTCCAAGTTTCGCATAGATGCAGTTTGGTTTGCCATATTCGAGTTAGCTACAAGCATGAATTTTTCCATCATTTCTTCTAAATTACTCTTCTTTTGAGTAGGGGGTGCTTGGTTGTAATCCGGGTGTGGCGGCCTCGGTTGGCTCCCGGAGGCGTAAGCATCATTTTGATGCTGCCCCGGTGACCATCGTTGGCCGGGCGTGTTGGGATTCCACGAGAAGTTCGGATGACTTCTCGCTCCCGGATTATAAGTGTTATTATACGGCGCCCCCTTGGACTGATTTCCAACATAATTCACAGATTCATTTAAAGATAAGTGCACGAAATCACCTACCACTTGGTTCCCCGAGCATTCGTAAGCATGGTGGCCTCCACCTCCACATCCTTCACAAGTAATGATGGCAGCAGATGGAGACGGAGAAGGAAGAGAATCAACCATGAAGAGTCCTCGGCTGCTTCTTGGAGCGTTTCTCCCTGCAGTCCAGAAGGTACTGTGGGAGGCAGTGTCACGCAAAATCCGCAGGGCATCTTCAGGGGTGTGGTTCATCAAGGTACCACCGGCCGCAGCATCGATCATTGCCCTATAATTGGGCTCGATCGCGAAGTAGAACAATTCAACCACATTCCATGGCTGGAGCTCGTGGCCAGGGCAACGGCGAAGGAGTTCATTGAGGCGCTCCCAAGCTTCCGCAAGAGTCTCTTGATCCAACTGCCGAAATGTGGCGATTTCACGCCGCAAGCTTACAATCTTATCCACCGGGTGGAATTTAGCCAGGAATTTGGATGCAAGGGCATCCCATGTTGCAGCAGTCCCGGGCGGGATGGAATGAAGCCATACTTTTGCTTTATCACGGAGGGAGAAGGGGAACAGTCTCAGTTTGACTGTGTCATCAGCAATGCCCGCATAGCGGAAAGTTCCGCAAATATCAGAGAATTCTGCCAGATGCAGATGCGGGTCTTCGCTAGCCATCCCCGAAAACTGAGCATGGTTTCGGATAATGTTTAAGATCGCCGGCTTTATCTCAAACTGATTGTTCATGATATTGGGCCCAAAGCCCGGATACACGCTTCCAGCAGTGGGGGTGGTATAATCTCTCATAGTACGAGGCCGAGGTCTCTCCGCCTCCTGTTCATCAGTGGCCGGATTTTGCCCCTCATCGTGCACTCGCGCATCAGCATCATTCGGGTTCACATGATCACCCATGGCTGCTTGCAGAGCCGCAGCACGCCTTCGCGCGCGAGCGGTTCGTTCGATTTCTGGGTCAAAAGGTGCAAGTTCACCTGCAATCTGCCTCTGCATGCGCTGTCAACAACAAGAAGAAAATGAAAAGATCAAAAACAACTGCTCGTGTAACGAGAGTCACGACACAAGACGATACACGCCTGCGTTCCCCGGCAACGGCGCCAAAAACTTGATGCGCGTCGGCAAGTGCACCGGTCGCTGTCAAGTAATAATTGTGGAGAATAAATTCCCCGGATGTCGGTCTCTTGAGGAATGCAGGATGGGTGATCGAATCGTGCAGTGAATATTGTTACACAAGCGTTTCACAAACACAACAAGGGGTTTTTGGTTGGTTTTCCTAATTTTAACAACAATAAAAGAGATGCGGGTCGAGAACACCGCTTCGCAACGTGAGGTGGATGCAACGGCCGCGATGCCGTGCTTCGTGAGGCGAATGAAGTGGACTCAGGCGCGAGAGAGTGAGGGTCGCAAACACCTCTTCACAGCCGTCATTAGCTCTTGCCAACACGGAGCAAACGCCTTGCGTGCGTGTGTGAGTGAGTGCGCTTGAACGTGGTGAATCACAACCAACCCATGAATAAGAACACAGAAACATTCATTCTCATCAAGTAAATATCACAATATTCATTTAGTAAAAGATTCAAAGGGGTACAATCAAGGAAAGAGGAAGGAGATAACCGGCGGTGAAGACTAGCGGCCGTTCACGGCCGGAATGGTAGGTTGTCGGGCTACCTCCGGACTCGGGCGGACGATGCTTCCGGCGTAGAGGGCTGTCACAATCTCCCTACGTGCTCCGTCGTCTTCGACTCAAGGTCTCTTCTTCTTCTCACCGGGCGGAAAGCGAAAATGATTGCTTGGAGGCTTGCGGATGATGGAGAACACTCACGGGCGATGGAGGATGTCTAGGAATGGACCGAGGAAGCTTCCCCTTGCGTAGGAGATGAAGTAGGGGCGATCCAAGGGGGCGGTCGGTGGCGTACGGAACAGAAATCCCGCTCCCGGAATGAATAATCCGCCCTAAAATCGCAACAGGCGCTTAAATAGGCGCTGGATTAAACACTGCGCACGATCATTGGCGCACGACCAGTGGTCGTGCGCACTGGAATCCTGCGATCGTGCGCACTGCCTGGACAGAACCTGCAAGAGATGAAATTATAAAATAAAATGCTCGCACGACCAGTGGCGCACGACCGTTGATCGTGCGCACTAGCGTCGGTGGTCGTGCGCAATAGGTGAGACAGAACTCATAAAATTACTATTAAGTGCGCACGGACAGTGGCGCACGACCGGTGGTCGTGCGCACTGGAGTTGATGGGCGTGCGCACTGCACCAGACAGAACTCGTAAAAAGGGGCTAAGTGCGCACGATCAGTGGCGCACGACCGGTGGTCGTGCGCACTAGAACAAGTGATCGTGCGCAGTGTTCCTGTGCAGAATTGCACCGGAAACACTTGCACGCCTCCTATTCCAGCACAAAACTAGCCACCGAAAGTGGCACTTAACAACATATGAGTACTATGAAAGGAAATAAACACGAAAACACACCAAAGTGGGCCAAAATGTGCACCTAGCATGGGTTATCAATTATAAACTATAATAAGGCTAAAGTGCGTGATATTGACTAAATAATGGCCCGGATGAGTCCATGAAGGTGTATATAATCAGGACTCATCAGGGACCGGATGTGAAGCCACTTAGTCTTTATGACTAACGGTTGTTGCACCCCTCTTTTTAGGAGCGCACCCTGGGGCAGCCGCGCACGGTGCTGGAGAAGGATAGTCAGGACAGGACGGCAGGGCCGGAGACTACGATACCCTCACTACCGTCGGTGACCGATGTGAGCGCAGTTTGAGATGTAGCCCTTGAGGCATCTAGCTTGATACTCTGATACTTGTGCAGGAGCTCGCGGAGCTTCTTGTCTTTTGTACTTTTTTTGGAACTTTACTTATGTGAATTTATGGCTTCTTATTTTTTTATTATTATTGATGGGTTGGCGTTGTTCAGTTGGTTTGACCGGCAGGATAGGCGTCTTGTGGGGGAGGCTAGCTCGTGTGCTGGTGCTTCCGCAAGGCGGCTGTCCTGGGCATAAGACTCCCCTCAGCCATGTCTTGTGTTCCAGGGGGGGGGGGGGTCTAAAAAATGGTATCAGCTTGCAACGATCCTGAGATAAAGAAGTCCATTCCCGCATGGTGCACCCCTCTCACCTCTTCAGTTTGAGGACAAACTGAATGAGCGGAAGCGGTGGTGTGCCCATGTGTAATTTGCATTAAGTATGTCTATTGTCTTCTTTCAAGTAGCCAACCTAACCCAAAAATCTACCGGGCATGTAGATTCCGGTACATTCATAACCAGGTACGGCCACTCCCTTGCCTCCAGTACCTACTCCTTTTCAACAATCAGAGCTGGGCTAGACCATGACGACAATCCTGGATGCCTTCAGGTCTCAGAAGATGCCGGTGCAGACGCAGGCTCCGAACTCAAATTGGTTAAGCACCTTTCGTGCTCTCTCCCCTCCCACCTATCACGGGACGGAGTCCGCAGTTCAGACGGAGGAATGGTTGGACACAGTGTAGGAGTTACTGGCAGGGATACGATGCCCAGGCAATATGGCAGTCACGTTGGCGGTCACGGCCTTAGATTTACATGCGAAGAGGTGGTGGAAGTCCTTGATGGGCTCCACCTTTGAAGGGCATAACCATCTTGACATAAGCTGTGATGTGTTTGCAAACGCGTTCCTGGAGCATTTCGTCTCTTCTACGGCCCGAGATGAGCTCGAGGAGAGGTTCCTGCAGCTGAAGTAGGGATCTAGGATAGTTGTGGAGTACCAATGGGAATTTCAGCACTTGGCTGGATTTCTAGACTCTTATGATTTGGATGATCGCGAGTACGCAAAGCGGTTCTACAAGGGCTTGCATGACTCCCTGAGGCAGGCTCTTCTCTTTGTCGCTGATTTGAGCCTTGCTCAGATTATAGAGACGGCGCAAAAGTAGGAAGCGGACCACATGGGGGTCTAGGTTAGGAATAAGAGGCCCGCAGAGGGCGCGATGGAAGTAAGGTCCAGCTTCAGGAGGAGGCAGAACACCAGGGGCAGAGGCGGAGACCAGAGGAGAGATGGAGGGCATTTTGCCCAGACTTCAGGATAGAGTAGCCAGCACGACCGCTACCATTGCCCCCACCGCATCAGGGCCAGGCGCCTCTGCCTCAAAGAGGTGCCAGAGTTTGCTATTATTGCCACCAGCCCGATCACATTCGGGCCTACTGCCCGCAGCTGCAAGGAAATGCTCCGAATCGCCCCATGCCTCCCCCGGTGGCGCAGCGAGGTAGAGGTCGAGGTCGAGGCCAAGGTTAGCAGGGTAGGAACCCCATGCCTGCTCAGGAGTAGGTATACGCTTTGAATCTAACTCAAGAATGAGACCCGCAGGAGGTCATCACAGGTAATCAGGCATGTAATTTATTCTTTTCATAACAAATATACTTAAGTTCGCATGATTTAAAACCCCAGGTATCGTGCTCATTTGTGGTAAGCGCGCCCTTACTCTTTTCGACACGGGTGCCACTCATTCTTTCATATCGGAAGAATTTGTGAGTGAACTGGATGCAGTGCAGTGTTTCAAGGGAGTCCCTAGGAGGGTGCGCCTTCCGGATGGCTCAGAGATACTATCTACCTCCAGGTGCAGCTTGGTAATATCCATCGGTGGGAAGCAATTTGAGACACCGGCAACAGTGTTGCGGATGCCAGACCTTGATCTAATCTTGGGCATGACGTCGTTGCACTAGAATCACGTGAAAATCGACTGTGTGGTGAAGCGGATCACGCTGAGGCATGATGACTCAGAGGTGGTAATTCAAGGTATAATACTCATATCTCAGAACTTGTTGTCTTCTGTACAGGTTGTAAAGTATCACGAGCAAGGCGATGAGGTGTTCATGATCTGTTTTGAGATGAAGGAGTTGGGAGCTGCTATGAAGGATGTACCGGTAGTTCGGGATTTTCCCGAAGTTTTCCCTGAGAAACTACCCGGATTACCCTCGTCTAGGGAGGTAGACTTCAAGATTAAGCTAGCACCGGGTGCTAAGCCTGTTTCTCGGGCCCCATACAGAATGGCACCTAAGGAGGTAGCAGAGTTCTTAGTGCAATTGCAAGAGTTGGTGGACTCAGGGTTCGTTCGCCCTAGTTCGTCACCCTGGGGAGCCCCGGTTCTGTTCGTAAAGAAAAGGGATGGTTCGCTCCGCTTGTTTGTAGATTACCGGTAGCTCAATCGGCTGACGGTCCGGAACACTTATCCTCTGCCGCGAATCGACGAGCTCTTTGATCAGTTGGAAGGAGCGCAGTGGTTCTCCAAGCTCGACTTGCGCTCTGGTTATTATCAGTTGAGGATTCAGAAGGAGGACATCCAGAAGACTGCTTTCAGCTCGAGGTACGGCTTATACGAGTTTACGGTTATGCCTTTTGGGCTCACTAATGCCCCCTCTGCATTCATGAGCCTGATGAACAGGGTGTTTGAGCCTTATCTGGACGACTTCGTGATTGTGTTCATTGACGGCATCCTGGTTTATTCAAAGTCGATATTGGACCATCGGACGCATCTGGAGTCGGTGTTAGCGAAGCTGAGGGAGCATCAGTTGTTCGCCAAGTTTGGCAAGTGCGAGTTCTGGCTCCGGGAGGTTGCCTTCTTGGGTCATGTCATCAGTGGGGCAGGATTGGCCGTGGACCCTGCTAAGGTTCGTCATGTGAAGGAATGGCAGCCTTTGAAGTCAGCAGCAGATGTGCGCAGCTTTTTGGGACTTGCCGGGTACTACCGCATGTTTGTCGAGGGGTTCTCGAAGATCGCTCTTCCATTCACTGCACTGACCAAGAAGGAGGTGCCATTCGTGTGGTCACCTAAGTGTGAGGCCGCATTTCAGGAGCTGAAGGATCGCCTCACCTCAACCCCGATCCTTGCTCTTCCATCTGGGAAAGAAGGATTTCAGGTTTACACAGATGCATCTTTTCAGGGGCTGGGTGCTGTACTAATGCAGCACGGGCACGTGATTGCTTATGCTTCAAGGCAGCTAAAGAAGCATGAAGTGAATTATCCGGTGCATGATCTGGAGCTTGGCGCAGTGATTTTTGCCTTGAAGATTTGGAGGCATTATTTACATGGTGTTCACTGCGAGATATTCACCGATCACAAAAACTTAAAGTATATACACACCCAGAAGGATCTAAATTTAAGGCAGCGGCGGTGGATGAGTTTTTGTGCGACTATGATTACACTCAAAACTATCACCTAGGGAAGGCGAATTCGGTGGCCGATGCACTGAGCAGGAGGACATCCAGTCCAGAGTCACGACTGATGACCATGGAGTTGGTAAGGATGCTCGAGGAGATGCAGATCACGCTTGTGTCTAGAGCCGATCCAGAGGTTTTCGCCGAGTACCTGGCCGCGATGAGCATAGTTTGTGATATTCGAGGTCGCATCCGAGCGGAGCAGAGGAAGGATGCTGCCCTAGAATCTGAATTTCGTGTTGTGGAGGTTGGATCTGCGGGGGAGTACACCATGCAGGAGGATCTGGTTCATTTCCGTGGCAGGTTATACATACCCACGGGAGGAGGGATTCGAGAAGATATAATGAGGGAGGCTCACTGCACTAAATTTTCGGTGCATCCCGGGATTGTCAAGATGTATACCGATTTGCGGAGGACGATGTTTTGGCCAGGGATGAAACGGGATGTCACCTATTTTGTCACTCACTGCGAGGCGTGCCAGAAGGTAAAGGCAGAGTGTAGGAGCCCGGCTAGGTTGTTGCAGCCGTTGTCCATTCCCGAGTGGAAGTTTGAAGATATATCCATGGATTTCATTCACGGGCTACCTCATTCTCGCTCCGGGAATGATTCTGTATGGGTGGTTGTGGATCGTCTGACGAAGTTTGCGAGGTTTATACCGATGAGGAAGGATACATATGTTGACATATTGGTGAGACTCTTCGTCGAGCAGTTTGTTCGCTATCATGGAGTGCCCAAAAACTATCATTTCGGACTGTGACAATCGCTTCACCTCCAAGGAGTGGAAAGCAGTGCAAGCTTATTTGGGCTCACGTTTGACTTTTAGCACGGCCTTCCACCCTCAGACGGATGGCCAGTCAGAGCGGACGATCAGGACCCTAGAAGATTTGTTGCGCCTTTATGTTTTGGATCGAGGTGAGCCGTGAGAGAGACTTCTTCCCTTGGTAGAGTTCTCTTATAATAATATTCATCAGGCGAGCATCGACATGGCTACTTATGCGGCATTATATGGAAGAAGGTGCAGGACACCTTTGTCATGGGTCCAAGATGAGGACCCGAAGGCGTTAGGGGTGAAATTCATCGATGATACCGATGAAATGGTCAGACTGATTCGAGACCGCATGCTTGGAGAGCAGACCCGGCAGGCAAAATATTATGACAAAAAGCACAGGGCAGTGGAATTCCATGTTGGAGACAAGGTGTTCTTGAAGATCGGGCTGATGCACGGTGTGTCTCGGGTTCGGGGAAGGAAGAAGCTCAACCCTCGTTATAGGGGCCTTATACCATCCTGGAGCGGATTGGCCCCTTAGCTTATCGATTGATGTTACCTTCAGAGTTGGAGAATTTACATGACATTTTCCATGTGTCCTCCCTTCGGAGGGCCTTGCTTCGCCCTGATCAGCATGTTGTAACTACGTCTGGTCCTGTGGAGACCGATAGGTCTGTCCGGTTGGAGCCTATGCGAATAGTAGACGCCGAGACCAGAGTGCTGCGGAGAAAGAGTGTTCCATTGGTGAAAGTTATGTGGTCCATCCATGGATGGGAGGAATAAACTTGGGAGCTGATGGACATTATGCAGTAGCGTTACCCGGGATTATTTTCCCCAGGTATGACCTAAACAAGTTTGTCATACTCTGTTTCAATACTGTAGCTCCCCGAAATTTTTGTTTTGTTTATTGGATTTGTAACATCCCGATTTGCACCGCTCTGTTCCCGTCTGCCGCTCGTTTGTCTCTGTTACTTCCGTTCGACGAAGGCATTAGGTTACGAAAAAGTCTTACCTAAAGAATGCAACAATTTGGTATTTGATGGGGTGTTTTCTGATAGGGAACATAATTTAATTCCTGTTCTTAACAATCTGCAGCAGGCAAGAATTTGGCGAGAAAACTCTTCTTTTTACCCTCCTCCTTAATCCCCTTCCACCTTGTGGTGTAGCTGTGGTTTAGAGTTTTTGCTCCAGGAATTTAAATCAGGAAATTTATAGTAGCAATATTTTCTTTCTAGTTCCTGTTATCCTGATGTTTGGGGTTGTGCTAGCAATTTTACCTAGCTTAAATTATCAAATTCTCCTCATTTATGCTAAATGATTCCGTGCTGGTATTAACAAAGTTCCTGGATGGTTTTAGCAGATTCCTGGATGAATATATAGATATTGTTTGGCTAATAAACCTGGATAGTTTTGCAAAAAATCTGGATTGATGAACTTGGATTTAGTTGGCTAGTTTAGAATCCTGTTTTTTGTTAAATTGTTAAATTTTGCATATCCCTTATCAATACTGGTCAAATCGTTTAGGTGCCAATGGGAGAATTAAAACAGATAGAAAATGTGCCCCAATTTGACCAAGTTGCTTCCGTTCGACGAACGTCGAAGGGCAGTCGATCGTCGTTTGACGAATATGTAGCCGTTCAGCGCCCGACGATTTGTTCTGCGTTCGACGAACGCGTCGTGCGTTCGACGAATTTGCTGTTCCCATTCGACGAATCTGTAGTTGTTCAGCGTTCGACGAATGCGCCTTTCGTTCGACGAATTTGCTGTTCCCGTTCGACGAATCTATAGCCGTTCAGCGCCCGACGATTTATTTTGTGTCCGACGAACGCGCCGTGCGTTCGACGAATTTCCTGTTCCCGTTCGACGAATCTGTAGTCGTTCAGCGCCCGACAATTTGTTCTGCATTCGATGAACACGCCGTTCGTTCGACGAATTTGCTGTTCCCGTTCGACGAATCTGGGCGTTTTTCTTCCCGTCGCCCGATAAAGCTTGAATGCTTATTTTATGCTTATTTTTAGGCTAGAAGTGGATACCTTGTCCAATATGGGGCTGACACCGAACCTTGGGGTTCCAACGCATGGCATTAGAAGTAAGGCTGAGCATTTCTCCCGAGGGGGCATCTTGATCTTCATCTTCTTCTTCCTCTCCTTCTTCTTCAGCTTCCGCAATGCCGCAGAGGAGACAACTGCGAACGTCGTCCAGAAATCAGGTGACTTCCGACCCCTCTCCCTTGGTGCTAGATCTCTAGATATATTAGGAGAGACATCGAGCTCAAAAGAGCTTGATTCGGTGAGTTTAATGGAGCTTATTTTGGCAGTTTACCCAATTTCATAACTGGGGGGTTTGTGCTAGCAGTTCACCTAATTCCTGTGATCTGGTTTTGTAAAAATTTTGATGTTTTAATGATTTTATCATATAAATGTATCGGATGTTTACCAAATTAGGTAGAGATGAACCTGATGATATTGTGATCACTTCTGTTTAGTTTCATAATCATTGCTGATCACTTTTGTTTAGTTTCAGAATTTTTGGATATATATTTACCATGAGGTTGCTTGTCGTATCATATAAATGTATCAGATGTTTACGAAATTAGGTAGAGATGAACCTGATGATATTGTGATCACTTCTGTTTAGCTTCATAGTCATTGCTGATCACTTCTGTTTAGTTTCATAATTTTTGGATATATATATTTACCATGATGTTGCTTGTCGTATCATATAATTGCATGGCTTACACATGGTGTTGTTTGGATCTTGGTTGGAGGTTTTCTTATGGCAGGTCTATGGGCTTGCTAGTCGTGACACCGACAGAAGCCGGCGGTTAGACTCTAGACCGGTTGGGTTGGACTCTTGGTGCTCACCTACCCAAGCCCCCTTCTGTGTCCTAGAAGGCTCAGCATGATGCGAGCAGTACACATGGTCTCCACTGTGTGTTCTTAGCGTCGAGGCGTACAGAGGCCTAGGACTGGTAGTGTTCGTACCCTCCAAGTAGTGGAGGAGCTTGGCCCATTGTCTCCGTCTGGCAACGACGGGAGATGCCTGAGCGGTTAGCTACCCCTCAAAAAGCGAGAACTAAAGGTCTATGTCGACATAGCAATTATGCGTGGGTGAGTCATCATATCATAATCATTTCATTGCATTCATCCTTCATAATCATTGCATTGCATTGCATTCATCCTTCATAATCATAGCATTGCACTGCATCGGGTACATCAAATAAATTAGTATGGGCTCTTTTATATGATGAGTCCCAAAATTGGAAACCTTAACTTATAAGTTTGTATGGGCATTCATATAAGTTAAGGTATGATATGACTGCTCACTTCTGTGCTATTTCACTACTTGCTTACACTCTGTCGTTGCCATATTACTTGTTAGTTGTGCTTCTTATACATTTGATACGCTACTTTTTATACGTTAGTTGTGCTTCTTATTACTAGTACTTGCTTATATAATCACTGTTATTTATGTACCCGTTAGTTAGAGTTATTGCAAGTACTTGGATACTTATACAACCGACATATATGAACAACCATTCCTGTCACCTTCTTTGCATATTATTGCTTATATTGCAGCATTTCTTACTTCCTTACCACCCGGTGCCTTGGAGTCATCGGGGGAGCGGATGTGAAGCCACTTAGTCTTTATGACTAACGGTTGTTGCACCCCTCTTTTTAGGAGAGCACCCTGGGGCAGCAGCGCACGGTGCTGGAGGAGGATAGTCAGGACAGAATGGCAGGGCCGAAGACTACGATACCCTCACTACCGTTGGTGACCGATGTGAGCGCAGTTTGAGATGTAGCCCTTGGGGCATCTAGCTTGATACTCTTATACTTGTGCAGGAGCTCGCGAAGCTTCTTGTCTTTTGTACTTTTTTTGGACCTTTACTTATGTGAATTTATGGCTTCTTGTTTTTTTATATTATTATTGATGGGTTGGCGCTGTTCAGTTGGTTTGGCCGGCAGGATAGGCGTCTTGTGGTGGAGGCTAGCTCGTGTGCTGGCGCTTCCGCAAGGCGGCTGTCTTGGGCATAAGACTCCCCTCAGCCGTGTCTTGTGTTCCGGGGGGGGGGGGGGATCTTACAAAGTTTGCCCGGTGCGCGAACTCAATGGGAGAGGTCTCCCAGACCGCGACCTCACTAGGAGAGGTTGCCCGATTTTTGACCTCACAGGGAGAGGTCGCCCGGACTGCGACCTCACTGGGAGATGTCGCCCAGTGCGCGACCTCAATGGGATAGGTCGTCTAGACCGCGACCTCACAGGGAGAGGTCTCCCGGTGCGCGACCTCATAGGGAGAGGTCGCCCGGAATGTGACCTCCTGAAGCGAGACAGCCCGGACGGTAGAGAACGCCTGGGAGGGGGAGCATGCCCGGCAGGGGCGAGACCGCCCGGAAAGATGGAGCTTGCCCGAGAAGGGCATGGCCGCCCAGGAGCTCCGAAAACGCCCGGTAACTGAAAAAGGGCGGCTCGGAGGTTGATCGTCGATTTCTGGGTAAACAAAAAATATTTTTATTTTCGTTTGTAGAGAAGGGAATGTGTATAACAAATATTTATCACTTAGTGAAACCATATGTTGAGTGAGTAAAAGAAATTTGTTTTGTAAGTGTGAGGTATTATTAGTTTTGTAAAAAATATCACCTTAGGTAAGAAAATATTCACGATCGAGCATACAAGTAGTAGAATAATGGAAAGCATGTTTAAAGATTTTGTAAATATACATTTTTATAGGAGATTTTAGAATAGAAAAATAAGTAAGAGTTGCAGCCTTGTAAAAAGTAGATGTTTTATCGTTTGTAGGCAAAGATCAAATATCACTAGTTATCAAAACATTATAGCACTTGTTGAAAGAGAATTTAGCATGATTTACTTTATCAAAATAAGATAGGAATTTATTGTTGGATTGGGAGACGCCCTTAGATAAGCCACATAAAAGAAGAAATCAAGTAACATAAATGAGAGACATGATTTAATTAATCTTGAGATATCAAATTACAAAACTTGATTTCTTATGACATTAGAAATCGTAGGCGATAAAGTTAAAATCCTTTTTGTTTTCTATCCTGACTTGTATCCCCACGAACCGGTGGCTTTAGCCTATGCTCCCCCGGATATAGCCTCAAGCCGCTCTAGCCTTTCTATTCCAAAAAAAGGCCTCGAGCACCCCCTAAATTTATGCCCTAGACATAGTCGCCAACACGAGGCGAATTCACTCCACGATTATAAAAAAAGAGTTACAAATATAAATACAAAATACAAATAAAAACTCCCTATGAAGAATTCTGGAGATGGTGAAGGCTCATTGAATATTCTCGAAGTCGAAGCGTGTGTCCTTCACATTGCATAAGCGTTGATCCGACTCTCCTTGAATTCTTCGCTTGAACTTCTGTGGGAGATGATGGTCTGGAAATATGGCCCTTACAGAGTCTCTCAAGTGCTGGAATAGGGCTCTCTAAAGTCAGTAGTTGGAGAAGATGGAATCCATCTATTCATAGGCCAGGAGGCTAACGCCGGCGTTAAGGCTAACGCCTGGCATTGACCTATATTGGAATTCATTTGATGGCTTGGATATTCAAAACAGGAAGGAGATTCTGCACTTTAGGAAACTTTCATTTTAGGCAACCCTAATGCTGGCGTTGAGGCTAAAGCTGGCGTTAGGTATTGGGAATCTTGCCCTCATGATTCCTGATTTGGAGAAGTCATCAATTCAAGAGAACTTCACTATGTATTTGATTATCCTCTTAGCTTTATCATTTCAGTAAAAGATAAGAAGAGATGTCCAGTACTTCAATAACCTGCCTAAGTATAATATCATCGAAAAAGACTGGACATATCGTCGACAAGTATAGGCACATCGTTGAAATGATGGGCAAAGCAAAGAAGGATGATTGTGTCTGTGTCGTCGAAAAGAATCAAGTGTTTCATCGACAAACAGCAGGCTTATCGTCAACAACATGCAGAGCAAGGCAGAATGGTGATATCGTTGTGACATCTACACGACGATATCAGAAGGTTGAAGATGAAGAAGAAGACTCAAAGATGTGATCGACAAGAAGCCTTGTCGTCGATAAGGCAAACTCAGAATGGGCAGTTGGTGAAGAACGGTCTGTCGACATGATATAAATTATGCTGTCGACAAGATAAAGTTGTTACAACGATATCGAGCCGACAAGAAGATCGCGCCGACATTAGTTAGATGACTTCATGTTGTCGTAAGCTCGAGTGCAGAAGTGATGTCCCCTATCGTCGAGATATCACTATCTGATGAAGAGTTGAAGAAGAAATCATTTCAAGGCATCGACAAGCCCTGTCGTCGAGATATTGTCCATGTCGTCGTACCAATGGACATATTATCGAGACAGATTCAAAAGTAGCTAGACACGCTGTCAGCATTTAATGCCGTCGCCTGATTGTCCAATCAGCGTGTGCTCTTAATACATGGGCATTTGTCAGAATAAGACATTATAGGAGACCGTTAAGCGGCATCTCAGTCCTATAAAAGGGAACAGTGAATGCCCTAAACCAGGGCTCGAATCCTGGAACCTAAGAAAATCTCCTTAAGCAACCTTGAATAGAACTATAACGGCGGAGATAAGCAAAAACAAGAATGGAGAACAAGTTGATCTTCATCTTTTGTTCTCAAGAGAATCAGTCTAGCATCATTGACTGATTAAGAAGTGTTCCAGTTAGAAGATAGCTTGAAGAAGATTTGCACCATCAAGAAGAAAAGCAAAAGCATCTTCTTCAAGATAAGAAGCCGATCTCCATCAGGCAGAATTAATATTGTAAATATATCATTGTAAGGCTTGCGGGCCAAAGTTGTAAGATCTATTTTCAGATCAGTGTGTCAAGCTTGAGGTCTTGAGATCTGTGAGGCCTGAGTGCTAGGGCAGAGGGACTTGCAGGTCAAAACGTGTCGAGCTTGCGGGCTCGGGTGTAGTGAAGGGGCTTGCTGGCCTAGGCTGCATGCAAGACTTGCGGGTTTGTGCTGAGTAGGGCTTGAGGGCCTGAGTGTCGAGCTTGCGGCCTCGGGTGCAGTGAAGGGGCTTGAGGTCCTAGGCTGTAGGCAAGACTTGCGGGTCTGTGCTGTGTAAGGCTTGAGGGCCTGTGTGTCGAGCTTGAGGGCTCGGGTGCAGTGAAGGGGCTGCGGGCCTAGGATGCAAGGACTTGCGGGTCCGAGTGGTAAGTCTTGAGGGACGGAGACATTGGCGGAGTTTGCGAGCCTAGAACACTGCTGGGTAGGCGCAGAGGGACAGAGGACTACTCAAGACACCCGTTCTTGAGGAACCTATATACATCTCATCTTGTGTGTGTGTGCTGTGATTTTCTGTGATTCTTCTGCTCTGTGCTTTCATTAAACTCATTTCTTGCAAAATATTTTAAAACAACAGTAATTACCTAACCCCCCTTTGGTGATTGTTCTATATCCTACAAGTGGTATCAAAGCCAGGTTGATCAAGAAAGCGACTTAACCGTCAGATCTAGATCGTAGAATAATCCAATATGGCTGGAGGTGATCAGCATCGAGAGATGAGAGCCATGAAACTCCCAATCTGCACTAAGGAGAACTTTCCTATCTAGAAGGAAAGAGTCTGGTTGTTCTTGGAGGCGGCTGATCCAAGAATCTACATAACTGTTCAAGAGGGCCCCTTTATTCCCGTGATAGCATCCACTATTGATCCAACGAGGATGGTGGCAAAGAAGTATATAGACATGACCAAGGATGAGCTGACCTTGGCAAGTCTGGATAAAAGGGTACATAATGTAATTGTAAGTGCCATTAATGATTCAACCCTCCAGAATCTCATTCACTGCAAGGCAACCAAGGAGATGTGGGACTCTCTGATCGTCTACATGGAGGGTACTGAAGAGGTAAGGGACGATAGAAAATCCATCCTAAATCAGGAGTATGAAGCCTTCAAGCAAGGCAAGATTGAAACCATCTCAAGCTGTTATGAGAGGTTTTTCAAGATAGTGAATGGACTGAAAAATTATGGCAGAGACTTCACAAACTCTGACCTAAATGATAAATTCCTTAGATCTCTCTCTAAGGAATGAGATATAAAGATCTGTGCCATCAGAGAGATGGGTCAGCTAGGCATCTTAAAGCCCAAGAATCTATATGGGAAGCTGCTATCCCATGAACTTCAGCTCAATACCAGGAAAGCTGAAGAGGAGAGCTCAAAAGGGAGCTCTAGAGAAAGATCTGTGGCTCTCAAGGCTGAAAGCACAAGGAGATCCAAGGACAAGACTCCAGCTTATCAGAACAGATCAGAAAGCAGTGAAGAGTCTGATGCCAGCACATCAGACTCTAATGATACTGACAAAGAGATGGTCCTTCTCTCTAAGCAGTTCAAGAAGCTGATAACCAGAAGAAGAAGAGACAACCACAGACCCACCTCCTCAAGCTCAAAAAGGTTTGATCAACATGACAGATCTAAATCCTCTAGGGAGGACAGGTATAAATCAAAACCTGTTAAATTTGATTTTGCTAACACTGTTTGCTACTCCTGTAATAAGACAAGTGACATAGCTGCTGATTTCCCTTCTAAGTGAAGGGAATCAAAGAATTATGAAGACAAGAGAGGGTCAAGGGACAAGAAGAAACCTGAAAGAGGGTTTATGGCAAAGAAAATCAGAACTCTAAGTGATTCTGATTCAAGCTCCTCAGACACTGAGGAAGAAGCACTAATTGGCCTAATGGCCATAAAGGAAGACAACCAGGATGACGTCTCTCCTGGGAAGGTACCTATCAAAGCCCATTTGTATGTCTCTGATTCTGAATCAGTAACAGTCTCCTTGCATGATAATGAGAGTGTGTCTGCAGCCAACAGTACGACCTATATAATGTTGAATCTGACCTGATAAAGCAGTATAAGGATTTATGGAAAGATTTCAAGAATTGTAAGAAACTCCTCAAAGTCCAGACCAAGGAGTTAGATTCCATGAAGATTGTCCAGTCGGAGCTCAAAGAGACAGCTAAAAAGCTGGCTGCCATGAGCAAAGAAGTGGACAGATTCAAGGAAGCCACAAGGCTTAAGAATGTTGAATTAGGTCAGAAGAATTCATTAGGGACCTTGAAGAGATGTTGTTGGCTGAGAAGAAACTTGCTACAAGCTTCTCTATGCCCAAGACACTCTTACCTATCATTGATACCTTCTCTGGATCATTCAGATATGGTATAGGATTCAATCAGGAGACTGTCAAGGACAAAGGTTCTGAAGCTCAATCTTCTGTTAAGAAGGTGCTGGCATCAGGTCCTTCTAGCCATGCACCTACAGCAACAACACTGAAAAGTAAGGGAAAGGCTGCTTCCACAAAACCTGTTCCCAAAAAGGTGAACCAATAAGTGATGAAACACAACTCTTACACATGTAAGGTTCACCCAAGACCTGTTAGGTCAGGTGTCCTCCCTCTTGCTCACCAACACTCTCATCCTACACAAATGGTGAGGCAGAAAGGAAGGTACAATAGGTATGAATGCTGGTGTTGTGGGAAAGTAGGCCACTTTGCCCTGGACTATGGGTTCAAACCAACAGGACCTAATGCAAAGAGAGTGCAGAACCATCAGTGGTGTGACATTCCATTTAATTCTCCTAACAGAAACCAAGGACCCAATTCAAATTGGGTACCTAAGGGGAATTGATTTCTCTCGCAGGTATGTC
The DNA here is from genome assembly GCA_033032865.1 of Dactylorhiza incarnata. NCBI lineage: Eukaryota > Viridiplantae > Streptophyta > Magnoliopsida > Asparagales > Orchidaceae > Dactylorhiza > Dactylorhiza incarnata. The sequence goes on along the minus strand of JAWHQI010000028.1, from coordinate 9,813,329 downwards.
AAGTACCAGCCAGTCTCCAATCTGGTATTTGGATAGTGGCTGCTCCAGGCATATGACTGGAGTCAAAAAGTATCTAAGAAGCTTCATCCCTGTGGAGAATGGACCAACAGTAATCTTTGGAGGTTCAAAAAGAGGGATGACTAAAGGCTATGGTAACATTTCTAATGGCCTAGTTACCATCACTAAAGTAGCTTATGTTGAGGGATTGAAACATAATCTCATAAGCATAAGTCAACTCTGTGATCTAGGTTTTATAATCACCTTCCACAAGGATAAGTGTTTAATCAAGAAGTCCTTAGATTCTGAGGCTGTCTTGACTGGCACTAGGAGTGGTAACATTTGCTTAAATTTTCTGAATGCAAATTCTTCCATGCCTGTGTGCTTTGTAGCTAATGACAAAGAGGCTCTATGTGTTCAATGGCACAAGAGACTTGCACAAATTAACTATAAGACCATAAGCAAGCTATTCTCACAAAACTTAGTCAGAAATGGACCTAATATTAAACGCATCAAGGAAGGTCCTTGTCAAGCCTGCCAACTTGGGAAGCATACAAGGACCAGCTTTAAAAGCATATCTGAAAAAGATTCCTCCAGGTGCCTATTTCAATTGCACATGGATATGTTTGATCCTATGTTAGTTGTCAGCTTGGGAGGGAAGGCCTACACCTTTATGAGTTTTATAATCATTTCTCAATTCTTCAAATGTTTCATCCATCTCTAATATTTTAATTTTATAATTTTTGCACATATCACAAATACTTTTCAAAGATGAATTTTCTAAAAATAATATTTCATTATGTTCTTTTGAAATAGACGTAACATACCTAGACCAACTGGACCCCTAAGATAATTTTTACCATGACTAGGGTCATGACAAAGGGTTAGGCTAGCCAAAAAGAGCTCTAGAAATCTAAGTGAATAGGTGAAAAGCACATTGGTGTGCATTTAGCCACTTTTGGTCACTTGCCTAAGCTTGGTCAAATGGATCCCAAGGTGATAAATGACCCCACCATGAGAACCATAACCCTTAGGGATCCCAATGGGTCACAAACAACACCAAGGGGGTCAAGGCAAGGCTAGGGTTTGGGTCAAGTCACCCCTTAACTCACTTACCCCAAATTGACCTAAATAGGTCAAAAGGGTCCCAAATGGCTTCACCATGCCTAAAGTCACCCCAATAGGTGACCATGGACCCAATGTCACCAATGTGACTCAACCCCACCACCATGGTTTACCAAGGGTCAACCTTGACCTAAAACCTAATTTGGGCTACCTTGGGCCAAATGAGCCCAAGGCATAAATAAATTAAGCTCAAGCACAAATGTTAATTCCAAAGGAAAGTCCACTTGCCTCATGAAAAATTGAACCCAAGAAGGCCCAAATTGGGTGGCCGGACACCACCCAGAGTAGACCAAAAAGAGGAGATTGGGGATGGGTGCCACTTGGCACCCAATTCCCCTCTCCTAAGCATGCTCTCAGCCCCCACATTGAAATGCCAGCAGAAAATGCTAAGGTGGCAGCTGGTGAAATGGGAGAGGAGTGGCTCAAGTGAGCTTGTCGGCCAACCAATAATGGCAACCCATGGCGGGAGCCAAAATTGAATTCAATTTCCATCCTCAATCCCCCCCTCAGCTCAGGGATTTAATTCCCTATAAGTTGGAGCTCTGGCATTGGCCGGATTTGGAGGTGGCAACCTTGACGAAATTGCCCATTAATGGCAAGCATTGCTCTTTGCCTTCCTCAATGCTAGTTGAGGATCCCATTAGCTTCAGAATTTTAAGAGGAGGAAAATCCCCAACTTTATTGGAGGAGATGAGCTGTGTTTGAGGATATCAGCGAGGAGCTCATCGGAAAACCAAAATGGCCCCAAGAGATATACAAGAGCCATGTCATGCAATCAGGAATGGATTCCTCCACCTCTCCTCATGTACTTAATTTCTATTTCATTCCACTTCGAATTCTGCCAAGAATCGGTGGTGACACCATTAAAGTTTTTTTGTTCCTATGTGCGAAAATGAAAATAGCAGGAGAGCTACTCCGGCCACCTCCGACCGAGTTCTCACCGCCGGTCGATAGCCAAACCTCGTCCGGACGTGGTTGCTTGGGGGTTTTGCCGGAGATGGTCGGAGGTGGCCAGAATTTTGGAGCTAGAGTCGGCCCAGGAAGATGAAATCTGGGTCGTTGGGTGCTTGGGAGAGATGAAATCATGGCCATCCTTTAGGTTTAAATTTCATCTATTTATTTTAATCCTATTTTTGTTCTTTAAACCTAGATCTGGTAGTGGATTAAATTAATTATAGAAAAAATATAGGTGAGGAATCAGGAAAAGTGCTCTACATGAAAAATGTAACCCTAGGTCTTAACTATTTTTAGAAATTTATTGGACACATTTTGGAGTACCAAAGCCCCCAGAAATAAATTTCTAGTGGAACATGTACATTAGGTTATACAACCATTGCAAAATTGTTTTTAGGAGTTGAATAACTCCAAATGATATGAATTTTGGGGCATGAATAAGTCATGCCCAAATAGACCCCCTGCCCAAGACTGGGAATTTTTAGAGAATATTATCCTAAAGTTTTAGTAAACATTTAAATAATTATGCATGTGCTAATTAGGTGTGTAAATGCCTTCAAAACACCCTAAAATTTTGGTAGGGGATTTGCCTAGCCATATTATGAGCTTGGTCAAATTTTCAGTCCATTTGAACTCTTACATCTGGAGGAAATCCACATGCAAGACTAAGGTAGCTTAGAATTATAAATATTATGTTATATACATGGTGTTTTGTGGATAATAAATTATCCCCTTGGTCAATTCTCTTAAAAATTTAAACATGCACTTGTTATCATGAGATCTTTCATCTAGGAAAGATTTAAACACATTGGGGTTAAATTCCCTAGGAAATTAGGGTTTACCTGCTTTAGTCACATTAATCACAAATGAGAAGTCTAAGGTCAAGTCTCCCTAAATCATTATCAAACTGTGGAATGTACTTTAGAGGGCATAATAACACGCTGGATATTTTAATTGAAATTTTTTGAGCTACTTTAGTCCACTAAATTGCACTTATCCAAATTACCCCCAATAACTTACCCCACCTCTTTGTAAGAAAATGAATTTTGAATTATACGAACCTGGGTAGTTGAACTTCTAAGACCAATATGATGCTTTGGGAATTTTATCATATTTATTTGTTGAGATTTTACAGTGTTCCTTCACAAGGTGGAATTTAATTATCTTCCTAGAGTAATTTATGTTGCTAGTCAAATGAAATTGGAAAATTATGAGATTTGGTCAGTTTGCTTTTTAGAGCACATGAGTTCCCTGATAAGATTTTTATAAATATTCTCTGATGATTTACAACAGTTTCATCACAAAGTGGGATATGATTGTTTTCTTAGAATAATTAATGTTGTTTGTTAAATGAAATTAGAAAATTATGAAACTTGGTCAGTAAACTTCTTAAACCATAATAATGTCATGATAATTTTGTCACATTTAACCGCTAATGATTCACAATGGTTCCTTCATAAAGTGGAAATAATGGACTGATATGATTTATTTTGTATTGATGAGCTAATATTGTTAGAAAAAATGACAGTCCTTATTGATGTTCATTTTAGAGTTATACAAATACCTGGAAAATTTATTTACAGCATTTGGATGAATATTTGTAGTGGATCCTTCACAATGTTATAAATAGTATCTTTGAACATTTAATTAAATTTCTGGAATTTTGTTAGGGAGAAAATTATGAACTTCTACTGAACACTATTTTGGATCATAACTACCCTCAGCAAATTTTATTAGACCTTTTGGACCATGATAATTGACACTTCATGTACAAATTGATGGATCCCCTAAATATAAGGGAATTGAATATTAGGTCCAAAAATAATAATATTCAAGTTAACAAACAGAAAAGAGAGGTGAAAATTAGTAGCTTATCATTTCTACAACTTCTGGAACTTCAATTTAATACATATTAGCTAGGAGGACCATGTAGCTCCATTTTAGGTCATGTATCATAATTGAAGACAATTTTGTCTGCGGATAACAAAAGTAAAATATTTGAATTAGACACCATTTGATCATTACACACAGAATTATTAATCCTTAAAACATTGTGTATATCATAGATTGATTAGTAGACTAACCAACTAGTGTCAACACTTAGTGGTTAGGATTGGGGTTCATTTAGTAAAATTATCAATATGAATTTTTGATAACGATATGTTAGGAGATATGAGGGGTGATCCACCGGCAACTTGAAGTTATGATTAACATCAGAATATGGAACCATTATATAGGGATTGAGTGATGACGTGAAGGTGTAGTTAGACACTTAAGAAGGGCAAGGTTTGGTGTTCAATTGAACATCATCGCTCCCTGTCCCGTTAATTGTAAACAACCTTACGAAACTAGAGTAACTAGAGAGGAAGTGGGTATGTAAGAATGGGTAGTTACCAATAAGAGTAAATATTCTGGAAAGGGTGATTTGAGCTTCAGCCCATTGTATTCCTTAGTACTGCTGCGAGCCCTTCATCGGGTAGCCCTCGGGAAGTCCAAAATTCACCCTAAACTTCTAAGTGCAACTAAATTATATACAAAAGTAGTTTAACTAGGAGAACTTGATAAGGTAAACCTCATCCCAAAATATGGGATAGAATGTTACAAGGACTTGTTTCTCCTATGAGTTGGAGGCTCGGTAAGTTATGATATCAGGACATGTTTGTCCTGCGAGCAGTAGGCTCAGTGTTATCTAAAGAGGACTGGATAGTCTGGCGAGTTGGAGGCTTGGGGAATTCAAATAAGAGGTGTTACTTACCAGATAGTACGTGGATATCCTGTGTGTTCTTAGGGGTGTACATAGGGTCTAGGCTAGTAGGTGTTGATAGGAGCCTAGAAGTGGACATGCCAGATCCACTACCCATGTTTGCCTCAACGGGGTACCTGAGTTGACACACTCGAACAGAGAGAACTTACAAGGCCTTTATGTACAAAGTCGCGTGTGTGAGTTGCATCATTGCATCACTGCATAGCATAGCATAACATCATTACACAAACTAAACCTTATCGTATAAATAAGTATGGGCTCTTTTATATGATGAGTATACCTTAGTGCTAGATCCCTTAACATATAAGTTTGTATGGGCATTCATATAAGTTAAGGTTACTTTTGTAGCTCCTCTTACCTTATTTAAATTGCTACTATTGTTACTGCTTGTCCTTTCCTTACTTACTTTTCTTACTTTTCTTACACTATTTATATACAACAGCTAGCTAGGGCCATTGTCATCTGCTTGCTTATTACCCCTTGTTACCTCTCACCTTCATCCTCCCCGCCTGATGCCTATAAGTCATGGGCGGAGGGAACGAGGAAACCACTTATTCATTTTGACTAACGGCGAGATGTGGCATAATAAACAGGAGCACCAGGAGCAGCAGATCCATATCTAGAGGGAGGAACTTGACACGGTGATCTGGCCCGGGGATGGAGTCTCAGTAGCATCATGAAGAGCTCTGGTGAGATACTATCTCCCGAATACTATCTTCCATGTTTTCCCTCAGATGTGTGTAGTTTGCCTCCGTTTGAGAGATTTGTAGTGAGGATCTGAGGTACCGGGCATAAGCCCTTATTACCTTAGAACTTTTATTTCACTATGCTTCCTGTTGGAACCTTAGGTTTGATTTGAGTTAGGATCCACCTTTAGTATCTAAGTCTATATCATAACTCATATTACAACTTAGATTAAATCCTATTAAGGTAGAAGGCTGAAAAGAAATATATATAAATAATATATATTTATAATATACTAAGAAATATATATATATTTAATAGGCTGAAAATATACATATAATAATAGGCTGAAGAAAATGAGAAAAGAAATAAAAGTAAACATTTGTTCCCCGCGTTCAACGAACGTCGAACGGCACTCAACATTCGTCGAACAGCGCTTGATGATTTCCTATCTCAGCGGTTCAGCGCTCGACTATCCCGCCTCAGCTCAGCGGTCGACGTTTTTAATACAAACAGCGCTCAACGAAATATCAACAGAGTAGCGGTCGACGAATTCCAAACAGAACAGCGGTCGACGAAAAGTGGAGCTCGACGAATATTCAGCAGATGTTCAGAAACAGTAAATCAAATGATCAGGTCGACGACTCAAATGATGAGGTCGATGAACTTGAACCTGAGCTCGACGAAATATCTTCAGTATTATTTTATCTTATTCTCAGCTCGACTAATATGCTGTCAGATTTATTAAAGCAATATTTATTATTTATATATATATATATATTGCTGATTTAAAAATCCAGCCTTTGCAGCGTTAATTAATAGAGCCGTTGCAGAAGCCAAAGACGGCAACTTATGTTCTCGAGGATCTGGGAAATAAAGGATATATTTATTATATTCCTTTCTGGTCGGCAAGAATTCAAATGAGCCGAACATATTCTCCAGAATAAATATACAGAGGAGAACAGAGCAAAGAGTAGGAAGATAGTACAGAACATATTAATATTGTTGTACAGAGAAAAGAGAAGAAGAAGAAGAGAAAAAGAAGAACATCAGCAAAAACAGAGAACAACTCTATTACTCTATCTTGTTTTGTTTTTGCTAACTCTTCCTTGAAGATCATACATATCCTGAGACACCAAACACTATCAATTGCTCAGGATCTAAACTGCAAGAAGAGAAGAAGTGTTATTGCAATTAAGAGAAGAAGCTCCATCCACAAGCTGTCATCAAACTAAATCAGATAGGGGGAGCTCTCTTCAATATCATCATCAAGAGTCTTCTCAGCAAAGAGAAGAACACCTTCAACATTTTTGTTTTCTTTATTTCTCTCATCTTGTACAGGGTTAAAAACTCCCTTCAAAAGTTTACTCCCGGTGACAGGGCACCTTAGCAAAAACCTGTGTGTTGGTTTTGAGCACCTTATCAAAAGCTCTGTGGTGTGTGGACACCTGAACAAAATCACCTTGGTGCTAGGGCACCTGATCAAAACTCCTAGTGGATTCCTACTAGTGGGTAGAAGAGTAGATGTACCCAGGTTGAGGGGAACTACTATATATCTTGTGTCATCTGGATGTGCTTTGGTTTGCTTTATTTTATTTCTTATTTGTGCTGTGTATTTTATGCACACTTACTGTCTGTTTTAATTACTCATACAACACTCATATATTTATATATATCATTTAATTTGAAGTAAAACTTAAACAAGACCTTTAATAATATTAAGAACTAAACTCTCCTTTCAATTGGTATCAAAGCGGGTTGATTTTATCAATCACCTTCATCAGAGGATACTCAATTGAACTTTCAATTGGTATCAGAGGAAGTTAATATTTCACACAGGCTAACACCTGAAATCACAAAGATCACTTAGTTCTTATTTGTTTTAAAAAGGTTTTTCTTAATGGCACTAGCAGATTTTGCTTTTTCAGATCCACCTGTTTGTAATTTGGATAGATTTGATTTATGGCAAGTTAGAATCAGATTATATATGAATGCCATTAATGAAGATATTTACAAATCTATTTTGATAGGACTTTCATCTTCAATCCCTTCATCTGATGATCAAGAAAAGCTGAAAAGTGCTGATGCCATGACCATGAACAAATTGGCTAAATCAATGTCAAAAGACATTCTTCTTAAAGTGGCTGATTGCACTTCATCAAAGGGCATCTGGAACTCCCTCTCAAGGATGGTAAATGGATCCACCTTTACTTCTTCCACTAACTGCATTTTTGATGCAGAACCATCACTCAGTCTAACTGAAGAAGAAGAAGAAAAGGAAGAACAAAATGCCAGAAAATTCTGTATGATGGCAATATATGGTTCAGATTACATATCAGATGCTGAATCTGAAACGGAAAAGGTAACTGAGGCAGAGGTATCTTCTATTCCTAATTTTACCTCTGATTTCAAATCTGTTTTCACTCCATCATGCACAGATTTAATAAAATCTGATACTTTTAAATTTGTTTTCAATTCATTATGTACAGATTTAATAATTGTTGAAAATTACAAATCTGAAAATCACAAATCTGATTTTAAAATAACATATACAAATTTAATATTTGAGAAGGAAATTAAAAAGGGGTTAACAAAAATAAATATTACAACTCCTGAATATAATAAACTTCAAGAAAATTTAAAATCATCAGCAGAACAAATTATTTGTTTAAAAAATAAGATAATCAAAGCTGATAAGTTTAAACAAACTTTTAAAGAAAAAGAAATATTTTATGTTCAGCAAAATCAAAATAAATTTTCAAATTTATATTTTAATGAGATAAAAAGGCCAATATATCTAATTATAAGGCAATGTTTAATATTTTCACTCAAATTATAATTAAACAGCAATTTTAAGATTCTTTTGAATTTTCTATATTAAAAACAAGTCAGATAACTTCACTTTCTTACAGACTTTCTCCAAAATCATGTTGAGCATTCTACTGTAGTTATATTGATCAGAAATGATCATGGCACTGAGTGTGAGTCTCTTCTGATTAAAGGGATTTTATAGAAAGAAGGTATCAGACAAATGTTTTTCTGATTTTAAAATTCATTTGAATCTAATAAAAACTGTAGCAATTCTGTTTATTCCTATTTAAATCACAATCTAGGAATCAGTATTGCCCAAATGTATTTCAAAAGAAGAAGAAAACAATATATTTTATGATTAAATGTTTTCAAACAGAACAAGAAATTTAGAAGAAATAATCTCTGACCCTAAAGCTTCAATGACTTTTTATGCTTAGGAATCCTAAACCAAATAGGGGGAGATTGTTAGAACCTAGTCTTTATTTGGATTAGGATCCCAACTCAAATAGGGGGAGATTGTTGGAACCTTAGGTTTGATTTGAGTTAGGATCCACCTTTAGTATCTAAGTCTATATCATAACTCATATTACAACTTAGATTAAATCTTATTAAGGTAGAAGGCTGAAAAGAAATATATATAAATAATATATATATATATAATATACTAAGAAATATATATATATATATTTAATAGGCTGAAAATATACATATAATAATAGGCTGAAGAAAATGAGAAAAGAAATAGAAATAAACATTTGTTCCCTGCGTTCGAGGAACGTCGAACGACGCTCAGCATTCGTCGAACAGCGCTCGACGATTTCCCGTCTCAGCGGTTTAGCGCTCGACGATCCCTCCTCAGCTCAGCGGTCGACGCTTTTAATACAAACAGCGCTCAACGAAATATCAACAGAGTAGCGGTCGACGAATTCCAAACAGAACAACGGTCGACGAAAAGAGGAGCTCGACGAATATTCAGCAGATGTTCAGAAATAGTAAATCAAATGATCAGGTCGATGAATCAAATGATGAGGTTGACGGACTTGAACCTGAGCTCGACGAAATATCTTCAGTATTATTTTATCTTATTCTCAGCTCGACTAATATGCTGTCAGATTTATTAAATCAATATTTATTATATATATATATATATATTGCTGATTTAACAATCCAGCCATTGCAGCATTAATTAATAGAGCCGTTGTAGAAGCCAAAGATGGCAACTTATGTTCTCGAGGATATGGGAAATAAAGGATATATTAATTATATTCCTTTCTGGTCGGCAAGAATTCAAATGAGCCAAACATCTTCTCCAGAATAAATATACAGAGAAGAACAGAGCAAAGAGTAGGAAGATAGTACAGAACATATTAATATTGCTGTACAGAGAAAAGTGAAGAAGAAGAAGAGAAAAAGAAGAACATCAGCAAAAAGAGAGAACAACTCTATTACTCTATCTTGTTCTGTTTTTGCTAACTCTTCCTTGCAGATCATACATATCCTGAGACACCAAACACTATCAATTGCTCAGGATATAAACTGCAAGAAGAGAAGAAGTGTTATTGCAATCAAGAGAAGAAGCTCCATCCACAAGCTGTCATCAAACTAAATCAGACAGGGGGAGCTCTCTTCAATATCATCATCAAGAGTCTTCTCAGCAAAGAGAAGAACACCTTCAACCTTTTTGTTTTCTTTATTCTCTCATCTTGTACAGGGTTAAAAACTCCTTCACAATGATGAGCAAATATTGTTAGAAAAAATACCAATCCTTGTTGATGTTCATTTTAGAGTTATATAAAAACCTTGAAAATTTATTTACAGAATTTGGATGAATATTTGTAGTAGATCCTTCACAATGTTATAAATAGTACCCTTGGACATTTAATTAATTTTCTGGAATTTTATTGGGGAGAAAATTATGAACCTCTATTGAATACTATTTTGGATCATAAGTAAACTCAACAAATTTTATTAGACCTTTCGGGCCATGATAATTGACACTTCATATACAAATTGATAGATCCCCTAAATATAAAAGAATTGAATATTAGGCCCAAACATAATCATATTCAAGTAAAAAAAATGAGGTGGAAATTAGTAGGTTATCATTTCTACAACTTCTGGAACTTCATTTGAATACAGAATAGATAGGAGGACCATGTAGCTCCCTTTTAGGTTATGTATCATACTTGAGGACAATTTGATCTATAGATAGCAAAAGTGAAATATTTTAATTTGATCCCATTTGATCTTTACACACAGATTTATTAATCCATGGAACATTGTGTACATCATAGATTGATTAGTAGACTAACCAACTAGTGTCAACACTTTGTGGTTGGGATTGGGGTGCATTTAGTAAATTATCAATATGGGGGGGGGGGGTTGATAACGATATGTTAGGAGATATTATGGTTGATCCATCAGCAACTAGAAGTTATGTTTAACATCAGAATATGGAGCCATTAGATAGGGATTGAGTGATGACGTGAAGGTGTAATTAGTCACTAAAGAAGGGCAAGGTTTGATGTTTAATTGAACATCATCGCTCCCCTGTCCCGTTAATTGTAAACCACCTTACGAAACTAGAGTAACTAGAGAGGAAGTGGGTAAGTAAGAATGGGAAGTTACCAATAAGTGTAAATATCCTGGAAAGGTGGATTTGGGCTTCAACCCATTGTATTCCCTAGTACTGATGCGAGCCTTTCACCGGGTAGCCCTCGCGAAGTCCAATATTTACCATTAACTTATAAGTACAACTAAACGATTGACAAGAGTAGTTTAAGTAGAAGAACTTGATAAGGTAAACCTCGTCCCAAAATATGGGACGGAATGGTATAAGGACTTGTTGGTCCTGCGAGCTGGAGGATCGGGAAGTTATGATATCAGGACAGCTCAGTCCTGCATGCGGTAGGCTTGGTATTATCTAAGGAGGGTTGGATTGTTCAGCGGGCTGGAGGCTCGGGGAAATACAATTAAGAGGTTTTACTTACTATATAGTATGCGGATGCCCTGTGTGTTCTTAGGGGTGTACATAAGGTCTAGGCCAGGAGGTGCTGATAGGAGTCTAGAAGTGGCATGCCCGATCCACTGCCCATGTTTGCCTCAATGGGGTACCTAAGTTAACGCACTCGAGCAGAGGGAACTTATAAGGTCTGTATGTACAGAGTCGCGTGTGTGAGTTGCATTATTGAATAACTACTGTTGTAACCGATTTCTCGGCCTCTTGTAGAGCTCGGGTCCCTCACCGAAATGAGGGCAGCTAGCCCTTACTGATCCCTCGAAGAAGGTAGAATGAAGACTAGGAAAATGACGAAGACCTTAGTAACAGCGAGGAGGCCAGAAGATCGTTGAGCGCTTCCCCTCCCAAGCCAAAGCTGAGACTCGGGCACATTGGAGAGCTCTGGAAGTGCTAGCCAAGGAGAACCTGAAGAGAGAGAAGCTGAAGTGAAGTCCTCTCCAAAGGTTCCCTTTAGGTCTTATTTATAGGTTTTCTGACCTAGCCTGCAAGTAGCAGGATCCTGCCTTTTGATTTTACTATCCGCACCCCAAATGGGTCTGCTAACAGCCAAACTCCGCTGTTTGGAGAGGCTAGAGGCAGACCACCAAGGGTAAAAGGTGAATATGGCCCTATCAACCTATGGGCAAGGAACTGCGAGAACCTTACTGTCAAAGCTCTCGCGGGCCTTCTAGCGAGCCCTGCTCACGATGCCTCTCCTAGGCGATCGCCCTGCGAGGACCTTGTTGGATCGGTCGGCACCCTTAGAGGGGGGGTGACTAAGGGTTTTCAAAAACTTTAGATTTTATTTATAAAAACTTTGGAATATTGCAATATTTGAAACTATGAGAAATCAAGTAAAACAATAATGAAGAGACATGCTTTATTAATATCAAATAATGTTTTATAAAACTTGATCTCAATGGCGCTAGAGATCGGAGGCGAATAATAATAATCCTTTTTCGTTTTCTATACCGACTCGTATTCCCACGAACCGGTTGGCTTTAGCCGATCTCTCCCCAGATACGGCCTCAAGCTGCTCTAGCCGATCTATCCCCAGAAAGGCCTCGAGCACACCCTAGACCTAACCTAGATCTAGTCGCCAACACGAGGCGAATTTCAGCCCTAAGTCCTACCCCAGACCTAGTCGCCAACACGAGGCGATTTCACTACCGTTTACAGAAAAGATATGAAATGAAAAGATAACAATATAAAAACTCCCCTTAAGATGAACTTCTGAAGATGGAGGCGAAGATCCGCTGTAGAATCTGCGTTTGTCGAAGCGGACTTCGTTTGGCTTCGGCGTGATGGAATTCTCCTTCAGAAGTTTGCAGAGCTTCGTCGGGACGTCAAAATTCGGCCAAGATAAGCCTTTGGAATTCTAGTACTCTCTCTCTGAGGTGTATGCAATAGGTGTACGAAAACAAGAGGAGAGGGGGTCCTTTTATAGACCAAGCGCTACCGCCGGCGCTAGCGCTACCGCCGGTGCTAGCCCGGATTAAGAAACAATTTGCGCGGCAGAATCTCCAATCCGCGGCAACATATTGCTCCATGCCTCTTGTGCGCCATGCTACCGCCAGCGCTAGTAGCTACCGCCGACACTATCCCTGATTAAGAAACTTCTTGCACGGCAGGATCTTCAATCCGTGGCAACGAGGCTTTCATTCCTTCTGTGTTCACCGATACAGTCAGCGTTATCCGCTACCGCCAGGCATTAATGCCTTCCATAACAGCTCCCGGAAACGCGCTCATCATCGCTAGCGCCCGACGCTAGTTGCTACCGCCGGCGCTAGTGAGCCTCTTCGAATTATGGCCTCAATTTTGGGGGCAGTCATCATGTGTACTCCTTGAGTCATGTGGACTATGTTAACCTGCATACTTGAACACACAAGATCAAATACACAGTGGATTTGTTATTCTCAAACCTAGGAGATGCGGAAGACCATGTTCCAACAAACTCCCCCTTTTGATAATAACAAATCCATTAATGATAAATCAAAGCATTAATAGATAAGCATGATGAAACTATACTTGTGTGTGTGTGAGAGTGATGACTTAGGATAATAATTGATTCTAGCATGTTAGACTTCCTCCCCCTAAATACATGCTCCCCCTAAGTGAATACTCCCCTAATATGTATGCTATCAACTTAATCAATCATGTTGGGTTTGCATTTTGATAGCGGATTATATATTTATCATGTTAGTTCTCCCCCTTTTGCATTTTATCATGTTAGTTCTCCCCCTTTGTTATTAGCAAAAGTGGGTAGGGAAACAAAGCACTAAAAATGTGTAAATAAAAGAGAAGGCATGATCGAGCTTTTTAAGTAAATGATAAGGAGTTTTAGTTTTGTCTTTCATTGAAAATGATCAGAGTTATAACTTATTTTATCCCTTTTGTTTGTAGTTCTCCCCCCTTTATATATCAGAGTTTAAGCAAAAAATAATGATTTCCCATTTAAATAAGAGTTTTAAGCCTAAAAGCAATCATGATTTCCAAGTAACCAATCTACCCAGACAATATGTCAACACCCTAGCCCCGTACTAAGTGACGGATGGGCATGAGGAGCTGCAAACATGCCGTAGGTTGGGGTGTTAATCCCATATGCAAATACTAGACAAAAAATTTAACCTAGCACTCTTTCCCCCAGTGCCTTGTAAGGCCCCACTGGAACCCTCCCCGGTTAAGGACAAGACATGACTAGAGATAAGGTTATCTAATGTCTACAACCCTACTCCCCCGATATGGAGAGAAATGAAGTCATGGATAACAATTATTGGAAACATTAAGCATTTAAATCTAATGGGAAATATCATAGCATATGGGTTTATATTTTTATTTGAATTTTTGAAATAAAACTCACATAGCTATTCATGAATGAATTAGAGTTTGAGTATTGCGGAAGATTTCGAAAAAGAACATCATAATACTAAATAAGAGTTTAAGTTAAAAAAGAGATGTTTTATAAGCAATATTTCACTTGTTGGAGGAGTGTTTAGAATAGAAATATATCAGAGTTATAAGCAAAAAAAATCAACCAATATAAAGTTTACCACGCAAGTCTACCACTTGTTGCAAGAAAGGAATTTGAAGATTCAAGTGATGATGCTCACAAGATGAAAGATTTTAAATAAGTATTAAAGTGCAAGGTAAAACAATTATATGGTTATGATGCGGAAGACATATAGAAGTACAAAAAACATCTTATGGTAATCAATGATGGTTCATAAAAAGATATATGAGTTCAATTTCAAAAAGAAGATGTTTTTGTAAATCACTTTGCATTTAAAATTTTTGTTTTGACAATACAGTAACCAAGCATGAAATAATCTTATCAAAAAGAGATTACTACAATGTTACTTTAATTCACAATTTCAAAACATACCAAACATTGTAGAAAGCATGCTTGGTTATCTAGTGCATTTCATAAATAAAGAGTAGTATAGAATTAGCATTAAGATCCAATACTCAAGAGAAGAAGTGTTATGGAAGATAATGATGTGCATAAAAGTGTATTTTGAATAGAGTAAACAAATGTTTTAATCAAAAATACAAGTAATATGTAAAGTAAAGAGCACAATAAAACACAAATAATTTTACTTCCACTTACTTCAATGCACAAAGAAAAATGTACAACTACCAAGGTGCTCTGCACACACAATGCTCATCAAGACTTATCAGGGTGCAAAGTAGTGCTTGGGGGATCACATAGTTTTATTCTTCAAGATTGATTTTTATTGTGATCCGGTGTACTTAAGACTAAGTGGTTTTTATTTTGAAAGAAAGTTATGGTTTGCACAAGATACTTTATTATTCTTTCCAAGGTGCTCAACCTCACAATGCTTATTAAGACTTATCAGGAGGTTCAAGTAGTGCTTGGTGGAGTTATCTTTGTCACTTTATTTTATGATTTTGTTTTGTACAAAGTTCTCCGAATACACTTGTTTTGCAAACCAATATAATTTATGAAAAAGATAACCACTTTTCTTAACTTTCAAAAGTGCAAATAAAGGTTGTGTAGGTAAGATACTTGTGCAATTTTAATTCATTGTACTATTACAAAACATACACAAACATTCTTAGATTAAACACATAAGTAGACAATGCCAAAATAAGTGAGTGAATTGTGATCATTATCAAACATAAAACATTACTCATACTTAGAGGCATGCTACGCATAGTTCTACACAACTTTTTCAATATAAATTATGCACATATTAATAGATGTATCAAAGCATGATGAAGGCAATGTTCAAAGTAATTTGAAAAGATAAATTGCAACATTTTAGAAGTTCTAAATAATAGATTAAATCATGCTTGATTTTCAATGAAGTTCACACAATATTTTTGATATTTTTAAAGAGTAATTTTTATTTAAAGTTTGAACTCATAAAATTGATCTTGGACTTCCCGAGGGCTACCTTGTGAGAGGTTCGCCCGGTACTAGGTGATATGATGGGATGATAGCCCAAATCACCCTTTCACAAGATACAAGTAAAAAGTTAAGTGAAAAAATAACAATTTTTGATAATTCTTTTATATTTTTGTATTTGATTTTTGTTTTTAGAAATAGAATTTAAACAAATGACAAAAAACACAAAGGCAAAACATATAATTAATTTTTTGTAATTTGGCTTTTGTATTTTTGTATTTGATTTTTCAAAAATATAATAAAAGCAAAAGTGCAGAAATAAATAGTACACATAGATTAATATATTTTTAGAGATTTTTCAAAATTTTAAAATTACAGAAAATCAAATATGGACGCTAGCGCCTGCGGTAGCGCTAGCGCTGGAGACAGTAAACGATTTTTTGTGATTTTGAGAATTTTAATTATTGTTCTTGATTAAATGTCCCAATAGTAGTTTCATGCTGAAATATCAGAATTTTAGGAGATGTTTAGATAGTGCAAATTGCATGAAACGTTAGCGCTTTTCTTATATGACTAGACTACCTAACCATCGCATGAGACATATTTTCTTATATCTTTATTATGATTTTTCAAAGGCTTGTGTTTACCAAAATAATGTAAACTGAAAATAGATAGAGAATGTAAACACAAGATAGCATGTTCGAATAAGCCAAATAATATATGTCTTAATGATTAATACATAAACTATGTGTTTGATGGAATTTTAGTATTCTATTATGATTTCAAATCACATAGTTGTCATAAAATATGAATAACATCATCAATGTTGTACCTGGCATAGATATATAAGCATAAACCAAAACGAGATGCTAGGATGATGAGTTTAGATGCAATGTTAAACATAGGATTAATCATGCATTTTGTAAACAATATTTTTCTTTATTATAAGGGCTATCATAATCACCAAAACAAAGATCAATGCATTTCGCATTTTAAGTTTTATCCCAAGCCCTTTAATAAACCATTTAAATCCATTAAAGTAATATCATTAGTCTTGATAATAATTTCAATTTTCAATTTATAATTCAGGACATTTTAAAAGGTAATGGATTTTGAAGAAAAAAAATAAAAAGGATAAGTAGATCACCTAAAAATGATATGACTTTTATTCAATTTGATTCATTTATATATTATGGTTTAAATTATGAAAGTCATATTACAAGATATATAGAGTGATCATATCATGATGGTTTTAAGAAAAAGAAAATAAACAAAAAGAAAGTTTAAGTATATCATGAAGTAGAGAAATGATATTTCATTTTTAATTGATCTCTACTTCATGCAAATGATGGGATACTAATGAATAAGAGATTTAGGTATCCAAAGAGGACCGGGAGTAGCGGTTCCTTTGGGTACCCAAATAAATCGTGTTTGCTTTTGGGGAGATATGATTGTATGGGCCCTTTTGATTTGAGTTTGTGTTTCATCTTTAACTTTTGGCCGCCATTCAAACATTGGTTTAATATTATTCTTATTTATCAAATTTCCATGATGATTTTGCAAAACATTCTTTATAGGAAATTTGTTTATCTTTAAGTTTATGTTGGGAGAGTTGTTATTTTGTAAATGATAATGATTTGGAATTTTATTTTCAAGCATTTGATATTTTTTATTTCCTTTGTTGGGCTTAGACATATTATGGAAACTCATATTTAACTTGCTTTTAGAATTTGTTTGAAATTGTTGATTTATGTGTTGAGAATTTTTCTTTATTATTTCCTTAAGCAAGTTGACTTTAGTTTCCAATTCATAATTCTTAACGTTAAGATTATGTCTTGCTTTGTTATAGGCTATTGTGCTATTTTTAAGAGTGGATACAATAGACTCAATATGATTTTGATAATTGTTTCTATATTCATCAAATGTTTCATCCATCTCTTGAATTTCTATTTTAAAATCTTTGCACTTAGCACAATCATTTTTCAAGGAATAATTTTCTACACAAAATCTTTCATTTTGTTCTTTTATACAAATAAGTTCCTTTTCAAGTTCTTTGCATTTTTCATTTAAATTATTACAATCAAAACAGGATTTTGTATTTTCAAGTAAAAAACAAGATGATGAAGACACATCACAATTTGATTCTAAATTAACATTAGCTTTTAATCTCTTATTTTCTAAATGTAAATTTTTAATCGTGATTTTCAATTTCTTGATCTTACGTTTAGCAGTTTTTAGTATATTGAAACTAGAAATAGAAGTTATCACACAAGAAGAAGATTTTGACTTTCTTACAGCACTTTTGGTGGAAGCAAAATCTTCGTTATCTTTTGGCCCTTCCTTCATCATAGATGAATTTTCATCTCCTTTTTCTCTTGGTGTGTTGTTCTCCTTTTCTATTTCAATATTCTCCATGGCTTCGCTCCGAGAGAGATCTTCTTGAATGATAATGGATGCTTGTACGTTCTTTTCCTCCTGTGTTTGCTCCATACCTGCGAGAGGAAGATCATACATTTCTTCAAGAAATTTCCATAATTTATAAGCACTAGAAAAGCAATACACAAATTTGAAAACTTCATTTGAGAGACCACTAAATAGATAATGTTTAGCTTTTGCATTTAAATGAAGTTCTTTTTTATTTGATTCATCCACACGTCTTATAATTGCTAAGTTCCATACTTCGATATCTAAAGTTTTAATAAATTTTTCCATTAAAATTTTCCATCCTTTATAATTTGTTCCTCCAAATAAAGGTGGTGCAAGTGATTTTTCCTTTTCACAAAAATCTGCCCACTAGTAGAAGCGAGATCATGAGACGTCATTATTCCCGGTTGTTAAGCCGATTGGAATAAAACCTGCCTCTGATACCACTTGTTGGATTGGTCGGCGCCCTTAGAGGGGGGGGGGGGGGGGGGGGGTTGAATAAGGGTTTTCAAAAACTTTAGATTTTATTTAGAAAAACTTTGGAATATTGCAATATTTGAAACAATGAGAAATCAAGTAAAATAATAATGAAGAGACATGCTTTATTAATATCAAATAATGTTTTACAAAACTTGATCTCAATGGCTCTAGAGATCGGAGGCGAATAATAAAAATCCTTTTTCGTTTTCTATACCGACTCGTATCCCCACGAACCGGTTGGCTTTAGCCGATCTCTCCCCAGATACGGCCTCAAGCCGCTCTAGCCGATCTATCCCCAGAAAGGCCTCGAGCACCCCCTAGACTAACCTAGATCTAGTCGCCAACACGAGGCGAATTTCAGCCCTAAGTCCTACCCCAGACCTAGTCACCAACACGAGGCGATTTCACTACCGTTTACAGAAAAGATATGAAATGAAAAGATAACAATGTAAAAACTCCCCTTAAGATGAACTTCTGAAGATGGAGGCGAAGATCCGCTGTAGAATCAGCGTTTGTCGAAGCGGACTTCGTTTGGCTTCGGCGTGATGGAATCCTCCTTCAGAAGTTTGCAGAGCTTCGCCGGGACCTCAAATTTCGGCCAAGATAAGACTTTGGAATTCTAGTACTCTCTCTCTGAGGTGTATGCAATAGGTGTACGAAAACAAGATGAGAGGGGGTCCTTTTATAGCCCAAG
The DNA here is from genome assembly GCA_033032865.1 of Dactylorhiza incarnata. Lineage (NCBI taxonomy): Eukaryota > Viridiplantae > Streptophyta > Magnoliopsida > Asparagales > Orchidaceae > Dactylorhiza > Dactylorhiza incarnata. The sequence continues at coordinate 9,794,029 of JAWHQI010000028.1, read as the reverse complement.
CGCTACCGCCGGCACTACCGCCGGCGCTAGCCCGGATTATGAAACAATTTGCACGGCAGAATCTCCCATCCGCGGCAACATATTGCTCCATGCCTCTTGTGCGCCATGCTACCACCAGCGCTAGTAGCTACCGCCGGCGCTATCCCTGATTAAGAAACTTCTTGCGCGGCAGGATCTTCAATCCGCGGCAACGAGGCTTTCATTCCTTCTGTGTTCACCGATACCGCCAGCGTTATCCGCTACCGCCAGGCGTTAGCGCCTTCCATAACAGCTCCCGGAAATGCGCTCATCATCCCTAGCGCCCGACGCTAGTTGCTACCGCCGGCGCTAGTGAGCCTCTTCGAATTTTGGCCTCAATTTTGGGGGCAGTCATCATGTGTACTCCTTGAGTCATGTGGACTATGCTAACCTGCATACTTCAACACACAAGATCAAATACACATACGATTTGTTATTCTCAAACCTAGGAGATGCGGAAGACCATATTCTAACAGACCTCGCTGGACCATTCTGGCGGCATCTGCCGAGGTCCGGTATCGCGAGCCTTCCTGCGAGACCGCCCCCTGACTTCGTCGAGCTCAACACACCATTCGTCAAACGTAGGGCACTTCGTCGATCCCAGACGAGCTCGACGAATGCAGAACGTTATATTGTTCGCTGACTGCTGAGACAGGCGGTTCGTCGACTGCTGAGACACTGAGATTGAAGCAAGCCATTCGTCGAACGCGGGAAACAATTCGTCGAATATAGAATTGAGCTCGCCGAACGCTGAGGCCCGATCTCGTGAGCCTTCTCGCGAGATTGCCTCTTGACTTTGTCGCGCACTGAACACATTTCGCTGAACGCCTCTTTACTGAACATAGGTCTCTTCTGCAAGCGGCCCGTGAGGTATTTGTTTGCCAGCCCACGCTTGGCCCTGTCTTTTGAAGATATCTGCCGAGGTCTGGATCTTGCGACTACTCTTGCGAGACCATCCCTTTGGCTTTAATGAGCATAGAACACTTCGTCGACTTCTGATGATTTTGCCGAACGGGGGTGAGCTCGATGACCGCAGTTGAGCTCGACGAACACGGGAGAGTTCGTCGAACGCAGTACTCCTTTCGTCGAACTCAGAAAACTTCCTCAAACTGCCTATGAGCGTTTATGTCGCCGACCCTTCTCGCTCGCCTCTCAGCGAGCCCTCCGAGAGAGAGTTCTCCAAGGTCCCTCTCATGAGGTCTTCGGCCCTAAGGAATCCCTCTCTTATTACTTCCTTCATCCTGTTGCCCTCTTAAACCGTGCCTCCTCGCCTGGCAAATATCGGGGTTGTACACAATCCTCGCCTCCTCGCCTGGCGAATATCGGGGTTGTACACAATCCCCGCTCTTCGCGAGGATATTTAGGCTCGCGAAGAAACATCCAACCCCTGGTATTCACCAGCCCCTTGATGATCTGTCGGGAATCTTTGGTAGGGCCCACCCTGAGGGCTATAAATATCGTCCCTAGTCCTCAGTGGCGTGCGCCGTCACTTCCTTTTCTTTCTTTTTGTCCCGTACTGTATCTGCCAGGAGATGCCGCTTTCCGAAGAAGCTGAGGCTCGCCTGAGGGCTGTGAGTGCCGGCGGGCTACCCTCCACGACCAGGGTCCCCACCTGGATGAATCGGCCGCCTCCCACTCAGTCGCCTAAGACTAAGAAGGCGAAGGCGCCTTGCCGAACAGGGGATGGCGCCGTGCTGCTGGACTCTTCCCCGGATAACCGTTCCACGAGAAGGAATGAGCTATCCCTCTAGCTTAAGTCAATAAGTTTCCCTGTGACTCAGGCCTACTCGCAGGATGCTTTGCCGAATGAGGTCGCTGGCGAACCTACTGGTGGGTCTCGCAGAAGTCCGCCAGTGGATACAAACCTTGCTGGGAAAATGTTGCAGGTACGCCCTTAATCTCGCATGCTAGCCCTCTTTTTGTCAACTATCTGACCATCATTCCCTGCTTCTTACAGTCTCGCCCCGGAAGTCCCCGGCTCGTCAGGCATTGCGGCCTCCGTCTCCGCCTCATCCCGACGAAACTATTGATAGGCCATGGTTCCAACTCCTGACGAGCGAGGAGACCGGCGGCTCTGTACCGCCAAATATCCCTCCGACCAACAACGCAGCCTACCCTCCTGGCCTGGGTAAATCTCTCTAACCCCACTATGGTAACATCTTCCAGGGCCACCCTGAGACTTCTCGCCCCCCTCTGGGTAAGCATTCTGACGGCCCCCTGCTCTGCGCGAACTCAAGCGCGCTATCTAACCTTTTCGTAATATTTCGCAGAGAATTCTAAAAATCCGCCTAACGATTCCGAGTTGGGGGACGACGATATGTCCCTCCTCCTTGACCAAGTGGAAGACTTCATAGGGGATCCGCGAGATCCTGAGATGATGAAACAACGAGCCACAAAGTTGCTTAGAAAACATGGTCGGATGCTGATGGACCTCAACATGCAGGCGAGATGGGACAGAGAGGCTGCCGAGGATAGGCATGCTGTCTTGATGGAAGAGTGTGCGAGGCTCCAGGCTGCGAGACAATGTGATCACGATGAGAACGTCACGACGCCGGAGGTGCATATAGCGAGGATCAGGTATTACGCCTTCCTCATGGACCGGGAGGGCCGCGCGGCCGAGGATTACAATAATTCTAGGGCACCGCCGCGGTCCGGGTCGCGGGGTAGGGGTAGGTGGTAGTGGTTGCCCCATGATTCTCGCTAACTTCTACATTGTCGCGAACTCTTACTACCTATTAATGAATGCCGCTATTGTGGACAATCTCGCAATGGCTTGCAACTCATATATTGGCTTTATTTCGTCTGATAATAATTATTACTAGCTTTTTATTTGTTCTCGCTCATTGCTAACATGTTCGTTTCATTTTCATGCTATGTTGTGCTCGCGGGGAGCCTCCATTCTCGCTAAATGTATCTCGCGGCGCCCCCCCCCCCCCCCCCCCCCCCCCCCCCCCCCTTTACGCCATTATATTTGTTTGTGCTGTTCTCGCAAAGATGTTGCTTGTACTAACCTCGCAGGCCTTTCTCGCCCGCGGTCGGGATGTGATGTTTTGGCTAACCGCACTCACCGGCGCTTGGGCTTCTTCCCGCTATAAGAACTTCGAGGTTGTTCATCTCCGCCGCAACCTTGACTCGCTGCTTCTAGTGCTCGCTGGGGAAGGTAAAGATCTCGCTTAATAACTATTGTCCGTATTTATTGATGTTTCAATACTTTTTAGGCGAGCGAGATCTCCCCATCCATCCCCCCTATACGAGCAATTGGATGACTGACGCTACCCTTGCTCTCGCGACCATGGTGACGGAGGCTTGCCGAGACGCCATCACACTAGGTGAGCCATCCTCTCGCAAGAGATCGGGGGCTTCTAGTAGCCATGGCCTTCCCCCAAAATCCCCGCCGAAGAAAAAGAATAAGAAGAGCCGGGTCTCACTCGCCTCCTCGAAGGGGAAGGAGCCTGGCGAGGCCGCTTTTGATGAGTTTGACCTTAACGGCCTCTCCGCGGGAGGTGAGGACGACGAGCCCAGCTAGGAGGCTGCCAGAACCTCCGCTCCGCCCATCACCATCAACCACTATAACTTCGGTCTTGGCCAGAGGCGCTGGGATGAGACCGGCGAGCTCTTGGTGAACTGGAAGCCGGAGATGAACCGGGCGGACATCTCCACCATCCTCCCTACCTGGGTGGAGAAGGAGACCGTCAGCGGTCACGCCTTTGATTTCTCGTTCATCCTCTATGGATGCTAGGACGCGGGGGCTTATAAAGACGAGACTGCGAGGACTCTCACTTTTCGAGAGCGCGAGGTCTCAGTTGTGCTCTGCCGAGCTCGCCCACATGACGGGGAGGCGCTGCTTACAACTGGAGCTTCAGAACGTCGAGCTCACGAGCGCCTATCAGGGGCTTCTTGCTGAGAACGCGCAGCTGAAGGAGAAGCTGCTCGCCGTAGAGGGAAGTGTGGTGAGTTACCTAGACCTCGTCACCCTCCTCTCCTTCGGCCATTTTGCTCCCTTAATTTATCTTACTTGCAGGATGTTGAGGCCGCCGGAAGAGCCGACGCTCGCATCCAGGACCTGGAGGGCGAGGTAGCCGGGTTAAAAGCTCTAAATTGTGAGCTCGCCCGTGCCGTCGTTCCCCCTTCTCCCCGCCGTCTGAAGGAAGAGCGGCGAGCGTGAGACAAGGAAATCCGCGAGGAGTCCACCGAGTCAGCTCGCTATATCTTCTAGACAATGAAGGCGGCCGGCCTCCTAGCCGCCGACGCGGCCGACATGACTCTGGAAGACATCGTTCCGGAGCTCTTTATCCTGCTTCCGCCAGTGAAGAGTAGCGATGACGAGGAAGGGTTCGCGAGTGATCCCTGATACTTGTAATTTTTGGTTTTATTTCTTATTTCGTTTTGGGCTGGCGAGATCGCTGCTTCATGTAAATCAAACCGTGAAATGCGTAGATGCATGTTTTTGGCCTCGATATTCGTCTTTGCGAAGGTTATTCTCGCGATGTTCGTTCTCGCATATTATGTTATCGAATAGATAGGCATAGGACATTTTTGGCTGCTCTGGCATTTCGCCATTTGCCTTAGGATTATTACCCTTTAGGTATGCATTTTCCTCTAGGTTTCACAAGATACTTTCCTTCTCGGCGAGAGCTCGCCTCCCACCCTGTGCCGGCGACCTCTCTGCCGAGCACCGGATACCCCAGAGTGCTTAGGTTTGATTCTCGTCACTCATATACTATCGTGCGAAATCTTTCTTCTCGCCGAGCGAGAAGGCCCGGGTCAGCACCGAAGGCTCGCCAACCTGAGGCTTATCAACCTGAACTTATAAAGAACTCATCTCATTGCCAACTTCCCCAGAGAACAACCTGCACTTCCCGTCTAGTGAGAGCCCGGGAACGGAATTGATCTGAGGCATTCCAGCATCGATACTTGTCACTTTGCCAGCCTCTCCAGAGATCAACCTGAAACCCCCGTCTAGTGAGAGCCCGGGAGCGGAATTGATCTGGGGCATTCCAGCATCAATACTTATCACCTTGCCAGCCTCTCCAGAGATCAACCTGAAACCATCCGTCTAGTGAGAGCCCGGGAGCGGAAGCTATCTGGGGCATTCCAGCATCGATACTTGTCACTTTGCTAGCCTCTCCAGAGATCAACCTGAAACCCCCCGTCTAGTGAGAGCCCGGGAGCGGAATCGATCTGGGGCATTCCGGCATCAATACTTGTCACCTTGCCAGCCTCTCCAGAGATCAACCTGAAACCCCCCCGTCCAGCGAGAGCCCGAGAGCGGAATAGATCTGGGGCATTCCAGCATCAAGACTTGTCACCTTGCCAGCCTCTCTAGAGATCAACCTGAAACCCCCCGTCTAGTGAGAGCCCGGGAGCGGAATCGATCTGGGGCATTCCAGCATCGATACTTATCACCTTGCCAGCCTCTCCAGAGATCAACCTGAAACCCCCCATCTAGTGAGAGCTCAGGAGCGGAATCGATCTGGGGCATTCCAACATCAATACTTGTCATCTTGCCAGCCTCTCCAGAGATCAACCTGAAACCCCCCGTCTAGTGAGAGCCCGGGAGCGGAATCGATCTGGGGCATTCCGGCATCGATACTTTTCACCTTGCCAGCCTCTCCTGAGATCAACCTGAAACCCCCCGTCTAGTGATAGCCCGGGAGCGGAATCGATCTGGGGCATTCCAGCATCGATACTTGTCACTTTGCCAACCTCTCCAGAAATCAACCTGAAACCCCCGTCTAGTGAGAGCCCGGGAGCGGAATCAATCTGGGGCATTCCAGCATCAATACTTGTCACCTTGCGTGCCTTCGCATAACAATTATAACTATCAAGTGAAGAAGTAAAATATTCAACTAATATCATAATGAAACTTTCAAGGGTAGAATCGCTTCAAATCGTCTCCACTTCTGGCTCGGCCGAGAGGTACCCCTTCCACATCTCGGAGGTGATACCCCCCCTCCCCCCGACTTGAGCACTTCTCTTACAATGTATGGACCCTCCCAATTGGGGTTGATCTTACCTACTGCGGCCCCTCTTACGGCCGCGTCGACCTTCTTCAAGACCAGATCTCCTTTCTGAAAGTGCTTTATTCGGATATGCTTGTCAAAATATCGGGCCATTCGTCGCTTTATTTCCTCCTGCCTGATGGTGGCCTGGTCCCGTAGTTCCTCCACCTGGTCCAAGGATAGCATTTGTTCCTCATCATTAGCCACTAGCCACTCTTTGTCGCCCTCACCCGCGGCGATCACCCTGGGGGTCTTTACTTCGAACTCTATGGGAAGGTCTGCTTCGGACACATAAGAAAGTTTGAACGGGGTCTCTCCAGTGGCGGTGTTTGGGGTAGTACTTAGGGCCCAGAGAACGTGTTGGGACCATTGTCCACAATGTCTTAGATTTGGATAAGTCCATTCCTAAGTCAAAGATATATCTCAGAATGTATTTGATATACTTTCAAGAATCTTTGCGCAGATGATCAGGTCAGGCAAAGTGCTCAAGGAATTCATCCAAGTTCACAAGCGCCGAGACACCACACATCGCTCGACGCCTATGACCCAGAAGTGTCGACTCATGTCTACTGCTCAATAAGACAAGGTCGCCGCTAAAGTTCTGAGACCAAGTTTGGAAGCATCGAGCCAAGGAATGTCGCTCGACGCCGTGGAATGAGAAGAGTCGACCAAACTTCAGTTATCTCTACGGCAACAAGAGGAGTCTAGATATGAAGGCACAGTTAAGATGCGTCGAGCCCCTATACATTGCTCGACTCCTACAGATAAAAAGCGTCGAATGACTAAAGATTGCTCAACGCCTAAGAAGGTGGAGTCGAGAGCTTCAGTCTAAGAAGTATGTGTCAAGTATCTACATATCGCTCGACACCTAATGGAAAAATCATCGACAGAGTTACACAGTGCTCAACGCCCTTCTCTATAAAAGCTCTGAGCTGAGAAATTTCATCTACAGCTAGCTGAGCCTTTGTTTCTTCTGAAGCCATTAAAGGTCGTTGAAGACTTAGCGTCGTGCTGACGTGGAGAAGCGTAACAGATGTTGCAGATGGCGGGCTATAAATAGAAGGCATGACCTATGGGTTTAGTTGTCGATCATTCCTATTTTCGAAAGCCATTATCTTCTCCATCGTTTTAAGGGAAAGTCTGAGAAAGAATCTGAAGAAGTCATCTCCTCTTTCAGAACTGTTCTAACTTGAAGAATTCTTTCAGCAATCTGGTGCTGATACATCTTTCTGAAAAGAGAAGATTAAGAAGGAAGAATCTGTCTTTCTTAGAAGAAGAACATTCATCACAGCCTGATAAATCAAGAAGACCAAATTGCTGCTGCTGATCTGTTGACGATTTCTGTCTGATCATTCAGGCAGATCAAGAAGACTCAACACTTTGAAAAATCTGAGTCTAAGTATTGTTATTATCTTTATCAATCCATGTAGGGTCTGAGTTGTTAGATCTGAGTGTAGGATCTGTCAAGGATCTGAGTTGTAAGATCAGGTGTGATCTGAGTTGTAGGATTCAGGGGTGAATCTGAGCTGTAAGCCTATAATTATAAAGGCTGAGGTTTGATCTGTTGAGATCTGAGTTGGTAGGATCTGTGAGATCTGAGTTGGTAAGATCTGCTAAAATCTGAGAGAGTAAGATCTGTTAAGATCTGAGTATGTAAGATCTATTGTGATCTGAACTGTATGACCTGTTTGTGGTCTGAGATCTGGATCAGATATAAACCATATCTAGCACACTGCTAGAGGGGAGAAGGGGGAAAGTGGATTACCCAAGATAAGGGGAACCACTATAAAATTCTGTGTGTTTTTCTTTGTGTGTTCATTTTTCTTGAAAGCTCTGATCATTCTTTTAGGGTTTTTGGCTATGAATGAAGAGTTAGAACAATTTGAGCGACATAATGTTTGGAAATTAGTAGAAAGACCATCTAATCACCCGGTTGTAGGTGTAAAATGGATTTTTAAAAATAAATTAAATGGTGAGTCTAGAATCACTAGGAATAAGGCACGCTTAGTAGCACAAGGATATTCACAAATCGAGGGGATAGATTTTGATGAAACTTTTGCACCCGTTGCTAGGTTGGAATCCATTAGAATTTTTCTAGCATTTGCAAGCTTTAAAAGAATAAACTATTTCAAATGGATATAAAAAGTGCTTTTCTCAACGGGTTTGTAAAAGAAGAAGTTTATGTTGAACAACCCCCAGTTTTATTAATGAAAAATTTCCCAATCATGTTTATAAACTAGAAAAAGCGCTTTATGGTTTAAAACAAGCGCCACGTGCATGGTATGAAAGACTTACATCATTTTTATTAAAGCACGGTTATATTATGGGAAGTGCCGATAATACTCTCTTCATTAAACATAATAATGATGATTTAATTATTTTGCAAATATATGTTGATGATATAATCCTTGAATCTACTAATGAAGAGTTGTGTAATGAAGTTATTGAAGTGATGAAAAATGAATTTGAAATGAGTCTAGTAGGAGAACTTTCTTATTTTCTTAGTTTTCAAATATCATAGAGAAATGATGGTATTTTTATATGTCAAACCAAATATGTCTATGATATGCTTAAGCGCTTTGGATTTGAAATCCTTAAACATGCTTCTACACCAATGAGTGCATCACATAAATTAGGAAAAGATGAATTGGGAATTTCAATTGATCAAACCTTATATAGAGGTATGATAGGATCCCTACTTTTTCTTAGTGCAACTAGACCCGATATCATGTTTGTCGTATGCTTATGTGCTCGATTTCAAGCCAATCCAAAATAATCTCATTTAAAAGCGGTAAAATGAATTTTTAGATATCTTATTGGGTCATCTAGATTAGGATTATGGTACCCGCACAATAATTCATTTACACTTCACGGCAACTCCGATTCGGACTACGCTGGTTATTCACTTGATAGAAAAAGCACTAGTGGTACTTAACATATTCTAGGACCTTCATTAGTTGCATGTGTAATACCCCAAAACTTTGAAGCAGAATTGGGCTGCTGGGAGCTAGCGCTCGATATAGATCCGTGATTTGAAATCGTGGCCGTCAAATCCTTATGTTCTTAGATCCGATGGCTGGGATTTAATCCGGGATTTCTTAAGCCTTGACCAGAGGAGATATTCTCTTTATTCTAAAGTCTCATCTCTCTTCAAGCTTGAGAAATAGGAAAGCCAAGGAGGAAGAAGAAGGTGCCTTCCACCATTGACGGAGCTCCAAAGCTCCGAATCGCGAGCCGTTTACAGATCCACGGAGAGCAGCCCTGTGCGGTCCTTTCCATCGGTTTAGAATCTTGGATTCTCATGGTGAACAAGAAAACGACAAGGGTAACGATCTTCTACTTGGACAAGTGAAGTCCTCCTTTTTATGGCATGTTTGCATGGAAAATCCCCCACCGATTGGTGGAGAAAAGGGAGTTTTCCAGTGGGTTGATCGTTTCGATCCGCTTTGGTTACTTGCATTAGCATCCGAAATTGTAGTACGGATATAGGCATTGCGTGTGAAACCCATCCGGACAGGTTGGTCTGGATTGGTGATGGCTATAGTGATTAATTATGCCGGAGAAGACTCCGTGTTTTGTTTGCGCTATTTTCGGGTTCTGTGTGCAGTAGAGTACTACAGGGAGTCCTGGAGGTAACCTCCAGGAAATACCCGAAGTTGTGAGTGGATTCGGATATCTGCCACTACCGCCCGGCGCTAGTGCTAGCGCTGGCGGTAGCTCCCAGGGAACTGGTTGTGTAGGTGTGAAACCCCCTTTCGTTCTTCGGGTCGAGGTGAAGCTGTACCCGCATCACGACGTTTGATTCCGACGATTTGAGCACGGGCAAAGCTGAACCGAACCCGCTCCCATACCGAATCGGTGAAGAGGTAGCTCCTCGGTGCACCGTATGACATTGGGATTGGTCCGCAAGGCAAGTTAGTCTTGACGGTCAAAGCTCATGCGAACTCTTTGTTTAAGGTGTTGTTAGGTGTAGCTCAGAGAGTACACCGTGAGAGTGCCTTGAGAGCACCAAATATGTGGCTGTGTGTGCCCACGTTGGTGTTGATTGCTTGTACATGTGGTGTTTGAATGCACCTTGACAATCTATGCCTATAGTGTATGCCTGCAGGGAAGGAGTACCACCACCCTGAATTTAGGGGTGGGGTCGTTATAATTTTGGTCAGCTTTAGCAGACCGGTTACCTGTTTGCCACGTTTTGGTGGATCGTTGTTGCAGTTGCAGGTGAGCCAAGCGGGAAATAGCGGGCGGTGGCCCTTTTGCTGTGTTGGCCCTCGAAAGCTAGCCTCTTTTCTGCTTTCATGTATTGTCGGCCTGCGTGCCAAAGTATGTTTTTAGAGTTTTGTACTTTTTGGAATGTAAGGCCTTAAGGCCGTAACTCTACACTTTATTGTTTCATTCCTGTGATAGTGGACTATTCTAATAGAAATGTTAAATCTTTATGCTTCCGCTTATGTTTAGTATACTCTGGTGTAGTTCTTTTCTGTATATCTCCTTTTAACGCCTAGCTAGTGTGGTTAGTATAGCGTGGGGTCCCGACCGGACCTACTGTTATTTTATTCGTACTGGAAGGGTGTTACAATTTGGTATCGGACTTAGGGCGTCGATCCATAGTTTAGCAAATTCGGGATGAATTCCTTTTAAGGGCTGGTGTGCACGGGCTGTGCGCTCACCTAAAATGACAAAACTAATAAGAATGTCCACTTAGAAATGGAAAAATATACTTGTTTGCGGAACCTGAGCGTTCCATGATTGTTGTTTGCCTTGTTTTCAGTCACTAAATTGTGTCTTCCATGATTATAGGTGACTAGGAGTGCTGTGGGGCAGTATCGACCCCATATCACCGCTGAAAGTAGTGCGTCGACTGAGGTGCCAGCGACCACTCCTCCAGCTGAGATGATCAGGTTAATCGCTGAAGCGTTCTTAGCGATGATCAACACTCAACCCCAAAGGCTAGCACAACCTGCTATGCCTTCTCCGGATGTGGCCCCGGTGGCAGCTGCCGCAGTGGAACCTACAGTGGAACCGAGGGTGGAGATCCCTGTACCAGTGGCCGCAGTGGAACCTGCGGTGGAGCCAAGGGTGGAATGTCGAGTAGAGCGAGTAGTTGTTGCGCGAGCGCGTGATCAACAGCTTCAGCACTTTCTAAGTTCCCATCCTCCAACCTTTTCGGGGACTGGATCCTCAACGGAGGCGGAGGACTGGCTGTCAACGGTTAGAAAAACTCTAAAGGCGACAACAACAGAAGAAGCTATGATGGTCACTCTAGCCACCTTCCTCCTTAACGGAGAGGAAGAGCTTTGGTGGGCTGAGCAGGAAGTGCATAGGTTTGGATGTAGGGAGATTACCGAGATCACATTAGCGGAGTTCTCAAAGTCATTTCTTCATAGGTATATTCCTTCTGCCCAACGCATTGCGTTGCAGAACCAGTTCTTGAAGTTAACTCAAGGCAATAGCTCGGTGGACGAGTACTTGCACGAGTTCACTAGATTGGGCCGCTATGCGGGGTTTTTGGTGGAAGATGAGGAAATAAAGACGAACAAGTTTTATGAAGGTCTTCGAGATGAGTTGAGGTTGCTCCTTGTAGGCCCAATGACATTTGGCTTCCATGTGGTGGTGCAAAGCGCCAGATCTCTGGAGTTGGACATGAAGAGAGTGCAAGCACAGGGCGTGGCAAAGAAACCCGAGTTTCATGCGCCGGCCTCTCAGCCCATGTCGGATTTCAGGAGGAACAAAAGGATGTTCAAACCGGCGGAGCCAACTCGCTCAAATGTGTCGGGAGCTACGACAGCATATAGCCTTATTACTTGTTTCACCTGCGGGAAGGTGGGACACAAGGCGCGTGTGTGCAGAAGTGGTCCCCCGAAGCCGGAGAACCGAGCATTGGACTATGCTCGTGTTGCGGGTCATACGGAAAGGGGTAAAGCTGTGGAGTCTTCTGCTTCCCAGCACATTCTGACCCAGCCTAGAGTTTATTCGCTTGGCCAGCAAGAATCCATACGACAAACTGATGTCCTCACAGGTATGAATTAAATGTTAGCTTTTACATAGCTATGTGTGGTTGATACCGTTGTGCGACCTTATGTTTTATTTGTGTGCAATTAGGCTTCGTCCTAAATTTCAACTATCCAGCGAGAGCTCTATTTGATACGGGAGCATCGCACTCTTTTCTGTCTACGGGCTTCGTGGTGCGAATCGGAGTGCCGCCAACCTTAGCAAAAGATAGATTGGAGGTCGTGCTACCTAACGGGTCTCGCATGAGTGCGGATAGGAAGAGCCGTGTGAAAGTGCGGATCGGAAATCAGGATTTCAACTTGGAAGCGTCGTTATTACCGTTAGCTGAATTTGATGTGATCTTCGGCATGGACTGGCTCTCGGAGCAACGAGCATGCATAGATTTCAATTCAAAGGAGATCACTCTGGGAAAGAACATCGAAGACGAAACCACATTCGCTGGTATGCAAGGAGCGAGCAAGACACTGATGTCTGCTCTCCAAGTGGTTAAGGCGGTGAGAAAAGGGGCGGAGTTGTTCTTCACCCTGTTGGAGGCTTCGGAGCCAAAGCCCAGGTTATGCGATGTCCTAGTTGTAGCGGAGTACGCCGACGTGCTTCCTAACGAACTCCCTAGGGCTCCGCCTCAGAGGGAGATTGATTTCTGTATTGAACTGGTGCCAGGTGCCAAACCTGTGGCCCGCTCACCGTACCGGATAGCGCCAAAGGAATTGGCAGAGCTGAAGGTCCAATTGTAAGAGCTGCTAGAGCAAGGCTACGTACGTCCGAGTTCATCGCCTTGGAGTGCACCGGTCCTCTTTGTGTAAAAGAAGGACGGGAGCTTGCGTCTATGTATCGATTATCGAGAGCTGAATAAGTTGACCGAGAAGAACCGTTATCTAATTCCAAGAATCGACGACTTATTCGACCAACTGGTTGGGTAGACTGTATACTCTAAGCTTGACTTAAGGTCCGGATATTATCAGCTTCGTATTCGGGATTGTGACATTCCAAAGACAACGTTCAATACCCGCTTTGGGCACTATGAGTTCACTGTTATGTCGTTCAGTCTATCTAATGCACCGTCGGTATTCATGGACTTAATGAATAGAACGTTCCGAGAGTATTTGGATCAGTTTGTGATCGTCTTCATCGACGACATTTTGGTATACTCTCAGTCGGAGGAGGAGCATGCAAAGCATCTGCACGCAGTTTTGAGCACCCTGAGGAGGAGTCAACTATATGCCAAGTTCTCCAAGTGCGAGTTTTGGCTATCGTCAGTAGCATTCCTGGGTCATGTTGTTAGTGGGGATGGAATTGCGGTTGATCCGTCGAAAATAGAAGCAATCCGAGCGCGGCCTGTGTTGAAAAACGTAGCGAAAGTCCGAAGTTTCCTAGGACTTGCCGGCTATAATAAGCACTTTGTGGAGAACTTCTTAAGGGTCGCACTCCCTCTCACTAAACTGACTAGTAAAGATCACAAGTTCGATTGGTCGCCTGAGTGCGCTGGAGCTTTTCAAGAATTTAATAGCCGTCTGACCACGGCGCCGATTCTATGCTCGCCATGTGGTACGGAAGGCTACGAAGTTTATAGTGACGCCTCAGGGTGTGGTTTGGGTTGCGTCCTAGTGTAGTTCGGAAAGGTAATGGCCTATGGCTCCCGACAACTGAAGGCTCATGAAAGGAACTACCCGGTCCATGATTTGGAGCTAGCGGCCGTGGTTTTTTCCCTCAAGATTGGGAGGCATTACTTGTATGGCGTGTAGATCGATATCTTTACTGACCACAAGAGCCTCAAGTGCCTGCTGGATCAAAGGGAGTTGAATATGCGTCAGAGGAGGTAGATGGAGTTCCTTGGGGACTACACCTTCGACATCAAATATACTCCTGGTAAGGGAAATGTAGTTGCGGACGCGTTGCGTCGTCGGACTCCTCCTCAAGCAAATTGGATTTTGATGCACGATGAGCGTCTAATCCGCGAGCTAGAAGATATGGAGATCATTTGCGTCGATAGAAGAGTGTCTCATTCAGCATGTTTGAACTAGATGGAAGTTCAATACGACCTTGCCGACCGAGTTGGACAAGCATTGGAGCTGGATGAGAGCATGAAACGCTATAAAGCGGAGACCGTTGATGGGTCAAACGCTGATTTCTCTTTTGAAGATGGCCTTATGTGGAAAAAGGACAGATTGTGCGTCCCAAATGTTGGCAATCTACGGGCGGAGTTGATGTACGAGGCTCATCATACCAAGTACTCGATCCACCCTGGGAGCACGAAAATGTACATGGATATGAAGAAACTCTTCTGGTGGCCGGGTATGAAGAAAGGCATTGCCCTCTACGTGGCCAAGTGTCATACTTGTGCGTTGGTGAAGGCGGAATGTCAACGTCCTGGCGGGTTTCTAAAGTCCTTGCCGATTCCGGAATGGAAGTTCGAAGATATTTCGATGGATTTCATGCACGGATTGCCGAGATCGCAACATGGAAACGACGCCATCTGGGTGGTCGTGGACCGATTGACGAAGGTATCACACTTTATTCGGAACCGGATGGATGATTCTGTGGAAAAGCTGGCAAAGTTGTACGTCGATAACATCGTACGGTTGCACGGGATTCCCCGTAGCATCGTCAGTGATCGTGATGGGCGGTTCACATCAAACGATTGGAGGCTGATTCATCAATTATTGGGTACCAAGCTAAAGTTTAGCACGGCCTTCCACCCGCAAACGGATGGACAGACCGAAAGGACCAATAGGACGATGGAGGACATGCTGAGGGTGTGCGCCCTGGACTTCGGAAAGAGATGGGAGGACCATCTCTATATGATTGAGTTTGCTTACAACAATAGCTACCAAGCAAGTATAAAGATGGCACCTTTCGAGGCTCTTTATGGTAGGAAATGTCGCACACCATTCTCTTGGGCTGAAACGGGTGACACTAAGTTGTTAAAACGCAAGGACGTGGATGAGGAAAATACATCAATTCAGGCTATTCGGGAGCGGTTGCTCATTGCCCAGGATAGGCAAGCAAAATACTACAATGCAAATCACCGGAATGTCGAGTTTGCCGTTGATGACTGGGTTTATCTCAAGATCAAACCGTTCAAAGGAGTATCGACGATCCGACGCTTGAAAAAGCTAAGTCCAAGGTACTTAGGGCCGTTCTAGATCTTGGAGCGCATTGGTGAAGCTACCTACCGGCTTGCTCTATCTTCGGAGCTAAGCGGGCTTCATGACATATTTCACATTTCTGTTTTGCGGAAGGCTGTGAAAGAGCCTACTCATATTGTTGCGGTCAGCGAAGTGTCGGTAGATGGTGGGCTAGCGACGAAAGTCAAACCCATTTTCATTGAAGACACTAAAGTGAATTAGTTGCGGAACAAGTCCATTCGGATGTTGAAGGTCCGTTGGAACAACTGCGGAAAAGAGGAACTCTCTTGGGAAAGAGAGCAAAACATGCTTGCGGAGTACCCCGAGCTTTTCCTTTCAGGTAAAATATTTTTGTACCTTTCTGTTTTCGGAATTTCGGGCCGAAATTCTGTTAAGGGGGGTGGAGTTGTAACACCCCAAAACTTTGAAGCAGAATTGGGCTGCTGGGAGCTAGCACTCGATACAGATCCGTGATTTGAAATTGTGGCCGTCAAATCCTTATGTTCTTAGATCCGATGGCTCGGATTTAATCCGGGATTTCTTAAGCCTTGACTAGAGGAGATATTCTCTTTATTCTAAAGTCTCATCTCTCTTCAAGCTTGAGAAAGAGGAAAGCCAAGGAGGAAGAAGAAGGTGTCTTCCACCATTGACGGAGCTCCGAAGCTCCGAATCGCGAGCCGTTTACAGATCCACGGAGAGCAGCCCGGTGCTGTCCTTTCCATCCGTTTAGAATCTTGGATTCTCATGGTGAACAAGAAAACGACAAGGGTAACGATCTTCTACTTGGACAAGTGAAGTCCTCCTTTTTATGGCATGTTTGCATGGAAAATCCCCCACCGATTGGTGGAGAAAAGGGAGTTTTCCAGTAGGTTGATCGATTTGATCCCCTTTGGTTACTTACATTAGCATCCAGAATCGTAGTACGGATATAGGCATTGTGTGTGAAACCCATCCGGACAGGTTGGTCTGGATTGGTGATGGCTATAGTGATTAATTATGCCGGAGAAGACTCCGTGATTTGTTTGCACTATTTTCGGGTTCTGTGTACAGTAGAGTACTGCAGGGAGTCCTGGAGGTAACCTCCAGGAAATACCCGAAGTTGTGAGTGGATTCGGAGATCTGCCACTACCGCCCGGTGCTAGTGCTAGCTCCGGCGGTAGCTCCCAGGTAACTAGTTGTGGAGGTGTGAAACCCCCTTTCGTTCTTCGGGCCGAGGTGAAGCTGTACCCGCGTCGTGACGTTTGATTCCGATGATTTGAGCACAGGCAAATCTGAACTGAACCCGCTCCCATACCGAATCGGTGAAGAGGTAGCTCCTCGGTGCACCGTATGATGTTGGGATTGGTCCGTAAGGCAAGTTAGTCTAGACGGTCAAAGCTCATGCGAACTCTTTGTTTAAGGAGTTGTTAGGTGTAGCTCGGAGAGTACACCGTGCGAGTGCCTTGAGAGCACGAAATGTGTGGCTGTGCGTGCCCTGTTGGTGTTGATTGCTTGTACATGTGGTGTTTGAATGCACCTTGACAATATTTGCCTATACTGTATGCCTGCAGGGAAGGAGTACCACCACCCCGGCTTTAGGGGTGGGGTCATTATAATTTTGGTCAGCTTTTGCTTACCGGTTAGCTGTTTGCCACGTTTTGGTGGATCGTTGTTGGAGGTGCAGGTGAGCCATGCGGGAAATAGCGGGCGGTGGCCCTTTTGCTGTGTTGGCCCTCGAAGGCCAGCCTCTTTTCTGCTTTTCATGTATTGCCGGCCTGCGTGCCGAAGTATGTTTTTGGAGTTTTGTACTTTTTGGAATGTAAGGCCTTAAGGCCGTAACTCTACACTTTATTGTTTCATTCCTATAATTGTGGACAACTCTAAAAGAAATGTTAAATCATTATGCTTCCTCTTATGTTTAGTATACTCTAGTGTAGTTCTTTTCTGTATATCTCCTTTTAACGCCTAGCTAGTGTGGTTAGTATAGCGTGGGGTCCCGGCCGGACCTACTATTATATTATTCGTACTGGAAGGGTGTTACAACATGGTCTAGTAGGAAACAAAATTTGGTTGCACTCTCCACCACGGAGGCCGAATTCATTGCATTAGGGAGTTGTTGTGCACAAGCTCTATGGATGAGTCAAACTTTAGAGGACTTTGGTTTTCATCTAAAACTTATTGAATTAAAATGTGACAACAAAAGTGCCATTGATCTCACAAATAATCCGGTTCACCACTCTAGATCCAAACATATAGATGTGCGTCATCATTTCATAAGGGATCACATTAAAAAGGAAAATGTTAGGATTAGTTTCATTGGCACGGACTCTCAACTTGCTGATATATTTACTAAACCTCTTCCTGATGTAAGGTTTCAAATGTTAAGGTTGGAATTAGGAGTCTTAGACATCTTAGGATGAATAACATGTAAAATGCTAATGTTTTATGTTTACTAATTTGTTTTTGAATTTCTGACATTTTTAACTTTGTTTTAATTTATATTTTAGAAAATCAACTACAAAAGTTCAAAATTCAAACTACAAAAATATTTTTTTTTTCATTAAAAAAATGATAAAACAAAAAAAACTGTATGATCTTTATTGCTAGTATCAAGCATGAATGAATTCTATTATTTACAATGTTAAAATTTATTCCTTCAAATTACTATGAACATTGTTTTGTTTATCATGCTTTGATATATCTATTTAAAGTGCATCAATTGTATTGAAAAATATGTGTAGAACCAAGCTTAGCATGCCTCTAAGTTTGAGTAAATGTATTATGATTGATAATGATACTTTTCACTCAATTATTTTGGTAATGGATCAACATGTGTGTTTAAATCTAAAAAGGCTTGTTTGTGTATTGTATTTGTACAATAAATTAAAACTTGCATAAGTTTATTACCTACACTACATTTAAATTGCACTTATGAAATTTTGAAAAGTGGTTAAGTTTCAAAAATTGTGGGTTTACAAAACAAGTGTATTCTGAGAATGTTGTCGCACAAATGTGAACAAAATTTTTTTTTACAACTATAACTCCACCAAGCACTACTTGAATCTCCTAATAAGTCTTCATAAGATTGTGAGGTTGAGCACCTTGGAAAGAATAGTAAAGTGTCTTGTGCAACCCTTGTTTAATACACCACTTTTTTTAAATAGTGTGCATTAATGTATGTGAAAGCTAATTTACTTGTGTTTTATTGTGCACTTTACTTTACATATGTCTTGTATTTTGTGATTTAAATCAATTATTAACATTGCCCAAAATACACTTATGTGCACATTATTATCTTTCATAACACTTCTTCTCATGAGTATTGGATTCTAATGTGTTATCTATACAACTCTTTATATAATAAATGCACTAGATAACCTAACATGATCTCTAAAATGTTTTGGTATCTCTTCAACTTAAAATTAAGTAACATTGTAGTATATTCTTTTTGATATAATCATTTTCATGCTTGGTATCTTTATGTAAAACTACGAGATTTCAAAAAAAAAAAAGTTAAAACATCGTTACATTTTGAAATTAAAACTCATATTTTTACTTATGCTTTTCATTCTTACAAAAGATGTTTCTTATAAACTTCCGCTTGCTTACAACTCTTATCTTTTTATTTGAAATCTCTTATATATACAATGCTTAAAATCTTTATCATTATCTATATTACAAAAGCTCGATCATGCCTTATCATTTATAAGAAATTCCTCCTTACTACCCTCACCCTACCTTCTTTTGATAATACCAAAAGGGGAGAGATTAATTGAAGAAATCTATATATGAGAAATATAGAAGAATACGGGGAGACTAATTCATGAAATCAATCATTTAGGGGGAGTAAAACATAAAGTGCATTTATGTAGGGGGAGCATTACGATAGGGGGAGTATGCACATTATCATGCATATCAAATACTATAGTTGCAATATTATTCTAACACTTACAATATTCTATAAGCACTTCTAAAGATTTCTTGCTAAGAGGATTTGTTATTATCAAAAGGGGGAGATTGTTGGACATGTGTGTCACATCCCTTTATTTGAGAATAACAAATCACAAATTGTATTTGATCTTGCTTGTCATGTATTTAGTGTGCAGGAACTATAGGTGCAATACTCCACACCATCGAGAAGAAATACATCGTAGAGAAGGAAGTAGCCGGCTGTGAAGAAATGTTGTCCAAATTGTGCTGGATATACTGCGTTCGACGAATTTATATTGCGTTCGACTAATCGGATTCAGCTCGACGAATTGAAGTTTGATGAAACCGCTGAGAAGATATAAACAGCTGAGAAGGAGACTTTCGAAAAAATAATCCTGCGTTCGACGAATGGAACCTGCATTCAACAAACTGACCAGATATTGCATTCGACGAACTGCTCAGAACCTGCGTTTGACGAACTGCTCAGAACCTGCGTTCGACGAACTGCTCAGAACCTGCATTCAACGAACTGCTCAAATTCTGCGTTCGACGAATTCCTCAAATACGCGTTCGACGAACTGCTCAAATTCTGCGTTCGACGAATTCCTCAAATACGCGTTCGATGAACTGCTCAAATATTGCGTTCGACGAATTCCTCAAATACGCGTTCAATGAACTGCTCAAATATTGCGTTCGACGAATTCCTCAGAACCTACGTTCGATGAAAGTGTGCTTGACAGAATTACGGTTGACGAACATGCCTCCGATCAATGAAAGAAATATTGCGTTCGATGAACTGCTTGCGTTCGACGAAAAGTTATATGCCACGATCTCGACTGTTTGCTCGATTTCAGCGGTTGTTTAGCACGTTTTCAGCAACTGTTTGCCCGTTTCAGAAACTGCTTCCCGACGGATTTGATCAAGATAAATATATATTGAAGCCTTTATTCTTAAGATTGTGAGGGCTTTTGATAGAGAATACCGGTGCCAAAACTCTGTTGTTGTAAGGAGAGAGAATATTTGTGCCAAAACTTCACTGTTGTTGCCGAAGAAGGATCTCCCACTAAAAGCTTACGGAGAATTCTGGAGGAGGACTACGTCATGATACATCCAAAGGACGATCGCTTCGACCTCACTCATACTACATCGATCAACTTCAGAAGATCTCATATAGGGAGTTTTTATAGTTGTTATCATTATTTACATTTCATTCCATTTTGTAACTGTATAGATAATTCGCCTTGTGTTGGCGACTAGGTCAAGGAGATTAGATCTAGGGGGTGCTCGAGGCCATATCCGGGGAAGGATTGGCTAGAGCGGCTTGAGGCCATATCCATGGAAGGATAGGTTAAAGCCAACCGGTTTGTGGGGATACAAGTCAGTATAGAAAAGGAAAAATTATCTTACTTTGTATGCCGCCGATTTCTAGCGATAGTGAAATCAAATTTATGTAAACACATTTTTATATAATATAAACATGTCTCTTTTTATGTTTACTTAATTTCTATCATTTGACATAATTTATAAAATTACAAATTACAATTGTTTCCTCCTTTAAGTTAAATTATTATTTCATTCTAATTTTCTCTAAACCATTAAGTAAATTGTCAAAATTTATAAAGAATTTTTATTCCCTTATTCACCCCCCCCCCTCTAAGAGCGTCAATCGATCCAACAAGGTCTAGTCTACTAAAAGCTCCACATGAGGAAATACAAATGAAACATCATGGGTCATTTGTATTTGGTTCAACAGCACCAACATCATCAGTTAAAGGAAAGGGCAAGACCATTCTGCAAAGGTCTGTCCCTAAGAAGAATCATGTGGATGTGCAGTCCATTCCACATCATGCACACAGTCATAAGATCCTTCAAGGAAATGAAAAGAATGCAAATACCTACTCTCCTGAATACGAGCATGCACATCAAACACCTAGAGTTGTTCAGAAGAGAATGTATAAAAAGTATGAGTGTTGGTTCTGTGGTAAGGTAGGCCACTTTGCCTGGGACTATTGGTATAACCATACTGTGCCACAAGAAAGGAAATTCAATTATGTTAGTGAATTTTTCAATAAAAAATCTGCTCCAAAAGTTCACAAGAACCAAGGACCCAACGTTGGTTGGGTTCCTAAGGTAAATTAGTTCTTTCTTGAAGGTATGTCCAAAGGCCAATCACATGTCTATATGGTAGCTGGACAATGGATGTTCCAGACATATGACTAGTGATGCGCAATTTCGCAACACCGCTATAGGCGGTAGGGAGACTGCAGCACGAAATGGCAGTGTACTGATCATTCAAGTAATATATAATGGGCGAATTTCCCTAAGTATCGAACTCGAAGGAACACTGTAAGGTGGAGTTTACTTTTGAGGAAGGACTTGAGATTGAAGTCCTATCGAGCTGATGTATTGCGGAAGGGTTGATTTGGCTTATGGAAAATAAAAGAAATCAACTATTCAACTACTCTTATGCAGGCCACTATGCGCTGCTTCACCAGGCGGGATGGAAAACTATATAGGCCTTGAATGCACTTCTTCGCAAGGGCGGATGGAAGAGAAGGTAAGCGGATGGATTGGTTCACACAGGCGGAAGTGAGGTGGATTATACGGGTCGTTAGCACCGCTTAGCTTGGCGAGTGGAAGAGTAGGCTTGCAGAATGAGTGGAGGGTGGAGTGAATTTGGTGGCGCACCTCATACACACATATAAACAAGATAATTTCATAAAATTGAAATAGACATTACAAAGCATGGTTTATAGTGCACATCATCAAATAGACATTACAAAGCCTTATTGAAGATTCACAGTTGGAATCACTAGGTTGTCAATCCGCGTCCAAGCTCGATCCTCAACTGCGTCCGTGGTAGAGAAGGCTGTCACTACCTTCCAATTGCCCATCTTCTTAGTTTCACGATCCGGCCACAAGACCAAAACTTCCTTCTCCTTGGATGACGATGGATGTAGGGATAGATTCCTATCCTTGGAAGCTCTTGGATGATGTAGGCAGCCTAGGGCAAAGCCCTCATGGAAGGGTGGAGGAAAATGGAGTTGGAGCTCCACTTGCGGCGGAAGAAGGTGGAACAGTACGGTCGATCCTTTTTAGGTTGAAATCTGTGGCTTTTAGACGAAAGAATTAGAAATTTGGTCACACACGGTCAAACGCACGACCGTGCGTGAGCCGGGCGATAATAAGCCTAAAGCAGATTGGGCAGAGGAGCAAGAAGCGCCCTTGCGTTTTATTCACGCACGGCCGAAGCCGATCATGCGTAAAAATGCACGGGCAAATTCTGAATGCCTAAAAACCAGGAATAACAAGCGATCGTGCGATTCCTTGGCGCACGTGCAACTTCCCATGCGTAAAAATGCACGATCAAAGACAGAACAACATTTTCCACCCCAGATGAAGGCGCACGACCGCAACCATCCGTGCGTCAAGGAAAACGCACGACCGTGCAATTTTTGCAATCATGAAATCTGGGTAAAAACGGATGAACTGTCTGTTGGATCGGTAGGCGCCCTTAGAGGGGGGTGAATAAGGGTTTTCAAAACTTAAGTGATATTTTGAAAAGTATTGTAATAATGCAAGATAAAGACAATAAGAAGTCAAGTAAAATAATTGAAATAAAGTAGAGACATGCTTTATTAATATCAAATAAGGTTTTACAAAAGTTACTTCTATAACGCTAGAAATCGGTGGCGATGAATAGTAAACTCTTTTTGTTTTCTATCCCGACTCGCATCCCCACGAACCGGTGGCTGTAGCCTATCCTCCCCGGATTCGGCCTCAAGCCGCTCTAGCCAACCCTTCCCCGGATATGGCCTCGAGCACTACCTAGACCTAGCCTAGATCTAGTCGCCAACAAGAGGCGAGTTTTCCCCCTAAGTCCTACCCAGACCTAGTCGCCAACACGAGGCGATTTCACTAACCATTTACAAGAAAGATATGAAATGAAAATAAATAAAAACTCCCTCTTGATGAACTTCTGAAATTGGAGACGAAGATCCGCTGTAGAATAAGCGTTGTAGAAGCGGACTTCGTTTGGATCCGGCGTGATGAGATTCTCCTTCAGAAGTTTGCAGAACTTTGGTAGGAAATCAACTTTCGGCCATGGTAGCCTCTGGAATTCTAGCACTCTATCTCCCTCTCTGATGTCTCTCTAATAACTGTAATGTCAATCTGAAACGAGAGAAGAGGGGTCCTTTTTATAGCCTCAGCGCTAGCGCCAGCGCTAGTGGTACGGCCGGCGTTATCCCATATTAGGACACATTCTGCGCGGCACAATCTTCAATCCGAGGAAACAATTCTCCCTTGCCTACTGTGCACCTCGTTATCTCCTGCGCTATCGGATATCGTCTGTCGCTATCTCCTTATATATGTTCTCCTGGCATTTGCGCTTAAGCCAACATTTTGTCAAACGAAAATTTGTCGAACGCAGCAAAGAGTTCGTCGAACGCCGTTATGATCATTTTGTCGAGCGCCGCTAACAGTTCGTCGAACGATAGCTAGCGCCTGCGCTAGTACTACCGTGAGCGCTAGTAGGTGTTTTGGATTTGATGGCTCAACTTTTTGGGCAACCTTCTTATATAATCCTTGAGTCATGTGGACTTTGTTATCCTGCACTGTTGGGTATTGTATCCACAATAGCCCTGATTTGAAGAAGTCCCCGTCAAACTAAGACGAATTGTAATTGTATTTGATTATGCACTTTAGCTGTGATGTGACAGGTTATTTCACTCTAAGTACAAACCAATGTCAGGTTTCAATGAGTTGTCAAACACAGGCCTATGCAATGTAATCCCTCATTGTATAGACCAAAGTGTTGGCTCATATGAAATCTCTCTATTGGGATGTTCTTCATTTACAAAGTGCTAGAGAAGAAGGACTGGAGCTGATGATGGAATCAATTGAGAAAGGAAATTAACCCAAGTAAAAATTTGATTATATCATTTGGAACATATAGTCGAATTCGACTATATGGTCTGAATGGATATAATCGAATTCGGCTAATCCCTGTCCAAAAGGTTTATTTTTCTAAGTATAAGAATAGTCGAATTCGGTTATTGTAATTCGGTGAATTGGTTTAGTCAAATCCCTAGAGCCGCCGAATTCGACTATATGGTTTAACCGAATAAATTTGGTTAAAGCCATTCGGTTAATCCATTTCGCCGAATCGGTCTGCAGGTATTCTCCGGTTCAATTCGACGGCGTTTTCTTTAGGGCTTTCTCCATGTACAGTACACGTGGAGCTAGATCCCTAACTCGCGCTTATGACCGTTGGAAGAAGACTCTATAAATACCTAAGGATTATTTCCAGATAACCCTAATCGTGAATTGAAAAAGAAATCGGAAATTATTACTGACGGCCGACTGTTCTCACGAAAGTGTTTCATCTCCGACAAAGCCAACGATTCGTGTTTCGTCTTCTAAAGATTCAATCGACAAGATCAATATCCGATTAGCTCTCATCTTCTGTTGATCAAGTCGATTCAAGTTCTCAGATCTAGCTTCAAATCATTTTCAAGATTTCTTCTTTCTTCATTCACAAAGGACTGAAGTTTATTGCTAAGAAGAAGAAATCTATCTCTCAAGATCTGAAGAAGAACTTCATTGGAAGTTTAAGAAGATGGTTTTTCAATTTACTGTGTTGTTGTAAGAACCTTATTTTAAATCTTGTAAGAAGCTTGCTTCTGAGTTATTGTGTAGATCCTTGTTTGAGGATCGAGTTGTAGGAGCTTGTATGCTCCGAGTTTGTAGGAGAAGTTTGTTCTCCGAGTTGTTGTAGGAGTATTCTTGCTCCGAGCTTGTAGGAGTTGTGAACTCCGAGTAGTAGGATTTTGATTGATCCGAGTTTGGTGAAGTAGCTGAATCTAGCCTTGGAGTGCTAGATAGGCGAGGCGGGAAAGTGGACTACCCACATCGGGGAACCACTATAAATTCTCCGTGTTGTGCTGAGTTTACTTTTCTGTGTGCTTTTACTTCCGATATTTTTATTCCGCAAAAAGACGCAGAATCTACCTATTCACCCCCCCCCCCCCCCCCTCTAGGTGATTTAGGTTGCGACTAGATACTTTCAATTGGTATCAGAGGTAGGTTGTTCACAAAAGGCTAACACCTTGAACAAGATCTCCTAATCTAGTCGCTTGGTCAGGCATGTCTGGAATGGAAAGATCAAAGGATTCTGTCAAGTTGTCAGTTTGCACCAAAGGGAATTTTCCCATGTGGAAGGAAAGAGTTAGATTCTACATGGAGGCCGCCGATCCAAGGATTTTCCAAATAGTGGAAGAAGGTCCACATGTTCCTACAAAGCCATCTTCAATAAACTCTACAATCATGATTCCGAAGAAGATGTTAGAACTTACTAAAGATGAGATCGCTCTTGTCGCTCTAGACAAGAAGGCAAAAAATATCATAGCCGGAGCAGTGGATGACTCGATGCTGCAAAATCTGATTCACTGCAAATCTGCCAAAGAGATGTGGGATTCTCTAGTTGTTCTGATGGAAGGTACTGAAGAAGTGAGGGATGACTAAAGATCGTTGCTGAACCAAGAATACGAAGCTTTCAAGCAAGATCCAAGAGACTCCATTTCTGAAACCTACGAGAAGTTCTTTAAGATCGTAAATGGTCTTCGGAACTATGACCGTAAATTTTCTGTTAGCAAACTGAATGATAAGTTCTTGAGATCCCTGATGAAAGAATGGGATACCAAGGCCATTGCAATCAGAGAATTCGGCAAGTTGACCACTATGCAGCCGCAAATCTTATTCGAAAAACTGTTGTCACATGAGCTCAATCTCAGCATTAGGAAAGCTGAGGAAGAAAGCAACAGGACCTTCGGGAAGGAAAGATCTATGGCACTGAAAGCTGAAGGATCAAAGAAAAGCAAAGTCAAGACATCCATAAGAACTCCGTTATCTGAAGAGGATGATGAGTCTGCAAGCTGCTCATCAAACTCTGACTTGTCTAACGAAGAATTTTCACTTATCTCCAAGCAATTCAAAAGACTTCTTAATAAAAGAAAGCAGAAAAGAGGCCAATCTTCTGCTTCAGATCACAGAAGATCAAGACGTGATGGTGATCATCACAAGAAGGACTACAATAATGACAGGTACAAATCTAAACCGAACAAACATGATTCTACTGACATTATTTGCTATTGCTGCAATAAGCCAGGACATGTAATTGCCGAGTGTCCATATTAGAAGAAGGAAGGATCGAAGAAGGAAGAAAAGAGATCCTTCAAAGGAAAGAAGAAGGAAAAGAGCTTCCTCGCTAAAAAGGCCAAGACTCTGAGCGACAACGACACTGATGCGTCAAGCTCAGAAGAAGAAGCCTACTTTGGGCTTATGGCACAATCAGATGAAGAAGTAGGTGACTCCTCTTATAAGGGGAAGGTAAACTCTCATACTCCTCTTTCCGCTTCTGAATGTGAGACTGCATCCGTTGCAAATTACGGCTACTCATCAGAGGAGGATTCAGATTTAATGACTCAGTACAAAGCCCTTGTGAAGGGATTTGACAAATGCCGCAAGGTTGTCTGATCCAAGTCAAAAGAAATTGAATCTCTCAAGACGTTGGAATTAGCTTTGAGGGAGGAAATTGAACAATTAACTCCTCTTAAAGATGAAATCCAACTCTTGAAAGACGAACTGAAAAGCTCCACTGAGTTGTTGAATCTTAAGGAGAAAACTATAAATGAACTAGAAGATAAGTTGAAGGTAGAAAGAAAGCTTGTAGAAAGCTTCTCGAAGCCTAAGACCATTCTTCCAATCATTGATAGGTTTTCTGCTCCTGCAAAGGGTAGTGGCATTGGTCATGAGGCTGAAACTAGTAAGGCTACTGAGAAAAGAGCCATGAAAGGAAAAGGGACTGGAAATCAAGGTCAACCTTCATTCAGGAAGGTAGTTTTTCCGACAAATCCATTCGACCTTGACTCATCCTTTGGTCACTTTGCTAGACCAACACATGTTGAATCTATTAACATATATCAAGGATGGACCAGACCCCGGAACTTTGATGTGTCTCCATTTAAAGCTCCTCATGAAGAAGTAATCCTCAAGGATCACGGTCCATTTGTTCACGGGTCAGTTGCTAAGAAGGCCCCAAAAATCAAAACGATTGCACCCAAACTTGTTGAGAAGAAGTTGGAGCCATGTGTGTGCTGTCACCATGAGGCCCCCACTTTTAAGAAAGCATCTTATAAGAAAGCTACTCCTGTTGCACCTCCCGTTCAAAAAGTAAAACAGGAGACAAAGAGAAGGTACAATTGGTTCGATTGTTGGTGCTGTGGCAAAGTTGGTCACTTCGCCATTGACTGCTGGTTTAATTATAGTTATGTTAAGACCCCACGAGGTAACAATGCAAGAGTGACTCCTCGCAGTGTTAACACTCCAAATGGTGGTCATCTGACAAGAAGCCAAGGACCCAAATCTGTTTGGATTCCTAAGGGCAATTGATTATTGAATGCAGGTATGTCCAAAAGGCCAATTGAAATCCAATATGGTACTTGGACAGTGGATGTTCTCTGCACATGACCGGAACAAGAAGTTTATTACAAGAGTATACCCCTGTGAAAGATGGACCAAAAGTTATTTTTGGCGGGTTTGATCGGGGAATCACGAAAGGCTACAGTATGATTTCCAACGGTATAGTCTCTTTCACAGATCTAGCTTATTTTAAAAGATTACAACATAATCTCATTAGCATAAGTCAACTATGTGACAAAGGCTATATGGTTGAGTTCTACAAGGACAAGTGCTTGATAAAGTCGTCTGACACATCAGAAACTATTTTAACAGGCACTCGGAGTAGGAATATTTTCTTCTTAAATTTCCTTTGTTTAGACTCTTCTACACCAGTGTGTCTTTTAGCAAAAGATAGTGCATCTCTTTGTGACCAGTGGCACAAGAGACTAGCACATATAAATTTCAAAACAATAAGTATGTTATTTTCTCACAATTTAGTTCGTGATGCTCCAGATGTTAAGTGCATTAAATAAAGACCGTGTCATGCATGCCAAATGGGTAAGCAGACTCGGGCTACCTTTAAAAGCATTATTGGCAAAGATTCTACCAGATGCTTATATCTGCTCCATATGGACTTATTTGGTCCCATGCCAATCCAAAGTTTAGGAGGTTTGTCTTATACGTTGGTTATTGTTGATGACTACTCACGTTTTGCTTGGGTATTCTTTTTGAAACACAAGTCAGACACCTTTGCTTCTTTCACCACATTCATCAACCAAATCCAGAATGAGTTGGAATGTTCTGTGGTCAAAATCAGAAGTGATCATGGTACAGAATTCATGTCTGGAGCTATGACTGAATTTTGTGAAAGCCTAGGTATCTTTCATGAGTTTTCTTCTCCCCGTACTCCTCAACAAAATGGAGTAGCTGAGAGAAAGTAGAACACTCATAGAGGCTTGCAGAACAATGTTGAGTGACTCTTCACTACCAGAATACTTCTGGGCTGAAGGCATCAACACTGCTTGCCACGTGCAAAATAGAGCACTGATCAACAAGAATCATCATAAGACTCCTTATGAACTTCTGAAGGGCAAGAAACCAACTCTGTCTTATTTTAGAATTTTTGGTAGTAAATGCTTCGTACTTAATAACGGGAAATATTACAAAACTAAATTTAGTGAAAAATGTTTTGAAGGTATTTTTGTAGGTTATAGTAGCCATAGTAAGGCATATAGGATTTTCAACAAGAAAACCCTGGTTGTAGAAGAAACTTATAATGTTATATTTGATGAGACGAGTATGCTTCAAAGCAACTCTTATAGTGTCTTTGTTGAAGTTGCAGATGCAAGGTTCAAAGAACTAAACTTAGAAGAAGTTGTAAAGGAAGACGTCCCAAAGTCTATTGAAGTAAATATTCCGTCTACATATGAGGAAGATGAACCTCAAGAAGATGAAGATGTACCTGAAGTGCAGGAACCACATGGTCATCTAAATGCTGGAATGCTCAGACATTTAAGGGACCATCCTGCTGAGCAAATTATTGGAGATACCCATGTCGGTGTAAGAACTAGAAGAGGTACAACTAATGAAGTTCTGCATTTAAGCTTTCTATCACAGGTTGAGCCAAAGAAATTTGATGAAACAAAGAACGATGCTTCATGGATCATCGCAATGCAAGAGGAACTCAATCAATTTAAGAGATGCAAGGTGTGGAAGCTGGTACCCAGACCCAAAGGACAGAATGTCATCGGAACAAAATGGGTATTCAGAAACAAGCTGGACGAAGATGGTGTGATCATCAAGAACAAGGCCAGACTTGTTGCTCAAGGGTACAGACAAGAAGAAGGGATCAACTTCGATCAAACATTTGCTCCCGTGGCAAGGCTCGAAGCGATTCAGTTGTTTCTAGCGTATGCTGCTCACAAAGGATTTAAGGTCTATCAAATGGATGTGAAGTCAGCCTTCCTTAATGGTGATATAAAGGAAGAAGTATATGTAGAACAACCCCCTGGTTTTGTTGACTCCTCTTTTCCTGATTATGTTTATTTCTTACGAAAAGCATTATATGGTCTCAAGCAAGCTCCCCGTGCTTGGTATGAGACGTTGTCTACCTTCCTTCTTGAAAACAAATTCACAAGAGGAAAGATAGACAAGACATTATTTCTTAGGGAAGTAAAAGGCAAGATTTTGCTAGTGCAAATCTATGTCGACGACATCATCTTTGGATCTACCGATGATAACCTCTGCAAAAAGTTCTCTAACTTGATGCAAGGGAAATTTGAGATGAGCAGTATGGGAGAGCTGAAGTATATCTTAGGATTTCAGGTATAGCAATCTTAGGATGGAATTTTCATCTCTCAGACGAAGTTTACCAAAGAGTTAATTAAGAAATTCAGAATGGAGAATGCAACCTCTATGAGGACTCCAATGGGTTCAGCTATGTCTCTAGACAAGGATGAGAAAGGGAAACCTTTTGATGAAACCAAGTTTAGAAGCATAATTGGATCTTTGCTCTACCTTACTGCGAGTAGACCGGATATAATGTTCTCAACATGTGTTTGTGCTAGATTTCAGGTGAACACTAAGGAATCTCACTACTCCGCTGCAAAGAGGATTTTGAGATACCTTAAAGGCACACCAAATCTTGGCTTATGGTACCCAAGAAGTAATGACTTTGAGCTAACAGGTTTTTCAGATGATGATTTTGCAGGAAGCAAAGACGACAGTAAAAGTACTTCAGGAACGTGCCAATTCTTAGGGAAACGGCTTATCTCCTGGAGTAGCAAGAAACAGAATTGTGTTGCTATTTCAACCGCTGAATCGGAGTATATCTCCGTAGGCAATTGTTGTGCACAATTGCTGTGGATAAGAAATCAACTTGAAGACTACAATTTGAAGCTTAAGGAAATTCCTATGTACTGTGATTCATCAAGCACTATTGCAATTGCTAACAATCTGGTGTCTCACAGTAGGACAAAGCACATTGAGATCCGTTACCACTTCATCCGGGAGCATGTGGAGCACAAGGACATTGAACTCAGCTATGTCCCGACGGATCGGCAAATTGCAGACATTTTCACAAAGCCGCTCGACGAATCAAAGTTCAACTATTTCAAAATGGAGCTTGGCATGTTAAACAAAGAGTCTTAGAAACAAGCTCAGAAAATCAGAAAATTCCTTCTCCCAGAAGACAAATTGGAATAGTCGAATTTTTTCAGAAGATATCATCGAATTTCATTCGACTATACCATTTAGTCGAATTCGGCGAATTCAATTAACCGAATTCGGCTAATCGAAATCCTTTAACCGAATTTGGCGAATATGTTTAATCGAATTCGACTAATCCTTATAGCCGAAGGCTGAAGCTTCCGGAATTCAAATTTCCTTCTTATTATTTATTGGGATTCGAAGAGCCATGTTTCAAAATATCAGGTACGCGCTCTCTCTCCTAATTTCCAACTCTATATAAATGCTTCTTAAAAGAGAAATCCGAATCATTTGCACCCCCGAATTCGACCGACGCTTCACTTCCGATTTCGACGTTCGTTCGTGCTTTCCTTCCGCCGGATCGTCTCCCTCGATCGTTCTTCTCCAATTCTCAATTCACAATGTCCAAGAAGCAGTCGAGCAAGTTGCTCTCCGGCAGTGAGCTCGTAAGAACTGGGTTCGACAGTTCGGTGGATGAATTTCGCAATGTCGTATTGGCTCTCAAAGTCGCAGGACTAGGCTTCATTCTCGAGCATCCGTGCAAGGTTCTTGAGAAGGAGGTGTTGAAGTTCTTCAAGTATGCAGAGCTCAGGAAGCAAGGGTCAGTGATCAAGAGCAGGATAGGCGATTTCCCAGTCAAAGTTTCTCCCTCTAGATTGACTAAACTTCTCAAACAACCATTGGTAACTGAATCAGATGATTTCTCTTCCAAGGACTTCAAGAAGGCACTGTCGTTTTGTGGATTGCCTAAGGGAACAAAATCAATCTATAGGAAGCAGATGAATGAGGAAGGGAAACTGCTCTCAGATATTATGAGGAAAGCTCTTCTGTGTAAAGTTGGCTCTCATGATTACATTTCAAATGATATGTTCAAATTGCTCGGTTCAGTGATCTGCAGGAACAGGGTTGATTGGGGCAGCGTGTTGTTTGACAGAATTTCAGCTAGTCTGAACACTCCTAACTTTGGAAGAATCCTCTCCTTATATCTCAATCGCTTGGACAAAGTCAGATTCAGTATGAAGACAGGAACCCCTCTCCACCATTTCAAAAGAATAGATTCCTCCATGATTGAAAGATGGTCCAGGAAAGTTGGTGAGACCAAGGTGCTGACTCCCGTTGTTTCAAAAGCTAAAAAGATCCTTTGTGATGAGTCTGAAAGGAGCTTCGATAGTAACTCTCCAGTCTCCTCTCCTGAAAAAGAAAGTGACAGAGAAAGTGACAAAGACAGAGAAAACAAACGTGAACCCTCCAAGGGGGAGTGTTCTAAGCTACCAGAAACAGGCCAACAAGATTCTCATGTAATTTCTCCGGCTCCATCTCCAAAGATTCCTACTCCTCACAACTCTCCTTCCAAGGCAGATGACAATATTGGTGGAAATGATGATAGTGATGGTAATGATGAAGGGGGAGATGACCCAGATGCTGATTCAATGAAGATAGCTAAGTCAGCTAAGAGCAAAGATTCTCTTCCAGAAGATGAAATCCCTGCTCAGATTGAGGGGGAGAATGTCCACACTGATCATTCTCATTCTGCTGCAAACAAGCAAGATAAGCCAGAGCCAACTCCGCCTCCTGAAAATATTACAATCATTCTTGAAGATGAACATGAAGCAGAGCCTTCTACCTCTACATCAAGGATGAAAGAGAAATCTGTGCCACACCCCAAGATTCACAAAATACAGATAACTCTTGAAGATAAGAGAAATGAAGGCTCCACCCCTCCTCCAGTTCAAACTGATGACACCCTCGATGCTCTTCAATTTTATCACTATATGAATGATGTAGATTCAAGTGATTTTCTGGTCGCTGAAGATGATTTTGGAATATCTTCTCGACTCCAAGCTCAACCTCCCTCTGCTGAAGACTCCTTGATGATCAAGTTGGAAGAACTGCTTGTAAAGCAGAAAAGATTCTCTGAATTTGCTCTCCATCAGGTTTTTGACAAGACCAGAGCCATAGAGAAGGGAATGGGAAATAACTTACACTCAGTAGCACACAGTTTAGACAAGGTCAAAGAAAAGCAATATGAATATTTCTCTATGGGTGCCTCCACCCTAAAGCATGTAGTGGATGGACTACACTCGATTTGTGATAACGCTACAAAACTCTCTGAAAATCAGCAATATATTTTTGAGGATGCAGTGAGGGGAAGATCGGCCGTTCAGAACTCTTTCCAAAGTGTGAAGAATGAAATTATCCAAACCCTGACTGAAGAAGTCAAAAAGGGGGAGGAAAGATTGCATGAAAGGATTCAAACGCAATTTTTTGATTTGAATAGAGAGATAGAAGGAAGAATTCAAGAATCATATACGAATATTCAATCACAGCTCTCAGAAATCTCAAGAGGT
The DNA here is from genome assembly GCA_033032865.1 of Dactylorhiza incarnata. Lineage (NCBI taxonomy): Eukaryota > Viridiplantae > Streptophyta > Magnoliopsida > Asparagales > Orchidaceae > Dactylorhiza > Dactylorhiza incarnata. The sequence goes on along the minus strand of JAWHQI010000028.1, from coordinate 9,760,948 downwards.
ATTTATGTCAAGTTTCAAGATCTATATGGTTATCTGCATCAAAATCAAATGTGGTTGCACAATGAATTGCATCAAAATCAAATGTGGTTGCACAATGAATTGTCAAGAGGCTATGCCCATGGTTTCCAAGGGCCAGGCCAATCTTCTGCGCAGCCAGCTTTTCCGTCTGAAGAATTCCATTCAGAAATTCAATTTGCTGCTCTGTCTGAACCCTTTATTCCTCCTGAAAATTATCATTGGTCAGACGATGAAGAAGAAAACTTCAGGAAAAGAGCTAGAGTTGATCAAGGAGGATCAAGCTCAGGTGGTTTTATGCACGATGCTAGAAGGGCTGCAAGTCCCAGATTTCTAGAACCAAGAGCACCTCATCCCAGGAAGATTGTTGGTGAACTTTGGAGTCCGAAATCCAGGAATATTATTTTGGATACTTATAATCTTGTTATGAACTCTAATGAGTCTGTTGACAATCACTATGATAGAGATGAGATCCACAAATGGGAGATGGCTAGGCTCAAGAGAAGAATTCACTACAGTAACCATCAAGATGATGAAAAGCCTCCTTCTCCTCCTCCAAGATACTATCCAAAGCCAAGGGCCTATTTTACCAGACAATTGAAGAAGATTCAAAAGGGAAAGACAAAAGAGAAATGATGGATGCTTGATCGCTAGATTCTATTTCTCTTTTAAGAACATTTATATATTGCTGTCTAATTAAATTTTGGTGGTCTTAAGTTTTTGTTTATGATGTGTTGATATATCCACATAGTTCAGTTCTTTACTTGCTTATATTTATTATTTCATGTGCAATTCACCTTAGTAGATAGGGTTCCGACTTCTTCAAATAGGGGGAGATTATTGGGTATTGTATCCACAATAGCCCTGATTTGAAGAAGTCCCCTTCAAAGAATTGTAATTGTATTTGATTATGCACTTTAGCTGTGATATGACATGTTATTTCACTCTAAGTACAAACCAATGTCAGGTTTCAATGAGTCGTCAAACACATGCCTATGCAATGTAATCCCACATTGTATAGACCAAAGTGTTGGCTCATATGAAATCTCTCTATTGGGATGTTCTTCATTTACAAAGTGCTAGAGAAGAAGGACTGGAGCTGATGATGGAATCAATTGAGAATGGAAATTAACCCAAGTAAAAATTCGATTATATCATTTGGAACATATAGTCGAATTCGACTATATGGTCTGAATGGATATAATCGAATTCCGCTAATCCCTGTCCAAAAGGTTTATTTTTCTAAGTATAAGAATAGTCGAATTCAGTTATTGTAATTCGGTGAATTGGTTTAGTCGAATCCCTAGAGCCGCCGAATTCGACTATATGGTTTAACCGAATAAATTCGGTTAAAGCCATTCGGTTAATCCATTTCGTCGAATCGGTCTGCAGGTATTCTCCGGTTCAATTCGACGGTGTTTTCTTTAGGGCTTTCTCCATGTACACTACACGTGGAGTTAGATCCCTAACTCGCGCTTATGACCGTTGGAAGAATACTCAATAAATACTTAAGGATTATTTCCAGATAACCCTAATCGTAAATTGAAAAAGAAATCGGAAATTACTACTGACGGCCAACTGTTCTCACGAAAGTGTTTCGTCTCCGACAAAGCCAACGATTCGTGTTTCGTATTCTAAAGATTTAATCGACAAGATCAAGATCCGATTAGCTCTCATCTTCTGTTGATCAAGTCGATTCAAGTTCTCATATCTAGCTTCAAATCGTTTTCAAGATTTCTTCTTTCTTCATTCACAAAGGACTGAAGTTTATTGCTAAGAAGAGGAAATCTATCTCTCAAGATCTGAAGAAGAACTTCAATGGAAGTTTAAGAAGATTGTTTTTCAATTTACTGTGTTGTTGTAAGAACCTTATTTTAAATCTTGTAAGAAGCTTGCTTCCGAGTTATTGTGTAGATCCTTGTTTGAGGATCGAGTTGTAGGAGCTTGTATGCTCCGAGTTTGTAGGAGAAGTTTGTTCTCCGAGTTGTTGTGGGAGTATTCTTGCTCCGAGCTTGTAGGAGTTGTGAACTCCGAGTAGTAGGATTTTGATTGATCCAAGTTTGGTGAAGTAGCTGAATCTAGCCTTGGAGTGCTAGATAGGCGAGGCGGGAAAGTGGACTACCCACATCGGGGAACCACTATAAATTCTCCGTGTTGTGCTGTGTTTACTTTTCTATGTGCTTTTACTTCCGATATTTTTATTCCGCAAAAAGACGAATCTACCTATTCACCCCCCCCCCCCTCTAGGTGATTTAGGTTGCGACTAGATACTTTCATGCACACTTAAACACACAATATCAAATACACATAGGATTTGTTATTCTCAAACCTAGGAGATGCGGAAGACCATGTTCCAACAAACTCCCTCTTTTGATAATAACAAATCCATTAATGATAAATCAGAGCATTAATATATAAGCATGAGGAAACTTACTTGTGTGTCTGTGAGAGTGATGACTTAGGATAATTTACGATTTTAGCATTTAGAATTTTCCCCCCCTAATTACATGCTTCCCCTAAGTGAATGCTCTCCTAATATGTAAGCTATAATCTTTATTACGCATTATTTTTTGATAGCAGATTATATTTATCATGTTAGTTCTCCCCCTTTTGTTATTAGCAAAAGTGGGTAAGGAGACTCCACTTAAAAGTTGATAATAAGATAAAGGCATGATCGAGCTTATAGAGAAGGAAATGATAAGGAGCTTTTAGAATACTTTTCATTGAAATATATCAGAGTTTAAGTATCACAATATTTTCATAAATCAGAGTTTGTAGCATTACCAAATACAAGGTAAATGTAAAGTTGCGGAAGACTTAAAAAAATACAATCAAACATCTTTTGTAAGACATGATGATTCAAAAAGATATAGGAGTTAAATTTTATAAAGAAGATGTTTTGTAAATCATTATTCAAGTAAAATCTTTAAATTTACTAATAAAGTAACCAAGCATGAAATAATGTTATAAAAAAAGAGAGTACTACAATGTTATGTTAATTCATAATTACAAGACATACTAAACATTGTAGAAAGCATGTTAGGTTATCTTAGTGCATTTCATAAATAAAGAGTAGTATAGAATTAGCATTAGGATCCAATACTCATGAGAAGAAGTGTTATGGAAGATAATGATGTGCACAAAAGTGTATTTTTGAGTAGAGTAAACACATGTTTTAATAAAAAAATACAAGTAATATGTAAAGTAAGAGCACAATAAAACACAAATAATTTTACTTCCACAAACTTTAATGCACAAAAAAATGTACAACTACCAAGGTGCTTTGCACACACAATGCTCATTAAGACTTATCAGGGTGCAAAGTAGTGCTTGGGGGATCACATATTTTATTTTTAATGTTGAGACCAGTGATTCGGTGTACTTAAGAGTAAGTTGTTTTTATTTTGAAGGAAAGATTTGATTTGGACAAGATACTTTACTATTCTTTCCAACGTGCTCAACCTCACAACGCTTATTAAGACTTATCAGGAGGTTCAAGTAGTGCTTGGTGGAGTTATCTTTGTTACTTTATTTTATGATTTTTGTTTTGTACAATGTTCTTCGAATACACTTGTTTTGCAAATCAATATAATTTATAAAAAACATAACCACTTTTCTTAACTTTTAAAAGTTCACATAAAGGAGTGTAGGTAAGATACTTGTGCAATTTTAATTCATTGCAGTAATACACAACATACACAAGCATTCTTAGATTAAACACATATGTAGACAATGCCAAAATAAGTGAGTGAATAAAGATCATTATCAAACATAAAATATTTACTCATACTTAGAGGCATGCTAAGCATAGTTCTTCACAACTTTTAAAAGATACTTGATGCACATATTAATAGATATATCAAAGCATGATGAAAACAATGTTCAAAGAGTTTGAAAAGATAAATTGCAACATTATAGAAGTTCTAAAGAATAGATTAAATCATGCTTGATTTTCATAGGAAAAACCATACAGTTTTTTTTTATAGTTTTAGTGTTTTATATTTTTGTATTTGATTTTTGCAAAAAAAAGAGACTTTAAACAAAAAGGCAAAACATGAATTTTTTTTTGTAATTTGGCTTTTGTATTTTTGTATTTGATTTTTGCATAAAAAATAGACTTTAAAAAAAACATATTTTTTTGTAATTTTAGCTTTTGTATTTTTGTATTTGATTTTTCAAAAATTAAATATAATCATAAGTGCATAAATAAATAGCACATATAGATTAATATATTTTTAAGAAATTTTTAGCATTTTAAAAATACAGAAAAATGAATAAGTACACTAGCGTCGGCCTTAGCGCTAGCGCGGTAAACAGTACACGATTTTTTATGATTTTGAAATTTTTGATTGCTGATCTTGATTATGTCCCAATAGTAGTTTCATGCTGAAATTTCAGATTTTTAGAAGATGTTTTCGATGGTTAAAAATTGCAAAAATTGTGTTTTGTGAATGTGTTTTAACTCGAAAGATCTAGGACACCTAACTCAAGTCATAATAATCGAAATCTTGCATCGGGAAGAGGTTTAGTAAATATGTCAGCGAGTTGAAGGTTCGTGCCAATGAAACTTACTTTTACATGCTCTTTCTTAATGTGATCCCTAATGAAATGATGACGAACATCGATGTATTTGGATCTAGAATGGTGTACCGGATTATATGTGAGGTCTATTGCACTTTTGTTGTCACATTTAAGATCAATGTTCTTAAGATGAAATCCAAAATCCTCTAGTGTTTGACTCATCCATAATGCTTGTACAAAACAACTACCAAGTGCGATATATTTGGCCTCCGTGGTTGAGAGTGCAACCGAAGATTGTTTCCTACTAGACCAAGCTACTAAAGAGGGTCCTAGAAAGTGACAAGTACTGTTAGTGCTTTTTCGATCTAGTAAACACCTGGCGTAGTCAAAATTGGAATAGCCGTGGAGTGTGAATGAATCATTGTGTGGGTACCATAATCCTAATTTAGATGACCCTAATAGATAATGAAAAATACGTTTTACCTCTTTTAAATGAGATTCTCTTGGATTGGCTTGAAAGCGAGCACATAAACATACAGCAAACATTATATCTGGTCTAGATGCACTTAAGTAAAGAAGAGATCCTATCATTCCTCTATATAACGTTTGTTCAAGTGAAATTCCAGATTCATCTTTTCCTAGTTTTAAAGAAGCACCCATAGGAGTAGAAGCTTGTTTAAGATTTTCAAATCCAAATCGTTTAAGCATATCGTAAACATATTTTATTTGACAAATAAAGATACCATCAGTTCGTTGTGAGATTTGAAAACCAAGAAAATATGATAGTTCTCCTACAAGACTTATTTCAAATTCATTTTTCATTACTAAGACTACTTCATTACACAACTCTTCATTAGTGGCTCCAAAAATGATATCATTAACATATATTTGGAAAATAATTAGATCGTTATTATTCTGCTTAATGAAGAGTGTGTTGTCGACACTTCCCATAACATAACCGTGCTTTAACAAAAATGATGTAAGTCGATCAGACCATGCACGGGGCGCTTGTTTTAAACCATAAAGCGCTTTTTCTAATTTGTAAACATGATTAGGGAATTTTTCATTTATGAAACCGGGGGGTTGTTCTACATAAACTTCTTCTTTTATAAACCTGTTTAAAAATGCACTTTTAACATCCATTTGAAATAGTTTTATTCTTTTAAAACTCGCAAATGCCAAAAATATTCGTATAGATTCTAAGCGAGCAACGGGTGCAAAAGTTTCTTCAAAATCTACCCCCTCAATTTGAGAATAACCTTGAGCAACTAAGCGTGCTTTATATCTTATAATCCTAGATTCACCATCTAATTTATTTGTAAAGATCCATTTTACGCCGATAATTGGATGATTAGATGGTCTATCTACTAGATTCCAAACTTTATTTCTTTCAAATTGTCCTAACTCTTCATTCATAGCCAAAAACCAAAATTCGTCATTTAAAGCGGTGGAAACATTTTTAGGTTCGATTTCGGAAAAAAAGCAAATATTTGAAAACATTTCATGAAGAGAGGATCGAGTTCTTACCCTAGTAGAAGGTTCCCCAATGACTAGCTCTTTTGGATGATTTTTTGAGAAGTTCAACACGCTTGGTGGTACATATTCAACTTCATTGGACTTCTCCTCCTCTTCTTTGGACGGTTCCTCTTCGTCGTGCTCCAAAGATGGCAAAGGTTCATCATTTGTACCTATAGAAAGCTTCTCTGCACATGGAATAAACTCATCAAATTTAACATTAATAGACTCTTCAACCTAACTCGATCTTTTATTAAATATTCTATAGGCTTTACTGGTTGAAGAATATCCAAAAAATATTCCTTCATCACATTTCTCATCAAAATTTCCTAAAGAATCTTTTGAATTAAGAATAAAACATTTACATCCAAATACTTTAAAATATGATACATTAGGTTTCTTTTGAAAATATAGTTCATACGGTGTGAGATTTAGTGATGGGCGAAGCATAACTCTATTCATTACATAGCATGATGTGCTTACGTCTTCGGCCCAAAAAGACTTAGGTAGTTTATATTCAGATAACATGGTGCGTGCTAGTTCTTGGATTGTCCTATTTTTCCGTTCTACAAGACCGTTTTGTTGAGGTGTGCGTGGAGCGGAGAACTCATGTTTAATACCTAACATTTCACAAAAAGATTTAAAATTTTCATTTTCAAATTCACCTCCATGATCTGAGCGAATGCATTTTATTTTTAAATCTAGTTCATTTTGAATACGCATAGATAATTTTGAGAATTCGCAAAATGCATCAAATTTGGAAGAGAGAAATAAAGTCCAGCAATATCTTGAGAAATCATCTATTAGAACGAAAGTGTATATTTTACCACGAATTGCGGTGTTAACGGGACCAAAGAGATCCATATGAATTAATTGTAATGGTTTTGAAGTAGAAATTTCGTTTTTGGTTTTAAAAGATGATTTTGTAAATTTTCCTATTTGGCATGGTGAACATAGTGAAGATAAATTTCCATTCAACTTAGGCAATCCTCAAATCAATTCCCTTTTTGTTAGTTTTAAAATGAGCTTTGTACTAGCGTGACCTAAACGTCTATGCCATAGTTCTAATTCATCATTTTTTGTTATAAAACATTTTATAGATGATTTGGAAAGATCATGAAACGAAGCTATGTAAACATTGTGAATTCTAGGTGCAGTTAGTAACACATCTTTTGTTTTAGGATTAACTATTTTGCAAAGATTAGTGGATGATTCAAATAATACGTCTAATCCTTTATCACATAGTTGACTTATAGATATTAAGTTATGTTTTAATCCTTTTACATAAAGAACATTTGAGATAAGAAAAGATTCGTTACCCACTGTACCAACTCCCATGATCCTTCCTTTACAGCTATCACCAAACGTTACGATCCCTCCTTTCTTCTTTTCTATGCTAAGGAATTTTGCTTTGTTGCCCATCATGTGCTTGGAGCAGCCTGAGTCCAAGTACCACACGTCCTCCGTTTCCTTAGCCTTCCTGCAAATCTAGAGAGAAGATGAGAGTAAAGATCCAGATACCCAAGAGGTACCACCCATAGAGTAAGTGGATTTCTTAGGTACCCAGATTTGTTTTAACGAACATTGTTTTATATTCCTGCAAGAGCTAGACGTGTGTCCAAACTTAAGACAATTAGCACACGAAATAAAGGGAGTTGAGACCCTTTTCTGAGTTTCTACGTTGCTCTTGTTGGATGATGTTTGAACATTAGAAAAAACAGAAGATTTTTTAACACTTGAGCTACCGCCGGCGTTAGTGGCTAGCGCTGGGCGGTAGGGTTCACTTTTATATCCGACCCCAAATTTTGTAGAACCATAACATTGGTTTCCCAAAATCATATCCAGGGATTTTTGACCAATCCCGAATTTTTTTATGGCTATATTGAGGTCATGATTTTGTTTTTTAAGAAAAGTATTTTCTGGTACAATCATAACACATTAATTTTCAAATCCCTTTTTGTTATTTTTGATTTGTAAAAGAGAGGTTTTTAGTTTTCTCTCTAAGTCCCCTTTTTCTTTTGCAATAGTTTTGTTTTGTGAGAGGGCCTTAGAAAGAGAGACTTCAAGTTCTTTTGCCAAAAATAAAGAGTGCTCACACTCTTGAAATGAAACCTTTGTCTTTTCAAGGGAAATCACTTTTTTTGTGAGCTTATGATTTTCTTTGATAATAGATTCATTTTCACGATTTAATATACTATTATCTTTTATACTTTGATCATAGGATTTGCAAGTTAAAACAAATTCATCATAGAGTTCTTCGAAAGTAGGAGGAATTACCTCAGTGTCGCTAAGAACACTGGTGTCGTCATCGTTGCTTTTTGCCATCAAGCATAAGTTTGCTTCCTCCTCGCTACTTGACTCAGACTCGTTTGACTCTTCAGGGGAAGAATCATCCCAAGTTGCGGCTTTCAATACTTTCTTCTTCTCTTTTGCTTTGTGTTGTTCTTTTTGCTCCTTTTGATACTTTGGGCACTGGCTCCGAATTTGCCCAGTTTTTCTACAGTGGTAGCACTCTGGTGGTGGTCTTTCTTCTTCATCTTTGCTTCCTTTTTCTTTCCTTGATGAAGAGGAAGATCCCTTTCGTCGAGTATCCTTTTGGAAGTATTTGCGGAATGTGTTCCGTCTTTCCGGATTCCTAATGAACTTCCTGAAGTTCTTCACCAGGAGACCTTCTTCATCTTCATCATCATCTTCGATGCTCTCCTTCTTTGACTTTAGTGCTAGCGCCTTTTTCTTTGGCTCTTTGTTGTATTCATCATGTTGAATCTGGAGTTCTACCTCATGGGTTTTGAGATTCCCAATAAGGTTCTCGATCTGGAGCGTTCTTAAGTTGTGCGACTCTGAGATGGCTGTCACCTTTGGATTGAACCTTGGAGGTAAGGAACGAAGAATTTTCCTCACCAATTCCCCGTCTGAGTAGGTCTTTCCAAGTGCCTTTGAAGCATTGACGATCTTGGTGAACCGGGTGTACATCGAGTTAATGTCCTCTTCGGTATCCATCCTGAATTTTTCATATTCAGATTCCAGTTGGAATAGTTTTGCATCTTTCACCTGCGATGTACCTTCATGAGTAACTTCCAATTGATTCCAAATGTCATAAGCAGTTGTGCATGCAAAAATTCAATTAAACTCAGCCCTATTTAAAGCGCAATATAAAGCGTTCATTGCTTTAGCATTATTTTTACACCTTAGTTTATCGTTATCATCCCATTTATCTTTAGGTTTTGGTAATGTCGCCTCGCCCACTACAGTTGTAGGAGGAGAGTACCGAACTTCTACCATGTTCCATACTTCTACATCCATGGTCATAAGAAAATGTTGGATCGGTAGGCGCCCTTAGAGGGGGGGGGGGAGTGAATAAGGGTTTTTTAAAAACTTATATTATATTTTGTAATACTTGAAATAATAAGAGATCAAAATAGTGATTTTGAATAAAGATCTAAATTGTTTTATAATAAAAGAGATGATAATAAACAATTTAGAGAAATGAAGAACAAATCATTTTTATTACAAAAGGAGAGACATGATTACTTTAATAAAAATGATTACAAAATTTTGATTTCAATGACGCTAGAAATCAAAGCGAGATATGAAAGACTCTTTTTGTTTTCTATACCGACTCGTATCACCACGAACCGGTTGGTTTTAGCCGATCGTTTGCCGGATACGGCCTCAAGCCGCTCTAGCCAACCCTTCCCCGGATATGGCCTCGAGCACCCCCTAGACCTACACCCGAGACCTAGTCGCCAATACGAGGCGAATTTCTGCCCTAAGTCCTACCAGACCTAGTCGCCAACACGAGGCGAGTTTACTTAAACGATTACAAGAAAGGAGGTGAAATAAAAAGACAATAATATAAAAACTCCCTCAATGTGGATCTCTTGGAGAAGTAGACGAAGACGCGGAGTATGATCGTAGTTGATGCGGTCTTTCGTCACGATGATGATGCGTGTTGAAATCTTCTCCACGGATTTCCTTTAGCCTTTATGGATTTGTGGGAGTATCTCTCTGAACCTTCCTCTCTATGCTGTGGCACGAAGCTTTGGAATTCTGGATCTCAAAAGGATGATGAAGACGGAGCCAATGGGTCCTTTTTATAGACTTAGCGCTAGCGCCTGCGCTAGTCGTACCGCCGGAGCTATCCAATATTAGGACATATTCTGCGCGGCAGAATCTTCAATCTGAGGAAACAATTCTCCCTTGCCTACTGTGCTCCTCGCTATCGACTGCGCTAACGGATATCGCTTGGCGCTATCTCCTTCTATAAGTTCTCCCAGCAATTTTGCTTAAGCCAATATTTTGTCGACTGAGAATTCGTCGAACGCCGCTAAGAGTTTGTCGAACAATTTTCGTCGAACGAGATTTCGTCGAACGCCGCTAAGAGTTTGTCGAACGACAGCTAGCGCCTGCGCTAGTATTACCGCCCGCGCTAGTAGGTGTTTTGGATTTGATGGCTCAACTTTGGGGGCAACGTTCTTATGTAATCCTTGAGTCATGTGGACTTTGTTATCCTGCACACTTAAACACACAATATCAAATACATAGGATTTGTTATTCTCAAACCTAGGAGATGCGGAAGACCATGTTCCAACAAACTCCCCCTTTTGATAATAACAAATCAATTAATGATAAATCAGAGCATTAATATATAAGCATGAATAAACTTACTTGAGTGTGTGTGAGAGTGATGACTTAGGATAATTTACGATTTTAGCATTTAGAATTGCTCCCCCTAAATACATGCTCCCCCTAAGTGAATGCTCTCCTAATATGTAAGCTATCATCTTAATTAAGCGTTATATTTTGATAGCAGATTATATTTATCATATTAGTTCTCCCCCTTTTGTTATTAGCAAAAGCGGGTAAGGAGACACCACTAAAAAGTTGATACTAAGATAAAGGCATGATCGAGCTTGTAGAGAAGGAAATGATAAGGATCTTTTAGAATACTTTTCATTGAAATATATCAGAGTTTAAGTATCACAATATTTTCATAAATCAGAGTTTGTAGCATTACCAAATACAAGGGAAATGTAAAGTTGCGGAAGACTTAGAAAAAAAATTAAAACAACCATCTTTTGTAAGTCATGATGATTCAAAAAAAAGATATAGGAGTTCAATTTTATAAAGAAGATGTTTTGTAAATCATTGTTCAAGTAAAATCTTTAAATTCACTAATAAAGTAACCAAGCATGAAATAATGTTATCAAAAAGAGAGTACTACAATGTTATGTTAATTCACAATTTCAAAACATACTAAACATTGTAGAAAGCATGCTAGGTTATCTTAGTGCATTTCATTAATAAAGAGTACTATAGAATTAGCATTAGCATCCAATACTAATGAGAAGAAGTGCTATGGAAGATAATGATGTGCACAAAAGTGTATTTTTGAGTAGAGTAAACACATGTTTTAATCAAAAATACAAGTAATATGTAAAGTAAGAGCACAATAAAACACAAATAATTTTACTTCCACAAACTTCAATGCACAAAAAAATGTACAACTACCAAGGTGCTTTGCACACACAATGCTCATTAAGACTTATCAGGGTGCAAAGTAGTGCTTGGGGGATCACATATTTTATTTTTAATTTTGAAACTAGTGATCCGGTGTACTTAAGAGTAAGTGGTTTTTATTTTGAACGAAAGATTTGATTTGCACAAGATACTTTATTATTCTTTTCAAGGTGCTCAACCTCACAATGCTTATTAAGACTTATCAGGAGGTTCAAGTAGTGCTTGGTGGAGTTATCTTTGTCACTTTATTTTATGATTTTTGTTTTGTACAAAGTTCTCCGAATACACTTGTTTTGCAAACCAATATAATTTATGAGAAAGAACCACTTTTCATAATTTTTAAAAGTTCAAATAAAGGAGTGTAGGTAAGATACTTGTGCAATATTAATTCATTGTACTAATACAAAACATACACAAGCATTCTTTAAAAACATATGTAGACAATGCCAAAATAAGTGAGTGAATAAAGATCATTATCAAACATAAAACATTTACTCATACTTAGAGGCATGCTAAGCTTAGTTCTACACAACTTTTAAAAGATACTTGATGCACATATTAATAGATATATCAAAGCATGATGAAAACAATGTTCAAAGTAGTTTGAAAAGATAAATTGTAACATTATAGAAGTTCTAAATAATAGATTAAATCATGCTTGATTTTCACAATAAAGTTCATACTATTTTTGATATTTTTGTTAAATAATTTTAATTTAAAGTTTGAACTTTTATAATTTGATCTTGGACTTCCTGAGGTCTACCCTGTGAGAGGTTCGCCCGGTACTAGGTGATGTGATGGGATGATAGCCCAAATCACCCTTTCGCAAGATATATGTAAATAGAAAAGTTAAGTTCAAAATAATGATTTTTGATATATTTTTTTTTGTTTTATATTTTTGTAATTGATTTTTCTTTTTAGCTATAGAATTTAAACAAATGACGAAAAACAAAAAAGAAACAAAACATATTTTTTGTAATTTGGCTTTTGTATTTTTGTATTTGATTTTTCAAAAATGGAATAAAAACAGAAGTGCAGAAATGAATAGTACACATAGATTGATATATTTTTATAGATTTTTCAAAATTTTAAAAATACAGAAAAACACATAGGTACGCTAGCGCCGGCGTTAGCGCTAGCGCGGGAAACAGTACACTATTTTTGATGATTTTGAAATTTTTGTTTGTTGATCTTGATTAAGTGTCCAAATAGTAGTTTCATGCTGAAATTTCAGATTTTTAGGAGATGTCTAGATAGTGCAAATTTCTTGAAACATTAGCGATTTTGTATATGACTTTACCAAATAAACTTTGCATGAGATGACATGAATGAACAAATCAAATATGCATGATTTTCGTGATTAACAATAATGTTCATGCACAATAATATCTTGAATAAGTCATAGATGAGAGTAACCAGCCTATATATCTTGGTAAACACATAAAGCGTAACATAAACACAAATATTCTTTAGGTGGCAATGTTAGAATGATAAGTTTGAGATTAATGTTATACCAAGGTTTGATTGTGTTTCAACTCAGAGACCTAGAATGAAGTGATGATTTATTTGATTTGATATCAAGATGATTTAAAGGTCTAAACTTGAAATAAATCACAATACACACATAATACACTAACCATGGTATGTAAATATAATATCAATTGTCATCAATTAATATATCAATTATAATTCACATAATTGTGATAGAAATAATTATTTTTTTAAGACTCTTGATATGACTTATGATATGTGATGTTAGAGAATTTTAGCAAAGGACATTAATAGATCATAGTGGTGCATGTGAATTCAATATTCATTATGATGGTAAATTCTTTCAATACATTTTAGTGATTTTCTTTTAATTAAGAATTTTGAATATATATATATATATATATATATATGTGATTGTTGATAGGTGAACACTAGTGATGGTTTAGATCATGTTTGACATCAAGGAGTGAACACAATATAATTTTTTTTGTGAACAAAGACAACCATATTGAAAGTTGGGCTTTTATTCAGATCATGTTATTTCACTAAGCCACTTGTTGGTGAAGGCTAAAAATCTCAATAGCCAAATAACCTGATTTAATTTGTAATATCTGATAGCAAATTTATAGTTTGATTCATATGGATAATATGAGATATTTAGAAGCAATGAATATAAGAATAAAAGATAGGTCATCAAAATGAAATATGATTTTGAATTTTGATCAATTTGATTTTATAAACATTTTAAGCTTTTAAGAGATAAAATCATATTTTTAATACTGTATAGGATGACCATGACATGATAGTTCAAAAGAAATAATAAAATAAGAAAAATTAAAAGACATGAAAGCATATCATGAAGTAGAACTCTGTATATTTCATTTTGAAAGGATTCTACTTCATGCAATTGATGATACCTAATGAATAAGAGTTTTAGGTATCCAAAGGGGACCATATGGGATGATTCCTTTGGGTACCCAAATATAGCGTGTTGGTTTGTGGGTAGTTAGTGATGAATGGGTCCTTTCATGTGAAGTTAATGTTTCATTTTTAATTTTGGGCCTCCATTCAAACTTTGGTTTAGTGTTATTCTTATATGTGAAATTTCCATTGTGATAATCTTTTTATTGATGATTATGATTGTAATGATTATTGAAAGTATTTTTCATAGGAAATTTGTGAACATTTAATTTTACAATGGGAGAAGATTGATGTTGTAAATAATAGTAATGATTGTTTTTTGGAATTTCATTTTCAATCCTTTGAAGTTTTTTATTTCCATTGTTTGGCTTGTTCAACTTATGAGAAATCATATTCAACTTGCTTTTGGATTTTGCATTATTTTGAGAATGTATGTTTTGAGAATTTTTCTTTATGATTTCCTTAAGCAAGTTGATTTTAGTTTTTAATTCATTATTTTTAATCATTAAATTATGTCTAGCTTTATTATAAGCGATTGTGCTATTTTTAAGACTAGAAACAATTGAATCTATATGATCTTGATAGTTGTTTCTATATTCATCAAATGTTTCATCCATCTCCTTAATTTCAATTTTATAGTCTTTGCACTTAGCACAATCATTTATCAAATATGAATTTTCTAAACATAATTTTTCATTTTGTTCTTTTACTAAAATAAAATCCTTTTCAAGTTTCTTGTGCTTTTCTTTTAATTCATTATATTCTACACAAGTTGTGGTGTTTTCAACTAAGGAGCCATGTGTAGAACTAAATAAATTATAGATTGATTCTTCATTAATTTTTGCCTTTAAATTTTTATTTTCTAAGCGCAAATGTTTATTAGCCTTTTTTAATTTCTTAATTTTGCGCTTTGTAGTTTGAAGCAATTGTAATGTAGAAATAGAAGTACAAAAGATGGGATTTGATTTTCTTGCATTGCTTTCGGGAGAGGCAAGATTTGAACATATACTTTCTTTTAATAAGGGTTTTCAAAAACTTAAGTGAAATTTTGAAAAGCTTTGTAATAATGCAAGATAAAGACAATAAGAAGTCAAGTAAAACAATTGAAATAAAGTAGAGACATGCTTTATTAATATCAAATAAGGTTTTACAAAAGTTGACTTCTATAACGCTAGAAATCGGTGGCGATGAATAGTGAACTCTTTTTGTTTTCTATCCCGACTCGCATCCCCACGAACGGCTGGCCCTAGCCTATCCTCCCCGGATTCGGCCTCAAGCCGCTCTAGCCAACCCTTCCCCGGATTTGGCCTCGAGCACCCCCTAGACCTAGCCTAGATCTAGTCGCCAACATGAGGCGAGTTTTCCCTCTAAGTCCTACCCAGACCTAGTCGCCAACACGAGGCGATTTCACTAACCGTTTACAAGAAAGATATGAAATGAAAATAAATAAAAACTCCCTCTTGATGAACTTCTGAAGTTGGAGACGAAGATCCGTTGTAGAATAAGCATTGTAGAAGCGGACTTCGTTTGGATCTAGCGTGATGAGATTCTCCTTCAGAAGTTTCCAGAACTTTAGTAGGACATCAACTTTCGGCCAAGGTAGCCTCTGGAATTCTAGCACTCTATCTCCCTCTCTGATGTCTCTCTAATATCTGTAATGTATATCTGAAACGAGAGAAGAGGGGTCCTTTTTATAGCCTCAGCGCTAGCGCCTGCGCTAGTGGTACCGCCGACGCTATCCAATATTAGGACACATTCTGCGCGGCAGAATCTTCAATCCGAGGAAACAATTCTCCCTTGCCTACTGTGCACCTCGCTATCTCCCGCGCTATCGGATATCGCCTAGCACTATCTCCTTCTATAAGTTCTCCCGGCATTTGCGCTTAAGCGAACATTTCATCGAACGAAAATTTGTCGAACGCAGCAAAGAGTTCGTCGAGCGAATTTTCGTCGAACGCCGTTATGAGCATTTTGTCGAGCGCCGCTAACAGTTCGTCGAACGACAGCTAGCGCCTGCGCTAGTACTACTGCCAGTGCTAGTAGGTGTTTTGGATTTGATGGCTCAACTTTGGGGGCAACCTTCTTATGTAATGCTTGAGTCATGTGGACTTTGTTATCCTGCACACTTAAACACACAAGATCAAATACACATAGGATTTATTATTCTCAAACCTAGGAGATGCGGAAGACCATGTTCCAACACTGTCCACCTGCTCAATAATCACTTACAGAAATTAAAGCGCTGGGTAATACCCCTCCAGCTCAATACAAGAACATAAAAAGGGGGTGGGGAGCACCACGTGCTTACCCCCAACAACCAGGAGTGCAATTGCACACCACAATGGGCCACAACAATGCACTTAGCGAGGAAATGTGTTCAAGTAAAATATAAGCAATAATGAACTACAAGTGAAGTGCAAATGCATGAAAACAAGCTCAGATGAGTCCGAAAACGGGTATATAACTGGGACTCATCACACCCCCAGACATACCGATTTGCACGTCCCGAGCAATCAAATGCTAAACAAACGGGGAAAGAAAAGTAGATGGCTTAAAATTACAAAACAGAGTACCATGTGAAGTCGCATGCTCATGTGCATAAGAAAATAATAGAGAAGATTTCTCATTATACAAACAGTTTATAGATTTCTAAAAGAGTAAAAGTATATTACAACTACTCAAAAAGGTGAACCAAGGTGAATCATCCGGTCACGCATACAGAGAAAGTAAGCTAAGCGCTGAGATGAGCATTGCTCAAGATTAGGGTGCAGGACAAACTCCACCGAAATCCATCGGTGTCGGTGACCATAAGCTCACTCGATCACATTCTCTCCACGACAGTAGATTGGTTCAAAGTGTGAGTCAGTAGGGATTTAGGTTTTAAATGGGGCTTGGGTTAAGGTGGGGTAAACAAAGATAAAAACGAAGGCTGAATAAGCCTGAACCCAAATGAGCTTTATTATAATTCCCCGCATACCAATCATTGAATGCAAGTGCACCACACCCCCAAACTTGGACTTTGCAATATGGGTGTGTGCACCGCCTACTCCGAATACAAATATTTGCAAAATTTTCAAATTAACTTTTTCATAACAATCTTTTCTTCTTCTTCTTCTTCTTCTTTTTCTCAATCTTCTTTTTCTTTCTTTTCTTTTACCCACAATTTTCACTATAAAAATCACCACAACAACACCCCAATTAATGAAAATAAAACAAGACAAAAGCTCAGATTTGGGAATGCAACTAGGATCGGCTCTTAAGCTTTGGTGAGATAAAAGTGGAGCTGAATCAAGAGGAAGGGGTAAGCACAAAGGGCTAGCGAGGGAGGAGATCATGAATGGCACAAAGGCTCAACCGGGCAAAAATGATGGCCTACATCATTCTCACGCACTAGAACTATCCTATGCCAATGCTTCAAGAATTGCTTGGGGCAAGTTCTAGCCACCGATAAAGATTCTCCTTTCTCCCGACTCAAGCAATACGAGTCTAGCGATCATTTACACACATCCCAATGCTACCGTTTGATTCGCACTGGAGTCACCATTTGAGTATAGTAAACAACATGTACACTAATAAAAAAAATAATACCATAAGTATAAAAAGAAGTCTAATCTATACAAATTTTTATGTAACCGAGCACTTGACTAGGAGCACTACTGGAGTCAACATTTTACTTCGTTACATAGTCCAAAGTCAGCACCTAGACTTTCCCAAATAAGCAGAAGAATTAAATTCAACTCAGAGCACGCATACAGATGAGTACGCGCTCAAGGGGGTGATGTGGTGCGCAAAGAGAATGAACAACAATTTTCAATAAACTAAAATAAAAGTACTTCTAGCATGCTATGCATTAGTGCACGTGAGTGGGCACATAGATCTACTCTCCCATGGACTTAAACAAAATAATCTATCACATTATATAACTTATGAAATTCAAAATAGAGCTAGGGGAAGAGATTACCCAATGCTTAGATATTGAGCATACCAGAACATGTATGAAAATCCAAGGTAAAGCCGCCATACGAAGAATCACGATCACCGCCTTCACAAATAGAAAATACCTGCAGGGGTGAGCTCCATAAAAGCACACTAAAATAACACATAACTAACTAATTTTTGACAGAGATAAATTAAAAGACAAAAACATGAAAGATAACTACTGGGTTATTGTCATCCCAGCACGACTTATTCAGAAGGTAAAAGGTTTTAGCTAATGGGAGTATGGAATGAGAAGTGGACATGCAACTGTTCTAATATCCGCTTCGGTAACGGGTACCGATACGGTGATAGAAACACTACTCCTCCACCTAAATAATAATACATGCTTGTCATAGGTAGAGGGAAGAGAAAGAAAGAAGTGGAGGAAGAGTCCTCCTTACTACTTTCACCAAAATAAATGTCCTTGCCTAGCAGGGTGACGTCTTCAGGGAGGCAGCAGGAGGGGAATACAATACATGGCAGGTCCTTTGTGGAGGGGGAGTCAACCTCCTCACACAAGAAGATATGCACATCATTGATTTGGGCAAACTGCACCAAGTCCTCCTGCATTACCTGTGAAGACTCAACCTTCATAGGCTCAAAAGAAGAAGAAGGTGGGTCATGGAATAAAAGAGAAGAAAAACTTAAACAAATATTAATCAGCGGAGTGGTCCTAGTCTCACTCCCATCAGGTTGGGGAATTAAAATAATGTCGGCATTGTTAACAATGCAGCAAGGTTCGGCAGGATCAACAATTACCTTGCCCAAGATTTGGACTTCCTCCAACGGTGTTGAGGAGAAATCCTCTTCACCTAGAAGGTTGTCCTCCTCCATAGGAATAAGTATGGTATGTAGATCAATTGCCTCCTCATGCAAGGCATCTTCAAAAATGTTGTCAACGACGAGCGTAGTGGCATGCACAACAGGGGGAGGAATATTGCTTGGATGAAAGTCAAGCACCGAATCCTCACAAAGAATTGAATTCATGCGAGGTGATGTATGTACAGGGAATATAGGCTCAGCCATGTCAGAGCCTAGATCAGCCACAATTCTGATGAGCGTGTCTGCATCATTCCCTTCAAAACTTGTAGGTGATATAACAACATAATCATAGGTGGAGGGTGTGCTGTCATAGTTAGGAGTCGGGACGATCCGGATATCCGGCTCGTCATCCTCGTCCAATTGGCAAAGATAAGCAGCACAATCCTTCAGGGCGTGATCTATGATTTGACAAAAGAAGCATCGCCTTGCTGACTTCATTGGCAAGATAGGTGTTGAAGCCACAAGGAGGTATGCCGGTAAAGGCTTAGAAGAATAGCCATAGGACTTACGCACACCATATGGAGTACCAGACGAAGTCGGTGCTCCATATACCAGGCTTTGAGTGCTAGGGCTATTACTCCCTTTGGACATCTATCACTAGCATGAGAGACATCTCCACACCAACAGCAACGAATATTGAATGATGCCCACATTGTGAAGATATCAAGATTCAATAGAAAATCACAAATGTTCAAAAAACTACACCTAACAATAAATTACTAAAATAACCTAATATAAAACAGGAAAAAGGAAAAACAAGAACTGGAATAAAATAAAGGATGCAATTTACAAATGGAAGAACTTGTATCTCTCGGCTCTCCCTTTCCAGAAACTCACATGACTGTGTTCCCCGGTAATGGCGCCAAAAACTCGATGCGCAATTCCGCAACATTGCTATAGGAGGTAACGAGACTGCGGAACAAAACAGCAGTGTACCGATCGTTTAAGTAATATAAAATGGGCAAATTTCCCCAAGTATCGAACTCAAAGGAACACCGTAAGGTGGAGATTACTTTTGAGGAAGGACTTGAGATTGAAGTTCTATCGAGCTGATGGATTGTGGAAGGGTTGATTTGGCTAATGGAAAATAAAAGAAAACAACTAATTAACTATTCTTATGCATGTCGCTATGTGCTGCTTCACCAGGCGGGATGGAAAACTACGCAGGCCTTGAACGCACTACTTCGCAAGGGTGGAAGGAAGAGAAGGTAAGCGGATGGATTGGTTCACACAGGCGGAAGTGAGGTGGAATATACGGGCCGTTAGCACCGCTTAGCTTGGCGAGAGGAAGAGTAGGCTTGCGGAATGAGTGGAGGGTGGAGTGAATTTGGTGGCGCACCTTATACACCCATATAAACAAGATAATTTCAGAAAATTGAAATAGACATTACAAAAGCATGGTTTATAGCTAACATCATCAAATAATGAAGAATCTAGTTACATTTATCAAAACAAAGAGAGGGAAAGCAAAGGAATCGAGCCAATCTGAAGCCTCCGCCGCGACCTCCTTCACCAGCCGATGGTCCGAAGCATTCTCGTCGATCTGCTGGGGCGGAACCACCGGCTTCTCGCACTCGCACCTTCCGGCGGGAGCCACCAGCATAGTCTACATGACCTACCGCTTGAACTTCTCGAATATCTCCATTCACTCCATTGCTATTGGTGGCTGTGAGTGACCCGGGTTGGAGCCATCTCCTGCCATCAAGCTCAGCTTGAGATTTTCTTGCACTGGCTACGGTCCACGCTCACCGCACCAATACTATTGAAACTGTCAACCAATCTCTGCGCTCGGACCCACAGGGGGGTATAGTCGGTGCCTACTTCTCCCTCACTTAACTCTCCTGACAATGGATGGAAAAGCTAGAACAGACCCAAGGCGATAGCAGCCAACTCCATAACTATCCTGGAGGAGAGAGATACAAAGATCTGATCTCCTCCAAGGTGCCCTTAAGGGTCTATTTATAGATTTTCTAGTCTGGTCTGCAAATAGCATGAATCCTCCTTCCGGTTTTACTAACCGCACCCCAATTGGTCTGATAACAACCTAATTCCACTGTTCTGAAGAGCTATTAGCAGCCCACAAGGGGTATCTAAGTCATTTCACATCTAGATCCTTCTGGGCGAGTGGTCCATGAGGGCACCATTCGCCATCCATGGGCGAGTGGTCCGAGAAGGCACCATTTGCCACTCTCGGGCGAGTGGTCCATGAAGGCACCGCTCGCCGCTTCCGGTTTCCCTTTGAGAATAGGATTCCGACCTTTGTTTGCCTGTCTGTCCTCGCCTTAGGACTTCCTCGTTTGTGAGTACTACCTCCCCCCGCCGGGAGAATGCTCTTTTGGGCCTATGCAGAAGCCTGCTTACCTCACTCGTCTTCCCTTTCGGCCACCCTGTGGCTAGGGGACCCCCTCGATGAATACGGGGTTGTACAAGTTCGTCTTAGGTCCATTGCTAAATGTAAGAAAGAATCCTGCAGAAAATGGATCAGAGAAAAAATAAATCGATTTGGATGCACCGGTGAATGTAAGAAAAATACCTGCATAAAATGGATGAGTAATAAAATTAAATTGATTTGGGTGCACTCGTGAATGTAAGAAAGATACCTGCAGAAAAAGTATGGGTTGGTATGCTTCAGGGGAGCAATGCGAGTGACGCAAGAGAAGACCCGCAGAAAGCGTTCATCTTTTGCAAAAAAGGATCGGTGGATAGATCTTCGAAGCAAACTTATTAACAGAATAAATAATTCCTAGCATGAGAGTGTGAGTAAAATAATTCCTAACATGAGAGTGCGAGTGATGAATTGCCATGAATATATCAAAGAACCAAAAATCTTAACTACCAAGAAAAACTCACCAAGATTAACAGTAGAAATAAATCTAGCTTAGCATTACTCACACAGGAAATACCCTATATATAAATCTATATTAGCAGAATTTGTAGAAAGAAAATGAAGAATCGTAAATCCAATCTCTTGGAGCCGAAAAATAGGGTAAAAACATGGAGGAAAAAATATATCTAACCAAGATTAACTTTAAGTTAGCATTTACTATCTTTACTTCAACAGTGAATGCAGGAGGCACTTTAACCATAGTGATGATTCCTGCACAAAATAAAACATAGGGTCAAAAGGAGATGCCCTAAATATTGGGATGAGGAATAGATGTTAGATGGAGAGGAAGAAGAAACTCACAGAAGAAATATCGGGGATAGCGGATAGGAATGAAAGAAGCTTCATCGCTCAGAAGAAAGGACTGATGTGGATATTGTTCAGGTAACCCTGAGGCAACATGTAGCTTCTCTATCCAGATCATGCGTGATCTGAAAGAAGAAACTCACAGAGAAGCTTCTCGCTCGGAACTCACCAGAGAAAGGGGGAACTTCAGTAAAGCAACCCTGAGGCAACATGTAGCGGCGGGAGGACGCAGAAATGGAGCAGCAATCTGAAGGGGGTGACTGCGGTTGGAGAGTCGGGAAGAGAATGTCAACCAGGGTGCCCTTTTCACGGAGCACGCCGAAAGCACGAATGCCACCCCGCGTTTGGAGAAAGCTTGATCGCTCGAGAGACCTTGTGCCAAAGAATAGGTTGTGCCATCTCAGTTTTTTCCCTGCCTCTACTCGCTGATTTCGGCAGGTGGCAGTCGAGGAGGAGATGTGTCATGCCAGAGAAGGTGAAATGATGAAGGTTGCGCCATCTCAGTTTTTTCCCTGGCTCTACTTACTTCTTTCGGCGGGAGGCAGTCGAGGAGGAGATGTGTCGTGGCAGCCCAAAAACCCAAATTTTATAATAGTAGGTGACTGCTTTATGAGGGTGATTTGGTCCTCTCAATTAAAGCACCAGTGAAGCATGAAGAGTTCGGCAACAAGGTTTCAGGACGGGAAATTTTTTTTATATGCGTATCTTTGCTATTTTTATGTGCGAAAATAATTTTTTAGGCTAATATGTATATTTTCTTACAAAATAAAAATCTTAATATCGATTCATATTTTTTTTACAATCATTTTAAGATCTCATATGCATATGTTTTGTATAAAATTTGTAAAAATATTACTGTAGAACAGATGTTTTTGTTAATGTTAAAAACAACTGTATTTTTGCCTTCAAAAAAGATCTGAAAACACATCTTTTTGGAATTGTATTTTCGATACAACTGTAGTTAATAGAGAAAATACAGTCTCGCGGCTAGAGGTAGCAATGATACACGTATAAAAATATTTCTCTCCAGGATGAGGATGAAAGTGGGGCAATTGGCAGCCGGCAGACTGGTGGATAAAAGGTAAGACCTAATCTAACAGAGAACTGCCAATCTAATTGACTAATAGACAATTTCCAGTTATCATCGAGTGTTGTCATCATAATAAATTTCATCGCCGAAACTTTTTCTAATAAACGACGAATAAAGGGCTATAAGTTATTTTTATTAAGCGTCACTGATCTACGGTTGGCCAATATTATATGTATAGGTGTGTGTGTGTGTGTGACACATATTTAATTTCTCAATTTTTGTCCAGGAGGACTTCTCTTCGCGAATGTTACGTACACTTTTTAATTTATACAAGTGACAGGCACGGGCCTCCGGCCCGATCAAAGGCTGCATTTGTCATAGGGGCGACAATTGTAGTGGAGGGCGACATATGTCATGGGGTGCGACATTTGTCGTGGGGGCGACATTTGTCGTGGGGGCGACATTTGTCATGAGGGCGACATTTGTCGTGGGGGGAGACATTTGTCGTGGGGGGCAACAATTGTCATGGGCGGTGACATTTATCATGGGAGGGTACATTTGTAGTGGGTGGGGACATTTAACCTGGGCTGCGATATTTGTCGTGAGGGCGATATTTGTCATGGTGGGCGACATTTGTTGTGGTGGATGACATTTATCATGGGGGCAACAATTCTTGTGGGTGGGGGCGACAGTTGTCATGGGCGGCAACATTTATCGTGGGCGGGGACATTTGTAGTGGGAGGGGACATTTAACCTGGGCGGCGACATTTGTCGTGAGGGCGATATTTGTCATGGTGGGCGACATTTGTCATGGTGGATGACATTTGTCATGGGGGCGACAATTGTTGTGGTGGGCGACAATTGTCATGGGCGACGACATTTGTCGTGGGCGCAATAATTGTCGTGGGCGACGACAATCATCGTGCGGGGCGACATTCATCGTGGGGGGCAACATTCGTCGTAGGCGGCAACATTCGTCGTGGGTGGCGACATTCTTCAGCGGCATCACCATTCGTCGGAGGCGGCACCATTCGCCGAGAGCAGCAACATTCGCCAACCCAATAAAAAATAATGAATTCGCATTTTTTTCTAGTATTAATCTTAAGAAAATATTTCAGCAAAATAGTAATGAATTCATATTACCACAGGATTCACAAAATAAAATAACAATTTTGGAGGAAACAAAAGTGGTCCAAAGATCACATACATAATGTCGCTAATAGTAATGATTGTGAATCCAATTGACCATTACGGAAGTAGTCGGAGGAGAAGCAAGAGAAGTTGTTGTTCCTGCTAAAGGGAATGTTGAGCTCGTGAAGGCTTGGAAGAGAACAAATGCAAAGGCCGAGTTCAATCTCAAGTGAGCTATCATTCCAGAGTTATTTGATCACATCATTGGATGTAGAAATTTGGCCAGCCTTGGATGGCTTGTTCAATAAGAAGAATGTAGCTCGGCTACAGTTCTTGGAAAATGAGTTTGCAAAAGAAACTCAAGGTGACTTGTCCATTTCAACGTTCTTCCTGAAGATGAAGAACCTATGCGCAGAGATATCAGCATTGGAACTAGATGAGCCTATCTCAGAAGCGAAGCTGAAGAGACACATAATCCGCGGCTTGTGGAGGGAGTATGTGGCCTATGTTACTTATGTCCAATGCTGGGCCAATCAGCCATCATTGCTGGAGCTGGAGAACTTACTTACATCGCAAGAGAGTTTGGATAAGCAAATGGCAGGGATATCAGTATCTAGGGGAGAAGAAGAGGTTCTCTTTTCTGGAAAGAAGAAGCGTTAAGACAAGAAGAAGAAGTCATCTGGTAACGATGGTTCGTCTACTTCATATCAGCAAGAGAGGAGTCATGCTCCTAAGTCTGAAGGGAAGAAGAAGGAAGGACTGAGATGTTTTAAATGCAACAAGCTTGGTCATTATAAGAGAGACTGCAAGGTCAATCTTCAGTCAGGGCATGCTGCGGGTAAGGAGGAGGCTGGTTCCATTGCTGAAGGTAGTTTGGGTGGTGGAGGTGCTTTCATGACGGGCACTTGTGTTCGTGCATTGGATTCCATCAACTATCAGGATGATTGGATAATGGATTCTGGGTGTGGTTATCACCTCACCAGGGATGAGTTGAAGTTCTCCTCATTGCAAGCATACTCAGGTAATGATGATATCATTACAGCTGATGATACGGTTCATGCAGTTGAGAAGGAGGGTATGGTTTCTTTGAACAGAGATAGAGGTCCTCTCACGTTGAAGAGTGTCTATCATGTTACGGGGATGAAGAAAAACCTCTTCTCGGTGACTAATGTTGTTGATGCTGGCTATCACGTTCTGTTTGGTCCAACAGAAGTGAAGTTTCTTCGAAATGTGTCATTGGTGAAGGCATATGTCACTCATGTAGGAAAGCAGGTGAAGGACTTGTTTGTGATATCTACAAGTTCGTATGTTGATAAAATGAGGACTAATGATAGCGTTGTTATCTGGCATGAAAGACTTGGACATGTTGGGATGGATAAGTTGAAAGCTATGGCAGGAAGAGGCCTTGTAAGAGGATTGCCTAGTTTGTCATCCTTCGGTGAAGATCACATTTGTGCAGGTTGCCAATATGGTAAGGCTCAACATCATCCATTTGACAAATCACAAAGCAGATGCAAAGCACCATTGCAATGTATTCATGGTGATCTGTTTGGACCTATTGCAACGGTCATTCTTGGAGGTAGCAGGTATATGCTAGTCTTGATTGATGACTTCACTAGATATACATGGGTATATTTTCTGAAGGAGAAGTCAGAAGCCTTTGAAAAGTTTGTGGAGTTCAAGGAGCTAGTGAAAGGTCATCTTAACCCGCGGTTCAAGAAGTTCAGAACTAACAATGGAGGGGAGTTCTCCTCAAATGTGTTCTTTAACTTCTGCAGGAAGCATGGCAAATGGAGAGATCTTTCTTGTGCTCACACTCCACAACAGAATGGCATTGCAGTGCGAAAGATCCATCATCTGACGGAGACCTGCAAATGTTGGCTTCATGCCAAGAGTATCCCAATGTCCTTCTGGGCAGAGGGAATGTCTTGTGCAACTTATGTCATCAATTGGATGCCTCTAAGTCCCATCAACATGTAGACCCCTCATGAGTTGATGTTCAAGGAAAAGCCTTCGGTGGAACACCTTCGAGTGTTCGGACCTACCTGTTATGTGCATGTTCCTGATGCCCTCAGAATGAAGCTAGATGCGAAAGCAAGGAAGCTAGTCTTTGTCGATTATGATAACTGAAAGAAGGGTTGGAGATGCATGGATCTAGAGACACAGAGAGCTATGGTCTTAAGGGATGTGGTATTTGATGAGTTGACATCATACCAGGGTAGCTCTTCTGTTGAGCTACAAGGGAGCAGGACAGATGGTGGACTTGAAGAAGCTACAAAGGAGTTTCTGATGGAGTTGCCTGTTTCTCCAGGTGCTCCAGGTGCTTCTAGCTCCAAGTCAGGTGCGTCAGGTTCTGGAAGCAGGAGGAGCGTTGCTCCAAGTTTACCTGAAAGGAGAGCTAGTTCAGAACAAGTAGTTGTAGAGGTGGTTCAGAGCAAAGCTCTGAGGAGGTACAAGAGGACTATCATTCCACCAGATCGGTATACAGGGGGAAATTTGGTGAGCTTTGTCTCATGTTTCTTCGCAGGTCCCCTAGATGAGAGAGTGCCATCTTGCTATGAAAACTCCGTTGGAGTCAAGGAGTGGGAAGGAGCCATGGATGAAGAGATGGCTGCTCTCAGGAAGAATGAGACTTGGGACATGGTGCCTAAGGTTGAGGGAGTTACTCCAGTGACTTGCAAATGGTTTTTCAAGCTGAAGAAGAAGGCGGATGTAAGTATTGAGCGGTACAAGGCTCGTCTTGTAGCTCGAGGTTTCTCTCAGAAGTATGGGGAGGATTATGTTGAAACCTTTAGTCCCATTGCCAAAATGACTTTGGTTCGAGTGGTGATCGCATTGGCTGCTTGCCAAGGGTGGAAGATATGGCAACTCGATGTGAAGAATGCTTTCTTGTATGGCGATATTGATAATGACATATTCATGGATTAGCCACCTGGGTATGTTTCCGAAGAACACCCAAGTTATGTTTGCAAGCTTAAGAAGGCTCTTTACGGATTAAAGCAGGCGCCTTAGGCGTGGTATGGCAAGATTGCAGAATACCTCTAGTTCTGCTGATACTTTGCCTCTGATTCTGATTCAAGCTTGTTCGTAAAGAAAATAGGGTAGCTTCAGGTCTTGGTGCTGTTATATGTTGACGACGTGATTGTCACCAGGAATTCGGAAGTGGAGGTAGCTATGCTTCGTGCTGAGCTAGCTAACAGATTTGAGATGAAGGACTTGGGTGAGCTCCACCATTTCCTTGGACTCGAAGTGGAGAGGAAAGAGGGTAGTATGCTTGTTTCCCAGAAGGGCTATGCAGATCGGATTGTGAAGAGATTTGGCATGGAAGGGGGGAAGAGCAACTCTACTCCACTGGAGATTGGTATTCATCTTCGACGTGATGAGGGAAAAGTTCTTTCAAATCCTTTGGTGTTCCGGGCTTTGGTGGGAAGTCTGATATATTTGACGATCATGAGGCCGGATATTGCTTTTGCGGTTGGCCGAGTGAGTCGGTATATGGCAGAGCCACGGAAGCCTCATCTTGTGGAGGCAAGGAGCATTTTGAAGTATATTAAGACCACCTCTGATTTGGGTCTCTTCTACGGGAAGGACTCAGGCTTTTGCTTGTACGGATACATGGATGCTGATTATGGAGGAGATTTAGATGATCGGAGATCGACTTCTGGATACGTCTTTATGACAGGATTTACAGCTATATCATGGTGCAACAAGAAGCAGGTTTCTGTGTCTGTCTCTACCACAGAAGCGGAATATAAAGCTTTGGCTTTGGCAGCTTAAGAAGCCATATGGCTTAGGAGGCTTGTGGAAGACATTCATAGGGAGGTGCTTGGTCCTACTCTGCTGCGTGGTGATAATGAGAGAGCCCTCAAACTGGTGAACAATCTATTTTGTCACGCACGTACGAAGCATAGAGAGAATCAACATCATTTCATTCGGGAGATAGTGTTGGAGGGATCTCTGATTGTGGAGCATGTGCAGAGCAAGGACAACATTGCTAACATATTTACAAAGTCGTTGTAAAAGGAACCATTTACACGGTTGAGGAGATTACTTGGGGTGACTTCCACTTCCTACTTCAAGGGGGAGTGTTAAATTTTTGAAGTGGAAGTGGTTTTATCTGGGCGGTCTGTTCTTGGAGACTGCAGAGACCGTGCGGCCTGTCTGGCAGTTTACCTCTGGAAGCCGCGAGCTCGGTGTGGCGACCTAGCTGGTGGGGTCGCGTGTCTCTGGTGTTGGCGGCATGTGTTCGGTCTGCCTGTTCTGCCCAAGTATCTTTTGTTCCGGTGTAGACCAGGCGGTCTGTACTGAGGTCGCTACTGCGGTCTCGTACAACCTAGTTGTCTTGGCGAGCTGTCCATCCCAGATAGTTGTGCCTTAGTTATAATAAGGTCTTGAAGAGACCGCGTGCTTCGATAAGGAAGGTGACCATATCCCTCGGGGTGGTGACGACATCCGTTTGTTCGCCAATAAATAGGGGTGCCGAGGTTGCCATAAATAATTGAGTACTGTAAGAACCAAAGTTGGCTTGATTGTGCGGTCTCATTTTAAGGTTGCGCGGTTTGCATTTTGTCTGACCAGTTTGTTTGTTCGCAGGTTAACGACTTGCAGTTTCCGTCAGCATTCTCCTTTCTTCCAGCATTGAATAAACCAGTCCGGCAGCAGTTTGTCTGGGCGGACTCTGTTAAGGTGTTCTTGGACTGTGCAACGGACTCAGTTGATTAGCCATTCTTAAGTGATCAGGCAGTCTTGAGTTGCGGACTGCAGTAGGAAGCAGTTCTTTGTCAAGTGTTCGTGCGGTCTCAGAGTTAACCGTGTGGCTTTCCTGTTCGAGCGGTCTGGCGGACTCTGCCTTGACAGTTCGCTGGCGAGTTGTTTTTTGTGTCTTGTGCTTCTCTCCTTCGTGATTCTTATGAATCATGTCTCGCCATGTATGTCTCGATTTGTAAAGAGATAGAAAATAACAAGAGCACTATTCTGTCTTTGCCATTGTCATTGATTGTCATGCTTGTGGATTGTGTGAAGTGTTCCGCATTTTTTACTTCACTTCGGACCTCTAAATAGTTTAACACTCCATCCATACTCCCATCATCTTGAACTCTTAAAGATCCGAATAACTCGTGCTGGGAGGATAATAACCCCAGTAGTTATCTTACTTTTTCCTGCATTTTTATTTATTTTACCTAGTTTGGTTTAGTTAGTTGTATTTCATTTTTGTTGTCTATTTTATTTTGTTTTGGCGGAGCTCACCCGTGCAGGTTTTCAATTTTGGATGTCGGATGCTATGGGTTTGCCCTGGATTTACATGCGTCTTCTGGTAAGCTCACGTATTGAGAATTAGGTACTCTCTTCCCCTAGCCTTTATTTTGAATATCATGGTTATATATTGTGTTAGATTTTTTAGCTTAAGTCCGGGGGATAACCATTTTATGTGCCCACTCACGTACACTATTTCATAGCATGCTAGAATCTTTTATTTCAGTAATTTTGTAACATTTTCTTGTCCACTTGAGGGATTATTTGCTCAGGACGAGCAAATGGTTAAGTCTTGGGGTGTGATGAGTCTAATATTTATAATCGTACTCATCTGGGCTCGTTTTCACACTCAAGCACTTCACTTTTTGTTTGTTGTCACTCATATTTCACCTAATCTTAGTTTTAACTTGAAGTCCGCTTTTAGCCAGTTGTGGTATGCAATTGCACGCTTAATAATTCTCGTGGAGAGTGTATTGCTTTCCTCATTTTCTTCACTTTTGTGCTTGGCAATTCTGCACATGCCAGCAACTATTTGCATCGGTCCGTTTGCGCGACACAAGCGGGATCTGTTATTTTTGTGAAATGTTGTTGCTCACGCACGGTCGTGCATTTTACTTCTCGCACAACCATCCGATCGCGCCCAAGAAACCTTCTACACAACACAACTTTTTGCCTAATAATCAGTGTCCTGTGTTCGCTCGTGCATTTTCTTCTCGCACAATCTGTTCGATTGTGTGTCAAGATAATCTCACGGGTGGTTTGTAGATTGGACAAATCGCACGATTGTGCGGTTTTCTTTGTGCATAGGCAATTTAGACCATGCGCATGATATTTGATGGCTTTTAAATTAGAGTTCTTTTTAAAGCTTTTGATTAAATTTTATCCAAACCAATATTTGATAAAGGCAAGTATACCTTATCGTGTATAGTATAGGATATTTCTAGCAAATATCAAGGTCATACTTTTCTACGGATCGTGTTGATTATTTCTACTTATAAGGAACGAACTATTATTTTATCAGAATGAGTTTTTGAGTTGATTTCTTTTACTTTTAAAGAGTGATAATAAAAGTATAACTATAGTTTTGAAAATGATGATAAGGATAGCGTCTGATGTCGAACTACCTTGAGATGAAAATAACTTTTTTAGAAGTAAAACATCTGATTTTTCAATTAGTTCGAACGGCTTGGCCGTGGAGGTTCCACTAGTATGAAGGCACCTCTCTCGAGGGTATGCCCACCTGAGATTAAGAATATTTGACCGAACTCTCATTCTTTAATCGAATTTCCTTAATACTCGCTTTATGTAGTGAACCCCGCTATTGGGTTTTTATTCCAATTCAAGAGACTTACCTCATGCTCTCTCAAGGGTAGATCTCAATTCTCTTTACCCATGAGTGATCGATCTGTATGCACGACCCTCTCAACTAACTAGTATATGAAAACAGAAATGAAAACCACACATCGATTATATGGTTCCACTCAACGTTTTTCTTGGGTAAATCTTAAGCTCGTTAATTTTGTTTAGAAAAGAAAGAGATCTTTTTTATTATAGAAAACCATTTAATTGTCCCAATGCTCTTCGACATCGCGCGCTAAAGGAGATTAGCCACTCATCAGAATGGGGATGACTTTAGTGATGAAAAAGTACATGATAATATTTTAAGTGATTCTAAGTGCGTTTAGCAAAAAAGGAAAATAAAGAAAGATAATAAAAGACACAGTAAATTGAAAACTCACACACTCTATAGTAATTTAAATGACAAGTAATAAATCACACTCATGCACTCTACTTTAAATTAAAAGTAAGTTACAAAAAAAGTAAAACTATCTCATACACACACGCACTCTACTTTGAAATGAAAGAAAGCGTAAAAACCATTCTCATACACACACACACACACACACTCTACTTTGAAACAAAAGAAAGCATAAAAACTATTCACATACACCCGCGCACTCTACTTTAAAGAAAACTAAGTTACAATGCAATAAAATCTAAAGCTCATACACTCACACACACTAACATAAAAAAACTATGTTAAAAGAAAATAAAAACAAAAATTGTACACACACACCATAATAAAGAGAAACTAAATTAAAAGAAAAGAAAAATTAAAATCAAATACTCACACATTCCAACATAAGGATAAGAAGAACAAAATGAGAGAATAAACTATTTCTTTTCCAAAATAATGATTACAACTAGACTAGGAGAGAGAAAATTAAAAAAACATAAAAACTTAATAGAAGAAAAGGAAAATGCACAAAAATATCTCACAAACACTCAAAATCACTCACTAAAACTTCCTACTAAGCTTCAACCGAGCCCCTCTATTTATAGGGAAAATTTTAGAATTACACGCCCTTAGTCATGGTCGTGACCGAGGGCGTGACCGGGGGTGGTTGAAGTGATTAGAACAGTTTCTCTTTTGGATGGATCTGGAAGGGTTGATTGAAAAAAGGCTACACACGGGCATGGCTGGCAGTGTAACGGACGTGACCTTGGGCATGACCTGGGCGTGCCGTAGAAATCGAAATAGTTGGCCTTCTACAGGAGTTGAGGAACACGGGCGTGACTTTCTTTGACACGGGCGTGACTTTGACACGGGCGTGACTTCACAAATTCTTCGAGATTGCCCCAAAATTGGTATGGATCTTCGAGATAACAATTTATGTTTACACGCCCTTGGTCACGTGACTGATGGCATGTCCTAACAAAAATTTCCAAAAAACTGCAAATAAAAAAATAAAGCTAAGTTAGTAAGGAAATAATTAAAAAAGAAATTTATTCATTAATTTACATAGAAAATTCACAATATTAATTAAAACTATACTAAGAACTATACTAAAAATATGTATAATTTACTACTCATCAAATACCCCCATATTTAAGTTTTTGCTATTCTAGAGCAAAAGTAAGATAGATATTCGTACAGAATTATAATAAGTTTTAATTTTAGGCTATCATTTTAATCAAAAGAGGTACTGAAAAATAAAAATCCGAAGTATAACAGTTAAGTCCTAAATTATGCAAGGGATTTAAGTAGGGGAAATGTCTTAGCCATAAGACTTCTTAAGATAATTAAATAGCAAGCAAAATTGCAATCATTAGTAAATAAGCTTAGATCAAAATTATAATAACCTTTGCTTTAAAGAAATGCGAAGGAAATATTACAAGTTACTAATTATGCTCTCAAAAAGATTTTTGAATTAAGTCTAGGTACAATAAATTGGCTAGGGGAAAAGGGGTAAAAAGCTTTGGCAAAAAGAAGAGTACTTTAATTAGGGGTGATGAATTTTATTCTCTCACCCCTACTTTTTATTTTTCTTTGGCACCCACCATGGTTTATGAGGGAAATTATTTTTTCAACTAACCAAATGCTTTTGTTTACGGAATGAAATCTTATTCCCATTGACATAAGATCTTTTAAATTTTTATTTGGTGCCTATGTTTACGGAATGAAGTCTTATTCCCGTTGACATAAGATCTTTTTAAAAATTTCTTATTCTATTTTTTTGCCATGCTAAATGGGTGCATACAAGGGGGTTTTCAAGAGAAATACTAGAGTAATAAAAAAAATTTTGATAGTAACCTTAGTAATTTGAATGTTCCTAAATTCCTAAAGGCATAAAGTAGAGAAAATTGAGGTCTAAGGTTGTTTTTCTAACATAATACACATGCCTCTATTTTAGATAATTCAGATGTAGTGCTTGAAAACAAAGCCTCTATTTAAATTAGAAACACAAAATATTCTTTAAAACTTAACCCTAGATGTTTAGATCTATCTACCTATGATGAACAAATGGCTAGAAAATTAAAAATTATGAAAATCCACAAATAGATACTATCGAAACTAGGTGCTTGGAAAAAAATAAACGTAGGGTTTTGTTATATTTTTGGTGTTTTAATTTTTTTTACTACGAAATAAACTTATTTTTGGAGAATTTTGGGGTTTTATAATTTTTTTGGTTTTTTCACATATTTTTAAAACTATTTTTGTTAAAAATTTGGGTTTGATAAAATTGTTTTGGGTTTTTCTTTTACGAAATAGACTATTTTTGAAAATTTTTTGGTTTTGCAAATTTTTGTTTTGCACATAAATTTGAAATGAAAATAGGAAAACACCCCCATACTTAAAACCCAACATTGTCCCCAATGTTGTAATTTAAGTATGACGAAGCTAGCAAAGTTAATTGAAAATGCGGTTTGTACAAAAAGGAAGAAGGGGGAGCAAAAAAGCTTCCCTAAATTGAGGTCGGGGAGGCCGCAAGTAATCCTGCAAAAACAAGTATAAGAAACTAAGTAAAATAAAATATTAGATTGATATTGGGTGCCTCCCATAAGCACTTTGTTTACCGTCGCGTAGCTTAACTAATTCGGCGTGG
The DNA here is from genome assembly GCA_033032865.1 of Dactylorhiza incarnata. Taxonomy (NCBI): domain Eukaryota; kingdom Viridiplantae; phylum Streptophyta; class Magnoliopsida; order Asparagales; family Orchidaceae; genus Dactylorhiza; species Dactylorhiza incarnata. The sequence goes on along the minus strand of JAWHQI010000028.1, from coordinate 9,727,173 downwards.
TGAGATTATAAGTTGGGGAGGGTTAAAGATTCGATATTTTTGTCCACTGGATCGCCCGCAAGGTAAAGTTTTAAACGGTGGTCGTTTACTTTAAATGAGCCTTTTTCGGGGTGGGAGATAAGAATGGTCCCATATGACCAAACTTCTTTAACTTTAAAGGGGCTGGACCAGCGAGATTTTAACTTACCTGAAAAAAGCTTGATGCGTGAGTAATAAAGAAGGACAAGATCGCCCGGCATAAAAGTTTTTGGAAATTTTATTTTTCGATCGTGGTAGAACATAGAACGCTCCTTATAAAATTTATTACTCTCATAAGCATTCGCATGCCATTCATCGAGTTCATTTAGGTGAAATTTTTGACATTCGGAGGCTAAGTTCGAATCGAGGTTTAAAAATTTTAGAGCCCAAAAGGCGCGGTGCTTTAACTCTACCGAAATATGGCACGCTTTGTCATAGACTAATCGATGTGGCGTACAACCGATGGTGGTCTTATATGCCGTACGATACGCCCACATCGGGCTGTCGAGTTTTATGTACCAATCTTTCCTATTTAATCAAATTGTTTTTTCTAGAAGGCGTTTAATTTCTCGATTCACTACCTCGACTTGGCCGCTTGTTTGGGGGTGATCGGCGGTGGCGAGTTTGTGTGTAACGCCGTACTTAGATAAGATTTTTGTAAATTGGGCATTGCAGAAATGCATACCCCCATCACATACTATTGCGCGGGGCATGCCGAAGCGAGAAAATTATACGACGACTCTTGCATCATTAGTGAGGAGAGCTTGCGCTTTCGCCCACCTAGATTCATAGTCGACCGCCACTAAAATATAGCAATTATTAGATGAAGAAGGTAGGGGGCCTATGAAGTCTATGCCCCATAGGTCGAAGTTCTTGCACTCAAAAAAATATTTTTGGGTCATCTCGTCACGACGAGAGATGTTACCCGACCGCTGGCAGCTATCGCATTTACTCACAAAATTGTGAGCATCTTTAAAGAGACTAGGCCAATAAAAGCCCGCCTCTAGTGCCTTCCGCGTGATCATGTTCTCTTGATAAAGCCCACTAGACGGCCCCTTGTGGCAGTGATGCAGAATTTATGCACCCTCCTCACTTGAAATACATCTCCGCACTATTTGGTCCGCATAAATACAAAAGAGTATAGGGTCCTCCCAAAAGTAGTTTTTCAAATCAGAAAAGAATTTCTTCTTTTGCTGGGTCAAAAAATCTTATGGAAGGACCTGTACATCTAGATAGTTTGCATATTCTGTGAACCAAGGGGTGGGAGAATTTTTTAAATTAGAAATAATTAAGAGGTGCTCCTTGGGAAATCTATCGTCTATGTCGGGCTCGACGAGCACTTCCACGATGGGGTTCTTTAAACAAGAGAGGTGGTTGGCTGCCAAATTCTCATCCCCTTCTTGTCCCGGATCTTTAAGTCGAACACTTGCAGTAGGAGGATCCATCAAAGCAAGCGGGGCTTGGCATCTAACTTAGCTAATAAATATTTGAGGGCAGAGTGGTTAGTGAAAACTATCACATTAGAAAGCGCGACGTAGGGCCTGAACTTATCGAAGGCAAATACGACAGCAAGAAGTTCCTTTTCCGTTGTAGTGTAATTAACATGTGCGGTTGTGAGTGTCCGAGAAGCGTAATAGATAGGATATATTTTTTAACGCTTTGGCCTAGTATGGCTCCTACCACGATATCGCACATTATTTCAAACGGAAGGGACCAATCTGGCGCCACCAGAATGGGAGAATTGATAAGTTTTTCTTTTATAAAATTAAATGCCTCTACGCAAGCGTGATCAAAAATGAAAAGGGAATCCTTCTCCAGGAGGTGTGTTAGCGTTTTGAAATTTTTGAAAAGTTTTGAATAAACTGACGGTAAAAACTTGCGTGGCCTAGAAAACTTCTAATGGATTTTATGTTTGATGGTGCGGAAAGTTTTTCAATAATTTCTACTTTGGCCTTATCGACCTCCATCCCCTTGGTGGAAATCTTGTGGATGAGGACCAAACCTTCCCAGACTATAAAATTACACTTTTCCCAGTTTTAAACTAGGTTTGTATCTTCGCATCTTTAGGGGACTCAATCTAAATTATGTAGGCAATTCTAAAAGGAGCACCCAAATACGGAGAAGTCGTCCATAAAGACTTCCATAATGTCTTCTACGAGCTAGCCAAAGATGGCCATCATACATCGTTGGAATGTAGCTACCATATTATAGAGGCCAAATGGCATCCTTCGACTTGCGAAGGTACCAAAGGGGCACATAAAAGTTGTTTTCTCCTGGTCTTTGGGAGAGATAGGAATTTGGAAAAACCCTGATAGACCATTGAGAAAACAATTGTATGGATGACCTGAAGGTCGCTCCAGGATTTGATTAGTAAACAACAATGGGAAGTGGTCCTTTCGGATGGCATCATTTAATTTTCGGTAGTCGATGCACACCCACCAACCTGTAACAGTATGGGTTGGGATCAATTCGTTGTTCTGGTTGGCCACAACCTTTAAACCACCCTTCTTTGGCACGACTTGTACGAGGCTCACCCACGTACTATTCGATATTGGGTAAATAATCCCCACATACAGGAGTTTTATTTCATTTGCCCTAATGACATCCCGCATGTTTGGCTAAGTCGTCGCTAAGGCTAGATGGTTTTGCGGGAATTATCCCCAAGAAAAATTTTGTGCATGCAAAAAGAGGGGTTTATCCCCCTAATATCAGAAATTTTCCATGTAATTGCACGACGATGCTTTGTTAAAACGTCCATAAATTCGGAAGTCTCTGAATCGCTTAAAGTAGAAGAAATAATAACGGTAAGTTTTAATTTTTTGGCGAGAAATGCGTATTTTAAATGAATGGGGAGTTGTTTGAGTTCTAAGACCGGGGGTTCTTCGTAAAATGTAGTAATTTTGAAATCTTGTGAATCAAAAGGTTTGAAAGGCAAATCTGGCAGTAATTCGTCGAAACAGGTTAGATTTGCCAGATCTAAATCGTCTAACATGAAAGACAACAATTCAGAAAGAGAAGAACACTCGTCCTCAAATGCGGATTCCAAATGAAAACAGGAATCATCTTTCGATAAGTACTTCTGCATGGAGGGATTAATGTGAAGAGTAACTTCATTGTCTCCGACCCGAAGGAGGTGGTGATCGTTACTTACGTCAATTAATGCATGGGTGGTTGAGAGGAAAGCGTTGCCAAGGATAATTGGTACCTCAACGTCCTCCTCAACGTCGAGGATGATGAAATCTACTGGGAAAATAAACTTATCCACCTTGACCAGGACGTCCACCACTACCCCTATCAGATACTTTATCAAGCGATCCGCGAGTTGAATGCTCATTTTTGGTGGGCTAGGAAAACCCAAATCGAGTTTTTTAAATAGGGAGAAGGGCATTAAATTAATAATCAGGCCTAGGTCCGCTAGGGCGTAATTTATTAACAAATTGCCAAAAAGGCACGGGATGGAGAACCTTCCCGGGTCATTCAACTTTGGAGGCAATTTGTTAAGAAGGACCGCCGAGCATTCCGTATTAAGGGAAATGCGCAAAATCCCCTCGAGTTTCTTTTTATTAGAAAGCAACTCCTTTAGGCATTTCACGTATTTGGGCATCTGAGAGAGTGCCTCACAAAAGGGGATATTAATTTGAATCTGTTTTAATATGCGTAAAATTTTTTGATATTGTTCATCCTTCTGCTCATTATATTTTTGAAGGGTAAGGAATTGTCGGACTTGAAATGTTTGTCGCAATAGAAAAATTCAGAGAATCTAAAATCGAAGAAGAGGGTGGAGGGGTCGGATTCGAAACATGTACCTTAGCTCAACCCGCGATGGGGAGATGACCTCCTTGCCGCTGTGAAGGGTTATAGTGTGGGCATTTTCTCTGGGTTTCATCTCCGTGTTCCCTGACAAAGCTCCATATGGCCGCTCGGAAACCATATTCACAATTGTCTAACCTGGTTTTCCAAGTTTTTAATCGATCTGGTATTATTCTGGATATTTGACTCGCTGGGCGCGATGTATTTAGAAAAAACATCTTCGAGCGGAGAAGGTTTTGGAGGAGGTGGTGGGATTCTGTGCGAAAATCCTTGCAGAAGTCCTTGTGGATTCACATTAGGCGGGCGTTGAGCATTGTTTTGATTACTCCAGGAGAAGTTAGGGTGGTTCCTCCAACCCGGATTGTAATTATTACTGTAAGGGTTATTATTATGGTTGAAGGGGGCCGAACTGGGTTGCCTAGGTAATCAACATATTCTTCGAATAAATTATTATTATTAGGTGCCCAAATGTGAGTGGAGGAGGAAGCATTCATCTCCGCCACTTTCTTTCTTAGCCGCTCTACTTGCAAGGCTATGTGAGCAGTTGCATCCTCTTCGTAAATCACTGCCAGTTTTTTTGGTCGTTACCTAAGCACATTCCATTGATAGGCGTTCATGGCCATCTCCTCGAACAAAGCTTGAGCAGCCTCCGGGGTTTTGTTATTTAATGTTCTACCAGCGGCTGTATCGATCATCTGTCACATTTGTAAATTGAATCCATTATAGAATGTCTGGACTTGTAGCTAGGACGACAGCGCAATATTAGGACACCTACGCAAGAACTCTTTAAAATGCTCCCAAGTCTTGTAGAGAGTTTTAGAATTGAATTAAATAAAATAGGCTATATCTGTGTGTAATTTAGCGGTTTTAGATGGGGGAAATATTTTGTTAAAAATTTCTCCGTCAATTCGGCCCAAGTAGTGATGGTTCCTCTCAGAAAAGAACTCAACCACGTCTTAGCCTTTGTCGGCAACGAAAATGGAAATAAAGGTAAACAAATGGCGTCATCAGCAACACCATTAATTTTAAAAGTGTCACAAATTTCCAAAAAATTTGAAAGATGTAAATTTGGATCCTCATCCGGCAAACCGTCAAATTGGACTAACTGTTGTACAATTTGAATGATGTTAGATTTAATTTCAGAATTATTATTGGCCACCGTTGGGCGAGCAAGACTCAATCCCATATCTTCCATATTCGGGCACGCATAATACGCCATGGTCTGTGGCGGGGCCACAACTGCATTGGGCTCAGTCATAGCTTCGACAATAGTGTGTCCAACAGACTCTTCGAGATTTAAAGGTGGATTTTGAACACGTGACCGAAGGCTCTCACAAAGGGTGCGCTCGATTTCGGGGTCAAAACGAGTTTCCGGGTCGTTGGAACAGCTTCCTCGGGTCATACACTAATATATAAAAAAAATTGGGTTTTTTTGGCTTTTTCTATATTTTGTTTTTGCGTTTTTGGTTTTGCTTAGAAAATATATATAAGAGAGGAAATGGAGGAGGAAGAAATAAAAGATAAAATTAATAGTGTTTCTTTTTTTCAAAATAAGAACACAAATCCGCGGCAACGACGCCAAAAATTTGATGGCTTTTATATTAGAGTTCTTTTTAAAGCTTTTGATTAAATTTTATTCAAACCAATATTTGATAAAGGCAAGTATACCTTATCGTGTATAGTATAGGGTATTTTTAGCAAATATCAAGGTCGTATTTTTTCACGAATCGTGTTGATTATTTCTACTTATAAGGAACGAACTATTATTTTATCGGAATAAGTTTTTGAGTTGTTTTTTTTTTACTTTTAGAGAGTGATAATAAAAGTATACTAGGGTTTGAAAAATGATGATAAGGATAGCGTCCAATGTCGAATTACCTTGAGATGAAAATAGTTTTTTTAGAAGTAAAAGATCTAATTTTTCAATTAATTAGAACGGCTTGCCCGTGGAGGTTCCATAAGTATGAACGCACCTCTCTCGAGGGTACGCCCACCTGAGATTAAGAATATTCGACCAAACTCTCATTCTTTAATCGAATTTCCTTAATACTCGCTTTATGTTGTAAGCCCCGCTATTAGGTTTTTATTCCAATTTGAGAGACTTACCTCATCCTCTCTCGAGGATAGAGCGCAATTCTCTTTACCCATGAGCGATCGATCCATTTGCACGAGCCTCTCGGCTAATTAGTATACAGAAATGGAAATGATAACCGCACATCGATTATATGGTTCCACTCAACATTTTTCTCGGGTAAACCTTAAGCTCGATAATTTTGTTTAGAAAAGAAAGAGATCTTTTTATTTTAGAAAACCATTTAATTGTACTAATGCTCTTCGACATAGTGCACTAAAGGAGATTAGCCACTCATCGGAATGGGGATGGCTTTAGTGATTAAAAGTACATGATATATTTTAAGCGATTCCAACTGCGTTTAGCAAAAAAGGAAGATAAAGAAAGATAATAAAAGACAAACTAAATTGAAAACTCACACTCTATAGTAATTTAAATGACATGTAATAAATCGCACTAACGCACTCTTCTTTAATTTAAACTAAATTACAAAAAATGTAAAACTATCTTATACCCACACGAACTCTACTTTGAAATGAAAGAAAGCGTAAAAACAATTCTCTCTCTCTCTCTCTCACACACACACACTCTACTTTAAGGAAAACAAAGTTATAAAGCAATAAAATCTAACACTCATACACTCACACACACTAACATAAAAAGAAACAAAGTTCAAAGAAAATAAAAACAAAATTCGTACGCACACACACCAACATAAAGAGAAACTAAATTAAAAGAAAAAAACTAAACTCATAAACTCACACACTCCAACATAAGCAAAAGAAGAACAACATGAGAGAATAAACTATTTCATTTCCAAAATAAAGATTACAACTAGACTAGCTAGGAGAGAGAAAATTACAAAAAAAAACATAAAAAATTAAAAGAAGAAAAGGAAAATGCACAAAATAGCTCACAAACACTCAAAATCACTTAGTAAAACTTCCTACTATGCTTCAGCCGAGCCCCTCTATTTATTGGGAAAATTTTAGAATTACACGCCCTCGGTCATGGTCGTGACCGAGGGCATGACTGGGGGTGGTTGAAGCGATCAGAATAGTTGCTCTTCTGGATGGATCTGGAAGGGTTGACTGAAAAAAGGTTGCACACTGACGTGATCGGCAGTGTCACGGTCGTGACCTGCTTAACGTAGAAATCGGAACAGCTGGCCTTCTGGAAGAGTTGAGGAACAAGGGAGTGACTTTGTTTGACACGGGCGTGACTTTGACATGGACGTTACTTGATCAATTCGACGAGAATGCCCTGGAATTGGCCGGGATTGTTGAGATAACAATTTAAGTTTACACGCCCTTGGTCACAGGCATGACTGAGGGCGTGCCGCAACCCGCATTTTCCCATAAATTTAATAAATATTATCAGAGCAAGGGGAAAATGCGCGTCGTGATGTCGCGTCATGCACGGGACGACTACAGACGCTCAGGCAAACACTCCTTACGATTTATTTATAAAAGACATAAATTTGCTTGGATTAAAAAGAGAAAAATTATATCTTAGCTTAGGACTGTGTCCCTCGGTCTGGTGGATCAACTAGTCCACAAGTAGAAAACTATATATATATATATATGCAGCGGAAAATAGGTTCGGTTTAGCGAACATGAGCATGAATATCCACATTCCAGCAATGATATGCACATATCTAAGTTTAGTATAAGTAAAGAAAAGATTCTCTATGATCTTCAAGATAGATGTTATTTGCTTAAAACCATGCTATGCAAGAATGTAATGTTTATATAAATAAAGTAACTCATGCAACCTAACATAAATCTTCCCAGAGAGCAAATTGGTAAACAAACAGTAAGGAACAACAGAAGAGCTATCAGGGAATCTAGCACCAGAAACTAAAGCTATGGGCGTCAACAACTGACACGAGCCCACATGAAAAAAAATAAGGTACAAGCCTAAAGCTGAAGTAAAAGGAATAACTACATCACAACCGTGAGGGGAGAACGAACAACTGCAACTAACTGCAGCACCGGAGAACACCAAGTCTAAAACACGAACAGCTACGGCTCTGAGCGTGAGACATTCAAAAGAAAAGAATGCCTCAGCAAGAAAGTGCAAGTGGTAGCAAGAAAAACCAAGGTTAGCAACAATCAGAAATAAAAGATTGCAGAAAGGAGAACTAAACACACAAGCATTTAAGCATACAACAACCCGAGCCAGCTCAAATGAGTGCACTCGGTAAGATAAAAGCCTGCACCAAAGTAATAGCCAATCTAATCAAAGCCAACCACGTGTCCATCCCTGCAGCTTAGAGGTGATGGTCATACATATAATATTATAATATATACATATATATACCTGTAAGTTCACAAGCACTAGAAACTGATCAGCTCAAAGAGAAGACACCATTTAACGTCGGGCAATACGAGCCACGGGTATTTGATCACCAAGAAATGGCACTGTGACGGTGGTATATTCCACAAAACACCCACATCCCAATAAACAAACAAGAGTGCTACGACGGTGGCTCCAATTCACTCAAACCAACAGCCCAAAAGAGGCACTGTGGCGGTGACTTTTAGCTCACACGTCCAACAGACTCCAACAAAGCACCAGAAGCAGTGGTGCATAAGCATATATAAGCATATATATATATAAGTATATGAACAAAAAAAAACTCACTACAGATCACCAGAAAACACCCGGAGCATTAGACAACATAGCATACTTAGCTCATAAATCCAACAGAGTAAACGGAGGAGTGCCAGGCAGGAAAATAGGATTTCAAATGGTTTTTATCCACAACTAAAGACGAGAGAATCAGTAAGCATCGGATTCAACAATTAATCAATAGATCAACGTTCAACTTACAACAAGTTTGAAGATTTTAGCAAGACGACACCATACAAGGCTTGGTGTCGGAACAAGATGAAGGTAAACTTAACACAAAGGCTAAACACCAGAACAATACTCAAAAGGTCAAAAGAAAACACTTGGTGAGTCCAAAATTGACTCCTAATGAACTTCTCGTAATAATACGACGAATAAGGCACGAAAAGACACCATAAATGATCACTAATCAAATACAGGACACTCACAGAATAAAGCATAGCTTCACCGCAAAGGTCTCAGCAAAAGAAATTAAAATGCTTGATAACATCGCTTAAGATACCCGGGAACAACTGGCAAAAGAACCTAACGACATGCTGAAAGCAATTCAGAATAAGCGATGGAATCGACAGAAAACATATCAAAAGTCGACAGGAAAACTCAACAAGAGTCGACGGGAAAATACTTATATCAAAGTCAACGAGAAAGACTCAACAAAAGTCGACGAGAAAGACTTAAGCCAAAGTCAACAAGGAAAACTAAATCAAACATTGACCGGAGGACTTTATGTCAAAGTCGATGGGAAAGGTCGATAAAATCAACAAGAAAACACAAGAAAGTTGACGGGGAAAACACAAGAAAGTCGACGGAAAAGGTCTATAAAATCGACGGGGAAAACACAAGAAAGTCGACGGGGAAAACACAAGAAAGTCGACGGAAAAGGTTGATAAAATCGACGGGGAAAACACAAAAAAGTCGACGGAAAAGGTCAATAAAATCGACGGGAAAAACACAAAAAATGTTGACGGGGAAAACACAAGAAAGTCAACGGAAAAGGTCAATAAAATCGACGGGGAAAACACAAAGTCGACGGGAAAAGTTAAGCAAAGTCGCCGGGAAAAGTTAAGCAAAGTCGACGGGAAAAGTTAAGCAAAGTCGACGGGAAGAAGAGCGAAACAAGATCAACTGCCTGTCCCGTCGATCGGCGGGTGGTCCCGTCAATCGGAGGGAAGACCTGCCGATTTCAGAAGACACACAAGAACTTGGCTAAGGCAAAGGAAAAAAAAGCTCAGCGGGACGGGAGCCTGATCGACGGGATGGGAGCCCGATCGACGGGTGTCCCGTCGCTTTTCCCTTAGAAATTTTGACACAGCTGAAAACTCAGCCCTCTCCTGTCGATCGACGGGACAGGGTGCCGATCGACGGGAAGGCTTAAAAATGGAAAAATTCAGGAAAAGTCTAAGTGGAGAATTCGATTGGACAGATCTCATACATAAAAAGGAACTAAGAAAAAACCAGAAAATCCAGAAATATGCTAAGTAAAATTTACTGGATATTAACAAACAGATAAATTTACAGTCAGATTTTCTAACTCTATTTCAATCTAGCAGAACTCATCTTCAACACACAAAAACCCCCAACAAACTAACAGGACACTCAAATTAACAGCATTCAACCACACTAAACCAAATATATATATATATACTAGCATCTTCGAATGGGCTACGCCCGTTCTAGATGCGTCGTTGCGGGCTTCGCCCGTAACCAAGCGGGCTTTTCCCGTAACCAAACGGGCTTTGCCCGCAACCAAATGGGCTTTGCCCACCCCCGGCGGGCTTCGCCCCTCCCCCTCTTCTCATGTTCTTGATGCTCTCGGGCGGTCTTCGACCGCATCCAGGCAGGCTTCTCTCGCCTCCGCACGGGCTTTGCCCGTGCGATGCATCGTTGCGGGATGCGCCCGCAACATATGCATATGAGTACTCAAAATGACCGTAAAAAAATAAAAATCACGTTTACAATTTTTGTTTTGTAAAAAAATGTACATTTTAACGTAAAAAATTTAATTTATCTCTCTCTCCCTATCCGTCTCTCTCTCTCACTCCCTCTCTCTCACTCCCTCTCTCTCTCTCCCTCACTTTCTTCCTCCATTTATGCCTCTTCTCTCCCCTCTCTCTTCTCTCTCTTCCCCATCTCTCCTACTCTTTCCAACGAATGATAATGATTTTTGAGGAGATCAAACGGTTGAGAATAAAAGGTTGGTGACCAAAAAAGGGTCTGAAGAAACATACAAGCCCAGGAGGGGGAAAAGATCAAACCACCACTTGCCTTTACTCGAAACGCCGAAGAACGGCCTCACAAGCCCTCCACGCCACGGATCGGCTCGAACACGGCCTACACTTGAAGAATCTACGCAAAATGGACAAAAAGAGGGTTAGGGCCGCTAACCCTAGCGCCAAAAATCTACGAATCGAATGAAACTTACCATGCACATGACAAGCACGGCGAGAGCTATCCAAAACTATGCTCCGGCAAAGATTTCGAGCACTGGAGTTCCGTCGGCGGCGGTCGGAAAGCTCAAGAAACCCTAAAACTCTCTCTTTTTCTCTCTCGGATTTCTGTCTGGTTCGGGAATTTAGGGAAGAAGAAGAATAAAGATATTTTGATATAATATATATAAATAGATAGTGGATGGAGTATATAATAATATATATAGATATAAATGTATAATGGATGGATAGTGGATGACAGCTGATCTCTTAGTAATAATAATAATAAGAATAAGAAAAGAAAGGTCGAACCAACGATCGCCGATTCCAACGAAAATTGCACCAAAGACAAATGTCGGCGCTACGAATCCAACGGAGATGGCGGAATCAAAATCCGACGAGCCAAACTCAAGATATAAATTTTTGAAGATTGCGGCGAGGATAAATATACAAAATCTTCGGAAAATCATCGGGGCTCTAAAAACGCTCGGATCGCAACGAAACTTCGACGAGCCTCTCTAAAATTGAATAACTTAATTTCCTAACATAAAATTTCCAAAATCCGGCACACTCCAAAGTTTGGTCGAATTGACCGAACGAACGCGAAAATGCGCAAACGGTGGCGCACCGCTTACTTTGCACTAACGTAACGCCCTTACGTCAAAAAGGACGTTAAAGAAGGAATAAAATAATTCCTGAAAATTCCGAGGCGTTATAATCACCCCACCTAAAAGGAAGTTTCGTCCCGAAACATAGAACCGAAACTTAAAATACAAACGAATGAAAAAGGGAGGGTAAAGGGGAAGATAAGCAAACGCTCGCAGGATAGAAACGCTAACCGAAGAGGGCTAGGAAAACATATGCGAATAAGATTTTGTCTCAGCACTCAAAATAGATAACCCGATCCGTGATCAAAACTCACGACAAAGCCTTCTAAATTCATCACCTCCCAATTAACCTAAACGAAGGAAGTACCCCAAAAGGAAAAGGACATTACCAAGGACATTACCTAAGCCGAGAACGGAAAGCAGACCGCGGAACACCTGACTCGCGGATCCTCAACTAATGGTAGCCTAAATGAAAAAAAAGACAATCTTCAAAAACATCGAGCTACCACGCAACTGATCAAGCAAACCATCAATCTGAGGTAACGGATACCTGTTCTTGATGGTCACCTTGTTCAGTTTTTGATAACAGATACACTACCTTATCGAACTATCTTCTTATTTACGAACAAGACGGGAGCACTCCAGGGCGAAGAACTAGGGGGACTAACGGGGAAAACATCAGCGAACTCTCGCACCATCGGAAAAATATTTTATACACGGCAAACTGCTACCAATTTCTAACATAGAAACAAGGTAAGCAAAACAACCGGAAACTAAAGGTTCTGAGCACACACTACAAAATAATCGGGGAAAACCTAGCGTGACAAGCCAAACACACTCAAGGGATGACTGATGTCCATCTTGAATGACAAACGCTTTACCTTGCATTGGATAACAACATCATACCTGGACAACCATCCCATGCCCAAGATCACAATGCAAATTACCAGGCCTAGCACCTTGAGATTAGCAAAAGCTAAGAAACCACCTAAGAGGGGAAACTTAACACTAAGGGTATCACCAACCCAATCGAGTGTCAAACTATGACGCTCTACAAAAGTCCTAGCTACGAACGAGTGAGTAGCACCCGAATCGAAAAGGACGTGCGTCCAACGGATCTTTACCTTAAACTCTCCTATAAAATTGGATACGCAACTAAACGAGCGAAAACAAACTAGAACAGAAGCTGGAAGCTAAGAGTTAGATTAGAATTTTACCTGGAATCACCGGGGAAAAAACTGCTCTCCTTCCTTTGCTACAAGAATTTACTCGGCATCTCCGCGACCCAACTGCCGCTGCTGAGGCGGTGGTGGTACCAGAGCCGTAGGAGCAAGCTGCTGGCCGGCCAACTAGAACTGCGAACACCGGGACTTCACATGCCCATTCTGTCCACACTGATAGCACGTCATATCCTTTAACCGGCATCGAGTCGCATCATGCCCTCTTTGCCCACAATACTCACATGACTTCTCCTTCTTCCAACACTGGGTAAGATCGTGCCCCATCTTTCTGCAAAAAGTGCAATACCTGATATTCTTCGGAGCACCTTGAAGATCCAACTCCTGCTTGCTCTTTTTACTTGGGGCAGGGCTGCCACAATCGCCAACCTTCCTTTTTCCCTTCCCCGACACCGCATCTTGACCCACAACAAGGTCCTGCACCCAAGGATGCTGCCCAAAAGTAGCAACCATCAAACTCTGAATCTGCGTATGCATTATGACCATCTGCTTCGACAACGCCTCGATATTCTGACGCAACTCCTCAATCACCGCCTCACTGCATGCACTAGAAGAATCGACCTCTAATTGGGGAGCCGACTCCAACACACTACGCTCTGGAGTCATCGACTGCAATTATGAACGAACACCTCAATACACCTAGCTTAAGGCGCAACAGCTAGCAAACTAGAATTTCCTAACTCGATACAGATCGGAAAAATGTAGATACTTGCTCTTGCTATTACCTTGCTTTGGGAATTCATGAAATGATGTTATGCTTAACCTAGGATGATATACCATCATCCTATTGACTCTTGTGCATATAATATGAATGCATGGATGCCAAAATTTTATTTCAAATCATGTGTGTACGAGCGTTATCGTATATGTCTTTAACTTGACACGTGTGCTAATGCTATGTTATGATGTGCATGTTGTGCTATGCAATCTAAAAGGCCTTAATGCATGCTATGAGCGGCATACATATGCGATCTTATTCATCCCATACTACATATTATCGCATGTAATGAAAAAGAAAAAATGAGCTAATGGACATCCATGGGACTGGTGATGAATAGTAAATTATGCATATTTTTATTTTAGTTTTTAGCATAATTTTGGGTAATATTGTACATATTTAATATAAATTATTGAATAAATAATTTGTTTTAGCTAATTTTTATATTTATACATTTATATGTAAAAAGGAACTATTTAAGTATGTATATATATATATAAAGTATTTAAATATATATATAAAGTATTTAAATATATATGTAAATATTTATTGAATATAATTAAGTTAGTTATTGAATATGTATTAATATAAAAATTCTGTGAATATTTATATATATATAATAATATAGAAGTATAGTATAATAATAACATAGTAATAATAATGTATATATTATAAATATAATGAAATATATATGTATATATATATATGTATATATAATAAATAATAATAAATATATATATGACTGCAGGAGTTCGACGAAAGTCAAGCTGCGTTCGACGAACTCTCCCCGAGCTGCGTTCAACAAAAGACGCCCTTCATTCCACGAACTCCCCCCGAGCTGCGTTCGACGAACTCTCCCCGAGCTGCGTTCGACGAACTCTCCCCGAGATGCGTTCGACGAACTCTCCCCGAGCTGCGTTTGACGAACTCTCCCTGAGCTGCGTTCGACGAACTCTCCCCAACCTGCATTTGATGAAAGCCGCCCTGCATTCGCCGAATCTCTCTTTGTTCTACGAACTCACCTCGAGCTACATTCGACGAACTCTACCGGAGCTGCGTTCGACGAAAGCCTCCCTGCATTCAACGAATCTCTCTGCGTTCGACGAACTCTCCCCGAGCTGCGTTCGACAAACTCTCCCCGAGCTGCGCCGCCCTGCATTCGACGAATCTCTCTCTGCGTTCGACGAATCTCTCTGCGTTCGATGAATCCCTCTCCAGGCGTTCGACGAATCCCTCTCAGCCAACCCGCCAGCACTCTCCTTTTAGAATCAGCCAGCTTCTATCCGCACCCCACCAGTGCTCAAGTCAAACTTGCCAACCTGCTCAAGTCAAACACGCCTCTTCTATAACCGCTAGCTGCTATTTCTTTTTTGCTAAATGCAACTCAATTTTGACTATAAATAGAGGGGGCGGCTGATGGCTGGGGGTTCACAAATTCTGATGTTTTTTTGGGATTTGTGATCCATTTTTGTGTTGTTTTAATTTTTATAATTTTCTCTCTCTTTGTTCAACTCTTTCTCTCTCTTAGGATTGTAATATTTCCTTTTGCTTAATGAAAATACTGTTTTCTCCAGCATAGCTGTTCTCCTTTTTCATAGCATAGTTGTTCTCCTTTTTTAGCATAGCTTTTCTCGCTTTCATTACATAGATTTACCGCTTTCATAGCATAGCTTTTATCGCTTTCATAATTAGATTTACCGCCTTCATAGCTAGTTTTATCGCTTTCATAGCTTAGATTTTCTGCATTATTTACCGCTTTCATAGCTAGATTTTCTGCATTATTTACCGCTTTCATAGCTAGATTTTCCGCATTATTATCGCTTTCATAGCATAGATTTTCTGCATTATTTACCGCTTTCATAGTTTAGATTTTCTGCTCTATTTACTGCTTTCATAACTTAGATTTTCTGCTTTTTATCGCGTTTCTTGGTTTTTGCTAAATATACACCAAGCCCGCGATTATCGTCGTTTCTGCTTTTTAGAATTACTGCAATCACTCGTCTTTTCAATAATATAATAGCACATCCCCAAAGTAGAGATAATCAATACGGCCTCGGATAAATAAGACCGTGATATCATTTTCTAAAAAATTATATCATGTCCTATAAACGAAAAGGTGCACTTGCCTTTATCGCAAGAAAAGTTGGATAAATTACTTTCAAAAACTCTGCGAGAGACCTTTTTATAAAAATTAATTAACCAAAAAATAATTTCGGCCCCGTCGCCGCGGTGCTTCCCCCGATATTCCGAAAGCGGGAGCGACCGTTACTTCCATCACCTCGACAGGTGGGATAACGATTTAGCTCCTCGAAGTAAGAGTGCTCGCCGGACTCCTCGAAAACGGCCGCCGGAATCTAACCGAACCCAGGCTCCGCAGGAATTTAATTCTACCCATCAAGTTTTTGGCGCGGTTGCCGGGGAATTTTTCGTGTTGTTATTTTGAAACAGGGAATTGCTATTAATTTTATCTTATATATATAAATATCATTTTCTCTTTTTTTTCCTTTCACTTAAAAAAAAGCTTAAAAATTATTACAAAAAAATATATATAGATAAATAATATAACTTTGTGAATATATCATTTTCTCTTTACTATTATTATGCCTTTTTCTCGTATATACCGTTTCACCTAAAAAAACGCTCTAAAAAAATTAAAATATTTAGAATATTATAAGTTTATCTCTCTTTTTCTAAAAAACCCTAAAAATCACAAAAATATATATATAAAAAAATATATCCTTCCTCCTTCCTGTTTTCATTTTTCTTTGTTTATATTTTCATTCAAAAAACACTAAAAACCCTAAAAAAATATTTTACAAAATTTTTTCTTATATATATAAAAGTACATGACCCGAGAAAGCTCTTCGGATAATCCAGAATTAGCTTTTGATCCCGAAATAGAGCGCACTCTTCGCGAGCGCCGCCGATCTCGCGACCAAAATCATCCAGAAGATCCTGAAGAGTTAGTCAGCGATACTATATCAGATATTATGGCAGAGCCCCCTCCAAATGCGGCCCCTCAACGGACCATGGCCTACTATGCCAGGCCGAATTTGGAAGATACTGGGTCGAGTGTCACTCGCCTAGTTATTGCTAATAATAATTTTGAAATAAAATCCAGCACTATCCAGATGGTACAGCAGTCAGTTCAATTTGACGGCTTGCAAGATGAGGACCCTAGCCTTCACCTCCAAAACTTTTTAGAAATATAGGATACGTTTAAAATTAATGGCGTCAGCGATGACGTCATTCGCTTGCGTTTATTTCCATTCTCTTTGCGGACGAAGGCTAAGTCGTGGTTAACTTCTCTTCCGAGAGGGGCCATAACCACGTGGTCCGAGTTGACGGAAAAGTTCTTAACGAAATACTTTCCTCCGTCAAAAACCGCAAAGCTGCGCACAGATATAGCCTCCTTTATACAATTCGATTCCGAGTCTCTTTACGAGACTTGGGAACGTTTTAAAGATTGCTTGCGTAGGTGTCCTCATCACGCGCTACCACCCTGGCTACAGGTCCAGACATTCTATAACGGTTTAATTTCCAAACTCGACAAGTGATCGATTCGGCCCCCGGGGGAACGTTAAACAACAAAACCCCGAAAGAGTGCCAAGAATTGTTCGAGGGAATGGCCATGAACGCCTACCAATGGAATGTGCCCAGGGCGCGTCCTTCTAAACCGGATGGAATTTATGAAGTGGATGCCACTTCTCACTTAGCCTCACAGGTAGAGCGGCTAAGTAAGCAAGTGGCAGAGATGACTGCTTCCTCCTCCACTCCGGCGTGGGCGAGTGCCGCTAATAATAATGCCAATAATAATAATAATAATAATTATAATAATTATAATAATAATAGTGATAATTTAATCGAGGAGACGGTGGATTACCTAGGCAATCTGGTTCGGGCCCCTCTTCAACCCTAATAACAATCCTTATAGTAATAACTATAATCCGGGTTGGAGGAATCACCCGAACTTCTCCTGGAGCAACCCTAATAATGCGCAACGCGCCCCAAATGCGGGTCCCCAAGGCTATCCGCAAGGGTTCCCCCAAGGACTTCAGCAGGGGTATCAACCTCCTCCTCCTGCAAATCCTTCCCCGCTCGAGGAAGTTTTCGCAAAATACGTAACGTCCAACGAAATAAATATCCGGAATATAACCGGATCGCTAAAAAATTTGGAAATGCAGGTTGGACAACTTGCGAAAATGGTCTCCGAGCGGCCACTTGGAGCACTGCCAGGGAACACGGAGCCGAACCCGCGTGAAAATGCCCACGCTTAAACCCTTTGAAGCGGCAAGGAGGTCGCCTCCTCATCGCGGGTTGAGCCTAAGGTACATATTTTGACTCCGACCCCTCCACCCTCTCCTCCGATTAAACAAAAAAATTTTGATTTTCCAATTGCGCCGATCATTTCGACCCCGCAAATTCCTTTCCCCTCGAAAATTAATAAAGAGAAGGAGGATGAACATTATAATTTTTTTAAGTATTTTAAAAATAAATTCAAATTAACGTCCCCTTCTGCGAGGCACTCTCTCAGATGCCGAAATACGCGAAATATCTTAAAGAGCTCCTTTCTAATAAAAAGAAGCTCGAGGGTATTTCGCGTGTTTCACTTAATGCGGAATGCTCGGCTGTCCTACTTAACAAATTGTCGCCCAAATTGAATGACCCGGGAAGGTTCTCCATGTAACACCCCAGTTTTTGCTGTTCTGCGAGCTAACGCCGGATGGTAGGTTCTACCGCCGGCGGTAGCTAAATCGATGTGGCGCCGACTGAGAGCAATTTCGTTAAGGCACTAGCGCGGCATGGTAGTGCTAGTGCGGCGCGGTAGAAAGTGGCTAGAAAGTGGAAAACGAGATCTAACGCTAGCGCGGAGCGGTAGCCCTACCGCTAGCGTTAGGTCTTCTTCGTTCAGAGCCGCTGAGACGGCAAGCGTGTTTACAGAGTTAGCGCGGCATGGTAGTGCTACCGCCGCGCGGTAGCTGACGGAACCATATCCATAAATAGCTAAATCTGCACGTTCGTTTGGTTTAGATCTTGATCGGACGGCTATAAGGGGTTCGTGGGAGAACCCTAAGTAGGGTTGAGAAGGTTTCCATTCTTCATTTGTTTTCTTTTGGCTTTGAGGGCTAGAGAGAGAGGGAGAGGGTTTGGAGGAGGAAGAGAGCTAGATTCCGCCATTGTTGGAGCTTCGGAGCTCCGTTCGCCGATCCGAGACCGGCAGCGCGTAGAGGACGCCGAGGCACTTCTTCTCCTCCCTTCTTTTCAAGTTTCCCATGGCTAGGAAGAGATCTCTTAAGGTAACGACATTTCTCCTCCTGGTCTTTAGGATGCGTGCATGGCATCCCTTTTTCCTCTTTTTTCTGCATTTTGGCATCGGATCCGTCGATTGAGAGGGATCCGGGTCACCTCAGTTCAAGAGGAACCATCGGGTTGATTGAGTCCATCCCCGACATGATTTAACATTAGAGATCTGCTCCGTTAGCGATTAGGAATTGTGGTTGAAGCCAGAATCACGACTGTTGGTTTGATTCGGTGATGTTGTTTGACGCGCATTTTAGGGATTTTACTAGAAATCCAATTACGGCAAAAATGTTGTTGTGATGCCCTTGTAATTTTGTATGAGAACGAATGTTGGTTTGTGGGCGGGGAAATATTGTGCGTGAGTTATGGCTTGTGATGTCTGTTTGTATTGTTAAGGCGCGGAATTGCCTTGTGGTCGGCTGGCCCGCCCGTGATATTGCAAGTCATGTGTGGAGGGTGTCCCGGCAAGACAAGTCCCCCCTTCTGTGTGGATTATAGTTAAATTGATGAGAACATCTGTGAATGAGAACGTCTTGGAATGAGGACAAGCCCGATGGCGCTAGGAGCCATGTGCGGGTGGGGTCCAGGCACGAGTGCCTAGCATCGTTGATGCTTGATGTGATGATTGATGGCCTTGGGCTACAATGCCCTTTGGGGGAAATGATGAGTACCCAATGGTTGTGATGTGATGGATGATGTATGATGATGTGTTAGACTCATACGCATTAGGGTGCCTTGGGTGAAACCCGGGTTTGCATTCATATTGCATTGGTAGGCCCCTTTATTATCTACTCAACAGAGAAACGTGGATGATGCTTGTGACACTCATGCCTGTTGTTTATGTTGCTTTTCTTTATGTACATTTGAATACGAAGTGCTGTCTTGCAGGGTGAAGTAGTTCCCCGGGGTCCGCTAGGACGGCCGGAAGGAGGGATGTTGTTACACCGTTTGTGGTCAGCCATAGCTGACCCTCGTTTACCACTCTTTGTGATTTGGATGCAGGGCAAGGATCACAGGCTGGACCTAGCTCGCCGACCAAAAAGGCCTAAGCCTCATGAAGTGTTTACTTTTGTTTTCCTGCAATTTTGTACTTTTATTTTGATGTTCCTGCTTGCATGTCGAGGTAGCTTTGGGAAACTTGTTTTCCCCTCTTTTTGGGATTTCATTTTTGGTGTTGAACGTTTGATGACTTGGACACTGGTTTTGTAAGGCCTTAAGGCCAGTTTTACTCCTATGTAGTCGTGGACAATCTCTGTGTTTCTTAGTTAATGTTTCAGCTGTTTTATCTGAGTTTTGAGTTGGGTAGTTTAAATCATCTTATAATACCGAAGCTGTGGCGGTTATATGCTATGGGGTCCCGGCCGGACCCATATTATATGGTCATTATAAGGGAGGTGGTACAATTTGGTATCAGAGCTAGGTTAAGTATTCTTGCGAGGTCTAGTGTATTCGGATCGCGTAAAGAGGTTGTCCACATAGGAGTATTGTGCGGGATCATGAGTATCCCTGTGTTTGAGTCTCGCGAATAGAGCTTGATTAGTTTGTTTTTTTGCTAATGCTAGGATGTTGGCGACAATGCAGGGATGTCGAGAAGGCAAGAGGAGCCTTCGGGGAGCAGTGCTACTGCTCCGGGCCTCATGATTATGGGCATATCCCCGGCTGATTTCTGTCGTATGCTAGCAGAAGCTTTGGTGTCAGCTCTAGCGGTGAGAATGTCGTCGGTTGAGACGCCTGTCACACTAGATGGAGCTCAAGAATTGACAGTTCCTAGAGCGTTGGAGAGATATTCTTACCAAGCCCAGAGTCGAAAGGACGTTGGAGCAGAGCGAGGTGAACGGAAACCTTCCAAATCGCAGTGGAAATCGAAGGGAAGCCGAGGAAGGAAAAGATTTCATTCCTATAAGCCTAGTGAGAAAAGCGGTGCAGCTTCTGGGGAGATCCGCTCGAAGGGACCCATGTCGTGCTTTAAGTGTGGCAAGGTGGGCCACATCGCTCGGTTTTGTTCCGAGGGTAGAGCCGAGTTAGAGCAGGGGCTGGAACAGTCGGTGTGTTCCAGTCTTAGTTATGCGGAAAAGGGAAAATTAGTGGAGTCGAGTGCTTCATGCTTTCCTCCGGTGCAGCCTAGTGATTCTGCCCTTGGGCAGCAAGAGACATTTCGTCAACCCGATGTGACGGCAGGTACGGAAAGTTTAGATTTTCGTTTATTATCTTAAAGCTGTTTGCGACCTTTCGTATGTAACATCCCCCAAACAACTAGACCCATAAGTTGGTTTTGTCATGACTAGGTCATGACAAAACCCTAGGAAGAGCTCAAGACCATGTGAACTTAGGTGAGAAGGAGAAAACCAAGGTGGTCTGCAAATAGCGATTTTCAGATACCAAGCCTAGGATTGGATTTAGGGGACCCACCTTGAACCCTGACCCCACCATAGCATCCCTAACCCATTAGGTGACCTCTTGGAGCACCAAAGACCCATTGGGGTCAAATAAAGAGGCCAATTAGACCGAAGTCAACCTTAACCCTGAATTGGTCAAACTAACTCAATTAGGGTCAATTGGCCTCCACCATGCCAAATTGATCTTACCACTACCCTAATAGGGATACGAGGAACCTAATGGACAAAAAATCCCCATCATGGGACTTGCAATTTGACCAATTTACCCTAGGCCCTAATTTGGTCAAAGTGCCCTAAAAAGGGGCAATTCACCTCCACTTTGCCAAATTGACCCTACCTAGACCTTCCTAACCCTTCAGGGAAGCCAAAGGAGCCTAAGGTACCCATTGGGGGCAACCCAAGTGGTCAATTTGACCAAAGTCAAACTTGCCTTAATTTAGGTCAAAATAACCTAATTTGTCCAATTTGGACCCAATCCATTTGGGCTAGGCCCAACTAAAGTGGTCCACCATCTAGTGGGCCTGGTAATTACTGAAATTACCACTTAATTTCTGTAATTGGTGATTAGGAGAGAGAAATTGGAGGTTTCCCCCAAATTGGAGAGAGAAAGAGAGCATTCATGGAGATTGAATGCAATTGATCCTTCAATCCCTCCCCAATTGATGAGCATTCACCTCCCCCCTTCAGTTACAAACAAATTCTGGAGTTTCTATGGCCTGGGGGCTGGATTAATGGAGAATTATAAGTAACCGAAATCTATGTTAATGGCCATTAATGGCTTTCAGGAATAAAACCATCCAAGCCCGAATTGAAACACCCCATTTCCTTCAGTGCTCAGAGAGGAAGAGAACCCCCAACCTTCCAGTGAGAATCGTGCAGAAGAAGCCTAGATTGACATGGAACTGAAAGCTCCAGCAACGTCAATGGCAACTCGCCGAAATTCACGCCACCAAGCCCCCACACATGTCCGATCCGCCACCTCTCCCCTAGTGCTAGATCCTTTGATAGTTTGGGGCTTGATCCAAGCTCAATTGGGCTCGGATTGCGCTTCCGAAAAGGTTCATTACGAGCCCTATTTCCCCTCCTCTAAAACCCAGATCCGACCACCTTCGGTCGGCCAACCACCTCCTATCGCCAGCCACCACGTCAACGGAGGTGGTGGTAGCATTGGCTTGCCGGAAAGAGGCGTATATGGCCGGGAAATCGCCCCGCAAGGAAGCCCAGGATGGGCTGTCGCGAGCCGTCCAGAGATTGGGGACGATGAAGGGCAGCCGTTCGATTGTTCCGCGATTCATCGAACGAAGTTGAGTTCATGGAACGAGATCTGTGGTTCGTCGAACTGAAGTTGAGTTCGACGAACGGGATTGGAGTTCGTCGAACGGAGAGATCGTTAGCCGAACCGGCTGAAGATTGGATTTCATAGAACTGAAGCAGCGATGTTCGTCGAATGAAGAACTATTTTTGTCGAATGCAGTTTATATATGTTTAGTCGAATGCAGTTTATATATGTTTAAACGAACACAGTTTATATATGTTTTAGTCGAACGTTGTACACATTTCGTCGAACGCAGTTTAGTTATGATTTCGCCGAACAGAATAGATTTCGTCGAGCGCAGAATTGCATTCATCGAACATAGATTTATTCTGATTTCGTCGAGCGCAGGTTAGATTTCGTCGAAGGCAGATTTGTTCTGCTTTCGTCGAGCGCAGTTTTTTATTCGTCGAACGCAGAATCAGTTATATAATTAAATGTTTCTGTCAATTTCTGTCACACTTTATGCTGTAGTTTAATTTAATTATTAAAAATACTAGATCACCTCTGATGAAAACGTGGACAACAACAAATTTGTAGCACTTAGAGTCTACTTTAATTTAAAAAAAAAATTCAGCCCAAAAGGAGCAATGTAGCTCCTTGTAGAGCCAAAATGGTTGGACTGGTCCCTAAGGAAGGGCAGCAACCATTTCTTTAATATCTTTTTATTGGTAGATGTTATGGTCTTGATATTTAAAACCTAGGCTAGTTACATACACCCTCACAACATACCCAAAGATGGGATTTTTAGGAGAACATTTTTCTAAGGTTTTTGTAATAATTTCATAAATCATTTAGTAATTGATTATTGGGTCAAATGACCTCCAATGCCCTCCAAATTTTGTTGGGTTCCCCTTAGGATTATGTTATGACCTTGCTAAAAATCTTAGCCCAATTAGGACTATTTTGGTTGGGTAATTTTTCAACCCAAGTTAGGTCAAGTTGGGTCAAAATTAGGGCATGGTGTTTATCTTGGTGTGTGGTGGTCAAAATTCATCACCATGAAGTGAAGCCTTGGTCACTGGTTTAGGGTCACCTAAGACACCTCCATGAGTGATATGGGGTGGTGTGGAGGTGGTTATGCCCTAGGGCCCTAGTTTTAGCCCTAGGTGTGCATATAAGACCTTGTGAAGGACATGGGGTCAAATGTCCTTGAATGGTTATGAAACTTGGTGTATAAGTTCATAGGGGGTAATTAGGCCCTAGGTAATTTTATAAGAATTTTAGGAACAATTATTCCCTTTGAATTAGGTCATAATCCCTTTAGAGAAATTCCTTATAAGAGATAATTACATGCTTAAATGGTCTTGGATGATGATGAAACTTTGGTAGTATCTTTTTAATCATATTTTAGACCTCTGGTAATTTTTATATAATTTTAGGAGACCGCGGAGATGGAGCAGCAGCAGAGGCCGGTGCAGATGGAGGCGGGGCAGTCAAGCATGGGAGCACCGATGACAGGATCCGTGAGTGGCTTATTAGTTCTAGTTGATTTGCTTCCGCGAGTGAAATTGTAGTGAGGCTTTGATGTATCGGGCAGGAGCCCTTGCTATCTCTACTTTTATTTTAGTTATGTTTATGTGGACATCCTTTATATGATGATTTACTTTTCTATGTGATGTGGACTTGGCATCTTGTTAGTTTCTCTTTCTTGCTTCTTTGTTATCGATTTGGCCGGCAGGATCAGCGTTTTGTTGTGGCGACCTTCCCGAGCGAGGGTGTCACCGCAAAACGGCGGTTCTGGTCCTAAGACCCAGTGTTTTAAAAGAAAAAAAAATAGGGTCTTACAAGTGGTAGTACTGGTAGGGTATGAAGAAAGACATCATCTATTTTGTGACCCACTGCGAGTCTTGCCAACTCGTGAAGGCGGAGTACCAGAACCTAGCAGGATTATTGCAGCCACTTCCGGTGTCGGAGTGGAAGTTTGATGACATCGCGATGGATTTTATACACGGTCTTCCCCGATCTCATGCGGGGAATGACTCAGTTTGGGTGATCGTCGAAAGATTGACTAAGGTGGCCAGATTCATTCTTGTCAGGAAGGACGATCAGGTCAGTGTTTTAGTGTGAAGGTTCGTAGAGCAGTTTGTTCGGTATCATGGTGTGCCTAGGACGATCATGTCAGATCGGGATGGACGAATCACGTCAAGGGAGTGGAGAGCGGTGCAGGCCTACCTAGGCACCCGGTTGACTTTTAATACAGCTTTCCACCCACAGACGGACGGGCAAACAGAGCGCACCAAATGGACCCTAGAGGATCTTTTACTCCTTTGCATTCTGGACCGCGGGGAGCCATGGGAGAGACTGTTGCCATTAGTCGAGTTTGAAAGTGGAGGTTAGATCTTAAATTAACTATAGAGGGGGGTGAATAGAGTTTAAAACTTTTCCCTTAGTTTTATAGCGGAATTGAAAATACTAATATAAGTATATGTGTATAGAGTGAGTGATAAATAAAAGCTGAAATAAAATAAATAAAGAAAGCAGCACACAGCACAACACAAAAAGGAAATCAAACACAGAAGACACAAGGAGCTATAGTAGTTGCCCACTAAACTTGGGTACGTCTACTCTTCTACCACCCTTGGTAGGAATCCACTAGGATTTTTGATCAGGTGTCCTCACACCAATGAGCTTTTGATCTGGTGCCCAAAAACCAACTAGATTTTTTGATCAGGTGTCTTGCCACCAATGGGGTAAACTTTTGAAGGGAGTTTTAACCCTTTACAAGATGGGATAGAGAGGGGTTTAGATGTTCTTCTCTGTCAAGATGTATAGAGAAGACTCTAGTGGATGTTGATGTAGAAGAGAACTCCTCTGTCTGATATGAGATGTTTGACAGTTGATTTTGCTGGATATTTCTCTTTGAAGAGATGATCTTCCTGTAGCAGATAAAATTGGAAGGCAAGAATGCTTCTCAGGATGTTGTTGCTCTTTTGAAGATCTGGACATGCAGCAAAAGACTGAGAGAATAATGTTGATGTTGTTCTCAGTTGAATGAAGTTGCCGTTGTTGAGGAAGAAGATGAAGATCTGTGTATAGATGTTCTTCTGTTCTTCTTGTATATTTCTCTCTTTCTTTTTCTCTGTGTCTTATGTACAGCAAGAAAGAAATGTTCTATGTATATCTGATCTGTCGTGAAAGCTATATCTTTTTCTCTGCTATATCTTCTTTCCTTTTCTTTTCAAATCTCTGACAGACATTAATTGCAGATCTCTTATATTAAGGAATATAATATATTTGAAGAGCTATTTTGAAAACATAAATCTGCTGCGCCGTTTTATCTCTTTCCTTTTCCACGAAATGTCCTTTTCCGAGGAATGTCAATGGCTATAATCTTGGAATAATAAAGGAAATATATTATCTTTACTTGATCTGATAGAAAGAGCCATTAGTGTTAGTCGATCTGGGTTCAGAGAATGAAATGGATATAATCCTTCTGAAATTTCTGAACTTAAATAATAATTCTTTGATCTGAACAAAATTCATCGAACGCAGATTCGTCGACCTCAAGATTTTCGTCCAACACAAAATTTACTTCGTCGACCTCAATTGAATCTTGCTGGAATAATTAATTTTGTTGACCTTACGGTGTTAGAGGAGCGCAAACTGGTGTTCGTCGAACGGAAGTATTCGTCGACCGCTGAGCCTCGATAAATTCGTCGACCCCTGAGCTTTGATAAGATAGTCGAGCGCTGCACTTAGACAAAATCTTCGACCGCTGAGACAGGTTCTGTTCGTCGAGCGCTGAGCTGAGGCGGGATCGTCGAGCGTTGTTCTGACTGGAATTCATCGACCGTTGTCTTGAATTCGTCGAGCGCCGTTCGACGTTCGTCGAACGCATAGAAAATATGGTTATTTTTATTTCTTCTCTCATTTTGTGCTTATTAATATATATCTCTTTTCAGCCTAAACTCTTGACCCATAAAGTATACATTGGGGTCAACTTGTCCTTAGTCAACATATAGTGATCCTAGCCAAAATCAGAAATAAGGTTGTTCCAGCAATCTCCCCCTATTTGGGTTAGGACACTATTTGACAAAAATTGAAAATAAACAAACATCAATACAGCAAAAAACAACAGAGCATATATATATCTGATATATTTTAAATATTTTATCAGATATAAAATAAATAGTACTCTGAGTTTTGAAACATTTTAATGAAAATAAAACTGATAGAAATACAATCAGAACCTTGATTTTTGCTGAATTCTTTCTTTCTGAATTCTGAAATTTGATTTTGTATGAACTGTATTGTTCTGAATTCTGATCTGATAATTGAACTGTATTTGCTATGTTAATCAGCTTTCTGAAATTGTTCTGAACTGAATTTGAATTTTTCTGAAACAGCAAACTGCTGTGAGCTTTATCAAGCTTCTTCATACAGCAACTCCCCCTGAGTGTGTCTCCCCTTGAGACTGGGCGTTCTTCAGCTTTCTCTCCTTGCCTAGTTTATAGAACAACTCCCCTTGAGCAAAACACTACATCAAATGGAGCTTGTTCATAAAAACATCTCTCCCTACCTAGTTTCAGGAAGGCTGAAGCTAGGCCCCTTGAAGAAGGGACATTTGATGGTGGTAGGGAAGGATGCAAGATTGTCATTGCTATTGTTCCTACACAATAAAATAGAGATCAAGTGCAAAGGGAACTAGAAAGAGAAACAATTATGTAGGCATTCAGCTAATAAAAAAAATTGATTAATGATGACAGGCTGAAATAAAAAAAGCTTCAATTCAATGAAGAGATGGGTAAGTAGAATACTTAATTTTTATCAGATTGAATCTCCATCTATCATACCTAGCTGATTTATAAAGAAAATATGTTTCTTTTCATCCAAGGGCTTGGTGAAAATATCAGCTCTTTGCAAATCAGTAGAGATGAATTGTAGGCAAATTTTGTTTTTTCCACATTATCCCTAAGGAAGTGGTGCCCAATCTCTATGTGTTTAGTCCTACTATGGAGAACTAGATTTTGTGCTATAGATATTGCACTAGTATTGTCACAAAATATAATTGAATTATTTATGTTGACACCATAGTCTAGGAGCTAATTTTGTATCCACAATATCTATGAGCAGCAACTGCCTGCAGCTATATATTCAGCTTCAGCTGTTGATGTAGACACAGATGTTTGTTTCTTACAAAACCAAGACACAAGCCTATCACCAAGAAACTGATAAGTTCCTGATGTGCTTTTCCTGTCTACTCTGCATCCAGCATAATCTGAATCTGAGAATCCAGTTAATTCAAATTCAGATGTTGTTGGATACCAAAGTCCTAGATTAGGGCAACCCTTTATATTTTTCAAAATTCTTTTTAATAAAATTAGATGAGATTCTTTGGGGTTAACTTGGAATCTAGCACAAATACAAGTAGCAAACATTATATCTGGCCTACTAGCTGTTAAGTAAAGTAGTGACCCAACAATTGCTCTATATACTTTCTGATCAATAGGTTTCCCTGATTCATCTGTATCAACAACAACATTAGAGGGCATGGGTGTTTTCATGGTGGAAGAATCAGACATACCAAATCTTTTCACTAATTCCTTAGCATACTTAGATTGGGATATGAAGATTCCATTTGGAGTTTGCTTCACTTGAAGACCAAGGAAGTATGATAGTTCACCCATACTACTCATTTCAAATTTAGATTGGATTAGATTAGAAAATCTTTTGCATAAGTTTGAATCAGTAGAGCCAAAGATAATATCATCTACATATATTTGAACTAGTAAAGTTTGATTTTTATATATCCTGAAAAATAATGTTTTATCTACTATGCCTCTACAGAATTTATTCTCTAAAAGAAAACTAGCTAAGGTCTCATACCATGCTCTGGGAGCTTGTTTAAGACCATAGAGAGCTTTATTAAGCTTAAATACAAAAGAAGAGTGAGTTGGAGAGATGAAACTTGGTGGTTGTTCCACATAGACTTCTTCTTTGATTTCTCCATTCAAAAATGCACTCTTTACATCCATTTGATAAACCTTGAATTTCTTGTATGCAGCAAATGCAAGGAAAATCCTGATTGCTTCTAACCTTGCAACTGGTGCAAAAGTTTGATCATAGTCTACTCCTTCTTCTTGTGAGTATCCTTGAGCTACTAGTCTAGCTTTGTTTCTCACAATGTTGCCATCTGCATCTAGCTTATTCCTGTAGACCCACTTAGTTCCAATAACTGGATAATTCTTTGGTCTAGGAACCAATTCCCAAACTTTGTTTGTCTCAAACTGATTGAGCTACTCTTGCATATCAATGATCCAGTTGGGATCTTGTTCTGCATCTTGTAGGGATTGAGGTTCAATCTGAGAGAGAAAACAAGTGTGCATCATATTCTTATTTACTTGATGTCTTATTTGCACACTTGCTGAAATATCACCAATAATTTGAGATATTGGATGATCTCTGACTGTGATGTGATCAACAGTTGGAGTGGGTTCAGCAATAATTTCCACTTGGGGAATTTTTTCAGCTGGAAGATGTTCTGCTGTAATCTGATTTAAACTGTCAGCAAAATCTGGGTGATTTTCCTCTTCACTTTCTTCAGCATTCTGCTGTACAGGATTTAGAAGTCCTTCTTTATGTAGAGCTAATTAATCTAGCTACTCATATAGTGTAGGTACCTGTAGATTTTCTATGGTAGAAGAATTCTTCTCCTTGTAAAACATGTTAGTTTCATCAAAGGAAACATGCATAGATTCTTCAATTTTAAGAGAGGATTTATTATAAATCCTATATGCTTTGCTGATTAGTGAATAACCTAAGAAAATTCCTTCTTCAGATTTTGGTTCAAATTTTCTAAGATATTTTTTATCATTATTGTGAACATAACATCTACAGCCAAATGCTCTAAAATAGTTAACTTTAGGTTTCTTCCCTTTAAGTAATTCATAAAGAGTCTTACCCTTAAGTTTGTGTATCAAACTTCTATTCAACGCATAGTTTGCTGTGCTAACAGCCTCTGCCCAAAAAGATAGGGGCAAAATAGCATCTGCAAGCAATGTTCTTGCTGATTCAATTAGAGTTCTATTTTTCCTTTTAACTACCCCATTTGGTGAGGAGTTTTAGGAGCTGAGAAGCAATGTCTGATACCTTCCTTCTCACAGAATTCTTGCATAAGAAGAGACTCAAACTCAGTGCCATGATCACTTCTGATCAATGCAACTTCAGTAGTGTACTCAATCTTTATGCTCTTAAGATAGTTTATAAGAACTTTAAAGTTATCTGACTTTTCTCTCAAAAAGAACACCCAAGTGAATCTAGAGAAGTCATCTACAATAACTAGAGTGTAAGACTTCCCCCCTAAACTCTTTATTGCAATAGGTCCAAAAAGGTCCATATGTAGCAAATATAAGATTCTAGGTGAATCACTTTTAGATAATGATTTAAAACTATTTTTAGTTTGCTTGCCTAGTTGACATGCCCTACAAAGACCTTCTTTCTTGTAAGAACCTAAAGGTAAACCTCTAACAAGTTTTTCCTTAGATAATTTAGCAATGGTCCTAAGGTTTACATGTCCTAATATTTTATGCCAAAGTTCACTAGGTTTGCTTAACTCATTAAATAAACAAATTTCTGATTTAGATGAATTGAAATTCACTAAATATATATTACCCTGCCTAACACCTGATAAAACAATAACATTATCAACATATTTAATAAGGCATTTCAATTTATTAAAGGTTACCTGATACCCTTCATCACATAATTGACTTATGCTGATGAGGTTGTGCTTCAGTACCTTGACATAAGCTACCTCTTTGAAGGTGACTTCTCCAACCTTGACTTTTCCATAGCCTTTGGTCTGTCCACAGTTGGAGTCTCCAAATATAACTTTTGGTCCATGCTTTGCCTTGTAGTTGTTCAGGTTGGCCTTGTTTCCTATCATATGTTTTGAGCAGCCACTGTCCAAATACCATTTTTCATTTATCCTTGGACAGTTGTGTACCTGCAAAAACAGAAAAACAATATATTTGTTCTTGACCCAGATTACCTTGGGTCTTTTTGAATTTCCACAAAAATCTGAAATAAAAGACATTTCAGGTTGTTCCTTATAACCTTGTGGATGATATCTCCTTGGAGGTATTATCCATTCAGTGAAAGGATTGATAGAGTGTGAAGAATAAGA
Organism: Dactylorhiza incarnata; assembly: GCA_033032865.1. Classification (NCBI taxonomy): domain Eukaryota; kingdom Viridiplantae; phylum Streptophyta; class Magnoliopsida; order Asparagales; family Orchidaceae; genus Dactylorhiza; species Dactylorhiza incarnata. The sequence continues at coordinate 9,696,513 of JAWHQI010000028.1, read as the reverse complement.
ATTGTTCAGATTTGCTGCATAGTTTCTGTTCGATGAACTGGGCTGAGTTCGTCGAGCGCCGTTCGACGAATGACTGAGATTTCGTCGAGCGCCGTTCACATAATTACTATATTGAAAATCTGTCTTCAGAGTTTGTCGAGCTCCGTTCGACGAAGTGGATGCATTTCGTCGAGCTCCGTTCGACGAATTCTGCTGAATTCTGCTATTCTCGACAGTCTTACTTGAAATGTTTTTATTTACTCCTACAACCTCTTTGCTCATAGCAGATATGAATTTTATGGGTGTAGATAATATATTCTTCTTAATCAGATGTGGCTCACTTGATGAAGCACCCAAGCCTAGTTTGCTATTAAGTCTAGCATTAACTGTGCTTGTAATGTCCATCAGTTTGATGCTTCTCCCATTTAGGGATTCTTCAAATTTCTTGGCCTCAGAAAGTTTATTCTCAATGAGAATAATTTGTTCTCTAGAGGCAGCCAAATCTTTCTTAAGATTTACATTCTCTTCACTTAAATTATTCATTTCAGCTAGCTTAAGTCTGAGTGAGATTATTTCTTTCTCAGATTTTATTAAGTCTAAGCAAAGAACCTTGAATTCATCTTTGAATCCAACTGAATTGAAATCAAAGTTAGATAGTACCTGATCAGCATCATCTCCTGCTTCTGATTCAGACTTTTCTTCATCAGAATTGTTGGCTGAGGCATTGATTGCCATCATGCAGAAGTTCTTCTCTTCTTCATTATCTTCATCATCACTCGATCATGATGCATTTCCTGACTCACTGTTTGAGTCATAAATAGCCATCAGACACTGATCATTCTCCTTTGATTCTTCTTCATCATCAGAAGAACTGGATGACTGTTCAGATTCAGTGTCACTCCAAGTTTCTGCTACAAATCCTCTTCCCTTCTTTTTGTGCTTGTGGGAGGAAGACTTGCTGGAGTGTCTTCTTTCCTCTTTTTCAGTTCTCTTCTCCTTCTTCTGATTTTCTGGACAATCTGGCAGAATATTTCCAGGTTTCCTGCAACCTTAACAAATGATTTCTTTAGAATTTGACTTGTCATACCTTGGCTTTTCATGGCTCCTGGATGACTTTTTCCTGAAATCTCTTCTTGCCATCTTGTAGAATCTTTGGGCAAGTAGGCTCATGAACTCCTCATCCCTTGAAGAATTTTCTTCTTCATCAGCTGCTTTGAAAGTAATGTTCTTTTCTCTCTTTGTTGCTGGAGATGAAGTGGATGATTCAGCTTCCCTGGATTTGATGAGCTGCTCATAGGATTTGAGTTTGCCTAACAATGTTTTAGTAGTAATCTCATTGAGACTTCTGGCTTCCTTGATTGGCCAGATTCTAGAATCACATGTGCTAGGGAAGCACATTAAGATCTTGTCATTGATCTCAGTGATAGAGATTACTTTATCCAAGGTCTTCAGCTCATTTATTATGAGGCTGAGCCTATTGTACATATCAGCAACACTTTCTGATTCTCCTTTCTTGAAGTTCTCATATTGAGAAATAAGATGTGATCTCCTGTCTTTCCTTTCATCAGCAAATCCCTCAACCATGTTGTTGAGAGAAATCCATATTTATCTTGCTGAGGTGCATTCCACCACTCTTTGAAAAATGTCATCAGACATTGTCTGAGCTAGAATGTTCATGGCTTTTGCATCAGCACTCCTTTGCTTTTTCTGAGCTTCAGTCTATTTAGGAGGTGGAACAACATTATTGGTAGTTGTTGTTCCAGTACTTGCTGCTGCTGTAGGTGTTGGAGGCCCTGTCAAAATCACATTAAAAATTTCTTCATCAATTGAGTTCATATATGACCTAATCCTTGCTTTCCACAGTGCAAACTTACTGAGATTGCACATAGAAGGTCTTGTGCTAGAATACTCTTTGTTTTGTGCCATGAGTAATAAACAAAAATAAATGAAATAAAACCTCTAAAAGAATTTAAGATCTAATTGATCTTTGTGATCCAGGTGTTAGCCTGTAAATAAGATCAACATCCCTCTAATACCGATTGAAAGTGGAGGTTAGATCTTAAATTAACTCTAGAGGGGGGGGGGGGGGGGGGGGGTGAAGAGAGTTTAAAACTTTTCCCTTAGTTTTATAGCGAAATTGAAAATACTGATATAAGTATATATGTATACAGTGAGTGATAAATAAAAGCTGAAATAAAATGAATAAAGAAAACTGCACACAGCACAACACAAAAAGGAAATCAAACACATAAGACACAAGGAGCTATAGTAGTTCCCCACTAAACTTGGGTACGTATACTCTTCTACCACCCTTGGTAGGAATCCACTAGGATTTTTGAACAGGTGCCCTGACACCAATGAGCCTTTGATCAGGTGCCCAAAAACCAACTAGATTTTTTTATCAGGTGTCTTGCCACCAATGGGGTAAACTTTTGACGGGAATTGTAACCCATTACAAGATGGGTTAGAGAGGGGTTTAGATGTTCTTCTCTGTCAAGATGTATAGAGAAGACTCTAGTGGATGTTGATGTAGAAGAGAACTCCTCTGTCTGATATGAGATGTTTGACAGTTGATTTTGCTGGAGCTTTCTCTTTGAAGAGATGATCTTCCTGTAGCAAATAAAACTGAAAGGCAAGAATGCTTCTCAGGATGTTGTTTCTCTTTTGAAGATCTGGACTTGCAGCAAAAGACGGACAGAATAATGATGATGTTGTTCTCAGTTGAATGAAGTTGTTGCTGTTGAGGAAGAAGATGAAGATCTGTGTATAGATGTTCTTCTGTTCTTCCTGTATATTTCTCTCTTTCTTTTTCTCTGTGTCTTCTGTACAGCAAGAAAGAAATGTTCTATGTATATCTGATCTATCGTGAAAGCTATATCTTTTTATCTGCTATATCTTCTTTCCTTTTCTTTTTCAAATCTCTGACAGACATTAATTGCAGATCTCTTATATTAAGGAATATAATATATTTGAAGAGCTATTTTGAAAACATAAATCTGCTGCGCCGTTTTATCTCTTTCCTTTTCCACGAAATGTCCTTTTCCGAGGAATGTCAACGAAAATAATCTTGGAATAATAAAGGAAATATATTTTCTTTACTTCATCTGATAGAAAGAGTCGTTGATGTTAGTCGATCTGGGTTCAGAGAATGAAATGAATATAATCCTTCTGAAATTTCTGAACTTAAATAATAATTATTCGATCTGAACAAAATTCATCGAACGCAGATTCGTCAACCTCAAGATTTTCGTCGAACACAAAATTTACTTCGTCGACCTCAATTGAATCTTGCTGGAATAATTAATTTTGTTGATCTGACGGTGTTAGACGAACGTAAACTGGAGTTCGTCGAACGGAAGTATTCGTCGACCGCTGAGCCTCGATAAATTCGTCGACCGCTGAGCTTTAATAAGATAGTCGAGCGCTGCACTTAGACAAAATCTTCAACCGCTGAGACGGGTTCTATTCTCCGAGCGCTGAGCTGAGGCGGGATCGTCGAGCGCTGTTCTGACTGGAATTCATTGACCGTTGTCTGGAATTCGTCGAGCGTCGTTTGACGTTCGTCGAACGCAGAGAAAATATGTATATTTTTACTTCTTCTCTCATTTTCTGCTTATTAATATATATGTCTTTTCAGCCTAAACTCTTGGCCCATAAACTATACATTGAGGTCAACATGTCCTTAGTCAACATATAGTGATCAAGGCCCAAATCAGAAATAGGGTTGTTCCAACAGAGTTCTCATACAACAACAGTCATCTGGCTAGTATAGGCAGGGCACCTTAAGAGGCATTATACGGACGGGGGTGCAGGACACCGTTGTCTTGGATTCAGGATGAGTATCCCAAGGCTTGGCTCAGAGTTTGTGGAGGACACGGAGGCTCAGGTGAGGCGGATTTGAGATAGGATGCTGGAGGCCCAGAGCAGGCAGGCCAAGTATTACGATGTGCGTCATCGTATGGTGGAGTTCTAGGTAGTAGATCGGGTTTTCTTGAAGATACATGGACTCTCGCGGGTTCGCGGGCGGAAGAAGCTCAGTCCGAGGTATATGGGGCCTTATAGGATCCTAGAGCTGATCGGTCCCTTGGCTTACAGACTGGAGCAACCGCCGGAGTTAGAGGGACTGCACAACGTTTTCCACGTCTCCTCACTTAGGAAGGCTCTACTTCAGCCAGAGCAGCAGATATCTACTTCAGAGGGGCCAGTAGCTACTGATCGGTCGATTCACCTAGAGCCGGTTCGGATAGATGACACGGAGTTACGAGTCTTGCGGCGTAAGAAGGTTCCGCTGGTTAAGGTCCTTTGGAGGAATCATGGACAGGAAGAGCATACTTGGGAGCCACTAGACTTGATGCAGCAAAAGTACCCGCAGCTTTTACGACAGGTATAATTTAATTTTCCTGGGATGTTACATTTTCTTTCTTGTAGTAGAAACCCTCACAGGCTTAACCTGAATTTTGAGGACGAAATTTTTTATTTATGTATTAGGATTTGTAACATCCCCCAAACAACTAGACCCCTAAGTTTGTTTTGTCATGACTAGGTCATGACAAAACCATAGGAAGAGCTCAAGACCATGTGAACTTAGGTGAGAAGGAGAAAACCTAGGTGGTCTGCAAATAGCAATTTTCAGATACCAAGCCTAGGATTGGATTTAGGGGCCCCACCTTGAACCCTGACCCCACCATAGCATCCCAAACCCATTAGGAGTCCTCTTGGAGCACCAAAGACCCATTGGTGTCAAATAAAGAGGCCAATTAGACCAAAGTCAACCTTAACCCTGAATTGGTCAAACTAACTCAATTAAGGTCAATTGGCCTCCACCATGCCAAATTAATCTTACCCCAACCCTAATAGGGATACTAGGAACCTAATGTACCAAAAAGCCCCATCATGGGACTTGCAATTTGACCAATTTACCCTAGGCCCTAATTTGGTTAAAGTGCCCTAAAAAGGGGCAATTCACCTCCACTCTGTCAAATTGACCCGACCTAGACCTTCCTAACCCTTCAGGGAAGCCAAAGGAGCCTAAGGCACCGATTGGGGCCAACCCAAGTGGTCAATTTGACCAAAGTCAAACTTGCCTTAATTTAGGTCAAAATAAACTAATTTGTCTAATTTGGACCCAATCCATTTGGGCTAGGCCCAACTAAAGTGGTCCACCATCTAGTGGGCCTGGTAATTACTGAAATTACCACATAATTTCTGTAATTGGTGATTAGGAGAGAGAAATTGGAGATTCCCCCAAATTGGAGAGAGAAAGAGAGCATTCATGGAGATTGAATGCAATTGATCCTTCAATCCCTCCACAATTGATGAGCATTCACCTCCCCCTTCAGTTACAAACAAATTCTGGAGTTTCTATGGCCAGGGAGGCTGGATTAAGGCAGAATTATAAGTAACTGAAATCTATGTTAATGGCAATTAATGGCTTTCAGGAATAAAACCATCCAAGCCCAAATTAAAACCCCCCATTTCCTTTAGTGCTCAGAGAGGAAGAGAACCCCCAACCTTCTAGTGAGAATCGTGCAGAGGAAGCCTAGATTGACATGGCACCAAAAGCTCCAGCACCATTAATGGCAACTCGCCGGAATTCACGCCACCAAGCCCCCACACAGGTCCAATCCGCCTCCTCTCCCCTAGTGCTAGATCATTTCATTGTTTGGGGCTTGATCCGAGCTCAATTGGGCTCAAATTGCGCTTCCGAAAGGGCTCGTTATGAACCCTCTTTCCCCTCCTCAAAAACCCAGATCCGACCACCTCCGGCCGGCCAACCACCTCCTCTCGCCGGCCACCAACTCAACGGAGGTGGTGGTGGCATTGGCTGGCCGGAAAGAGGCGTAGGTGGCCTGGAAATCGCCCTGCAAGGAATCCCAGGACGGGTTGTCGCGAGCCGTCCATAGATTGGGGAAGATGAAGGGCAGCCGTCTGATTCTTCCGCGATTCGTCGAATGAAGTTGAGTTAGTCGAACGAGATCTGTGGTTCGTCGAACTAAAGTTGAGTTCGACGAACGGGATTGGAGTTTGTCGAACGGAGAGATCGTTAGCCGAACCGGCTGAAGATCGGATTTCATCGAACTGAAGCAGCGACGTTCGTCGAACGAAGAACTGTTTTAGTCGAACGTAGTTTATATATGTTTAGTCGAACGCAGTTTATATATGTTTAGTCGAACGCAGTTTATATATGTTTTAGTCGAACGCTGTACACATTTCGTCGAACGCAGTTTAGTTATGATTTCGCCGAACAGAATAGATTTCGTCGAGCGCAGAATAGTTTTTGTCGAACGCAGATTTATTCTAATTTTGTCGAGCGCAGGTTAGATTTCGTTGAACGCAGATTTGTTCTGCTTTCGTCGAGCGCAGTTTTTTATTCGTCGAACGCAGAATCAGTTATATAATTAAATGTTTCAGTCAATTTCTATCACACTTTATGCTGTAGTTTAATTTAATTATTAAAAATACTATATCACCTCTAATGAAAAAGTGGTCAACACCAAAGTTGTAGCCCTTAGAGTCTACTTTAATTTAAAATTTGTTTCAGCCCAAAAGGAGCAATGTAGCTCCCTGTAGAGCCAAAATGGTTGGAGTGGTCCCTAGGGAAGGGCAGCCACCATTTCTTTAATATCTTTTTATTGGTAGATGTTATGGCCTTGATATTTAAAACCTAGGCTAGTTACATACACCCTCACAATATACCTAAAGATGGGATTTTTAGGAGAAACTTTTTCTAAGGTTTTTGTAATATTTTCATAAATCATTTAGTAATTAATTATTGGGTCAAATGACCTCCAATGCCCTCCAAATTTTGGTGGTTCCCCTTGGGGTTACGTTATGACCTTGGTAAAAATCTCAGCCCAATTGGGACTGTTTTGGTTGGGTAATTTGTCAACCCAAGTTAGGTCAAGTTGGGTCAAAATTAGGGCATGGTGTTTGTTGGGAAAATGATTTCTCTTAACCACTGAAAATGAGTTGAATATTAATTCCAAAAAAGGAAAATCAAGGTTAAGTAAATATGCGTCGAATAGTATTCGACGCAACGTCGAAATAAAGTCGACGTTTCTATCGGAATGAGTCGAAGTATCTCCAAGCAGAATTCGACGTATCCTATGTCGACGTAGCTCTGACTTCTAGTCGACGTATCTTGAGAAGTCGACGCACTTTAGTCGACGCACCTTCCTTATTCTCCTCTCGACGTTCTGTCAGGACGAATTCGATGCTTACGTCGAATGGTAATCGACGCACATCGATTCCTATGATTAATTCAAAAATCGCCAGATCTCTTTCCTTCTTTCATAGATCTGATTTATATGGAATCAAATTATTCTTTATAGCCGTTCTGAATCATTCTTTCCTCTAATAGATTCTTGGCTAAATTGATTAAATCCTTTATGGACATTATTTGGAATCAGATTGAATACTTTCCTTCTATGGATATTATTGTTATGGAAATTTTTTCTTCTTTCTAATACTCTGCCTGCTAATTGATTATTCTCCTATAGTGTTATTTTAATGAACAGAACTATAAGTAACAAGGTGATCGGCAGAGAGCAACAAGGAGTGATCCACCATTTTTACATTTGAAAAGAGGAAAAGCTCTCAAGTAAAAAGAAAGAGAGTTGAGAAAGATTCCTGCAGCAAGCATCAAGCATTCTTCTTCTTCTACTTCTAAAGCCATACTGCTGCAAAATTCTGAAAAGCTTACAATCCCCTTCTCACTATAGAAGGGAGATTTAATTCACTACTTCTTGTGCTTCCAATCTTCTTGCTAGGAAGAAGATTCATTCTTGTCTTAAATACTTATTTTCCTTTTTCTCATTTTCATCTTCACATATTGTAAAAGAGTTTTTAGAATCTCTCTTCAAAAAATTCAGTTGTACTGGTTCTAAGAGTCTCCTTTTCAGAAGACTCAGTTGGTTCTAAGAGTCTCCTTGTCAAAAGACTCAGGGTGGTTCTAAGAGTCTCCTTATCAAAAGACTCAGTGCAAGATAGTGAATTTCCTACCAAGGGGGTAGAAGAGTGGACTACCCAAAGTTTGGGGAACCACTATATTTCTTTGTGTTGTGCTGTGACTTTTCTTCTTGCATTTATTTTCTTTACTTGTTTAATTCTTGTTGGTGTGTAGGAAGCTCTAATCTGCGATCACTACACCCATATATATAATTATTAACTTTGCACAAAAATATTTTAAATCTCTATTCACCCCCCCCCCCCTCTAGAGAATTCTAGTGAGGTTAACTGTGCACTTTCAATTGGTATCAGAGGGAGGTTGATCTAAAAAGGTTAACTCCTTGATCAAAAAGACCCTACCTCTTATTTATATATATATATATATATATATATTTGAAAAATATTATTTTTCACATGGCACAAATCAAAGATTATGCTTCCACCAGACCACCAATTTGCAACCTTGAAAAGTTTGCACTTTGGAAACCAAGAATTAAAATTTATTTAATGTTATCTTGACAGGTCCTCCCAAGCCTTAGAGAAAAGACTCTAGTGGTGAAGTGTCTCAAACACTTGTTCCAAAGGCTGAGTGGACAGTTGAAGAGAAGAAGGCAGGAACATGTGATGCAAAAGCTGTAAATATACTGGTCTCAACCCTCTCTGATGAAATCTTTCAAAGGGTTGTTGATTGTGAATCAGCCAAAGAAATTTGGGAGGCTCTCACAAAAATGGTAGAGGGAAGTGCTGATGAGAAAAAGGATAGAAAGGCACTACTCATTTCTCAATATGAAAACTTTCAGAAGAAAGAAGGTGAAAGTGTTGCTGACATGTATGCCAGATTCAGCCTCATAGTGAATGAGTTGAAAACACTTGAAAAGGATATATCTCTCACTGAGATAAATGACAAACTGCTATTTGCTTCCCTAGCTCTTGGGATTCAAGAATCTGGCCAATTAGAGACTCTAGAAGTCAAAGAGAAATTTCAACAGATGTCCTGTTGGGCAAATTAAAATCCTATGAACATCTGTTGAAGACAAGAGTTGAGAAAGAAGAGAAAGAAAAGGCTCCTTCACTCTCAAAAGAAAAGAGTATTGCATTGAAGGCTGTTGAAGGTGAACCCTCTACAAGTGATGAGGAGCTGATCAGTCTACTAGCCAGAAGGTTTAAGAAGTAGATTAAATCAGAAGGATCCAGAGGAAGAGACTCAAAAACCAGGTATAATAAAACACCTACTAAAGAGATTATAAATAACTCTTGCAGGAAACCTGGACATATTGCACCTGAATGTCCTAAGGAGATCAGCAAAAAGAAAGATCTGAAAAGAACAGATCTACAGAAGAAAAAGAAGAAAGAGAAAGGTCTCATTGCTCAATCATGGAGTGATTCAGAACCTGAAGAAAACACCTCATCTGACAATGATCAAGAAGAGACCAAGCTGGAGGAAACCTGTTTGATGGCCACTGAGAAGCCTGATGACACATCTATGGTAAATATACTTGATGACATAGATTTATCTCCCACTGACTTCAAAAACAATTTCAAAGAATTCTGTTTAAATTTAATCAAATCTGAAAAAGAAATAGATGAACTAAGAAATGAATTAAAAATTCTCAAACAAGTGAATACACAGTATAATAACTATGAGCTCAGTCTAGGACTCTTAGAAAAGGAATTAGACAAAATCTGTACAGAAAATCAAACACTAAGAAATGAGCTAGCAAAAGCAAAGTCCTTTGAAGACTCTATAAATGGGAGAAGTCAGAAGCTCAAGAATATCTCTAAAAATCTTACTAATAGATTTAGACAACTAGAAGATAATACTAACTTAGAACCAAAATCTCAATCACCTAGGAAATCTGTTTGGAGACATCCCATTCACTTCACTAGGGAAGGACATTTGACAGGAGAAAGATCACAGGAAAATCCAGAAATAACCACTGTCTTTAATAAAACTAATCCCATTATATATGAAGGAATCCTAGGAAGATATCCTCAGAAAAAAAATTTAAACTTGCGTCGAATACTTATCAACGTGCGTCGACTTCTAATCGACGTATACACCAAAGTGCGTCGACTCCTACCCGACACAACCTCTCTCATGATTTGACTGAAAGTAAATGCGGAATGGAGAAAGCGTCGACTTCATATCGACGCAACCATAAACCTACGTCGAATACATATCGACGCAACCAATCAGACAGACATCTCTCCTCTACCAAACAGCTGTCTCAATCCATCTCCTTTTACTATGACCACTACTTCTGTAACATCACCAAAGAAAATTGGTATGATAAACCAATGCCCCTAAAGGAGGAAGGATATTCAGAAAAACCCACTTACTCTTTTATTAAATTTCACACTGATGGGAGAAAGGGACCCCAGCTCAGCAGGGTTCAAACTAATGTTTAAAATTTTATGTGCAGATGTATCACATCTATAGGCTGGTGTGGTACTTGGACAGTGGATGCTCCATGCACATGACCGGATGCAAAAACCTGTTAATCAACTTTGAGGATAGACTTGGACCATCAGTAACTTTTGGAGACTCTAGCTGTGGCCAAACCAAGGGCTTTGGAGATTTCAAAGAAGGGAAAGTCACCTTCAAGAATGTGGTAGTAGTCAAAGGACTGAAGCACAATCTGATAAGTATAAGTCAAATATGTGAAAATGATAAGTATGAGGTAAAATTCACCACACTATTCTGCCATAATATTGATATCAAGACTGGTGCCACAGTACTCAATGGAATTAGAAAAGGAAAAGTATATGTAGTGGACTTTAGCTCCTCACCCACAGAAGTCTGTTTATTCAACAATATTATTAATAAAAGTGAATTATGGCATAGGAGACTAGGTCATCTAAACTACAAAACAATTAGTAAACTAGCAAAAAATAACCTAGTCAGAGGCTTACCAAAGGGTAGGTACTCTAAAGATTCTCCATGCAGACCTTGCCAACTAGGAAAACAAACCAAATCATCCTTTAAACCAATTGGTAAGGATGACTCTCCCAGGGTCCTTTACTTACTACACATGGATCTCTTTGGTCCCATATCCACTCAGAGCTTAGGTGGAAAATCCAATACCCTAGTCATTGTGGATGACTATTCTAGATTCAGCTGGGTATTCTTTCTAAGGGCTAAGTCTGAAACCCACAAGACTCTCTCAAGATTCATTAAACAAATTCAATCTGAACTCAATAGTCAGGTTTCCATAATCAGAAGTGATCATGGGACTGAATTTGAAAATCAGTTTATGACTAGTTTCTGTGAAGATATAGGTATCAAACAAAGTTTTTCAGCCCCTAGAACCCCTCAGCAAAATGGAGTTGCTGAAAGAAAGAATAGAACTTTAATAGAATAAGGAAGGACCTTACTTGTAGAATCAGGTTTACCAAAAACTTTCTGGGCTGAAGCAGTCAACACTGCCAACTATGTTCTAAATAGAAGCCTAATACACAAAACTAAATCAAAAACTCCATATGAGCTCCTGAAAGGAAAAACACTCATAGTTAAATACTTTAAGATCTTTGGATGTGCTTGTTTTATCCTAAATAATGGAAAAGATCATCTTGCCAAGTTTGACAAGAAATCTGATGATGGAATATTTCTGGGATACTCAGCATCTAGTAAAGCCTATAGGTGCTATAACAAGAGAACTCTTAAAATTGAAGAGTCTATGCACATTATATTTGATGAAACTAACATACTGTTTAAGGGGGAGGGAACTCCCACCAGCTCTTTTCCACAGGAAATCGGCAGCATAGAAACTCAGCTTGAACAACTGGTTCTAGAAAACATAGATAATGGAAAAGAAAACAAGATAAAGGAATCAAGTGAGGAATCTGAACAAGAACATGAAGAAGATTCAGAAAAGAGCATTCAAAACCAACTCCCACAAGAGAACATGGTTCAGGAAGGGCAGGTGGACAATGATCCTATCACCAATGAGGAAGAAGAACATCTGCCAAGTCCAGTCAGTACAAGGGTCAATTTGAAAGATCATCCACAAACTCAAGTAATTGGAGACCCCAATACAGGAGTAAGAACAAGACATCAGGTCTCCAATGGGATGATGCTCCAATGCTTCCTATCACAAGTTGAACCAAAGAAGTTTGAGCAAGCAAATTGTGATCCTCATTGGATTATGGCCATGCAAGAAGAACTAGGCCAATTTGAGAGAAACAAAGTGTGGAACCTAGTTGAAAGACCAAGAAACTACCCTGTGATTGGTACAAAATGGGTATACAGGAACAAACTAGATTCCACTGGAGTAATTGTCAGGAACAAGGCAAGACTTGTAGCACAAGGATATAGACAAGAAGAAGGAATAGACTACAACCAGACCTTTGCTCCAGTAGCCAGATTGGTGGCAATCAGGCTCTTTCTTGCCTATGCAGCCTTCATGAAGATGAAAGTCTACCAAATGGATGTCAAGAGTGCTTTTCTGAATGGTGACCTTCAAGAAGAGGTATATGTGGAGCAACCACCAGGTTTTATTAATCCCTCTTCTCCTAACTTTGTTTATAGGCTTAACAAAGCACTATATGGTCTTAAGCAAGCACCTAGAGCTTGGTATGAAACTCTCTCTAATTTCCTTTTGGAAAATTCCTTTGAAAGAGGAAAAGTGGACAAGACACTCTTTACTAGAACCCATAAAAACCAACTCCTCCTTGTTCAAATATATGTAGATGACATCATTTTTAGCTCAACTCATCCTAAACTATGTAAAAGATTTGCTAATCTAATGCAATCTAAATTTGAAATTAGTATGGGAGAACTCTCATATTTCTTAGGATTACAAGTAAAACAAAGTAGTGAGGGAATCTTCATCTCACAATCCAAATATACTAAAGAGCTAATCAAAAAGTTTGGTATGGAATCAGCATCTACCATGAAAACACCCATGGCAACCAATGCCATTATAGAAAAAGATTATAAAGGAAAATCAGTAGATCAAAAGACTTATAGGGCAATCATAGGATCCCTTCTATATCTAACAGCTAGCAGACCTGACATCATGTTTGCCACTTGCATATGTGCTAGATTTCAGGTTGATCTAAAGGAATCCCATCTCACCTCTGTAAAAAGGATTCTTAGATACCTAAAGGGAACCCCTGAACTAGGTTTATGGTACTCAGCAGAAACCAACTTTGAATTAATAGGTTTCTCAGATGCAGATTGCTGGATGTAGGGTTGATAGAAAAAGCACATCTGGTACTTGTCAATTCCTAGGTGACAGATTGATATCATGGTTCAGTAAGAAACAAACCTCAGTCTCAACCTCAACAGCTGAAGCTGAATACATAGCTGCTGGGAGCTGTTGTTCACAAATCCTGTGGATGCAAAATCAGCTTCTTGAATACAAATTGGAAATACATAACTCTAAGATCTATTGTGATAGCTCTAGTGCTATATCCATAGCATCCAACTCAGTCCTTCATAGTAGGACCAAACATATAGAGATCAGACATCACTTCCTTAGAGACAACGTTGAGAAGGGTAAGATAACCTTAGAATACATTCTCACAGACAATCAAAGAGCAGACATCTTCACAAAACCCTTAGATGAAACTAAGCATAATTATTTCATCAACACCTTAGGAATGCTTGATGGTAGTCTATAACCACCATTGTTGGGAAATCTAAAAGAAATCAGGAAATCTAAGAAAGTATTTGAAGATGCGTCGAATATATATCGACGCACCCTTGAGAAGAACTCGATGCTGGCGTTGATTTCTTCCCGACAAAGATACATCGATATCTTATCGATGCTCCGTCGAATTGATATCAACGCAGGGATATGAACACGTCAACAGAACACTAAGTGGACAAATCTCCACAGAGCGTCGATTTATATCGACGCATATGTCGACATCAATTCGACGTAACGTCGACATCTGGCTACAATTAGAATCAAATCCTTACTTCTTCTTTTGACGATTGGATTACCTGATATACCTTGATTTCACTTTCCTTTCTCGACGTGTCACCTCCTTTAAATAATACCTCTTATTTCATAACATATACTCTCCTAAAACCCGCCAAAACTTCGTCTTCTACCTCTCTCTCTCTCTCTCTCTCTCTCTCTCTCTCTCTCTCTCTCTCTCTCTCTCTCTCTCTCTCTCTGCAACAATGGCACCAACTCCTAATCAATCGGCCCTCATCAAAACAATGAACGATGCTCTCTAACACCTTGTAAGTGATTTCCAGAATCGCCTGAATCACTTCGCCAACGAATGTGCTGCCATGATCAACACCTGTGCAGCCAAACTGGCAACCCTCTCTTCTTCTCTTCCTGAGCTTCATGCTCTCATTCAAGAACGGCCTCTGTCGACAGAAAGGTTTAAATCCTTTGTGCAGGATATAAACCAGGGGGAGAGTTGCTCCAGAAACCTCCCTTGTCAGGTTATCTATCTCTCTTACAAGCTCAGGATTAAATTCCTTTTCAACTCTAAACATTATCTCTAAAGAATTACACCAACCTCTTCTCTTATAATAGGCTCCAGTCCTCTCCAATCACACTGACTACACATTCAACGAATACTTTGGAGAGACCTCCTCTTATCACACTGAAGGAGATCATGTTGTGGATTCAGCATTTAGAACTGATGCCCCATATACTCAGGGGGAGCTTCCTGTGGTAAAGAACTCAGGAGTTCAGGGGGATGAAGAAGCAGCCACCTCTGATGACTGGAAGGGATAGATGTGGACTGATGTACCCCTATGTGAAGAAGAATTTCAGCATCACTCTCCTGGTTCTCTGCCAGTTACATCAAACTGAAGACACCTCTACTTGAGGACATCTCTTCAGAAGAGCCTGGAAGAGACAAAACTCCCTCAGTAGAGATTACTCTACCAGAGGTCATTCTGCCTTCTATTGCAGAACAAACTCTTTTTCTTGAGAAAGTTCCTTCTCCACCTAAAGAGAAAACTCCATCTCCCTCTCCTTCTCTACCTCTACCTTCACCTCAACCTTTTTCTCTACCTCCACTGCTACCTTTACCTCCTCCAATAGCAAAATTAACTAAGCTGATTCTACCTAGGAAAAAGTCCAGAAGGACAAAAGAAAAGGAAAAGAGAAGCCATCCCTCACTGGCAAAACTTCTCCAAAGAAGAAAGGAAAGAGTATGCTAAAGAAAAGAAGTATAGAAAAGCCTGTGAGAAAATAAAGAGGTTTGAAAAGATGCCTGTCAGCATTCCTGCCAGCCTTGTAAAGGAATACCATGACCCTGACATGGAAAAGAGGCATGAGGAAATAAGAGAAAGAGAGCTGTATGAATATGAAGTAGCTAGGAAGGAAGTAGAAAATAAAAGGAATGCCTGGATGGAAAAGATCTACAGGGGAATGACCAAGGAACAAATTCTTGCTGAATCTTCTGTCAAAATTCCAAAGAAGTTGTTTGATATTGAAGCTTATCAAAAGAAAAACCCTCAGGCAGGGGTTATCCTAGAGAAAGGCCAAAAGCACAAGAGGGGTGTAGGGTGTACAGAAGATACTTACATTCCCTACAAGAAGCCCAACAAACCTGTAAAATTAGACAAGTGGCATGCCACACCCTGGAAAGGGAAAGGAAAAATGGCTGAGATTCCTGAGAAGCAGCAATCAGAAAAGAAAACAAAATATAGGCCCAAGGTTGATAGCAAGGGACCATCCGAGGTCAAGCCTACTGAAAAGAAAATTCAAAACATTACAATTGAGATGATTGATGAAAAGGCAGCAATCATCATCAGCAAAGGCTACTCCATAAATGACACTATCCCCGATGGTGATAAACTCTTGGAAAAACTGCATACAATCATCAGGAATGTCCAGGAACGACCTGATAGAGCCAGGGGCTACATTTTTGATGTTATTGAAAACTTGTCTAGGAAACTTTATTCTGCTTTTGTCAACTTCATGCACAAAAAGAAGTTTCTGGTTTAATTCTTGTGAAAGACAAATGCTTATCATA
The DNA here is from genome assembly GCA_033032865.1 of Dactylorhiza incarnata. Lineage (NCBI taxonomy): Eukaryota > Viridiplantae > Streptophyta > Magnoliopsida > Asparagales > Orchidaceae > Dactylorhiza > Dactylorhiza incarnata. Next base: position 9,680,634 of record JAWHQI010000028.1, on the reverse strand, counting down.
TGCTTTCTTATTCTAATTTCTTTTCTGCATGATTGATATATTTCTTTTCTCTACAAATGATGTGATGCTAGTATAATTTCCCTTTTAAATAGGGTTAAGACAAATAGGGGGAGATTGTTGGGAAAATGATTTCTCTTAACCACTGAAAATGAGTTGAATATGAATTCCAAGAAAGGAAAATCAAGGTTAAGTAAATATGTGTCGAATAGTATTCGACGCAACGTCGAAATAAAGTCGACGTTTCTATCGGAATGAGTCGAAGTAGCTCCAAGCAGAATTCGACGTATCCTATGTCGACGTAGCTCTGACTTCTAGTCGACGTATCTTGAGAAGTCGACGCACTCTAGTCGACGCACCATCCTTATTCTCCTCTTGACGTTCTGTCAGGACGAATTCGACGCTTACGTCGAATGGCAATCGACGCACGTCGATTCCTATGATTTATTCAAAAATCGCCAGATCTCTTTCCTTCTTTCATAGATCTGATTTATATGGAATCAAATTATTCTTTATAACCATTCTGAATCATTCTTTCCTCTAATAGATTCTTGGCTAAATTGATTAAATCCTTTATGGACATTATTTGAAATCAGATTGAATACTTTCCTTCTATGGATATTATTGTTATGGAAATTTCTTCTTCTTTCTAATACTCTGCCTGCTAATTGATTATTCTCCTATAGTGTTATTTTAATGAACAGAGCTATAAATAACAAGGTGATCGGCAGAGAGCAACAAGGAGTGATCCACCATTTTTACATTTGAAAAGAGGAAAAGCTCCCAAGTAAAAAGAAAGAGAGTTGAGAAAGATTCCTGCAGCAAGCATCAAGCATTCTTCTTCTTCTGCTTCTAAAGTCATACTGCTGCAAAATTCTGAAAAGCTTACAATCCCCTTCTCACTATAGAAGGGAGATTTAATTCACTACTTCTTGTGCTTCCAATCTTCTTGCTAGGAAGAAGATTCATTCTTGTCTTAAATACTTCTATTTCTTTTTCTCATTTTCATCTTCATATATTGTAAAAGAGTTTTTAGAATCTCTCTTCAAAAAATTCAGTTGTACTGGTTCTAAGAGTCTCCTTTTCAAAAGACTAAGTTGGTTCTAAGAGTATCCTTGTCAAAAGACTCAGGGTGGTTCTAAGAGTCTCCTTATCAAAAGACTCAGTGCAAGATAGTGAATTTCCTACCAAGGTGGTAGAAGAGTGGACTACCCAAAGTTTGGGGAACCACTATATTTCTTTGTGTTGTGCTGTGACTTTTCTTCTTGCATTTATTTTCTTTACTTGTTTAATTCTTGTGGTGTGTGGGAAGCTCTAATCTGTGATCACTACACCCATATATATATAATTATTAACTTTGCACAAAAATATTTTAAATCTCTATTCACCCCCCCCCCCGCCCCCCTCTAGAGAATTCTAGTGAGGTTAACTGTGCACTTTCAGTGTTTATCTTGGAGTGTGGTGGTCAAAATTCATCACCATGAAGTGAAGCCTTGGTCACTGGTTTAGGGTCACCTAAGACACCTCCATGAGTGATACGGGGTGGTGTGGAGGTGGTTATGCCCTAGGGACCTAGTTTTAGCCCTAGGTGTGCATATACGACCTTGTGAAGGACATGTGGTCAAATGTCCTCGAATGGTTATGAAACATGGTGTATAAGTTCATAGGGGGTAATTAGTCCCTAGGTAATTTTATAAGAATTTTAGGAACAATTATTTCCTTTGAATTAGGTCATAATTGTTGGAGTTTCTGAGGTGATCTCAAAGCAATCAATAGTTAGTCTTACTGCCAACACAATATGAGCCTATAGGGTCGCACATAAAAGCGTTTGGAGAAGTTGGAGAAAGGATTGTGTTGGCCTTACTCATATTGGATATGAGTGGAGGACCAACCCTGTGACTGCTTGGAATTAAGTTGAGAATGTCTCAACGGGAAATCGTTTAAAGGGTTTAAACAAATGAGTATTTACTTGACAAATTCGGCTAAAGGGTTTAACCGAACTGCGTCAAATTCGGTTAAAGGGTTTAACCGAATTAGCTTGATTCGACTAATGAAATTCGGCTAATATGATTAACCAAAATTATAACAGATTCGACTAAAGAGTTTAGCCGAATCATGTCAGTTCGACGAAAGGGTTTCGACGAAATGATATAGCCAAATTTGTATAGACGAATTCATTGAAATGGTTTCGCCGAATTTGAGTCGAATTCGGTTATATTGATTAGTCGAATTCGGCGAATGTAAATATGGACAGATATTCTGCTTTTTCCCTCTGCTCCGCAGATAGCCTGATTTATGCATTTTAGTATAAAAGGGCATGCGATTTTAGGTTTACCCACGACTTAATCTTTTTCGCGATTTTAGACGAGAACTGCCGACCGGAACTATTCCGCGCGAGGGCATCTCGTTCTTCCCATCCGCCGATCGTCTTCTGCCGCCACTAGTCACCGCCGTCGGTCACCGCCTCCTCTGGATCGGACCTAGCAGTCCGTGGGGACGTTGAGAGCTTCCTTCTCCGACCTAGTTCTTGTACGACAAGAAGCTAGGGTTCTCCTTTGCTTGTGTGGACTTCTGTAGAGGGATCAATCCATTTCGATTCTTGAAGAACTCAAAGGCAGATTTTTGGATCTCTCTTTGGAGCACCTTGGTTGAGTATTGACTCAATCCCGCAAAGGTACTTTGTATTTCGATTTGACTATTCTCTTGAATCATGAAAACCGCAAGATCTGTTGTCTCTTTTGAGTTGTTCTTGTCATTATTTCCGCTGCGCATATTCGATATGTCATCCCGTTAGGGGTATAGAAAACCCAACAATAATCCCTTTAGAGAAATTCCTTATAAGAGATAATTACACGCTTAAATGGTCTTGGATGATGATGAAACTTTGGTAGTATCTTTTTAATCATATTTTAGACCTCTGGTAATTTTTATATAATTTTAGGAGACCGCGGAGATGGAGTAGCACCAGAGGCCGGTGCGGATGGAGGCGGGGCAGTCTAGCACGGGAGCACCGATGACAGGATCCGTGAGTGGCTTATTAGTTCTACTTGATTTGCTTCCGCGAGTGAAATTGTAGTGAGGCTTTGATGTATCGGGCAGGAGCCCTAGTTATCTCTACTCTTATTTCAGTTATGTTTATGTGGACATCCTTTATATGATGATTTACTTTTCTATGCGATGTGGACTTGGATTCTTTTCAGTTTCTCTTTCTTGCTTCTTTGTGATCGGCGTTTTGTAGTGGCGACCTTCCCGAGCGAGGGTGTCACCGTAAACCAGCGGTTCTGGGCCTAAGACCCAGTGTTTGAAAAGAAAAAAAAATGGGGTCTTACATCGTATTTGTTATGCGTGTATCTAGGTTTCGTGCTAGTTTTTGGTTACCCCTCTAGAGTGTTGTTTGACACGGGAGCGTCACACTCTTTTCTTGCGGGAAGCTTTATCCGGGGGATCAGTGTTGAGTCTGTCGAGGTAGAGGTGGTACTGAGCGTGCGCATGCCGTTTGGGTCTTTCATGACCACCGTGAGGAAAGGACGCATTGTGTTGCAAATTTGCAATTGTGATTTCGAGTTGGTAGCAGCGATTCTACCATTAGATGACTTTGACGTTATCTTAGGGATGGACTGGCTTGCAGAGCAGCGAGCTGGTATCGACTGCCAGTTGAAGGTGGTAACCCTGAGAGGAAAAAATAGAGTAGAGGTCAAGTTTGAAGGCCTAAGCGGAGTGGCTTGCTCCCTGATTTCCGCCATGCAAGTGAGGCGTGCGGTAAACCAAGGAGGCGAGGCGTTTATAGCTTTGTTGGAGACTCACTCCACAAGGTTGGCTATTGGAGACATTCTGGTGGTGGAAGAGTTTGAGGATGTATTCCCCGAGGAGCTTCCGGGAGCACCTCCTCAACGTGAAATCGTTTTTTCGATTGAGTTGGTATCGGGTGTGAGTTCGGTGTCGCGTCCTCCATTTAGGATGGCACCGAAGGAACTGGCCGAGCTTAAGGTTCAATTGCAAGAATTGTTAGAGCAAGGGTACATTAGGCCCAGCTCTTCGTCGTGGAGCGTGTCGGTATTGTTTGTAAAGAAAAAGGACGGAAGTATGCGGTTGTGCATTGACTATCGTGAACTGAATAAGTTGACCGTAAGAATAAATATCCGATTTCGCAAATCGGTGATTTGTTCGACCAGTTAGTGGGGTCGGTGGTGTACTCCAACTTGGACTTGAAGTCGGGGCACTACCAGTTGAAGATTCGAGAATAGGACATTGCCAAGACAGCGCTTGGGACTCAGTATGGCCACTATGAGTTTTCGGTGATGCCGTTCAGACTGACGAACGCGCCATCTGTTTTCATGGATTTGATGAACAGGATTTTTCGACCATTTTTGGATTCGTTTGTGGTGGTGTTCATAGATGATATTTTGGTATATTCGAAATCAAGAGCGGAGCATGAGTCTCACTTGAGGCTAGTATTACAGACTCCAAGGGAGAACCAACTTTAAGTTAAATTCTCGAAGCGCGAGTTTTGGATCGAGAAGGTGGCATTTTGTGTCACGTGATCAGTGGAGATGGGGTGGCGATAGATCCGGCGAAGATTGAAGCCATTAGAGATTGGCCTGTATTGAGAACCGTGGCGGAAGTCTGGAGTTTCCTTGGACTAGCCGGTTGATTCAGCAGGTTCGTAGAGAACTTTTCACGGATGGCTTTGCCCCTCACCACTCTTACTCGCAAGGACCAAAAGTTCGTGTGGACGCCGGAGTGTGCCCGTGCGTTTGAGAACTTGAAGGAAAGGCTAATGTCCGCTCCAATCCTTAGTCTTCCTAGTGGGACAGAAGGATTTCAGATTTTTAGTGACGCGTCAGGTTGCGGTTTGGGTTGCATGCTGGTGCAGCACGGCAAGGTGATAGCTTATGGGTCAAGGCAGTTAAAGACTCATGAGAGGAATTACCCTGTCCATGATCTGGAGTTGGTGGCGGTAATCTTTGCGTTAAAATGGTGGCGGCACTATATTTATGGTGCAAAGGTGGAGATCTTCACGGATCACAAAAGCCTGAGGTATCTCCAAGACCAAAAGGATCTGAATATGCAGCAACGTAGGTGGGTCGAATTCCTGGACTACGACGTGGAGATTCAGTATACGCCAGGCAAAGCCAATGTGGTGGCGGATGCCTTAAGTAGGAAGTAATCCGTGCAAGGTAATTGGATTGAGGCGCATGACGAGCGTTTGGTGCGAGACTTGGAGTCTCTTGACATTGCTTGTGTGGCTAGAGGTGAGGCTGGTGTGGCTCGGTTGAACTGGATTGAAATGCAGTGTGATATAACAGATCGAATCTGATAGGCAACTAGTGCAGACGAAGAGTGCCAACGGTTGGTGTTGGAAGCTCAGCAAAGCGAAGGCAATGCTTTGGAGATGGTCGGTGGGATTTTGAAAAGAGACGGAAGGATTTGTGTTCCACGCTTTGGCAAGCTCCGCGAGGAGTTGATGTTTGAGTCTTACTTCACGAAGCACTCCATTCATCCAGGTAGTACAAAGATGTACTCGGATATGAAGAAATTCTTTTGGTGGCCTGGGATGAAGCGGGATGTAGCTGAGTATATAAGCCTGTGTCAGACTTGTGCCTTAGTGAAGGCTGAATGCCAAAGTCCGGGCGGGTTCTTGAAGCCTCTTCCTTTTCCCGAATGGAAATTTCACGATATCTCTATGTTTTTTGTGCATGGTTGGCCTCGATCGCAGCAGGGTAACGATGCGATTTGGGTGATAGTGGATCGCCTGGCCAAGGTGGCTCACTTCATTCTGAATCAGAAGGGCGATGGCGTGGAGAAGTTCGTGGAGCTTTACGTTCGAATATTGTGCGGTTCCACGGGATTTCTAAGAGCATTGTTAGTGATCGCGATGGGCGGTTCACGTCGAAGGACTGGAGGTTAGTGCAGAAACATTTAGGCACCAAACTCAAGTTTAGTACCGCGTTCCATCCGCAGACCGATGGTCAAACGGAGCGAACAAACCGTACATTGGAGGATGTGTTGAGGATGTGTGCTCTTGACTTTGGTTGGAGTTGGGAAGACCACCTTTTCATGGTGGAGTTCGCTTATAATAATAACTTTGATGCAGGACGTCGGGGCCCCGCCGCACCCCGTGGCATCACACCAGCTAGCGGACCACAGCCAAGCACGCCTGCCAGAAGGACTGCAGTCCAGGCACCCCAACCCGTCTCTGCACCTGTTCTCAGCGCAGTGGGTTGTTGAGGCTGGGGCTCGATCCCCAGACCTCCTTGATAAGAACCTCTCCTAACAGGCCTTATCAGGGTGGGACGAACCCTAGGGAGAAAAGGAGACAGAGAGAAGTTTTGGAAAGAAAGAGCCGAGGCAAGGGGAAGTCGAAGATTTCAAGACGGGAGAATAGTTAGGAGATTTCAAATCTTATTTCATTCATCAATACCTAATACTCTTACAAGGAGGCCTATTTATAGGCCTACATGACAATACTTACCAAATTAAAAATAAAACGGCTACATGCAGCCCGTCATTAAATGTTTAAGACAAAACAAATAAAACATAATAAGAATGAAATAAAATACCACATAAATATGACACTAAAATAATTAATAATTATAATTAGATAATTATAATTATTAATTTATTATTTCTTGCCCCGCGGGCGGAGGTTGTAACGGTGCAGGCGTTCATCAAAATGTTTGTTGCGATGCAAATCTTTGGTTGGCAAATCTTTATCAACGTCATCCCGTTGTGGGCCGTCGTCTCCATCAATCCTCCCCCGCTCGAAAGAACTCAACACCGATGAGTTGGCCTGAATGTACTGTTGGAGGAGAGCATCATCTAAAAGAGCCACTGCTGAGTCACTAAGCCACGAATCATCGGAGGCCGGACGATCCCGCCATCGTATCAAGTAGCGGCGACTGTCACCGCCTGGAGAGGAGATCACGTCTTCTCGGAAGATCCTGTCTGGTACATAAGTAGTCCTGGGGAACCTGGGAAAAGTGTTAGGCAAACAAGGAAAAGAAGTTTCATTATCAACAATAGGCGTACCTCCAGTGGGGCCCGAAGAAGAGAGCGATCCAGAACAAAACTCACCCCCCAACACATTAGAAAATTGAGTAGAACCAAACGGGCAGACAGATACATCAAGTGGTGGAGAAACATATGGCGTTAGATCCGAAACATTGAAAAAAGGGGATATACCACAATCAGTGGGTAACTCCAAAAGAAATGTGTTTTCTCCTAATTTCTTTAAGATTCTAAAAGGAGCCGCTCGCCGATTCGCTAACTTTTTTTAGTGCCCGAAGGCAACCGTTCAGGGATGAGGCGCACCAAGCCTAAATCGCCAACTTTTAAGGGAGACGCTCTCTTGTGCTCGTTAGCATGCAATTGGTAAGATGCATATTGTGCGGTTAGTGCTTCATTGATGTGCTTATGTAGATTTTGAACATGAGAGGCAAAATCCAGTGCAAACTGACTTGATGTAAATGATGGAGGTAACGGGGTCAAGTCAAAAGGCACTGGTGCTTTATAACCGTGAACGCAATCAATTGGTGACAACCTAGTGGTTTGATTTATAGCGTTATTATAATAAAGTTGATTTGAGTGATAATTAATATCTATCGGAAGAATGGGTGAATGTAAACGTATATCATAAAACATTTCCGCCACTAGCGTAGTTTCTATATGATACTCACACAAACCGACCTGACAAACACGATGAATTTCGCTATTGATAATGATACGAAATAAGGAGTGCGGATTAGACAACGTAGGTGACGACACAAACAGATAATTATTCATAAATACTTTGCGCACTGTGTTTAATCCATGCCACAAATCGTCTGACCTAGAAGTATCGCCTTTGGCTAGTAAGCACTTCCAAACATACAAAATTTCACCAAGAAAAAAATTATAATTGCACTTCTTAGGGTGTCCTAGATTTAGTGAGATATTGAAAATAATTGGCTTGCCAGTAGATTTTTAACTTGACAGGACTAGGATTTCCACAAAATTTTAAGTTATAATCACAACACCATGAACATCCAAGCAAAACACAGCAAGCGGCAATCGACATTAAATAATTCCGAGGACTAATCACAACAAGTTCCTGTCCCACAAAATCCTCGGAGCGTGTCAAATATTTAGGAAGGAAGATTGGCAAAATCGAACCCGTCAATCTTGTTAAATTATAATGAGTGTCAGATAAAAATGATAACATCCAAGAACTAACTACCGGGTTCTCATCGTGAAATTTACCCAACAAAATCCTTCCTTCGCAAGGTAATTCGTCCAACTTAATAAGTTGATCTGCTAACTCAGGGTCATCAGATGCTTCCTCAACAATCATGGATGATGGAACTGGACTATAGTCTCTGGGTGGCAAGTCCGAAGGGAAATCCTCTTCCAAATCACTAGGGTAACCTAACTCCTCATCGATGCTAGGTTCTTCTTCACTAATGACATCGCTCTTAGTGGCAAACTCAGTAAAGGATACCAGCTTAGTATTTTCAGAAGGCTCAACAACTATATCAGGAATTACGGTGGTATGACCCTCACTAATGGGAAAACTCTCATTATCCAATGCACATGGAGTGGTTACAACACACCTCATTACCATCATATAATTTTCTTCGTCGATATCACTAGGTACGCCCTCAGACTCAGAATCTTCACCAGCCTCATAAACGAGCTCTGCAGGCTCCGTGGATGTATCCAATAGAGCCAGAGGCTTAGATTTAGTAGGACATTCACTAGCGTAATGCCCTTGGACACTGCATGCAAAACAGGTAGCGTTTGTTTTACTAATCCTACCCACGGGTACCTTCTCAGCATTTGGATCTTTGATATTCCTAGCCGTTATAACTACCGAGTTCGATTCAGTAGACCGGAACGTACCCTTATCCTTCGTGACAAGTGGAGGGGCTCCTAAGATGGACTTCCCCTTTTGGAACGAACGCGACTTGGACTTGTGGGCCAAGTGTTTTTCGATGTCCAACGCGGCGTTATAGGTGGTGTTCAGGTCAGTGTGCCCATAATGGAGGAGCTTGCCTTGTATTTCGGGGCTAAGTCCCTTATGAAACCGAGAGAGGGTAACCTCCGGCATTTCCCTAACATCACAACGAACCATCATCTCCTTCAGGAAACCCATATATTCCGCGACCGAACGTGTACCTTGCTTAAGGGAGGCCAAATCATCAAACATTTGGGTGCGATGATCGGTCGGGACGTACTGATCAGTCAGCAAGGCCGTCATGCCCGCCCAACCGATGGGTGGTAACCCTTCCCCCGCACCTAGACGCCTTTCCTCATTCAGCCAAAAAGACTTGGCTCTACCTAACAGTTTCATGCGCGCTACCCGCACCTTATCCGCGTCGGTCAAGTTCTGCCACTGGAAGTAGCACTCGATTTCTGTGATCCAATCCAAGAAAACCTGCGGGTCGCCCAATCCTTCATAAGATGGTGGTTTGATCCGGACGGCTTTAGTAATGTCGAACCCGTTCGGAGCCCGCGGGGCACGTTCAGCGTTATTAACTCCCTCGCCTCGTGGTTGGGCTTCCGGATTCGGAGGTGCCTGATCCGGAACGTTGTGATTGGGGAAAAGTCCGTCACCCCGATGTCGGGCTGCAGGATTTTGAGCGGCCATGAAGGAGACTCTCATTTCATGAAGCATTTCCCGAATGTCCGTCAACTGATTGGTAAACTCCTGGCGGAGTTCATCAATCGGTGTTGGACCGCCACCGGTATCCGGCTCGTCCGTCATGTGGGAGGAGGACGAAGGATACTCCGTGCCAAATCTTGTACGCATGCAACTAGAACCTAAAACACCCCTGATCAGAAAATTTTATGAAAGACGCCGAGGTTTTCCGCCTAATAACTAGGATGGAAAGATAAATAAAAATTTTGATTTTCTCACAGAAAATAATATGTAGAATGTAAAAAAAAAATTTGCTTATTTTTTTTGATTTTTTTGATTTTGACAACGCTAACGTGGGACGGTGGTGAGTGCCGACGAACAAGAGACCTATAGGAATGTGTCAATTAAGAAAACAACGATAACCTCGCTTTTATACCAAATTGATGTAGACCACTACGCTCACAAAGCCCGCTCGTGTCGTAACAAATTAACCGCGCGAGATTAAAGAAGAATGATGCAAATGCAAGCCGCACAGTGCAAGTGCACCGGACTAGGCAAGGAGAAACTCTTGCCACACGAAGGTTGTTAAACCTCTCGAGATCTCCCAAGGGCGATGTGCCAATGTTTGATCAAGCAAAAGGGATCCACCCGACCCGATCGAGCGATGTTGTACCAAAAGAGATCTACCGAAAATGTGCGATCAAAAAAATGGTATATCTCTCCCAACAAAAAGAAAACGAGGCTCGCCAATCTCTCGAACTTAAATGAAATTAAAAAGAAAATACACAAATCGTTCGTAGAAAAACCACGATGTTTCGATGCTGTCGAGAATCACGCCAACGCTGTCCACCACAAGAATATCTAGGAAAAGAAATTTCTTCGAGTGGAAATTCGTTACCCCTCTTGAGAGATAGTATTCTCAAGCCGCTCGGATCGCTCATTCCCGGATCCACCGGAGTTGCGTCGTTGGATGGAAAACTTAATCGCCTTGTCTGCTGCACGCCGTAACAAATTCCACGTAGCATAGCGTGTTTTGTTCCTTGCAATCGGCCAGCTATCCTCGAGGAGAATGATGGCCGGGCTGTTTTGGTGAGGAGAGTGGTGGCCGGTGACTCCTGCTGGGGGGGGGGGGGGGGGTGCTGCTCGGGTTTTGGAGGAGGAGAGGGGGGGGGGGGGGGGGGGGGGTGGGGGGCGGCTAGAACAAAGAGAGGGAGAGGGTGGGACGAACTCTAGGGAGAAAAGGAGACAGAGAAGTTTTGGAAAGAAAGAGACGAGGCAAGGGGTAAGTCGAAGATTTCAAGACGGCAGAATAGTTAGGAGATTTCAAATCTTATTTCATTCATCAATACCTAATACTCTTACCAAATTAAAAATAAAACGGCTACATGTAGACCGTCATTAAATGTTTAAGACAAAACAAATAAAACATAATAAGAATGAAATAAAATACCACATAAATATGACACTAAAATAATTAATAATTATAATTAGATAATTATAATTATTAATTTATTATTTCTTGCCCCGCGGGCGGAGGTTGTAACGGTGCATGCGTTCATCAAAATGTTTGTTGCGACGCAAATCTTTGGTTGGCAAATCTTTATCATCGTCATCCCGCTGTGGGCCGTCGTCTACATCAAGCTTCCAGGCGAGTATCAAGATGGCACCATATGAAGCATTGTATGGAAGGAAGTGTCGAACGCTGATGTCTTAGGTAGAGGCGGGAGAAATTAAGCTTTTGGGAAAGCAAGTGGTGGCAGATGCTTGCGAGATGGTGCAGAGGATTCAGGAGCGCATGAAGGTTCTCAGGATCGGCAAGCGAAGTATTTTTAACGCGCGCCATAGAAATATGGAGTTTGCAGTGGGTGACATGGTCTACTTGAAGATCAAGCCGTTTAAGGGCGTTTTGCGTGTGCGGCGACTCAAGAAGTTGAGTCTGAGATATTTGGGTCCGTTCGAGGTTACAGAGCGTATAGGCGAAGCACCCTATCGTTTGGCGTTGTCCGCAGAGCTGAAGGGATTACACGATGTTTTCCATGACTATGTGCTGAGGAAAGCTTTGGTAGAGCCAAGCATCGTGGTCGAAGCGGCGGCAGTGCCGGTGATGGAGAATTTGAGGACGAGGGTTCGTCCGATTTGCGTGGAGGACTCGGAAGTCTGACAGTTGCATGGCAAGGAAGTCAGGCTTGTAAAGGTGCGATGGGACAATTGCGGGCGAGACAATTCTCATGGGAGCGTGAGCAAGAGATGCGGAAGGACTTCCCGGAGCTTTTTGCATCAGGCATGCATCGTGGATTTCTTTTTCAGTTTTGAAATTTCGGGGACGAAATTCTTTTAAGGGGGGTGGAGTTGTAACACCCCAGTTTTTGCTATTCTGCGAGCTAACGCCAGGAGGTAGGTTCTACCGCCGGTGGTAGCTAAATCGACGTGGCACCGACTGAGAGCAATTTCGTTAAGGCACTAGCGCGGCGCGGTAGTGCTAGCGCGGCGCGGTAGAAAGTGGCTAGAAAGTGGAAAACGAGATCTGTCGCTAGTGTGGAGCGGTAGCTCTACCGCTGGCATTAGGTCTTCTTCGTTCGGAGCTGCTGAGACGGCAAGCATGTTTGCGGAGTTAGCGCAGCGCGATAACGCTACTGGCGCACGGTAGCTGACGAAACCAGATCCGTAAATAGCTAAATCTGGGCGTCTGTTTGGTTTAGATCTTGATCGGACGGCTGTGAGGGTTTCATGGGAGAACCCTAAGTAGGGCTGAGAAGGTTTCCATTCTTCATTTGTTTTCTTTTGGCTTTGAGGGCTAGAGAGAGAGGGAGAGGGTTTGGAGGAGGAAGAGAGCTAGATCCCGCCATTGTTGGAGCTTCGGAGCTCCGTTCACCGATCTGAGACTGGTAGTGCGTAGAGGACGCCGAGGGGCTTCTTCTCCTCCCTTCTTTTCAAGTTTCCCATGGCTAGGAAGAGATCTCGTAAGGTAATGAAATTTCTCCTCCCGGTCTTTAGGATGCGTGGATGGCATCCCTTTTTCCTCTTTATTTTCTGCATTTTGGCACCGGATCCGTCGAGTGAGAGGGATCCGGGTCGCCTTAGTTCAAGAGGAACCATCGGGTTGATTGAGTCCGTCCCCGACATGATTTTGCATTAGAGATCCGCTCTGTTAGCGGATTAGGCATTGTGGTTGAAGCTAGAATCGCGACCGTTGGTCCGATTCAGTGATGTTGTTTGACCTGCATTTTAGGGATTTTACTAGAAATCCGATTTCGGCGAAAATGTCATTGTGATGCCCTTGTAATTTCGTATGAGAACGAATGTTGGTTTGTGGGCGGGGAAATATTGTGCGTGAGTTATGACTTGTGATGCCTATTTGTATTGTGAAGGCGCGGAATTTCCTTGTGGTCGGCTAGCCCGCCCGTGATATTGCAAATCATGTGTGGAGGGTGTCCCAGCAAGACAAGTCCCCCCTTCTGTGTTGATTATAGTTAAATTGATGAGAACGTCTGTGAATGAGAACGTCTTGGAATGAGGACAAGCCCGATGGCTCTGTGAGCCATGTGCGGGTGGGGTCCAGGCACAAGTTCCTAGCATCATTGATTCTTGATGTGATGATTGATGGCCTTGGGCTATGATGCCCTTTGGGGGAAATGATGAGTAACCTATGGTTGTGATGTGATGGATGATGTATGATGATGGGTTAGATTCATATGCATTAGGGTGCCTTGGGTGAAACCTGGGTTTGCATTCATATTACATTGGTAGGCCCTTTATTATCTTCTCAACATAGAAATGTGGATGATGCTTGTGACAGTCATGCCTGTTGTTTATGTTGCTTTTCTTTATGTACATTTGCATACGAAGTGCTGACTTGCAGGGTGAAGTAGTTCCCCGGGGTTCGCTAGGACGGCCGGGAGGAGGGATGTTGTTACACCGTTTGTGGTCAGCCATAGCAGACCCTCGTTTACCTCTCTTTGTGATTTGGATGCTGGGCAAGGATCACAGGCTGGACCTAGCTCGTCGGCCAAAAAGGACTAAGCCTCATGAAGTGTTTACTTTTGTTTTCCTGCATTTCTGTACTTTTATTTTGATGTTCCGGCTTGCATGTCGAGGTAGCTTAGGGAAACTAATTTTCCCCTCTTTGGGGGATTTCATTTTTGGTGTTGAATGTTTGATGACTTGGACACTGGTTTTGTATGGCCTTAAGGCCAGTTTTACTCATATGTAGTCGTGGACAATCTCTGTGTTTCTTAGTTATAGTTTCCGCTGTTTTATTTGAATTTTGAGTTGGGTAGTTTATATCATCTTATAATACCGAAGCTGTGGTGGTTATATGTTGTGGGGTCCCGGCCAGACCCATATTATATTGTCATTACAGGGGAGGTGTTACACTCCATCCCGTGCCTCTTTGGCAATTTGTTAATAAAATACGCCCTAGCGGACCTAGGAGCGAGTAAAAAAACTAAATCAATCGAGCTACGCGACGGTAAACAAAGCGCTCGTGGGAGACACCTCATATTTATCTAACATTTTTACCTTTGTCTACTTTATTTTTGCTGGGTTTTCTTGCATTTTCTCGTCTTTAATTTTTTTTTACAAACTGCATTTTCTTTTCCTTACTTCTTCATACTTAAATTACAACATTGGGGATAATGTTGGGTTGTAAGTATGGGGGTCTCTTTTTCCGTTCTTCAAACTTTGTAAATACTTAGAAAAATCCAAAAAATTCTAAAAACCAAAAATAAAAAAAATTATTTCATACTTTGTAAATATTTAGAAAAATCCAGAAAAAATTCTAAAAAAAAAAAAAAAATTATTTCATACTTTGTAAATATTTAGAAAAATAAAATAAAAAATCTAAAAAACATAAAAATCAAAAAAATTATTTCATACTTTGTAAATATTTAGAAAAATCCAAACACAATTATAAAAACCACACAAAAAAACTATTTCATACTTTATAAATATTTAGAAAAATCCAAAAAAATTCCAATAACCCCAAAATCCAAAAAAACAAAACAAAATGTTAAAATCGCAAAAATATAATAAAAACCACTACTTAGCTTTTTGTTATTCTCAAAGCTAGGTTAAGTTTATTTATAAGCGTTTTTATTATTTTTTATTTGCTACATCTTTTATTTTTATCATAGTTTGTAAAGTTTAAATTTTTGGAATTTTAGTTGTAAAGAACACGTTATGATTTTAATTTAATTTGAGAAAAAAACTTCTTAGCACTACTTCAAGTTTAACCTAAGTAACTTCTTTTTGTATTATTGGCAAAGCATCTCTAGATTTTAATTGTTCTTACATCAAACTTGTAAAACTTTAGGAATATTAAAAGCTACAGAAATTTGCTCTCAAAATTTTCTTAATTTATAAATTTTAGAAATTTCTAAACCCCTTACCTATTATCCCATTTCCTTGGTAATTTCGTTTAAAAGAAATCCTATGTCCATGGGAATAAGATTTCATTCCGTAAACATAGTCACCCAATTAACTAAAATATATCCTATGTCAATGGGAACAAGATTTCGTTCCGTAAACATAGGCATTGGGTATTTTTGAGAAGAAGAAAAAAAAATCTGGGAATAAGATTTCGTTCCCTTCTCTATCCAAGCAAAAAAAATTTGAGTGGGGTGAGATGATAAAATTTATCACCCCCAATTCAAGAATCTCTTCTCTTACCAAGTTTCCCTTATCCCTTAGCCAATAAAATTGAAACCTAGATATAAATTAAAAAAAATTGGGATAGTGTTGAAACCGATTTCTCGGCCTCTTATGGAGCTCGGGGCCCTCAATGAGTTGAGGGGCAGCTAGCCCTCACTGGTCCCCCGGAAGGGGTAGACTGGAGACTAGAAAAAGAGGACTAAAACCGTAGTCGCAGCGAGGAGGTCCCTCCACTAACCCGGAAGATCGTTGAGCGCTTCCCCTTCCAAGCCAAAGCTGAGACTAGGGCACCTTGGAGAGATTAGAGAGCTAAACCAAAGTAGCCAAGGGAGATAGAGGGGCTCAAAGGCTGAGATCCGGATCCTCTCCCAAGGTGCCCTTTATGGTCTAGTTATAGTTTTTGCCTTTGTGGTCTGTCAATAGCTAAATTCCGCTTTCCACTTTCACTATCTGCACCCCAAGCTGGTCTGCTAACAGCCAAACTCGGTTGTTCGGAGAGGCTACCCGCAGACCACCAGGGGCCTCCTAGTAAAATACTGCCCCCGGCCCCGGCGAACTGGAGACTCTTAGCCCGTTCGGCGAACGCAGGGCGAGTTCGTCGAACGCAAATTCGACGAACGCAGTTCGACGAACGTCGAGCCCGGGAATATTGCGAGTTCGTCGAACATAGTTCGACGAACGTCGAGCCCTGGAATACTGCAAGTTCGCCGAGCGCTAAGACTGTTCGCCGACCGCTGAGACGGTTCGCCGACCGCTGAGGCTGTTCGCCGACCCCCTGAGACGGTTCGCCAATTGCTGAGACTGCTGAAGATTGGCGAACGTTGTTATGAAGTAATTCGCAGAGCGCTGTCCGGCTAATTCGTTGAGCGCCATTCGACTAACGCACAGCGCCGTTCGACGAACGTGGGGAGGGGCAGGGCGAGTTCGTCGAACCCCAAAATCTTACCTGAACCCTTACTGGGCGAGCCAGCCTGCTTCGACATTTCCCCTGCGAGCGGGTGCTCGCGAATCCTCGACCTAGCCGAGCCCCAAAACTGTTTAAATGCACTCCACGAACCCAGCTCGCGAATCCTTGACCTGGCCGAGCCCCAAAACTGTCTAAATGCACCCCAGGAGCCTAGCTCGCGAATCCTTGACCTGGTCGAGCCCCAAAGCTGTCTAAATGCACCCCACGATCCCAGCTCGCGAATCCTTGGCCTGGCCTAGCCCCAAAACTGTCTAAATGCACCCTACGAGCCCAGCTCGCAAATATGGCCTCACGCCCTTCTTTGGCTCGCCCACCTTTGGCTCGCCTTCTTGGGTGCAAATCACCTGACGTCTCCTCGCGAACATCGGGGTTGTACACAATCCCCGCTCTTCGCGAGGTTGTCCGAAGCTCGCGAAGAAACATCCAACCCTGGGTGTTCGCCGATTTTTACTGACGTGGCAGGAATCTTTCGGTGGGACCCGTGTCCAAAATTATAAATACCGTCTGCACTAGCTAGTACCCGAACCTTTTCTTTACATCCTCTCTCGCTTCCATCACCCTGAATTCAGAATGTCCGCCAAGGAGAGCGCGCTGGCTCGCCTTAAGGCTTCAAGGGAGATAGAAAGGGCCAAGGTTGCCGAGCGCACCCCATGGATGTTCAAGCAACCTGCTCCCCTCTCTCCTCAAACCAAGAAGGCCAAAACCGTCCGGAGGTCGCTGGGGGAGGACGGGTCATCACCTCCTCTCTCGCCCTTGCCGCCTCACACCGGGCTCGCACCGCAGGTATCCTTGTTGAAAATCCGCACATTGAATTCATCTGTTTAATCTGTCTTTCCTGCTCGCAGAACCCTCCTCCTGAGGAAATCATGGCGGACCTAACCCTGGCCCGCTCGCGCGTCCCGTCCCCATCGAAGTCGGGCTCGATGTCTATGGGAGCGGGGAGCACTACCCTGCAGGTGCCTCCCTCGCGACCCGGTAAGTTGAAAACTCCTTTTGCTTCTACCCTTCACGAATCCCCCCTCGCAACTTCAACGCGACTACTTTTTATGTAGGCACCCCCTGACAAGCCCTGAGAAAAGGACCCCTACCCCAGCGCGCTCGCCATCCCTGCCTAAGGTGACTCTGGATACACCTAGCTTTGGCCTCTTAGGTCGGCGAAGCCCTGGCGGGTCGCTACTGGATGACACCCGGGCCGTGGAAAAGGTGGCGTGTGCTCCTGGCCTGGGGAAAGCCCCCATTCACTCCTTCCGTGAAAACTTCAAAGGTCAGCTGGGTTCCTCTCACCAGCGACCCCGCGCGCTCTCGGCCTCGCCAAGTTAGCTAGTTCGTGCGAGCTTACCTTTTGCTCGCCCTTTGGCACTATTAACTTTCTCTTTCGCAGGGGTTTCTTAAACCACACCAGAGTCGGAACACGGGAGGGAGGAGATGTCACCGCCGACTTCGCCAAGCCAGATTGGCGATTTCTTAGGCGATCCAGGCGATCCCGCACAGATGAAGAGGCGGGTGACGGAGGTACTCCAGAAGTATGGGATGATGCTGCGCGAGCTGGAAGAGCGATATGAGGCAGACCGGACGATCTATGAAGAGAAGTTCGCCGCCCTGGAGGACACGAATGCACGCTTTCTCGCGGAAGCGAGATCGGTGACTCGCGCAGATGTTACCTCGCCCGGTGTGCACCTTTCACGAGTCGAGGACCAAGTGCACTTGATCCTACGCGAGCTCAAGTCGGTTCGCGAATACCACTACCCGAAGGTGCCACCGCGTGTGTGTGTGTGGGGGGGGGGGGGGGGGGGGAGGGGGGGGGGGGGGGGGGGAGGGGGGGAGGGGGGGGGGGGGGGGGGGGGGGCGAGGTCGTGGTGGCTGGAAGTGGTTCAGTTACTGAACTCCGCTCCTCGCCCTGAGTCTGCTGCTGCATTTTCTTTCTGCTGCTAATTTGTCTTCTATTACTTGTTATTATTTTTCCTCTTATTATGCTCGCGTAGAACAATAGTTGTGATGTCTCATAACATTCGCGAATTCCTTGTGAATCGCCCACTATCACTATTCTTTTCTCTGCACTCGCACACTCGCTATGGCTCTTTATTTTGCCATTCCTTTATTTATGATGCACCTGTGAATTTCTTTGTATGTTTGCCATGTTTGCGATGACTTCTATTGTTGGGTGCTTGCGAACCACTAGGCAGTGCTGCGCCCACGCTTTTATCCTTCGCTGACATGCCCCCGGCAAGGTCAGGGTGTCGTGCGATGGCGAGCCATATCTCGCAAGGTTGTGGCTCGCCAAGTGAAAATCCACTTTATTTTTGCTATCCGCACCCTACGGCGCTTCGTATTCCCCCGCCTTTTTCATTTTCCTATAAATAGCTCTGAGATTTCTTTTTTAACCACCGCATTTACTCTCTGAGCCTTCTCGCTTTCTTGGGTTTCTTCGTTCTCGCAAGGTCGTGCTCGCTCTCGCAATCCGGGTTCGCGAAGAATCAACTCCATAATGGTGGGAGACGGCGAAAGCGAAGGGCGAGACAAATGCGCCTGACCTTTCAAGGATCACACCTTCTTCTGTTCAAACATAACCGTCGAGGAGTATAAGCACACCGTGGATTGCTACCACCCGGAGGACTATACGGATCGCTGTCCTAAGGACACGACCGCTCTTAACGAAACCGAGCTTAACGAGCTCGCAATCCCCATTGCTCACTTCGAGAATGGGTTGCGGCTCCCACTGTGGCCTGAAATTCGCTAGGTATTCCGCCTGGCCTCCTCGCCATTCCCTCTTCGCGCCCGCGAATATACACTGACTTCTTGTTCTTCGCAGGTACTCCGATATTACGGGGTTTTGCCGAGCCAGCTGACCCCGAACGCGATCGCGACAGTGGTCGCGTTCGCCAGCTATATGCGGGAGGAGAGGATCGAGTTCAGCCTCCTCATCTTCCGCAAGGTCTTTTCCTTCCGTGCCTATAAGCACGGAACAACATACTTTGCGAGCCAGCACCTCACCGTCTGCGAGATGGTGAACAAGAGCCAATACTGGCATCAGAAGTTCATCCTCGTCAAGGGGCCTTTTTGTAACATTCATTATACTCCCCTTTAGCGGGATGACGCCACCTACTGCCCTCCCGGCTCGCTAGGTGGCGACGATGCCAAATTCTTCCAGTACCTCGCCGGGAAGAATTTCGAGGTCGCCCATCTTAGGCGAAACGTCGACTCGCTACCCGCTGTACCGCATGGGGAAGATTAGGCTCGCTTTCGCTTCCCCCTTTTTTCTTCTCCTTTCGCCAACCTCTAACCTTCTCTTTCGCAGGCGAGCGCGATCTCCCCATCAATCCTCCGCACGCGCGAAGCACCACTCTTACAACGGGCTCGCTTGCAACTGTGGCAGCTGAGGAAGGCCGGGACCCCGCTAACACAGGGTTCGGTAAGAAGCGGCCCGCACCCGCTAGCCAGACCGGCTCGCGAGCATCTTCTGTTGGGGAAATGATTTATCTTAACCCCTAGAATTGAGTAGAACATAAGATTTAAGTGTGAAAAGTTGGGCTAAGTAAATATGTGTCGAATAGTATTCGACGCAACGTCGAAATATAGTCGACGTTTCTCTCAGAATGAGTCGAAGTAACTCTAAGAAGAATTCGACGTAATCTCAGTCGACGTACCTCTGACTTCTAGTCGACGCATTTGATAAAGTCGACGCACCTTAGTCGACGCACCTTCCTTATTCTCCTCTCGACGTCCAGCCAGGATGAAATCGATGTTTACGTCGAATAGTAATCGACGCACGTCGATATCTATAAGTAATTCAAAACACGCCAGATCTCTTTCCTTCTTTCTATAGATCTGATTTTTATGGAATGATATTATTCTTTTATAGCCGTTCTGAATCAGCCTTTCCTTTTATTTGATTCTTGGCTAATTTGATTAAGATTATTATGGATATTATTTGAAATCAGAATGAATTCCTTTCCTTCTTTAGAAATATTGATTATGGAAACTCTTATCTCTTTCTAATTCTCTGACTGCTAATTGATTATTCTCCTTTAGTAATATATTTTAAACAGAGCTATAAATAAGAAGGAGGTCGGCAGAGAATGAAAACTAGTGATCCACGATATACATTTGAAAGAGGAAGAGCTCCCAAGTGAAGAGTGAGAAAGTTGAGAAAAGAGATAGTGTGCTGCAGCAAAGAAAAAGCCTTCATCTTCTCCTTCTTCTGAAGCCATTCTGCCGCAAATTCTGAAAGCTCTCACAAAAGAGAGAAAAGCTTACAATCTCCTTCTCACTATAGAAGAGAGATCATATTCACTATACTTGTGCTTCTAATCTTCTTGCTAGGAAGAAGATTCTGTCTTACATATATTGTCTTCTATTCTTCTACTTGTTCTACTTCTTCTTCTTATCCTTATTTCATTTTCAAATTGTGTAAAAGAGTTTTTAGAATCTCTCTTCAAAAAATTCAGTTGTAGTGGTTCTAAGAGTCTCCTTATCAAAAGACTTAGTCTGGTTCTAAGAGTCTCCTTATCAAAAGACTCAGTGCAAGTTAGTGAATTCCTACCAAAGGGGGTAGAAGAGTGGACTACCCAAAGTTTTTGGAACCACTATATTTCTTTGTGTTGTGCTGTGATTTTCTTCTTGTTATTTTTCTTCTTTACTTGCTTAATTCGTGTTGGTGTGTGGGAAGCTTAAATCTGTGATTATTACACATATATATATATATATAATTGCACAAAATATTTTTAATCTCTATTCACCCCCCCCCCCCTCTAGAGAATTCTAGTGAGGTTAACTGTGCACTTTCAATTGGTATCAAAGCGAGGTTGATCTAAAAAGGTTAACTCCTTGATCAAAAAGATCCTACTTCATATATATATATATATATTTCTAAAAATTATTTTTCACATGGCACAAATCAAAGATTATGCTTCCACCAGACCACCAATTTGCAACCTTGAAAAGTTTGCACTTTGGAAAAAAAAGAATTAAAATTTATCTAAACTCAATTGATGGAGAATTATTTGATGTTATCATGACAGGTCCTCCCAAGCCATTTAAGAAGGACTCAAGTGGAAAGGACACACAAACACTTGCTCCAAAGGCTGAATGGACAGTTGAAGAAAAGAAAGCTCAAGCATGTGATGCCAAGGCTATGAATATCTTAGTCTCAACTCTCTCAGATGAAATCTTCCAAAAGATTACTGAATATGAGTCAGCTAAGGAAATATGGGAAGCTCTCAACAAAATGGTAGAAGGGAGTGCTGATGAGAGGAAGGATAAAAAGGCATTACTTATCTCTCAATATGAAAACTTTCAGAAGAAAGAAAATGAAAGTGTTGCTGACATGTATGCCAGATTCAGCCTCATAATAAATGAGCTAAAAACACTTGAGAAGGACATATCTCTCACTGAGATAAATGAAAAATTACTGACTTGCTTCCCTAGCTCTTGGGATTCAAGAATCTGGCCAATTAAAGACTCCAGAAGTCAAAAAGAAATCTCAACAGATGTCCTGTTGGGTAAATTAAGATCTTATGAACAGTTGTTGAAAACAAGAGCGGAGAAAGAAGAGAAAGAAAAGGCTCCTCCACTCTCAAAAGAAAAGAGCATTGCTTTGAAGGCTACTGAAGGAGAACTCTCTACAAATGATGAAGAGCTGATCAGTCTACTGGCCAGAAGGTTCAAGAAGTGGATCAAAATAGAAGGATCCAGACGGAGAGACTCAAGAACCAGGTATGACAAAACTCCTAATAAAGAGATTATATGTTACTCTTGCAGGGAACCTGAACACATTGCACCTGAATGTCCTAAAGAGATCAGCAATAAGAAAGATCTGAAAAGAACAGATCTAAAGAAGAAGAAGAAGAAAGAGAAAGGGTTCATTGCTCAATCATGGAGTGATTCAGAATCTGAAGTGAGTACCTCATCTGATGATGATCAGGAAAAGGCTAAGCAAGAGGAAACCTGTTTGATGGCTACTGAAAAGTCTGATGATACATCTCTAGTAAATATACTTGATGATATAGACTTCTCTTCCAATGATTTCAAAAATAGTTTCAAAGAACTCTGTTTAGATCTAGTCAAATCTGAGAAAGAAGTAAAGGAACTAAGCAATAAACTAAACAATCTCAAACAAACAAATACAAAACATAAAAACTATGAGATCAGTCTTGGAATCTCAGAGGAACAACTAAATAAAATCAATACTGAAAATCAAGCACTAAGAAATGAGCTAGCAAAGGCAAAAGCTTTTGAAGACTCTCTAAATGGCAGAAATCAGAAAATCAAGAATATCTCTAATAATCTCACTGATAGATTTAGACAACTAGAATATTACACTGACTTAGAATCCAAACCTCAATCACCCAGCAAATCTGTTTGGAGACATCCTATTCACTTCACTAGGGAGAATCATTTGACAGGAGAAAGATCACAAGAAAATTCAGAAACAACCACTGTATTTAACAAAAATAGTCCCACTATGTATGAAGGAATCCTAGGAAAATATCCTCAGAAAAGAAACAAACTTGCGTCGAATCATTATCGACGTGCGTCTAATTCTACTCAACGCAACTCAAATAATGCATCGATTTTTAATCAACGTAGATACCAAAATGCGTCGACTCCCAATCGACGCAATCTCTCTTATGCTTCGACTAAAAGTAACCATAGAATGAAGGAAGCGTCGACTTCCACTAAACGCAACTTTAAACATACGTCGAATTCATATCGACGCAACCAATCTAACAGAAATGTCTCCCTTTCCAAAAAGTCTTCTCAATCCATTTCCTTTTATTATGAACACTATTTCTGCAACATTACCAAAGACAATTGGTATGATATGCCAATACCCCTAAAGGAGGAAGGATATTCTAAAAAACCCACTTATTCTTTCATTAAACCTTTCACTGATGGGAAGAAGGGACCCCAGCTTAGGAGGGTCCAAACTAATGTTTAAAATTTTATGTGCAGATGTATCCCATCTCCAGGCCGGTGTGGTACTTTGACAGTGGATGCTCCATGCACATGACAGGGTACAAAAACCTATTAATCAATTTTGAGGATAGACTTGGACCACCAGTGACTTTTGGAGATTCTAGTTGTGGCCAAACCAGAGGCTTTGGAGATTTCAAGGAAGGGAAAGTCACCTTCAAGAATGTGGCAGTAGTCAAAGGACTGAAGCACAATCTGATAAGTATAAGTCAGATATGTGAAAGTGGTAAGTATGAGGTAAAATTCACCACACTAGCCATATTATTGATATCAAGACTGGTGTCATAGTACTCAATGGAATTAGAAAAGGGAAGTTATATATAGTAGACTTTAGCTCCTCACCCACAGAAGTTTGTTTGTTCAATAATATTATTAATAAAAGTGAATTATGTCATAGGAGACTGGGTCATCTAAACCACAAAACCATTAGTAAATTATCAAAGAATAACCTAGTCAGAGGCCTACCAAAGGGTAGATTCTCTAAGGACTCTCCATGCAGACCTGGTCAACTAGCAAAACAGACCAAGTCATCCTTCAAACCAATTGGTTAGGATGACTCCCCTAGGATCCTCTACTTACTACACATGGATCTCTTTGGTCCCATATCCACCCAAAGCTTAGGTGGAAAGTCTTATACCTTAGTCATTGTAGATGACTATTCTAGGTTCAGCTGGGTATTCTTTCTAAGGGCTAAGTCTGAAACCCATAAGATTCTCTCAAAATTCATAAGACAGATTCAATCTGAGTTTAGTACTCATGTTTCAATTATCAGGAGTGATCATGGGACTGAATTTGAAAATAAGTCAATAAGTAGTTTCTGTGAGGATATAGGTATTAAACAAAGTTTTTCAGCCCCTAGAACTCTTCAACAAAATGGAGTTGCTGAAAGAAAGAATAGAACTTTAATTGAATCAGGAAGGACCTTACTTGCAGAATCAGGATTACCAAAAACCTTCTGGGCTGAAGCAGTCAACACTGCAAACTATGTTCTAAATAGAAGCCTCATACACAAAACTAAGTCAAAAACTCCATATGAGCTCCTGAAGGGAAAAACACCCATTGTTAAGTACTTTAAAATATTTGGATGTGCTTGCTTTATCTTAAATAATGGGAAAGATCATCTTGCCAAGTTTGACAAGAAGACTGATGATGGAATATTTCTTGGGTACTCATCATCTAGCAAAGCTTATAGATGCTATAACAGGAGAACTCTCAGAATTGAAGAATCTATGCACATTACATTTGATGAAACTAACATGTTGTTTAAGGGGGGGGGGGGGGAAACTTCCACCAATCCATCTCCACAGGAAAATAGCAGCATAGAGACTCAGTTTGAACAACTGACTCTAGAGAACAGGGATACTGGGAAAGAAAACCAGCTACAGGAACCAAGTGAGGAGTCTGAACAAGAGGATGAAGAAGGTTCAGAGAAGAGCAATCAAAACCAACTCCCAAAAGAGAACATAGTTCAGGAAGAACAGTTTGACAATGATCCCATTGTTAATGAGGAAGAAGAGCATCTAACAAATTCAAGCAGGACAGGGATCAATATGAAAAATCATCCACAATCCCATGTAATTGGAGACCCCAATACTGGAGTAATAACAAGACAACAAGTCTCAAATGGGATGATGCTTCAATGCTTCTTATCTCAAGTTGAACCAAAGAAGTTTGAGGAAGCAAATTGTGATCCTCACTGGATTATAGCAATGCAAGAAGAAATAAGCAAATTTGAGAGAAACAAAGTGTGGAACTTAGTTGAGAGACCAAGAAACTACGCAGTTATTAGTACAAAATGGGTATACAGAAACAAACTAGATTCAACTGGACTAATTGTCAGGAACAAGGCAAGACTTATCGCACAAGGATACAGACAAGAAGAAGGAATAGACTACAATCAAACCTTTGCTCCAGTAGCCAGATTGGAAGCAATCAGACTCTTTCTTGCCTATGCAGCCTTCATGAAGATGAAAGTCTACCAGATGGATGTCAAGAGTGCTTTTCTGAATGGTGACCTTCAAGAAGAGGTGTATGTAGAGCAACCACCAGGTTTTGTCAATCCCTCCTCACCTAACTTTGTTTATAGACTTAACAAAGCACTTTATGGTCTTAAGTAAGCACCTAGAGCCTGGTATGAAACTCTCTCCAACTTCCGTTTAGAAAATTCTTTTGAAAGAGGAAAAGTAGATAAAACACTCTTTACTAGAACACATAAGAATCAACTCCTTCTTGTTCAAATCTATGTAGATGACATCATCTTTAGCTCAACTCATCCCAAACTTTGTAAAAGATTTGCTAATCTAATGCAATCAAAATTTGAAATGAGTAGTATGGGAGAACTCTCTTATTTCATAGGGCTACAAGTGAAACAAAGCAGTGAGGGAATCTTTATCTCACAATCTAAATACACTAAAGAATTAATCAAAAAGTTTGGTATGGAATCAGCCTCTACAATGAAAACACCTTTGGCAACTAATGTCATTATAGAAAAGAATGAGAAGGGAAAATCAGTAGATCAAAAGACATATAGGGCAATCATAGGATCCCTTCTCTATCTAACAGCTAGCAGACCTGACATTATGTTTGCAACCTGCATATGTGCTAGATTTCAGATTGATCCAAAAGAATCCCATCTCACCTATGTAAAAAGGATTCTTAGATATCAAAAGGGAACCCCTGAACTAGGTCTGTGGTACTCAGCAGAAACAAACTTTGAATTAATAGGATTTTCAGATGCAGACTATGCTGGTTGTAGGGTTGATAGAAAAAGCACATCTGGTACTTGCCAATTCCTAGGTGACAGATTAATATCATGGTTCAGTAAGAAACAAACTTCAGTCTCAACCTCAACAGCTGAAGCTGAATATATAGCTACTGGGAGCTATTGTTCACAAATTCTCTGGATGCAAAATCAGCTTCTTGACTATAAATTGGAAGTCAATAACTCCAAAATTTATTGTGATAGCTCTAGTGCCATATCCATAGCATCCAACCCAGTCCTTCATAGTAGAACCAAACGTATAGAGATAAGACATCACTTTCTTAGAGACAATGTAGAAAAAGGTAAGATAACCTTAGAATATATTCCTACAGATAGTCAAAGAGCAGACATTTTTACCAAGCCCTTAGATGAAACTAAGCATACTTACGTTCTCAACACCTTGGGAATGCTTGATGGATGCTTGTAAACATCATTGTTGGAGAAATCTAAAAGAGATCAGAACAACTAAGCAAGTACTTACAGACACGTCGATTACCTATCTACGCACCGTCGAGAGGAACTCGACGCTAGCATTGATTTCTTAAAGACAAAGATACGTCGATCCCTTATCGACGCACCGTCGATCTAATCTCGACGCAAGTCTGCGACCACGTCGACAGGACATTAGGCTGACAATGTTTCGACGGAGCGTCGACTCCATATTGATGCATACGTCGACATCAATGACCAACGTCACAGATGCTCCGACATATCGACCATGCGTCGACTCCAACTCGACGTAACGTCGACTTCATAATAAAACAGGAAACAAATATTCACTTCTTCTTTTGACGATTGGTTAACTAATATACCTTGATTTCTGTTTCCTTTTCGACGTTTCACCTCCTTTAAATAACACCTCTTATTTCATAACTCATACTCTCCCAACCCGCCAAAGTCTTCGTCTTCTACCTCTCTCTGCATCAATGGCGCCAACCCCTGCTCAATCTGCTCTCCTCAAAATAATGAACGATGCTCTGGCACAACTTCTGAATGACTTCCAGACACGACTGACCACCTTTTCCAATGAGTGCGCCGACATGCTCGCCACCTGTGAAGCAAAATTGGCCAACCTATCTGCCTCTCTTCCTGAGCTTCACGTTCTCCTTCAAGAACAACCTCTGTCGCCAAAAGGGTTTACATCCTTTTTGAAGGATATAAACCAGGGGGAGAGTTGCTCCAGAAACCCCCCTATCCAGGTTTTTCTTCAAGCTCAGGGCTAACTCTTCTCCAATCTCTAAAATACTATCTTTAAGTATTAAACCAACTTCATTTTTTCTTTTACCATAGGCTCAAATCTTCTCCAATCACTCTGACTACACTTTCAACAAACACCTTGGTGAATCCTCCTCCTATCATACAGAAGGAGATCATGCTGTGGATTCAGCATCCAGAATAGATGCCCCATATGTTCAGGGGAGATTGTTGCAGTATAGAATATAGAAGTCCAGGGGGAGGAAGAAACGGCCTTTTCTGATGACCTAAAAGGGCAAGTCTGGATTGAGGCACCCTTGTGTGTGGAAGAATATCAGCATCATTCTCCTGGCTTCTCTGCCAGCTATATCAAACTCAAGACACCCTTACTTGAGGATATTCCTCCAGAGGACATTTTGCCTGCTGTTCCCTCTCCTACAAAAGTCCCTTCTCCATCTTCACCTTCTAAAGAGAAAACTACATCTCCTCCTCTACCTCTTCCACCACTTCAACCTCCATCTCTACCTCCTCTACTACCTTTACCTCCACAAAAGCTATCTAAGGAAAAACCAAGAGAACCAATGAAAAGAAGAAGTGAAGTCATCCCTCATTGGCAAAGATTTTCCAAAGAAGAGAGAAAAGAACATGCAAAAGAAAAGAAATATAGAAAAGTTGTCGAGGAGATAAAGAGGTTTGGAAAAATGCCCAATATCACTCCTAACAGTCCTGTAAAGGACTACCATGATCCTGACATGGAAAAGATGCATGAAGAAATAAGAGAAAGAGAGCTGTATGAATATGAAGCAGCTATGAAAGAAGTAGAAGATAAGAGGAATGTCTGGTTGGAAAAGACTCAGAAGGGGATGACTAAAGAACAGATTCTTGCAGAATTTTCCATCAAACTTCCAAAGAAACTGTTTGATGTTGAAGCTTATCAAAAGAAAAATCCTCAGGCAGGACTCATCCTAGAAAAAGGACAAAAACACAAGAGGGGTGTAGGGTGTGCTGAAGATATTACATTCCCTATAAGAAGCCCAAAAGACCTGCAAGATTAGACAAATGGCATGACTCACCCTGGAAAGGGAAAGGAAAGATGACTGAGATCCCAGAGAAACAGCAATCAGAAAAGAGAAAATATAGACCAAAGGTTGACAACAAAGGACCACCTGAGCCCAAGCCTACTCAAAAGAAACCTCAAAATATTACAATTGAGATGATTGATGAAAAGGCAGCAATCATCATCAGCAAGGGCTATTCTCTAAATGACACTCTCCCTGATGCTGACAAAGTCCTGGAGAAATTGCACACAATCATCAGAAATGTCCAGGAGCATCTTGATAGAGCCAGGGGCTATATTTTTGATGCTATTGAAAACTTATCTAGAAAACTTTATTCTGCCTTTGTCAATTTCATGTACAACAAGAATTTTCTAGTTTAAATCTTGTGAAAGACAATTACTTGTTATATGATTTCTTCTGATTACTTAACATATTTCTTCTCTGTATAAATGCTTTGCTATGGTGATTAAAAGCTGATACAATTTCTCTCTAAATAGGGTTAAGACAAATAGGGGGAGATTGTTGGGGAAATGATTTATCTTAGCCCCTAAAATTGAGTAGAACATAAAATTTAAGTGTGAAAAGTTGGGCTAAGTAAATATGCGTCGAATAGTATTCGACTCAATGTCGAAATATAGTCAACGTTTCTCTCAAAATGAGTCAAAATAACTCTAAGAAGAATTCGACGTAATCTCAGTCGACGTACCTCTGACTTCTAGTCGACGCATTTGATAAAGTCGACGCACCTTCCTTATTCTCCTCTCGACGTCCAGCCAGGATGAAATCGACGTTTATGTTGAATAGTAATCGACGCACGTCGATATCTATAAGTAATTCAAAACACGCCAGATCTCTTTTCTTCTTTCAATAGATCTGATTTTTATGGAATGATATTATTCTTTTATAGCTGTTCTGAATCAGCCTTTCCTTCTATTTGATTCTTGACTAATTTGATTAAGATTATTATGGATATTATTTGAAATCAGAATGAATTCCTTTCCTTCTTTAGAAATATTGATTATGGAAACTCTTATCTCTTTCTAATTATCTGACTGCTAATTGATTATTCTCCTTTAGTAATATATTTTAAACAAAGCTATAAATAAGAAGGAGGTCTGCAGAGAATGAAAACTAGTGATCCACGATATATATTTGAAAGAGGAAGAGCTCCCAAGTGAAGAGTGAGAAAGTTGAGAAAAGAGATAGTGTGCTGCAGCAAAGAAAAAGCCTTCATCTTCTCCTTCTTCTGAAGCCATTCTGCTGCAAATTCTGAAAGCTCTCACAAAAGAGAGAAAAGCTTACAATCTCCTTCTCACTATAGAAGAGAGATCATATTCACTATACTTGTGCTTCTAATCATCTTGCTAGGAAGAAGATTCTGTCTTACATATATTGTCTTCTATTCTTCTACTTGTTCTACTTCTTCTTCTTATCCTTATTTCATTTTCAAATTGTGTAAAAGAGTTTTTAGAATCTCTCTTCAAAAAATTCAGTTGTAGTGGTTCTAAGAGTCTTCTTATCAAAAGACTCAGTCTGGTTCTAAGAGTCTCCTTATCAAAAGACTCAGTGCAAGTTAGTGAATTCCTACCAAAGGGGGTAGAAGAGTGGACTACCCAAAGTTTGGGGAACCACTATATTTCTTTGTGTTGTGCTGTGATTTTCTTCTTGTTATTTTTCTTCTTTACTTGCTTAATTCTTGTTGGTGTGTGGGAAGCTTAAATCTATGATTATTACACACATATATATATAATTGCACAAAATATTTTTAATCTCTATTCACCCCCCCTCTAGAGAATTCTAGTGAGGTTAACTGTGCACTTTCATCTTCGAAGAAAGCCAAGGTGATCACTGATGCTGTTAAGGGCAAGGGCGCGGAGATCGACCTGAGCCAGACGGATGGCTCACCCCTTTCTCCCGCAGAACCATAGGCCCCCCAGGGTGCCTGGAGCTCCTCGGGATGGCCCCCACCCGGTAGTCACAGGAACATCAGCCTCGGCATGAAGCTTTCTGATGCGCTCGGCGAGCCTCTGCTCGCCTGGGACCCTAAGTTAAATAGGATCTCTGACTCCACTCTCCTTCCCTCCTGGCTGGAGCGCGATAAGGCGGGAGGCGAGGCGTTCTCCCTCGCCTTCGGCCTCTATGGCCGCGAGGACGTCGTCGCCTTTAATGTAATGAAGCCGAGATCTCTGGTCTATAAGGCCATGGGACCTCAATTCCGCTCGATGGAGCTCGCGCACATGGTGGGGCACCGATACCTGCAGACAGACAGGGATATCCGCAAGTACAGGGAAGATCTCAAGAAAGCTATGGAGGAGATCAAGGACCTCAAAGAGAGGGAAGAGGTCTCTGAGGGTCTCCTCGCCGGCCTCCAGGGCCAGATGGTAAGTGGTCCTCGACCTCCCTACCATGTGTCGTTCGCGATCACTTGAATTTGACTTGGCCTATTTTGTATGCATTCCAATAGGATGCTGAGACCGCGACCAAGCTCCTTGCTCGCAATGCCGAGCTGGAACTTGAGGTCGCGACGCTGAAAGCTCAGGCGCGCGAGTTGACCCGGGCCACGCTTCCTCCTTCACCTAGGCAGGCTGGGTCTCTCCGAAGGGCGCGAGTGCGAGCGGAGATGAGGCGATAGGACGCAAAGGATGTCGCCAACCTCGTCTTCAATACCCTCAAGAGGGCGGGTCTTCTCGCTGAGGATGCGATGGAGTTCCCTGCCGAGGACGTCTGCCCCGACTTATTCGATCTCGTCCCCGAGCTGGGAGCTCGCGAGAATGAGGAGTCTTCTGGAGGAACCCCATAGATCCCTCATTTCTCCTCTTCCCCTTCTTTCTCCAATGTATATTTATTTTTTGGCTGGCGAGAACGCCGCTGTCTGTAAAGAACTTTACCTATGAAATGGAAGTAATGATGATTTTTTGCTAGTCTTTATTGTCTTGCTCGTATTCGCCCTTTTTTCCTTTGATCTTTATTTATGTCATGTAGCTAGTTGTTATTGGGGAATGCCCTTGAGGCACTCGCGAGCCGGAAACTCATCGGCTGAGAGCTTTATAACTTGCCGACGCGGGTACCCTATTCTTGTCTGAAACCCTTAGTCTCGCGAGAGCGAGCTTCTGGGGCTCGCTCAGCTGGGTATCCCCTTTCGTGAGTTCTTGCGAACCAGACCTGTCAGCACAAGTCTCCGCCAGCCTTAACTTATATTATCTTGCGAACCAGGCCTTGCCAGCCTTAACACATACTATCTTGCGAACCAGGCCTTACCATCCTTAACACATACTATCTTGCGAACCAGACCTTACCAGCCTTAACACATACAATCTTGCCAGCCTCTCCAGAGATCAACCTGAACCCTCCGTCTAGTGAGAGACCGGGAGCGGAATCGATCTGGGGCATTCCAGCACCAAACATACATCACCTTGACAGCCTCTCCAGAGATCAACCTGAACCCCCCGCCTAGTGAGAGCCCGGGAGCGGAATCGATCTGGGGCATTCCAGCACCAAACATACATCACCTTGCCAGCCTCTCCAGAGATCAACTTGAACCCCCCGTCTAGTGAGAGACTGGGAGAGGAATCGATCTGGGGCATTCCAACACCAAACATACATCACCTTGCCAGCCTCTCTAGAGATCAACCTGAGCCCCCCGTCTAGTGAGAGCCCGGGAGCGGAATCGATCTGGGGCATTCCAGCACCAAACATACATCACCTTGCCAGCCTCTCTAGAGATCAACCTGAACCCCCCTTCTAGTGAGAGCCCGGGAGTGGAATCGATCTGGGGCATTCCAGCACTAAATATACATCACCTTGCCAGCCTCTCCATAGATCAACCTGAACCCCCCGTCTAGTGAGAGCCCAGGAGCGGAATCGATCTGGGGCATTCCAGCACCAAACATACATCACCTTGCCAGCCTCTCCAGAGATCAACCTGAACCCCCCATCTAGTTAGAGCCCTGGAGCGGAATCGATCTGGGGCATTCCAGCACCAAACATACATCACCTTGCCAGCCTCTCTAGAGATCAACCTAAACCCCCCGTCTAGTGAGAGCCCGGGAGCGGAATCGATCTGGGGCATTCTAGCACCAAACATACATTACTTTGCCATAGTGGTCACCGTTATCACACAGAGGAGTAGGAGATTCAATCGAATGAAATAGTAAAAACTTTTATGGATAGAATCTTTTTAAGTGATCACCGCTTCGGGCCAGGTCGAGGGGTACCCCTTCCACATCCCTTAGGTGATACCCCCCCCCCCCCCCCCCCCCCCCGACTTGAGAACTTCACTTACAATATAAGGACCCTCCCAGTTGGGGTTAAGCTTACCTACTGCGGCCCCTCTTCTGGCCGCATCGACCTTCTTCAGAACCAGGTCCCCTTTCTCGAACTGCTACACCCTAACATGGTGATCAAAGTATCTGGCAATCCGCCTCTTGATTTCGTCTTGTCGAACGGCAGCGAGGTCGCGAAGTTCTTCTACCAGGTCCAGGGACAACCTTTGCTCTACTTCATTCGCTGCTGGTCATTCCTCATCCCCTTCGCCTGCAGCGGTCACCCTGGGGGTCTTTACCTCAAACTCTATTGGAAGGACAGCCTCGGACCCATGGGAAAGCTTGAATGGAGTCTCACCAGTGGCGGTGTTTGGAGTAGTCCTCAGGGCCCAAAGGACCGAGGGTAGCTGTTCTGCCCAATTCCCGCGGAGGTTCTCCACCTTTTTCTAGAGTAGGTTGAGGATAATCTTGTTGGCTGCCTCTACCTGACCGTTGTTCCCCGGGTGGTGGACTGACGCGAACTTGAGATCGATGCCGAGTGGGTCAAAAAACTAACAAACTCCTCGCTAGCAAATTGCGGCCCGTTGTCCGTTACTATAGCCAGCGGGAGCCCGTACCTGCAAATTATCTCCCCCCACACAAAATTTCTTACAACTTGGGACTTTACCATGGCTAGCGCCTTTACTTCTATCCACTTAGAGAAGTAATCGATCATCACCAACAGGAACTTCCTCTGGCCACTAGCTTGCGGGAAAGGGCTAACCAGGTCCAACCCCCATATAGCGAAAGGCCATGGAGCTGTGATGGTTCTGAGCCTCTGAGCTGGGAGGTGTTGGAGCGGAGCGTAGAGCTGGCACGTTGAACACTTCTTTGCGAACTCCGCTGCATCCTTGCCGAGGGTAGGCTAAAAGTAGCCTTGTCTCAACACCCTCCCTTCCCGGGTTCGGCTCCCGGAGTGACTGCCACATTCCTCCGAGTGGATTTCCTCTAGGACTCTCGGGACCTCCTCCTCTGATACACAATGAGCCAGGATCCCCGAGAGTGTCTTCCTGTATAGTCCCGCTGCATGCAAGGAATAATAAGCTGACTTGTACCTGAAGCGATTTCTGTCTCCGTCCCCCTCAGGGAATTTCCCTGATGATAGGAAGGCAATGAAGGGATCCATCCACGATGCCCGCTGATCCACCTCCATCAGTTCTCCTTCCTCGATGGAAGGCCGGAAGAGTTCTGAAACCGTCCCCCTTGCTCGGGGACCAAACCTGGCCAGGAGGTCTGCCGGGGTTCTCTCCTCCCTCGGCACGTGCTTGACGGAAAAAGTGCGGAATTGCCCGATGACCCCCTTGACCTTTTCCAGGTAACGCTGGAGGGTCGGATCCTTTGCTTCAAACTCCCCACTGATCTGGCATGCCACCACCATGGAGTCCGTCGAGACCTCCAAGTCTTACACTCCTAGCTACCTAGCCAGTCGTAGGCTAGCTATGACTGCTTCATATTCGGTCTGGTTGTTGGTAATCGGGAAGTGGATGCTCAAGGCTTGTTCGATCTTTGTCCCTTGGGGGCTTACCAGGATGATTCCCCCTCCACAGGAGTGCTTCCCTGATGCGCCATCCACCAACATCTTCCATGCCTCTAGGGGAGATGACTCATGCTCCCCCACTTCAGTTGCGTAGTCTGTCATGAAGTCTGCCACCGCTTGCGCCTTGATCGACACCCTGGGCACAAACGTGATATTGAACTCACTCACCTCTACGGACCATTTTGCTAACCTCCCCGAGTGCTCAACCCCTTCCATGACCTTGCGAAGGGGGTGGTCAGTCACCACCTTGATCGAATGTGCTTGGAAGTAGGGTCGGAGCTTCCGAGCCGCTACCACCAATGCGAAGGCCAACTTTTCCAGAATGGGATACCGGAGTTCTGCCTTCCTTAACACCCGGCTGACGTAATAGATGGGAAATTGTTTCCTCCCCTCTTACCGAATCAATACTAAACTTACTGCCTCGGATCCTACCCCCAAGTATAGGAATAAGTCCTCCCCCAGTCTTGGTCCTTGGAGAAGAGGAGTCTGGGTGAGCTGCTCCTTCAAAGCCTGGAAAGCTCCCTCGCACTCTGGAGTCCACTCGAATTTTTTGTTCCCCCTTAGCACCTTGAAGAAGGGTGGACACTTCTCTCCCGGCTTAGAGAGGAACCTACTGAGTCTGGCCAACTTTCCTGTGAGGCTCTGAATCTCCTTTGAATTTCTTGGCGACCCCAACTCTATGATTGCTTTGACCTTATCCGGGTTAGGCTCCACCCCCGTTGGGGTGAGCAAGTGACCCAAGAATTTTCCTCGGCTAACCCCGAAGACACACTTCAGGCGGTTGAGCCTCATCTTATACTTATGTAAGGTCCCAAAGGTTTCTTCAAGGTCTCGGAGGTGAGACCCAAGGTCCCTGCTCTTTACCATGAGGTCATCAACGTATACCTCCAAGTTTCTTCCCTTCTGCTCTCGGAAGACCCTGTCCATCATCCGCTGGTAGGTGACCCCTGCATTCTTGAGCCCAAAGGGCATCATCTTATAACTATAACAACCATCCCCCATGATGAAAGAGACATCTTTGACGTCAGGGGGGGGGGGGGGGGTGCATGCGGATCTAACATGGTAACCTGAAAAAGCATCTAGAAAAGACATTACAGGGAAACCGACGGCTGAGTCAACCAGGGCGTCGATCTGAGGCAAGGGATAACAATCATTGGGGCATGATTTATTAAGCAAGAAAAAGTCAATACACATTCTCCACTTACCTCCCCCCTTCTTCACCATGACCACATTGGAGACCCAGCCTGGGTACTGGATCTCCGATACAAAACTGGCCTGCAGGAGCTTTCCCACCTCCTCTCGGATGGGTCCCTCTAGCTTGTCTGATATGGCCCTCCTCTTCTGACGAATGGGCGGGTGCCGGGTTCGAGGTTGATGCGGTGGCAAGCCACGTCTGCATCAATCCCGGGCATCTATGTGGCGCTCCAAGCGAAGACATCCACATTCTCCTGGATGCAAGCCAGGACCTGCTTCTGTTCCTCAAGGCTGAGCTCCCCGTTGACTCTAACTTTCTCCACCACCCCGGCCTGGGTGGTGACCTCAAGCTCCACTACCTCCTCAATGGCCTCCAGCCGGGACTGCTCTTCCTGATATCCTTCTTTTCCTTCGCCTCCGCCAGGTGCTTCGACCTCCTCCTCTCCTCCTTCCCCTCCGATCGCCATCAACTCATCTGCCCCTCCTCCTTGGGCCTTGACCTCTACTTCTCCTCCTTCCTCAACTCGCTCCCTTGCTTCCTCCCCGAGACCTGTCGGCTCCCCCACCTCCCGATCCAACTTCTTGGCTTCTGCTGCCCAGGAGATGGTATTCACCGCCGTCGCGTAGCATTGCCTTGCTACCTTCGGGTCTCCTCTCACTCGGATCTGAACTCCTCCCAGGTTGAACTTAAGGCACTGTTGGAAGGTGGAAGGGACACAGTGGAAGGCGCTGATAAGCGGCCGTCCGAAGATGGCACTATAGCTGCTCGGGGCATCCACTATGACGAAACAACAATTCCGTGATTGCCTTCCCAGGACCACATGTAGCCCCACTCCTCCCTCCACCTCCTTCCTCTCTCCAGAGAACCCGAACAACGGGCCATCCGAGGCCAGCACCCTCTTACTTTCCACCTTCATCTCATCAAACGCCTTCTTAAAGATGATGTTGACAGAGCTTCCATTGTCCACGAGAACCCGGGACACCGTGAAGTTCTCGATGGCGGTCTGGATGACCAGCGCATCGCAAAATGGGTCCTCATGACCAAGCATGTCCTTCTGAGAGAAAATGATTTTTTTCGTCGGGGGCGGAGCAGTGGATGTTGAAGCCATGCTCCGGCGATAGATGGTATGGAGGCTCGCCTTGCGGGTTGCCTCCACCCCAACTCCCCCGTGGATCACTCCGATCCCACCTCTAGTCCCCACGTCGACCCGGTCTTCGTACCTCTCCTCCTCCTCCCAAGGTAGGACCTCCTCAATCCTCACTTGTTGCTGCTGTCGCGGTGCGGGCACCCTGGCCCTATTCGTCTCTAGGAACTCCGGGCAAGTGGCCGTTGCGTGACCTTCCTCATCATGGAAGTCACAGTACGTCAACGTCACCTACCCCGCCTCGGCTTCCTCCACCCTATTCCTTCTCCTCCTATCTGCTCCTGCCTCTGCCCCTACTTCCTCTCTCCTTCCTCTTCCTCCTCTTCCTCGCCTGATGGCCATGGCCTGTTGAGGTGGGGGAGGCATCTGTCTCGGACCCTGCCTCCATCCCAACTGGATGGGGTCTTCCTTGACCCCCATAGAAGTTACCCCCTCCCGGGGCATAACCCCTTCCTTGGCCTTGTACTCCTCCGCCATGCTGCCTCCATCCCCCCTCCGGGGCCCTGGGCTCTTCCCTTCTCCTCACCTTCTATTGCCTGACCTCCAGTTCACTGAGCTTTGCTAGCCTCTTGGTGAGCTCCGGGTTGGCCTCCTCGCTCTCTATTTCCTTCGCCACCCTCTCCATCAGCTCCTCATAGGAGACGGGGGCCTTCCTCTTCAAAGCCATCTTGAAGAAACTCTCCCTCAGCCCAACCGTGATGGCAAGCTGGAGTGCAAACCCAGGCATCTCCTGAGTAAGCAGCACCTCCTCCTGGAATCGATCCGCGTAATGAGCCAACGACTCCATAGGCTCTTGCTTCACCTTGAAGAGGGACTCGAGGTCCTTCTTCCTCTTCTTTGAAGTTAAGAATCGCAACAGAAAGCTTCGGCGTAAGTCGTCAAAAGCGTAGATCAATCCTGCAGGGAGTTGATGGAACCAATCCCTGGCCTTTTCTTTGAGGGTGACGAAGAAGAGCCGACACATGAAAGCATCTGACATCTGCATGATAGAGACCGAGTCCTCGAAAGACTACAGGTGCTGGACAGGGTCATCCCTGCCGTAGTAGTACACCCTATCCCATTCCCCAAACCCTGCCGGGATGGGTGCAGAAAGCACCAACTTGCAAAAGGGGCTTCCCCCTCCTGCCACCCTTTCTAGCTCCACTCGCCCCCCGAGCTCCCTCACTAGACTTGAGCTCGCGGGGACCGTTCTCGCGAGAGCGGTGCTCGCCTGAACCACTCCTACGGTCACTGCGCCCTCCGGGCGCGCGCTCGCCGGCGCCTCTCTTGCCCGCACCGCGCCCATCAGTACCGCGCTCGCTGGTACCGAGCTTGCCGGACTGGCGAACAGCACTCGCCCTTCCAGGTCCTGCACTGACCCTCCGACTACTTCCTTTCCTGCCCTTCCCCCTGGGGCATTCTCGCCAGCCGCTGTTGGGGGAGGGATCGCTTGCTGGGCTGGGGTTGCGAACTCACTTCGCAGCGCTGCGATAGTAAGCCCGAAGTTGTCGAGCACTTCTCTCCTGAAATCAGCGAACATCCTCGGCGTCACCACCCTGGGTGACCCGCTGAACTCCTCGCCTTGATCTTCATGTCCCGCCATATCTCTTCCTTGGAACATTCTTGGAGCAGCCACGCTCCACGCTCACCGCACCAAAATGTTGAAACCGATTTCTCGGCCTCTTGTGGAGCTCGGGGCCCTCAATGAGTTGAGGGGCAGCTAGCCCTTACTGGTCCCCCGGAAGGGGTAGACTGGAGACTAGAAAAAGAGGACTAAGACCTTAGTCGCAGCGAGGAGGACCCTCCACTAACCCGGAAGATCATTGAGCGCTTCCCCTCCCAAGCCAAAGCTGATGTTGGATCTTGTGGCGCCCTTAGAGGGGGGGGGGGGGGGGGGGGGGGGGGGGGGGGGGTTGAATAAGGGCCTTTTAAAAAATACGATTTTTTACTTAAGAATTTTATAACAAATTTTGCTTTTCTAAAAATTACTTATAAAAATTTCAAACCAATGTAATTTTTAAATTAATTCAAACACAAATTTATAAGTTAAAGATTAAGCAACCATATTTGCAATTAAAGAAAAAGTCATAATTTTATAATCATGAAATTCACATACAAATAATATTATCTTAATAATGCTTAAGATCAAGGCACAAATATGATAATAAACCTTTTACAATTTGTGTTTACCAATCCTTCTCCCAAGGATCGGAAGGCTATCACTTGTCTCTCCCTAGACGAAGCCCAAGCCTATCCTCTAGATCTTCCCAAGATCTAGATGTAGCACACAAGGCCACGATTTCCCACCAAGCCACGCAAGGACTTGGACGCTCCACACAAGGAAGCGATTTTTCCCCTAAGCCACGCAAGGACTTAGACGTCACGCACAAGGAGACGATTTCTCTACCAATACAAAGTGAAATGTATATAAATGAAAATACAAAATGAAAAGAACAACTCTCTAGAAATTCAGATCTCTGAAAGGAAGGTTGAAGCCTCGAGATGATCGTTGATGTAGAAGCGCGTCCGATCTCGTCTTCAATCTCAAACCTTCTAAGCACAAATGGGAGTTGATGAGGTTCTGGAGCTCTCTGGTTCGTATGCACTCAGGAAAAGACTTGGAATTCTCAAAACTTGAATTGCACGAACAAAACGAACCACTATATATATTTTCACTATCGCCTGGGCGACATCGCTGTCGGAATTCCGACAGCGCCAAACTGCCGTCCGTCGTGCTGTCGTGCGAGCGGTTGCTGTAACTTCTGGCCTGTCGCCTGGGCGACATTACTGTCAGATTTTCGACAGCGCCAAACTGCCATTCGTCGTGCTGTCGTGCGGGCAGTTGCTGTAACTTCTGTGCTATCGCCTGGGCGACAATAGCTGTCGGAAAATTCCGACATCGAAATTTTCATACAGTCAAATTGAGCTCCAGCAGAATTGTGAACATCTCATACCTGTTACCTGCACACCATCAATAAAAGTAGAATCAAATACAAACGGGATTTTGTTATTATCAAACCGGAAGAGTGCGAAATGCATGCTCCAACAATCTCCCCCTTTTGATAATAACAAATCCGTATAAAAAGAAATCATGTCTATTTAGGTTATTGTTTTTAACATATGGTGTGTGCACAAAAATAACATGATATATTCCTCTTAAATGTAAGCTCCCTCTAGATGAATGCTCCCCCTAAATGAATGCTCCCCTTAAATGTTATAGTAAGTTGAAATGATGTATTGTTTAGGTGGAAGATTTAGGTGGAATTGTTCTTTGATTTCTGGAATATACTTATAATTCTCCCCCTTTTCGTATTAGCAAAAGTTAATTTTAAAGGAATGAGAGTTTCTTAAGGGAAGAGATAGGAAGTAGAAAATAAGAGTAAGCGGAAGCACTTGTGTTGAAAATGATTGAATGTCTTGAAATAATAGTAATATGTCATAGTATGGAATAAACTCATGAAGAGATGGTATAGCCATATGAATTAGTAGAATAAAACAAAATAACTTAAACATGATTAATGTCATTTTAAAGTATCATAGAAAGACACAATTGTGTATAGAAATTTGGAATCTTTTCGGTCCAATTCTCATGAGATGAAGGTTTATATAACATAATGATGTGTACAAGTGATGCTTTGATCAAACATATGAAATTATTTAATTTACATGATCATTGGAATAGAAAACATAATATAAACATATAAAGACAACTTTGACCTTGAAGATATAGCACAATAAGAATAGAATACCATTTTTTCTTTTGCATAAGTCACTTTACAATTCTTTCCAAGGTGCTCAACCTCACAATGCTTATTAAGACTTATCAGGAGGGTAAGTAGTGCTTGGTGGAGTATCCTTGTCTTCAATTTAAACTTTTTGTTGATCACATATTTTGTGATATCTTAACTTTGAGATATTTATAATTTTTATTTTTAATGGACCAAGGATCTCCGAATTCACTTGAATCGCAGAAGATGGTGTATATTTGGTTGTGCTAACAAATCAAGGTTGAAAGTGGTATTTATGAATTGCTATTGTATTATGTTAAAGCAAATATGATTCATGTATATATTAATTAGAAAGACATATGTATGGATCAAAAGAAGTGAACGTGATAGTTCATTATTATATATAAACAATTTCTCATACTTAGAGGCATGCGAAAACAATTTCCAATAGTCTAAACAACTTAGTAGGAGTGTCAATACGATGATAGAGTGGAAATGAAATCATATAATCATGTAAATAGCCATTTTAAAAAAATAAAAAGCACATGGTTTGGCATCAATTCATGATTTGTGGCATTAATAATGACATATAACTAGTGTAAAGCATCATAGAGACCAAAATTGAAGATTAAGCAACTTGGGAGTTGTCGGAAATTTCCGACAGTCACTGTCGCCTGGGCGACATCTAAAAGTATAAAGACGGCTTAAAACTTAGTCAAACCCGAATGTACATCATTTTCTGGACTGGAAGGCGATAGGAAACTGTCGGAGTTTGGCGACAACCCTAGATCTAAGGTATGGTTTTTTTATTTTTAAGTTTTTGACTCAAATTTTTGTTAGAGATTTGTGATTTTTGAAAGTAGAGAAGAAGAAAAATGTGTTTTTCATTTTACTTTTGATGAATGGTGTAGATCTTTGAAGGTTTGTCTATTAAAGGTATAGATCTAGTGTAAATCAAGTGGATCTTGTTGGATCTTGGTGAAATATGTTTGGATTTTGTGATTTTTGTGGTTTAAGATTTGTATTTTTTTTACATGGTTTAATTTTAAAAAAAACTGAAGATTTTCCTATTTGAAGAAGGTTAAAGAAGATGAATAGTAAATGATATGTGAGAAGTTGTAGTTTTGTTCAAGAAAAAGAAAATTTTAACAGAAATATAGCTTGATTTTGAGTAGATCTGGAAGTCTAGTTAAAAAATCTTTTAAAAAGTTCACTGGATTACTGTCGGAATTTTCCGACAGTCA
Source organism: Dactylorhiza incarnata (assembly GCA_033032865.1). NCBI lineage: Eukaryota > Viridiplantae > Streptophyta > Magnoliopsida > Asparagales > Orchidaceae > Dactylorhiza > Dactylorhiza incarnata. Next base: position 9,639,292 of record JAWHQI010000028.1, on the reverse strand, counting down.
ATGTCGCCTGGGCGACATCGTCCCAGTGCACAGAACTTGTTTAACTTAGTTTTGTTTTGTTATGTTTGCAGAATGGCTTCCAGTTCTAAGGCACGTAAGAGTATGTCAGAAGATGCGCATAGTTCTTATCAAGTATATCCGGGGATTGAGAAAGCAATAATTAGAGTTGCAAAATATGTCGAATTTGACTCTCCTAAGGACGACCATATCTACATTCGTCTTGCTAATGCAGGTATATTATCAGTAATTTCAGTAGATATGTTCTCATCTGTCTTTATCTGAGAGTTTTACAACCATTTGGAAGACCCGAAATACACTGAATTGGGTGGAGGAGTGAGATCGAGAATCCAAGGTCAACAAGTGGAAATAACACATGTTGATCTTTGAGATTAATTTGGTCTTCTAATGAGTGATCATATGCCAAACATAGTAGAGAGTTATTGAAAGGACAGAGATTGGACTCTTGTAAATATGAGTTTACATGGAAGTCAAAAAAAGACCCTAATCACGGAAGTCTCTTCACTCACTCCTGATGCGTATTTAGTCCAAGACATATTGCGAAACACAGTCATGCTGAAAAGTGGTGATACAAGGAGTATCACAGCACAGTTGACGTTATTTACATATTTTATTATAGAGGAGGAACCCTTTGATGTAGTCGACCTCATCCTTGCAATGATTCGATATGCTTTTAGATAAAAACATCCAAAATGGGTGAAGATTCATACTTTGCAAATGGGGGCTATAATTCAACGTATTCTATATAAGAAGTATGAATGGATATGTCAAGATTCGTACTTAGATGATTGTGTTCCTGAGATATACTATACAGGTACCATGAAAGTGAAGAAGTCTCATAAAAAGCCTCATCCTGGAATAGAGATTAGAAGCCTATAAATCCTAGAGGAGGATCACTACGAGAGTCTATAGATGATCTTCGTGATTCTTTTGAAGAGCACAAGAAAGAGGTGAAGAAAGATCGCAGTAGAATGCAGAAATTTATGAAATTTCTGGTGAAGGGACTGAAGTTAAAGCCTACTCCTGAAGAAGCGGCCGAATAGGAAGTCCCAGATGAAGAACCGCCATGCCAATCGGTTAGGCGGACTCGATGTGGAAAGGCCGTAAGACGTGGATTTTCAGAAGACTGTCTAGAAAGCAGCGGGGCAGGATATGATGATTGTATTTAGTCTCTAGTAGGTTGCTGCTTCTGACTGATGTCGGAATTTTCTGACACTCAATATCGCCTGGGCGACAGTGAACTTGACCAGATTTCATTTTCTGTTAATGAACTTAATCTTATGTTGATTTCTACTGTTTTTCTAGAATAATTTGTAGGAAATATTAATGATGTGAGAATTTTTGTTAAGTCATTCAAATTGTATGTTTTGATTAAAAATTTAGTTTTTCTTTTTAAAATGTATAAGTTTTGTGATGTTTTTAATTTTATAGGTTATAAGTAGTGATATAATCATTGTGGAATGTCTAGGATTCCCAATTCTAGCCTAAGCAAAGAAAAATGGGAATCCGGTAACGGTTTAGTGAATATATCCGCTAGTTGATTATCCGTGCCTATAAATGAAATTTTAATGTGGTTATTTTTAATATGATCTCTAATAAAATGATGTCTCACATCAATGTGCTTAGACCTTGAATGATGGACCGGGTTGTATGTTAAATCAATTGCACTTTTATTATCACACCGTAATTCAATAGTTTGTTGTTTAATATTAAAGTCTTCTAAAGTTTGTTTCATCCAAAGAGCTTGTGCACAACAACTACCAAGTGCGATGTATTCGGCCTCGGTGGTTGAGAGGGCAACAGAATTCTGTTTCCTACTCGACCATGAAATGAGTGAAGGGCCTACAAAGTGACAAGTGCCACTAGTGCTTTTCCTATCTAGTGAACAACCGGCATAATCAGAATCAGAATAGCCAAAAAGAGTAAAATCATCGCTATGAGGATACCACAAACCAAGTTTAGATGTGCCAATTAAATATCTAAAAATTCTTTTTACCGCTTTTAAATGTGATTCTTTGGGATCGGCTTGAAATTTAGCACATAAACAAACTGAAAACATAATATCCGGTCTAGAAGCAGTCAAATATAAAAGTGAACCTATCATGCCTCTATAATCTATTGATATTCCATTTTCATCTTTTCCTAATTTTAAAGATACACTCATAGGAGTATTTGTTTGTTTTAGATTTTCAAATCCAAATCGTTTTAAAACTTCATGAATATATTTTGATTGGTTAATAAAAACTCCATCATGTTTTTGAACAATTTGAAATCCTAAGAAATATTTTAATTCTCCTACCATACTCATCTCAAATTCACTTTCCATCATTTTTACAACATAATTACACAACTCTTCATTAGTGGCTCCAAAAATAATATCATCAACATAAATTTGTAAAACAATTAAATCATCATCTACTTGCTTAATGAAGAGTGTACAATCAACACCACCCATTTTAAAACCATTTTGTAATAAATATATAGTCAATCTATCATACCAAGCTCGTGGTGCTTGTTTTAAACCATACAAAGCTTTTAACAATCTATATACGCGATTAGGAAATTTTTCATTTATAAATCCTGGGGATTGTTCAACATAAACTTCTTCTTTAATCAACCCGTTTAAAAATGCAGTTTTAATATCCATTTGCAATAATTTAAATTTTTTATGACTAGCAAATGCAACAAAAATTCTAACTGCTTCCAATCGTGCTACGGGTGCAAATGTTTCATCAAAATCTACCCCTTCAATTTGATTATATCCTTTCGCTACAAGCCTAGCTTTGTTTCTAGTGACCCTAGAGTCACTATCTAATTTGTTTTTGAAAATCCATTTGACTCCTACCACTGGATGATCACTAGGTCTATCAACAAGAATCCAAACTTTATTTATTTCAAATTGGTTAAGTTCTTCATTCATAGCTAGAAACCAAGATTCATCATTTAAAGCGGTGGCAACATCTTTTGGTTCTATATTTGAGACAAAACATAAATTTGAAAAACTTTCTGGTAAACTAGAACGTGTACGTACCCCACTTAATGGTTCTCCAATAACAAATTCTTGCGGATGATCTTTTGAGAACCTTAGCTCGGTTGGAGGTACATATCCTTGTTCTTCTTCTTCTTCATCATCTTTTTCGTCGTCTTTCTCTACTTTTTCTTCATCATCATCATTTTTCCTCAGATTTTGTTCCACATCTTCTTCATTTTTCTCATTACCTGCAACTTTAGTATTTTCTACACAGGAAATGTTTTCATCAAATTTTACATTAATAGATTCTTCAACCACTTTAGTACGTTTATTATAAACTCTATAGGCCTTGCTAGTTGAAGAATAACCAATGAAAATTCCTTCATCACATTTTCATCAAATTTGCCTAAGTTATCTTTTGTATTCAAAATAAAGCATTTACAACCAAAAACTTTAAAGTAAGATACATTTGGTTTTCTTTGAAAATAAATTTCATAAGGAGTTAATTGTAATGTAGGACGAATCATGACACGATTAATAATATAGCATGCAGTACTAACCGCTTCGGCCCAAAAATATTTTGGCAATTTAAATTCACAAAGCATAGTACATCCTAATTCTTGAAGTGTTCTATTTTTCCTCTCCACTACACCATTTTGTTGTGGTGTCCTAATTCGTGTTTTATAACAAATTCATTACAATATGAAATAAATTTTTCATTATCAAACTCTCCTCCATGATCTGATCTAATGCATTTTACTTTTAAATCAAGTTCATTTTGAATACGTGAAATTAGTTTTACAAATTCATCAAAAGCATCAGATTTTGAATTTAAAAACAATGTCCAACAAAATCTAGAATAATCATCAATAATAACAAACATATATTTTCTACCTCCTAGACTTTGTGTAGTAATTGGACCAAACAAGTCCATATGTAATAAATGTAAAGGTCTAGTAGTAGAAATAACATTTTTGCTTTTAAAAGATGATTTTGTACACTTTCCTTTTTGGCATGGTGAACATAATGAAGAAAGCTTTCCATTCAAATTTGGCAAACCTTTTATAATTTTATTTTTAGAAAGCTTTACTATGTGTTTGGCACTAGAATGTCCTAGTCTCTTATGCCATAATTCAAGTTCATCATTCTTTGAAATAAAACATTTAAGTGTAGAATGAGATAAATCATGAAAAGTGATTGTATAGACATTGTTTATTCTTGGTGCAGTAAGTACAATTTCATTTGATTTAGAATCAATAATTTTGCAAAGGTTTGAGCTAGAGTCAAATAAAACATTTAGATTTTTATCACATAGTTGACTAATAGAAATTAAATTATGTTTCAAACCTTTAACATATAAAACATTTGAAATTTTAAATTCTTCATTACCTACTACTCCAATGCCTTTGACTTTACCCTTGCCATTATCTCCAAATGTCACTGTTTCACCTTTCTTCATCTCCAGGCTGAGGAACATTGATTTATCGGCCGTTATGTGTTTTGAACATCCAGAGTCCAAATACCACACGTCTTCCTTGTTCCTAGCCTGCACACACACCTAAAAAGATTATGAGAGTAAAGATCTGGTTACCCAAGTGGTCCCTCCCATGGTATAGGTGGATGCCATAGGTACCCATATTTGTTTAACATTAACTTTTCTTTTCTTCCAGCATGAGTCCGAGATGTGACCAAATCGATGGCATTTGGCACATGCAATGAATAGTGAGGAACCATTCATTAATGATTTCTCTGGACTCTTGCTAGAGGAAACATCTTTATGTGTGGACTTAGAAAAATTTTCATTTTGAAAAATAGGTTTTCTGAACCTGGAGCTGTCGCTGGTTCCGACATCAGCTGTCGGAAATTTCCGACAGCTTCCAGAGCTTCCAGAAACATATCCTAGCCCAAATTTTGCTGTCCCATGGCATTGGTTGGCTAAAAGCATATCCAGAGATTTTTTTCCAACACCAAATTTTCCAATTGCCATGTTCAACTCATTTACTTTGGAATTTAAAATTGAATTTTCTTTTACTATCATGCCACATCTATTTGCAACATTTTTCTTATAATTCTCTAATTGAGAATGAGAGGTTTTAACAACTTTTTCTAAGTCCTTTTTCTCTTTTAGAAGTTGATCAATTTTTTGATCGGACTTAGAAATAGTGTTTTCAAGTTCTTTTATCCTTGTCGAAGAGTGATCACACTCTTAGACAAATTTCCTTCTCGTTCCAAATAGATTTCAAATCATTTGATAGTTTTTTATTTACTTTCAAAAGAACTTTATTTTCACATTTTAAGAAATCGATTTCTTTTAGGCTTTTGTCCAAAAATTTGCAAGTTTTCATAAATTCAGAATATAAATCATCATAAGATGGAGGAGTTAACTCAGTGTCGCTTTAGACACTGTAATCGTCGTCAGATGACACATTTTCTTTCCCCATCAAGCAGACATTTGCCTCCACTTCCTCCTGTGTTGAGGAATCACTTTCTTCACCAGACGAAGAATCATCCCAAGTCTCTGCCTTTAACACTTTCTTCTTGTAACTTTTATCGTGCCTCTTTGCTTTTTGCTCTTTCAGATACTTTGGGCACTTGCTTCTGATATGACCAATCTTCTTGCAATGATAGCACTCCGGTAGCGGACGCTCCTCTTCATTCTCCATTTTTCCTTTGCCTTTTTGGTAGGCAAAATCGTTCTTTTTGAAAAATCTTTTAAATGAATTTCTCCTCTCCGGATTTCTCATAAACTTCTTAAAGTTCCTCACAAACAGTCCTTCCTCATCTTCCTCACTTTCTTCAGATTCAGTTTCAACTTCCTTTTTAGATTTCAACTCCAAGCTCTTCTTTTTGGGCTCCAAATTGTACTCTTGGCTTTGAATCTTCAACTCCACTTCATGGGTTTTTAGATTTCCAATGAGGCTCTCCAATTGTAAGGTCTTAAGATCATGTGACTCAGAAATTGCAGTCACTTTAGGATTTAACTTTGGGGGATGTGATCTTAAGATTTTCCTTACTAAATCTCCATTGGAGAAAACCTTACCCAGCACCTTTGAATCGTTCATGATTTTAGTGAATCGTGTGTACATTGTATCAATTTTTCATCCACCTTCATTTTGAATCTTTCGAACTCTGACTCCAGTTGAAATAGCTTTGAGTCCATTACCTGCGAAGTACCTTCATGAGTGATTTCTAAAAGATTCCAAATTTTAAATGCAGTATTACAAGCACAAACTCTATTAAATTCAGTGCGATCTAGTGCGCAAAATAAAGCATTCATGGCTTTTGCATTGTTCTTACATTTTAATTTATCATTGTCATCCCACTTGTCTTTGGGTTTGTCCATAGTTACATCTCCTACAACAAATGTTGGGGAAGTATAACATGTCTCGACCATATTCCAAACTTCCATGTCGAGAGCTATTAGAAAACACCGCATTCGGGTTTTCCAATAGTTATAGTCTGTGCCCGTAAAAAGTGGTGGCCTACTAATTCCTTGCCCCTCAACGAACACATGATCGTTGTGCGCCATTAATCTAGGTAGTAAAACCGTTTTGGAGTAACCTGGCTCTGATACCACGTATTGGATCTTATGGCGCCCTTAGAGGGGGGTGAATAAGGGCCTTTTAAAAAATACGATTTTTTACTTAAGAATTTTAAAACAAATTTTGCTTTTCTAAAAATTACTTATAAAAATTTCAAACCAATGTAATTTTTAAATTAATTCAAACACAAATTTCTTAGTTAAAGATTAAGCAACCATGTTTGCAATTAAAGAAAAAGTCATAATTTTATAATCACGAAATTCACATACAAATAATATGATCTTAATAATGCTTAAGATCAAGGCACAAATATGATAATAAACCTTTTACAATTTGTGTTTACCAATCCTTCTCCCAAGGATCGGAAGGCTATCACTTGTCTCTCCCTAGACTAAGCCCAAGCCTATCCTCTAGATCTTCCCAAGATCTAGACATAGCACACAAGGCCACGATTTCCCACCAAGCCACGCAAGGACTTGGACGCTCCACACAAGGAAGTGATTTTTCCCGTAAGCCACGCAAGGACTTAGACGTCACGCACAAGGAGACGATTTCTTTACCAATACAAAGTGAAATGTATATAAATGTAAATACAAAATGAAAAAAACAACTCCCTAGAAATTCAGATCTCTGAAAGGAAGGTTGAAGCCTCGAGATGACGTTGATGTAGAAGCGCGTCCGATCTCGTCTTCAATCTCAAACCTTCTAAGCACAAATGGGAGTTGATGAGGTTCTGGAGCTCTCTGGTTCGTATGCACTCAGGAAAAGACTTGGAATTCTCAAAACTTGAATTGCACGAACAAAACGAACCACTATATATATTTTCACTGTCGCCTGGGCGACATCACTGTCGGAATTCCGACAGCGCCAAACTGCCATCCGTCGTGCTGTCGTGCGAGCAGTTGCTGTAACTTCTGGCCTGTCGCCTGGGCGACATCACTGTCGGATTTCCGACAGCGCCAAACTACCGTTCGTCCTGCTGTCGTGCGGGCAGTTGCTGTAACTTCTATGCTGTCGCCTGGGCGACAGTAGCTGTCGGAAAATTCCGACATTGAAATATTCATACAGTCAAATTGAGCTCCAGCAGAATTGTGAACATTTCATACCTGTTACCTGCACACCATCAATAAAAGTAGAATCAAATACAAACGGGATTTTGTTATTATCAAACCGGAAGAGTGCATAACGCATGCTCCAACAGCTGAGACTCGGGCACCTTGGAGAGCTTAGAGAGCTAAACCAAAGTAGCCAAGGGAGAAAGAGGAGCTCAGAGACTGAGATCTGGATCCTCTCCCAAGGTTCCCTTTAAGGTCTATTCATAGTTTTTGCCTTTGTGGTCTGTCAATAGCTAAATCCCGCTTTCCACTTTCATTATCTGCACCCCAAGCTGGTCTGCTAACAGCCAAACTCCGCTGTTCGGAGGGGCTACCCACAGACCACCAGGGGCCTCCTGGTAAAATACTGCCCCCGGCCCCGGCGAACTGGAGACTCTTAGCCCGTTCGGTGAACGCAGGGCGAGTTCATCGAACGCGAATTCGTCGAACGCAGTTCGACGAACGTCGAGCCCTGGAATACTGCGAGTTCGCCGAGCGCTAAGACTGTTCGCCGATCGCTGAGACGGTTCGCCGACCGCTGAGATGATTCGCCAACCGCTGAGATTGCTGAAGATCGTCGAACGCTGTTATGAAGTAATTCGCAGAGCACTGTCCGGATAATTCGTTGGGCGTCGTTCGACTAACGCAGAGCGCCATTTGACGAATGTGGGGAGGGGCAGGGCGAGTTCGTCAAACCCCAAAATCTTCCCTGAAACCTTACTGGGCGAGCCAGCCTGCTTCTGCATTTCCCCTGCGAGCGGGTGCTCGCGAATCCTCGACCTGGCCGAGCCCCAAAACTGTCTAAATGCACCCCACGAGCCCAGCTCGTGAATCCTTGACCTGGCCTAATTCTACAAGGCACTAGGATTGCTCTGAACCTGCCATTACTAGATGTTAATAGGGCAGAAGACTGGGATTTTCCTCATCAAGAAGCAACAACACAAAATCAGAGATTAAAAGAGCAAAGAGAAAGAGAGCATGTATTGCTCACTGTGGAATTCATGGCAAACCAAAGGGATGAAAACAGGAGAGACCCTGACTTTGAATATTGGAGTGATGATTCCAAGAAGATAATCCTGAATGCTTGGGTAAGCCATGGTCAGATGTGCAAAGATATTGATAAGTTATATCCAACTGAGGAATGGATAAGACATATTGAAAGGAACTCTAAAAGAGATAAGGTATTCAAAGAAAACCTAGTCAAGAAAGATAACCCACAAAGAATGCCATCTAGGTACATCCCAAAACCTTTTATGTACTTCAGAAGGCAAGAGCTCAAGAGGAAGATTGCTGAGATTAAGGCAACCAATGCTGAAAAGGACTCAGCTACAAATCTGAATGAAGACACTGTTGTACCTGCTGAAGAAAAGGAGCCTGCAGTCCAAGAAGAAGCTGCTGCTGAGATTCCTGAATGTTCTTCCTCTAAGAAAAGAAAAAATTGATTTAATGTATAAAACTCCTAGGAATGGTTGTATGGTGATTGAACTAGAATCTGTCTAAAATATTTTGTGCAAACTGGTATTATTGGTTATGTTATTATGAGATGCATTATCATATCTTTCAACTCATAGTGATGGATTGATTATCTGCTGTGGATATATATATTTTTTGATCATCTGTTATAAAATCTGTTTGCTTAATATGATGAATTCATTGCAGCATTGATATATATCAAAAATTTATAAGTCATGTACTCTTGCATTTGAGAGTGTTCTGCCTTCTTCATATTGAGGGAGATTGTTGGGAAATTGACCCTCAATGTCCCTTTAATTATAAGAGGCCTCACACTCCATGCTAAGTGCACTTTTAGGCCCGTTTTGGTGTTATTTCTTGTTCATCTCCGTTACTAGTTTTCATGCAGTGTTAAGTGCCACCTTCAGTGGCTAGACTGTGGTTGTATGCTGGAACATGAGTCGTGCAGGTGTTCCCAGTACAATTCTGTACAGGAACACTGCGCACGATCACTGGCTCTATCGCGCACGACCACTGGTCGTGCGCCACTGGTCGTGCGAACATGTATTTTATAAATTTCTTTCATTTCAGGCTCTGCCCAGGCAGCGCGCACGATCGCAGAACTCCAGTGCATACGACCACTGGTCGTGCGCCAATGACCGTGCGCAGTATTCATTCCAGAGCCTATATATATGCCTGTTCCGCTTTTAGGGCGGGATCGAGCCGCCGAGAGCGTGAGTGGCAGTCCGTACGCTGGCGATTTCCATTCCTGGACACCTCCACTTCATCTCCTACGCAAGGGGAAGTCCTCTCCAACCATTCCAAGTATTTCTCCATTGTCTTGGAGCATTCTCCACCATCCGCAAGCCCTCAAGCAGCTGTTTTCCACTCCAGTCCGGTGAGAATAAGAGGAATCCTGAGGTAGAAGACGACGGAACCACGTAGAGAGATCGTGACAGTTTCTCTACACCGGAAGCACAGTCCGCCCGAGTCCGGAGGTAGCTTGAAAAACTACCATTCCGGCTGTGAACGGCCGCTAGTCTTCATCCATTGGTTATCTCTTTCCTCTCTCCCTCGTTGTAATCTTTGAATCTTTTAAACTTGAATATCATGATGTTTGGTTTAAATGAAATGAATGTTTCTTCTCTTTTCATCATTACTTGCTTGTGAATCGCTTCGCCTCCACTCATCCACTCACTCATTCACGCACTCAAGGTGTTCGATCCGCGTTAGCAAGAGCTAACGGTGTTTGTGAAGAGGTGTTTGCGACCCTCGCCTTCCCGCACTAGAACACGCTCCCTCCGCCTCACGAAGCACGGCATCGCGGCCGTTGCATCCATCTCGCCTTGCGAAGCTGTGCTTTCGACCCGCATTTCCTTCGTTGTTGTTAAGAGTAGGAAAACCCAACCAAACCCCCCCTTTTTGTGTGTTTGTTTACGCTTGTGTAACAATAGTCACACAACGCGATTCGTTCACCCAACCTGCATTCCTCAAGAGACCGACACTCGGGGATCCTATTCCCAAACTTTATTAATTGCGCGACCGATGCACTTGCCGAAATATCGCATCAAGTTTTTGGCGCCGTTGCCGGGGAATGTTCAGGCGTGTAACGTCTTGAGTTGTGAGCTTTTGTTACAAGAGCAGTTGTTTTTGATTTCCTTTGTTTTGTTTTCTTTTTGTTGTGACTGTGCATGCAGAGACAAGCCGCAGGGGAACTTGTACCCTTTGATCCAGAGATCGAACGGACCGCTCGCGCACGAAGGCGCGCAGCAGCCGTACAGGCGGCATTGGGTGACAACATAGACCCAAACAATGCTGACCCAAGAGTGCCCGATGTGGGGCAGCACCAACCTGGAGATGAGCAAGAGGTAGTGAGGCCTCGACCCAGAACGATGAGAGATTATACCACTCCGACAGCTGGGAGTGTGTATCCGGGATTTGGTCCCAACATTATGAACAACCAGTTCGAGATCAAACCTGCGATCTTGAACATCATCCGGAACAATGCTCAGTTCTCCGGGATGACCAGTGAAGACCCGCACCTGCACCTGGCAGAGTTTTCCGATATCTGCGGAACTTTCCGCTACACTGGAATACCTGACAATACAGTCAAGCTGCGACTGTTCCCATTCTCACTTCGCGACAAGGCCAAGGTGTGGCTCCATACTATTCCTCCTGGGACCGCCGCGACTTGGGATGCTCTTGCATCCAAGTTCCTGGCCAAATTCCACACCGTTGATAAAATTGTGAGCCTGCGGCGGGAGATCGCCACCTTTCGCCAAGCTGACCAAGAGACCTTTGCCGAGGCGTGGGAGCGCCTTAATGATCTTCTCCGCCGCTGCCCGAACCACGAGCTCCAACTGTGGAATGTGGTAGAGACATTTTACTTTGCGATCGAGCCCAACTACAGGGCAATGATCGATGCTGCTGCGGGTTGTACTCTAATGAACCACACTCCAGAGGAGGACCTTCGGATTCTGCACGACACCGCCTCCCACAGTACATTCTGGACTGCCGGGAGAAATGCACCAAGGAACGCCCGCGGTCTCTTTGTGGTCGACTCACTTCCTCCTACACCCGCACCTGCTGCTGTCATTACGTGCGAAGGATGTGGAGGCGGCGGCCACCACGCGTACGAATGTTCAGGGAACAACGTATCAGGTGACTTCGCGCACTTATCCTTGAATGAATCCGTTAATTTTGTAGGAAATCAGTCTAAGGGGGTGCCATTTAATAATACTTATCATCCGGGAGTGAAAAGTCACCCGAACTTCTCATGGAACCCAAACACGCAAGGCCAACGATGGGCACCGGGGAAGCATCAAAACGATGCTTACACCTCCGGGAGCCAACCGAGGCCACCACACCCGGATTATAACCAAGGCCCCCCAGCCCAAAAAAAGAGTAATCTGGAGGAGATGATGGAAAAATTTATGCAAGCGGCTACCTCAAATATGGTGAACCAAACCGCATCCATGCGGAACTTGGAAATGCAGCTGGGCCAATTGGCCCAAGTGCTAACCGAGCGGTCGCATGGGACCCTTCCTAGCAACACTGAAAAGAACCAAATAGATCAAGGAAAGAGTCTCGGCGATGTGGTAGAGGCTGATCCAAGTGAGTTAGTGATTTCTTGTTCCATCAATAATATTGAAACGAAAGCTTTGTGCGATTCCGGCTCCTCCCGCAACGTCATTGCATTGCAAGACGTTGCTAAATTGCAACTTGAGATGATCACGGAGGATCGGAAATCCATTATGCTTGCTAATGGGACCGTTATACAATCTGAGGGGGAAGTGAAAAATGTAGAAGTGATAGTTGAGGGGACGATTGTGGTTGCTGATTTTCAGGTGTGGGACCCCAGGAAAATCACTCTATCCCTATCTTTGGCGTGCCGTTCTTGAAAGAGAGCGGTGCCACCCTTGATTTTGCTACGAGGTGTGTCTTCCTACCCAATAAGGTGACGCAGCCCACTTGCCCCAAGGCTATAACTGAAACATCCACTCCCCCTCTCTTTATTTTTGATGAATCTCTGAGTTGTGCAGGAAATGAAGAAGATAAAGGACCAATTGAAGGAGAAAAGGAGGAGCACCAGTCCAGTGAGGAAGAAGTAGATCTTCGGAGAGAATTTGATTCCGATACAGAGGAAGATTGCATTTCGAATAATATTGACTTGAATTTAGTTCGGGACACTGTCCCATTACCTTCTTGTTTTGATTCTTGTAATAAACAATTTAAGCGCTCCATTTCTTGGGCTGATCTGGTAGTCACGCGACGCCGGAAGTGACGCCACCCACCACCAAGGTGGAAAAATCTGAAAACTTTCAACGTTGGCAGTCCCCGACTGTCACTAAACTTAAACAGGAGAAACTTCTGCACGATGCTCGCGCTGCCACTCTCCATGGCAAGAGTGTGGAGGTTAGAGGAACACTGGGTGACACAAGTGTTGGCCATAAAGCCTTCACCTCCCGCCTACGAGCTACGGGAGACGCGCACCATAAGAGCGCCTATAGCTGATTTGTGTTGTCTGAATTTGTGAAACTGCTTCTGTGAACTTCTCCTTTAATTTCTGCACTCTTTAAACAATCATAATACAGGTATTTGGTCCAGCTTAAGGACATAAAACAAAAGCGCTGCTGGGAGACAACCCAGATTTCCTGATTTTATTTTTATCTAACATGTTTAGTTCAGTTTTTATATTTGTTTTTGCTGTTTTTAGTTTTGTGCTTGCAGGTGTGTTGTGTTCTTTGGTGCGGATGCTGCGGACTGCTCTTTATCTTAATCGCCAATCGTCTGGTATGCTCAATTCTGAGCATTGGGTAACACTTCTTCCCCCCTTAGCTTCCAATTTCTGTGATGTAATGTTTAGACTAAGTCTGGGGGAGAATATGTTGTCATCCACTGTGCACGAGTTGCACTGCATACTAGAAGTTTGTTTATTAGTTATCTTTAGCATCATCATTGTTTTCATGCTTCTTGCACCACTTCACCCACATGAGTGCGCGCTTACCTATTTGTTTTGTTTCCGAATGAACTGTTTTGGTTGGAGTGTGAAATAGGACGTTAACTTAGGAATTACTATTAGGAGCGCGATGATGACTCGTGTAGTGTTCTAGTCACTTCGCATGCTATGGTAGAATTTGAGTAGAACTAGATTGTCTCTATGCATCTAATTTATGTTTAGTATTTTTGCGTAAATTTAGATTTGTTATACTGAAATGGTGAATGTGAACGAAATTGACGATAACCCGGTGTTGTGTGTGTACGAGCACTAGTCGTGTGTTGCTCGAGTCGGGAGGAAGGTATACCTTTCTCGTGGGCTAAGAACTTGCCCCAAGCGACTCTCGAAGCATGGGCGAGAGCGACTCGTCGAGTTAAACATGATGTAGGCCACCTTTTGGCTAGTTTGAGCCTTGTCGTTCCATGTCCTTTTCGCTCACCCTTGCAAGCCAAAATTGTGCCTACCACTCTTTTGTTCAGCTCCTCTTCATCCACCAAAGCCCGAAGCTTATCCTACGCCCGCAACCAAATTGCTGTTTAACTGCGCTCATAATTCTCAATTTGTTGTGATGTTTGGAACTTGTGCGTTGTGAAGAAAAACATGTTTTATTTTGTTGAATTTGAACCAACCGGAGGATAAGTAAAAGAAGAAAAGTATGTTGTTAAAAGGAAAAAATCTGAAAAAGAAATATGTCGTAAAGAAATCCTTCCGAGCTAAATAGAAAATCTATTGGCAATTGTGAAGTAGGCCGTGTGCACACCTAGTTTTCATGATAAGTCTGGGGGTGTGTCACACGAGCATTGTTTTTGGTTTTGTGTGGTGCAGCGTTCCGTTAGCTCACTTGGGTTGCGTAGCCATCGTGTTTAAATTTGAATATCATACCGCAACCTAAGCCCCAATATAATCCTAAAAGCCCTATTGATTTGACTTGTGAGTTTGCTAACGCCGTGGAGAGAGTGTGACCGGGCGAGCGTATGGTTCACGACTTTGATGGATTTCAGCGGAGTTATTCCTAAACCCCGACCTTGTGCAACACCCGCCTTAGTGTCTTGTTACTTTCACACCGGGCATGATCGTTCGAATTCTTCATAATTCACCAACTGAGTATAACTAAATCTCTACTTACGCTCTAATACTTTCGTAAATTAGTTAGCATAGTTAGAATCTCTTTTTACTAAATTTCTATTTGCAAGCTTTTGTTACTTCGCGTTGTACTCCTTTGTGTAATTTTCTTTGTTAAATACCATTTTCACACTCCGCCGAATTCGTTTGCTTGGGACGCGCAAACAGGTAAGTCTGGGGGTGTGATGAGTCCCAATTATATACACATTTATGGACTCATCTGGGCCGATTTTCTAGTCTTTGCACTTCACTTTAGACATGTTTTCATTCCTATTTAATACTCCATGCTAAGTGCACTTTTAGGCCCGTTTTGGTGTTATTTCTTGTTCATCTCCGTTACTAGTTTTCATGCAGTGTTAAGTGCCACCTTCAGTGGCTAGACTGGTGTTGTATGCTGGAACAGGAGTCGTGCAGGTGTTCCCGGTACAATTCTGTACAGGAACACTGCGCACGATCCCTGGCTCTATCGTGCACGACCACTAGTCGTGCGCCACTAATCGTGCGCACTTAACGCCCATTTTATGAGTTCTGTCTTGCTAATCCCACGACCACTTATGATAGTGCGCACGACCACTGGTCGTGCGCCACTGGTCGTGCGAACATGTATTTTATAAATTTCTTTCATTTCAGGCTCCGCCCAGGCAGCGCGCACGATCGCAGAACTCCAGTGCGCACGACCACTGGTCGTGCGCCAATGACCGTGCGCAGTATTCATTGCAGCGCCTATATATGCATGTTCCGCTTTTAGGGCAGGATCGAGCCACCGAGAGCGCGAGTGGCAGTCCGTACACTGGCGATTTCCATTCCTGGACACCTCCACTTCATCTCCTACGCAAGGGGAAGTCCTCTCCAACCATTCCAAGTATTTCTCCATTGTCCGGGAGCATTCTCCACCATCCGCAAGCCCTAAAGCAGCTGTTTTCCACTCCAGTCCGGTGAGAAGAAGAGGAATCCTGAGGTAGAAGACGACGGAACCACGTAGAGAGATCGTGACAGTTTCTCTACACCGGAAGCACAGTCCGCCCGAGTCCGGAGGTAGCTTGACAAACTACCATTTCGGTTTTGAACGGCCTCTAGTCTTCATCCATTGGTTATCTCTTTCCTCTCTCCCTCGTTGTAATCTTTGAATCTTTTAAACTTGAATATCATGATGTTTGGTTTAAATGAAATGAATGTTTCTTCTCTTTTCATCATTACTTGCTTGTGAATCGCTTCGCCTCCACTCATCCACTCACTCATTCACGCACTCAAGGTGTTCGATCCGCGTTAGCAAGAGCTAACGGCGTTTGTGAAGAGGTGTTTGCGACCCTCGCCTTCCCGCACTAGAGCACGCTCCATCCGCCTCACGAAGCACGGCATCGCGACCGTTGCATCCATCTCGCCTTGCGAAGCGGTGCTTTCGACCCGCATTTCCTTCATTGTTGTTAAGAGTAGGAAAACCCAACCAAAACCCCCCTTTTTATGTGTTTGTTTACGCTTGTGTAACAATAGTCACACAACGCGATTCGTTCACCCAACCTGCATTCCTCAAGAGACCGACACTCGGGGATCCTATTCCCAAACTTTATTACTTGCGCGACCGGTGCACTTGCCGAAATATCGCATCACCCGCCCAGAATAGGAATCTTTGACTGGGCTTACACACATTCGCACACTTACGCTGTCCCCCCTCAGCTCACCCTAGCCCCGGGTATCGTAGAAAGGCTCCAAGGCTTCACACAAAATCATATTCTAAGGTCAGGTACCTATCCTTCTTTTGAACCAATCTCAGCTGTCCACCAAGATGATTTGATCATTTTCGGAATCGTTCGACAAACTCTTAGCGGCGTTCGACGAATTCCCGTTCGATGAAATATTGGCTTTAAGCGCAATTGCCGGGAGGAATTATAGAAGGAGATAGCGCCAGACGATATCCGATAGCGTAGGCGATAGCGAGGAGCACAGTAGGCAAGAGATCCACGCAGAATATGTCCTAATATGGGATAGCGCCGGCGGTAGCACTAGCGCACGCGCTAGCGCTGAGACTATAAAAAGGACCCATTTGCTCCGTCTTCCTCATCCTCTTGAGATCCAGAATTCCAGAGCTTCGTGCCACAGCATAGAGAGGAAGGTTAGAGAGATACTCCCACAAATCCATGAAGGCTTTAGGAGATCCGTGGAGAAGATTTCAACACGCGTCATCATCGTGACGAAAGACCGCATCGACTACGATCATACTCTGCGTCTTCGTCTACTTATCCAAGAGATCCACATAGAGGGAGTATTTATATTATTGTCTTTTCATTTCACATCCTTTCTTGTAATCGTTTAAGTAAACTCGCCTCGTGTTGGCGACTATGTCTGGGTAGGACTTAGGGCTGAAATTCGCCTCGTGTTGGCGATTAGGTCTCGGGTGTAGGTCTAGGGGGTGCTCGAGGCCATATCCGGGGAAGGGTTGGCTAGAGCGGCTTACGGCCGTATCCGGGGAAGGATCGGCTAAAGCCAACCGGTTCGTGGGGATACGAGTCCGTATAGAAAACCAAAAGAGTCTTTCTATTCGCTTTGATTTCTAGCTTCGATAAGAGATCAAGTTTTGTAATCATGCTTCTCAAGTTAATAAAATTATGTCTTTACTTTTACTTCACTTGATTTGTCTTGATCTTCTCTAGTTAAATAATCAAAGCTTTTTCAAAGTTTTTCAAAATATATCTTAAGTTTTTGAAAACTCTTATTCACCCCCCCCCCCCTCTTAGGGCGCCTACCAATCCAACAAGTGGTATCAGAGCAAGTTATTCCAAATCGGCTTGACAACTGGGAATAATGGCGTCTCATGATCTCGCTTCTACTAGTGGGGTAAATTTTTATGAAGAAGAAAAATCTCCTAAACCACCTTTATTCGAAGGGAGAAATTATAAAGGGTGGAAATTATTAATGGAAAAATTTATTAAAAGTTTAGATACCAATGCATGGGATATAGCAATAGTTAGACCAGCGAACGAATCAAATAAACAAGAGCGCCACCTAAATGCAAAAGCTATGCATTATATTTTTTGTGCTTTATCTCAAGATATTTTCAAATTAATATATTGTTTTTCTAGTGCATACAAAGTATGGAAATTTCTTGAAGAAATGTATGATTCTACTTCTACAGGTATGGAACAATCACAAGAACCGGAGAATATGCAAGCCTGCACAAGTCTTCAAGAATGCTCCTCTCATGACGGATCAATGGAGCACACATCAAATGGAAAAGAAGAAGAAGTACTGTCTTCGGAAGAGGAGTGCCAAGAAGATGTAAAAGAAATGATATGCTCAAATCGTGCCTCTCCCGAAAGCAATGTAAGGAAATCAAATCCCATTTTCTGTACTTCTATTTCTACATTACAAATGCTTCAAACTACAAAGCGCAAAATTAAGAAATTAAAAAATGCTAATAAACATTTGCGCTTAGAAAATAAAAATTTAAAGGCAAAAATTAATGAACAATCAAATTCAAATTTATCTAGTTCTATCCATGGGTCCTTAGTTGAAAACACTACACCTTGTATGGAATTTGATGACTTAAAAGAAAAATGCAAGAAACTTGAAATGGAACTTCTTTTTATAAAAGAACAAAATGAAAAATTATGTTTAGAAAATTCATCTTTGATAAATGATTGTGCTAAGTGCAAAGACTATAAAATTGAAATTAAAGAGATGGATGAAACATTTGATGAATATAGAAATAACTATCAAGATCATATAGATTCAATTGTTTCCACTCTTAAAAATAGCACAATCGCTTATAATAAAGCTAGACATAATTTAAAGATTAAAAATAATGAATTAAAAACTAAAATCAACTTGCTTAAGGAAATCATAAAGAAAAATTCTAAATATCAAGCAAATTCCAAAAGCAAGTTGAATATGATTTCTCAAAATATGAATAACCCAAACCATGGAAATAAAAAACCTCAAAAGATTGTAAATGAAATTCCAAAACACTATCATCATCATCATTTACAATATCAATCTTCTCCCAATCTAAAATTAAATGCAAACAAATTTCCTTCAAATTATAAATTCAAAAACCTTTTTGATCCAAATATTCAAGTAAATGATTATGGAAATTTGAAAACTAAAAATAATGTTTTGCAAAATCATCATGGAAATTTGACAAATAGAAATAATATTAACCCAAGGTATGAATGGAGACCCATACTTAAGATTGACGCACTAATGGCAAAAGAAAGGGTCCATCCATCCTTGTCTCCACAAAAGTCAACGAGCTATATTTGGGTATCCAAAGGAACCATCCCTCTTGGTCCTCTTTGGATACCTAAATCTCTTATTCATTAGTATCCAGTCATTTGCATGAAGTAGAAATCAGCTAAAAATGAAATATCATTATTCTACTTCATTGTATGCCTAACCTTTTTTTTACTTTTCTTTATTTTCTTTTCTTTGAGCCATCATGATATGATCACTTTATATAACTTGTAATATGACTTTCACATATTAAAACCAAAATTCATAAATAAATGAAATTTAATAAAGTTGAATAAAAAGTCATATCATTTTTTCCAAGTGATCTACTTATCCTTTTTATTTTTCTCCTTCTAAATCCATTTCCTAATAGTCTTATAAAAATTGAAAAACTAAATTTGTCATATGATATTATTAAGACTAAATGAAATAAGTGTCAAAATGGATTTAAAGGTGTATTTTAGGGGTATTAGGCTAAATTTATAAAATGCGCAAGTTATACTTAGGTAGTTAATATATTTGCGTCATTTTCAATTACCCCAAGTATGTTTAATCATAATCATGTTTAAATCGGAATTGAAAAATTGCATGAATATTATTTCACTTATTTGTGATCATTTCACTCATGCATATGTTGTGCAAAACTCAATAATTAAGGTTTAATAAATATGAAACTCTAATGAAGATGAAACTCATGTACTAATTTTAACTTCCGCAACTTTTTGCGATTTCTTCTCATCTCACTTCATTAGACACCTTACATTGCAAAAACATAATTAAGAAAAATCGGAAGCAAAATCAAAGAAAATCTAGGCCATATGATTAAAATAAGCACTCTCTGTGAGCTAACGCAGGCGCTAGGACCTACCGCTGGCGATAGCTCGAGTCTCCGATTTTCTGAAATTTTAAAATTCTGAAAAATCAATAAAAATATATTATGTTATATGTACTACTCATTTTTTGCAATTCTGCCTGTAATTGTTTTTGAAAAATTAAAATACAAAATTACAAAAGCCAAATTACAAAAAATATTTTGTTTTGTCTTTGGATATTTGTTTAAATTCTATTTCTATATGCAAAAATCAAATACAAAAATATAAAACAAAAACAAGTATCAAAAATTATTATTTTTTACTTAACTTTTCTATTTACATGTATCTTGCGAAAGGGTGATTTGGGCTATCATCCCATCATATCACCTAGTATCGGGCGAACCTCTCACAAGGTAGTCCTCGGGAAATCCAAGATCAATCTTATGAGTTCAAACTTTAAATAAAAATTATTCTTCCAAAATATTAAAAATACTGTATGGACATCATTGAGAAAATCAAGCATAATTTAATCTATTATTTAGAACTTCTATAATGTTGCAATTTATCTTTTCAAACTACTTTGAACTTTGCTTTCATCATGCTTTGATATATCTATTAATATGTGCATCAATTATATTGTAAAAGTTGTGTAGAACTACGCTTAGCATGCCTCTAAGTATGAGTAAATGTTTTATGTTTGATAATGATCTTTATTCACTCACTTATTTTGCCATTGTCTACATATGTGCTTAATCTAAGAATGCTTGTGTGTGTTTTGTATTAGTACAATGAATTAAAATTGCACAAGTATCTTACCTACACTACTTTTATTTGCACTTTTAAAAGTTAAGAAAAGTGGTTATGTTTTCATAAATTCTATTGGTTTACAAAACAAGTGTATTCGGAGAACTTTGTACAAAACAAAAATCATAAAATAAAGTGACAAAGATAACTCCAACAAGCACTACTTGAACCTCCTGATAAGTCTTAATAAGCGCTGTGAGGTTGAGCACCTTGGAAAGAATAGTAAAGTATCTTGTGCAAACCATATCTTTCTTTCAAAATAAAAACCACTTACTCTTAAGTACACCGGATCACTAGTCTCAACATTAAAATAAAATAAAATATGTGATCCCCCAAGCACTACTTTGCACCCGGATAAGTCTTGATGAGCATTGTGTGTGCAAAGCACTTTGGTAGTTGTACATTTTGTTTGTGCATTGAAGTGCGTGGATGTAAAATTATTTGTGTTTTATTGCTCTCTTTACTTTACATATCTACTTGTATTTTTGATTAAAACATTTGTTTACTCTACTCAAAAATACACTTATGTGCACATCACTATCTTCCATAACACTTCTTCTCATGAGTATTGGATCCTAATGAAAATTCTATACTACTCTTTATTTATGAAATGCACTAGATAACCTAGCATGCTTTCTACAATGTGTGGTATGTTTTTGAAATTATGAATTAAAGTAACATTGTAGCAATTTCTTTTTGATTACATTATTTCATGCTTGGTTACTTTATTGTTAAACTTAAAGATTTTAATTGAACAATGATCTACAAAAACATCTTCTTTATGAAATTGAACTCATATACCTTTTTATGGACCATCATTTATTACAATAAGATGTTGCTTGTATTTCGATAAGTCTTCCGAATCATAACCATATAATTGTTTTACCTTGCGCTTTCATGCTTACTTAAAGTCTTTTATTTTGTGTGCATCATCACTTGAATCTTAAAATTCCTTTCTTTCAACAAGTGGTAGACTTGCATGGTAAACCTTATATTGGTTACTCTAAACATAAATATTTTTTTTGCTAAAAACTCTGATTTATTTCTATGAAAATATTGTAATACTAAAACTCGGATTTATTAATTGATTAGCTATGTGAACTTTTCTTTAAAAAATTCAAATATTAAAACCCATTGGCTATGAAATTATAATTTGATTTAAAACGCTTTAACGCTTCCAATAATTATTATCCATGACTTCATATCTCACCATAGCGGGGGCGTAGGGTTGTAGACATTAGATAACCTTATTTCTAGTCATGTCTTGTCCTTAACTGGGGAGGGTTCTTGTGGGGCCTTGCGAGGCACTGGGGGGAAAGAGTGCTAGGTTGAGGTTTGTCTAGTGTTTGCATATGGGACTAACACCCCAACCTACGGCATGTTTGCAGCTCCTCATGCCCATCCGTCACTTAATACGGAGTTAGGGTGTAGACATATTGTTTGGGTAGTTTAGTTACTTGGAAATTATTACATTTTTTTATGCTTAAAACTCTTATATAAAAAAGAAAAACTAACATGATAATATTAAGTACTTGACAAATGTCAGATTGTTCATCTTTAAGCTAAAAACTCTGATCTATTTTTATAAAAAGTATTCTAAAACTCCTTATCATTTCCTTCTCTCTACAAGCTCGATCATGCCTTTATCTTATTATCTACTTTTAAGTGGTGTCTCCTTACCCGCTTTTGCTAATAACAAAAGGGGGAGAACTAACATGATAAATAATATCTTCCATCAACATATAATGCTTAATAAAGATGATAGCTTACATATTAGGAGAGCATTCACTTAGGGGGAGCATGTATTTAGGGGGAGCAATTCTTCATGCTTATATATTAATGCTCTAATTTATCATTAATGGATTTGTTATTATCAAAAGGGGGAGTTTGTAGGAACATGGTCTTCCGCATCTCCTAGGTTTGAGAATAACAAATCCTATGTGTATTTGATCTTGTGTGTTCTAGTGTGCAGGATAACAAAGTCCACATGACTCAAGGATTACATAAGAAGGTTGCCTCCAAAGTTGAGCCATCAAATCCAAAACACCTACTAGCGCTGGTGATAGTACTAGCGCAGGCGCTAGCTGTCGTTCGACGAATTGTTAGCGGCGCTCGACAAAATGATCATAACGGTGTTCGACGAAAATTCATTCGACTAATTCTTAGCGGCGGTCGACGAAATATCGTTCGACGAAAATCGTTCGACAAACTCTTAGCGGCGTTCGACGAATTCCCGTTCGACGAAATATTGGCTTAAAGCGCAATTGCCGGGAGGACTTATAGAAGGAGATAGCGCCAAGCGATATCCGATAGCGCGGGCGATAGCGAGGAGCACAGTAGGCAATAGAGAATTGTTTCCTTGGATTGAATATTCTACCGCGCAGAATATGTCCTAATATGGGATAGCGCCGGCGGTAGCACTAGCGCAGGCGCTAGCGTTGAGACTATAAAAAGGACCCATTGGCTCCGTCTTCCTCATCCTCTTGAGATCCAGATTTCCAGAGCTTCGTGCCACAGCATAGAGAGGAAGGTTCAGAAAGATACTCCCATAAATCCATGAAGGCTTAAGGAGATCCGTGGAGAAGATTTCAACACGCGTCATCATCGTGACGAAAGACCGCATCGACTACGATCATACTCTGCGTCTTCGTCTACTTCTCTAAGAGATCCACATAGAGGGAGTTTTTATATTATTGTATTTTCATTTCACATCCTTTCTTGTAATCGTTTAAGTAAACTCGCCTCGTGTTGGCGACTAGGTCTGGGTAGGACTTAGGGCTGAAATTCGCCTCGTGTTGGCGACTAGGTCTCGGGTGTAGGTCTAGGGGGTGCTCGAGGCCATATCCGGGGAAGGGTTGTCTAGAGCGGCTTGAGGCCGTATCCGGGGAAGGATCGGCTAAAGCCAACAGGTTCGTGGGGATACGAGTCCATATAGAAAACCAAAAGAGTCTTTCTATTCGCATTGATTTCAAGCTTCGATAAGAGATCAAGTTTTGTAATCATGCTTCTCAAGTTAATAAAATCATGTCTTTACTTTTACTTCACTATTTGTCTTGATCTTCTCTAGTTAAATAATCAAAGCATTTTCAAAGTTTTTCAAAGAATATCTTAAGTTTTTGAAAACCCTTATTCACCCCCATTCTAAGGGCTCCTACCGATCCAACAGGAAGAACATTGATTTTTCAAAATTCCTAATTTTATTCCTGACATTGTTCCTCATTTTATGCTTATTTAGCTCATCACTAGAGCGGCTTGACTTTGATTCAAGAAAATAATAAACTTATGTGTGAATATTTGTGAAAACTATGCTCTAATGAGAAAACACAAACCAAAATACATATATAACAACAAAATCCATACAATATGCGTTCATAAGTTATATTAATGCATTCATAACTTCATAATAAACCACATATGGGTATGGGTATGGGTATGGTTATGTTAAAAAGAAATCAGGATCGACCAATGATTCCATTTAAGGGTAAGAACGACCAATGTGCTCACAATGGATTTCTCTCTGATAGAAGCAACAAGCTCCAGACTTGAAATTCCATCGAATAAGATATCGTGGTTCAGAGACATCAATGAGGAGCTCGTTCTCTTTGACAAAAACTGCATCACCTCTAATCCAAAGGTCATTTCACCCACCTAATCGGACAGAACATCCACTCAAACTACAATAGTTGATTGAATATCTCTTGACCCAACATTCTACCAGGATCCAAACATCAATGATGTCATTATCGAAAACCCAAAGTCCAAGCTCTCCGTTGAAATCCACCAAGTTGCCTGCAAGGTCAAGTATCTTCTCTGACAGCAGTAAAGAAAGTAAACTATAGACCTCCGACTCAATATCAAAGGTCATGATGGTGTTGGGTTGTTTACAGTGTGTTGGGAAAATGATTTCTCTTAACCCCTGAAAATGAGTTGAATATTAATTCTAAGAAAGAAAAATCAAGGTTAAGTAAACATGCGTCGAATAGTATTCGACGCAACGTCGAAGTAATGTCGACGTTCGTTTCAGAATGAGTCGAAGTAACTTCAAGAAGAATTCGACGTATCCTATGTCGACGTAGCTTTGACTTTTAGTCGACGCATTGATGAGTCCCAATTATATACACATATATGGACTCATCTGGGCCGTTTTTCTAGTCATTCCACTGCACTTTAGCCTTATTTTAGCTCATATTTGTCATTCTATGCTAGGTGCACTTCTTGGCCTAATTTGGTGTGTTTTTATGCTTACTCTGTTTTGATAGCCTTATCGTATTGTTGAGTGCCACTTTCAGTGGCCTAATTAGCATTTCTGTAGGAACAGGAGTCGTGCAGGTGTCCCCGGTACAATTCTGTACAGGAACACTGCGCACGATCACTGGTTCTATTGCGCACGACCACTGGTCGTGCTCCGCTGATCGTGCGCACTTAACCCCCATTTTATGAGTTCTGTCTCAACCAGCGCGCACGACCACTTACGATAGTGCGCACGACCACTGGTCGTGCACCACTGGTCGTGCGAACATTATATTTTATAAATTTCTTACATTGCAGGCTCCGCCCAGGCAGGCGCATGATCGCAGGATTCTAGTGCGCACGACCACTGGTCGTGCGCCACCGATCGTGCGCACTGTTTATTACAGCGCCTATATATTGACCTGCTCGCAAATTAGGGCGGGATCGTTCATTTCCAACTTTGCCAGTCCGCCGTTTTCGCTCTTCTCGCTGGTTCTCCACCCCCCAGGCCTCCTCCATCATCCTTGAGCTCCAAGGAGAGGTTTCAAGCCTAAATATCGCCAACATCAAGCAAGGAGATCGTGTATCGGTGGAGACCAGATCGTGACACGAAGAAGATGGGTCCATTGGAAGGTAGTGACAGCCTTCTCTACCCCGGACGCAGTTGAAGACCGAGCTTGGACGCGGATTGACAACCCTGCGATTCCAAAAGTGAATCTTCGATGGGGCTTTGGATGTGGTCGATTCCTTTACTCTATTCTTCTTCCTTATGTTGTTGATTGTATAAGCTAGGTTCTTCTATATTATTGATGATGTGTGCTATGAACAATATTGCTTAATGTTTATTTCATTTATTTGGAATCATTTAGTTCATATGTGCTTATTGAGGTGCGCCCCCATCTAATTTCCATTCCGCCATCGTGTTCGGTGCCGCACTAGTAATTGCTAGTGGTGTGCTTGTCGAAGAGGTGCTTGCGACCGGTGCACTTGCCGAATAAATCGCATCAAGTTTTTGGCGTCGTTGCCGGGGAACACAGTCATGTGAGTTTTCTGGAGAGGGAGAACCTAAGAGAGAAGCCCTTCTATTTGTAAATTGCATTCCTTTGCTTTATTTCCTCGTATTCTGTTTCCTGTTTTTAATTAGGTTGCGTTAGTAATTTTTGTTAGGTGTGGTATTTCGCACAATAGTGTTTTTCTATTTGAATCGTATTATCTTCACACTATGTGGGCACATTTTAATATCCGTTGCCGTTGGTGTAGAGCTACCTCCCACTCTAGTGATGAATGCCCTACGGAGAATGGTGGGCATAATTCTTCTCGCTCAGCATATAGAGCACCGACTTCGTCTGATACTCCATATGGTGCGCGTAAGTCTTATGGCTACTCTGCTGAGCCTTTACCGTCATACTTCTTTTCGGCTTCAGCACCCGCTGTGCCAAAGAAGCCCGCAAGGCAGTGCCGGTTTTGTCGGAGCACTGATCATGTCTTGAAGGACTGTGCCGAGTATCTTCGCCAATTGGACGAGGATGACGAGCCAGATACCCGGATCATCCCAACTCCTAACTCTGGCGGCACACCTTCAACATCCGGTTATGTGTCTTTGCCACCTTCACATCTTGAAGGGTATGGCGTTGACACAGTCACCAAATGTGTGGCTGATCTGGGCACCGACATTGCTTAGCCTATTCTCCCGTTGCATCCACCACCCCTAGTGGATTCGATTCTTTGTGAGGAAACGGTGCTCGACTTTTATCCGAGCAGTATTCTTCCCCCTGTTGTGCATACTACATTCGTCTCTGACGACATTGTCAATGATGTGTCATAAGAGGAGGCTGTTGATCTTAGTAGTGTGCCTACTCCTATGGAGGAGGACAACCTCCTAGGTGAAGAGGAGTTTTCCTCAGCACCGGTTTTGGAAGTCCAAATCTTAGGCATGGCCACTGTTGATCCCGCCGAACCTTGTAGCATTGATGACAATGCAAACATTATTTTACTTACCCAACCTGATGGGAGTGAGACCGGGACCACTCCCCCGATTTTTGATTATTTATGTTCTTCGTCTTGTTTATTTCTCGATCCCCCCTCTTCATCCGAGCCTGTGCAGGTTGAGTCTTCACAGGTACCCCAGGAGGATTTGGTGCATATTGCCCAAGTCAATGATGAGAGCATCCTCTTATGTGAGGAGGTTGATTCCCCCTCCGTAGAGGAAGCTCCACTCATTGCCTTTTCCTCCTGCCACCTCCCTGTTGACGACACCTTGCTAGGGAAGGATGTGTTTGGTGAGTTGAGTGAGGATATCTCCTCCTCTTCTTACTTTCTGTTTCCTCTACCTGCGTTATGTAGGTATTATTATTTGGGTAGAGGAGTAACTGTTCTGTCGCCGTATCGGTACCCGCTACCGACACGCGTATTAGAACAGTTACCTGTTCATTTCCTTTTTCATACGCCCATTAGCTAGAACCTTTAGTTTTTGAATAAGTCGTGCTGGGATGACAATAACCCCAGTAGTTATCTTTCTTTTCTGCATTTTTATTTCATCTAATCATGTTTAGTTAATAGTATTTTTTTTAGTTTTCTATTTTCTTTTGTTTCTGCGGAGCTGACCCCTGCAGGTATCTTTTCTGGATGGCAGATGCTGCGGCTCATTTTAGCTTACACGCCAATCTTCTGGTGTGCTCATTTCTGAGCACTGGGTTCTCTCTTTCCCTAGCATTATTTTGAATTTCATAGCTATATTTTGCGCATTTTGTTTAGTTTAAGTCTGGGGGAGAGTAGTTCCGTTTACCCACTCACGTGCAAGATTGCACAGCATACTAGGAGCTGTCATTTATTTTTGTTTTGTTCAGTTTCATTGCACACCACAGCACCCACATGAGCGCGCACTTAGCTGTTGGCACGTCTTGAGCCGAACTCATTTCTTTTCGTGTGATTTGGAAAATCACTGTGCTGGCTTAGGATTATGAGGCGGAGTAAAATGTTGACTCCTGTAGTGCTCCTAGTCGAGTACTCATGTCTCGCTTAGAAATTCGTGTAGATTCGATTTATTTTTAGGCTTTTAGATTATATTTTTTTATTAGCGTAGATATTGTTTACTTTACTCAAAAAAGTGGTGAATCCGGTGTGAATCAGGCGGTAGCATAAGAATGTGTGTAGGCGTTCGTTAGCCTTGTATTGCCCGAGTCGGGAGGAAGGATCATCTTTCTCGGTGGCTAGAACTTGCCCCAAGCGATTCTTGAAGCATGGGTATACGGTTAGTCATTTGTGTGAATGTGATGTAGGCCATCATTTTGGCCCGGTTGAGCCTTTTTACCCATTCCTATCGCTTTATCCTCGCTAGCCCAGTTGTGCCTACCCGTTCTTTGATTCAGCCCCACTTTTATTTCACCAAAGCCCCAAAGCCAATCCTAGTCGCACACCCAAATTTGAGCTATAGTATATTACTTTCATGATTGGGTTGTTGATGTGGTGATATGTTTGTGAAAATGCGGATATGCATCATTGTTTAAATTGCTGAAAATATGTGAAAAGAAAAAGAAAATAAGAAAAAGAAGAGAAGTGAGAAGAAAAGAAGAAGATATGAGCTTAATTGAAAAATCTGTGTATAAATGTATGTTTGGGATTAGGCGGTGCACACACCCATGTAGTCAAATCCAAGTCTGGGGGTGTGGTGTACCCGCGTATTTGTGTGGTGAATGAGGAGAATTTCTGCACTAGCTCATTTGGGTTTAGTATTTGAGCCATCGTCTTTATCATTGTATACCTCACCTAAACCCAAGCCCCATTTAAATCCTAAAGTCCTATTGATTCACGCATTTGAGTCAAACCAGTGCCGTGGAGAGAGCGCGAACGGGCAAGCTTATGGTCACCGACATTGATGGATTTCAATGGAGTTGTCTCGAGCCCCGATCTTTGGCAATGCTTGTTTTAGCGTTCAGTTTACTTTCTTCCTATGTGCGACCTTATGATTCACCGTGATTCAATTTTTGAGTAAATGTAATATATAAATACGCTCCTAGGAAATTATAAACTAATATGCATAATTAGGAATTTTATCTATTGTATTTCTACGCGTGTGAGCATGCGACTTCGCATGGTACACCGCTTGATAATTTCTTTGTCAGCTTATGTTTTTCCTGTCCGCGAGAGATGGTTTGCTCGGGATGCGCTAACAGGTAAGTCTGGGGGTGTGATGAGTCCCAATTATATACACAAATATGGACTCATCTGGGCCGTTTTTCTAGTCATTCCACTGCACTTTAGCCTTGTTTTAGCTCATATTTGTCATTCTATGCTAGGTGCACTTCTTGGCCTAATTTGGTGTGTTTTTATGCTTACTCTCTTTTGATAGCCTTATCGTATTGTTGAGTGCCACATTCAGTGGCCTGATTAGCATTTCTATAGGAACAGGAGTCGTGCAGGTGTCCCCAGTACAATTCTGTACAGGAACACTGCGCACGATCACTGGTTCTATTGCGCACGACCACTAGTCGTGCGCCGCTGATCGTGCGCACTTAACCCCCATTTTATGAGTTCTGTCTCGACCAGCGCGCATGACCACTTACGATAGTGCGCACGACCATTGGTCGTTGATGAATAGTAAATATACGCATTTTTCTTTATAATTTTTAGTATAATTTTAATTATATTTCTAAATAATATATGTAAATTAATGAATAAAATGTTTGTTTTTGTTATTTTTGTTTTTAACTTAGTTTTATTTTAATTTTGTAAAGTTTTTGTAATTTTGTTAAGTCACGCCCTTGGTCACGCCCGTGTCCAAGGGCGTGTTCATTAATCCCTAACATTTTCTTTTCCATGTTCTTTTTCCAACTCAAACATCAAGTCACGACCTCGGTCACGCCCGTGACCGAGGCCGTGTACCTCGGTCACGCCCGTGACCGAGGCCGTGTACCATGGTCACGCCCGTGTTGAATGACCAAGCCCAGATTCGAGCCAAGATGTCAATGTCACGCCCAATGTCACGGCCGTGATCGGGTCACGCCCGTGACCGAGGCCGTGACCCCTCAATTTCTTCTGGAAGAACAAAGGACACGCCGCCCGTCACGCCCAGCAGCCGACAACACAATGCCGACATCGAACACGCCCGTGTTACTTGGAACACGCCCGTGTACTTCCGAAGTCGCCGGTCAAGCCTTCCAGATGCCTGCCTGGATCCAGCTGTTCTGGCTATTCGCACCCCAAGCCGTGTCACGCCCTCAGACACGCCCGTGTCCGAGGGCGTGTAATCCTAAAATTTTTTCTATAAATAGCCAGTTTCAGCTGAGTCCAAGGGTTCAAAATTTTGGGAGCTTCTCTTAAGGTTTTGTTCCATTTTGCTGATTTTTGGTGTTTTGTAATTTTTGTAATTTTGCACTTTCTCTCTCTAGTTTTGTAACCCCTTTTTTGATGGAAATAAATTAAGCTTGTAATTATTGTCTCTCTTTGTTTTAGTGTGTGTGTGTTCTCTTTTTGTTCTTTTTCTTTTTATTTTTAGTTTTATGTAATTTTGTAATTTTTGTTAAGTTGTCATTTTAATTTGTATGTGTGTGTGTATGAGTTTGATTTTCTTATTTTTAGCTTTGTTGTAATTTTTAGATGATTTCATATTAGTGTGTGTGAGTGTAGGAGTTTAAATAATTTTTTTGTTTTGTTTTGATTTGGTGTTTTTACTTTCTTTTTGTTTTTTTTGTAAGTGCGTGTGTGTGTGTATGAGAGTAGATTTTCTTTTCTTTTTAACTTAGTTTCATTATTGTTGTGTGTGTGAGTGTATGAGTTTAGATTTGTTTTAATTTAATTAGATTTCATTAACGTAGAGTGGGTGTGTGTATGAGTATAAAGTTTGCGCCTTTTTTGTAATCGAATAGTTTTCATTTCCGTCACGCATTTATTTCCCGCCTATCCGTTTGGATAGGACTTGCTCACGCATTTATTTCCCGCCTATCCGTTTGGATAGGACTTGCTCACGCATTTATTTCCCGCCTATCCGTTTGGATAGGACTTGCTCACGCATTTATTTCCCGCCTATCCGTTTGGATAGGACTTGCTCACGCATTTATTTCCCGCCTATCCGTTTGGATAGGACTTGCTCACGCATTTATTTCCCCTCTACCTATTTGGGTAGGGATCGCATTTCTTCAATTTCTGCAATTTACAGCTTTCATTTTAATTCTGTAGAGTGCGTGAGTTTTCAATTAGTGCGTCTTTTATTTTTTATATATTTGCTTTTTGCTTAATTCCGCTACCCGCTCAATCGCTTATTATCGCCGTAGTTATCATTATCGTTTTATAAAACCCTAAAAAATTCTAAGCAAAACTACTTTTTAAATTAACGTTTTCGTTCTTTTTCTTTTCATCGCTTTTCTTGGTTTTTGCTAAACGCACACCAAGCCCGCGATAGTTATCATTTTCGTCACTATATTTTCCATAAAATCATAAAAATCAATTTCAAACTCTTTTCGATAAAATAATAGCGCGTTCCTAAGAAGTAGAAATAATCGATACGACCTTGGAAAAATACGACCTTGATATTTCAAAAGAAATATCCTATACTACTATCGATAAGGTCCACTTGCCTTTATTGATTTTAGTCCGGATAATTACATAAACCCAAAAGCTTTCTCTCTAAAGCACTTTTTAAAAAACTCTCTTTTAAAAACACTAAAAAATTTGTTGCAACACCTCTTTGGTTGTTGCAACTAGCTCAAGGTAAAAGAAGTTTTAAAACGCTCTTAAAGAATTGTTGCAACTACTCAAAAAATTGTTGCAACAATATTTTCAAAAAGCTTTCAATTTTAATTTCAACATAAAACCCTTTTTCAATCTTTTCTACTTAGCTTTTGGCGACGCGGCCAAAGAGTAATCTTCGATATTTCGAAAGAGGAAAAGGCCGTTACTTCTATCTTTCGATAGGATAACGGGTAATTCTTCGAAGTAGGATTACTCGCGGGACTCTTCGAAAACGCGCCGAATTCTAATAAAAGAAGAAAGCAAGGCTTCACACCTTTTTCAAAAAAACTAATTTTAACGTATCAAGTTTTTGGCGCCGTTGCCGGGGACTTGTGTCGTTATTTTGAAATAGTAAACGCTATTAATTTTATCTTATATTTCATCTCTTTTTCTATCTAAAAAACCAAAAACAAAAAAAAAAATACACTATCTAAGTAAAGAAAAATAAAAAAAAAATATATACTTATATTTTTCAATTTTCCTTTTTTACATATATTTTCGAATATAGCTACATATATTTTCATATAAAAGCCCCACAAAAATCAAACCCAAAAAAAAATATATATATTTATATATTTTACTTAAGTAAAGAAAAACCCAAAAAAATATATTATTCTCTTTTACTTTCTTTCCTTTCTTTTTTATCTTTGTAAAAATATTTCTAAAACAAAAACATCAAAAAAAAAAAATCTATAAAAGAAAAAAAAACTCTTCAAAAAATTAATTAAAAAAATAGTGTATGACCCGAGGCGAATCTTCGGATAATCCAATATTACCTTTTGATCCCGAAATCGAGCGCACGCTTCACGAGCGCCGCCGATCTCATAATCAAAATCTACAAATAGATCCCGAAGAATCCGTCGGCGATATATATATAGGCGTGATGGGCGATCCTAATCTAAATGCGGCCCCACAATGGACCATGGCCTATTATGCTAGGTCAAATTTAGAGGATACAGGATCGAGCGTTACCCGCCCTGCGGTAGCTAATAATAATTTCGAAATCAAATCCAGTATAATTCAAATGGTACAACAGTCGATTCAGTTCGACGGTTTGCCAGATGAGGACCCAAACCAACACCTTAATAATTTTTTAGAAATTTGCGACACCTTCAAGATTAATGGCGTCAGCGATGACGCCATTCGCTTGCGCTTATTTCCCTTTTCCCTGCGGACAAAGGCGAAATCGTGGTTGACTTCTCTTCCGAGAGGGTCCATAACCACGTGGGCCGAATTGACGGAGAATTTTCTAACTAAATATTTTCCTCCGTCAAAAACCGCTAAATTACGCACCGATATCGCATCCTTCATTCAATTCGATTCCGAGTCTCTCTACGAGACTTGGGAACGTTTTAAAGTATATTTGCGTAGGTGTCCTCATCACGCGCTACCAACTTGGCTTCAGGTACAAACGTTCTATAACGGCTTGAATTTTTCAACGAGACAGATGATCGACGCAGCCGCCGGGGGAACGTTAAACAACAAAACCCCGGAGGCCGCTCAAGCTCTGATCGAAGAAATGGCCATGAACGCGTACCAATGGAACGTGCCAAGGTCGCGTCCTCCTAAACCGGCTGGTATTTTCGAAGTGGATGCCACTACTCACTTAGCCTCGCAGGTCGAGCGACTAAGTAAGCAAGTGGCGGAGATGACTGCTTCCTCCTCCACTCCCGCTTGGGCTAATAATCCTAATAATAATAA
Source organism: Dactylorhiza incarnata (assembly GCA_033032865.1). Classification (NCBI taxonomy): domain Eukaryota; kingdom Viridiplantae; phylum Streptophyta; class Magnoliopsida; order Asparagales; family Orchidaceae; genus Dactylorhiza; species Dactylorhiza incarnata. The sequence continues at coordinate 9,606,098 of JAWHQI010000028.1, read as the reverse complement.
TAATAATTTTAATAATCCTAATAATAATAATAATAATTTTAATAATCTCAATAATAATAATCTTAATAATAATATTAATAATAATAATAATTTATGCGAGGAATCGGTGGATTACGTGGGTAACCAAGTGCGGGCGCCCTTCAACCCATATAGTAATAACTATAACCCGGGTTGGAGGAGTCACCCGAACTTCTCCTGGAGTAACCCTAATAATGCGCAACGCCCTCCACCTGCGATCTCGCAAGGATTTCCGCATGGATATCCCCAAGGATTTCAGCAGGGTTTTGCGCCTCCTCCTCCAAAACCTTCTCCGCTCGAGGAGATTTTTGCAAAATATATGGCTTCCAACGACGCAAATATCCGGAATATAACCGGATCGCTAAAAAATTTAGAAATGCAGGTTGGACAGCTTGCAAAAATGGTCTCCGAGCGGCCACTTGGAGCACTACCGGGGAACTCGGAGCAGACCCCGCGTGAAAATGCCCACGCCATTACCCTTCGCAGCGGCAAGGAGGTCGACTCCCCATTGCGGGTTGAGCATCAGGTAACTGTTTTGCCTCCGACCCCTGCACCCTCGTCTTTTATTTTATTAGATACGGAAAAAAAATTATTAGCGCCGGGCGTCTCGAGCCCGCAAATTCCGTACCCCGCAAAACTTAATAAAGAGAAGGAGGACGAAAATTACAAAAAGTTTTTACAAATTTTTAAACAAATTCAAATTAACGTCCCCTTCTGCGAGGCACTCTCACAAATGCCGAAATATGCGAAATACCTTAAGGAGCTCCTTTCTAATAAAAAGAAGCTCGAGGGTATTTCGCGTGTTTCCTTAAATGCGGAATGCTCGACGGTCCTACTTAATAAATTGCCGCCTAAACTAAACGACTCGGGAAGGATTTCCATCCCGTACCTATTCGGCAATTTATTAATAAAGTACGCCCTAGCGGACCTGGGAGCGAGCATCAATTTGATGCCCTTCTCCCTCTTTAAAAAACTGGATTTGGGTGTTCCCACCCCAACAAAAATGAGCATCCAACTCGCGGATCGCTCGATAAAATATCCTATCGGGGTAGTGGAGGACGTTCTGGTCAAGGTTGACAAGTTTATCTTTCCGGTAGACTTCGTCATCCTCGACATCGAGGAAGACGCTGAGGTACCAATTATCCTCGGTCGCCCTTTCCTCGCGACCTCTCGCGCATTAATTGATGTGAGTAACGGTCGCCTCCTCCTTCGGGTAGGGGACGACGAAGTTACCCTTCTTATTAATCCCTCGATGCGAAATTCTTTATCGAACGATGATTCTTGCTTTCACTTAGAATCCGCGTTCGAGGATGAGTGTTCTTCGCTTTATGAATTACTCGCTTTAAATTTAGACGAACCGTATTTGGCGGACCTCGCCCCTTTGGACGAGCTACCGCCAGATTCGCCTTTCGAATCTTTTAATTCTAAAAGTTTAAAAATAACAACTTCTTACGAAGATCCCCCGGTCTTGGAGCTTAAGCCACTCCCCGACCATTTAAAATACGCTTTTCTCGCCGCGGACTTAAAACTCCCGGTTATTATTTCGTCTTCTTTATCTGATTCAGAAACCTCCGAATTAGTTAAAGTTTTATCCACGCATCGCCATGCAATTGCATGGCAGATTTCCGATATTAGGGGGATAAATCCCTCTTTTTGCACGCACAAAATCTTCTTAGAAGATAATTCCCGCAAAACCATCCAGCCTCAGCGACGACTTAACCCGAATATGCGGGAGGTCGTTAAGGCTGAAGTAATAAAATTAATGGATGCGGGGATTATCTACCCTATATCCGACAGCACGTGGGTTAGTCCCATTCATGTCGTGCCTAAAAAGGGCGGTATAACGGTAGTGGCAAATGAACATAACGAATTAATTCCAACTCGTACTGTTACGGGTTGGAGGGTGTGCATCGATTACCGAAAATTAAATGATGCCACCCGCAAAGACCACTTTCCGTTACCATTTATCGATCAAATATTGGAGCGACTATCGGGTCATCCTTATTATTGTTTTCTCGATGGTCTATCGTAATTTTTACAAATTCCTATCTCCCCCGAAGACCAGGAGAAAACAACCTTTACGTGCCCCTTCGGTACCTTCGCGTACCGAAGGATGCCATTCGGCCTCTGCAATGCGCCAGCTACATTTCAACGATGTATGATGGAGATCTTTGGAGAGCTCGTAGAGGATATTATGGAAGTCTTTATGGATGACTTCTCGGTTTTTGGAAGCTCCTTCCAAAACTGCCTCCAAAATTTAGATCGAGTCCTCCAACGATGCGAATACACGAACCTGGTTTTAAACTGGGAAAAGTGTAATTTTATGGTTCGAGAAGGCCTAGTTCTCGGCCACAAAATTTCTGAAAGAGGGATGGAGGTCGACAAGGCCAAGGTCGAAATAATTGAAAAACTCCCCGCGCCCTCAAATATAAAATCAATCCGTAGTTTTCTTGGCCACGCGGGTTTCTATAGGCGGTTTATTCAAAACTTTTCCAAAATAACAAAACCGCTAACCCACCTCCTGGAGAAGGAATCTCCATTTATTTTTGATAACGCGTGCGTAGAGGCATTCAATGCCATAAAAAATAAACTTATCCATTCTCCCATTCTGGTGGCGCCCGATTGGACCCTTCCGTTTGAGATTATGTGCGACGCGAGTGATATAGCGGTAGGGGCCGTATTAGGCCAACGCGTTAATAAATATTTTCATCCTATCTACTACGCGTCCCGCACGCTCACGGCCGCACAGGCTAATTATACGACAACGGAAAAGGAACTCCTTGCCGTCGTCTTCGCCATAGATAAGTTTAGGCCCTACGTCACGCTTTCAAAAATTATTATATTTACCGACCACTCCGCCCTAAAATATTTATTAGAAAAAATGGACGCTAAGCCCCGCCTTCTTCGATGGATCCTCCTATTACAAGAATTTGATTTAGAGATCCGCGATAAGAAGGGGGCCGAAAATTTAGCGGCCGACCACCTTTCTCGTTTAGAGCACCCAATCGCGGAAGCGCTCTTCGAACCGGAAATCGATGATCGATTTCCCGAGGAGCGTCTTTTAGCTTTAAATAATTTAAAAACTTCTCCCTCGCCTTGGTTCGCAGACTACGCCAACTATTTAGTTGCGCGGGTGCTCCCGAAAGACTTTTCAAAATAGCAAAAGAAGAAATTCTTTTCTGATTTGAAAAATTACTTTTGGGAGGACCCTTTCTTATTTCGCGTCTGCGCGGACCAAATCGTGCGGAGATGCGTTTCGAACGAGGAGGGTGCGCAAATTTTGCGGCACTGCCACGAAGGGCCGGCAGGGGGGCATTATCAAGCCAACCGGACCGCGCAGAAGGCGCTGGAGGCGGGCTTTTATTGGCCCGCTCTCTTCAAAGACGCTCACACTTTTGTGAGCGCATGCGATAACTGTCAACGGTCGGGTAACATCTCTCGTCGCGACGAGATGCCCCAAAATTTTTATTTAGAATGCGAGATTTTCGATTTATGGGGCATAAATTTCATAGGCCCCCTACCTCCTTCATATACAAATCGCTACATTTTAGTGGCGGTCGACTACGTATCTAGGTGGGCGGAAGCGCAAGCTCTCCCCACCAACGATGCGAGAGTCGTCGTCAACTTTCTTAAAAAATTATTTTCTCGCTTCGGTACGCCCCGTGCGATAGTTAGTGATAGGGGTACGCACTTTTGCAACGCCCAGTTTGCAAAAATATTAACCAAATATGGCGTCACGCATAAGCTCGCCACCGCCTATCACCCCCAAACGAGCGGCCAAGTGGAGGTAGTAAATCGGGAAATCAAATGCATATTAGAAAAAATCGTTTCAACTAATAGGAAGGATTGGGCACTTAAATTAGACGACGCGCTGTGGGCATATCGTACGGCGTACAAGACCGCAATCGGTTGTACGCCTTATCGATTAGTCTACGGCAAGGCATGCCATTTGCCCGTAGAATTAGAGCACCGCGCTTTTTGGGCGTTAAAACTCTTAAATCTCGATCATAATTTAACCGCCGAAAACTGGAAATTCCAATGAAACGAACTCGATGAATGGCGTGCGAACGCTTACGAGAGTAATAAATTTTATAAGGAACGCTCGAAATTTTACCACGACCGCAAAATTAAATTTCCAAAATCATTTGCGCCGGGCGATCTCGTCCTCCTATATAACTCACGTCTTCGTCTTTTTCCGGGGAAACTAAAATCCCGTTGGTCCGGCCCCTTTCAAGTGAAAGAGGTTTGGCCATACGGGACCGTCCTTATCACCCACACGGAAAAAGGCGACTTAAAAGTTAACCGTCACCGACTAAAACTCTACCACGCGGGGGATCAACTGGGAGGGAAGTTAAATTCCATACCCCTCCCCCACCTCTAAAAAGATCGTACCCCGCCAACGAGTCAAGCTACGAGACGATAAACAAAGCGCTCGTGGGAGGCACCCCCATATTTATCCAATTACGCTCTTTTTTTTATAAAACCCAAAAAATGATGAAATAAATTTTCATTTCAAAAAAATAAAAACTTAAACAAAAATAATAATAATAAATAATAATAATAAATAATAAATAAATAAAAAAAACCAAAAGTAATAATAATAATAATAAAATTAATAATTATGCATATTTTAAATTATCATTCTTTTTCAAAAAAGAAACATAAAACAAAATAAAATAATGCAAAAACTTTAAAACAAAAATCAAAAAGAATTTTGGGAATTTTAAGATAAGACAATAGGAAGTTTCTCAAAGTAGGATTACTCGACAGACCCGAGAGGGGATTTTTGTCGATATTTCGAAACGAGAAAACCCCGTTGCTTTTACCTTTTTATTTCTCTTCTTTCTTCCTTGGTTTTTATCTTAAAGCTTTTTCTTTATTTTACCTTATTTTATCTTTCTTAAAATTTAGATATATTTTAAAACATGCATATTTTAAAATTAAAACCAAAACAACAAAAAAAATACCTATAATATAAATAATAACATAAAAAGATGATAAAAATTTATTTTTATCATACCAAAAAATATATGTTTTTTTTTACTTCTTTTATACGTATTCTATTCGTGTTTTGTACATTTCGAAAAACTAAAACAACCAAAAAAAAAAAAAAAATTTTTATATATTCGTGGAGTCCCTTTTTTTGTAATTATCCTTGTATATATTTTTTCTATTTTGTAATTAAAATCTTCATCCTTTTTTTGTAAATATTTTCGTTCCTCACACTTACCTTCAACATTGAGGACAATGTTGGTTTTAAGTATGGGGGCGTGTTTTCCCTCTTTTTGTAATTATTTTTGCCCCTCCCATATTAGAAAAAAATCCAAAAAAATCTTTAATTAACTTAGAAAAAAATTAAAAAACACAGAAAAAAAAAAATTTTATAAATGTTTTATGTTTATGTCTTTTATTTGTATATAAAAATCCTTATTTATAATAATAAATCAAAATCCAAAAAAATGATGAAAAATGTACTTAAAAATTTGTTATAACAAAATTCATTTTGTCATAACACCAAAAATGTTTTTCCTTCTCTCTTTCCTTTTCTTTTCCTTTTTTTTCTATTAATGTACATATTCTTAACAAAATTAAAAATCAAAAAAATATATGATGAAAAAAAATTTTCTTAGAAAAAAAAAAAAAATCATAAATATTTTGTATATAACTTTTCTTAATTTTCTTCTTCCTCTTTTTTGTATTTATATATGTATTTTGTTATGAAAAATCAAAAATAAAAAAATATATCATATCTTAAAAAACTTCAAAAAAATTGCTGAAAAACTTATCAAAAATCCAAAAATAAAATAAAACCCCTACTTAGCTTTTTGTTATTTCCAAGGCTAGGTTAGTTTTATCTTTAAGCGTTTTTCATTATTTATGATTTGCTAAATCAATTTTATTCATTTCATAGTTTGAAAATTTTAAATCGAGGAATTTTTAGTATTAAAGAAAATCTTACGATCTTAATTTAATTTTAGAACAGAATTTTTAGCACTACCTCGGGTTTACCCTAAATAGATTCCTTTTTGTATTATATTGGCAAACCATCTTTAGATTCAATTATTCTAACTCTAAACTTGTGAAACTTTAGGAATGTTTTTAATCTACTAAACTTGCTCTCAAAAATCTTTTTTATTAATCTAGAATTTCTCTTGAAACCCCCCTTATAAACACCCTTTAGCTTGGCATAAAAATAATAAAAGTAGGAGTTTTAAAAGAAATCCTGTGTCAATGGGAATAAAGAGATTCCGTAAACACAGGCACCCAATATTGTTAAAAGAAATCCCGTGTCAATGGGAATAAAAAATTAATAATTCCGTAAACACGGGCATTGGGTTAAGTTGAGAAATGATTTCAATTCTCCCGCGTAAACCAACGCTGGGAATCAAAGCAAAGGCCACCAAAAAGGTGGGGTGAGAGGATAAAATCTGTCACCCCTAAATCCAAGCACTCTTCTTTTTGCCAAGGCTACCTTTTTTCCCCTACCCCTTAGCCAATAAAATTGTACCTAGATTTTAATTTAAAAAAGTTTGAGAGAGCATAATTAGTAGGCTTTATTTATTCTTAAAAATTTTCTTTAAAAAGTTAAAGTTTTATATAATTCTATTCTAATTAAAAGGTACCAAAGATTGCAATAATCGACGCTATTTAGCTAACTTTAGAAGTCTCGCTAAAAATTTTTCGCTCTTTTTAAATTACTTTCATAGTTTTGGACTTACCTCTTTAAATACCCTAAATTTATTTCGATCTTACTTTTGATTTAATAAAAACTTTAGTAAATTAGAAATTTTATTAAACGTCTTATAGGTATCCCTTACTTTTGCTCTGGAATAGCAAAAGCTTAAGTATGGGGGTGTTTGATGAATAGTAAATATACGCATTTTTCTTTATAATTTTTAGTATAATTTTAATTAGATTTCTAAATAATATATGTAAATTAATGAATAAAATGTTTGTTTTTGTTATTTTTGTTTTTAACTTAGTTTTATTTTAATTTTGTAAGGTTTTTGTAATTTTGTTAAGTCACGCCCTTGGTCACGCCCGTGTCCAAGGGCGTGTTCACTAATCCCTAACATTTTCTTTTCCCTGTTCTTTTTCCAACTCAAACATCAAGTCACAACCTCGGTCACGCCCGTGACCGAGGCCGTGTACCATGGTCACGCCCGTGTTGAATGACCAAGCCCAGATTCGAGCCAAGATGTCAATGTCACGCCCAATGTCACGGCCGTGATCGGGTTACGCCCGTGACCGAGGCCGTGACCCCTCAATTTCTTCCGGAAGAACAAAGGACACGCCGCCCATCACGCCCAGCAGCCGACAGCACAATGCCGACATCGAACACGCCCGTGTTACTTGGAACACGCCCGTGTACTTCCGAAGTCGCCGGTCAAGCCTTCCAGATGCCTGCCTGGATCCAGCTGTTCTGGCTATTCGCACCCCAAGCCGTGTCACGCCCTCAGACACGCCCGTGTCCGAGGGCGTGTAATCCTAAAATTTTTTCTATAAATAGCCAGTTTCAGCTGAGTCCAAGGGTTCAAAATTTTGGGAGCTTCTCTTAAGGTTTTGTTCCATTTTGCTGATTTTTGGTGTTTTGTAATTTTTGTAATTTTGCACTTTCTCTCTCTAGTTTTGTAACCCTTTTTTTGATGGAAATAAATTAAGCTTGTAATTATTGTCTCTCTTTGTTTTAGTGTGTGTGTGTTCTCTTTTTGTTCTTTTTCTTTTTATTTTTAGTTTTATGTAATTTTGTAATTTTTGTTAAGTTGTCATTTTAATTTCTATGTGTGTGTGTATGAGTGTAATTTTCTTATTTTTAGCTTTGTTGTAATTTTTAGATGATTTCATATTAGTGTGTGTGAGTGTAGGAGTTTAAATAGTTTTTTTGTTTTGTTTTGATTTGGTGTTTTTACTTTCTTTTTGTTTTTTTTGTAAGTGTGTGTGTGTGTATGAGAGTAGATTTTCTTTTCTTTTTAACTTAGTTTCATTATTGTTGTGTGTGTGAGTGTATGAGTTTAGATTTGTTTTAATTTAATTAGATTTCATTAACGTAGAGTGGGTGTGTGTATGAGTATAAAGTTTGCGCCTTTTTTGTAATCGAATAGTTTTCATTTCCGTCACGCATTTATTTCCCGCCTATCCGTTTGGATAGGACTTGCTCACGCATTTATTTCCCGCCTATCCGTTTGGATAGGACTTGCTCACGCATTTATTTCCCGCCTATCCGTTTGGATAGGACTTGCTCACGCATTTATTTCCCGCCTATCCGTTTGGATAGGACTTGCTCACGCATTTATTTCCCGCCTATCCGTTTGGATAGGACTTGCTCACGCATTTATTTCCCGCCTATCCGTTTGGATAGGACTTGCTCACGCATTTTTTTCCCGCCTATCCGTTTGGATAGGACTTGCTCACGCATTTATTTCCCCTCTACCTATTTGGGTAGGGATCGCATTTCTTCAATTTCTGCAATTTACAGCTTTCATTTTAATTCTGTAGAGTGCGTGAGTTTTCAATTAGTGCGTCTTTTATTTTTTATATATTTGCTTTTTGCTTAATTCCGCTACCCGCTCAAACGCTTATTATCGCCGTAGTTATCATTATCGTTTTATAAAACCCTAAAAAATTCTAAGCAAAACTACTTTTTAAATTAACGTTTTCGTTCTTTTTCTTTTCATCGCTTTTCTTGGTTTTTGCTAAACGCACACCAAGCCCGCGATAGTTATCATTTTCGTCACTAGCTTTTCCATAAAATCATAAAAATCAATTTTAAACTCTTTTCGATAAAATAATAGCGCGTTCCTAAGAAGTAGAAATAATCGATACGACCTTGGAAAAATACGACCTTGATATTTCAAAAGAAATATCCTATACTACTATCGATAAGGTCCACTTGCCTTTATTGATTTTAGTCCGGATAATTACATAAACCCAAAAGCTTTCTCTCTAAAGCACTTTTTAAAAAACTCTCTTTTAAAAACACTAAAAAATTTGTTGCAACACCTCTTTGGTTGTTGCAACTAGCTCAAGGTAAAAGAAGTTTTAAAACGCTCTTAAAGAATTGTTGCAACTACTCAAAAAATTGTTGCAACAATATTTTCAAAAAGCTTTCAATTTTAATTTCAACATAAAGCCCTTTTTCAATCTTTTCTACTTAGCTTTTGGCGACGCGGCCAAAGAGTAATCTTCGATATTTTGAAAGAGGAAAAGGCCATTACTTCTATCTTTCGATAGGATAACGGGTAATTCTTCGAAGTAGGATTACTCGCCGGACTCTTCGAAAACGCCGCCGAATTCTAATAAAAGAAGAAAGCAAGGCTTCACACCTTTTTCAAAAAAACTAATTTTAACGTATCAGTCGTGCGCCACTGGTCGTGCGAACATTATATTTTATAAATTTCTTACATTGCAGGCTCCGCCCAGGCAGGCGCACGATCACAGTATTCTAGTGCGCACGACCACTGGTCGGGCGCCACCGATCGTGCGCACTATTTATTCCAGTGCCTATATATTGACCTGCTCACGAATTAGGGCGGGATCGTTCATTTCCAACTTCGCCAGTCCGCCGTTTACGCCCTTCTCGCTGGTTCTCCGCCCCCCTAGGCCTCCTCCATCATCCTTGAGCTCCAAGGAGAGGTTTCAAGCCCAAATATCGCCAACATCAAGCAAGGAGATCGTGTATCAGAGGAGACCAGAACGTGACACAAAGAAGACGGGTCCATTGGAAGGTAGTGACAACCTTCTCTACCCCGGACGCAGTTGAAGACCGAGCTTGGACGCGGATTGACAACCCTGCGATTCCAACTGTGAATCTTCGATGAGGCTTCGGATGTGGTCGATTCCTTTACTCTATTCTTCTTCCTTATGTTGTTGATTGTATAAGCTAGGTTCCTCTATATTATTGATGATGTGTGCTATGAACAATATTGCTTAATGTTTATTTCATTTATTTGGAATCATTTAGTTCATATGTGCTTATTGAGGTGCGCCCCCATCTAATTTCCATTCCGCCATCGTGTTCGGTGCCGCACTAGCAATTACTAGTGGCGTGCTTGTCGAAGAGGTGCTTGCGACCCTCATTCTGCTAGCCTACTCGCCCATCCGCCCAACGAAGTAGTGCGTTCAAGGCCTACGTAGTCTTCCATCCCGTCGAGCGAAGCTTTGCATAGCGGCATTGCATAGGAGTAGTTATAATATTTTATTTTATTATTCACAAACCAAATCCCTTTCATCCGCAATCCACCTATCGCTGGACTTCGATCTCAAGTCCTTCCTCAAAACCTAACTCCACCTTACTGTGTTCCTTGAGAGACCGACACTCGGGGATCTTCCCCATTATTATTACTTGCGCGACCGGTGCACTTGCCGAATAAATCGCATCACGCATCTTGAGAAGTCGACGCATCTTAGTTGACGCTCCTTTCTTATTCTCCTTTCGACGTCCAGCCAGGATGAATTCGACGCTTACGTCGAATAGTAATCGACGTACGTCGATTTCTGTGTTTAATTCAAAAGTCGCCAGATCTCTTTCCTTCTTTTATAGATCTGATTTATATGGAATCAATTTATTCTTTATAGACGTTCTGAATCATTCTTTTCCTCTAATAGATTCTTGGCTAATTTGATTAAATCCATTAAGGACATTATTTGAAATCAGAATGAATTCTTTCCTTCTATTGATATAATTATTATGGAAATATTTCTATCTTTCTATTTCTCTGTCTGCTAATCAATTATCCTCCTATAGTATTATTTGAATGGACAGAGCTATAAAATAACAAGGAGGTCGGCAGAGAAGAAGAGAGAAGTGATCCACCACATACATATTGAAAAAGAGGAAAAGCTCCCAAGTGAAATAGAGAGAGAATTGAGAAATAATTCTGTAGCAACCATCAAGCTTCCATCTTCTCCTACTTCTGAAGCCACTCTGCTGCATACTCTGATAGCTCTCACAAAAGAGAGAAAAGGCCTATAATCTTCTTCTCACTATAGAAGAGAGATTTTATTCACTACTTCTAGTGCTTCCAATCTTCTTGCTAGGAAGAAGATTCTTTCTTGTCTTAAATACTTCTTCTTTTTCTTATTTCACTTTCAAATACTGTAAAAGAGTTTTTAGAATCTCTCTTCAAAAAATTCAGTTGTACTAGTTCTAAGAGTCTCCTTTTCAAAAGACTCAGTTGGTTCTGAGAGTCTCCTTATCAAAAGACTCAGGGTGGTTCTAAGAGTCTCCTTATCAAATGACTCAGTGCAAGATAGTGAATTCCTACCAAGGGGGTAGAAGAGTGGACTACCCAAAGTTTGGGGAACCACTATATTTCCTTGTGTTGTGTTGTGATTTCTTTTCTTGCATTTACTTTCTTTACTTGCTTAATTCTTGTTGGTGTGTGGGAAGCCTTAATCTGTGATCACTACATATATATATATATAATTGCACAAAATATTTTAAATCACTATTCACCCCCCCCCCCCCCTCTAGAGAATTCTAGTGAGGTTAACTGTGCACTTTCAATTGGTATCAGAGGGAGGTTGATCTAAAAAGGATAACTCCTTGATCAAAAAGATCCTACCTCTTATTTATATATATATATTTTTTTTTTCTAAAATTTAATTTTTTTTTCATGGCACAAATCAAAGATTATGCTTCCACCAGACCACCATTTTGCAACCTTGAAAAGTTTGCACTTTGAAAAACAAGAATTAGAATTTACTTAAACTCTATTGATGATGAATTGTTTAATGTTGTCTTAACAGGTCCCCCCAAGCCATTCAGAAATGACTCAAGTGGAAATGTAACTGAAACACTTGCTCCAAAGGCTGAGTGGACAGATGAAGAAAAGAAAGCCCAAGGATATGATGCCAAGGCTATGAATATCCTAGTCTCAACCCTCTCAGATGAAATCTTCCAAAAGATTGCTGAATGTGAGTCAGCCAAGGAAGTATGGGAAGCTCTCATCAAAATGGTAGAGGGAAGTGCTGATGAGAAAAAGGATAGAAAGGCACTTCTCATCTCTCAATATGAAAACTTTCAGAAGAAAGAAAGTGAAAGTGTGGCTGACATGTATGCCAGATTCAGCCTCATAATAAATGAGTTGAGAACACTTGAGAAGGACATATCTCTCACTGAGATAAATGATAAATTGCTCACTTGCTTCCCTAGCTCTTGGGATTCAAGAATCTGGTCAATTAGAGACTCCATAAGTCAAAGAGAAATCTCAACAGATGTCCTGTTGGGCAAATTAAAATCTTATGAACATCTGTTGAAAACAAGAGCTGAGAAAGAAGAGAAAGAAAAGGCTCCTTCACTCTCAAAAGAAAAGAGTATTGCATTGAAGGCTGTTGAAGGTGAACCCTCCACAAGTGATGAGGAGCTGATCAGTCTACTGGCCAGAAGGTTCAAGAAGTGGATCAAAACAGAAGGATCCAGAGGAAGAGACTCAAAAACTAGGTATAATAAAACACCTACTAAAGAGATTATATGTTACTCTTGCAGGAAACCTGGACATATTGCACCTGAATGTCCTAAGGAGATCAGCAAAAAGAAAGATCTGAAAAGAACAGATCTACAGAAGAAAAAGAAGAAAGAGAAAGGTCTCATTGCTCAATCATGGAGTGATTCAGAATCTGAAGAAAGCACCTCATCTGACAATGATCAAGAAGAGGCCAAGCTGGAGGAAACCTGTTTGATGGCCACTGAGAAGCCTGATGATACATCTATGGTAAATATACTTAATGATATAGATTTCTCTTCCACTGATTTCAAAAACAATTTCAAAGAATTCTGCTTAAATCTAATCAAATCTGAAAAAGAAATAAATGAACTAGGAAATGAATTAAAAAATCTCAAACAAGTGAATACACAGTATAATAACTATGAGCTCAGTCTAGGACTCTCAGAAAAGGAATTAGATAAAATCTATGCAGAAAATCTAACACTGAGAAATGAGCTAGCAAAGGCAAAAGCCTTTGAAGACTCTCTAAATGGGAGAAGTCAGAAGCTCAAGAACATCTCTAGAAATCTTACTGATAGACTTAGACAACTAGAAGATAATACTAACCTAGAACCAAAAACTCAATCACCTAGAAAATCTGTTTGGAGACATCCCATTCACTTCACTAGGGAAGGTAATTTGACAGGAGAAAGATCACAGGAAAATTCAGAAACAACCACTGTCTTTAATAAAACTAATCCCATTACATATGAAGGAATCTTAGGAAAATATCCTCAGAAAAAATTTAAACATGCGTCGAATTCTTATCAACGTACGTCGACTTATAATCGACGCATACACCAAAGTGCGTCGACTCCTACCCGACGCAAGTTCTCTCATGCTTCGACTGAAAGTAAACGCAGGATGGAGAAAGCATCGACTTCATATCGACGCAACCATAAACCTACGTCAAATCCATATCAACGCAACCAACCAGACAGAAATTTCTCCTCTTCCAAACAGCTCTCTCAATCCATTTCCTTTTACTATGACCACTATTTCTGTAACATCACCAAAGAAAATTGGTATGATAGACCAATACCCCTAAAGGAGGAAGGATATTATTCAGAAAAACCCACTTATTCTTTCATTAAATCTTTCACTGATGGGAAGAAGGGACCCCAGCTCAGCAGGTTCCAAACTAATGTGTAAAATTTTATGTGCAGATGTACCACATCTCCAGGCTGGTGTGGTACTTGGACAGTGGATGCTCCATGCACATGACAGGATGCAAAAATCTATTGATCAACTTTGAGGATAGACTTGGACCATCAGTGACCTTTGGAGACTCTTGCTGTGGCCAGACAAGGGGCTTTGGAGACTTCAAAGAAGGGAAAGTCACCTTCAAGAATGTGGCAGTAGTTAAAGGACTGAAGCACAATCTGTTAAGTATAAGTCAGATATTTGAAAATGGTAAGTATGAGGTAAAAATCACCACACTATTCTGTCATATTATTGATATCAAGACTGGTGCCATAGTACTCAATGGAATTAGAAAAGGAAAAGTATATGTAGTGGACTTTAGCTCCTCACCTACAGAAGTCTGTTTATTCAACAATATTATTGATAAAAGTGAATTATGGCATAGGAGACTATGTCATCTAAACTACAAAACCATTAGTAAATTAGCAAAGAATAACCTAGTTAGAGGCTTACCAAAGGGTAGGTACTCTAAGGATTCTCCATGCAGACCTTGCCAACTAGGAAAACAAACCAAATCATCCTTCAAACCAATTGGTAAGGATGACTCTCCCAGGGTCCTTTACTTACTACACATTGATCTCTTTGGTCACATATCCACTCAGAGCTTAGGTGGAAAATCCTATACCCTAGTCATTGTGGATGACAATTCTAGATTCAGCTGGGTATTCTTTCTAAGGGATAAGTCTGAAACCCACAAGCCTCTCTCGAGATTCATAAGACAAATTCAATCTGAACCCAATAGTCAGGTTTCCATAATCAGAAGTGATCATGGGACTGAATTTGAAAATCAGTTCCTGAGTAGCTTATGTGAAGATATAGGTATCAAACAAAGTTTTTCAGCCCCTAGAACCCCTCAACAAAATGGAGTTGCTGAAAGAAAGAATAGAACTTTAATTGAATCAGGAAGGACCTTACTTGCAGAATCAGGTTTACCAAAAACTTTCTGGGCTGAAGTAGTCAACACTGCCAACTATGTTCTAAATAGAAGCCTAATACACAAAACTAAATAAAAAACTCCTTATGAGCTCCTGAAAGGAAAAACACCCATAGTTAAATATTTTAAGATCTTTGGATGTGCTTATTTTATCCTAAATAATGGAAAAGATCATCTTGCCAAGTTTGACAAGAAATCTGATGATGGAATATTTCTGGGATACTCAACATCTAGTAGAGCCTATAGGTGCTATAACAAGAGAACTCTTAAAATTGAAGAATCCATGCACATCATATTTGATGAAACTACCATACTGTTTAAGGGGGAGGGAAATCCCACCAGTTCTATTCCACAGGAAAATAGCAGCATAGAAACACAACTTGAGCAACTGGTTCTAGAGAACACAGATAATGGAAAAGAAAACCAGATAGAGGAATCAAGTGAGGAATCTGAACAAGAACATGAAGAAGATTCAGAAAAGAGCATTCAAAACCAACTCCTACAGGAGAACATGGTTCAGGAAGGGCAGGTGGGCAATGATCCCATTAATACCGTGGAAGAAGAACATCTGACAAGTCCAGGCAGGACAAGGGTCAATTTGAAAGATCATCCACAAACTCAAGTAATTGGAGACCCCAATACAGGAGTAAGAACAAGACACCAAGTCTCAAATGGGATGTTGTTTCAATGCTTCCTATCACAAGTTGAACCAAAGAAGTTTGAGGAAGCAAATTGTGATCCTAACTAGATTATGGCCATGCAAGAAGAACTAGGCCAATTTGAGAGAAACAAAGTGTGGAACCTGGTTGAAAGACCAAGAAACTACCCTGTGATTGGTACAAAATGGGTATACAGAAACAAACTAGATTCCACTTGAGTAATTGTCAGAAACAAGGCAAGACTTGTAGCACAAGGATATAGACAAGAAGAAGGGATAGACTACAACCAGACCTTTGCTCCAGTAGCCAGATTGGAGGCAATCAGGCTCTTTCTTGCCTATGCAGCCTTCATGAAGATGAAAGTCTACCAAATGGACGTCAAGAGTGTTTTTCTGAATGGTGACCTTCAAGAAGAGGTATATGTGGAGCAACCACCAGGTTTTGTAAATCCCTCTTCTCCTTACTTTGTTTATAGACTTAACAAAGCACTATATGGGCTTAAGCAAGCACTAGAGCTTGGTATGAAACTCTCTCTAACTTCCTTTTAGAGAATTCCTTTGAAAGAGGAAAAGTAGACAAGACACTTTTCACTAGAACCCATAAAAACCAACTCCTCCTTGTTCAAATATATGTAGATGACATCATCTTTAGCTCAACTCATCCTAAACTTTGTAAAAGATTTGCTAATCTAATGCAATCTAAATTTGAAATGAGTAGTATATGAGAACTCTCATACTTCTTAGGATTACAAGTAAAACAAAGTAGTGAGGGAATCTTCATCTCACAATCCAAATATACTAAAGAGCTAATCAAAAAGTTTGGTATAGAATCAGCATCTACCATGAAAACACCCATGGCAACCAATGCCATTATAGAAAAAGATGATAAAGGAAAATCAGTAGATCAAAAGACATATAGGGCAATCATAGGATCCCTTCTATATCTAACAGCTAGCAGACCTGACATTATATTTGCCACTTGCATATGTGCTAGATTTCAGGTTGATCCAAAGGAATCCCATCTCACCTCTGTAAAAAGGATTCTTTGATACCTAAAGGGAATCCCTGAACTTGGTCTATGGTACTCAGCAGAAACCAACTTTGAATTAATAGGTTTCTCAGATGCAGATTATGCTGGATGTAGGGTTGATAGAAAAAGCACATCTGGCACTTGCCAATTCCTAGGTGACAGATTAATATCATGGTTCAGTAAGAAACAAACTTCAGTCTCAACCTCAACAGCTGAAGCTGAATATATAGCTGCAGGGGGCTGTTGTTCACAAATACTATGGATGCAAAATCAACTTCTTGACTACAAATTGGAGGTTAATAACTCTAAGATCAATTGTGATAGCTCTAGTGCTATATCTATAGCATCTAACCTTGTCCTTCATAGTAGAACCAAACATATAGAGATCAGACGTCACTTCCTTAGAGACAATGTAGAAAAAGGTAAGATAACCTTAGAATATATACCTACAGATAATCAAAGAGCAGACATTCTCACAAAACCCTTGGATGAAACCAAGCATAATTACTTCATAAACACCTTAGGAATGCTTGATGGAAGCCTGTAAACACCATTGCTGGGGAAATCAAAAGAAACCAGAAAATCTAAGTAAGTATTTGAAAATGCGTCGATTACATATCGACGCACCGTCGAGAAGAACTCGACGTTGGCGTTGATTTCTTCCAGGCAAAGTTACATCGATAACTTATCGACGCACCGTCGAATTTATATCGACGCAGGGCTATGAACACATCGACAGAACACTAAGTTGACAAGTCCCCACGGAGCGTCGAATCCATAACGACGCATACGTCGACATCAATTCGACGTAAAATCGACATCTGGATATAATTAGAATCAAATCTTTACTTCCACTTTAACGATTGGATTACCGTGATTTTTGTTTCCTTTCTCGACGTTTCACCTCCTTTAAATAATACCTCTTATTTCATAACATATACTCTCCTAAAACCCGCCAAAACTTTGTCTTCTACCTCTCTCTCTCTCTGCGACAATGGCACCAACTCCTGATCAATCGGCCCTCATCAAAGCGATGAACGATGCTCTCGAACACCTAGTAAATGACTTCCAGAATCGACTGAATCACTTCGCCAATGAATGTGCTGCCATGATCAACACCTGTGCAGCCAAACTGACAACCCTCTCTGTGAGAGGACCCAGCGCAACCAACTACACCAAAAGCCCGGACTGTTGGTGAAGGCGCAACTTGATCTTTATATCAATGGAAGGGCGTTACGGGTCAAGTGAGGAGACGCTGGACCCAACAATCCCCCCCCCAGCGTCCAGCACGACCCGCAATTCAGAGGTGCTCCACATGGCCCACAGGCTCAGAGGTGGCTTGACACATGGCTACGGCCGCCTGACCCACCGGGACCCACACAGGTAGAGAGAATTTCAGGAATTATCAGCGCCCCCCCGGTCTCGAACCCGCAACCTGCTTTGATACCAATTGAGAGGACCCAGCGCAACCAACTACACCAAAAGCCCGGACTGTTGGTGAAGGCGCAACTTGATCTTTATATCAATGGAAGGGCGCTACGGGTCAAGTGAGGAGACGCTGGACCCAACACTCTGCTTCTCTTCCTAAGCTTAATGCTCTCATTCAAGAACGACCTCTGTCGCCAGAAAGGTTTAAATCCTATATGCAGGATATAAACCAGGGGGAGAGTTGCTCCAGAAACCCCCCCTTGTCAGGTTCTCTATCTCTCTTAAAAGCTCAGGGTTAATTTCCTCTCCAACTCTAAATATTATCTCTAAAGTATTACATTAACCTCTCTTCTTACAATAGGCTCCAATCTTCTCCAATCACTCTGACTACACCTTCAACAAAATTTTTGAAGAGACCTCATCCTACCATACTGAAGGAGATCATGTTGTGGATTCAACATTCAAAATAGATGCCCCACATACCCAGGGGGAGATTGTTGTGGTAAAGAACACAGGAGTCCAGGGGGAGGAAGAAGCAGCCTTCTCTGATGACTGGAGAGGACAAATGTGGATTGAAGCAACCCCATGTGAGGAAGAAATTCAGCATCACTCTCCTGGCTTCTCTGTCAGTTACATCAAACTGAAGACACCTCTACTTGAGGACATCCCTTCAGAAGAGCTTGGAGGAGACAAACATCCCTCAACAAAGATTACTCTGCCAGAGGTCATTCTACCTCTCACTGCAGAACAAACTCAAACTCCTCCTCTTGATCAAATTCCTTCTCCACCAAAAGAGAAAACTCCTTCTCCTCTGCTACCTCTACCTCCACCTCAACTTCCCTCTCTATCTTCACCTCCACCTCAACCTTCTTCTCTACCTCCATTGCTACCTTTACCTCCTCCAATAGCAAAACTCACTAAGCAGATCCTACCTAGGCAAAGCCCAGAAGGACAAATGAAAAGGAAAAGAGAAGCCATCCCCTACTGGCAAAATTTCTCCAAAGAAGAAAGGAAAGAGTATGCAAAGGAAAAGAAGTAGAGAAAAGCATGTGAGGAAATAAAAAGATTTGAAAAGATGCCTATTATCACTCCTAACAGCCCTGTGAAGGAGTACCATGACCCTGACATAGAAAAGAGGCATGAAGAAATAAGAGAAAGAGAGATGTATGAATATGAAGCAGCTAGGAAAGAAGTAGAAGATAAAAGGAATGCCTGGATGGAAAAGATCAACATGGGAATGACCAAGGAACAAATTCTTGCTGAATCTTCTATCAAAATTCCAAAGAAGTTGTTTGATATTGAAGCCTATCAAAAGAAAAACCCTCAGGCAGGGGTCATCCTAGAGAAAGGTCAAAAGCACAAGAAGGGTGTAGGGTGTACAGAAGATACCTACATTCCCTATAAGAAGCCTACAGGACCTGCAAAGTTAGACAAATGGCTTGACAAACCCTGGAAAGGGAAAGGAGAGATGACTAAAATTCCTGAGAAACAGGAATCAAAAAAGAAAACAAAGTATAGGCCCAAGGTTGACAGCACGGGACCACCAGCTCAAGCCTACTCAACAGAAAACTCAAAACATTACAATAGAGATGATTGATGAAAAGGCAGCAATCATCATCAGTAAAGGCTACTCCATAAATGACACTCTCCCTGATGGTGATAAACTCTTGGAGAAACTGCATACAATCATCAAGAATGTCCAGGAACGTCCTGATAGAGCCAGGGGCTACATCTTCGATGCCATTGAAAATTTATCTAGAAAACTCTATTCTGCTTTTGTAAATTTCATGTATCACAAGAAGTTTCTAGTTTAGATCTTGTGAAAGACAATTACTTATTACATGATTTCTTCTGATTGCTTAGCATATTTCTTATTTATATATATGCTTTGCTGTGATTGATCATATGCTGATACAATTTCTTTCTAAATAGGGTTAAGAAAAATAGGGGGAGATTGTTGGGAAAATGATTTCTCTTAACCCCGGAAAATGAGTTAAATATGAATTCTAAGAAAGAAAAATCAAGGTTAAGTAAACATGCGTCGAATAGTATTCGACGCAACGTCGAAGTAATGTCGACGTTCCTTTCAGAATGAGTCGAAGTAACTTCAAGAAGAATTCGACGTATCCTATGTTGACGTAGCTCTGACTTCTAGTCGACGCATCTTGAGAAGTCGACGCATCTTAGTTGACGCTCCTTCCTTATTCTCCTCTCGACGTCCAGCCAGGACGAATTCGACGCTTATGTCGAATAGTAATCGACGTACGTCGATTTCTGTGTTTAATTCAAAAGTCGCCAGATCTCTTTCCTTCTTTTATAGATCTGATTTATATGGAATCAATTTATTCTTTATAGCCGTTCTGAATCATTCTTTTCCTCTAATAGATTCTTGGCTAATTTGATTAAATCCATTATGGACATTATTTGAAATCAGAATGAATTCTTTCCTTCTATTGATATAATTATTATGGAAATATTTCTATCTTTCTATTTCTCTGTCTGCTAATCAATTATCCTCCTATAGTATTATTTGAATGGACAGAGCTATAAAATAACAAGGAGGTCGGCAGATAAGAAGAGAGAAGTGATCCACCATATACATATTGAAAAAGAGGAATAGCTCCCAAGTGAAATAAAGAGAGAATTGAGAAATAATTCTGTAGCAACCATCAAGCTTCCATCTTCTCCTGCTTCTGAAGCCACTCTGCTGCATACTCTGATAGCTCTCACAAAAGAGAGAAAAGGACTACAATCTCCTTCTCACTATAGAAGAGAGATTTTATTCACTACTTCTTGTGCTTCCAATCTTCTTGCTAGGAAGAAGATTCTTTATTGTCTTAAATACTTCTTCTTCTTTTTCTTATTTCACTTTCAAATACTGTAAAAGAGTTTTTAGAATCTCTCTTCAAAAAATTCAGTTGTACTGGTTCTAAGAGTCTCCTTTTCAAAAGACTCAGTTGGTTCTAAGAGTCTCCTTATCAAAAGACTCAGGGTGGTTCTAAGAGTCTCCTTATCAAAAGCCTCAGTGCAAGATAGTGAATTCCTACCAAGGGGGTAGAAGAGTGGACTACCCAAAGTTTTGGGAACCACTATATTTCCTTGTGTTGTGCTGTGATTTCTTTTCTTGCATTTACTTTCTTTACTTGCTTAATTCTTGTTGGTGTGTGGGAGGCCTTAATCTGTGATCACTACATATATATATATATATAATTGCACAAAATATTTTAAATCTCTATTCACCCCCCCTCTAGAGAATTCTAGTGAGGTTAACTGTTCACTTTCACAGTGAGATTGCTCTTTAAATGCAAGCCAAAATAGGCATCCATTGAGATCTAGTGAATTGTGATAAAAGGACTTTGGGGGCCGGCAAGGGAGGTGGCAAGGGAGGCATCTCCAGGACTGTTCGCCGATGACCAGAACGATAGTCACGGACACGATATCGTTCGTAACTCGTATGATACGGTATTTGGATGTGGAATGGTGGAAATAGAAGCCCAAGAATATGCCAGGGCACGACACACGGATGGAGTTGCCTATGAGGGGATTGATTATGTATGAGTCATAAAAGATAGCAACGTACAGGAGTCCGTCACATGAGGCTATTACTTCGTGAAAACTCATCCCGTGCAACTTGCAGAGAGTGATACCTACGTCTGCGTTGGATTCCACAGAAGCCAAATAATATCCATATCTTTGTGTCTCTAGTCCTTCAACCATGAGTGATTGGTTTGTGAAACGATTGTGTTGGGTGTGGGCGCGATGAAGGAGAGATTAGTGGTGATGGAGAGCCATGACTTACAGACGCACCGGAACCTTCCCCCGATCTCGCCGATAGCTTCACAAGAATCTCGGAGATCACATCATCCGGTATAACAATACTTTTCTCAAGTGGATGCAACAGAACACGTGGCATCGAGATTGTTGCTATCATGTCCTTATTTGTCGATTTCCTCTTCATAATCATATACTTTTGCCATCTGTTTCATCATCCCTTCCTATTTTCTCCTATTTCTCTTATGTGCATGCCGCATCAAAATCATCTTCAGTTTGACTGTAAAAGGCTTCATCATCTCGATTAAGTTTGAATCTTTCTTCCAAGTTACCCCGCGAATTGGTATAACAAAAATAAATGCTTCAATATGTCCGCATATCGATATAGCAAACATAGAGCAGTCATCATTAGAAGAGAAGAAGATAGTGAGTGTTGAATTTGTTGAAGTGAAGTGGAGGTAACCGGGCGGTCTGAATTTGGGTGACCGCAGAGACCGCGCGGTCTGTGTTCGCGGCGGTCTACTGGTTGGCCGGTATGTTCTTGTTTGTTGCGGTCTGTTCCCGAGTTGTTCTGCTTGGTTGGCCTGTCTTCTTTGTTGGAAGACCGGGCGGTCTGTTCTGTGTAACCGCTGTCTCCGGGCGGCTTATGCAGGTCGGTCTGGCGACTTGTCTGAAGTCGGCCAGTTGTCCTTGGCTTGCTCTTGGAGATCTAAGGAAGGAGGGTCTTGTGTCCCATGCGTCTTGTGTGCGGTCTTGTGTTCGCGCGACTTGTACGCGATCTGCCTGCTGATCTGCGGTCTTCGACGGATGGTTGTCCAAGTGGTCTGATCGCGCAGTCTACTTTGTGAGACCGCTGGCGTACTGACGGGTGGTGATTGTATCTCTCCTGTGCGGTGACGACATCCGTCTACCCGCCTATAAATAGGGGTGCATGGCCCGTCATTCATAACGAGAACTGTAAGAACTAGAGCCTGGGTTAATTCGTGCATCTCAACTTTGAGGTTGGGCGGTCTTGGAAGTGAGTTGACTGTTTGTTGTGTTCGCTGGTTTGTGGTCAGCAGGTTGCGGTCTCCTTCCTTAGTGATTCCCAGCGGCTTGTATAAACAGTTCGACAGCGGTCTGTCAGCGAACTAGTTTATGGTGTTCTTGTGCTGTTCGCATCGAGCTCAGCGATCAGGAGACCTTCAGCGGTTAGGCGATCTGAGTTGTGGTCCGGCGACAGCTGTTCTTCGTTCAATTCAATAAGCTCCAGTTCGTGCGGTCTGAGGTGGCGATCTTGCAGTGCATGCGGCCTGTCTGTTTTCTGTTCTCGTGGTCTCAGGTCAAGCCGGGCGATCTCTGGAGTCGAGCGGTCTGTGCGGTCTCTGCTTGTCAAACCGCCAGATTTGTCTTTTGGTGTGTTTTGTTCTTCTCTCCTTCGTGATTCTTATGAATCATGTCTCGCCATGTATGTCTCGCACTGTAATCAAGTATTGTGATTCAATAAAGTCTTTTGTGTTGTTGTGTGGCATTGTGGTTGTTTGGCTATAACTCAGTTGATGCAACTCCTGCTTACTCCTAAGTGATTTAAATCAAAAAATTTAACATGGTATCAGAGCTAGGTTGTTGGAGTGGATAAGCAGTGATCAACTTGAGTTGTCATCGTCTTTGTGAAGAAGAGACCACATTGATTGCCATAGAAGGTGGATACGCAAGAGGGCTTGGTATTAAACTCCTCACATCGACTAACTATAAGAAATGGAGGTCGTGTATGGTGAGCTACTTACTTGGCGAGGATCTATGGGAGATAGTTGGAGGAGAAGACACACAAGAAATATTTCTAGCAGGAGATAATATGACAGAGGTGAGACTTTGGAGGAGGACTAATGCTAAGGCAGAGTTCACACTCAAGAGGGCTATCTCACCAGAGCTCTTTGATCACATCAATGGATGTAAATCTGCTGCTGAGATTTGGACGTCTTTGGACGGGTTGTTTAATAAAAAGAATGTAGCTCAGCTACAGTTTCTTGAAAATGAGTTGGTGAAAGCCTCTCAAGGTGATCTTTCAATCTCTACCTTCTTTCTTAAGATGAAGAACCTCACAGCAGAGATTTCTGCATTGGACCCTGATGAGCCCATCTCGGAGGCAAAACTGAAGAGGCATATTATCTGCGGGTTGCGGAAGGAGTATCTTGCCTTTGTGACTTTAGTTCAGGGTTGGGCAAATCAACCATCTCTTTTGGAGCTGGAAAACTTACTTGCTTCGCAGGAAAGTTTGGCAAGACAGATGGCGGGGACTTTTATCTCTGGGGGAGAGAGTGATGTGTTGTTCTCTGGGAAGAAGAAGAAGAAGTGGGAGAAGAAGAAGCTAGGTCAGGATGGACCCTCTACTTCAGGTCAGCAAGATAGGGGTTATGCTTCTAAGTGTGATGGGAAGAAGAAGGGAGAGGGACCAAGGTGCTTCAGGTGCAATAAGACCGGCCACTTCAAGAAGGATTGTCAGGTTAATCTTCAGCCGGAACATGCAACGGAGAAGGAGAAGCCAAAGTCTGATGAAGCTGGATGGGGACGAGCCTTTGCGGCTAATATGACGGCTATGCCCGTTAAGGCCTAGGCTGCCATCAACTTCGAAGAGGATTGGATCGTGGATTCAGGATGTGGGCATCACCTCACCGGGGATGAAACAAAATTCTCTTCTTTGGACCTTACTCAGGTAACGATGCAATCATTACTGGTGATAATTCTGTTCATGTAGTAGAACAAGAAGGAGTTGTCTCTCTGAGCAGTGATAAGGGTCCACTCACATTGAGGAGTGTTTATCACGTGCCTGGTATGAAGAAGAATCTCTACTCTGTGACCAATGCGGTCGATGCCGGTTATCACGTTCTGTTTGGCCCAACAGAAGTGAAGTTTCTTAAAACTCAACTAGAGATAAAGGGAGATGTTATTCATGTTGGAAAGCGGGTGAAGGACTTGTTCATTTTGTCGACAAGTACCTATGTTGATAAGATGAAGACCAATGATAGCGCGGCTATTTGGCATGAAAGGTTGGGGCATGTAGGCATGGACAAATTGAAGGCTATGGCGGTAAGGGGCCTTGTCAAGGGCTTGCCTAGCTTGTCCTCCTATGGAGACGGTCATGTTTGTGCGGGAGTTCCATTTGATAAATCGCAAACAAGATGCAAAGCGCCGTTGGAGTGCATTCACGGTGATTTGATGGGACCGACTGCCACCCCAAGCCTTGGAGGCAACATATATATGTTGGTGTTGATTGACGATTACACCAGATATGTCTGGGTGTATTTTCTAAAAGAGAAGTCGGAAGCTTTTGCTAAGTTCGTAGAGTTCAAGGAGCTGGTGGAAGGTCGGTTAGGCCTGCGGGTGAAAAAATTGAGAACTAACAATGGTGGGGAGTTCACCTCTGGTGAGTTCTCAAGTTTTTGCAGGAAACACGGCGTCCGGAGAGAGCTCACTTGTGCCCATACTCCACAGCAAAATGGCGTTGCGGATCGGAAGATCCGTCATCTGACGGAAACTTGCAAATGCTGGCTTCATGCCAAGAGTATCCCAAAGTCCTTCTGGGCGGAGGGAATGTCTTGTGCGGCTTACGTCATCAACATGATGCCTCTAAGTCCTATCAACATGAAGACCCCTCATGAACTGATGTTCAAGGAGAAACCAAGTGTTGCACACCTTCGGGTGTTTGGGTCAACCTGTTTTGTGCATATTCCTGATGCTCTTCGGACAAAGCTAGATGCGAAAGCAAGGAAGCTAGTCTTTGTTGGATATGATGAGCGGAAGAAGGGATGGAGATGCATGGATCCTGAGACTCAAAGATCTTTTGTATCTCGGGATGTGGTGTTCGATGAGGTGACATCCTACAAGGGGAGTTCAGGATTTGAACTACCGGAGAGCAGGGTTGATGAAGAAGGGAAGGCTGCGAAAAATCTTCAAGTGGAGTTGCCTGTTTAACCAGGAGCTCCTGTTGTGGCAAGCTCAGAGATGGAGGCTTCAGGTTCTGGAAGCAGGGGGAATAATGCTCCAAGTTCATCTGGAAGAGGAGCTAGCACAGAAAAAGCAACTGAGGAGGTGGCTAGTCAGGTGCAACCTCTTAGGAGGTCGAAGAGGACTATCAAGCCAACAGATCGATACACAGGAGGAAACATGGTGAGCTTCGTCTCATGTTTCTTTGCTGGTCCCTTGGATGAGAGGGATCCGTCGAGCTTTGAGAAGGCCAAAGGCGTGAAGTAGTGGGACATTGCTATGCAAGAGGAGATGGATGCTCTCAAGAAGAATGAGACTTGGTCTCTAGTGCCTAGGCCCAAGGGCATTACCCCTGTGACATGCAAGTGGGTCTATAAACTCAAGAAGAAGGCTGACGGTACAATCGAGCGATACAAGGCTCACCTTGTAGCTCGTTGGTTCTCACAGCAGTATGGTGAAGATTATGATGAGACGTTTCATCCAGTGGCAAAGATGACTTCGGTCCGATTTGTTATTGCTTTGGCGGCTTCAAGTGGATGGGAGATTTGGCAGCTCGACATTAAGAATGCCTTCTTATACGGCGAGATCGAAAAGGATATCTTTATGATCCAACCGCCGGGCTTCATCTCGGAGGAGTGTCCGGACTACGTCTGCAAACTGAAGAAAGCCCTGTATGGTTTGAAGCAAGCGCCTCGGGCGTGGTATGGAAAGATCACAGAGTATCTTCTATTCTGCGGGTTCTTTGCTTCAGACTCTGATTCTAGCTTGTTCGTCAAGAAGGAGGGGGAGCTCCGGGTAATTGTCTTGCTGTATGTGGATGACATGATTATCACCGGGAACTCGAAGGAGGCAGTAGCAAGGCTGAGAGTCGAGCTTGCCATCAGATTTGAGATGAAGGATCTAGGTGAGCTTCACCATTTCATTGGACTCGAGGTTCAGAGGCGGGAGAGCGGAGTGCTCGTTTCTCAGGACGGATATGCGGAGCGGATCGTTCAACGATTTGGCATGGAGGAAGGGAAGAGCAGCTCTATACCTATAGAACAGCATCATAAACTTCGGAAGGATGAGGGGAGAGTTCTATCTGATCCGTTGGTGTTCCAAGCTCTGGTTGGGAGCTTGATCTACTTGACCATCACGTGGCCTGATATTGCTTATGCAGTTGGCAAAGTGAGTCGGTACATTGCGGAACCATGAAAGCCTCATCTTCTGGCGGCAAAAGGAATTCTGAAATATGTGAAGTCGACCTCTGATTTGGGTCTCCTATATAGGAGAGGGTCAAGCTTGGAGTTGCTTGGATACGTGGATGCTGATTACGGGGGAGACGTGGATGATCGGAGATCAACGTCTGGTTTTGTCTTTATGACGGGCCCCACAGCTATTTCTTGGTGCAGCAAAAAGCAGGACTCGGTGTCTGTATCTACCACAGAAGCAGAATACAAGGCTTCAGCCTTGGCACCTCAGGAATCTGTTTGGCTCAGGAGGTTGGAAGAGGACGTTCATGAGGAGGTTCGAGGTCCCACTATGCTACGCGGGGACAATGAGAGTACTCTCAAGCTGGTTAATAATCCAGTCTGTCATGCGAGGACCAAGCATATTGAGATTGAACACCATTTCATTCGTGAAAAGGTGTTGGGAGGATCTCTTTTGGTCGAGGATGTTCGGAGTGCAGACAATGTTGCAGACATCTTCACAAAGCCGCTGGCAAAAGGACCGTTTACTTGGTTGCGGAGTTTACTTGGGTTAGTTTCCACTTCCCACTTCAAGGGGGAGTGTTGAATTTGTTGAAGTGAAGTGGAGGTAACCGGGCGGTCTGAATTTGGGTGACCGCAGAGACCGCGCGGTCTGTGTTAGTGATCTGTCGGTCTGGCTCTGCCGGTCTGTTCTGGCGGTCTGCTGGTTGGCCGGTCTGTTCTTGTTTGCCGCGGTCTGTTCCCGAGTTGTTCTGCTTGGTTGGACTGTCTTCTTTGTTGGAAGACCGGGCGGTCTGTTTTGTGTAACCGCTGTGTCCGGGCTGTAACGGTAGGTCAATTGGTGATGAGAAGTGAAAGTACTCCATAGTTAAGCGTGCTCGGGCTGGAGTAGTCACGGGATGGGTGACCTCCTGGGAAGTCCACGCGCTGCCGTATAACTGGCTCAATTCACATCAAAGGGGGACTACGGTCTCCAACAACCCACTGTGCCCTGTGGTGGGACAGAGAGGGGTTGGGGTGCATGGGTTGCAGCCCATTTGGTTAGGCTGAACCCTTTCGAGCTTGATGCTGGGGGTGCCGGCGGTCGTCCTTGCGAGCTGTGTGCTGGGGAGACCGTTACACGGGCGGCTTATGCAGGTCGGTCTGGTGACTTGTCTGAAGTCGGTCAGTTGTTGTTGGGTTTTCTATACCCCTAACGGGATGACATATCGAATATGCGCAGCGGAAATAATAACAAGAACAACCCAAAAGAAGCTAACGGATCTTGCGGTTTTCATGATTCAAGAGAATAATCAAATGGAAATACAAAGTACCTTTGCGGGATTGAGTCAACACTCAACCAAGGTACTCCAAAGAGAGATCCAAAAATCTGCCTTTGAGTTCTTCAAGAATCGAAATGGATCGATCCCTCTACAGAATTCCACACAAGCAAAAGGAGAGCCCTAGCTTCTTGTCGTACAAGAACTAGGTCAGAGAAGGAAGCTCTCAACGTCCCCACAGACTACTAGGTCCGATCCAGAGGAGGCGGCGACCGACGACGTCGACTAACGGCAGCAGATGACGATCGGCTGACGGGAAGAACGAGATGCCCTCGCGCGGAACAGTTCCGGTCATCTTCTCGTCTTAAATCGTGAAAAAGATTAAGTCCCGTAAACCTAAAATCGCATGCCCTTTTATACTAAAATGCATAAATCAGGCTATCTGCAGACCAGAGGGAAAAAGCAGAATATCTGTCCAGATTTACATTCGCCGAATTCGACTAATCAATATAACCGAATTCGACTCAAATTCGGCGAAACCATTTCGACGAATTCGTCTATACAAATTCGGCTATATCATTTCGTCGAAACCCTTTTGTCGAACTGACATGATTCGGTTAAACCCTTTAGTCGAATCTGTTATAATTTCGGTTAATCATATTAGCCGAATTTCATTAGTCGAATCAAGCTAATTCGGTTAAACCCTTTAATCGAATTTGACGCAGTTCGGTTAAACCCTTTAGCCGAATTTGTCAAGTAAATACTCATTCGTTTAAACCCTTTAAACGATTTCCCGTTGAGACGTTCTCAACTTAATTCCAAGCAGTCACAGGATTAGTCCTCCACTCATATCCAATATGAGTAAGTCCAACACAATCCTTTCTCCAACTTCTCCAAAGGCTTTTATGTGCGACCCTATAGGCTCATATTGCGTTGGCAGTAAGACTAACTGTTGATTGCTTTGAGATCACCTCAGAAACTCCAGCAGTCTCCCACTTGATCACAAAGTATCAACAAAAGTCTCACAAACAATGAGCGACATCTAGCAATACATCATTGCTACCCAAGCAATAAGAGTTCATAACTCAACAAGCCTATCATGACCAATGTAAAAGTGTTGTCATGTCCCTTTGTCCTTTACATCCGGATAGAACTAGAGGCATGGACCGTGTCACCCTCATAATTGTTCAATCCCAATTTCCTGATCTAGAATAGACCGTCTGAAATTGGTGAGCTCAATATCATATATTGACTTAACCAAGCATGGCCATGCATTTCTCAGTCTCATTCCATCAAGGGACCCATGGATGTAGCTCCTGTCATAAAGGAGGACAAATCCCATATCTGTCCACCCACAAACACCCAAATGAATCGTACCATACACAATAACGACCCTTATCATCAACCTTTCTCAAGGAAGACTTTAGATGGCATCAAAGTACGCTCTTCCTCACTTGATGAATGTTGTGACCTCAGGTCAAAGAACTACAAACACCATTGTCAGATGAGAACTACTTGTGACACATTAATATAACTATCCACAAAGTAGTCTCATGGGGGGTCTGTCCAGTACAACATGTTCTTAACAAGTACCCATGTGATGACTTGATATCACAATATCATGAACTGTGAGAACCGGTCATCAGTCAATGCACATGCTGGTCTTATGGTCTCATCCTCGCCCTGAATTTCTAGGATGATACCTCGACCAGGGACCATTTAAGAATGAAGCTTCATTTAAGCATAGATCCTCACATTCAAGTCACGTACTTGAATTCCAATGGAAGCAAACACTCTAAGGACATTTATTATGCTAATTAATCTTATCAGACAGATATAAATGACATAATAAAAGAACTTGCCATAAATATAAAATGAAATACATAGTACATTTTACAATTCATCCAATGAACAAACCACTAACAATATGCAATCCACAAGGCTCCCACTAAAGATAATCATTCAAGTATCTAATACCCATTGATCTAACATGACCATCATGCTTCTTTTGCGCAAGAGGCTTTGTCAGTGGATCCGCTATATTTTCTTCAGTCGGTACTCTGCATATGCTCACATCTCCTCGATCGACAATCTCTCGAATAAGATGGAAGCGCCGAAGTATGTGCTTGGAGCGCTGATGAGATCTAGGTTCCTTAGCTTTTGCAATTGCACCGTTGTTGTCACAGTAGAGAACTACGGGATCAACAATTCTAGGAACTACATCAAGCTCGCTGATGAATTTCCTAATCCACACAGCCTCCTTCGCCGCATTCGCTGCAGCGATACACTCGGCATCAGTCGTAGAATCAGCAACTGTCTCTTGCTTGGAACTCTTCCAGCTTACAGCTCCTCCATTAAGGCAAAACACAAAACCTGACTGTGACTTTGAGTCATCTCTCTCAGTCTGGAAGCTTGCATCCGTGTAACCCTTTACAACGAGCTCTTCCTCTCCACCAAACACCAAGAATGTATCCATAGTCCTTCTCAAGTACTTTAGGATATTCTTGACTGCTATCCAGTGACCATCACCCGGATTAGACTGATACATCCTAGTCATGCTTAAAGCATATGAGACATCTGGTCGAGTACATAACATTGCATACATGATTGATCCAATTGCCGAAGCATATGGATTCAACTTCATGTGGTCCTTATCTTCCAAAGATTTTGGACATTGGTCCTTAGAGAGACTCACACCATGAGACATGGGTAAGAATCCCTTCTTGGACTCAAGTATGTTGAACCGTTTCAACACCTTCTCAATGTATGTACTTTGGGTCAAACCCAGCAACTTCTTCGATCTATCTCTATAGATCTTAATACCAAGTATATAAGTCGCTTCGCCCAAGTCTTTCATAGAAAAGCACTTCCCTAGGTTATTCTTAATAACTTACAGGGTCGGAATGTCATTCCCGATCAACAGTATGTCATCTACATACACTATCAGGAAGACAATAATGCTCCCACTAATCTTCTTGTAAACACAAGGCTCATCTTCGT
Organism: Dactylorhiza incarnata; assembly: GCA_033032865.1. Classification (NCBI taxonomy): domain Eukaryota; kingdom Viridiplantae; phylum Streptophyta; class Magnoliopsida; order Asparagales; family Orchidaceae; genus Dactylorhiza; species Dactylorhiza incarnata. Next base: position 9,575,159 of record JAWHQI010000028.1, on the reverse strand, counting down.
TCTTGATGAAACCAAACTCTTTGATTTTCTCATCAAAACGTAGATTCCAACTTTGAGAAGCCTGTTTCAATCCATAAATGGATCGATTTAACTTGCATATTTTAGTGGCTTCATTTGGAGATACAAAACCCTCGGGTTGTGTCATATACACTTCCTCAAGAAGGTTTCCATTAAGGAAAGCCGTTTTGACATCCATGTGCCAGATCTCGTAGTCATAATACGCAGCAATAGCAAGTAGAATTCTGATGGAATTCACCTTGGCCACAGGGGAATAGGTCTCATCATAGTCAACACCATGAATTTGCCTGAAACCTTTAGCCACCAGCCGACCTTTGAATGTCTGTACATTCCCATCCATGTCGGTCTTCTTCTTGAAGACCCACTTTCACCCTATGGGTCGTACCCCTTCAGGTGGTTCCACCAAGGTCCAAACTTGGTTTGTGTACATGGAGTCCATTTCAGATTTCATGGCCTCAAGCCAATTCTCGGAGTCAGGTCCATTCATATCCTCTTGGTAGGTTGCAGGCTCATCATCATGATCCATAAGCAACACATTACCTATTTGAGTCATGAGAAATCCATATCTCTCAGGCTCAAATCTTGGTCTACCAGATCTACGTAGGACTTGTGTTTCTTGAGCAGGCTCTCCAGCTACAACTTCTTGTTGTCCTTGCTCAGGTTCCAGTTTCGGTTCGTTCATTGTTTGTGTCTCTTGAACTTCTTCAAGTTCTACTTTTGCAGTCTTTCTGGATAAGAACTCTTTCTCCAAAAAGAGGCCAGTCCTTGCGACAAACACTTTGCCCTCAGACGGCAAGTAGAAGTAGTATCCTTTGGTTTCCCAATGATACCCCACGAGATAACATTTATCCGATTTGGGTTCCCGCTTGTCAGGCATTTGACGTCGCACGTATGCCTCACGGCCCCAAATCTTGATGAACGACATACTAGGACGCTTCCCAGTCCATATCTCATATGTTGTCTTTAGAACCGTTTTCGTTGGAACTCGATTTAGTGTGAGAGCAGCAGTCTCTAAAGCAAAACCCCAAAAGGAAACGGGCAAATCTGCATGACTCATCATCGATCGCACCATGTCTAACAAGGTACGATTCCTCCTCTCAGAAACACCATTATGTTGAGGTGTTCCGGGCGGAGTGAGCTGTGATACAATACCACACTCTTTCAGATGATCACGAAACTCATGACTCAGATATTCGCCACCTCGTTTAGATTGGAGTGCTTTTATCCTTTTTCCCAGTTGGTTCTCTACTTCATTTTTAAACACTTTGAACTTTTCAAAGGTCTCGGAGTTGTTCTTCATAAGAAACACGTATCCGTATCTACTAGAATCATCAGTAAATGTAATGAAATAGTAGAACCCACCTCTAGCCATAGAACTCATGGGTCCGCATACATCACTATGTATTATACCAAAATATCATTAGCCCTCTCATTACAACTAGTGAAAGGAGCTTTCGTCATCTTACCTAATAAACATGACTCGCATCTATCAAATGATTCATAATCAAATGAGTCCAGTAGTCCATATTTATGGAGCTTGGATATGCGTTTCTCATTTATATGGCCTAAACAACAATGCTAAAGGTACGTAGGATTCGAATCATTTGTTTTTAGTCTTTTAGTATTTTCTATGTTATAGATCGGATGGTCTAAGTTCAAAACATATAAACCATTAAACATTTGGGCAACGCCATAACAAACATCATTCTTATAAATAGAATAACAATTGTTCTTAATTACGAAAGAAAAACCAATCATGTCCAAACATGAAATAGAAATAATATTTCTAGTTATGGCCGGAACATAATAACAATTATCTAGTTCTATTACAAGCCCTGTGGGCAATGAAAGACATTACAATCCTACGGCAATAGCAGCAACTCTTGCTCCATTTCCAACGCGTAGGTCTACCTCTCCTTTACCCAGCATTCTTCTCCTTGTCAGTTCCTACACATTTATACAAATGTGAGAACCACATCGGGTATCCAATACCCAGGATGAAGGAGCAGAAAGGTTTATTTCTATAACGAAAATACCTGAAGTGGAAGTCATACTTCCCTTCTTCTTCTGCAGATCTTCTAGATACTGAGGACAGTTCCACCTCCAGGGCCCTGCCTTACCACAATGGTGGCACTTCCCTTCCTTAGCCAAACCTTTCCTTTTCAGTGCAGAAGAATTGGGATCAAGAGGAGACTTAGATCCAATCTTCGTCTTCTTAGATCCCTTGGCCTTGCCCTTGCTTTTATGCACCATCAATATGGGGCTGGCAGGCTCGACCTTCATCATGTTATTCTCGGCAATTCTCAACATGCCAAGGAGCTCGGGCAGTGTCTTTTCTATTTCATTCATATTATAGTTCAAGACAAACTGCTCATAACTGTCCGACAACGATTGCAGGATCAGATCCGTGGCCAACTCTTGGCCCATGGGAAAACCCAGTTTTTCATGGTTCTCTATATACCCAATCATCTTGAGTATGTGAGTCCCTACTGAGTCTCGAGCTCCCATTTTGCACTGAAACAATGCCTTGGATATGTCAAACCTCTCTTGCCGGGCTTGCCCCTCGAACATTTTCTTGAGGTGCCCGATTATCTCATAACCACACATGCTCTCGTGTTGCTTCTGAATCTCAGAGGACATAGTAGCAAGCATGAGGCATTCCACATCCAAGGTATCATCTTGATACTTCTTGTAAGCATCTTTATCTGCTCTCAAAGCATTTTCGGTCGGCTCTGCAGGGGCTTCCCCTTCCAAGACATAGAGCTTGCGCTCTTGCCTGAGAACAATTCTCAGGTTTCTGTACCAGTCAAGGAAGTTCATCCCGTTAAGCTTGTCCTTCTCAAGAATAGCTCTCAGGGACAGGGTGGAGTGAGATCCACTTGCCATGGATATTCTAGAAGGAATTTTGCAAAGTGAAATTTTAGTACTATATTTCAAAATACTTTTTATATAATATTAATAAGGACTTTTATTAAAGAGCTCCCACTATTTTAATCAAATCAATAACCCTTGATATCGATTCGGAGAGTTTATGCGAGCTACTCTCTTAGTTGACAAGATCCGTATTTCACCAACACCACGAGTCCGCTTTGGCGTTCCTCTCATAATGCGGTTATTTAGGTAGACAACATTTGTCAATTGCATCACTATGCAACTCTTGTATGGTTGGTGAATAACTCTTTATTCGCATCCATCATATGGAGCATGCCAACCCTATGCCTCTAGGCACTGAACCTTTAAGGTCACCTAGTTAAGTTAGACCCAATGTCGACAGTGGGATATTACAATTATCCACTCGCACACTTACCAAGATAGATTAATGCACCTTGCTTTGGCAAGCCCACACTTCATCGATCGAGGCAGGAAGAGTGTCATCCATCGAAAGGCATCCGAATACTTAATATTAGATAAGGGATTTTTATTTCAAGTGATTAACATTTTAATCACGATTAACATTTAATCACAGTGCACAATCAGAAAATAAAATTACAACATTCACATTCCAGATACATCCCAGATGTGCACAAAAACAGTCTATCAACACTTTGACAAAACAGGGCTAAATCTGAGCATTTAGAACACTTCTAAATCTTCAGATTTACATGCATTGGACATATGAACAACAACTCCACTTGTGCAGTAGACAAGCTCATCTCTCATGTCAGATTCAATAATCTAAACATTTGGTTTCACAAACCGTTTTGAGGGACGGTTACTGCAGAGGAGAAATAACCTCTGAAACATGAAAATCGCAACGCAATCACATGCGTTCCTGGCGGGGTTCCAAGGGGCCGCGCCCCTGGCGGTGTCTTAGGGGTAGAGCCCCTAACGGGGTCCAAGGGGCAGCGCCCCTGGCGGTGGTCTTGTGATATTCCAAGAAAAAATTAGGGCATTTAGAACACTTCAAAATGTCCTAATTTACACGCACATGACCGCAACCTAGCTCTGATACCACTATTGGGTTTTCTATACCCCTAACGGGATGACATATCGAATATGCGCAGCGGAAATAATAACAAGAACAACCCAAAAGAAGCTAACGGATCTTGTGGTTTCCATGATTCAAGAGAATAATCAAATGGAAATACAAAGTACCTTTGCGGGATTGAGTCAACACTCAACCAAGGTGCTCCAAAGAGAGATCCAAAAATCTGCCTTTGAGTTCTTCAAGAATCGAAATGGATCGATCCCTCTACATAAGTCCACACAAGCAAAAGGAGAACTCTAGCTTCTTGTCATACAAGAACTAGGTCGGAGAAGAAAGCTCTCAACGTCCCCACAGACTGCTAGGTCCGATCCAGAGGAGGCGGCGACCGACGACGGCGACTAACGGCGACAGAAGATGATCGGCGGATGGGAAGAACGAGATGCCCTCGCGCGGAACAGTTCCGGTCGGCTTCTCGTCTTAAATCGCGAAAAAGATTAAGTCCCGTAAACCTAAAATCGCATGCCCTTTTATACTAAAATGCATAAATCAGGCTATCCGCAGACCAGAGGGAAAAAGCAGAATATCTGTCCAGATTTACATTCGCCGAATTCGACTAATCAATATAACCGAATTCGACTCAAATTCGGCGAAACCATTTCGACGAATTCGTCTATACAAATTCGGCTATATCATTTCGTCGAAACCCTTTCGTCGAACAGACATGATTCGACTAAACCCTTTAGTCGAATCTTTTATAATTTTGGTTAATCATATTAGCCGAATTTCATTAGTCGAATCAAGCTAATTCGGTTAAACCCTTTAATCAAATTTGACGCAGTTCAGTTAAACCCTTTAGCCGAATTTGTCAAGTAAATACTCATTCGTTTAAACCCTTTAAACGATTTCCCGTTGAGACATTCTCAACTTAATTCCAAGCAGTCACAGGATTGGTCCTCTACTCATATCCAATATGAGTAAGGCCAACACAATCCTTTCTCCAACTTCTCCAAACGCTTTTATGTGCGACCCTATAGGCTCATATTACGTTGGTAGTAAGACTAACTGTTGATTGCTTTGAGATCACCTCAGAAACTCCAACAGTTGTCCTTGGCTTGCTCTTGGAGATCTAAGGAAGGAGGGTCTTGTGTCCGCGCGGCTTGTGCGTGGTCTTGTGTTTGCGCGACTTGTGAGCGATCTGCGGTCTTGGACGGAAGGTTGTCCAAGTGGTTTGATCGCGCGGTCTACTTTGTGAGACCGCTGGCGATCTGACGGATGGTGATTGTATATCTCCTGTGCGGTGACGACATCCGTCTACCCGCCTATAAATAGGGGTGCATGGCCCGTCATTCATAACGAGAACTATAAGAACTAGAGCCTGGGTTAATTCGTGCGGTCTCAACTTTGAGGTCGGGCGGTCTCAGAAGCGAGTTGACTGTTTGTTGTGTTCGCAGGTTTGCGGTCAGCAGGTTGCGGTCTCCTTCCTTGGTGATTCCCAGCGGCTTGAATAAATATTTTGGCAGCGGTCTGTCTGCGAACTGGTTTATGGTGTTCTTGTGCTGTTCGCATCGAACTCAGCGATCAGGCGACCTTCATCGGTTATGCGATCAGAGTTGCGGCCTGGCGACAGCTGTTATTCGTTCAATTCAATAAGCTCCAGTTCGTGCGGTCTGATGTGGCGATCTTGCAGTGCAGGCGGCCTGTCTGTTTTCTGTTTGCGTGGTCTCATGTCAAGCCGGGCGATCTCTGGAGTCGAGCGGTCTGTGCGGTCTCTGCTTGTCAAACAGCCAGATTTGTTTTTTGGTGTGTTTTGTTCTTCTCTCCTTCGTGATTCTTATGAATCATATCTCGCCATGTATGTCTCGCACTATAATCAAGTATTGTGATTCAATAAAGTCTTTTGTGTTGCTGTGTGGCATTGTGGTTGTTTGGTTATAACTCAGTTGATGCAACTCCTGCTTACTCCTAAACGATTCAAATCAAAAAATTTAACAGTGAGATCATGCATAAATTAATGTTTTACACAAGCAAATAAAAAAGCTTCATTAGATCAATATATTAATTTTAGCTACAGTTCTCAAAAGAAAAATCCCCAATATTCCAATCAAATGCTGTAATATTCAATTAATCATTTCTTTGCTGCACTAAAATCATCAAAAAATGACCAAACTGAAAATTGTCAACCAATACATCCCTTAATAAGCAAATTGTAAACAAAAAAACTTGTGAACTAACAAAAAAATAAACATTTAATGCCATAAACTTACTAAAAAACAAAACAGAAGAACAAACAACGTTCAATATTCATATGCAAAATCAATACATCTCTTTATTTATCATTTCTTTACTGGCAGGAATGATCGTAAGGCAATAAGAATAGCCAACTCACTGGCCTTTTGATAAGTCATTTCCTTCTCTTGGTGGATGTCACATGTCTACTGGTATTGTTTTCAAACTCTTGTATATCTCCCCCATACAACAGTTCTACTCTAAGGACGCTCAGGACTTCATTTTTTAGGACAGAAAAAAAGGAGAAGAACTCTGAGGTTTTCCGGCGAAGACTTGGCTCCATGTTTACTCTCCTACTCAGCGTTAGCTCCACCTGCAACAGTTCTACTCTAGAGATCGGTCCCCCGAGCGCTGCTGAAGACTTAAGCTTTTTTCTCAGGTTACTTGTAAAAGTAGCGGTGACCTGTCACCCTCCTGAGAACTCTAACTCATGCAATCGACTACAACTAATGGATTTCTATCAGAGCTGAGCATCCTGCCCCATGGTTATTTCCCTTTTCGGATTTTCTACGTAAAATGTGTCGTTGTCCTGCAGTTGGTTCTCTTTTTGACTGTTTGCGCTCTAAACTCACTCTCGAGCTAAGATGGTTTGATTCCTCCGATCCGTGAGAGCGCAAGCAACATGCAACAAATTGAAGGAATTTGTTGTAATCGCCTGACAAGAGTCTCCCACTATCCTTAAATATAAAATTTCACCTACTGAGATAATTTCTCGGTGGTCGCGTCCGGTCTATCCTCATGGATTCAAGGGGCTCTTCAACATAGATTTGCATTGATATATCAAAGCAAGAGTAATAACAACTCGTATGTATGCTCCAAACAGTATGACTGAGAAATTATGAAGATAATAGAGGGTAAATAGATGTTTCAGGAGGGAGAAATTAAGAAGGAAATAGAGGTAGAAGGATTCTGGGATCCAATCTTATGTATAGAATATATTCAGATGACAAACACCTGCTCTTAGCCCCCCCCCCCGCCCCGACACGGACAAAAAAGCCGCAATCATAGAAAGTGTTTGGCATGGTACTGGTTATGACGGCCACCAATAAAAGAAAACTAACTTAGAATATAAAAGTGGATGAACTTCCTTTAGATGAGGTCGGGCATTCACGAACTACAATTGATAACCACAGCGTTCATGACCGCCACCGCCAAATCAAACGAACCCTAAGTTATCATAATCGACAAGTAGTTGTGCAAAGATATGTAGTTCATGTAGGAAGAACATTGATTTTGCAAAATTCCTAATTTTATTCCTGACATTGTTCCTCATTTTATGCTTATTTAGCTCATCACTAGAGCGGCTTGACTTTGATTCAAGAAAATAATAAACTTATGTGTGAATATTTGTGAAAACTATGCTCTATGAGAAAACACAAACCAAAATACATATATAACAACAAAATCCATACAATATGCGTTCATAAGTTATATTAATGCATTCATAACTTCATAATAAACCACATATGGGTATGGTTATGTTAAAAAGAAATCAGGATGGACCAATGATTCCATATAAGGGTAAGAACGACCAATGTGCTCACAATGGATTTCTCTCTGATAGCAGCAACAAGCTCAAGACTTGAAATTCCATCGAATAAGATATCGTGCTTCAGAGACATCAATGAGGAGCTCGTTCTCTTTGACAAAAACTGCATCACCTCCAATCCAAAGGTCATTTCGCCCACCTAATCGGACAGAACATCCACTCAAACTAAAATAGTTGTGTTGTACACCCGTAAAGACCTTAGGACGCGCCTAAAGAAAGCCCCGCAAAAGAGAGGTGTGGTCAGCGGTCCGCACGCAGTCGCTCGAATCGAAGAAACCGAGCCTGCGATTTCCACCGCCAACCGCCAGAAACAAAGCGCGCAAGCGCGTGCGCTACCACGCGCACGGTAGCACACGGGCAGCACCCCCCGTCGCGGGAGAACGGCCCCGCTGCACCCCCTCGGGGTGCGGCTCGCGCGGAACCGCACCCCTCAAGGGGTGCGGCCCAGCCGCACCCCCCAAGGGGTGCAGCCAAGCCGCACCCCCCCGGGGTGCGACTCCATCGCGCCGCTTGTGGAGCGCGGCCCGGCCCCCTCCCCTCGCCCTTTTCTACAGGAGAGCTCGCTAGGGGGCCCGCCGTATTCACGCCCCCCACCCCCCCCCCCCCCCCCCCCCGTCGGGTGCGCCGGGTCCCAATTCCACCTTGAGGGACAACTCCCCACTCCACCGTTCGCTCAGAACGCCTCCGCGCTCACGCGCGCTCAGAACGCTTCTGAGCGCACTCAAAACACCTTCGCGCTCACGCGCGCTCAGAATGCCTCTGCGCTCACGCGCGCTCAGAACGCCTCCAAGCGCGTTCAATGCGCTTCTAGGTCCGCTGCGCGCTCAGAACGCTTCCGCGTTCACGTGCGCTCAGAACGCCTCCAAGCGCGTTCAAAGCGCTTCCAGGTCTGCTGCGCGCTCAGAACGCTTCCGTGTTCACGCACGCTCAGAACGCCTCCAAGCGCGTTCAAAGCACTTCCAAGTCTGTTGCGCGCTCAGAACGCTTCGAGCGCGTTCGAAGCGCTTCCAAGTTCGTTGCGCGCTCAGAACGCTTCTGAGCGCGCTCAGAGCATTCTCACTTTTCGGGTTTTCGGCTTCTCACTTTTTGTCTTTCCAGCTTCTCACTTTTCGGGTTTCCGGCTTCTCACTTTTTGTCTTTCCGGCTTCTCACTTTTTGGGTTTCCGGCTTCTCACTTTTTGTCTTTCCGGCTTCTCACTTTTTGGGTTTCCGGCTTCTCACTTTTTGTCTTTTCGGCTTCTCACTTTTTGGGTTTCCAGCTTCTCACTTTTCAGGAACGGTCAGTCGCCTTTTTCACCTCCAACGGAACTGCCCGAATTGCCCGAGCTGCCCAAGCTGCCCGAGGGGCAAGGTGGTCATTTACGAAAAATGGCGATCCGAGGGCCCCGAACCGGAGAATATGATTCGTCCACCGAGCATTTATGGAAACTGCCAACGACAAAATTACCGGGCCGCCCCCGGCCAAAGCTATAAAAGGAGCCCCAAGGCTTCATTTGAGAGGACCTTGACTTCTGGACCCGGGAGAGCTCCTTGCAGACTTTTGCGGAATTCTCCTTCAGCGCTTGAAGATCTCCTTCGTGGACTTGAAGATCTTCATCATCCCGAAAGGCGACTAGCCTTCTCACTTCCGAAAGGCGACAAGCATTCTCAGAAGGAAAAGGCGACTAGCCTTCTCACTTCCGAAAGGCGACAAGCATTCTCAGAAGGAAAAGGCGACTAGCCTTCTCACTTCCGAAAGGCGACAAGCATTCTCAGAAGGAAAAGGCGACTAGCCTTCTCACTTCCGAAAGGCGACAAGCATTCTCAGAAGGAAAAGGCTACTGGCCTTCTCACTTCCGAAAGACGACTAGCAATCTCAGAAGGGAAAGGCGACTGGCCTTCTCACTTCCGAAAGATGACTAGCAATCTCAGAAGGGAAAGACGACTGGCCTTCACACTTCCGAAAGGCGAGAAGCATTCTCAGAAGGAAAAGGCGACTAGCCTTCTCACTTCCGAAAGGCGACCAGCATTCTCAGAAGGGAAAAGGACTTAGTTTTTCCGAGAGGTGGCCTGTCACCCTCGGAGCTCTCTCTCTCTCTCCAAGTATTGTAACGAGCAGCGGCCTGTCGCGCTCGAGTTCTAGTTTCCAAGTTGTAACCCCCCAGAAAATAGTGAAGTTTGGTCGGCACAGCTCCGGCCGCGTGGTTTTTTACCCTTTCCGGGTTTTCCACGTTAAAAAGTCCCTGTGTACTCAGCAAATCTCTCATTGACTGTTTGCGCGCTTAGCTCGCTCACGAGCTAAGGCGGTTCAAGTGAACCGGTCTACCAAGATCCCTAAGCGTTCCGCAACAGTTTGGCGCCGTCTGTGGGAACATTCCCAACAACTCTTCAAAAGCCGA